>JBBDGP010000286.1:1927500-3158510 GCA_037952835.1 Lithobates septentrionalis | reverse complement strand
ATTGACAGTTTCACTTTATGAAAAATGTACCATACAGTATAAAAAAAGGCCATGTTTTTCCTGAAGTGTAAGGAAATCCGCCAAGCACCAACCACAGGTTGCAGATGTTCCAACTCTTCTCAACTTTGTCCAAAGCTGAGTTCAGCCTGGAGAGTTTCTTCTTAAGACAGGGTGGGTACAAGCAAAGGTTTATTCCAGGTTTCTTCTCAAAGGAGAACATCTAGCCTCCATTTTAGTGGCACACTCATCTGCTCGCAACTTGTATTACACATTGTAATTAGAGGTCAATATATTATTATTTAGAACAGGAGTGTCAAGCTCAATTTCATCGTGGGCTGCATCACCGATATGGTTGCCCTCATAGGGTCGGTTGTATCTGGTGTGCGCTACATACTGAGTGCAGGTTCAGAATGCATTAAGTGCAAAGTTCAGAATTATGCCCCGTACACACGGTCGAATTTTCCGATGGACAATGTCCAATCGGAGCGTGTTGTCGGAAATTCCGACCGTGTGTGGGCGCCATCGGACATTTTCCGTCGATTTCCGACACACAAAGTTGGACAGCAGGAGATAAAATTTTCCGACAACAAAATCCGATCGCGTCAATTCCGACCGTGTGTGGCCTGTTCCGACGCACAAAGTGCCACGCATGCTCAGAAGAAATTCCGACACGGGACAGCTCCTTCTGGTAAACTTAGCGTTCGCAATGGATACAGCACTTTCGTCACGCTGCAATCTTAAAAATGGTTTAATACAGCGCACTCTCTTCTTCTTTATAATGTGACAAGAATTAAGTAGTTTTGCTGCTCATATTCACACACACTTCTCACAAACTTTTATTTGTGTTTTTTTAGTGGGATTCCCTCAATATATTGTTATTAGTTGTCACATCTGACAGTTTTATTTATTTATTTATTTATTTATTTTTTGGATTTTAAGCCTTTTTTTTTCTTTAATGTTTGGATTTTTTCCAAGGCTGATCTTTGTTCAATGTTATTTTTATTTTCACTCCAGAATATTTTTGTGTGTGTTTTGTGTGTCAAGTTACCCCAACACCATTGATATCTTTTATTATTTAATCTCCAGGAGATTGTTTGTTGTTGGTGTCCCTTGTTAATTTCACATTGTATATTTGAAATGTACCTGAATCCTCACAAACCAACTGTCCTTTTTGAAGTAAAACACATAGGAGAGTATAATTCAAAACAAAAATCCTTTATTAAGGTATCAGAACCAAACAAAGAGGAAGGCAACACTGGATCAACATGAGAAATTAGCGAAGCCGGGGCCCCCCACGGCAGACAATTCTTCAACATCAAAATTGGTGGCCTGAGGAGTCCATATGTAAGGGAGGGCAGTCTGGTCCAGAATTCGCAGAGATCCGGATAGCAGCAGATGACATGTGTGTCCCCAGGCTGTGGTACCACAAGAGGCTGCATTTTTTGGCCGACCAGACTGAACCCAGGCCAATCACTGTCTGGTCTTCCTTTCACGCTTCCTTCCGGGCTGTGGCTGTGCAGTTGGAGATGTGGCAGGAGGAGGAGTAGGACCTGGAGGAGGAGGAGGACTGGGGGGACCTGGAGGAGGACTGGGGGGACCTGGAGGAGAGGGAGGAGGAGGAGGAGGACCTGCAGGAGGAGGACCATCCCAAAGATGTGTGTCAGGTGTAATTTGGCCCCTCATACCTTTCTCCAGAGCCTCCAATATGAGGGCCTCACACATGGCTTTTTGGCCCTCCTCCATCCTCTGCATTTTAGATGCTATGAATGCAGCAATGTTCTCCTGCATGGTGTGTGGTGCTCCCAGGACCTCTGTAGCCCTCCAAAAGAATGCTATAGCCGCCTCCTCTAGGGTACTCCTCCTACTGCCACTTTCTCTTTTCAGGGGGGGTGGAGGGACCTTGATATCAGCCAGCCGGCTCGGCCCGGCCCCCTCCTGGCTGAGACTTCCCTGTGTATGAAAAAGGGACATGGTTTTAGTTTTTGCATCATCGATCACAATCATAAATTAGTACTCCCAACTAACATCTAGTTAACATCATTGATTGGACAAGCAGAAATATTTAGAGGAATGCTATACCTGGCTCAATCTGGGCTCCTCCACATGTGGCCTGGAAGGCCCAGGTTGGGCGTCAGAAGCCTCAGCCGGGGGGGAAGGAAGCGTGGAAGGAAGACTGGAGAGGGATGGCCTGGGTTCAGTCTGGCCTGCCAGAAAGTGCAGCCTGTCGTAGTACAACATCCTGGGGACATAGATGTCATCTGCTGCTCCGGATCTCTGTGAATCCAGGACTTTCTTGCGCTCCCTCAGATATGTGCTCCTCAGGCCACCAATGAAAATCTTTAAATAAGTGATGTCTGCCGTGGGGATCACCTGCTTCACAATTTCACACAATTGCACCAGTGCTGCCTTCCTCTTTGCTTGGTTCTTGAAATGGGGGTGGGTAATCTCCCACAGACAGGGCAGCTCACTTAGCATGTCAATGAATAGTGACATGAAGTCAGTATCCCCTCCGGACGACCAGCTTTAGGAAGGGTTCTGGTCGTCCCAAACATCTTCCATTTAAGGATTATGGAGGCCACTGTGCTCTTAGGAACCTTAAGTGTAGCAGAAATTTTTTTGGAACCTTGGCCAGATCTTTGCCTTGCCTCAATTCTGTCTCTGAGCTCTTCAGGCAGTTCCTTTGACCTCATGATTCTCATTTGCTCCGACATGCACTGTGAGCTGTAAGGTCTCATATAGACAGGTGTGTGGCTTTCCTAATCAAGTCCAATCAGTATAATTAAACACAGCTGGACTCAAATGAAGGTGTAGAACCATCTCAAGGATGAGCAGAAGAAATGGACAGCACCTGAGTTAAATATATGAGTGTCACAGCAAAGGGTCTGAATACTTAGGACCATGTGATATTTCAGTTTTTCTTTTTTAATAAATCTGCAAAAATGTCAACAATTCTGTGTTTTTCTGTCAATATGGGGTGCTGTGTGTACAGGAAAAAAAATGAACTTAAATGATTTTAGCAAATGGCTGCAATATAACAAAGCGTGAAAAATTTAAGGGGGTCTGAATACTTTCCGTCCCCACTGTATGTTTACACAGCAGTGTTGGAATGTGGTAGTTTCCACTGCGACCTGTTGCAGTACTTTTTTCAGCACACACCACTGCACTGACACCATAGGAAACAAAGCAAATAGCCTCGTCTTTGTGTTGGGAATGCGCATTTCAACACATGGACCCCAAAGCTGTCCAATGACAGCCTGAATTTCTGAATGAGATGAAATTCAAGCTGTGGGTAAAAAAAATTCAGTGGACTGTTGTCAAAGGAGCCGGGTGGTAAATTGTCTGCTGATCAGAAGCAGCTGCATCCAATGATATGCAGTCACAGTTCAGTTATTCTGACAACCATGGTGCTGCGGTTGTCAGAATACAATAGTTGGCAGCGGAGATTCGTCCATCTGCACTACTTAAAGTTGTGTTCCGGCCAAAATTATACTTTTTAAATAAAAATTCCTCTATAATACACAAGCTTAATGTATTCTAGTAAAGTTAGTCTGTAAACTAAGGTCTGTTTTGTTAGTTTATAGCAGTAGTTTGTTATTTTATAAACTTACAGCAGGCCGTGGCCATCTTAAGTGTGGGCATTTGAAGCCAGACTGTATTTCTTCCTGGATCTCATCCTTGCAGATATCGCACATGCTCAGTGCAGCACAAGCAGTGTAATAGGTTTCAGGTCAGGTTTCCATAGCAACGGCAGTGTCAGAGGAAGTTGCCGCCCCTTCCCAGAAGGCATTGCAAACAGGAAATGATGCGATGGGCCGCGGCCAGGGAGGAGGAAGTGAAAAATGAATACAGCAGATATACAGTAGGTGCTGAGAAAAATTTTTTAAAAATATCCAATTCGTTTACAGTGCACAGTTTAGTGAGGGATGCTGAAGAGTTGTAAAAGTGGGTGGAACTCCACTTTAACAAGGATATAGGAAGCTGCTAGATTTCTTTTGTTTAGCCCCAATGCAAAAAAAAATCTCAACAGCTCTGTTTCTGCCCATTGTCAGGGAATACTGTATGTGCCTAACATTAGGGGAACTAAGACTCCGTATTTATATTTGTACTACAGAGCACTCCCTCTCCTGCCATTTGTTGCAGAAGGGTTTCAGTAGATATTAAACAACCGAAGCGTTCTGAATGTTTCATTGCCAATACCAATAATCAAGAATAGTGAGTTGGAGGAGAAAAACTAAAGCATCAAATTCTTTGCCTGCGTTGGCATTTGTTGGCCAAAGATACATGCCAGTGCAAGTGTAACATCTGGGTGACAGCTTAGCTGGCAAAAAAAAGTCACTCCTAGAAGTTCCTACTAAGTTTGTTCCCGCAACCTCTTCTCCCTCATGCTTCTGCAGTCTAAAGGGCCGTACACATGGGACGAATATCGGGTGGCATAGGCTGGTTCAATAGAAACCGTTCGACATTTGGCCGTGTGTATGGCAGCCGGTCTGACAGAAGCTGTCCGTTTGGCTGGCTTCTGTACAAGTGGCATGACCGAAAAAGATCTGCCGATCGGCATCTGATCAGCGCTCTTAGCCAATGGCTGAAATCACTGACTGGTGTGTTCTGGTGGGGGGCTGTCCCCCTGTCAGAATGCAATAGCTCAGCGGGGGAGATCACTGTACTAACATTGCATAGTTAGTACATCGGCTCCTTTCGAGCTCTTGCGTTTTTTTTCATTCAGTCCAATGGGTTGAGCGAAAAAAAAAACTTATAGTGTGTACTAGGCTTTAAGCAGGCAATATACAATGCGATTTCCTTTCCTGCAACCACAGGTCCATGCCAGGTGAACACAGTCACTATTGTTAGCGGCTATAGCCGCTGGCAATAATTGCATGTAAAATCCAACATGCTGGTTGTACTAAAGTCGGGCACAATCAGCCTGCCAATAGATGCTACGAATCTCAGCCGGTTCAGCAGGGACCAGCTGGAATTCAAACCATCTATGGCTGGCTTATGGTCCTCTGATGTCAATAAGATGAATGCAGGGTCTAGATGTGAGGATGCGGAGTGACAGTCCTCCACCAGTGCAGGGGGGAGTGCCCTCTGCCAAGGCAGTGGAGGATCAAGTAAGCGTAGTAATCTCTAGTGTGCTAGAATGGGAATGTACACAGTTTGTTAGTGTAGGTAAACTTGGCTTGGCTGGGTTTATTCTAGGTCAGGGTTTGAGTGACTCAAGGAGGCTGGAATGACTCATGAGGCAGCATCTCTGTTTTCTCCCCCTACTTGCTGGAACTTTGAGAAACGTCCACAAGAATGGGAGGGGGATTAGCAGGAGCTGCCTGGAGTATTGATGAGGGCCCCAAGCATTCCCCGGCCAAATGGACTGTCACGGGGGTGTGGGACCTCTTAAATACTTGAAGTCAGGCCAGCAGGGCCAGTGGAGTTTGGGTGGAAGTTGGAGATGGAGTGCTAGGAGGCTATCGGAGACCCTTAAGTATAGTCCCCTAGTCTGGGGGGGGGGGGGTAACTTTGGGTCTGGGAACTCAGGTGCAGGAGGGATCCTCTTATAACCCAGGGAGGAGTCACCCGGTGGCAGGTGTGTGGACAGCATGAGCTGGTGAGCATGTCCAGGAGGTCTCCAGGGAGAAAACAGCCGGGTGCCTGGTGAATGAGACAGTTGGGGAGGACTAAGAGACAGCCTGAGATGTCTGAGGAGTGGCAGTCTGAGATGGTTGTAGAGTCAGTCTGGAGGACTGTGGAAGATTAGCCAGGAGGGCTAGTGAAAGGGGTAGCTGCACTGCAGCCAGGTAAGCTGGCAGTGCCTGAAGAGATGGTGCTGGGATCAGTAGCCACAGGAGGACAGCTGGACACTGGGACTTCGCTACACAACCAAGGGGTCTGCGGTTCCTGCCTGCAATGGGCCTTTTCTTTATCTGACTGAGCCCCTTTTGTCAGATCATCTAACAGTGTGCCAGTGGGGTCTATGATTTTGTGCTGTAAGCAAGTTATGTGCTAGAGGAAGCTGAGGAGTGTGTAAATAGATTGTACAGAGGAAAGTTATCCCTGAAGAGTTCTGCTAAAGTCAAGTGGGCATCCCATAATACCCCTAACCCCATCTAAGTTTATTAAACCCTAAATAAAACAAAGAAAAAAACAATGCTGCAAGGACTGTTTCTTGACTCAAGAGTGCTGTGAATATTCGGTGTGCCTGGCTGTGCAGGGTGGGGGATCCCTTATTCACCAGCAGCTCCTGTGGGGGTAGTGCTACATAAGTAAAAGTGCTTTTACTGTCCCCTAGCTTAAAGCGGAGTTCCACCCTAAAGTGGAACTTCCGCTCATCGGATTCCTCCCCCCCTCCGGTGTCACAATTGGCACCTTTCAGGGGGGAGGGGGGTGCAGATACCTGTATAATACAGGTATCTGCACCCACTTCCGGGTAAAGCTAGCCGCAGCTAGCCGCAGACTCTCCGCCCACCCCCGTTGTGTTGTGGGAAATACCCAGTTCCCACAACACAACGGGGACCAGTGTAGACGCGCAGCGCGACTCGCGCATGCGCAGTAGGGAACCGGGCAGTGAAGCCGCAACGCTTCACTTCCTGATTCCCTCAGTGAGAATGGCGGCGGCAGCACCCGAGGATCGAGGGACGGTTCGGTCTCGGGTGCCGACATCGCTGGACCCCGGGACAGGTAAGTGTCCTTATTTCAAAAGTCAGCAGCTGCAGTATTTGCAATTTTTCGTGAAACTTCCGCTTTCATTTAACCCTTTTGCAAGGGAGAATTGTTAGCTTTCCTGAAGTTGGGCTTTAAACTAGATGTAATCTCCATCATTAAAGTCAACTTTCCCAGACTCCCAACTGAGTTCCTGCCTTGTCACTTTATCACTTGAGCTTCTGATGAAGTGGTTTTGCATACATTATGCAGGAATGGACATGACCAAGGTGACATGGTCTCTTTAAAAAAAGACACTGTAACCGCTACTCCTCCCCTTCAGAATTTCTTACCTAAGTAGTTCTAAACCTGGCCACAAATGTTACAATATACCGTATATACTCGAGTATAAGTCGAATTTTTCAGCACATTTTTTTGTGCTGAAAGTACCCCCCTCGACTTATACTCGAGTCAAGCACTTTTCTGCAGCAAAAAATGTCATTTTCCGAACCGACTTTGGGGACCACTTGGTGCTAGGAACCCCAAATTTGGTGTGCAAACCCAGTGGAACTGGTACCATAACATATCCAAAGCTGAAGTTCCTAGCTCTAAGTGGCCCCGAGATACAGGGCCCCAAAATCGGTTCGGAAAATGTCATTCTCTGCTGCAGAAAAGTGCTTGACATTTTCTGAACCGATTTTGGGGCACCATATGTCAGGGCCACTTGGTGCTAGGAACCCCAAATTTGGTGTGCAAACCCAGTGCAACTGGTACCATAACATATCCAAAGCTGGGGTTCCTAGCACCAAGTGGCCCTGAGATACGGAGCCCCAAAACTGGTTCGGAAAATGTCATTCTCTGCTTCAGAAAAGTGCTTGACATTTTCTGAACTGAATTTTGGGGCCCTGCATCTCGGGGCCACTTGGTGCTAGAAACAACAGCTTTGGCAGTTTTATGGTGCTGGTTCCACTGGGTTTGCACACCAAATTTAGGGTTCTTAGCACTAAGTGGCCCCGAGATACGGGGCCCCAAATTCAGTCAACTGTGTCCATCTGCAGCAATGTCATTTCGGGACCCTTTGGGTTCAGAGACCCCAAATTTTGGCTGCAGCTAGGGGGCATCTAGGAACCCTTAACTACCGAGTTTGAAGTTCAGGGGACCTATGGCTGCAAATGGGCACAGTGAGGCATGCAAATGGGCACAGTGATGCTGCAAATGGGCATTGTTGACCCTCTTTTCCACTTACAGTAGCTGTGCATTTCTCACCCTCGTCTTATACTCGGATCAATAAGTTTTTCCCATTTTTTTGTGGTAAATTAGGGCCTCGACTTATACTCGGAACGACTTATACTCGAGTATATACTGTAACTGTAGGTCTACATCCACTAAAGAGATTCCACCATGCTTCTTGTTTTTAATAATTGCAATAATTTTACTCCTTCTACTCTATGGGGTTTTTTCTTTATAAAATCCTTTGGAGAATCTACTATAGGCTATTGACAGTTTCACTTTATGAAAAATGTACCATACAGTATAAAAAAAGGCCATGTTTTTCCTGAAGTGTAAGGAAATCCGCCAAGCACCAACCACAGGTTGCAGATGTTCCAACTCTTCTCAACTTTGTCCAAAGCTGAGTTCAGCCTGGAGAGTTTCTTCTTAAGACAGGGTGGGTACAAGCAAAGGTTTATTCCAGGTTTCTTCTCAAGGAGAACATCTAGCCTCCATTTTAGTGGCACACTCATCTGCTCGCAACTTGTATTACACATTGTAATTAGAGGTCAATATATTATATTTAGAACAGGAGTGTCAAGCTCAATTTCATCGTGGGCTGCATCACCGATATGGTTGCCCTCATAGGGTCGGTTGTATCTGGTGTGCGCTACATACTGAGTGCAGGGTTCAGGAATGCATTAAGTGCAAAGTTCAGAATTATGCCCCGTACACACGGTCGGATTTTCCGATGGACAATGTCCAATCGGAGCGTGTTGTCGGAAATTCCGACCGTGTGTGGGCGCCATCGGACATTTTCCGTCGGATTTTCCGACACACAAAGTTGGACAGCAGGAGATAAAATTTTCCGACAACAAAATCCGATCGCGTCAATTCCGACCGTGTGTGGCCTGTTCCGACGCACAAAGTGCCACGCATGCTCAGAAGAAATTCCGACACGGGACAGCTCCTTCTGGTAAACTTAGCGTTCGCAATGGATACAGCACTTTCGTCACGCTGCAATCTTAAAAATGGTTTAATACAGCGCACTCTCTTCTTCTTTATAATGTGACAAGAATTAAGTAGTTTTGCTGCTCATATTCACACACACTTCTCACAAACTTTTATTTGTGTTTTTTTAGTGGGATTCCCTCAATATATTGTTATTAGTTGTCACATCTGACAGTTTTATTTATTTATTTATTTATTTATTTTTTGGATTTTAAGCCTTTTTTTTTCTTTAATGTTTGGATTTTTTCCAAGGCTGATCTTTGTTCAATGTTATTTTTATTTTCACTCCAGAATATTTTTGTGTGTGTTTTGTGTGTCAAGTTACCCCAACACCATTGATATCTTTTATTATTTAATCTCCAGGAGATTGTTTGTTGTTGGTGTCCCTTGTTAATTTCACATTGTATATTAGAAATGTACCTGAATCCTCACAAACCAACTGTCCTTTTTGAAGTAAAACACATAGGAGAGTATAATTCAAAACAAAAATCCTTTATTAAGGTATCAGAACCAAACAAAGAGGAAGGCAACACTGGATCAACATGAGAAATTAGCGAAGCCGGGGCCCCCCACGGCAGACAATTCTTCAACATCAAAATTGGTGGCCTGAGGAGTCCATATGTAAGGGAGGGCAGTCTGGTCCAGAATTCGCAGAGATCCGGATAGCAGCAGATGACATGTGTGTCCCCAGGCTGTGGTACCACAAGAGGCTGCATTTTTTGGCCGACCAGACTGAACCCAGGCCAATCACTGTCTGGTCTTCCTTTCACGCTTCCTTCCGGGCTGTGGCTGTGCAGTTGGAGATGTGGCAGGAGGAGGAGTAGGACCTGGAGGAGGAGGAGGACTGGGGGGACCTGGAGGAGGACTGGGGGGACCTGGAGGAGAGGGAGGAGGAGGACCTGCAGGAGGAGGAGGAGGACCATCCCAAAGATGTGTGTGAGGTGTAATTTGGCCCCTCATACCTTTCTCCAGAGCCTCCAATATGAGGGCCTCACACATGGCTTTTTGGCCCTCCTCCATCCTCTGCATTTTAGATGCTATGAATGCAGCAATGTTCTCCTGCATGGTGTGTGGTGCTCCCAGGACCTCTGTAGCCCTCCAAAAGAATGCTATAGCCGCCTCCTCTAGGGTACTCCTCCTACTGCCACTTTCTCTTTTCAGGGGGGGTGGAGGGACCTTGATATCAGTCAGCCGGCTCGGCCCGGCCCCCTCCTGGCTGAGACTTCCCTGTGTATGAAAAAGGGACATGGTTTTAGTTTTTGCATCATCGATCACAATCATAAATTAGTACTCCCAACTAACATCTAGTTAACATCATTGATTGGACAAGCAGAAATATTTAGAGGAATGCTATACCTGGCTCAATCTGGGCTCCTCCACATGTGGCCTGGAAGGCCCAGGTTGGGCGTCAGAAACCTCAGCCGGGGGGGGAGGAAGCGTGGAAGGAAGACTGGAGAGGGATGGCCTGGGTTCAGTCTGGCCTGCCAGAAAGTGCAGCCTGTCGTAGTACAACATCCTGGGGACATAGATGTCATCTGCTGCTCCGGATCTCTGTGAATCCAGGACTTTCTTGTGCTCCCTCAGATATGTGCTCCTCAGGCCACCAATGAAAATCTTTAAATAAGTGATGTCTGCCGTGGGGATCACCTGCTTCACAATTTCACACAATTGCACCAGTGCTGCCTTCCTCTTTGCTTGGTTCTTGAAATGGGGGTGGGTAATCTCCCACAGACAGGGCAGCTCACTTAGCATATCAATGAATAGTGACATGAAGTCAGTATCTCTCATTAAGATATCCATGTTCACTGCAAGACACAACACAAGACAAAGCCTAATGTCAGACAAAACTCTCCTAATCTTGTTACAATATAGGCCTCAATCTAGAAGCAGTATAGGCACAAGTTTGTCTCTTACCTTCGTTCTTACGATCGGCGCGTCCAATGCTCCTTCCTCCGCTCACAGATCGTACGTAATACGCACGCATGTTACGCTTTATACACACTGCGCATGCGTGTAACTCCGCCCGCCCCTGACATTCTTTCTAGTCTATTCCCCGCCCCTTTTCGTTCGGCGCAGTGGGGGAAGAGCATGATGGCGGAGTTACAGCAGGTGCGTGCTAATTCTAGCAACGAGGAGGAGGAAAGCCCGGATCCAGGCACGTCACGATCCAGAAGGAGACGTTTTAAGGCCACAAATATGTCGTTTGGGGAGATGTTGGAGATGGTGTACATCATGAGGAAGTCCGACTATGACGGAAAATATGGGCCTTACCCCAACCCGAACATCCGAAAGGCCAAGATCATGGCGAAAGTGGTCAGGAGTCTTGAGAGGAATTTCGGGGTCCGAAGATCAAAAGATCAGCTCAGGAAACGGTGGTCGGACCTGAAGTTGAGAGAGCCAGAGCAGTACCGAAAGATCCGGAGAGTGCTGCAAAAAAGTAAGTAGTTGTGCTGTGTTCCTATTCTTTCTGTCTTTATTCCGTTCGTGCTGCTCCATATGCTTTTATTAATTGTAACGTTTAAAAGGGCAACTTTAATGTTCATGGGCCCATTATTCGTTCATATCAAACATTTTTCTTTCGGCCTCTAGAACACAATTGTTTAGGCCATATGCATTTTCCCACATTTTTTTGGGGCCTACTTGGATGCCAAATATTTGTTTTGTGTAGATGGGTTTGTTACTAGAATGAAATGCCAACTAGATTGTGTGTAAGGAGAGGACACTGAGCAGCTTTTTTCACATCTGGACACTGGAGCACTAGTGTGGGACACAAGAACACCCTTTTTATTAGGGGGGGCACACAGGTGCTCCAGTGTATACTATAGGGGGGGGCTACATCTGTGAAGTTTGTACCAAACAGGTAAAGTATTGCAGCTTGACAAAGGGCAAGAAAAAATATACATCTTTGAACTCGGCTAAAATAGACAATTGTACCCCACTTCCAAGCAATGTTTCCTATTTCTAGTTCTGCCATCAAATATCTGTGTGCTAATTATACCATTTTTGTTTTACATAGGGGAGAAAAGACTTGGAGGACACCCCTCATCCGAGGAGACCACAGATCCCCCACCTCTGGAAGAAGGGGAACTAACACCAACCCAAGAAGAAGAGCAGGAGGAAGAAGAAGATGTGGTGGAGATTGGCACCACAACAGGTGAGTGTCTGCGACCACAGGCTCAGGTAAAAGAGATGGATGGTGGCAGATTTTTGAGACCTTTTTTTTTGTTCTTTATCTCTTTTTAGGTGATCGTGATGTGAGGGAGAGAGAACGTTTCACATCTGAAAGTGCCCAGATACTGATCGGGGAGATCATGGGGTGTAGTCTCGAATTACACAACATACAGCAACAAATCAGTGATGTTATTCAAAAAAATAATAACATCATTGATGTTTTGGGGTGAATTTAAAACCCACAAAATCACCTGTTTTATTGTGGTCCAATCTTACAAAAATTTTGACAATGTTTAGAAAAGCCAAATTTGGAGGATGCACACAGTGTGCCAACATGTGCTATCTGCCATCACGGGAGATCAATGGAAGCGTTTTGGGGGTGCAAACCCTTCCTCAATTCTAAAGTCGCGTTGAGGAAGGGCTTGCTCCCCCAAAACACGTCCCTTGATCCCCCCTGATGGCAGATAGCACATGTTGACATTCGTAAATTTGTGTGCATCTTCCAAATTTGGCTTTTCCAGGGGTGAGTTCCCCCCATCTGAACGCTATATCAAACCCAGTTCCTAAATACTGATGTCTGATATAGCCTTCAGGTTTTACCATATGTGAACTTTGTAAGTTCAAGTTTTTTGGCTTTCTTGTTGGTTTTACACAGGCCTGTTGTATCTGAAATGGATATTTCGAATTTTGATAATGCTACTGCAAAAATTGTTATACAACAAACATGTTGGTTTGTTTTAAAAACCTTTCGTAAATGCACATGTGATTGTGCAGCTATAAAAAAGTGACTTAATCAAGAATGTGTGGATTATTGTCTCAACACTACAACACTTTTGGGGTGATGTAATTGCTGTTTTATGCAAAAATGGGGGTTATTTCCTAAGGGAAAATACACTTTGTACTACAAGTGCAGGTTCAGTGCAGTTGCAAGTGCACTTGTAGTGAAATGTGTTTTTGCATTTAAGAAGTACCAGCCAACACAGTTTTTTATAAGGTTACCCAATCACGACATTTTCTGCACTCAACACATTTCTGTCAGGGTCAGCTAAAACAAACACAAGCAGTAAATGTCCACAAAGAATTTTTTGGGGTTGGTTTTTATTTTAAAAAGTTTTCACAGATTGTCTGGCATATTGATAGCCCCCCTACCTGCAAAGAACTCCAGGTAGCGTAACCGGACATCACGGGCACTCAGGGAGGGCAAGCCAGGACGGCCACTTTCAAGCGCCGTCAGTGTTGATGGATTTGGATTTCCGGCCTCAGGCCCAACTGAGCCAGCCTAGTTTGCTGAATGTTTTCTTAAAAAATTATGGAGAACACAGCAGGCAAGTATTATATGGTTCCGTTTATACTCCGCCATATGGATGGGTGTCAGAAATAATCGAAACCGGCTGGCCAGGATTCCAAATGTGTTCTCCACCACTCTTCCAGCTCTGGCCAGCCGGTAATTAAAAACCCTCTGTTCCGGGGTGAGGGTCCTCATCGGGAATGGCCGCATCAGGTGGTCCCCCAGAGCAAATGCTTCATCAGCCACAAACACAAATGGGAGACCTTCAACATTGTCCTCTGGAGGTGGCAAGTCCAAGCTGCCATTCTGGAGACGCCTGTAGAACTCTGTCTGGGCTATCACTCCACCATCGGACATCCGGCCATTCTTCCCCACGTCCACATACAGAAACTCGTAATTAGCCGACACCACCGCCAACATCACTATACTATTAAACCCCTTGTAATTATAATAGTACGACCCCGAGTTGGGTGGTGGGACGATGTGGACGTGTTTCCCATCAATTGCCCCTCCGCAGTTAGGAAAGTCCCACCGCTGGGCAAAGTGGGAGGCCACAGTCTGCCATTCCTGTGGCGTTGAAGGAAACTGTTGAGGAAAAAACAATAAACATTACTATTTTTTCACAGAAACATGGCAAGTAGATTACACACAAACATTCTGGGTCAACCTCCAGATAGCATTTACTAGGGGGAATTTAACAACAACAAAGTATAAGGTACACCTATCATATTCCCCCTCCCCCCCTCTCATGGGCCATTTCTAACATTATAGGGGGGGAACTCTTGGACAGGTAACCCTCTTCACTTCATTGAGAGATGAATGCCTAAATAATGGGTATTACTTGGAACAGACCCTCCTTAGTTACACTATTGGCAGACCACTGGACAGGTAAGAAGTGTCATAATACAAAGATATAAATACACACTGTACACATTTGAGGACATTTGGACATTCTGCTATTACCTATCAAGATAATAATAGGATACAAGAACTTTAAACAGTACCATTGGAAAGTATACAGGCAGGCCCTTGCACTACATGCTTTGGGGAATTCATCCATAAATCTGACCAGTAAAGAGATGGGTATAGTGTGTATGGGTTTGGCAAAGTCAGCAGATAGATGATTGAGGGTAGATAGAGAATTGGGATCAGCTGACTTAGCAGTTGGGGGAGGGAGGGTTCCAAAAAATTTGGGGACACCACAAAAAAAGCCTCTGCCACTCTGCCTGAATTTAAAGCTAAAATAACAGTTCCAAACATTTTAGGGGGTGTTTGGGGTAAAGCACTACTATGGAGCTGATAAAATACATTGTTAAGTGACTACATGAGGTGAATATAGGGCAGGAGAGACCATGCTGGGGAGGTTATTGAAGGGCAAATATGTATGAAGGACCTAAAATAATAATTACATAAAAATCCAGCATGCATGAGGACAAAGGGGACATTCACAGCATATTACAATCATGGGAATTAGGGAATGAGGAAAGAAATACAATATATTATCAAACATTCAATACAATAAAATGTGATATTAAAGGATAAAAATCTTACCTTCATATACTCCTTCTGCAGGACCTGGATGATGGCAGAACAGGTCTCTGGGATAATGATCCCCAGAGCCTGGGGGGAGATGCCTGTCGAGAACTTGAGGTCCTGCAGGCTTCTCCCTGTGGCCAAATACCGCAAGGTAGCGACGAGCCTCTGCTCCGGAGTGATGGCTTGCCTCATGCATGTATCCTGCCTGCTGATATAGGGGGTCAGCGAAGCCAACAAACGGTGAAACACGGGGTCCGTCATCCGGAGAAAGTTCCTGAAATCATCAGGATTATTCTCACGGATCTCACGGAGCAAAGGCAAATGACAGAACTGGTCACGCTGAAGCAACCAATTCTTGGTCCATGAACTCCTCCCCACCCTGTTCATGGACTGGACTTGTGTCAAGGTCAGGACCCCAACACCAAGCCCCCGCACAGAACGAACTCTACGAGGAGTACGCATACGAAACATGGCTAGAAAACGGTCGGCTGCTCAGAACGAAGTAACAGAACGCACTGAAGAACAGCAAGGCCTGTGAAGAGCGACCTGAAAACCAGTAACGAACGAACAAGAATACAATGACTCCTTAAAGTCACGCGGAACTTGCTTGCACGCACTGAAGAGCAGATACAAACCCACAAGCACAAACTGAACGGCAGAAAACGGTCTGAAAGCCACGAGTCTGAAAAAGCGCGAATCGTCTCTCACCAAACTTTTACTAACACGAGATTAGCAAAAGGAGCCCAAAGGGTGCCGCGCTTGGTTCTGAACCGGCCTTTTCTAGTCTCGTCGTACTTGGTGTACGTGACCGCGTGGTTGTCGATCGGAAATTCCGACAACTTTGTGCAACCGTGTGTAGGCAAAACAAGTTTGAGCCAACATCCGTCGGAAAAAATCCTAGGATTTTGTTGTCGGAATGTCCGAACAAAGTCCGACCGTGTGTACGGGGCATTATGCTACAACTGGCGTTCAGGAGTGCGTTATGTAAAGAGTGCAGGGGGTGCTGTTTACCGAGTACAGCGTGTATGAGAGCATTATGCACAGTGTGCAACCCCAACCCCCACCCCCCCATCCCCCAAAGCTTCCTCGCATCTCTCTCCTACCTAGCCTTGTAGTGCGTGCAGGGATCTGTTAGTTCCAGGAGCCGCTGAGAGCAAAGCTGTGACTTGTAAGCACAGAAGGAATCTCTGTTTATAAGTGATAGCGAAGAGTAATGGAACAGAGTCCCACCACATTCTGGCTGCAAAACTGGGTGGGAGGACCACATGACAAGGCCTGGTGGTCCAGATTGGACCCACGGGCCTTGTGTTTGACATATGTGATTTAGAACATCTTTTTTAAACCAGAGTTGTGTGGAACCCTAGGGTTCCTCCAGAGGTTGCTAAAATTTCCTTGAACAATGAGCAATTTCTACCTCTCACATACTGCAAGTAACAATTGAAACCAATTATCTTCCTACTGACCACAGAGTAAGAAGCATTCTTCCTATTGACCACCACAGTAATGTAGCTGTAGGTATAGTAAATATCAGCAGAGGTCCCTCAGCCTGGAACATTATTTCAAGGGTACCTCAATGTTAAAAGTGTTGAGAAAACCCCCTGGATGCTTGGCCACACTCAGGCTTCCCTTCCATAGCCCCCAACTAGCATTACCCCTCTGTTTGCCCCCCCCCCCCCCCCGAGCTCTTCCTCCTCTGCCCTACTACCTGCACTCTTCCCCACACCTCCCCCCTCCATTCCAACCCAGTCCCCATGTTCTACCATATAATTTCTCTCCCTTCCTGGATCGATTTCTAGAAAACTCTAAAATCGCAGACCACACAGGGTTGGACTAGCAATTTCCTTATAATTGTTAACTTCTTGTATTGTTACTATTGTAATGTTGACGACTGCATGCCTGTAGGTGGGGTGCAGTGTGGTGTGGCGGCAATAACACACACAATCCAAATGCGATGAAAAAACTTGTATTGCAATAATGCAAAGACTATTCACATTTTTTTTTTTTTTTTCTTTACTCCACGTCAGAAACCAATAAGCAAAGGGCAAAATCAGCTTAATGTTCATTGACTGCCGCCTTCTCCGGTTTACATCATGGTGGAGCGTACCTTACCTCTATTCCTCCTAAATTGTCCCTCTAATTGCTTTAATGTATCACTTTAGCAACAAGTCCTCCCTTATTCCCAACACCTAAGCTCAGTCTGTAGTGACGCTAAAGCCCAGTGACAAGTGGGACTTTATCATTTTCTGAGCCAGGTTCAAGGACAGGGGGACTCGTATAAGGGAGTAAGAATATAGACAAATTGCGGGAGAAACAGGAAGGGAATATACAATAGGAGACTTATGGGCTCCCCATGCCCGTTCTTTGCTGAGCTGCCCGGTGTTTCACAAAAAGTTTACTTAGTCCCTAATCCACCCCCCCCCCAAAGTTTAACCTGCAACCATCTAGATTATTTATTTATCAAAATACGAAAAAACAAGAAAACAAGAAATAAGACACTAAAAAAAAGAAACAGACAAAAAGAAGAAAAAAAAAAAGAAAAAGAAAAAAAGAAAGAGGAAAAAAAAAAAAAAGGAGATACACGCGCCAAATTCACTTCGCTATAGCGCTCCTTGTCCTCAAGGATCTCAGTTACCTATCTAATTATGTTAATACCCTCTCTTGGTCTAATCCTACACATTGCCTATTAGGGGCCTCCTACTTTCTCTAGCCATGGCCTCCACATGCTTTCGAATTCCCGAAGGTTGCCTCTCTTTATATACTCCACTCTTTCCCTACTCAGAGTATCGTTAATAGTAGAGATCCAGTCTTTCACTGAGGGGGGGTCTTTTGATTGCCATCTTAGTTTTATCGTCTTCCTAGCCTGAAACAAGGCCCGCATGATGGCCAATGTGGTGCTCAGTCTCTCCCCCAGAACTCCTCTAAACCCCAAGATACAGGTTATGGCCTCTTTTACTACTATAGTGCCGAAGATACTTCCCAAGTTACCGGTCACTTCTTCCCAGTATCTAAATAATTTGGGACACCTCCACAGGTGTATTCACATTTAACCCAGTGGGAAGGCAGCCAAGCTGGAACCCTCACAGGTCCAACAGTGTGCAGAGAGCTGGTTTTAGCCAAATTGACAGTGCCTGTTGAGAAGGGCAGAATGCGGCCTAGCCGCCTTGTGTCCAAGCAGGAAGATGTCCAGAGAAGTTGAGAGACCTATGCTTTTCCTCCTCGTCAGAAACCTTTCCTTGCTGCTAGTGCTTCCCCCACCAACCAGGGTACCTGTCCCTACAATACCCACTTGCTAAAACCTGGGAACCAGGGCCTTAAATAGGCTCTGCCTGACCCAAGGTGGCCGCTAGAGTCACATGAAATGGCAGCATCCAACTGGATAGCTCCCCCGGTGACCCAGGAAACTATAGAGGAACCCTGTTCCTCTTGACCTCCTCTCCAACTGCAGAAGAGCGCTACCTGCAGTGGAGAAAGCAGACTCCACCTGTCTACGCTTCCATTACAGATTATCCGATGATAGCCATCAGGGCAGGCTTGCAAGCCCACAAATGTCTATGAATACCATAAACATGATTACATGGTGTGCTTTGATCTCACTGTACCATTCCCCTGTGAGTTTTCCTATAATTAAAAGAATAATTAAAAAAATAGTTGGAAAAGTCTGATTTAGAGGATTAATTTAGCTATCTAAACATCCATTCAATGAAAAAGCCATAAGACAATTTCACAAAGAATTCTTCTTTTAAAGTGTTTTTGATAAATGTCGCACCTACAGTGGTGAAGTTATATACAGTCCCTTGCGCTTTTAAAACTGACTCCTGCTTTTAATTTAATCAGAAATGCATTAGGATACATCGTTCTACTGGGATAGTTTAATAAAACAATAAATTCCATAATAAACACATCAAAATGCTTGAAAACAAACACATTTAATCATCAGCCCTCTGGCTCATCCCGGGGTGCCGCAGAGGACATGGTTTAATCACCAACTTAATTAGACATTTTAGTGTTATCAGTACAAGCCCAGCAGTGTTAAATCCTATGCCACAAATTTATCACCCCGATGTTTGTCGCAGGCTTATTTGTTTAATCGCCCTTCTGAGAACACCGCCTGTTACATTTATTTATGAAGTTTAGTTGAAGTCGCAGCTACATCAGAATGCAGGACACTTCATCACCAGCTCTGTCATTTATTTAAAGTACTGAGTGATGCTAGTTCTGGTAATGTGCCAAAAAAGTGTGACACTAGAGAAAAAAGAACCGTTGCAGGGTTGTAATGCAATTAGACCTTTGCTTTGGTACAATTCAGGCAAAAAAAATCTGTAAAATCAGCAGGCTTTTCACAGTGCTTCTGTGTAAGGATGCAGCTTCTTGTCACATAATGGCCTAGGTAACCTTCCACAATGAGAAGTACAGGTGTTCAAAACTTTAAATGAAGCAGTGTTTGTGAAAAGGGGCCCCCAGCCCTTGACTGATACCTGTCCAGTGCACCCTAGTATATTGTGCACCTCTTCTATTGCAGTTACCCCTTTACTTATCTATGAGTGTCCTATTCTGGGCACCTTTTGCTACAATTGTGCATTATATCCATCATCCCCGTTCTCATCTCATTGTGTAAATACTGCAGTGTAAGACATAAATTGCTTTCTGAACAGCCTAGGTCCGGATCTTGGGTTTGACTCCATCCTATTATAAACTGAATAATTATCTGACACTCTGTCAAGGACTCTCTGCATATTTATAAAGGACATTGCCTGTGGTAACTTAATTCTTGTAAATAGGCGGCAGTATATTTCCTCTGCATATAAATGGGTTGAAAATGTAATGCAGAAAATTATATATAAATAAGACAGTAGGAGAAGAGAGGAGTTCATGACTGTAGATAACCTCTAGGTTATCACCTGGACAAAAAGCAAAAATATACAGATAATGGCACGCATGGTGCATGAACAGGTCTTCCCTATTGTCATGATATGGGGGGGGGGGGGGTTCTGTACCCAAATCCTTTTGTCCCGCTTTCCTTCATTAATGTCTCATTTTAGATCTAACGTTTAAATCGGCCCTGTTGCAGTTTTTTAATTTAAAGTGGAAGGCGGTAGTAAATACTAAACTTTCCCAATGCCCGCTCCGCCATGGGAATTGGTCCCATGAAGTCCTCTGGGAAACTGTAATTTCTAGGGGCGTGGGTTCCTTGGTTCCCCTGCAGCTCTCAATGGACCTCACATCACAATCCTCTCCTGCAGTGACCTGAGGTCAGAGGGTAGAACCATTGAGAGCTTCAGGGGATCACTGTCAATTCCCTACCATGCTTTGGGAGTCCAGTAACTGTCCCGGAATGGGAAAAGAGAGTATTTACTGCCTAACTTATAGGTCAGTAAAAAAAATCACAACAGGGTCGAGTATTTTTTTAAATGCCATTAGACGTAGCTTTCTTTCTGCAGTCTTCTGGCTGATTTTACAATGTTTGTAGTTACTATGTATTGGATGAAAATGAGTTACTACAGTAATAGTGCACATAACATAACAGTTACCCTGTAACTACTATTTTTAGGTGCTTTGTAGAGTAACATAAATAAACATAAAAACTGCATATATTCTTCCTAAGGCTACTTTCACACTTATGTGACTTGGGATCCGACTAGTGAGACTCCAGGTCGCAAGACATGTGAAATTCAATGTATTTCCATGAGAGCCATTCCTACTGACACTACAGAAGTTGCTGCAACTTCAGAAAAGTTTCCTCTACTTTGGTCCGACTTTTGATGCGACTCTGGTCCAGAGAATGTAAAGTCAGATCAAAGTTGCACCAAAAGTAGCATCAAAGTCGTGCTCCAAAGTCGCACTGGAAATTGTGTGACTTTGGAGACGCCCTAATGTAAAAAGAACCTTTCTTAGGTTACACTGTTGGCTCCTTCACACGGGAGGCCAGGGTCCATAAAAGCAGGGAGCTGAGCCACAGTTTAACTCCCACCTAAACACAAAAATGCATGATTTGCTTCCTGGCAAAAAGTAAAGGGTGGTGCCGCCGCTCAATGCAAACCCATTCAGTTGAAGGGGCTTCCCTGCAACCACGTGCAACACTGGTTTCAGCTAGTGGGCCAGCATTTTGAGGGATGAAACAGGCAGGGAGGAGATGACAAATCACTATTTCCCATCATTCAAGTGGCCCAGGTAAATCCTGTCAATAGTTTTAGGAGTTCATATAGGTAGGGATCCCAGGTGACACTCAGTGATCATATAATGTCACTAGGTATGATTTGTAGGGGTTAAATGTGTTGCAGGGATTCAATACTGAATGTAAGCAGCCAAGTCAGCGGCCCTCATTAATCCTGCAGACCTTATTTCATGAATTAATAACAAAGTAATTATCTGATAAGATGCTTCTAGCATGTTTTATAACTGTCTTTCTAAAGGACCTTGCAGCTCTAACCTACACTCATTCACACATATATTACTGCAGCATTATTGACCTAAGCACAGCTCTAGCACTGTCTGTTGTAGACAAAGAGTCTGACTCTCTCCGGGTGGCTGAATAAGCAGCCAAATGTCTAAATTCACTGTGACTGCCAACACACATGAGATAACAGTTGCCTGATATGGTTGTTTTGCCCTGAATTGGCCAAGTGATGGTGCATCGCATTCATTTAGCTTATCTAATGGACTTCAATGCAAAATAGGGAAGGTTCACTGAAAGCTCTAGAATTTTGGAAATAAAATAAATAAATCAATTTTGCACCTCCATATGCTATAGTAGCTTTGAGCACCTAAAACATAAATGAAAGATGTGGTCATGGGTTGAGATTTGGAATGACATCATAGCTATGCTGGGAAGTCCTGTTACTAGCCATAAGCCACTTTATAGTGAACACCCCCCCCCCCCCCCCCAGGTCACCAGTAAGATTATTCCCTATTGGAAGATTTCCCCTCTATTACTGTTCTGGGGAGAGCCCAACTTTTGGGATTTTTCTTTTATTTTCACTTTCAATGATAATGGTAAACAGGACAAACAGGTGTTCTAATCCCCCTCCACTCTGTAAAAAAAAAAAAAAGTTAGCTTTAGTTATTCTTTAAAAATGAACTGTCTCCTGGACTGCCTGTCCACCAAGCCAATACTCTCAATTAACAAATAACCCTTCACAAGACACAAATTTGAGTTTGGTAGAAGCCTCCCAATAACAAACATACAGTGTAAATAATAATAGTATGAAGAAATGTAATATGAATGGCGTCTATGGTTCTTTGGAGGCACTTTACACAGGACTCAGCCAGGGGAATTCAATAAAGCTTAAGGCTAGGTTCAGACCATTGCGAATTGGATGTGGGTTCCCCACATCCAATTCACAATAGCAGGAGATCTTGACTGGCTCTCTATGGGGCCGGTTCACATATCTCCGCTGCGGCTCCGGTGGTGCAAATTAGCACAGGAGGCCTGTACATATTTTGGTCCATTTCAGGTCCGAATTCAGCCTAAAATTTGTGCTGAAACCGGACCTGAAACGTTGAACAAGGACGCACTGGACCCCTGCTAGGAGCCGCATGTGGCGATGGTGTGAACCCAGCCTTAGCAACACTTTTTTGTAGTTTACTTTAGAAGTACCTGCTCCTGATTCAGGCTAGCATTTGTTCCAGTTTTGGTAGCATTACTGATATTTGCATCAAATTCAGGTAGTTCTGACTACTACCACTCTAAGAACCTGTTATTATGGCAGTGACAGGTTCCTAAAAAAATACTGCCAGTTCGCAGGTTAGGAAGCTGGTGGTAATTAAGACCAACTCTAAACTGGTGTACAGAGGTATACCAGTACTCAGAGTGGGGCATGGTGGTGCTGGGAAGCTGTTCTTCCCGCACAGTGCAGTATCCCAGGCCTGAGTGGTCTTATTCAACGGCTGGCTAGATGAAAGCTAGATGTAAACAAAGGGGTTGAAGAAAATAGTGCCTAAAAAAGGGGAACTGTGTCAGAAACCATGAAATCAGACCGAGACAGAAGTACAGTTAAATCACACTTGTTTAATAATAAAAGTAAAAAGAACAAACATAGTCAAAACATTCAGCCAAAGTTCAGTAACCGGAACGGATAGTCAGCCAAGCCAGAAGTCAGGGATCAATGTAGTGGAACAGCAAGCAGGATCTGGAGCCGAGAAGTAATGTCAGCAAAGCAAGTCTTTAAACATGAACGCAGGAGATTGTCTCTTGTGATGTTGACCAAGGTGAAGGCAGAGATCCACTGGGCTGAGCGGCTTAAGTAGGCAGGACTGACGAGCAGAATATCATCAACAGCTGAGAAACTGTGGAGAGATAGGAGCTGACAATTAGCCGACAGCTGAGCGGCCAGCTCTGAAAAGGAAGGGCTGAACCCAGCCCTGACAAACTGAGACACTAGTTCCTCATTAGGTCCTTCTTACTTTTGATTGACAGCACACAGCAGTGGGCTGATTCAAAAGCTGCTATTGGACTGAATAGTGACTATGAATCTGCCCACTGCCATGCGCTGTCAATAAAAAGCAAGAAGGACCTGATGGGGAACTAGCCTCTCGGTTCCCCATCAGCCTTTGCCATACGTCGCTCAGTGTGATGGGGCAGTGACGGGGAGAGTAGTAGCACACTAAGGAAGAAGTGTCCAGTATGGACACCCCAACCTCAGTGCCTGGCTGTGACAGCTACATGAATTAGGTGCAAGCACTGACCAAAATTTAAAGGGAAATTAAAGGTGAATTCTACCAGTATCTATGTGTAGCCAGGTGCTGGACTACAGAGACATGGAGAAGGAGACATTTTCCGCTTTACAATCCATTTAACTTTCACTTTCTGCTGTTATGCTGAATGTTGTGTTGCACTATCCCCTCCAGTCTGCAAATGGAGAACTAATGTTAAACAATGTGATCATAATGAATTAATTTTGAATCTGTTTTCCAAACATGATAAAATGAAGCTTACATTTAAATGTGTATTACACAAATTGAATATCCTTTGATAGTGGAAACTGTGCATTTAAAAAGGGAAATCAAGTAAAATATCCTCCTTTAAGGATATATATCTGTGGAAATATATTAGAATTAGGGTGTGATATTGAGATGATCACTTAAGTATTAATTTCTGATATGATGTTAACACGTTTATTAATAATATAGATATATTTTAATAGGTTTAGACAACCTCTGGTTGGAAATGAAATACAGTTTATTGGAAAAATTTGTAATATGGGGTTAGTTTAGATTAAGATGAGGTTGCTAATTGGAATACAGCTGCCATAATATTTAACAAAGCCAAGATGGATGGGATACATAAGAAGTTTTCTACAAAAAAAGAAATCTAAAGGTCTGATAATAACTTGATGTGCGGTCCATGATGTGAGAGTAATAAATAAAATTAAAATATAACAGACCCATCATTCCAAGTCCACACACCCTGTTAGGATACAGCCAGCTGTTTTATAGTTTTTGATCTGGCTGATGATTTTTTCGTTTTGTCATATACAGATTGTTGATACTTTTTGTTGTTATTTATTTTTATTTTTGAAATCCAAAGCAGAATGTGTGGATTGTGAAATAATGTGTCCCCTTTTCCTTGTGAGTGCAGTGGTAGCTGAAGAATACTTGGAATTTATGGACATCTCTGCATGACCGCACAGTACTGTTACAATTTATTATTTTATGACATCAGGAAAATAATGTAAGGTGGAAACTAAGGACTTGTGTTATCTTGCTAAAACTAACAACAGAGCAAGCAATGAGAAATTATAATATTGCTAGGAAAAGGTTGTCTTTTTTTTTTTACATAAATTGGAGTTCTTAAACAAACAGCATGATGGAAAAAACAAGCTGTAATATATTTATGCATACTGGACTCAGTAATTAAGGGTTCACCCTGATATATCAAAATGGTAGTAGCAAGGTGCTGCTATACAAAGTTTACAGACATTATTTTGGTCAGTTATTTCATTTTTAATGGTCCCACATTCCCAAACATTGCAAACAGCTAAACTACATATTTGTCTAATGAAAGGTTCAAAATATGAATTTGTGCTGTTGTTAATTTTTAAAGTGTAACTCCAGCCAAGAAAACAATTTTTTAACTTTTTAGATAGCATAGGGAGGGGTTAACACCCCTGTAACGTTTGTTTTGCTGTCTGTGCCCCTGTTCAGAAGATTTCACCTAATTTTCTGTCCCTGTGACAATTGGATTTTGAAAAAATTGGGTTGTTGTGGAAACAATGTAGTGGAAAAAGTAGAGTAATGCCATGTACACACGGGTGGACTTTTTGACCAGACTGGTCCGACGGAACGAATCCGTCGGACAATCCGACCGTGTGTGGGCTTCATCGGACCTGCAGCGGACTTTTACGGTCGAAAATCAGACATTTTAGGTAACATAGTAGTCAGAGAGATTTGTGAGTGAGAGAGCTGCAGCTGACAGAGGAAAGTTTTTATTGTGCAAACAGGGAATTAACTCCTAATTAACCATGACATGCTCTTTTTTTTTTACTACTTAACCCTTTCATTTTAACCTATATAATCACTATTTAACAGTTTCATCTCCCATTCCATGTCTCTATTTTAAATTATTTGCTTTTTTTTAAAGCACATATACATTGTTATCGTTAAGAATTTACTGTTAAAAATACATGGTTTAGGGCAGGGGTCCCCAACCTACCGGGCCGTGGCCTCTCTGCAGCCGGGCCGCAGGGGATGGGCGGCATGAGAGAGCAAGGCAGGCGAGCGGGCAGATGAGAGAGCCAGGTGGATCAAAGAGACAGGCAGGCGGACGAGAGGAGCGGGCTGGCCAGCAGAGATGCCATCATCTCTCTCTGCCCGCCCCACATCACCGCTCTTCTGTCCTCACAGTGCGGGCCTCTTTAATGACTGAGGTGCGGCGGGGGAGCAGAGAGATGACATCTCTCACTGCTCGCACAGCATCACCGCTCTCCTGCCCTTTACTTAGAACCGACCACTGTACGGAGGCCTGCCTCTCTGCTAAATGGACCAGTGCTGCCACCAATGCTGTGACAATCCACATTTGGTGGCACTGACAGGCGACGTGGCAAGTGACATCCTCATCTGGTGGCAGGCAGCATGGAAATGACATCCTTATCTGGTGGCAGGCAGCGTGGCAAGTGACATCCTCATCTGGTGGCAGGCAGCGTGGCAAGTGACATCCTCATCTGGTGGCAGGCAGCATGGCAAGTGATATTCTCATCTGGGGGCAGGCAGTGTGGCAAGTGACATCTTCATCTGTTGGCAGGCTGTGTGGCAAGTGACATCTTCATCTGGTGGCAGGCACCGTGGCAAGTGACATCCTCATCTGGTGGCAGGCAGTGTGGCAAGTGACATCCTCATCTGGGGGCAGGCAGTGTGGCAAGTGACATCCTCATCTGTTGGCAAGCAGTGTGGCAAGTGACATCCTCATCTGTTGGCAGGCAGCATAGCAAGTGACAAATTTCATCTGGTGGCAGGCAACGTGGCAAGTAACATCCTCATCTGGTGGCAGGCAGCGTGGCAAGTGACATTCTGCATCTAGTGGCAGGCGAAGTGGCAAGTGACAAGCTACAGATGGTAGCAGGTGACATTGGCAAGTGACACGCTCTGGGCTCCCACTGATTCTGCATTATGGTGAGTTGAACTATTTCATTTTATATTAAATGTAATAATAAAAATAATGCGCTTCAATCATCCTGACACCATACCAACTATGGTGCCGGGATGATTGAAGCGCCAACACCAGCCATTGCCTGCGAAAAAAAACCGCTTAACTCCCTCCCGGGCCTTGCCACAATTTTCTTCCACGCAGTCGCTCCCCGGTGCCAAAAAGGTTGGGGACTGCTGGTTTATGGTATATCTGTTTTATTTTAAATCAGTAAGAACTATAAATTACTGATGCATTATGAGAAAAATTAAATGTATGCAAAAAATTTTTAATTAACTTTAACATGCTTTGTACCAAAAATTTCATTTTAATGTTGAAGTAAATAGAGCAAGCAGCTGAATAAAATGTATGTTTTTCTCACATTATTGCTACTTGTGTTCAAAATATTACTGATCAAACTTGAAAAATTACTTTTTTTTTTCAGATTTGTTTCTCTTTTTCCCCTTAGGCTTCATGCACACGAGACGCCGGTGCAAACTCTGCTGAACACATGTTTTTAAAAGCTGAAACCGGCGTTTAGAAACGCCCGTTTTGCCACATTTGCATGCCACGTTTAGCCGCGTATTACCGTGTTTGCGTCTAGAAGCGTCTGCAGAGCAGAGAATGACATTTTGCGACCTAACTTTGGGGCCCCGTATCTTAGGGCCACTTAGTGCTAGGTACCGGCGTTTAGCCACGTTTGGCGTCTGAAATGTGGAAAACTCTTGCGTCTGAACCCATTTTTTTGCTTCTGGAAAAACGAGGTTGAACACAACTGACTAAAAACGCTAAAAAACGAGACTGTGTACATGGACACATAGGATAACATTGAATGAGTTCAGGGGCAGTTGGAAAAAGTGTCCAACTGCCTCTGAACGCGCGTTTAACAGCGTCTCGTGTGCATGAGGCCTATAAATGCAAATAAATAAAAAAAATTCTCAGAGGACTTTAGGGTCATGAGAAAGCCTCCATTTGTCACCCAAAAAACAATATATGTATCAGTTCTTTATCATAAGTAATTACAAAGTTATAGACTCATGAACAGACACAGAGCATAAATGTGAAATATGGTCTGGTCCATAGGGGGTAAACAGGTGTAAGAGCCGAAGTGGTTATATTTAGGCCTCATGCACACTGGATGTTACAATAAAGTTATAAAAACGCCAGTAGCTTTGCAGTGAGTTTTTCAAAGTTTTTGCAATAGCATTTTTAGCGGTTTTTTTCTTTTTTTTTCCAATGGGATCAAAAACTTTAAACGCTGGTGAGCCGCGTTTATCAGCGTTTTTCGATGTTAGAGCATTTACATATTTTGTATGTATTGCACACTGCACTCATTGTGCACACAACACTAATAATGTTTTCATTGTGTTTGCATTCTTTCAAGTCCTGATTAGAATTAGCCTGCCTATGTAAAGCACCTTGTTACCATAAACATACAATTGTAATATTAATGTGATACCTACGTAAGCATGTGTATAAAAACCTTTAATTGCGTAAAAATAAAATAGAACAGTTATTTGGAAAGATGCAGAATGTATCTTTTGTGTCTGTTCCCTATTGCAGTAGTTATTAATAATTTGGAACCACTAATCAATATGAGGATAGGAGTTGCCGCTCTAGTTCTATGCAGAATGCTGAAGATCATAGGAATTGTAGTCTGAAACATCAATTGTAGAATGCGACTTGTGGACATTTTGCAATACAGTTCACATTGGACATTGAGGAGGAAGGGTAGTGGTAGAACAGCTTTTACCAGGCTGCACTGGAAAACCTCTGCATCACATACTTGGTAGCAGAGCCTGATACGATGAGGAAGGACCCTGACTCAGGGCCCCTGATAGTGTAGACAGAAGGTGCAGGAGTGCAGAGTGGCACGAGTGCCTGCAAGTCTTGCTAGCAGCAGGGCAGGAGAAGTCGTCAGATGGCTCCAACAAGCAAGTGAGCAGGCTGGCAGCTGGTAGATGGCAGACTGAAGCAGGCTGGTACTGGCGACAGCAGGCAGGTAAGGCAAGGCAAGCCGGGTCATACACTGGTAGGACAGATCAGGTACAGAGGATACAGGCAATAGCGTGGTCTGGGTACAAGCTGGGTCAGGAGCCAATCGCTGCAAAAGAAACCAATAGAGCAGACAGAAGCGGAGGTCAAGGACAAGCCGGGGTCAGTGCAGATGGAGTTCAGAGAGAGGTCAGACGAACCGGGTCAATAACTGGAATCAGGATACAGGATAACTGGAACACAGGATACACAGGAGGCTGAAGGTCAAAGCAGCACTGAACCTGAGCACTGGCTGAGTTTAAATAGCCAGGTTGGTGCCAACATCTGTCACAGGTGCACATAGCCAATGCCCAATTCTTCCAAGCACGAACAGAATCTGTTTTAGCCTGTGCACAGAATGCCTTTGCTTACATTGCCTCCTCCCAATGGGCAGCCCCCGGATGCCCTACTGAGCGAATTTTTCTTTATGATTACGCCTAAATGCTTGAATGAGTCTTTCAGCATGGATGATGCTCTCAAGTTCCCAAGAATTGTCATCAGACCCATACCCTTTCCACTTGATCAAACACTGGATTTGATTACGTCTCTTCCTGCAATCCATAAGTGCCTCCACTTCGTATTCCTCATCCCCATCCACCATTACCGACTCAGGAGGTCCACTGTCCTGTTCAGGAAATGGATCTTGAACTGCAGGTTTCAACAACACATGGAAAACAGGGTGAATTCTAAAGGAATTTGGCAATACCAACTTATAGGCAAGGTCATTGATCTTCTTTATTGGAAATGGTCCCACATACTTAGGCCCCAAGGACAGGTTGACTTGTTGATTTATTGTGGCTAACCATACCTAACCATACTAAGATCAGTTATCAATAAAGTAAAAAATGTACTAAAGCGCTGATATGAACTAGAAAATAAATAAATGACAAATACTAGAAGATGACCAAATAATATAGCTGCAATTATTGTGTATGTGAACTGATATCACACAAAAAAGTGTTGTATATATTCAAAATGTATAATGCGCTAATATTAACCTCCTAATATAACACGGTGTGATCACTTAATGATTAATCAGTGAATCATGTGCAAAATAATCAAACGGAGCCTATTATAAATAACATAACATCCTTCACCATAATAAAATCCTATAACTAAATATCAATGTGATAATAAATTATTGAACACAATTAAAAAGAGAAAATTAAGATAAGATATATTAATGTGATGAACCACAGTGCACAGGTATCTCAATAGGACAGTATACTGCTGTGAAAAAATATAACGTCTTTGGTTATTGATGAATATAGACATGTTTCAATGAGTAATCCCCAGCGATCGATGGCTTGCTCATATATTCAGCTGCTCATTAGCATGGGCTGGCTTTCAAAGAACTTCCGCAGTATGAAACAACAAAGAAAGAAAGACCATTGCGCAGGCAGTGTGATATGTAATCCCTATATAATAAGTGTAAAAAATTTTACTCACACTTTTCAGCAGAATCAATTGCATATGATAAGGTCAGTTGCATACAGCTAACAGCTGGGATCTCCTCACACGCCAACAGTGTACACACAGCACTGCTCGTCACTGGCTCCTCCCGATCCGTTTCATCACTAGACACGTGACTTTTTCAAAAAGTCACGTGTCTAGTGATGAAACCGGTCCGGAGGAGCCAGTTACGAGCAGTGCTGTGTGTACACTGTTGGCGTGTGAGGAGATCCCAGCTGTTAGCTGTTAGCTGTATGCAACTGACCTTATCATATGCAATTTATTCTGCTGAAAAGTGTGAGTGAAATTTTTTACCCTTATTATATAGGGATTACATATCACATTACCTGCGCAATGGTCTTTCTTTCTTTGTTGTTTCATACTGCGGAAGTTCTTTGAAAGCCAGAAGCCAGCCCATGCTAATGAGCAGCTGAATATATGAGCAAGCCAACTATCAATGGGGATTACTCATTGAAACCTGTCTATATTCATCAATCACCAAAGACGTTATATTTTTTCACAGCAGTATTCTGTCCTATTGAGATACCTGTGCACTGTGGTTCATTACATTAATATATCTTATCTTAATTTTCTCTTTTTAATTGTGTTCTATAATTTATTATCACATTGATATTTAGTTATAGGATTTTATTATGGTGAAGGATGTTATGTTATTTATAATAGGCTCCATTTTATTATTTTGCACATGATTCACTGATTAATCATTAAGAGATCACACCGTGTTATATTAGGAGGTTAATATTAGCGCATTATACATTTTGAATATAAGATCAGTTATCGCCGCCTCTTTTTTTCAAAAAAACTTTTTATTGACTTCCTGTGTCTTAGTCATTGTTTCTTGTAACAGTTTGTTATTAGAACTAAAAAAAATATATCATACTTTGGACAGCAGGAACAGAGCATTCAGGACTTGCAGCAATCAGGAATGAAGGATGAAAACCATAATTGGCAAAAAATGAAGATTGCTTAGTAGCAGAGTGCTCCGAATTATTGTAAGCAAACTCAGCTAACGCCTCAGAGACACCCAATCATCTTGCGAAAAGGAGGAGAAGCAGCGTAGGTATTGTTCCAGTGTCTGATTGGTTCTCTGTTTGACCATTGGTCTGCGGATGATATGCTGAAGAGAAAGACAGTTCTTCAGGGTTTCACATAAGGCTTTCGAAAACTTGGAGGTTAACTGAAGCCTGCGATCTGACACAATGTTACCAAGAACTCCATGCAATCGTACTATTTCTTTGATAAAAGTTTGTGCTGTTTCCGAGGCTGATGGTGTTCCCTTTCATGGGTACAAAATCGATAGACGGTCCACGACCACAAAGATGGCAGTGTAACCTTCAGACGGAGGGAATTCTACAATAAAGTCCATTGATATCATTTTCCAGGGTCTGTCTGGGATTGGCAAGGGTCAATGCTAGTTTTGTTCCAGATGCATATAACACAGGCTTTCCCATACTTTTTCCAGTCTTTTTCCAGACTGGGCCACCAAAAGGTACACTTTAAAAGTTCAGTAGTTTGTTTGGATACCAAAATGTCCTGCAAGGGCATGGTCATGGCAGAGACCAAGAACAGTGATACGCATAATTTCAGGTACAAAGATCTTGTCCTTATACCACAACAGTCCATCCTTTACTTGCAGAGTTACCCCAGAGGGTGACGGAATTCCTACAGATGCTTGCCTAAATTGGGACAACAGGTCCTCCTGCAACAGAAGTAAGTTCCCAGAAGACAGAATAGTATCCGAGGAAGCAATTCTTCAGCATTGCTGAACATGCGGGACAGAGTGTCAGGCTTTGTGTTTTTTATAAAAGGTAAATCTGAAGAAAAAGAGTACCCACCTGGTCTGCCGTGGTTTTAGGCATTTTGGAGCTCGCAGGTATTCCAGATTCTTATAGTCTGTGTAAATCAGTATTGGATAAGCTGCCTCTTCCCGCAGGTATCTCCATTCTTCGAGAGCCGTTTTGATCAGCAAAAGTTCACGATCTCCAACATCATAATTCTTTTCTGAGGGAGAGAGCTTGCGTGAAAAGAATGCAACAGGGTGTAGCAGGGCCTTGGCCGCTTGTCATTGAGAAAGTACTGCTGTCTCTCAGGCGTCCACCTCTAGCACGTATAGTAAAGTAGGGACTGGGTGCCGGAGTATAGGTGCAGAAGTAAACAGTCCCTTCAGGTCTTCAAATGCGGACTGTGCCTCAGAATTCCAATTAAACCGATTGCGCTGTCTGGTTAACTGGGTAATGAGGGAAATGATTGCAGAAAAGCCTTTAATGAACTTTTGGTAAAAGTTTGCAAAACCCACAAATCTTTGAACCCCTTTCTTGTCTGTTCGAGCTGGCCAGTCCAGAATAGCAGACACCTTCTGAGGGTCCATCACTATGCCTTCTGTAGAAAGTATTAAGCCCAAGAACTGAATACTCTGGCGTTCAAATACACACTTCTCTGGCTTAGCGTATAGCCCATGCTGTCTGAGTCAGGACAGAACATTCCTGACAGGCCCCCAATGAATCTCCAAGGTAGCAGAAAATATCAGGATGTCATCTAAATACATGATGACAAATAGATTCAAGTAGTTTCGGAGAATGTCATTAATGAAGTGCTGGAATGTCGCTGGGGCATTGCAAAGGCCAAAGGGCATTACCAGGTACTCAAAGCATCCAAATAGGGTGCGAAATGCAGTCTTCCATTTGTCACCCTCACATATACGCACCAGGTTGTAGATCCAATTTTTTGAAGATACTGGCATATCGGAGTCTCTGGAATAGTTCTGGCTCCAGGGGTAAAGGGTTACGATTCTTGACCATGATTTTGTTCAGTTCACGGTAGTCCATACATGGATGGAGGGAATGGTCGTTTTTTCTACAGAGAAAATCCCTGCTCCAGCTGGAGATGTGGAGGGACAAATAAATCCTTCCCTCTGTCATAAATATACTCCTTTGGAGCAGAAAGTTCAAGTTCTGTAAGAGGAAAGATTCACCCAAATTGTATTTGAGCTCCAGGAAGAAGCTCAATCGGTCAGTCATATGATCTGTGGGGAGGAAGAGTCTCGACTCCCTTTTTACTAAAAACGTCCAGAAAATCTCGCAAAAATCTCTGTGCAAATTACAAAAGCAACATCTGGCTGGTAGCTTCAAGCAACACATTCACTTCCTATTGCCAGAGTTTATATTCATAACTCCATTTTCCAGAACCCAGTAAACCCAGTCATGTGGGCCATGCACCCAGCATCTAGCATTCTATTTCTCAGAGCCTCTCCTTGTTATTAGTTGTAGGAACCTGGGATCTGCAAGCAGATGTGTAATGCCTCCACAGCCAATCAGAATCCTTCTGCTATCTTTTTCTTGTGCAGAGTAAAAGAGCCAACATCTAGCTGGTACCTTCAAACAACACATTTACTCCAATAGTTTCTATTCATAACTCTAGCCTGACATAAGCCTCGACACCCATACATAGTAGTACACATCCTCCACAACAATTCAGCTATTTGTGCTTCATTGAATATAAGGTCTTCAAACGTGTCTCTCAGCAGTTTGTATATTTTATCCTGCATAAGGTCAGAGTTCTTTATACAAAGAAAATACTAATTATACTTGAATCATTTCAACTGCCCACATAATGAGGTTTAACAAACTATTCAGAGTTGTTTGTTCGCATTTAATTTTAGTGATTGTTGGTAGCATGCCATATAATATTTATCAGAAAGAAAATAAATCCTCCTCTGCAGAGAGAAAAGAAAGAGAATAATGTCAGTATTTTTAGCCCCAGTCACATTTTAATCTGTGAGAATGTGGGGATGTCGAAGGTACTGGAGATAAAAGGTACAGATAGTTTTTCCAATGATTAAAGTCTATCTAAAGCTAAAACTATTTTTGACAATTTTATAGGTTGGGAATGGCTAGAATCATTGTCATCTTTTGATTGCTGTCTGTGTCCCCACTGGGGGAGATTACTTACTGCATTTGCCCTTGTAGCCACTTTTGCTGGTATGGAAAGTCAGAAAGTTTGAGTTGTCTCCTGAAAAGGAGTAGAGGGGAAATTGTCCAATAGGAACACCTCCCCTGATAACTATCTAACAGGGGACTGTGAGAGATTTTCTCTCACATCCTGTTGTGTCTGCAGGCAGAATATGAGGGAAAATCCAATGGGATACAGATGGCCAAATAGAAACCTGACAGGGGTTAACCCCCCTCCCCCCTTACTCTATCCAAAATAAAAGTGTTGGCTTTAGATAAACTTTAAATCTGGCCATACACAATTTATATACTGCAATATACTGTCATATCGCTCTCATCCAATCCTCGTCTACTCCTTTCTGCCTTTAATACCTTACTTCACCCCTATCGCCCTCACCCACCAACTTACTTACTGCCCAGGAGATTGCCAGTCTTCTCAAAAAACAAACTTGACACAATTCCTGATTAGATATCCAGCGTCCAGCCTTCTCCTAAATCCAACATACCAAGTCCAACACCACACTTAATACTTTCCTCCTTTGACGCTGTTACCACTGAGGAAGTTGCCAAATTCCTTTCTGAGGCCCACCTCACCACCTGTCCCCTGGATCCTGTCCTCTCACAATTACTACGACCCCCTTCCTGCTCTATCCCAAACTCTCTTACCCACATCTTCAATCTCTCCCCCTCCTCTGGTACCATTCCCTACCAGCTCAAACATGTACTGGTTACCCCCATACTTAAAAAACCCTCACTGGACTCCGCCTGTATGAATAATTTAAGACCCATCTCCCTTCTCCCATTTGCCTCCAAGCTTCTTGAACGCCTTGTCCACAACTGTATGAGTTGCTGCCTCACTGACAACAACCTCCTCAACCCCCTACAGTCTGGCTTCTGCCCACAACATTTCTTTGAAACTGCCCTACTAAAACTCACTAATGACTTACTAACTGCTAAAACCAATGGTCATTACTCCATACTTACTCTTGGACATTTCAGCTGCCTTTGACACAGTTGACCACCTGCTCCTTCTGAATAAACTCCACTCCCTCGGCCTCCGTTACTTTGCTCTTTTCTGGTTCTCCTCTTACCTATCTGAGTGCACTTTCAGTGTCACACACAACACCATCTCCTCCGCTCCTCTTTCTGTTGGGGTACCTCAAGGCTCTGTACTTGGGCCCCTCCTATTCTCTCTACACCTCTTCCCTGGGGCAGTTGATAACCTCCCATGGCTTCCAGTACCACCTCTACGCCAATTACACCCAGATCTATCTCTCTACTCCTCAGCTCACGCCCTCGGTCTCCTCATATACCACAAATTAACTGAGCGACATATCAGTATGGATGTTACACCACTTCCTCAAACTTTCTAAAACTGAGCTTGTAATATTTTCTCCTGCCCGATGCCCTCCCCATGACTTTACCATTGAAATCAACAGCACAAACATTGGTCCCTCCACATATGGGTGCTGGGTGTAATCCTAGACTCTGAACACTCCTTCAGCCCCCACATCCAATCACTGGAGAAATCTTGCTACCTCAACCTCCGCAACATTTCCAGAATTTGCCCCTTCCTAACCAACAAAACCACAAAACAACTTATTTATGGGCGGCACAGTGGTGTAGTGGGTAGCACTCTCGCCTAGCAGTAAGAAGGGTCACTGGTTCGAATCCCAACCATGACACTACTTGCCTGGAGTTTGCATGTTCTCCCTGTGCCTGCGTGGGTTTCCTCCAGGTACTCCGGTTTCCTCCCACACTCAAAAGACATGCTGGTAGGTTAATTGGATCCTGTCTAAATTGTCCCTAGTATGTATGAATGTGAGTTGGGGCCTTAGATTGTAAGCTCCTTGTGGGTAGGGACTGATGTGAATCTACAATGTATATGTAAAGCGCTGCGTAAATTGACAGCGCTATATACGGACTAAGACTGGGGTGCCATTAAAGTTCATGTGGGTGTCCCAATAGTGCCAGGACAGTACAACCAGAGTAGAGTCTACAAAATGGTATATGGTATATATCTGAAAATTGATGATCCTGATTTATTGATGGCCTATCTTATTTCTTGAGGCCTGTAAATGCCAGGACAGTAGAAATATTACCCAAATGACCCCCTTCTGGAAAGTAGACAGTCCAAGGTATTTAGTGAGAGCCATGACCAGTTTTTTTAAGTTGTAATTTTTTTGTCACAATTTTTTTTTCACATACTGTCACAAGTGCAGTACAGTGTCATCATATAACTGGTGTGGCAGTGATCAGGGACACAGCGCTTTGCAACTTATGCCTCGGCATCAGAGACTGTATTTACCATCCTAGAAGTTATTGCTACATGTTTGCCTGAACTATTGTTTGCATATACTCCATGTGCCCGATTTTAGGACTTTCCATAGTTACATGGTGCTGCTCTGAGTCCCCGAAGTTCCAGGCCAGGAGAAACACTCACAACATGACCCTATTTTGGAAAGAAACACTCCAAGTTATTTTCTGAAAGGCATAATTGTTAGAGACATGGGTCTGAATTGATCAACTACTGGCCTTGCAATGCTTTTACAGAACAGGTACTACAACACTTGACATGTAGGTGCTTATCACAGTAGGGTGGGAGTTGGGGGGGGGGGGGGGCTTGTTGAGTCTTATGCAACTTTCAGAAAGTAGAGGCTTGCACAGGCATTTAGAGGGGTACTCTGATGGCATAATCACCTTGTATTGACCTCACTGCAGAGCAAAGTACAAGTTCCCTTTAAATAACTGTATTTAGTGCAATGCAGTTCTGTCTTCTGGACTGGACTAGAATTCTAGAAATATTCATACTATAGAACCATGTTGAAAAAGAAAAAAAAAGAAAAATGAAAAGAAATTGTATAATAGATACCACTAGGATCCCAATTATCTTCCAATCATGCCACACTGTTGCATTGATGTTCCATGATAGATGGCGCTCTAAAATGGCCAAGATCATGCCAAGGGCATTCCACAATCGTCCGGCTGTTACGGCCCCCTAGCCAGCAAAAGTATTCCCCACAATATTATAAGAGAAATTGCTTTTTTTACTCCAGGCTCAAATCTTCCTGTTTATGACTCTGGTAGGCAACAAAATAGCGACACACAGGCTGTGAATTAACTCTAACAATGTGTCCCTCAGTCCCGCCAAAATGAGAGTGGCAAAACATAAGTGTCACTGTCTAATTTATTCCATGTTAAAGCACCTCGTCCAGAAAAATGATATCCTCCCTATACTTTTAGCCGTTTAGAAGCTACATAAAACTGATAAAGGGCTCCATCTATAAGCCGTTCCGGCACAGTTGCCTTCTGGTTGCAGCAAACCTCCGTCCCAAGATTTTATTATTTTTAATCAAATGCTTGCAGGGTGGGCGATAAAGGTCTATGAAAAAACAGAGACTATTGTGGCTGAGGTTATAATTCTCCCCTATAATGCTGCCAAAGGTGATTAGCAGACTTTCTAGAAACTCTGGGCATGGAGGTGACATTCATTTATTTCACATTAGTCCAATATCATATACACACAATGATTTTTTTTTTTTACAGTAAGCAATCATTTGTTCTTTCCTTTATTTCTTTACTTTTTACAGATAATTAGTAGGAGGTTTAGTGCATGCTTGTAATCTTTTGTGGTTCCTAAAGTTTGGTAAACTGTTGTTCCTTAATACACATCTGAAACATATAGGAGCTGTTTTACCTGGCAAACAATATTTGTATTGCCGTCCATCCATTTCTGAGATGTACTCAGCTCTGTCACACAGCACAGCCCAGGGCAGCAAAGATGATTTGTGTCTGCTGCAGTTATGGCACATGCTGTGCTCTCTGAAGAGCAGTCCACATTCAGATCCCTCTTTAGAGAACATTTAACAAGCAGTGAACAGGAATTGTATTGCCTCTTCACTACCTGCTTTAACTTCTTTAACCCCACACTAGCGTGTTGCAACCACATGCAATGCACGCGGTTGCAGAGTGGCCACATTCACCTAAGCAGGTTGGGAGCGGCAAAAATGTGCGGTTGAGCTGCGTGCTTGATGTCTGCCAACCACCCCCCTAAGGCTACTATAGGCAGCGAACGTGGGTATTTTACATGCTGCAGCCGCAATACTCCGTGCCAGCGGCAAACTTTACCGACATTCAAGCATATGGGGAAGCACCGCAACCACCCCACAACCATGTGAAATTGCGGAGCGTTTGTTGGCAAAAATGGGGTTAAAACAAGGGATGAGGAGGTGTCACATAGCTTCCTCATCACGTCATTAGCCTCTGAAATGCGAGCCGAATACGAATCAGACTTCAGAGGGAAGGGATAATCTACCCTAATGGTAATTCGTTTTCATGAGCTTTCAGCGCTCTGTGATCCTGTGTTTTAGCATGCATTAAATGCTATGGTGTGAAAGAGCACTAATATTGAGGGGATGTTCTGTAGTTCACAAAGAGAGCTATGAACTATGCTAACTGATAAGAGCGCAGCAGAGGCAAAGCATGCAGGATATCATCAGCACACAAAATGTCTGGCAGGATCAACAGGTATTGTTTTGCAATTATCAAATCGTTGTAACAAAAGTCTTTCAATTGTATATTTAACAGACCAAAAGAGAGCAGAAACTAGAGGTTTATGACTGTGGTGGCAGGCTGCATCGGGTGGCTGTGGCAGATGCAGTGGGCTAATGGCACGCTGCATCTGGTGGCTGTGGTAGCGGCTGTATCTCGTGGCAGGCTAATGGCATGCTGCACCTGGTGGCTGTGTAGCGGCTGCATCTCGTGGCAGGCTAATGGCATGCTGCACCTGGTGGCTGTGTAGCGGCTGCATCTCGTGGCAGGCTAATGGCATGCTGCACCTGGTGACTGTGGTAGCGGCTGTATCTCGTGGCAGGCTAATGGCATGCTGCACCTGGTGGCTGTGTAGCGGCTGCATCTCGTGGCAGGCTAATGGCATGCTGCACCTGGTGACTGTGGTAGCGGCTGCATCTCGTGGCAGGCTAATGGCATGCTGCACCTGGTGACTGTGGTAGCGGCTGTATCTCGTGGCAGGCTAATGGCATGCTGCACCTGGTGGCAGGCTACATTGGCAAGTGACACGCTACATTTGGTGGCAGGAAAACAAGCTGAGGGCTTCCATTGATTCTGCATGTAGCACTGCCCCCGTAGGGATTGCTGTGTGTCTGTGAACTTCCCTGGGCCTCCCCTTGATTATCTTGGTGCCAGTTACAAGGTGTTTTCACACAACCAACCATACTCTCATCCACTCGTTATCCAATAATCAATTTATTCCTGAAACTTGGATGGGAGAAGGGAATAGTGGGATTCTTCAACTGGAACTATTTACAGATGAGGACAACTCTCACTTGGCCTCACCAGGTTGAATGTCGTAGCAGACTCTCTGCTATACCATACTGCACTTGTATGGGAGGGATAAGTCCTTTGCTTGCTCTGGAAGCAGACTTGATGAAACTGTTTTTATCTTCAGGACACTCACTAGCATTCCCTTTGACTGACACCCATCCACTGATTCTACTAGCTGAAGGGATGGCCCTCACAGGACAGGCCCCATGACACAGATGCGTAGACAGAAACAGAACTTTCTTGGTGTGTCTCCCTTCCAGTCAGCTCTCTGCAGGACATCTGGATTGCAGCTTTACCCGAATTCAGGCCCTCAGGTCAACCACCTGAGGCCACATGGCAGCCTGTGCAGAGGAGGGGCAGCCGCCCCATCCCTCTAGGACCCCTTTGTCCAGCTGAGGATCCTGAGCACATGTGCCCTTGGCATATATACAGTCTCCCAGCACGCACTGAGGCACTTTCCCCAGCTAATGGCCAGGGCTGTTACTATGCCTATGCTCTCATTTGTCAGGTTTCCTCCCACTGTCCAATATGCCCTGTTCTATTGGACTGGTGTGAAACATTCAGACAACATGAGCAGCACCTGAGCACCATGAGACCCTATCAATGGTTCCAAATTTACCTGGCAGCCTTCCTGATGAGCAGAAAGACCCAAAAAAACTATGCTCTCTTCTAGCACCTACCTAGGATCGTGCCATATGCATTATGGGGAGTTGAACTATTTCATTATACAACGGGTAAAATAAGTATTGAACACGTCACCATTTTTGTAGGTAAATATATTTCTAAAGCTGCTATTGACATGAAATTTTCACCACATGTTGGTAACAACCCATGCACTCCATACATACAAAGAAACCAAAACAATTAAGTTCAGAAATTAAGTTCTGTGTAATAAAATGGAATTACACAGGAAAAAGTATTGAACACATGAAGAAAGGGAGGTACAAAAAGGCATGGAAAACCAAGACACCAGCTATCAGTAATTAGAAAGCAATACTGCCCCTTGTCAGTGCAAATTTATATCAGCTGGTTCGGTCTTAACTGATGGCCTATAAAAAGGTGTCTCATTACCAAGGTGTCACACAAGAAACCTCTCACGATGGGTAAAAGCAAAGAGCTCTCTCAAGACCTTTGAAACCTTATTGTTGAAAAACAAACTGATGGCATTGGTTTCAGAAGGATTTCTAAACTTCTGAATGTTCCAGTGAGTACTGTTGGGGCCATAATCCAGCATTAGAAAGAACAAAATTTCACCATAAACTGGCCACGACCAGGTGCTCTTCACAAGATTTCTGACAGAGGAGTGAAAAGAATTATCAGAAGAGTTGTCCAAGAGCCAAGAACCACTTGTGGAGAGCTTCAGAAATACCTTAAATTAACAGGTACAATTGTTTCAAAGAAAACAATAAGTAATGCACTCAACAGCCATGGCCTCTATGCACGCTCATCACACAAGACTCCATTGCTGAAGAAAAAGCATGTTGAAGCTCGTTTAATGTTTGCTACACAATATATAGACAAGCATGTGAAATATGGGAGAATATAGTCTGGTCAGATGAGACCAAAATGTAACTCTTTGGATGCCAAATTACACACCATGTTTGGAGGTCAAATGGCACTGCACATCACCTCAAAAACACCATACCAACAGTGAAGTTTGGAGGTGGGAACATCATGGTGTGGGGCTGTTTTTCAGGATACGGTACTGGCAAACTTCATATCATTGAAGGAAGGATGAATGGAAAAATGTACCAAGACATTCTTGATTAAAATCTGCTGCCATCTATGAGGATGATGAAGATGAAACGAGGGTGGACATTTCAGCAAGACAATGATCTCAAACACAAAGCCAATGAAAACCTGACACAAATCCAATAGAAAATCTATGGAAAGAACTAAAGATCAGAGTTCATAGAAAAGACCCACGGAACCTTCAATATTTGAAGACTGTTTGTGTGGAAGAATGAGCCAAAATCACACCTGAGCAATGCATGTGACTAGTTTCTCAACTAGTTAGGAGGCATCTTGAAGCTGTCAATACCAACAAAGGATTTTGTGCGAAGTATAAAAATAAATTTCAGTTAGCGTGTTCAATACTTTTTGCCTGTGTCATTCCATTTTATTACACATAACTTCATTTCTGAACTTATTTGTTTTGATGTCTTTGTATGTATGGATTGCATGGACTGTTACCAACATGTGGTAAAAATTTCATGTCAGTAGCACATTTAGAAATATATTTAACCAGAAAAATGGTGACGTGTTCAATACTTACCGTATTTTATCTGCTGTATATATACATATTTACAGAATATACTGTATATATCCTAGTTTATTTTATTAAACTGTATCTTAACCACTTGACGACCGCCTCACGCCGATGTACGTCGGCAAGGTGGCACGGACAGGCAAAATCACGTACATGTACGTGATTTGCCTTCCGCGGACGGGGGGTCCGATCGGACCCCCCCTCCGGTGCCCGAGGCGGTCATCTTTTGTCCAGCGGCGATCAGAGGTGAGGGGGAGACCATCCGTTCGTGCCCCCCCCCTCGCGATCGCCGCCGGCCAATCGAATCATTCCTTTGCTGCTGTATGCTAAACAGCAGCAAAGGAAATGATGTCATCTCTCCTCGGCTCGGTAATTTCCGTTCCCGCCCGAGGAGAGAAGACATCACTGTGAGTGCACAACACTACACACACACAGTAGAACATGCCAGGCACACTAAACACCCCGATCCCCCCCCCCCGATCGCCCCCCGATCCCCCCCCCGATCACCCCCCCCCCCCTGTCACAAACTGACACCAAGCAGTTTTTTTTTTTTTTTCTGATTACTGCATAGTGTCAGTTTGTGACAGTTACAGTGTTGGGACAGTTAGTATTACCCCCCTTTAGGTCTAGGGTACCCCCCCTAACCCCCCTAATAAAGTTTTAACCCCTTGATCACCCCGTCACCAGTGTCACTAAGCGATCTGATCGCTGTATTAGTGTCGCTGGTGACGCTAGTTAGGGAGGTAAATATTGAGGTTCGCTGTCAGCGTTTTATAGCGTCAGGGACCCCCATATACTACCGAATAAATGTTTTAACCCCTTGATGGCCCCCTAGTTAACCCTTTCACCACTGATCACCGTATAAGTGTTACGGGTGACGCTGGTTAGTTCGTTTATTTTTTATAGTGTCAGGGCACCCGCCGTTTATTACCGAATAAAGGTTTAGCCCCCTGATCGCCCGGCGGTGATATGCGTCGCCCCAGGCAGCGTCAGATTAGCGCCAGTACCGCTAACACCCACGCACGCAGCATACACCTCCCTTAGTGGTATAGTATCTGTACGGATCAATATCTGATCCGATCAGATCTATACCAGCGTCCCCAGCAGTTTAGGGTTCCCAAAAACGCAGTGTTAGCGGGATCAGCCCAGATACCTGCTAGCACCTGCGTTTTGCCCCTCCGCCCAGCCCACCCAAGTGCAGTATCGATCGATCACTGTCACTTACAAAACACTAAATGCATAACTGCAGCGTTCGCAGAGTCAGGCCTGATCCCTGCGATCGCTAACAGTTTTTTTGGTAGTATTTTGGTGAACTGGCAAGCACCAGCCCCAGGCAGCGTCAGATTAGCGCCAGTACCGCTAACACCCACGCACGCACCGTACACCACCCTTAGTGGTATAGTATCTGAACGGATCAATACCTGATCCGATCAGATCTATACTAGCGTCCCCAGCAGTTTAGGGTTCCCAAAAACGCAGTGTTAGCGGAATCAGCCCAGATACCTGCCAGCACCTGCGTTTTGCCCCTCCGCCCGGCCCAGCCCAGCCCGACCAAGTGCAGTATCGATCGATCACTGTCAATTACAAAAGACTAAACGCATAACTGCAGCGTTCGCAGAGTCAGGCCTGATCCCTGCGATCGCTAACAGTTTTTTTGGTAGCGTTTTGGTTAACTGGCAAGCGCCAGCGGCCTAGTACACCCCGGTCGTAGTCAAACCAGCACTGCAGTAACACTTGGTGACGTGGCGAGTCCCATAAGTGCAGTTCAAGCTGGTGAGGTGGCAAGCACAAGTAGTGTCCCGCTGCCACCAAAAAGACAAACACAGGCCCGTCGTGCCCATAATGCCCTTCCTGCTGCATTCGCCAATCCTAATTGGGAACCCACCGCTTCTGCAGCGCCCGTACTTCCACCATTCACATCCCCAACCAAATGCAGTCGGCTGCATGAGAGGCATTTTCTTTATGTCCTCTGGAGTACCCCTACCCAGCGAACCCCCCCAAAAAAGATGTTGTGTCTGCAGCAAGCGCGGATATAGGCGTGACACCCGCTATTATTGTCCCTCCTGTCCTGACAATGCTGGTCTTTGCATTGGTGAATGTTTTGAACGCTACCATGCACTAGTTGAGTATTAGCGTAGGGTACAGCATTGCACAGACTAGGCACACTTTCACAGGGTCTCCCAAGATGCCATCGCATTTTGAGAGACCCGAACCTGGAACCGGTTACAGTTATAAAAGTTAGTTACAAAAAAAGTGTAAAAAAAAAAAATATATATAAAATAAAAAAAAATAGTTGTCGTTTTATTGTTCTCTCTCTCTCTATTCTCTCTATTGTTCTGCTCTTTTTTACTGTATTCTATTCTGCAATGTTTTATTGTTATTATGTTTTATCATGTTTGCTTTTCAGGTATGCAATTTTTTATACTTTACCGTTTACTGTGCTTTATTGTTAACCATTTTTTTGTCTTCAGGTACGCCATTCACGACTTTGAGTGGTTATACCAGAATGATGCCTGCAGGTTTAGGTATCATCTTGGTGTCATTCTTTTCAGCCAGCGGTCGGCTTTCATGTAAAAGCAATCCTAGCGGCTAATTAGCCTCTAGACTGCTTTTACAAGCCATGGGAGGGAATGCCCCCCCCCCACCGTCTTCCGTGTTTTTCTCTGGCTCTCCTGTCTCAACAGGGAACCTGAAAATGCAGCCGGTGATTCAGCCAGCTGACCATAGAGCTGATTAGAGACCGGAGTGGCTCCAAACATCTCTATGGCCTAAGAAACCGGAAGCTACGAGCATTTTATGACTTAGATTTCGCCGGATGTAAATAGCGCCATTGGGAAATTGGGGAAGCATTTTATCACACCGATCTTGGTGTGGTCAGATGCTTTGAGGGCAGAGGAGAGATCTAGGGTCTAATAGACCCCAATTTTTTCAAAAAAGAGTACCTGTCACTACCTATTGCTATCATAGGGGATATTTACATTCCCCGAGATAACAATAAAAATGATTAAAAAAAAATAAAAATGAAAGGAACAGTTTAAAAATAAGATAAAAAAGCAAAAAAATAATAAAGAAAAAAAAAAGCACCCCTGTCGCCCCCTGCTCTCGCGCTAAGGCGAACGCAAGCGGCGGTCTGTCGTCAAATGTAAACAGCAATTGCACCATGCATGTGAGGTATCACCGCAAAGGTTAGATCGAGGGCAGTAATTTTTGCAGTAGGCCTCCTCTGTAAATCTAAAGTGGTAACCTGTAAAGGCTTTTAAAGGCTTTTAAAAATGTATTTATTTTGTTGCCACTGCACGTTTGTGCGCAATTGTAAAGCATGTCATGTTTGGTATCCATGTACTCGGCCTAAGATCATCTTTTTTATTTCATCAAACATTTGGGCAATATAGTGTGTTTTAGTGCATTAAAATTTAAAAAAGTGTGTTTTTTCCCCAAAAAATGCTTTTGAAAAATCGCTGCGCAAATACTGTGTGAAAAAAAAAAAAATGAAACGCCCACCATTTTATTCTGTAGGGCATTTGCTTTAAAAAAATATATAATGTTTGGGGGTTCAAAATAATTTTCTTGCAAAAAAAAAATAACTTTTTCATGTAAGCAAAAAGTGTCAGAAAGGGCTTTGTCTTCAAGTGGTTAGAAGAGTGGGTGATGTGTGACATAAGCTTCTAAATGTTGTGCATAAAATGCCAGGACAGTTCAAAACCCCCCCAAATGACCCCATTTTGGAAAGTAGACACCCCAAGCTATTTGCTGAGAGTCATGTCGAGTCCATGGAATATTTTATATTGCGACACAAGTTGCGGGAAAGAGACAAATTTTTTTTTTTTTTGCACAAAATTGTCACTAAATGATATATTGCTCAAAAATGCCATGGGAATATGTGAAATTACACCCCAAAATACATTCTGCTGCTTCTCCTGAGTACGGGGATACCACATGTGTGAGACTTTTTGGGAGCCTAGCCGCGTACGGAACCCCGAAAACCAAGCACCGCCTTCAGGCTTTCTAAGGGCGTAAATTTTTGATTTCTCTCTTGACTGCCTATCACAGTTTCGGAGGCCATGGAATGCCCAGGTGGCACAAACCCCCCCCAAATGACCCCATTTTGGAAAGTAGACACCCAAAGCTATTTGCTGAGAGGTATAGTGAGTATTTTGCAGACCTCACTTTTTGTCACAAAGTTTTGAAAATTGAAAAAAGAAAAAAAAAAGTTTTTTCTTGTCTTTCTTCATTTTCAAAAACAAATGAGAGCTGCAAAATACTCACCATGCCTCTCAGCAAATAGCTTGGGGTGTCTACTTTCCAAAATGGGGTCATTTGGGGTGGTTTTGTGCCACCTGGGCATTCCATGGCCTCCGAAACTGTGATAGGCAGTGAAGAGTGAAATCAAAAATTTTCACCCTTAGAAATCCTGAAGGCGGTGATTGGTTTTCGGGGTCCCGTGCACGGCTAGGCTCCCAAAAAGTCCCACACATGTGGTATCCCCGTACTCAGGAGAAGTAGCTAAATGTATTTTGGGGTGCAATTCCACATATGCCCATGGCCTGTGTGAGCAATATATCATTTAGTGACAACTTTGTGCAAAAAAAATAAAAAATAAAAAAAAATGTGTCACTTTACCGCAACTTGTGTCAAAATATAAAATATTCCATGGTCTCAATATGCCTCTCAGCAAATAGCTTAGGGTGTCTACTTTCCAAAATGGGGTCATTTGGGGGGGTTTTGTGCCACCTGGGCATTCCATGGCCTCCGAAACTGTGATAGGCAGTGAAGAGTGAAATCATAAATTTACACCCTTAGAAATCCTGAAGGCGGTGATTGGTTTTCGGGGCCCCGTACGCGGCTAGGCTCCCAAAAAGTCCCACACATGTGGTATCCCCATACTCAGGAGAAGCAGCAGAATGTATTTTGGGGTGCAATTCCACATAGGCCCATGGCCTGTGTGAGCAATATATCATTTAGTGACAACTTTTTGTAAATATTTTTTTTTTTTTGTCATTATTCAATCACTTGGGACAAAAAAAATAAATATTCAATGGGTTCAACATGCCTCTCAGCAATTTCCTTGGGGTGTCTACTTTCCAAAATGGGGATTTGGGGGGGTTTTTAGCACGTCAAGAAATGACATAGGCAGTCATAAACTAAAAGCTGTGTAAATTACAGAAAATGTACCCTAGTTTGTAGACGCTATAACTTTTGCGCAAACCAATAAATATACACTTATTGACATTTTTTTTACCAAAGACATGTGCCCGAATACATTTTGGCCTAAATGTATGACTAAAATTGAGTTTATTGGATTTTTTTTATAACAAAAAGTAGAAAATATCATTTTTTTTCAAAATTTTCGGTCTTTTTCCGTTTATAGCGCAAAAAATAAAAACCGCAGAGGTGATCAAATACCATCAAAAGAAAGCTCTATTTGTGGGAAGAAAAGGACGCAAATTTCGTTTGGGTACAGCATTGCATGACCGCGCAATTAGCAGTTAAAGCGACGCAGTGCCAAATTGGAAAAAGACCTCTGGTCCTTAGGCAGCATAATGGTCCGGGGCTCAAGTGGTTAAGAAGCAATATTTTGCAATGATCTTTAAAAGTTTTTCCCCTGGACTGGTATATTGTTAAATGTTTTGTCTCAACCCTCTAACTACCATTTTTGCTGGACAGCTTGGTATGTTGAAGGAAGTTACAGGGGACTCAAAAACAAAAAACAAAGACTGCCGTATTAATGCTAGTGATGACTGCACAGTATGTTTTTTTTTATTGTGCCTTAAAGTAAAACTATAGGCAAAACTTTTTTTTTTTTTTTTTTTTTTTCATTTTGGATGGAGCAAGAAAGGGCTATAACCCCTGTCAAATTTTTTGGCACCATCTGTGTCCCATTTCAGAGATTTCCCTTCACTTCCTGTCCCATAGCCAAACAGGAAGTGAGAGAAAATCCCTGCAAATTAAGGGAAACTCTTTGGGATCCCCAGGTCACCATTGGAAGATTTTTACCTCTATTACTTTTCTGGGGACAACCCAAAATTTGGGATTTTCTTTTACTTTCACTTTCAATGATAATGGTAAACCGGAGAAATAGAGAGGGTGAATCTTCCTAATGGGGGAACAGACAGCAATAAAAACTGATAAGGGTTCTAATCCCTCTCCACTGTATCCAAAAAAAAAAAGTGTTGCCTTTATTAATACTTTAAGTACCATGTTATCTGCAGTCATTATAAATATTTAGCAAATTTGTACTGGGAAAAATATTGTCTGATTGGTTACCCATCTACTGTATTACAGTACTTTTTTTTTTAAAGGGGCTTTCATTAGTATAGTGTTTAGTGTATACTGGTGTCTGTTATGTTATTCTAGTTCCTGAAATGAAAGGAAGTTGCCCTTGGCTTTTATTGGGATTCAGGGGGTAGACATGTATTTGGGAAGGTGAGGTCCCTTCCCAGGAATCAGTTTGTGTTTTCTCACTTGAGGTGTCAGGAGGGGAAGCTGAAGTGATAGAAACACATCCTGGTCAACTTGTCATGTTCTTCAAAGAGCTAACAAGTCTGAGTGACACAAACTTGGGATATGTCACTTGACTGGCACCAGTAGAATTTTGTTTAAAAATTTAAATTTTTGGAACTTTTGGGTTTTTAATGGTTGGTGGTGTCAATCAAATCGAGGTTTGATTTTCACTGTAGTGAGAACATTTGAAGGAGCAGGATTGAAAATGTTTCTTTAATTAATGGAATTGTACATATTGTAATGAAAGCCGTTTAATATGTTTGGGATTCCATTCAAGGAGAAGGTCAGAATGAAATTTTAAAGGGCTTTTGAACAAAAGTAGTTGACTCAATGATGACAAGAAAGAATGTTCTGATGAACCTTGGTTAGTCTAGTTCAACCCTTAGTTGAACTAGTTGGACTTATATTATTTTTAACCTAAGTATAAAAAGACTACTACTCTACTATCTCCTGCCCACCGTATATTACCTGGCTTGCTTCCTGTAAATGTTGGCCCAAAATTCTGAATGTCAAGAATGCGGTGACACACAAGACGTACAACGAGCCGAGAAAAAGGAGAAAAAGGAAGTTGAATAGCCAGTGCGGCTCCTTCTTCTTGATTCAGAGCATGCGTGAACTTTTGTGCGACGGACTTGTGCACACGGATCGGAAAATTTGAGACCCTGCTCTCAAACATTTGGGGGCGGAAATTCCGACAGCAAATGTTCGATAGAGCATACACACGGTCGGACTTTCCGACAACAAGCTCACATCTAATCGAAAATCCGACCGTGTGTATGCGGCATAAGGGTTTTCCTGCTGTCTGTGTCCCCGCTGTTTAGATTCAGTCTCTCTTTTTGTCCTGGTGACCATAGGCAATGCAACTGAAAGTAAGGAAAAAAAATCAAATATTGAAATACCACCAAACCGAGATTATAAAATTTTCCTTAATGAGGAGCAAAAGAAATGTGACATTGGTTTCAACCTTTCCCTATTTTATCTAAAATTTTTAAAAAAATAGAAAATTGTATCAAATACCTACCTAAATTTCCTTTCCTGGAGCTAATCTATGGCAGCATACATGTGGTAGTACCCCACCTACTTCCACCTGCAGGACCAGTGCAAAGCTATAAAGAGTTAACACCCACACAACAGCCCATTCCCTGTACATAAGAGGACCTGATTGGATGTCCTGCCTATTGTGTTGGCTGACCTCTCTGCACAAGCTGCTCATGATGTTCACAATGTCCAGATGCTGCTGGTCGAACGTGCAGCAATTACTTCCGGTGGCTGCAGCCCAGCCATATACTGGGCCCTTTAGAAACGGGCTGTTGTGTGTGTGTTAACTCTTTATGGCATTGCACTGGTCCTATAGGCAGAAGTAGGCAGGGCTACTACCACTCCGAATTTCGGAAGATGGCTATATTCTATTCTTTTCTATTCATATTCAAATTGATTCTATTTGAATTTTGGGAAATGGTTATTCTTTCTATTCTATTCTTTTTAAAATTCTATTATTTTCTATTCTATTATAGTCTATTATATTCTATTTTTTCTATTCTATTCTTTTCTATTCTATTCTTTTGTTATGTAGAGTAGAATTCAAATTTATTCTATTTTAAATTTGAATTTCAGAAGATGGTTATATTCTATGTTATTCTAGTCTATTCTATTCTTTTATTTTTGTTATATTCTTTTCTAGTCTATTTTTTTTCTATTATATTCTTTTATTTTCTATTTTATTTTATTCTCTTTGGAAATTGGAAAACTTTTCAAATTTGAAAATGATTCGAATTAGAAAAGTATTCTAAAACAATTCAAAAATGTTTCGAATTCGAATTTTGTCCGACTTTTTTTTCCGTTATTTCAGATTCGTTTAAACTTGGTACTAATCGAATTTCCGAAAAATGAAAATTTGTCCAAATTTGAAACTAAATGAACCACCACATGTCTATTCCTAGAGATGTACAGGGAATGGGCTGTTGTGTGAGTGTTAACTCTTTATAGCTTTACACTGGTCCTGTGGGCGGAAGTAGATGGGGCTACCACCACATGTATGCTGCCATGGATTAGCTCCAGGAAAGAAAAATTACAGTAGGCATTTGATACAATTTTCCATTTATTTTTTGATTTTGGATGGAGTAGGGAAGGTAGGTTTAAACCATTGTCACATTTCTTTTGCTCCTCATAAAAAAGGAAAATTTATGTTACTTCCTGTCCTGCAGACCAAACAGGAGGTGAGAGCAATTCTCTCTAAATGGAGGGAAGTCCCTTCTTTAACAGCTGTCACTGCAACAGACATCACCATTGGAAGAGTTTACTTCTATTCTCGGTTTGGTGGTATTTCAATATTTGTGATTCTTCCTTACTTTCAGTTGCATTGCCTATGGTCACCAGGACAAAAAGAGAGATTAGATCTAAACAATTGGGGACACAGACAGCAAGAAAAACCTAAAATATTATACCATACCATATAGACTGTGTATACCCCTAAGGAAAGTCCCTACTTCCTGTTCCAACATGACTGTGCACCAGTGCACAAAGCAAGGTCCATAAAGACATGGATGAGCGAGTTTGGGGTGGAGGAACTTGACCGGCCTACACAGAGTCCTGACCTCAACCCGACAGAACACTTTTGGGATGAATTAGAGGAGACTGCGAGCCAGGCCTCCTTGTCCAAAATCAGTGCCTGACCTCACAAATGCGCTTCTGGAAGAATGGTCAAACATTCCCATAGACACACTCCTAAACCTTGTGGGCAGCCTTCCCAGAAGAGTTGAAGCTGTTATAGCTGAAAAGGGTGGGCCAAGTCAACATTGAACCCTACAGACTAAGACTGGGAAGCCATTAAAGTTCATGTGCGTGTAAAGGCAGGCATCCCAATACTTTTGGTAATATAGTGTGTGTGTGTGTGTGTATATATTATTTTTTTAATAGTATTGACCATATAAAGTGTTTGTGGATTTTTCCATGCAACATACAGCACTGTGTTCCAGGCAGCAGTATGGTGGCTGCCAATCTGCTGCTAGAACAAAATCGAGTCAGGCTGAGTGCTACTCAGCCATTCACAGGAGGCCTTGTATTTTATCAATGAACCCAAGGCTTTCCCTGACTGGCCGAGGTGGAGAGGCAAGTGGATGATGTTCCAATCTACATCTCAGCCAATCAGAGGAAGCCTTGTATTCATTGATAAAAATCCTGTGAATGGCTGAGAAGCACTCAGCCCGACTTGACTTTGTTCTGAGAACAGGATGGGAAGTCCTTATACCAGAGTTCCCAACCGTCCCGGATTTCGAGGGACTGTCTCTAATTTAGAGCAATGTCCCTCCGTCCCTCATTCCTCCTCATTTGTCCCTCATTTTGGTCGGATCTATATAGTTGTATATAAAATTGACTTTTTATCTATCAAAAAGTGTTTCCCAGTGCTAAACCTTTCATCTGATTGCTGCATTTGTAAATTCCAAAAGCCAATATAAAGGAAAAGTAGTGGTAAAAAAAGCACTTGTGGGTTTAACCAATCTTGTTTTTCTGTACAATTCTCCTTTAAGTGGGCGTGGCAAAGGGTGTGTCTTTTGCCTGCATACTTTTGCTGATAGGTGTCCCTCATTCCCATCTCAAAAAGTTGGGAGGTAAGTTATACTGCTATCAGAACACAGTGCTGTATACTGTATGTAATTGTTGCAACATACTTTTGATATAGCACTGACAGTGGGGGCATCGATTAGTATAGGAAATTGTATTTTTTGGGCCAGCTAAAAAGTAAGAGTAAATCTTGAGTTTGGCTTTAAGGAAGGTACCTTCTAGATGATTTTTAAAAATCGCTGAAGAAGGTGAAAAAATAAGATCTAATAAAATGGGAGCCATATGGTAAATATGACAATGAGGGTTTGAGTTAACAAATCAGCAATATGAAGTGCTCAGGGGCTGCGATAGGACCAGTATCCCAATGTAGAAACCAATAATACATCTGCCTGGGGCTCACACTGTGCATGCATCATTTATTTAGGCTGGAAGAGCGTTAGGTGATATTAGATAAAATGATTGTGCAAAGCTATGAAAGATTTTGGTGTTTTGTGCTGCTATTTATTGAAGAATTGTACAGGTCTCAGCCAAGAGAACGTATCATTTTGTCACTATGGGGCCTGTTGTGTACAGTAACTCACCTGAACAGGAGAGTTCCTACCCCAACTTTAACTATAACCCATCTATTACTCATCTCATTTCCAGGAATTTAGAAATGTTACATTTTTTTTTTAAAGGACTCATCACATTGCCACCCCAGGAAAATTGCCTATTAATTAAAGCGGAGTTCCACACAAAAATGGAACTTCCGCTTTTCGGAACCCTCCCCCCCTCCGGTGTCACATTTGTCACCTTTCAGGGGGGAGGGGGGTGCAGATACCTGTCTAAGACAGGTATTTGCACCCACTTCTGGCATAGACTCCATGGGAGTCTATGCCTCTTCCCGTCCCGACCGCGCTGTCTGCTGGGACACACACGGGTCCCAGAGACAGCGGGGACCAGTTAGGAAGCGCAGCGCGACTCGCGCATGCGCAGTAGGGAACCGGGAAGTGAAGCCGCAACACTTCACTTCCTGATTCCCTCACCTAGGATGGCGGCGGCAGCTGCCGAGATCCGAGCGGGTTCTCGGCGTCGCCTGCCGACATCGCTGGACCCTGGGGCAGGTAAGTGGCCATGTATTAAAAGTCAGCTGCTGCAGTATTTGTAGCTGCTGGCTTTTAATATTTTGTTTTTTTTGGCGGTTTAGGTGGACCCCCGCTTTAATAATAACATTTTTTTTGGAGCAGCCCTGTTGGGGGCTTTGGTGAAATATCAAGGGTCTAAATAGACCTTTTGAGCCTGAGAAAGGAGATCTCTCTGCAGCCTCAGCTGTACAGAATGCATGAACAAGAAGAGCTCTGCAGTCTCTCTGTTCATTCACAAACTGGAGTATAGTATACACAGTTTACTATGCTTCAGTTATGAATGAACACAGTGAGTGATTGGCACCGATCATTCACTATATTCATTTAGAAAAGGCAGAGGCTGGTATTTACTTCCCCCATGTTCTATCTTGAAACAATCCCACGCAGAAGCCTTCGGTAGAGGAGAGGAAGCCCCAGCAGTGATGTGAAGGAGGGGGGTGTAGATACTAGGGGAGCACAACAGAAAGAAGGGGAACCTGCCAGCGATCAATAGGTAGATTGCGATAGACGGGTTGATTATACTATTGAGACTATTGAGCTTATAAGCAACTCTGCAGAGACCCAGTTATGTCCCCATTGGGTGCTGCCATCTTGTCTCTCATTGAGAATATAAAGCCAAATTGTCAGTCATGGACCATATGTCAAAGACAACTCTGCCTTTTCTTGTGACAGCCATGTACCTCTGCTATGTAGATATGTCAGGTGGAGTGGATAGAGGAGATGAGGGCTTCCCTACTGACATTAAAAGGATAAGTGTAGGCTTTGAAAATAACAAACATACATATCCACCTCCATGCTGCAGCTGTCCCATGTCACCTCTAAGACTGAGAACTGAGTGATTACATGACTAGTGATCACTCAATTCTTGGTCTGCTCAGAGTGGAGAGCGGTGACTGTCAGTCACCGCTCTCCACTCTGCTCCTCAAGTGTTAACTGGATCACCTCGCAAGAGAGGGAGTGGGAGCAGCTGGCTCTGGCATTCAGCAGCAAGCTGAGATGCCTAGCCAGCTGCCGATCAGGCATCCAGGTGGATCCCGATAATATTGTTGGGATCCTTTCAGAGCCTGGAGCAGCTTTTGCTACATCAGCTGATAGCAGGCTTTAGCCCACTGTTAGCTGACTCTGGGTCACAGGAATGCAAAAGTAAGTGCACTTCTGTGACCTACAAGAAAAGTATAGCCAAAAAAAGCTTTGTCCATACTTCTCATTTAACAAAAAGCTGAAATTTGTGTAGAAGTAGTAATGTTGTTTATTTTGCTTAGACCAATGTTTTGGAGAAAAAAGATGCATATTTGAAGCAGCTAATGCAGCAGATTAGGAAGGTATCACTGTGCTTACATGCCTTGGGGATGGAAAGAGTCACTTTAAATCACTTGATGTGATGGCAGCTCACTGACCAATAGGAAGGCTCAATAGGCAGGAATGGGCAGGGCCACACTCAACCCACTTACTGGAAAAGTTGAGATTCTCCTACGATGTCAACTGCCAATATCTCTGTACCTTCCAGTAATTTTGACATGTGTTTTTTCATGGAAAGTAAGATCTATTTATGAATTGGTAAGAATAACCACTTCAGCTCTGGAAGTTTTACCCCCCTTCATGACCAGGGCATTTTTTTGCGATACGGCACTGCATTACTTTAACTGACAATTGTGTGGCCGTGCGACGTTGTACCCAAATAAAATGTTTGTCCTTTTTTTCCCCCACAAATAGAGCTTTCTTTGGTGGTATTTGATCACCTCTGCAGTTTTTATTTTTTGCGCTATAAACAAAAAAAGACCAACAATTTAAAAAAAAAACAAACAATATTTTTTACTTTTTGATATAAAACATACACAATTAAAATTTAAAAATCTAATTTCTTCATCAATTTAGGCCAATATGTATTCTGTTACATATGTTTGGTAAAAAAAATCCCAATGAGCGTATATTGATTGGTTTGTGCAAAAGTTATACCGTCTACAAACTATGGGATATTTTTCTTTATTTTTTCTTTTCTTTTTTTTTTTTTTACTAGTAATGGCAGCGACCAGCAACTTATAGTCGGACTGCGATATTGCAGGGGACACATCGGACACTAATGCCGTGTACACACGGGCGGACTTTTCGACCGGACTGGTCCGATGGGACGAATCCGTCTGACAATCCGCCCGTGTGTGGGCTTCATCAGACCTGCAGCGGACTTTTTCGATCGAAAATCAGAAGGACTTTAGATTTGGAACATGTTTCAAAACTTTCCGACGGACTCGAGTACGGTCGAAAAATTTGCTCGTCTGTATGCTAGTCCGACGGACAAAAAAACGACGCTAGGGCAGCTATTGGCTACTGACTATCAACTTCCTTATTTTAGTCCGGTCGTACGTCATCACGTACGAATCCGTCGGACTTTGGTGTGATCGTGTGTAGGCAAGTCCGTTTGTTCGAAACTCTGTCAAAAGTCTCTCAAAAGTCTTTCAAAAGTCCGTCAAAAGTCCGTCAAAAGTCTGTCAAAAGACCGTCGGAAAGACCGTCGGACCTTTGATGCCGAAAAGTCCGCCCGTGTGTACACGGCATTACTGACACTTTTTGACAATTTAGGGACCAGTGATACTAATACAGTTATCAGTGCTACAAAATATGCACTGTCACTGTACTAATGACACTGGCAGGGAAGGTGTTAACATCAGGGGCGATTAAAGGGTTAAATGTTTTTCTAGAGAGTGCTTGCTAACTGTGTGTGTGTGTGTGTGGGGGGGGGGGAGGATACTGTGACTAGGGGAACATAAAGATCCGTGTTTCTGCTTAGACCGCTGTTCTGCCTGTCTCCAGAGCGATCGTCGAGTCCCGCCAGACCCGCTGATTGGCTCCTGCTGTGTCCAATAACAGAGGGAGTGGGCCGGCGGCAGCGTGAGCCCCAAACCTTGAAGTGTCAGATCACATACTAGGAACATGAATTGGCACAGAGCGGCCGCCCTGCCACAGTATTTGTACAGTGAGCAGTCCGCAAGCGGCTAACATATCCTAACCCCTTGACGCCGTTGTAACGCAAGTATGCGGCTTTGTCTTCAAGGGGTTTTACTGGGGTAATACCTACAGCTGCAGGCATCACCCCGGTACCATTTTTTTGGAGCGGACGGTCGACTTTCTTGACAACCAATGCAGCCAATCAGCCGCTCGGCTGTTATTACAAGCAGCGGCCTCCTGCTGTGGCTTGTCTGGGCCTCTTCCGTCCCAGCTGGCGCATCCACGTCCGCCGGCTGCCCGGAGGCCTGAACAATGCCGAAATTGGCTTTAATCGGGTCTCAGATCTAGTAACCCGGAGGCGACGCTATGATATCACTTCCGGTTTACTGAAGACTTAAAGGCATCAATTAAAAAAATTACAGTATTCAAAACAGCCAAACTTGGCGTTTTGAATGGTTTTAAGTGCAAAGGAGGGATTTGAGGGTCTTATAGACCCCAGATCTCTCCATAAAGAGTACCTGTCACTGACTATTACTGTCGCAAGGGAGGTTTACATTCCTTGGGACAGCAAAAAAGTGATCAAAAAATAAAAAAATTAAAGGGTCATTGTAAAAATAAAAAAATAAAATAGAATAAATAACAAGGAAAAAAAATGAATAAATCGCTAATCACTTCAAAACTAAGATTGATACAATTCATGAGGAGATCGCCAATGCGCAAAAACCTCCCCCATGCAACACCCCATGTCCACAGACACAATCATTACTTCCCTCATTCAACCCTGCTACTATTACTGAGGTTGCTAAAAACTTTTATCTAACACTCATCTAAGCACCTGTCCCCTGGATCCTGCTCCCTCGCAAATGCTACGCTCACCCTCTGACTCGATTCTACACTCTCTAACTCACATTTTCAACCTCTCCCTCTCCTGTGGCATCTTCCCAAACTCTCTAAAACATGCGCTAGTCACCCCCATACTTAAAAAGCCCTCACTGGACCCCACCAATCTCAACAACTTACGTCCAATCTCCTTACTCGCCTTCTCCTCCAAACTTCTTGAAAGACTGGTCTACAACCGACTAAGCGACCATCTGACCATGAATAAACTTCTAGATCCCCTCCAGTCCGGTTTTCGCCCTCAACACTCTACGGAAACTGCTCTCCTTAAACTCTCAAATGACCTACTAATGGCTAAAGCCAATGGACACTATTCTGTACTACTTCTCCTGGATCTCTCTGCTGCCTTTGACACAGTGGACCACCCCCTCCTCCTCAAAAAACTCCACTCCTTTGGTCTCCGTGACTGTACTCTTCGCTGGTTCTCATCCTACCTATCCCACCGCTCCTTCAGTGTCACTTACAACTCTACTTCCTCCTCTCCTCTTCCTCTTTCTCCGTTGGGGTCCCCCAAGGTTCTGTTCTTGGACCTCTCCTTTTCTCAATCTACACCACCTCCTTGGGTCAGTTGATTGTCTCCCATGGCTTTAAATATCATCTCTACGCTGATGACACCCAAATCTATCTCTCCACCCCCCCAGCTCTCTCCATCTGTCTCCTCACGCATTACCAACTTACTAGTAGACATATCAGCCTGGATGTCACATCACTTCCTCAAACTCAACCTATCTAAAACCAAGCTCATGATATTTCCTCCCTCAGGTGCCGCTTCCCCTGATTTCTCTGTCAATATCAACAGCTCAACTATCAACCCATCTCCCCACGCCAAGGTCCTAGGTGTAATCCTGGACTCTGAACTAACCTTTCGATCCCACATTCTATCACTATCCAAAACTTGCCGCCTCAATCTTCGCAACATCTCCAAGATACGCCCCTTCCCAATCAATGTCACCACAAAGCTTCTAATCCACTCCCTGGTCATCTCCCGCCTCGACTACTGCAACTCCCTCCTCATTGGTTTACCTCTAAATAGGCTATCCCCACTTCAGTCCATCATGAACGCTGCTGCCAGGCTCATCCACCACACAAACCGCTCAGCGTCTGCTACACCCCTCTGCCAATCCCTCCATTGGCTGCCACTCAGTCACCGAATTAAATCCAAGATACTAACTATAACTTACAAAGCCATCCACAACCTGGCCCCCAGCTACATCTCTAACCTAGTCACAAAATACCAACCTAATCGTTCTCTTCTCTCCTCCCAAGACCTCCTGCTCTCAAACTCCCTTGTCACCTCATCCCATGCTCGCCTTCAGGACTTCTCCAGAGCCTCTCCCATCCTCTGGAATACTCTACCCCAATCCGTCCGATTTTCTCTTACTTTATCAACTTTCAGACGATCCCTGAAAACTCATCTCTTCAGAGAAGCCTATATGGCCCCCACCTAACAACTGTATATTTATCTTCTCAATCAGCACATCACCCACAGTTATTACCTCTTGTATCTCTTGACCTTCCCTCTTAGATTGTAAGCTCTAAGGAGCAAGGCCCCCTGATTCCTACTGTATTAAAGTGTATTGTATTTGTACTGTCTACCCTCAAGTTGTAAAGCGCTGCGTAAACTGTTGGCGCTATATAAATCCTGTATAATAATAATAATTATAATAATAAAAAAAAATAAAGCGCCCCATCCCTTTGTGCTTGCGCGCAGAAGCGAACGCATCCGTAAGTCGCGCCCACAAATGTAAACAGTGTTCAAACCATACATGTGAGGTATTGCCATAATTGTTAGAGCGAGAGCAATAATTCTAGTGCAAGACCTCCTCTGCAACTCTAAACAGGCAACCTGTAGAAATTTTTAAAGTGCCGTACCCTTTCATGACTAAGCCTATTTTTGAAATTTGGTGTTTACAATATAAAATCCGTATTTTTTGCTAGAAAATTGCTTAGAGCCCCCAAACATTATATATATTTTTTTTTTAGCAGAGAATCTAGAGAATAAAATGGCGATTGCTGCAATATTTTATGTCACACGGTATTTGTGCAGCGGTGTTTTCAACGCAACTTTTTGGGAAAAGGGACACTTTCATGAATTTTAAAAAACCAAACAGTACAGTTACCCCAATTTTTTTGTATAATGTGAAAGATGATGATGTTACGCTAAGTAAATAAATATCAAACATGTCACGCTTTATAATTGCATGCACTCGTGGAATGGCGAAAAACTACAGTACCTAAAAATCTCCATAAGCGACGCTTTCATTTTTTTTTACCATTACCAGGTTAGAGTTACAGAGGACGTCTAGTGCTAGAATTATTGCTCTCGCTCTGACGATCGCGGCGATACCTCACATGTGTGATTTGAACACCGTATGCGTTTTCTTTGCTGCGCGAGTTTGCGAGGATAGGGGCGCTTTAAAAAGAATTTTCTTATTTATTTTATATATTTTTATATTAATGAACTGTTTTCAAAAAACATTTTTTTAAACACTTTTATTGCTGTCACAAGGAATGTAAACATCCCTTGTGACAGTAATAGATGGTGACAGGTACTCTTTATGGAGGCATCGGGAGTCCGATCCCTCCTTTGCACTTCAAAGTATTCAGATCACCATTTTTGGCGATTCTGAATACTGTATTTTTTTTTTAAAACTGGCGCCATTGGCAGCCGAGTAAACGGGAAGTGACGTCATGACGTTGCTTCTGTGTTTACTATTAGGAGGCTGGAACGAAGCCGCTCACAGCTTTGTTCCAGTCAGTCCCCAGCCGCCAGAGGTGGCCAATTGGTCATCGGGTCTCCCGATGGAATGGGAGGCCCGGTAAGAGCGGCGGGAGGTGGCGGGAGGGGGGAGACGTCCCCTTGCGCTCCACTGGTATAACAGCCGAGTGGCTTTTAGCCACATCGGTTGTTATCCCTGGAAAGCCGATCTCCGGCTCTAAAAAACAGTACCGGGATGATGCCTGCAGCTGCGGGCATCATCCTGGTATAACCCTGGAAAGCCGAGTACGCACATCTGCGTACGCTCGGCGGGAAGGGGTTATGGAGATTTTTAAGTAGCGTAGTTTGTTGCCATTCCATCAGTGTGCGCAATTTTAAAGCTTGACATGTTAGGTATCTATTTACTCGGCATAACATCATCTTTCACATTATACAAAAAAATTGGGCTAACTCTACTATTTTGTTTTTTTAAATTCATGAAAGTGTATTTCTTCCCAAAAAAATTTCAATTGAAAGGCTGCTGCGTGAATACAGTGTGACATAAAATATCGCAACGATCACCATTTTATTCTCTAGGGTCTCTGCTAAAAAAATATTTATAATGTTTGGGGGTTCTAAGTAATTTTCTAGCAAAAAATGCTGATTTTAACAAGTGCCAGAAAAAGGTTTAGGCATGAAGGGGATAAATTACCCAGATTTATAACAGGTATTCTTTAAGTCTCAGGGCAAAAAATGGCAGAACAGCTCCAAGTGCCTATGTGGGTGACCCTGGCATTTCCTTATCAGCCCGCTCCCACTTTCTTATTGACAGTGAAAAGCCTTGATTCAGAAAGCAATAAAAGCTTCACTTTTTTTACACTATGAAAAATGTATGATCACCGCGTCACAAAACCACAGGAATCATGATTTTATGGAAACAGTTATTGCAGGTTCCAATAGAATACAGAAAAATAAAACATTTATGTCGTTCACATAACCCTAGGCTTCACTTTAACAGGTAATAGTTAAAGCTGAACTCCAGGCAGACATAAAACACATCTTTAGGGCCACATGCACACTGTAATCTCTACGACTCCTTTTCTTCTACAGGAGTTTAGCAACAGAATAACGCAATAAAAAGCCGTGTTTTAGCATGGATGTTAATGCGTCTGGTGTTAATGCATTCTATTGGCTAGAGTATTCATTTATTCTGGCCATTGGAATGTTATACCACATGAAATCGCATAAACGTGCCTAACATTAGCGCGCGTTTATGCGTATTCGTGTGTTTGAGTGTTTTTTATGCTCAAAAACTCCTCTCCTGCATGCAACTTTGGTGGGGGGTTTTCTGCCTCGAAACTCCTGTAAATGCCTAAAGCAGTGGTCTCCAAACTGCGGTCCTTTCCTTGCCTTTATTAGGCCCTTTAGGCAGGTATTCCTGCCACTGACACCAACAATGGGGCACTGTTCCTCCCATTGACACCAACAATTGGGCACTGTTCCACCCATTGACGCCAACAATTGGGCACTGTTCCTCCCACTGACACCAACAATGGGGCACTGTTCCTCCTACTGACACCAACAATTGGGCACTGTTCCTCCCATTGACGCCAACAATTGGGCACTGTTCCTCCCATTGACGCCAACAATTGGGCACTGTTCCACCCATTGACGCCAACAATTAGGCACTGTTCCTCCCATTGACGCCAACAATTGGGCACTGTTCCTCCCACTGACACCAACAATGAGGCAATGTTCCTCCTACTAACGCCAACAATTGGGCACTGTTCCTGCCACTGACACCAACAATTGGGCACTGTTCCTCCCACTGACACCAACAATGGGGCACTGTTCCTCCCACTGACACCAACAATGGGGCACTGTTCCTCCCACTGACACCAACTATTTCTCCCCTTAATACCAAAGATCGGGCATTGTTCACTCCCTCCGGACAAAGTCCGGCCCCCTAAAGTCTGAAGGACAATAAACTGGCCCTTCCTTTAGAAATTTTGGTACCCCTGGCCTATAGTGTGCATAGACACATAGGCTAACATGAAGGGGCATTTAGAGTCACCAAAAAAATATAGCTCAAATGCCTGTAAAAGAAGCATTTTTTAGCTGCATGCGCATGAGCTCTGAGGACACAAAACCAGGAATAAACTGAAGGAATGTAAAAAAAAAACCAAACCTTTAAAACAAGTAAATATATTATACCTTCCTATCTATCTACTAATGCTAGTAGCATAAGGAATAAAAAATAGTTAATGACAGATTGACAGAGTTTAGTTGTGCTATAAGTCCTTGGTGGTTTTTAGCTTAACACATTATGTCATTTACAACTTTAATGCTGCTGGCTCCTGTTTTCTTAAGCCTCGTACACACGTTTGGATTTTCCGACGGGATATGTGTGATGACAGGCTGTTGGCGGAAAATCTGACTGTTTGTACGCTCCATCGGACAATTGTGATTGTCAGTGATTAAACACCACCAAAAGAAAGCTCTATTTGTGTGTGGGGGGGGGGGGGGATGATAAAAATTTAGTTTGGGTACAGTGTTGCATGACTGCGCAATTGTCATTCAAAGTGTGACAGCGCTGAAAGCTGAAAATTGTCCTGGGCAGCAAGTGGGTAAAAGTGCCTGCTATTGAAAAAAAAAAAAAAAAAAGAGCCCTGAATCCAACTGTACTTTTACATGTTTTAATGGTAAAGGTAGCACAAAAGACACAAAAGACTTCTGTAATTTTATAAAGAGGTGTGATCACTTTCCTGAAGTGCCCAGTCCAGGATGGGGTTAATGAGATGTATTTGGTGCATGTCATTTCTCATGTCACGGAGGTGTACATATATCTTGCTTTTGGCAAGTCTCTGTTGGTGGCACATTGGTAGGTGATAGCTAATTGATGAAAATGAGACAAGAGTGACACATCTGCTGTGTTCTGGCTCTTTGGTGGCCTTCCTTTGATCTTCTGCCTTTAATTTCAGTGATATACATTCATGAAAAGTAGTGCTGTTTATGACCACTTGTGTACTTCGGGACCTGGAGTATAGTATAGATAAGGAACATGTCAGGGCACCAAGCCTGTTCATCCACATAGATATATACAGTGTGATAAGCTTGTGCGGAAGGCCAGTCCCAGACATTACAGGACAATGAGAGTCATGCACAATCCACATTCTCATATCTAGGCTTGTATGCATGCTGTAGACCAGCAGTTCTTGATGCACCATTGACCCTGAGGCATAAAGAAATTATTTGCATGGCTCCATTCACTATCTTAAAGCAAAGAATTTTTGTATTTGAAGTGAGACATGCAGATTTCTTCTGCTTTAGGCCTCATTCACACGTGTGTTTAAGGGCAGACTACGAATTCCTGGAGTGGCAGTGGACCAAAAAAAAAAGAAAAAAGTTATACAAACAATTACATTTTTGCCCTGACTAGAGTTAGACCTTAAGAAAGCTCTACTGAACTTTGCACTGGTTTGGTGGAGAGTTATCTGGTTCCTTTAAGTCCACCTCACTTCTAGCATTCCAGGCATTTCTCCCTGGGCGCATATGGCCTTAAACATTAGTAGAAATCAGTACACCATCCAACCCCGTTCAGCCTCCACATTTTTTAGCCTCTTAAAATTTTACAGGCTGCTGCCAGTGGGGTTGGATGTTGCGTCATATGACTCCGAGCCGCAAGGAAAGTCTGGGAATAGACCCTGCTCTAAGGTACCAAGCTGATGCCTAAAGACTCTTATGCCGCGTACACACGAGCGGACTTTACGGCAGACTTTGCCCGGCGGACTGGATTTCGTCAGACAATTCGATCGTGTGTGGGCTCCAGCGGACTTTGTTTTCTCAAAAGTTGGACGGACTTATGCCGCGTACACACGAGCGGACTTTACGGCAGACTTTGCCCGGCGGACGGGATTTCGTCGGACAGTTTGATGTGTGTGGGCTCCAGCGGACTTTGTTTTCTCAAAAGTTGGACGGACTTAGATTTGAAACATGTTTTTAAATCAATCCGTCGAAATCGAGTCCGGTCGAAAAGTCCGCTCGTCTGTATGCTAGTTCGACGGACAAAAAGCCACACTAAGGCAGCTATTGGCTACTGGCTATGAACTTCCTTGTTTTAGTCCGGTCGTACGTCATCACGTACGAATTTGACGGACTTTGGTGGATTGTGTGTAGGCAAGTCCGTTCATTCAGAAAGTCCGTCATAAAGGCCGTCGAAAAGTCCGCCGGGCAAAGTCTGCCGTAAAGTCCGACCGTGTGTACGCAGCATTAGATTTGAAACATGTTTTAAATCAATCCGTCGAAATCGAGTCCGGTCGAAAAGTCCGCTCGTCTGTATGCTAGTACGACGGACAAAAAGCCACGCTAGGGCAGCTATTGGCTACTGGCTATGAACTTCCTTGTTTTAGTCCGGTCGTACGTCATCACGTACGAATTCGACGGACTTTGGTGGATTGTGTGTAGGCAAGTCCGTTCATTCAGAAAGTCCGTCGTAAAGTCTGTCGAAAAGTCCGCCGAGCAAAGTCTGCCGTAAAGTCCACTCGTGTGTACGCGGCATTAGGAAGGTCAACAGGAGGAGAATTAAAGAGACTGTAGAAAGTGGATTACTGATTAATATCTGCAGTTGACAATTATTCCAGGACAGCACCGAGTTGATTGCATGAACTTGTCCTACATGACGTTAGTACAGTCACTGTGTTAAGTATCCTTTGGTTTTTACATAAGTGGAACTGAAAGTATTATTGCTTATGATAAGTGTAAAATATCCTTTGCAGGATGGATACAAGGCAAGCAAATATGATTACAACAGTCCTTTCCTTGGTTGGGGAATAGAACACAAAAGGATGACTAGGGTTGCCACCAGTTCGGGATTCACCCAGACAGTCCAAGTTTTGAATCATGGGTCCGGGTTCCAGTCTGCCTGAAACCTGGACACATTATTTAGATTGAACTTTGGCTCCCCATGCTCCCCATGCCCCATGCTCCAGCTGCAGATCCAGCTGCCCCTCCTGTTCAGGTTCCAATTTTTTGGCTGCCCGGGACCCCTCCCCCTCGCAGCACCCTCCTCTCCTTTGGCTGATGCTGGGGATGTTTCAGGATAGAGAGCAGGGGAAGTGGCCAGTAAATATGTCATTTACTGCCCCCCTTCCTTTTATGAATAAACACAGTTAGTCATCAGTACCAATCGTTCCTGTGTTCATTCATAACTGAAGCATAGTAAACTTCCGTTTACTATGCTTCATTTTGTGAAGGAACAGGAAGCCTCTCAGCACAGAGTACCTCCTACTCATTCACTGCCCAGTACAGCTGAGGCTGCAAAGAAAGGGACTGGGGAATTTCTGTCCTCAGTCCCTTTCTCTGTCTCGAAAGTGAGACATCAGGGGTCTGTTTAGACCTCTGATATTTCACCAACCCCCCCCCCCCCCCAACAGGGCTTCTGAAACATAGTAAACTTCAGTTTACTAACATTTATTTTGTGAAGGAACAGGAAGCCTCTCAGCACAGAGCACCTCCCATTTATTCACTCCCCAGTACAGCTGAGGCTGCAAGAAAGGGACTGGGGAATTTCAGTTCTCAATCCCTTTCTCTGTCTCCAAAGTGAGACATCAGGGGTCCGTTTAGATCTCTGATATTTCACCAAACCCCCCCCAACAGCGCTTCTAAACAAATTAAAAAAAAATAAATAAAAAATTGCATTGTAAACAATAAAATAAATTGTAAAAAATAAAACAATAAAAAAATGCAAATAAATAAACTGCTGACTTCAACCACTGCCCTACAGACACCAACCTCTGCCCTACAGACACCAACCTCTGCACTACTGACACCAACCTCTGCACTACTGACACCAACCTCTGCACTACTGACACGTCCACTGCTCCTTCAAGCCCCTCCGACTGTTAAAGCAATTTGGCCTCATCCCACTGTTCACAGCACTATGTGCACTGCGTTACTATTCTCCCTGGGGCACCCAAAGAAGTACCCGATCTTTTACAATCTTATACTGTATAAAAAATGTAATTTCTGTGCACCGCTAAAGTGTTCGGGTTGGAAAAGGTGGCAACCCTAAGGATGACACCTGTAAGCTTTTATATCAGCATTGTTTTCTGGATGTATATCAGGATAATTTTTTTTTTTTTTACAGAATCATGTTTATTGTCTTTGAAAAGTCAAGTTATACAGCAGCATAACATCAGGCATATACATAAGATTGTGTTGTTGTACAAGATGTGTTACATAAAACATCTCATTCAATACAATACATCCAATTCAGCTTTGTGAGCAAATACAGAAAGAACGATACATAATAAATTTATATGTATGATAAAACGATGAACAACCAAACATCAGTTATGAACAAAGAGACATGCGGATCTGCGCCCAGAGGCATATCTATGAAAATGTGTTCTATTGGGGACCAAGAGATATCCTCTTATTATTCGAGTGATGAACTTGGGCAATGTGTAATTGAATCCATCGAGTGGGATGTAAGTTATCTCTTATCTAAGAACGGAAGCTTAAGAAGGACGTTGATAACGGCTTAGATCTGTCAAGCGTGTGTGAATATAGTCATGGGTCCGCTCCTTATTACTATCAAAGTGTCAGTTTGTAGAGTAGCGTCCTGGGTATATTTTCGTGTGAAGAGTTGCTTTGTCGTGTATTCTGCCTCTGGGTTGTTGGCTTGTGATAGGATTGCGGTCACCGGACCACAAGCAATCCTAATCTTAGTTGGATAAGCAGGGGTGTTAGTCCTGTCATGATGGGGTAGGGTGGTTGGGAGGAGCAGAGTATGAAGTAGGTGAGGAAGGGTTTGGGTAAGATAATGTTATGCAATGTGACTCGGTGGTCTGTAAGAAGGGTCCTAAGCGTTTAGCGGGAAGACATGAAGTAGGGTGAAATATAAAATGGGAGGGAGGGTGTAGGTGTATGTAAGATAAGAAAGGAAAGAGAAGGTCTTAAGTGTAGTGAAAAGGAGTATTAGGAGTCCTCCTCCGACAGAGTCCCAGGCATTGTAGTAAGTTCTTAGGACAAGAGATCTTTATATTCAGGTGTCGTTTGGAAATGTTGCCAGCAAGACCAAATAGTTCTGAATTTGGGGGACGTATCTTTGGCTTGGTGGATCAGTTCCTCCATTTCGGCTATTTTAGATATACGCTTGAGCCAATCTGCAATAGTCGGGGGTTTAGTAGATTTCCAGAGAGGTGGGATGCACATTTTGGCTGCATTTAACATATGTAGTGCTAGTGAGCGATGGTAGTCTTTTTTTGGTATAGAGGAGTGGTGCAGTAACATTTGGGCGGGGGTAAATTCAATTGGATAGGTGGTTATGTTAGTAGTGATACGTTGGACTTCTTTCCAGAAGGGTTGAATAAGTGGGCATGACCACCATAAATGGACCATGGAGCCCTCTGCCTCTGAGCATCTCCAGCATGTCGGAGGTATGGAGGGGGACATTTTGTGTAGTTTAAGGGGGGTTTTGTACCACTTAGAAAAGATCTTAAATCCGTTTTCTTGTGCTGACACATTAATCGTACCTTTGTGTATATAGGAGTAGATGTTTTCCCATTCTTGGTCTGAAAGATCTAAGTCTAAGTCTTTTTCCCAAGCACGTGAGGCTATGTTGGATTTAGGTGTGTGTTCCGAGAACAGGAGAGCATATAATTCTGAGATTACGTGTCTCTGCGGTTCTGTCTGGGAGCATAGCACTTCAAAGGGAGTAAGCTGTCTGGAATAATCTGTATTTTTGGGGGGGTGGTCAAGAAAGTGTCGGATTTGGTTATATATCCAAGGCGGAAAGGGTTTTCCAGACACGTGTGCGGGTAGGTTTGTGATTGCTTGGAAGGTATTTCCTGAGAAGAAGTGTTTTGCGCGTATGTCGTCTTGGGGCCAGTGTCCCTTAAGAAATGTGGAGTGTAAACCCGGTGGAAAGTCTGCATTATTTCGGATTGGTGTTAAGGGGCTTGGGTTGGAGGAAATGTGGTGTTTTTGGCACAATGATTTGAATGATTGAAGTGTGGAGGAAATTAAAGGGTGTTGTGAGCATGTCTGGGGAATCTGTCTTGTGGGCGTCCAGGGTAGTGATCTAACGGGGGTTAATGAGAATTCATTTTCAATTTGCGTCCAGGCTTTAGTGTGGGAGTGGACAGACCAGTCAACTATTCTGGACAATTGGCATGCTTGGTGGTATTTTGCAATGTCTGGGAGGGCCAGTCCTCCTTTTAACTTGGGCAGGGACAGTCTTTCGAAGCTAAGCCTGGGGCGGTTTGTTCCCCAAATAAACTCGTTGCAAGCCCTGCGGTATGAAGCGAAGAAGGCTTTTGGTAATCGTATGGGGACTGTTTGCATGACATATAGTAATCTTGGGAGGATGTTCATTTTAATTATTGCTGTTTTCCCAAACCAGGAAAAGAGTCCCGTTGACCAGGACTTAAGATCTTTTTGAATTTGTTGGAGGATTGGTAAGTAGTTTTTAATATACAGGTCAGAAAGGTGTGTTGGTATGTGTATCCCGAGGTAGGTAATCGCCTCACGAGTCCATTTGAAGGGGAAGTTAGACTGACATGCTTCAAGGGTCACTGTTTGTAAAGAAACGTTCAGGGCTTCTGATTTTTTAAAGTTAATTTGTAGGTTGGTCAGGAGATTGAATGTATTGAGGTCTTTAAGTAAGTTAGGTAGAGAAATGTGGGGTTCAGTCAGAAACAAAAGGATGTCGTCTGCGAATGCGGATAGCTTGTATGTAGTCCCTGATATGGATACTCCTTTGATGTCCGGGTTGGATCTGAGGCGTTGAAGGAGTGGTTCTAGGGTAAGGATGAATATTAACGGGGAAAGCGGGCATCCCTGACGTGTCCCGTTTGACATGGAGAAGGCATTCGACAGGTGTCCATTAACACGGACCTGTGCGGTGGGGGAGGCGTAGAGGGCTAATATAAATTGTAGCATACGCTCTCGTATACCGATCTTTTTGAGTACCTCCTCCATATAATCCCACGCAACCCTATCGAATGCCTTCTCCGCGTCAAGTGACAAGAAGAATCCTTGCTGTTGTTGTGAAGTTAACCATTTGTGTATGTTGATGGCCTTAATAGTGTTGTCTCTAGCCTCTCTGCCCGGTATAAAACCAACCTGGTCCAGTGAGATGAGGTTGGGCAGGAGAGGTAAGAGACGATTGGCTAGTATCTTGGCGTATATTTTTAGATCGACATTCAATAAGGATATAGGTCGATAGTTCGTTACCATAGACGCATCTTTGTTGGGTTTAGGTATCACCGTTACATGTGCCGCAAGTAGGTCTCTAGGTGGGGGATTACCTGAGGACATGGAATTAAATGCCTGCAGGAAATGTGGTTTGAGTATGTCAATGTAGGTTTGGTAATATCCGGTCGTTAAACCGTCTGGGCCAGGGCTCTTCCCAGGTTTCAATTGTTTTAAAACCACGTCCAGTTCAGCTGGGGATATGGGTCTTTCTAGATTGTTTGCTTCATCAATAGGTATGTGTTGAGGGCAATAATTTGTGAGAAAGTCCTGGATGGCTTTCCGTCTGTGGTTGTCAGCCTTCTGTGTGTCGTGGGGATGCAGGTTGTAAAGCTGGGAGTAATAGTTAACAAATTGTCCGGCTATTTGATCATTTGAAACTAGTCTATTCCCGGTAGGATCCGTTATTGAGTGGATTGTTGTTTTTGCTTTTTTGGCATGTAGAGCTCTGGCCAAGATTTTGCCTGATTTGTTGCCATACTCATAGAATATTTTTTGGGAAAGTATATAATTGCGTTTTGTTTGTTTGTTGAGAGCATCTAAAAGTTCGGATCTAGCTTGGAGCAATTCCGGGAGAGACGTCACTGCCATGGATGTTTTGTGTGCTGCTTCTAAGGATTGTATTCGTGAGGTCAAGGTATTTATGTGTGTCTGTCTGTCCTTCCTACGTTTTGCTGAAAGCGCAATTAGTTTTCCTCGAATGGTGCTTTTATGTGCTTCCCATCTCATCATAGAGGAGATTTCCGGGGTGTCATTTTCTTTAAAGTAAAGCAGGAGGCGTTGTTGTATGGCTGTCATGGTTGCTATGTCCGTGAGAAGCGAGGGATCCAGACGCCAAATATGGTGTCTGGGCTGAGTGTGTGAGAAAGCTAGCGTCATGGAAATAGGGTGGTGGTCGGAGAGATACATGGGGTCTATGGTGGTCTTCGTTAGCATTGGCAGGTCCCTTTGTGAAATAAATAGGTAGTCTAGTCGGGAGTATCTGTTGTGGGGAGTCGAGAAAAAAGTGAAATCTTTCTCGTTCGGATGGAGAGTGCGCCAGGAGTCGTGAAGTGCTAGTTCTGTCAATTGCGATTTAATTGCACGTAGCGCGCTATATGGTAAGCTGGATGAACCGGTTGAAGTATCGTGTAGTGGATTTAGCGGGACGTTGAAGTCTCCTCCTAATATGAGAATGCCGTCTTGGAACAGAGTGAGTTTTCTTAAGGTGGACCTGAAGAAGGGAACTTGTTTCGTGTTGGGTGCATATATGTTAGCTAGGGTTATTCTTTTGCCTTGTAGTGTGCCCTTGACAAAAAGATATCGCGCTTCTGAGTCTATGCATGTGTCTGTAACGTGGAACGGGCAGTTTTTAGCAAATAAGAGGGAGACTCCTTTCGATTTTGTAGAGTTGTTAGATGCGTGTATGGAAGTTGGGAATCGATAGTTGGAGAGTTTGGGGATGGAGCTTGTTTTAAAGTGTGTCTCCTGGAGAAAGACAATGTCCGCTTTATTTTTATGCATGGAAAGTAGCAACTGAGAGCGTTTTTCAGGGATGTTAAGTCCCCTTGCATTTAGAGATATTATTTTGATTGATTTGTTGTTGGGTGATGGTGTGTGCTGCATATTGCTGGCGAGTTTGAACTTTGGATGAGCTGAGTAAGGATAGCGTGAAGAGTCCTTATACCTGAGCTTCTCTGTCGGAGGGGGACGAGGAAGGGGTTGTAGAGGGGATTAGACAGAGGTGTCAGAGAATTTGTAGCTCTGGAGGGGGTTTCGAAAATTATCCGGGGTTTTAGAAGGTGTATGGGGGTCTAAGAATACAATATTATTATGCTAGAATGCAGTGTGTAAGCGAGAGTGAACAGTCGGGTGACTTCGCTTATGGGTGTGGTCGTTTCCGGTGATCAGCGAGATCCTGCTCGCTGGTCCGTAGGGAAAAACTACCTAAGTTTAGGTAGAACCGGAATGAGTCTGTGGCGTGTAATGAGATCTGATATATATATGAGGTGAAGTGCTTATGGGCGCCACTGAAGTGAGGAGCGACTGACGTCGGAATGAAGGGGTGTGTTTTCGAATAGGAGAGGCTACCCGCTTGACAGGGAGGTGGAACAAGCCTATGTGGGAGGTGTAAAATTATGGTAAACTAGTGGAAAGGGGAACCTGGGTAATGTATGAATAGATATGAGGAATAATAAATAATGGGCGCCGAGATGGTAGTTTAGTTACAAAGGCGTGCCAAACATTTGTGAGGAGTTACCTGTATGTCTGAGGGAGAGTGCCGTCTGAGGTTTTGATTCGTATGTCCCTGGTCCGTGATAGTCTCTATTCAGGGTACCGTCTAGGCAGGACTTATCTAGTGTATGTTTCGTAAGTGTTACAGCGGTTTTGATTACCATATGTCGGCATGAATCCAAAACACTTAAAATTGACCATCGGTGATGGATTAGAGTCAAATAAAGCTCATAACCAAGGAGACCCCAACCTATCATGCTAACAGCCTTGGTCCAACAATTGTGTATTGCGTTGGCTACTGCCCCCTATGTTGGGCGGGTATGTTTAAGCTCTGTGTTTTGGTTTAACCGGGAGCAGTGAGATGTGCGCGTCTTCTATGACAAGTCGCGCCAAGCTGTTGTGTCACCAGCTGGGGGGTAGGAGACCGGGAATTCGAATCAAGAGGGAACATGGGCCTTCCCTCAATCATGCCTAGGATACATCTAGATGTGTAGTACCTTCCTTAACCACTATATACTGGGTGGAGTCTCAAATCTTACGTGGCCATGGATAGAGTAGGGGCCCGTAGAGACACCACGCCCCCACGCCATAGGTCAATAGTGCATGCGTCATTGAGAATACCCTATGCTGGGTATGATGAGATGGGACGCCGAGGTCCCCAAGCCCCTCAACCATCTGTGGAGATTGGCGTTTAGTGGAGATATTTTCCCAGTTAATAAGAACCCTGTTTATCACGTTTTAATGCAACCAGGGCTAGTCTAGATGGGTGCAACCTGCTTCATTACTTGAACACAGCAGTGTATTAGTGAATGGCGTAGGTAGCATGATGCCCCCCGGGCCCCCCCCTCCACCCACGAGCACAGGATAAATTTATGTGCATGCTGATCGAACATTTATGAGCTCATCGCTTTAAAAAGTTGGTACTAAAACCTAAGCCTTTCATATCATACAATCCAAGTATCATCCATACAGCACAGGAGGTGATGACCCGCGGGAATCGTATCTCCCCCACCTGCATGCTGCAAGTGGTGTAACCGGGGTAATGTCTAACCGAGGAGTGGTAGTGTAGTCAGCGTTCTAGATAACCGTGTGCCATGCATCGGGCAATATCCCAGATTACTCTGATTAAACCTGTATTAGATTGCACCTAAATTCGTGTATGGAGCATCGGTCTTATATTGTGTCATTTTGGCAATATCATGTAGGAGAGCACTTATGTCATTCCCGCGAATCATCACCTCCCCCCTTCTTGTCCAATCAATTCCAGACTAGAGATATTAAGCACTAATGGTTAGCATAAGACATTAAAAGGTTAGTGATAGCACGAGAGCTTTTACGTTGCAGTTGAATCTTAGAGCTACCCGGTCTCCCTTATTCTCCGTTTAAAGTGTGTGTGAGTAAGGGATCCGAGGAGGAAAGGATACTGTGACTGTGGGCACATAGCTGGCGAGAGTGACCAAAGCCGTGTGAGCTAGAATGTCATGTCTTGTATGATCTTGTGGTGTCTTCCTATGTTGAAGATAATGTTGGTCCGGGGTTCCTAATTCTTCTCTCCATCAGCAGTCCGTGTGGTTTCAGTGTTCTCACTCGTAGGGTGACGTTTCGATCGGATTGGTTAAGTCCTGAGCCGACAGTTAGGACTGCAGGGAGCTTGGCGGCTAGCGGCTGGTGTGGTCAAAACGTAACATAAACCAAAGAAGGAAAAAAGAAAAAAAAGAAAAAAAAAAACTGGAACGGAACTCACTGTAACCCGTGAAACAAACGACAGTGAGCGAATCGAGACTCCGTGTGACATGCGATCGGGCTTCGCTGATCAGCGGTCCCGGCGTGCTCGTCTGGTCTGCGGTGTGTCTAGCGGGCTGGGGCCCCTGTCAGTACCAGGTCCATGGAGACGTTGTCTTGCTTCGGATGGGGATCGCTGCCGTCTGTAGCGATGCGGCTGAGTGTCCATTGGTTCACTGTCAGGCGGGAGTTTTCTGGAGGCCGGAGGGCGGAATTCCGCATACCATTCGGGGACATCCGTGAACGGTAAGTCAAGGGTTTCGCAAAAATAGCGTAAATCTTCCGGCACTCTGAGCAGTGCAGTGCGGCCCTGGTAGGATGCTGACAACCCGAAGGGAAATTTCCACCTGTATGCGATGTCCTTGGAACGTAGTACTTCCAGCAGGGGGCGCAGTTCTCTCCGGCGCTGTAGTGTTATTGTGGAGAGATCTTGAAAAATGCGTATGTCGGCGCCATTGTGTGAGAGCTTTGTAGCCATACGGGCCTTACGAAGCAGTTCTTCTTTCAGATGGTAGTCAATAATATGACAAATCACATCCCTAGGCGGGTCAGCTTCTCTCCCCCGTGGGCGTAGGGCGCGATGTATGCGTTCCATACCTATGGGGGTGGCTGGTGGTTTATCCAGGAGACTGTTAAAGAAGCTGAATATCTCTGCTTGGAGCCTGTCAGCTTCAATCGATTCCGGCAGGCCTCTCACCCGCAAATTGTGGCGCCTACCGCGATTGTCCAAATCCTCCAAGTGTCGATTCATATCTCGCAGTTGTAGGGTGTGTGTATCCAGGGCCTGGCATGTACGGCGGAGTATTGTAGAGTGGGTCGTGGTCGTCTTCTCCACTTCCTGGACTCTGCCTGCGATCGCTTGAATGTCGATCTTGAGATCCGTGATTGCTGCTGTTAGAGCTGCCGTGAGGGTGTTTTTTATGTCCTGCGCTACGGAGTGTAGGTCTTGGAGGCTGGGTTGGGAGTTCGGCGTTAGAGTTACTGCTCCATTTTCCTCCGTTAGGCCTGTTGTCTGAGGCAGGCCTCGTGTGGGCGCCATGTTGCCCGAATGGGAGCGGAACATTTCTGGTATAATGTGGCTATTCCTACCAGTCAAGTCGCGAGGGGACCTTGATCTGGATGCGGAGGAGCTGCGGGATGAAGTTCCCATGGTTATTTCGCGTTAAGGCGGGCAAGTAACCTCCGTTTTAGCTAGAAGATCCTCTCTGTCAGCGGGAGCAGAAGATTTAAGCTGCCATCTTCTCCCGAGGTCAGGCCACGCCCCATATCAGGATAATTTTATCTAAATGTGGATACATGTAAAGTATATTATTGTTACAAAAGTGAGACATACAAGGCAGAAATGTTTAGAGAGACTTTTTGCTGACATGCCACCCGAGGTCCCAGCGCTGAGTGCTAGAATGTTCATTCCAGCACCTGGTGCCAGTATCTTGCCTGCACAGGTACAGGAGAGTAGAGAAACCTATCCCCACATCCTGTATTTGGTCATTTGAAGATAACGTTAAATGGTTTAGAGGTACAAGGGAAGTCTGGAATAGACTTCCCTTGCCCTGAAATCCCACCAGACCCTTTCCTATCATTACATTGCACTGGCCTAAAATCTCACCAGCTCCCTTCCTATAAATACATTGAGCTGTGCTACACCCTGTAGGTGTGTACTCACCACCGGTCCATGCAACATTAAATAGATGGACAGCCCAATGTGATTTTGTTTTAGCAAAGCTGAACCTTAAAGCTGGCTATGCACTAGTAGAATTTCATTTGAAAATGTTTTGTTTTAAGAACATTTGTTTCAGTTTGCTAATTGTTAGAGGGGTGAAATAGATGTCCGTTTTGACGACAGCGAGGAGGAAATTCAAAGGACCAGGATAGAAATTTTTTCTCAAATGAACACATTTTTAACAGTGAATTTGTTTTTCCTTTGGGAAAGTCCAGTTATTCCTAAAATTGAATGTTAAAAGAAAACTGAATTTTGGAGCACTTTCTAACAATATTCATCAAGTCATCTAATGTACAGTGGCTTGCGAAAGTATTCGGCCCCCTTGAACTTTTCAACCTTTTGCCACATTTCAGGCTTTAAACATAAAGATATAAAATTTAAATTTTTTGTGAAGAATTACCAACAAGTGGGACACAGTTGTGAAGTGGAACTAAATCTATTGGATATTTTAAACTTTTTTAGCAATTAAAAAACTGAAAAGTGGTGCGTTATTCGGCCCCTTTACTTTCAGTGCAGCAAACTCACTCCAGAAGTTCAGCGAGGATCTCTGAATGATCCAATGTTGTCCTAAATGACTGATGGTGATAAATAGAATCCACCTGTGTGTAATCAAGTCTCTGTATAAATGTACCTGCTCTGTGATAGTCTCAGGGTTCTGTTGAAAGCGCAGAGAGCATCATGAAGACCAAGGAACACACCAGGCAGGTCCGTAATACTGTTGTGGAGAAGTTTAAAGCCGGATTTGGATACAAAACCATTTCCCAAGCTTTAAACATCCCAAGGAGCACTGTGCAAGCGATCATTTTGAAATGGAAGGAGTATCAGACCACTGCAAATCTACCAAGACCTGGCTGTCCCTCTAAACTTTCAGCTCAGACAAGGAGAAGACTGATCAGAGATGCAGCCAAGAGGCCCATGATCACTCTGGATGAACTGCAGAGAACTACAGCTGAGGTGGGAGAGTCTGTCCATAGGACAACAATCAGTCGTACACTGCACAAATCTGGCCTTTATGGAAGAGTGGCAAGAAGAAAGCCATTTCTCAAAGATATCCATGAAAAGTCTCGTCTAAAGTTTGCCACAAGCCACCTGGGAGACACACCAAACATGTGGAAGAAGGTGCTGTGGTCCGATGAAACCAAAATCAAACTTTTTGGCCACAATGCAAAACGATATGTTTGGCGTAAAAGCAACACAGCTCATCACACTCAACACACCATCCCCACTGTCAAACATGGTGGTGGCAGCATCATGGTTTGGGCCTGCTTTTCTTCAGCAGGGACAGGGAAGATGGTTAAAATTGAGGGGAAGATGGATGCAGCCAAATACAGGACCATTCTGGATGAAAACCTGTTGGAGTCTGCAAAAGACCTGAAACTGGGACGGAGATTTATCTTCCAACAAGACAATGATCCCAAACATACAGCAAAATCTACAAAGGAATGGTTCACAAATAAACGTATCCAGGTGTTAGAATGGCCAAGTCAAAGTCCAGACCTGAATCCAATCGAGAATCTGTGAAAAGAGCTGAAAACTGCTGTTCACAAACGCTCTCCATCCAACCTCACTGAGCTCGAGCTGTTTTGCAAGGAAGACTGGGCAAGAATTTCAGTCTCTCGATGTGCAAAACTGATAGAGACATACCCCAAGCGACTTGCAGCTGTAATCGCAGCAAAAGGTGGCTCTACAAAGTATTAACGCAAGGGGGCCGAATAATTTTGCACGCCCCACTTTTCATTTTTTTATTAGTTAAAAAAGTTTCAAAAATCAAAAAGATTTCGTTCCACTTCACAATTGTGTCCCACTTGTTGGTGATTCTTCACAAAAAATAAAAATTTTATATCTTTATGTTTGAAGCCTGAAATGTGGCAAAAGGTTGAAAAGTTCAAGGGGGCCGAATACTTTCGCAAGGCACTGTAGTGAGGATTCACATATATATATATTTATATATCAATGCTAGTAGGAATAGTTATGTGAATATTTGTTTGGAAATCTACTGTGTGGCGAGCTTAACATAAATCATAGATAGGTAATGTAAAATGGTCTTACATAAAGAAATAACAGCTCGTTACTGTGGCTTCAAATTGTCAGTGCAGAATTAGCGATTTTTCATCATAGATGTGACAATGTGATTCACAATCAGCCCTGAAGCATTCAATGTGACCAGCCTTAAGATCCTATTTTATAGAGATTGCTGTGCTCACAGCTCTGAGATGTCTGGTTACAAGGACATCCTGTAGCCCCCATACCTGCAGACTTTAGATGAAGATTTAGGATTAGATTGCAGACTCACCGCATAGCTATGCGACATTGCATTGATATTTGAGTCAGCAGCGTATAATAGAGTTATAATAATGAATCGTAGGGAATTAGGGGACTCAGTGACTGTTTTATTTCATGTTCGTAGACTCAGTGACTTCCCTAATTTTTTTCTTTTTTAACAGTAAAAGAGGTGAGAAGAAAGTGTCTGCTAGTTTAGAAGGCTAGTGCCACGTACACACGGTCGGACTTTACGGCAGACTTTGCCCGGCGGACTTTGACAGACTTTCTGAATGAACGGACTTGCCTACACACAATCCACCAAAGTCCGTCGAATTCGTACGTGATGACGCACGACCGGACTAAAACAAGGAAGTTCATAGCCAGTAGCCACCCTAGCGTGGCTTTTTGTCCGTCGAACTAGCATACAGACGAGCGGACTTTTCGACCGGACTCGATTGCAATGGATTGATTTAAAACATGTTTCAAATCTAAGTCCGTCCAACTTTTGAGAAAACAAAGTCCGCTGGAGCCCGCACACGATCAAATTGTCAGACGAAATCCCGTCCGCCGGGCAAAGTCTGCCGTAAAGTCCGCTCGTGTCTACGCGGCATTAAGAGTATTTGTTTGATAAGAAAGTTAATAGAGAAATGCTAGCTGCCATCCTACGTAAGCTCCTTGAACATAGCTTAGGATACCTGGGTATCTCTTGAGGGTTATAATCATTTGCATGTGCTAGTTGTTGCCCCGATATACAATCACTGCCTTTTCTTAGTAGAGGAACAATCTTCTTCCTGCACATCCTGTATCCTGCATTGCTGTAAAAACCAGCCAAGCCAGTGAGGAAAGTTACAGCCTGTTGTGATATGCCAGGATAAAAAGATCTTTTAATCATCGTTCTCTTTCAATTAGGAGCCCTTATTCTTAAGCTCTGTGTAGTAATCAATAATAACCAATCAAATTCCATCTTGTATGTTTACTTGCTGGTTACTGAATCGGAGCCCTTTATTGGGTAGCGTTGTGTATATCTGTAGGGACCCTGTCTTAAAGCCTATCTCCAGCTTTCTGTCACTTTAAAATACTGTAGGCTGTTTGGACCAAACTGGTCCAGATGAACTATTACCTTCACTCAGGCAAGCCATAGATGGTGGAAGAAAAGAAAAACATCCCTCCTGCAGGTATGGCACGGGAAGCCTTCCCGGTTGGCAGAATGCAATAATTACTGCCAGCAGCTATAGTTGCTGGCAGTAATTGCATGTAGAAAAATCCAACACACTGGTTGTGTCAATCGATGGATCCATTTGGGTACAATTAACCTGCCCATATATGGATCAAAATTCAGCTGGTGCCTTCTGAACCGGCTGAATTTTAATCTACGTATGGCCGGCTTAACAGATGCGCGCTCCCTGGGAGCACAGTATGAAATGTACAGTGGCAAGATAAAGTATGGGAACCCCTATGAATTAACTGATTTTCTGCAGTAATTGCCATAAATTGTTATCCGACTTCATTTTATTTCAGGGTCATGCGATTTCCATTTCCAATGGGTCCACTTTGTCACCTGGGATTATGTACACCGTTGGCTATTGTAACTATATGCTCATTGGTTTACATAGTTAATCAGGTTGAAAAAAGTCCACCCAGTTCAACCAAGAAAAAATAAATAAAATACAATCCCATATACACAATTACTATACCCACAGTTGATCCAGAGGAAGGCGAAAAACCCCAGCAAAGCATGATCCAATTTGGTACAGCAGGGGAAAAGGTCCTTCCTGATCCCCCGAGAGGCAATCAGATTTTCCCTGGATCAACTTTACCTATAAATGTTAGTATCCAGTTATATTATGTACATTTAGGAAATAATCCAGGCCTTTCCTAAAGCAATCTACTGAGCTGGCCAGAACCACCTCTGGAGGGAGTCTATTCCACATTTTCACAGCTCTTACTGTGAAGAAACTTTTCCGTATTTGGAGATGAAATCTCTTTTCCTCTTAGCGTAAAGAGTGCCCCCTTGGCCTCTGTGTTGACCGTAAAGTGAATAACTCAACACCAATTCACTTTTTTTTTTTACTATCCTTGATCTGCATACCCACGGATGTCTGTTACATGATTCTATTTTAAACTACGTTTGTTTATGTATTGGTCATGTTTTTAATTGCTTTGTATTTTTTTCCAGATAGAGAAATATATTCTCTTATCTGTTGCGTCTCTGAACCTTGGTCGTGTCCTGAAGAAGCCTAATGGCGAAACGCGTAGACGCACAAGGGCTCACTGCACATAACTACAGATGCACATATGTGATGGTTTTATCCGCTTTCTGATATTGTATAATATTTTCAATAAAATTGATTGCTTTCATTAGATTTTCTCTTTATTATTTCTGAGCCTAAAAAGTCCGCTATTTTGATAATACGCAGTAGTATCTAATTTTTGTCTCCTCTATTATACATTTTCACAGCTCTTACTGTGAAGAAACCTTTCCATATTTAAAGATGAAATCTCTTTTCCTCTTGGAGTAAAGAGTGTCCCCTTAGCCTCTGTGTTGACTGTAAAGTGAATAACTCAACACCAAGTTCACTATATGGACCCCTTATATATTTGTACATGTTGATCTTATCCCCCCCCCCTTAATCTCCTCTTCTCAAGAGAGAATAAATTCAGTTCCTCTAATCTTTCCTCATAGCTGAGCTCCTCCATGCCTCTTATCAGTTTGGTTGCCCTTCTCTGCACTTTCTCCAGTTCCCCACTATCCATTTAATGAACTGGTGCCCAAAACTGAGCTGCATATTCCAGATGAGGTCTTATTAATGATTTGTACAGGGGCAAAATTATATATATCTCTCTCTCTGGAGTCCATACCTCTCATAATACAAGAAAGGACTTTGCTCTGCTTTGGAAACCGCAGCATGGCATTTAATGTCAATGTCTTTTGTTTTGCGCATCGAGGCCTTCAGGTAATGCCCCGTACACACGGTCGGACATTGATCGGACATTCTGACAACAAAATCCATGGATTTTTTCCGAGGGATGTTGGCTCAAACTTGTCTTGCATACACACGGTCACACAAAGTTGTGGAAAAATCAGATCGTTCTGAACGCGGTGACGTAAAACATGTACGTCGGGACTATAAACGGGGCAGTAGCCAATAGCTTTTGTCTCTTAATTTATTCTGAGCATGCGTGGCACGTTGTGCGTCGGATTTGTGTACATACGATCGGAATTTCCGACAACGGTTTTGTTGCCGGAAAATTTTATATCCTGCTCTCAAACTTTGTGTGTCGGAAATTCCTATGGAAAATGTGTGATGGAGCCTACACACGGTCGGAATTTCCGACAACAAGGTCCTATCACACATTTTCCGTCGGAAAATCCGACCGTGAGTACAGGGCATAAGACTGCGTAGGTCAAGCATTTTAATAAATAAATAAATGCTATTATTGAGCTTATGATTTACTAAAACCCCCAGATCCTTCTTCACTACGGATCCCCCAGTTGTACTCCCCCTAGTATGTATGATGCATGCATATTCTTAGCCCCCGAGTGAATAACTGTAAATTTATCAACATTAAACCTTATTTGCCATTTAGTTGCCCAATTAGACAGTGCATTGAGGTCGGATTGTAAATTGGAGACATCCTGTAAGGATGTTATTCCACTGCATAGCTCAGTGTCATCTGCAAAGACAGAAATGGTACTTTTAATCCCAGACCCTATATAATTTATAAGGGTATTAAAAAGTAAGTGTCCCAACACTGAACCTTGAGGTACACAACTGATAACCTTAGACCAGTGATGGCGAACTTTGGCACCCCAGATGTTTTGGAACTTAATTTCCATGATGCTCAACTACACTGCAGAGTGCATGAGCATCATAGGAAATGTTGTTCCAAAACATCTGGGGTGCCAAGGTTCGCCATCACTGCCTTAGACCATTCAGAGTAATGCCGCGTACACACGGTCTGACTTTTCGTCTACAAAAGTCTGACGGACGCCGACGGACTAAAGCTGGCTGACAATTCGATCGTGTGTGGGCTTCCCCGGACTTTCAGCGGACTTTTCCAGCCTCAAATCTGACGGACTTTAGATTTGAAACATGCTTCAAATCTTTACGCCGTAACTACGCCGGACCCAGAAATCCGCTCGTCTGTGTGCTAGTCCGACGGACAAAAACCCGCGCTAGGGTAGCTATTGGCTACTGGCTATCAACTTCCTTATTTTAGTCCGGTGTACGTCATCACGTACGAATCCGTCGGACTTTTGTGTGATCGTATGTAGGCAAGTCCGTTCGTAAGAAAGTCTGCCGCAAGTCCGCCAAAAGTCACCAAAAGTCTGCCAAAAGTCAGTCGAAAGTCTGTCGGACAGGCTGTCGGATTTTTGTAGCCGAAAAGTCCGACCGTGTGTACGCGGCATAAGAGTCATTAACCACTACTCTCTGTATTCTGTCTTTTAGCCAGTTTTCTCTTTATTTACAAACTGATCTTTCTAAGCCTGTAGACTTTACCTTACACATTAGCCGTGTGTGGGGAACTGTGTCAAGCGTTTTTGCAAAATCCAAGTATATCACGTCCACAGCCACCCCTCTGTTCAAGGTTTTACTTACCGCCTCATAAAAATAAATAAGCTTTGTTTGACAACTCCTGTCTTTCATGAATCTATGCTGTCTGTTGCTTAAAATATTTTTTTCCAGCAAGAACTCGTCTATGTGATCTTTTATTAAACTCTCCAGTATCTTCTGGTCTATATATATATTATGTGTATATTAACGTTTATGTACTGTTTCCTCTTAAGGGCTAGCGGCGGCGCAGGTTTTTAATTTTGATCTCTCATTTCAGGGGCTTTCCTGACTTAGTCACCATCCACACTCTATATTCTATTTTCTACTTACACTTACTGTCAGGTTTTCTCAAGCTATTAGTATAGGAATGGTGGTGTGGGTGGGTCCTGCGTGGCCGCCAGCCTATAAAGGGCGTAGAGATTAGGTACATGGCACCGCCTCTGAAGACGTTTGAGAACGAAACGTACGTAAGGCAGAGTCAAGTACTGACGTCACTTCCAGGTGTGATAGTGGTTTAGAAAGCCTGTGGAACGCAGCTGGCATGCACGCCGCTAACGGGAACCACGGCTCTGGAGCTATCACTCTCCCGTAGATGTAGATCTTCTTTGATATTTTAGCATATGGAATGCTTGTTTTTATTTATATTTTTTAAACTTTTTTAGATTTTGTTTATATATATATATATATATATATATATATATATATATATATATATATTTTTTTTTTTCCCCGCTGGTTATTTTAAATAAAAACATTTTCCAAATTTTTGATACTACAATAAAAACATTTTCCAAATTTTTGATACTACACTATGGGAGCCCTTATCTAATTTTTTTGCATGAATACCCTTATCTGCACTGGAAAGTGGTGAGAGAAAGAAGTATAGTTGGGTGTTTTACTGCTAGAGATTCCACCTGCACCCAATCTGATCCAGACGAGAGATATCCTTGGGCGATCCATAGAAGTTGGATATTAGATGTCAATGCTGAAAACACCATCTGGGCACTAAAGCTGTCCTACATGCGAGATACCCCTGTAGGGGTGATTGGAGCTGGTGAGTGGAGACCTAAGAGGGGGAGCACAAAAAGTCACCTGGGTTTTTCCTGTGTTCATAGTCACAATAGGAAGTCACCAAGCATCTAAGAATTATAAAAGACTCTTGTTTTGTTGGTCTTTGAAGGAGTTTGGATGTTACAACTTGGACTTGGTCTATCTATTTTTATCTCACATCTATTTTTCACATATATTGGGACTGGACTCCTTTTTGTTTTTGTGTTTTTTTGGGTTTATTTTGAATATTTGTATATGTTTTTGAGTATCACTCTTTCTGGATATAGTTACTTGTATTTATCACTGCCATTATCACTTATGGTTAGTGTATTACACTTCTGTCACATGCTTTTTCTAGGATATTAGTAGTGGTATATATTACCACAGTAGGACATTTCACTACATAGGCGATTTAGGCTTGTCACCTTTTTACTGCATAGCGATTTTAGCGATTTAGGCTTGTCGCTGATCACTGTTTAGTAGTGCTTACTATTTCTTATCACATTCATTTGTTGCACATTTTTATCCTTTCACTACATAGGCGATTTAGGCTTGTCGCCTTTTTACTGCATAGCGATTCTAGCGATTTAGGCTTGTCGCTGCTCACTATTTTTATCACAATCAGTAGTTGCACATTTTTATCTTATCACCTAGTGGTATTTTACACCACATTAATGATATGGGTCTGTTGTTTGTTTATTTTATATAGGTAGAGTCATATTACTCTTAAATTTTTATTTTTTAACCGGTCTATAGTTACTTGGCAAAGACTTTAATTCCTTTTTAAATATGGGCACCACATTGGCGCTATGCCAATCCAGTGGTACCATTCCAGTCATTAACAAGTCCCTAAATATTAGAAACAATGGCCTTGAAATGATAGAGCTCAATTCTTTTAGGATCCGTGGGTGGATGCCATCAGGTGCTTTATCCACCTTTATTCTGTCTAAATATTTCTGGACCATATCACTTTTGAGCCATTGTGGATCATTTGGGGCTGTGTCACTACCACCCCCATTATGGACATAAGCTCCCCCATGCTTTGTATACACAGAGCTGAAGAAAGTATTAAACAAATTTGCCTTCTCTTTTAACATTTGAATAAATGTTGTTCATAATGCACTAGGCCTTTGCGCCTTTTTGTTCTGTTTGTGTCATTTCATGATTCCCCAGTCGGAAGAGGGCAGCATTGGCATAGCATGCCAGTCCTGGATGAGAGCCGACATCAGTATGGTCACCTATTACAGTCCTTGGAGTTCTTATTAATTCCTTAACGCTATGGTGTCATGTTTATTTACTTTGATCCTCATCTAAGCTACAACAATAGACAAACGCAATGTGCTTAAGCTGATAACACACAAATAATTCAAAATATGTTGTGTCTTTATTGAACACACCCATTAAACATTCACAGTGCTGGAGGAAAACATAAGTGAACCCTTGTAGTTAACAGCTAGTCAAACCCCCTTTGGCAGCAATGACTGTGGGGATGGCAAAAAAGTAAAAATATTCGCCTAGAGTCAGCTGCAGCTGTCCCCCCCACTGGCTCTACCCCGAGAACTGAGCGATCAAACACCACTGATCACTCAATTCTCACCCTCCGCTCTGAGCAGAAAGCCATGACTGTCAGTCACCGGGTCTCTTCTCTGCCCCTCCAGCACTCACTGGAGTGCTGGGTTGTAGAGGGGGTGGGAGGGGCTGGCTCAGGCTCTTAGCGGCTCACTGGGAGGCTGAGCCAGCTGCGGGTCCAGGCTTCTGGGCAGATCCCAATTCTATGGTCAGGATCTTTTCAGAGCCTGGACCGCTGAGTGACATCAGCCAACAGCAGACTTTAGCCCACTTTTGGCTGAAAATGGGCCACAAGAGTGCAGAATGAACTGCGCACCTATGAAAAAAGCTTTGGCTATACTCCTCCTTTTATAGCAAGCACGTTCGGTAGCTCTGGATTAGACCTGCACAACTTTCAGCAGGAATTTTTGACCATTCCTCTTTAAAAAAAACTGCTTCATTTCACACATTTGTAGGATGAATGGTGTCAACAGCTCTCTTGCAGTCGTTCCACAGCATTTTTATGGGGTTAAGGACTGGGCCACTCTAAGAGCCACATTTTCTTTTTCCAAAGCCAGTTTGTGGTGGATTTATTTTGATACTTAGGGTCATTGTCCCGCCGCATCACCCAACTTCTTCTAGGCTTCAGCTGGCGGCCAGTCACCCTGACGTGATCCTGTAGGATAAAATCACAGTCAAACAAAATCTCCTGCGCTCAACAGTGATGCAATGGCAGTGGAAGAAGCCTGGAATTCCTATGGCTCTAAGTACATGCACAGGCATTGCTGCCCTTCCAAGGGTCAGGGGATACCCAACGGGAAGACTGTAAAAGAATGAAAAGAGGGCACACCAACCTTGCGCATTACCCAAGTAATATTTATTTAAATCAAGAAGAAGGAAACATACTATCTACTTGTTTGTATGTTTCCTTCTTGATTTTAATAAATATTACTTGGGTAATGCGCGAGGTTGGTGCTCCCTCTTTTCATTCTTTTATAGTATTATCCTGTAGGATATTATGGTAAACTTGGGAATTAATTTTCCCCTTGAAAATGGCAAGTGGTCCAGGGCCTAAAGCAGCAAAGCAAGCCCAAATCATAATGTTCCCTCCATGATACTTCACCATTGGGATAATGTTTTGATGTTGGTAAGCTATGCCTTTTTGCGTCACACATAGTGCTATTCTTAACAAACAATTCAACTTTTGTTTCATCAGTCCAAAACATTTTTCAGTAGCATTGTGACTTGCCAAGGTGTTCCTTGGCAGACTTCAGGTGCCCAGCAAGGTTTGTTTTTAGAGAGCAGCAGCTTCCTCCATAGTGTTCTGCCATGGACACCCTGCCTGTTCAAAAACTTACCTATGATGGACTCATGAACAGGAATGTTTTCAAGTTCCAGTGATGTCTTCAAGCCTTTAGCTGTTACTTGTGGGTTCTACTTCATTGAGGATTCTGGGTTGTGCCCTCATCTTGGCTTGGTGCACACTTCTAGGAAGAGTAGCCACAGTACCATACATTTTGCTAGGCATAGTTCACATCAGCTGATAAACATTTTAAGATTGCTGTTCAAAAGATGTGCGTCTTATGAATCAAAGTAGCCGTAAACCACACTTCCAGACCTCCAAACTCATTTCATGAAAGTGGAGCTCCACCCAAAAGGGGAAGCTCTGCTTGTCTGCCACCTCCTTCCCCTCCACTGCTAAATCCGTTACCTTTTCAGGAGGGGGGGGGGGAGCAGGTACCTGGTTTTGAAAGGTTCTTGCTCCCCCCCCCCCCCCCCCCCTTAGAGCCATTATCAGTTTTGAATATCACTGGGAGGCTGTTACTCTAGTAATTAGAAAATAGCTGGTGGTCCTATTGCTAGCACAAGAAGGCCCATGATTCTTTGTTTTTGGGTATCCTCTACCCCTAACTCCTCTGCACAAGTTTATTTATCAAATAATAATATAGGAAAATTAAAGTTATTAAAGTATAAATTGTAGCTGTACCCAGGAACAGATATCCCAATGGCAACAAAGTGGGTCATCATTACAAAGGGTAGAAGAACCTGTAAAATTTGCAGGCAATGTCTACATATATTAAATATCACCAGATTTAAAAGAAACATATGGCCTAAGCTTTTTTGACCATACTTCTCTAGTGGAACACAGGAGTGAACTTACTTGTGCTCCCCTGTGACCCAGAATCATCTGACAGCGGGCAAAAAAGTCTGCTAGTCATTGACATCACAGCATTGGAAGGCTCTGGAAGGATCCTGACACTATTGCTTAATTACTTATAACCGCTCTCTGCTTAGAGCAGACAGAGAAATCAGTGGTCATGTGATCGCTCAGTTCTCAGGCTTAGATGCAGCAGGGGACAGATTCAGTATAACAACAATGCTGCAGCATGGAGGTGAGTATAGTCCCCCCCTTTTTATAATCCCCTACATTTTTTTTTTTAAGCGTTTTAAACCCTAGCAATGAAATTTTCTTATTTTCTCCTTTTTAGTCTGTTAAAAACACACAAGTGCAGCCATTGCATCTGATTGGTAAGCTGCAATAAATTAAAGCAGTAAAAAAATTAAAGCAGTATTAAACCTAAAGACAAAATGTAATCTATTGTAGCTTACCCACTATAAGGGTTGATCTTTTTTCTCATTCCTGGAGTTGAGCTTTAAAAACTGTTTGTTCTTGGGTTTAGATACAATTTAATGTGGCTTTACCTGGTGAGACTATGATCTGCCAGCAAATCCGAAAATTATGCAAAAATTAATTCTATCCCTTGAAGTTAAATATAACAGAATGACTTTCAGAGCATGAAAAAAAAATGGTCAAACAAATCACATTCTTCAAATTACCAAATAGATGAGGGGTGCTCAGGATTTCATCAGCACTGATCAAACCTACAAAACACACATTGGATAAAATAGGCTGGATTAGCACCTACACACCAGGACATTGCAACTGTTCTCCGGTGAAAAGGCAGAGCTAGGCAATGTAAAAATATTTTCCATTTTTAATTTATGAATATTTTAGTGTACGATGGGTTTCTTACAGTAAGTGCCATCTGAAGCCATCACTCTAGTCTTAATTCTAATCAAGCACATTTTACATTCACAACGGATAAAAGGTTACCCCCCTCTAATCACAGTGACCAGATATCCAGCTAGTGACTTCAGATTGTACCTAATAGGATATTAGTTGGTGTCCATTTATTACTGCCTTTCAAGTTTTACAGAAAGGGTCTAAAAATAACATCCTAGATCCCTGATAAACTGCAAGGCCATAAAAGAAGCCAACTTCAAGGGCATAGGTGTTAAGAAAACACTGTAAACTTTTTTTTTTTTTAATTGATTGGTGGGGAGACAGTTGTGGCATTTTGCATATCTCTGGTCGAATGCATGTTTATAGTCTAAGCAACAGGAAATGGAGCCAGCTGTGGTCTGAGGTATGCATCAGAATTCTCAAGTGATATCTTGTAAATGTCACAACAAACCATATTTATAGATGTAGTATGGTCAAGCGGTTGTCTGCCTCATGTCTTATAGGTATCTGCAGATAACACTGGGCAGGGCATTTTAAAAGGGATATAATCACCTGAACACAGAAGTCACAATTATGTACCCTTGATAATTTGGTGCCAGAGAGTTGTGCACAGCACCTCTACGCTTAACATATTAATAGCAAAGTATGGACCGTGGCATGAGGAGACCACTGTTTGAGAATGTTCAACTGCCTGCAGGTCAAACCACCCTTTAGTTTCTATAGGTGCATTAAAGCAAGTGTGTGGCATTATTAAAAGGTCTAATGTGCATGACAAACTTGCAGTGTTGCCAAGCGTCAGTATTTTTACTGGCAGCCAGTAAAAAACAGGCAATGTTCTCCTGCCAGTAAAAGGAAAAAGTTGCCAGTAAAAAAATATGGTTGTGATGTTCGCTCGATTCAGAGCCGGCCGAGACCATCCGAGTCCCTGCTACAGTGTGTTCGTGAGCTCTGGTTTTATAATCGAAAATAAAATAAGAAAAAATGTTTTTTGCCCTAATATATACCTTAAATCACATTAATAATTGCATATTGTACTTGTTTGTAGCCCAAATACTAAAATGTGCACTTAAAACTGTAATTTTGTAACTTTTGGCAATGCCAGTAAATTTTGGGTGTTGTGTCAGTAAATTTCAATCTGGTAGGTTGGCAACACTGCAAACTGGTAGCCCATATCTTTGCTCACAACTGTCACTCATCTGGAACCAGACCTCACTTCCCCTCACAGCACCCCTACCTTGACACAACTACCTGAAAAACAGTATTAGCTGTCAAGTACTCTCAAAGTCAGAGCGCATGTCACAGTGTGAACTGGGCCTGAAAACCGTCACATGGGGACAGGTGGTCATTTGTCTGTTGGAGCTCACAGTGCTAACCTGGAACTTGTACGGAACTTATTTGCGGACATATTAGCTGAGAAAGGATATGTCTGACATCGCCACACAGGCAGACATTTCAGCAATCTCTCCTCTCCCCTGAAGTTAGCCGCTGGGTAAATGATGTGACCAAACCAGGGCACTCTCATCCATCTTCAGGGTAGTTAGAATAGGTTTGGAGTAGGTTTAAACTTAGTTAGGAATAGCCCAGAATTCCATTTTGGAAAAAAAGACAGTTAAGGCTGACATTTCTTATCTCCTTCTGCAAATGCAACAGGACTGACTGTCGTGCTGACCCTCTGGCCTACATCAATTATACACACGGGGAAAGTCAGTAATGGGAGAAAAAAGGGGGGGGGGGGGGCTGAGGGAAGAAAATTTGAAGCAGGAACATGAGAACCAGGTAAGTTTTTTTTTTTTTTTAATAGAAAGCGCTCAATGGCATCCTCCATATGTCAGATGTTGTGCAAGCTGAATCCAACCAGCATCAAGACAGAAGTCTTCACAGCATCCCACATTTCTCAGGGAGAATGATAGCAATCAGGTCAGGGAGTCCAAACTGGTTAAACAGTGCATCCTATGAGAGCTGGCAGGTGTACATGTCACCATAAGCACAAAAAAATTGACCGATCCATCCAAAAAGGCTGGAAGGGGCTAAAGAGTAACCACACTTGGAGGGGGGGGGGGGGGATAGAAGCACACACCTCCTTTCTGGGTAACCAAAGATTTAAGATTCCTACCTGTTTTTGCTCCAAAGGGATGGCTGATCCCCCCCCCACAGTGAGCCTTTGGATACCAGTTCCAAATGGAAGGGACTTTTTCATTATTTAATCAGCTTGTGTTCTAGGTGCGGAAGGAACCAAGTCACAATTTTGACAGGTACCCGCTGCCACCTCTGTTCCCCTTAGGCGATCGGAAGTTCTCCTTCCCCCTCCCGAAGTCTTCTGGGACACATGACAGGTCCTAGAAGACTTGGAAGCAGTCACAGAGCGCAGTGCTGCTCACACATGCGCACCCAGCTGTGAATCCACAAGCTGTCACACCCAGGTGCCCATAGTAGAGATGCCGAGGGTGAAAATTGCTGTGGTGAGTGCACTGCAGGGTTGTGGGACAGGTGAGTGTTTATTAAAAGTCAGCAGCTACCAGCTTCTGTAGCTGCTGACTTAACACACAAAATGACTGGAACTCTGCTTTAGACACAGTCCTTGAGAGACAGGGAACCTGTCCCTACACTAGCCACTCGCATAAAGTGCACCAAACCATGGAGCCAGAGTTTTAAATGGACTTTACCTGTGCAAGATGGCCAAAGTCACATGGGGCACCAAAAGCCAATCATCAGATAGCTTGCCCCTGTGACCAAGGAAATCAGAGGAACCATATTCTTCTCCTATTTGACCTGCACCTGCCTATAAGCTGATGCACTTGTCCTGTTCTAATGCGGAAACTTGATGCAAGTAGCCCTATAGATGCAATTACGGTAACTCTTTAAAAGCATCTGCCCAAAAATGACATTTTTTTGCAGGGGGTATCAAAAACTGATTTGTATCTTACTGCAGAGTTCTGGAAAAATATCAGTGAGCCAATTGAGGAGCATGACATTTCTGGGAAAGCTCCATACATAATACTTCCAGGTTGCCATATTGTAATACATTTTACAGAAAATTATAACACTGATTGAAAGGTTTTTCATAACATTCAATATAGCTTGTGTAGCAATCATAATTTTCTAGTTCCCCCCCCCCCCCCCCCCCCCGTGAAAGGAGAGTTCCATTTTTAAATGTGCTCATGCATTTAGGTTAGTTGCATGACACAACCTCTTTAGGTGCTGCTCCCATTCTCAAACTCACATTTTAAAGGGGAAGTCTATGAAACATCTGAGCACTACCAACCATGATTATCTCGGGGGTGAAGTCACAACAGGTTTTCCTATCATATTCTGGCCAACCAAGGTTTTCCCCACCAGATCAAGTTGCTATTCGGGCCAAGGGATGCCAAACCAAGAAGCATCTACAGAACCCCTTGCATGTGATCACTACCCGTTGGAACTTTTATCTGTGTGTACTCAAACATTATATTCCAATTACCAGAACTACTTCTAGCAGGATCAAGAAATCTATGCACAGTACGTGACCACTGCCCAACTGATTTTAGCAGGGAAGAATCTAAAAGGAAGTTTCATTTTTTTTCATTACTAAGCCTTCAAGGTGTATTTGTCATACTTATTCTGCCACTATCTCATAGCTACAGCTAGATTGGACATCTGTCCTTCCACAGCTGCAGTCAAACAGGCAGGGAAGATAAAACCTTGTTTAGAACTGCAGTCCAGACAGTGCGTCACCATGTATAAGTCAAGAGGGTGCTCATAGTGGCTGCATCAGAGGGCATCATTCAAATCTGATAAAAAAAAGGTACAAAGTCACCAGCAAATAATTTAGAAATTACTCCACCAATAAAAAGGCACCGAGTTGTCCTGAGGAAGGGGGCACTGCAGAGATCTAAACATTGGGATTTTGACAACATCATTTTGAAGAATCATTTTCAGAGTGCTGGTCATTTTTTCATCATTGAACAGGCAGAGAGACAGCTTGTCCTCCAAAGTAATTAGTCTATCTTGTAACCATCATTTAACACTTTACCCACATGCAGGAAGTTAATTTCTAGTGAGGGTTGACAAGCTTTGGCACTCTTTTGGTCTCAAGCTTCTTACCTCTTGTTTCACCCAAGCCCCCTTATCTGTATGCCTATAGTTCTGTTATCAAAACAGGAGGAACACTCCATTTGTTGGAAAGACCCATTCGGTTTTTCCAGACTAACTTGATGGGATTATTACAATTCTCCTTGAAACTATGCATGGAAATTTAAGCTGTATGCTTTTTCACATGCAATGATTAGCTTGATGGACTATACTTTTGGAGGGGAGGAGACGAGCATCCGTTAATAAAGCATCACACCATATTTCACATGCCAAACAGGTAAAACACAACATTCCCACATGTAATTATAGGAAATACTTTCATATTCTGCACTGGAAAGGAACACCCGAAAAAGCAGTTTCAGGGGGATCGCCCAAGCTATTTGGGAGCAGAAGATGGTTCAGCAGCTTGAATGAGTACAGTGATGGTGTGTTAAGACAGGCAGTGGGTCTTAAATGGGATGACTGTGGGTGGCATTGCCTGAATAAATCTGCAAGGAAATTAAGGCATGCACTCTACTTTTGAGAGTATGCCATTGACACAATCAATTATGCATGCCTATGTATATACTTTTTAGCAAATTATGCCAATAAATTTCAGTCTGATGCTCCATTAGTTGCTTTTCATAATGTAGGACGCTCAACAAGCATATCCCCAAAAAAACTAAATTAAAAAAACAAAAACTATGCTCAGCACCTACCAGTCCAACATGCAAGTATTTATCCCAACATGGTGGGATAAATAAATACTATAATACCACCATATATACCTCCCCAGTATAAAAAACAAGATTGGCTTATCTCTGCGCAATGGTATTGTTTCCCAATCTTGTTTTTTATACTGGGGAGGACCGCTAAAAGCTAAGCAATTCACCGATCTATGCCGGCGGGTGAACGGTATCGTTTAAATCCACCGCTAATCCATCCAAGCATGACTTACAAAGCTCTGGTTTGAAGCGAAGAGGAGGTATTCCTGTGTCTCTAATTAGTGGACTAATTACAGTTATATTTTATATTTAAATCACTTATTTTTCACATGCACAGGAGCACGGGTTTGTGATATAAATTGTAAAGAGGTCCCGTTTCTCCATAATTAAGGGAACCTTGTATGTGGGTTTGGAATAAACTATTTATTTATTTTCTAAGTGTTTATGTAGAGGTTTATATACATAATTTATTCACATATTTGTAAATTATTTTGCACGTATAAAACACACAGTGTAGAATAAATTGGTTAATATTAGAGCATCACTTAACTTATTTTTTTATGCAATTTGTGTAGTTCACTAATTGATTGCAGCTATATTATTTGGGCATCTTTTAATATATTCTCACATAATTTATTTGTCCACTTCAGCGCTGTAGTAACTTTATCACTTAAGTAGGGGACTATGAAATAAAAACCTCTCCTTTAGTGATTATCTTTGTTATCGTTCTCTTGTACATATGTATTGTGTTCCTTTGTGTCTTAGTGTTAAACAGTGTCGGCTCTACCAAGTCTGTGTTACTAATTCCCTTTTATATAATCTTCAAAACGGAAAAATAAAACAACCCCACAGGGGGTCTAGTGCAAAAAAACCCACAGGGGGTCTAGTGCAAAAGACCCCACAGGGGGTCTAGTAAAAAGAGAAAAAAGAAAAGAAAAAAAAAAGTGAAAAAACCCACAGGGGGTCTAGTGCAAAAAACAAAACAAAAATTTAAAAAAACAAAAACCCCACAGGGTGTCAAGTACAAAAAAAATCCCACAGGGGGTCTAGTGGAAAACCTACAGGGGGTCTAATGCAAGAAAAGAAAAAAGAAAAGAAAAGAAAACAAAAAAGTGAAAAAACCCCACAGGGGGTCTAGTGAAAAAAAAGGTGCAATACTCCGTGTATATGTGTGTAGCGAAAAGCCGCATGGATAAAAGGTACGGGGAGGGCCGTGTTGTATGGCCTTCCTTTTTCATAAATTAGGTGTAGTTTTCCTTGTGCTGTCTCGTGCAGTCCCCTTTACCCCCCTCTACTCCCCCCATCTCCCTCTAATGCACCCCAGATCCTCTATTCAACCATCAGAACACCTTTCTTATCATCAACAAAAGAGAAGTTGGATAAAAATTCAAACAAAAAAAACATTTCCATCTAGGCTTATAACATAAATCCAAATATTCAGTTTAATACCCCTGTTAGAGGAAAGAAAGAAGGGAGTGGCATATATTTTGTCTTCCCTCCCAGGGAAGGTGTGGAGATCCTTATGCCATCTCGTGCAATCCCTCTTACCCCCCCCCCCATCCCAGATCCTCTATACATCCACCATATCACCTTTCTTGTCATTAATACATTAGAATAATAAAGTAATAAAAATTCAAAACAAAAACATTTCCAGCCCGACTTCTAATTCTCACAAGTCCCAAAGTTCAGTTCAATACATCTGCTGGAGAAAAGAAGTAATTGGCATATACCTATATGCATACTTATATAAAAAATTAAAAACCCAAGGATCCGTATGACTCCCTCCCCCTCCGTCGGGGGAGGGAGATCCCCCAATGGGCAGAAAAGGGAATGGTGAGGGAGATGGGACCACCCAGTACCCCCCCAAAACAAACAAAAACCACCCCACAGGCGGGGTCTGGTGCGAACCCCCCCCCCCAAAAAAAAAAAACACAGCCCCCCTGGCCTCTTGTGTCCCAACCCCGTGCCCCCTCTCCGTTTCATTCTTCCAGCTTTTCCTCTGAATCTCCCCTCCATTATATTCACAGTTCCACTTTCCAGTTTATGATACTATGTTCTCCCTATTTTCTGGGCACTCTTGGGACCAGCTGCAACCAGTCTGGAACCTCAAATGGATCAACACCCAAAAACAAAAAAAAAAAGTCTGATAAGTCTGCTCTGGAACGCAACCAGAAAGATAGAGCGCCCTTTTTTATCAGCACTGAAATTGGGAACCTCCACCGATATGTCCCACCCCAGTCTCATACCCGCTCTAATACTCAGCGTAGTAGTGCTCTGCGCTGCAATGTAGCTCTTGATAGGTCTGGTAGAATTTTCACCTGGCCCCCCTTAAAGTCTATTGTTCCTGTCTCCCAGGCTTTCCGCAAAATGGCCTCCCTATGTGTGAATTAATGCAAACGACACACCACGTGACGGGGGCGATTAATGTCCTTGGACTTTGGGCCTAATGCTCTATGAACTCTATCAACTTCCAATTTTAAAAGGCATAGCGTCTTTTAGTATTTTTTTAAAAATAGATTTTACCATTTCCTGCAGGTTTTCCTGGTCTGATGCCTCTGGGATTCCTCGCAGGCGCACATTGTTGCGTCTACTCCGATCTTCGAGGTCCTCCAACTGTAGCGCCACTGAGGACTCTTTTTGTGTGTAACTATCTCTCTCCAGTATGCTCACTCGCTGTTCCAGGCTTTGATATGCACCCTCCCAATCAGTCACACGCTCCGCTAGTATTTGTAGTTCACCCTGGACCAGCTCCTTAGTGTGCATCCTCCACTTTTCCAATAAGGGTTTCTATGTCTGCTCGTGTGGGGAGAGCCTGTACAAGTGTCTTTAGGTCCTCCATTTTCAACCCCGCTGCTTCCTTCTCCCATGGTAGGGGGATCATAGGTGTAGCCTCCGCTACCGCAGCCAACGTTCTGGGGCCCTGTGGGATAGTCTGTAGCGCTTCCACGCTAGTTCTCACCGCCATCTGTCCTTGGGCTGGCTGCATAGGTGTACTCTCCCTAGGCTGCAGCAGAATGTCTGCCTTCCCTCTCTCACTTCTGGGTTCAAGTCCCACACCCTGTACCGTGGGGAAGTAGCTGTGGATCTCTGACTGCAAATCCCCCCTCTCTGGGAAGCGGGACCAGCTGGGCTGCTTTGCGTGCGGTTCTCGTCTCCCGAGTTCATACCGCTATAGTCTCACCAAGAGATAGCCTTGAGGCCCCACCAGACTAATCCTGAAACACTGCTAGCATGTCGGTCAGTTAATCAACCTCATACGGAGCAGGCTGGGGCCGGGAGCTTGTGTCTCTCACTCCCTCACCTGGCCATGTGCAGACCACACCCCATCTTTACTGTCACTTATATTTTATATGCATTTAGCACTACACATAGAACAGCAATTGTTTTATATTTTCACAATTTGTTCTGTTGTACAATTGCCAGCTGCTTTGACCACTCATTACTTTCACCTGCGCAATTACACCCCCCTTTCTTTACAGACCGATTTTACTGTTGTGGGTTTAGTAACACTTTAAGTGCAAGGATTACAACCCCATGATCCTGCATTTCTATATAAGTCAGCTTCCATTCCATATGTCTAGTTTGACCACTTTTCTTTCAAAATCGAAGACCTACTAGAATTTATTTATTTATTTTTTTTTAAATACACACATTTTATAACCATGAATAGTGCTCATCACCTGCAGCCACTCCTCAAGCATGCACTCCTGCGATAGAAGCACGGTGACCATGCAGGGGGAAAAATTGATAGGGATTTAACCCTATACAAAAGATCTTCATGGTGAGATCACCAGGTATTTTAATTCTGAAGATTAAAAAAGGAGGAATGTAAATATAAAAAAGTTTTGCAATAGAGCAACGCTGATTAAGGACCAATTTATATACAGTCAGGTCCATAAATATTGGGACAGCGACAATTCAAATTTTTGGCTCTATACACCACCACAATGAATAATGAACAAGATGTGCTTTAACTGCAGACTTTCAGCTTTAATTTTAGGGTATTTATATCCAAATCAGGTGAACAGTGTAGGAATTACAACAGTTTGTATATGTGCCTCCCACTTTTTAAGGAACAAAAAGTAATGGGACAGATTAACAATCATCCATCAAACTTTCACTTTGATACTCTAATCCTTTGCAGTCAATTACAGCCTGAAGTCTGGAACACAAACATCAGACGCTGGGTTTTATCCCTGGTGATGCTCTGCCAGGCCCCTAACATAACCATCTTCAGTTCCTGCTTGTTCTTCGGCATTTTCCCTTCAGCAAGTGAAATGCATGCTCAATTGGATTCAGGTCAGGTGATTGACTTGGCCATAGCATAACACTCCACTTCTTTCCCTTAAAAAAACTCTTTGGTTGCTTCAGGTCATTGTCCATCTGCACTGTGAAGCGCCGTCCAATGAGTTCTGAAGCATTTTGCTGAATATGAGTAGATAATATTGCCCGAAACACTTCAGAATTCATCCTGCTGCTTTTGTCAGCAGTCACATCATCAATAAATAGAAGGGAACCAGTTCCATTGGCAGCCATACGCCATGACACTACCACCATGCTTCACTGATGAGGTGGTATGCTTTGCATCATGAGCAGTTCCTTTCCTTCTCTTCCCATCACTCTGGTACAAGTTGATCTTGGTCTCATCTTTCCATAGGATGTTGTTCCAGAACTGTGAAGGCTTTTTTAGGATGTTTGGCAAACTCTAATCTGGCCTTCCTGTTTAAGGCTCACCAATGGTTTACATCTTGGTGAAGTCTTCTCTTGATTGTTGACCGTCATACATACACCTACCTCCTGGAGGTTGTTTTTGATCTGGCCAACTGTTGTGAAGGGAGTTTTCTTCACCAGGGAAATAATTCAGTCATCCACCACAGTTGTTTTCTGGGTCTTTTGTTGTTGCTGAGCTCACTGGTGCATTCTTTAAGGGTGTTCCAAACAGTTGATTTGGCCACATCTGTTTTTGCCATCTGATGGTTTGTTTTGTTTTTTCAGCCTAATGATGGCTTGCTTCACTGATAGTGCCAGCTCTGGATCTCATATTGAGAGTTGACAGCAACAGACTCCAAATGCAAATAGCACACTTAAAATGAACTCTGGACCTTTTATCTGCTCCTTGTAAATGGGATAATGAGGGAATAACACCTGGCCATGTGTCATGAACTGGATTGTCCCGATACCACTTTTTTAGGACCGAGTACAAATACCGATACTTTTTTCAAGTACTCGCCGATACCAATTACCGATACTTTTTTTTTAATGTCACGTGACAGTTTTTTTTTTTTTTTACTTTTTTTTTTGGGGGGGGGGGGGGTGAACATTGTATGTGTGCGTGTTTTTTTTTATTTTTTTTTTTTACAATTTTTTAAAATAACATTTTATTCTTTTTTTTTTTTAATCAGCCCTTTTGGGGGGCTTTGGTGAGATATCAGGAGTCTTAACAGACAGGGAGAAAAGGGACAGAGGATAGAGATTCCCCAGTCACTTTCTCTGCAGCGTCAGCTGCACTGAGAATGAATGGAGAGAAGACAGCGGCTCCTCTCCATTCATAAACTGACACATCGTAATCACAGGAGATTACAATGTTTCAGTTATGTGAATGGACAGAGTCAGCTGACTCTATCCATACACAAAGGAAGGAGGGGGAGGACGGAGGAACTGAGGGGGGAGAACGGAGGGGACAGATAAGGAGAGAAGAATGAAGGGGGACAGCGGAAAGGCACAGAGGAAAGGAGGGGGCATGGAGGAGGATGCAGTGACAGTCAGCTGTGAGCGATCACCGCTGTATGTCACTAAAGCTGGTGAAAGCCGTGGGGGGAGAATCTTGTAACTCCCCCACGCGCCGATCACTGCTTACTGTCAAGGTATCGGGGGAAGCATCGGGAGCATTTGCCCAATTACAAGTACTTGGGCAAATGCTCAGTATCGGTGCCGATACCGATACTAGTATCGGTATCGGGACAACCCTACTGGATTGTCATGAAGCTTGGAATACTGAAGTATTTCTCCTTTGCTTCTATTACCCAGGTAGGGGGGGGCTCCTGCCCTGTCTTAAGGCTAACCCCCTCCAGACAGCTCCATGGTCTGGAAGGAAGGCATTGTTCTGTGTTTGACCATTTGTTTATGTACTTTAATTAGCACCTGGGGCTTCTGTGTCATTACACATATCAGTCCTCCTGTTCAAGCTATCGGACCACTCTCTGCTGACCCAGTTTCAAGTCCTCATTTGCATGGACAAAGAGGACCTGAGTGTACTTTACAATTGACCAACAGGAAAGTGGTTGTTGGGGGCAGGGTGTTCAAACTGCTGTGTATAAAAGTGTGTTGTGTGCATCAATAAAAGTTAGAGATTCATGTTTGAACTTACATACAGCCTGCCTGGTGTTTGTTCTGAGCTATCACAACTGGATTAGGGGCTCGTTACACCATGGAACAGCTGAGCAGCCCATTGTCCCATTACTTTTGGGACCTTACCACTTACTGCCCACCCACCATCATCATATGACGTCCTGGACTTTGAGCGGGTATATCTGAATGATGCCTGTAGTTACAGACATCATTCAGATATTGCCGGTTTCAGCCGGCAAATCTCTACACCATAGGAATGGTCATAGCGGCCATTCCACCGCTTGATCGTTCTCACGGAGTCGAGAGGGGACGTCCCCCCCCTCCCATGCTTGTTCCAACTCACCGTTACAATCGGTGAGGCGGAGAGCGGATCCGCCGGATGTAGAGCATAGAGTCTATGATCATCAGAGGCCAGGCGCGATGTTATGATGTCACGCCCGGCCTCTCCATTCAAAAAAAACGGCACCGCTTCGGCTGGGAAGCTGTGGTCGTTTTTTTATTTCAGGCTTCCCAGCCTAGTGGCGAGATGTGGGGTCTTATTGACCCCATATCTCACTATTAAGAGGACCTGTCATGTCACATTCCTATTACAGGGGATGTTTATATTCCTTGTAAGAGGAATAAAAGTGATCAAATTTTTTTTTTCCCCCTCTTCAAAAAAGTGTCAAAATAAATGTTTTTTTTAAAAAGCGCCGCTGTCCCCGTGTGCTTGCACGCAGAAGCGAACGCATACGGATTTTTAAGTACCGAACATTGGCACCATTCAACAAGCGTGTGCAATTTTGAAGCGTGACATGTTAGGTATTTACTTGGCATAACTTCATCTTTCACAATTAAAAAAAAAAAAAAAAAAAAAAAAGTTAGCCCAATGTTTTTTCATTTTTTTTTTTTTTTTTTTTAAAAACACACAAAAACAGTAAACAAAACATTCTCCAGAGCCAAAGAGATTAGAATTGTGTCAATGTCCCAATATTTATGGACCTGACTGTATACTTTAGTGTAAATAAGCTGGATGTGTATTGCCCAAGTTTTACTAAGAACAGGTAGTAATTTTAGCACTTTCAGATCACATATCCAAATAATGAAGTGTTTGATAAGCCAGAAAATATTGCCCTAACCCCCCCCCCCCCCCCCCCAAGGGGGATCCTCTGTGGGAATCAAATCAGTAAAGTTATCAATGCTCTCATCTCCAGATGGCATGTGTCAGATAAGACTAAGTGTTAGGAGTTCAAAATTGAAAAGTGGGAAATCTAGGTTGGCACCCAATTTATAACAAGGGACCCAACTGGTGGGCAAAGAAAAGGTCTGGAAAACCACAATACATCTGTTGTGTACACCAAAATGTTTTATACAAAAATTTACATAATTGCCAAGTTCATCGTTTCTTCTGGACAAAATCTGAAAATAATCAGTGGTCTGGCATTTCCTACACTTCCCACTTTTCTGGTCTGGCAGACTGCAAACTTACAACATTAAAAAAAAAAGGGGACACTAACAGAAGTTGGTAATTGTTTTGCAGCCTAGATCTGGACCCTTTCCTAGCCTTTATTCATGGTAGATCTAACGATTTGCTATAGGCAGAGGGCCCCAAAATGAGATTTAATATTTTGTAAGGCAATTTCTTGCCTTTGTGACTCCCTCCAGAGGTGGTTCTGGCCAGCTCAGTAGATTGCTTTAAGGTCTGGATTGTGATACAGATAGATACAGATACAGATACAGATACAGATACAACACATGGAACGATGCTTGATGCCAAAAAGTGTCCTTTTACTGAAAAGTTAATCCATTAATTGTTTCAAAATACAAGCAAGCCACTGTACAGTTCCGAGCACAAATCGCTCTTCGTCAGGCTTTTCAGGCTGTGTGTGAAAGGCTAAACCACACTGTGTTCTTTTATCCACACCCAGTCTGATACACACCTGTGTCACATAATTATCCTATACAAAACACCTAAAACCATTCCAAATTTAACCCTATTGAATAAACCTACTACCCTAAAACCATCCTAAATTCCCCAATAGGGGATAATCTACAAGACAGGTTCATCATATTATCTCTCAAATATCCTCATCATGTCACTTATGAACCAATTATATTATCTCATTTCATTAGCTCGGTGTTTTGCAAATATTTCTCATGAATATACATATGTTGCTATTTCTGTTCATGTCTCAAAATTCTTCATGGATTCCAGTTGATATTCTGCTATCTAGTGTTTCCAACGGGAGCCTTATATATATATATTTTTTTAAGGTTGAGCTAGATGGACTTATGTCTTTTTTCAACCTAGCTATGCAACTATAAAAATCTAAATAATTCTCAAAAGATTAATATCATGCTGTAGTGTTGCTAGAACTGACAGCATAGCATTAATTACCCCAAAATAACAACTATGTTGTAAACCCTTAATATGTGCACCATATCAAAACACTTTAAAAGCCACACATCCATCCACACTGCATCACTCAAAAGCACCCAGCCAATAGATTTGACAAGACACCAAGAAGTTTCATCCTCAAATTTTATTACCAAAAAGCTCTTAAAAAATATACACAGTATTGAGGATGATCACTTGCAGCTGAAAGAAAAAAGAAAAAAAAAACAAAAATTACACAAAGTCATGGCTGTATGCATCATGTTCCATAGCAGCAGTCAACTTATGAGTGTCCCTCAGCTGTGGCTTGTCACCAAAGGGCTACACAGGCTGTTCAATAAGCTTTGGTGCAACTTCCCTTGCAAAGTGAAGGTGAAGCTCTGACAATCATCCAATGACATGCAGGCAAAATTAACACTTTTCCTTGCAAGGAATACCCAATTGCATGGAAGGAAAACTTAACCACATTCATTAAGTTCTGGGGTAAATTGCCTTTCACAGCACAACTTCTTAAAAAGTGAATAGTCCACTAGCCTTTAGTAAACCACCTCATAATGTTCAGCATATGATAAGCTACAGAAGACTGTTTAGACATAATACAGGAGGAGGATCAGACTGAAGCTATAGTTCAGGCGTGGTTGGAGACTGCTAGAGATTACTGCCATTATAGTGCCTTTACAAATCAGTGCTTCCACTTCTGACTGTCAGGGTGCAAGTTGAGCACTGGGCTTCTATCGTCTACAATTAAAGATGATCTGAGCAGAAAAAAAACATCGAGAACTGCATATACACATCTCCCCATCCCTTGCCTTTGTTTATTACTCCTCGCAGTAGTGAGGATTAGGGATGAGCCGAACACCCTCCTGTTCGGTTCGCATCGAGACCACCGTTAAAGTCTATGGGACATGAATATGAAAAGTCAAAAGTACTAACTTTAAAAAGGTTATTATGCATGGTATTGTCAAAAAAAAAAAAAAAAAGTGTGGGGGTCCGAGCACGCAACAGGAAAAGAGAGCACCCCCCAAACCGTACCAGGCCACATGCCCTCAACATGTTGATGGGGACAAGGGCCTCATCCCCACAACCCTTGCCTGGTGGTTGTGGGGGGATCTGCGGGCAGGGGGGCTTATCAGAATCTGGAAGCCCCCTTTAAGTGGACACCCAGATCTTGCCCCCCCCCCCCCTATGTGAATTGGTAAGGGGTACCTACCATTCCACAAAAAAAAAAAAAAAAAAAAAAAAAAAAAAGTCAAAATGTAAAACCACAGGAGATGGCTTGGGACAAGATATATACATCTCCAGCGATGGAGGATCTCCAGCGATGGATACGCACAGGATCCTGCCTCCAGCCAATGACGCGGCACTAGCTTGACAGCTCTTTTGTAGCTGAGGGCGGGGCCACCTGTCACGTGACCCTGCCCCCCCTCTGATACAATGCAGGATTCCCGTTACATCAGAGGGGGGTGGGGTCACGTGATGGGTGGCCTTGCCCTCAGCTACACAAGAGCTGTCAAGCTAGCGCCACGTCATTGGCTGGGTTCCTCCAGTGGAGGCAGGATCCTGTGCGTGTTCCTCGCCGGAGATCTATCGCTGGAGATCGAGAATTGGATTACATCGCTGGAGTAGGAGCATGGATTTAATCACTGGAATCTATTTTTTTTATTCTTAATAAAGGACTTGTCCCAAGCCGTCTGGTTTAACATTTTGACTTTTTGTGAAATGATAGGGGCACAATTCACATAGGGGGGGCCGGGATCTGGGTGTCCCCTTTGTTAAAGGGGACTTCCCGATTCCAATAAGCCACCCGCAGACCCACAACCACCGGGCAAGGGTTGTGGGGATGAGGCGCTTGTCCCAACATGGTGACATCCTCCCCATGTTAAGGGCATGTGGCCTGATACGGTTCAGGAGGGGGGCCCGCTCTTTTCCTGCGGCCTGCCAGGTTGCGTGCTCAGATAAGGGTCTGGTGTGGATTTTTGGTGGAACCCCATGCCATTTTTTTTACATTTTGGCACGGAGTTCCCCTTAATATCCATACCAGACCTGAAGGGCCTGGCAATGGAATTTGAGGACACCCCACACTTTATTTTTCAATGACTTGTGTATTGTCAGGACTGACAATTCATTAACCACTTCCCTCCCACTGCATGCAGAATGACAGCCGGGAAGTGGCTCTATTATCCTGACTGGGCGTCATGACATCCAGCAGGATAACATGCCAGCGTGCAGCGTGGTGATCGCGAGTGCAGCATGTCAGTCTGACACCCCGCATCTCTGATCGCTATAAGAAGCCTCTGTCAGAGGCTTCTTACCATGTGATCAGCTGTGGCCAATCACGAGAACCAGGAAGTGCCGGTAAACGGTTCGCGCTGATAGGGAGAGCCGCCGATCGGCTCTCCCCGTCAGAGGGGGGGGGGGGTCTGTGCTGATAATCAATGTGCTGTGCACATTGATTATCAGCACAGCCCCCTCAGATGTGCCTCCTCAGCAGTCAGTGGCCCAATTAAAACACAGCTCACAGTGCCCAAAGTGCCACCTCATAAGTGCATGTCAGTGAAGGAGAAAACTAAATTTTATAACAAGAAAAATCTAAAAAAAAAAAAAAAAAAAAAAAAAAGTTAGTTTGTTTAGGAAAAAACTGCAGAGGTGATCAAATACCACCAAATGAAAGCTCTATTTGTGGGAACAAAATAAATTTTGTTGGGTAGAGTGTAGCATGACTGCGCAATTGTCATTCAAAGTGTGACAGCTCTGAAAGCTGAAAATTGTCCTGGGCGGGAAGGGGCAAAAGTGTCTTATTGAAGTGGTTAATAGCCGGCACTAGTGCTAGCACTTTTAAATGACTTTTTCCTTTAGAACAGTCCGAGAGCAAAATGACATTTCTAAACATGGGAAACATGCACTACTTTACAGGCATATTATAGACACCCCCCCGGTATGACATTTATAGGAATATTTCACTTTTATTGTTTCACTTTAAGCATTATTAAAAACACTGCTCAAAAAAAAAAAAAAAAAAAGTTTAAAAAACGTTTGCATTGATACATGTCCCCTGGGGATGGACCCAGGTCCCCAAACACTATGACAACTTGCTTATTAACCTTTAAAATTAGCACTTTAGATTTCTCCCATAGGATTTTAAAGGGTGTTCTGCGGCTTTTTGAATTTGCCGTGAACACCCCAAATTGTTCGGTGAACAGGTGAACAGCCAATTTTCGAGTCGAACAGATAGCCCATCCTTAGCGAGGATCTCCCAACAATTCAGTTTGCATATTTGGATAACACAAGTCCCCATACAGATGCTTCTAAAATTTACACCAGTGTTAAGGTTCCAAATTCTGTGCAGCACTTATGCAAGAAGCACAATTATAAGATGTGTCACTATCCTAGTGATATTCACGTGTATCAAAGTAAACCCCATAGCTCAAATTACTTGAGAGATTTCATGGTATATATGGAACAGTTAAAAATGTTACCATCACCCCCACCTCATTGTGAATGCAAGGGTTATGCTTTCATCCAATCTTCTAGAAAATAGATGGATATACCTCTCATAGTGACCATTGACCAACATAGTCAGCCCAAAACAGATTTCAGAAGTGGTTGACGTGAATCTCGGCACTGAATATCCAACTCCATTGTGCAGTCTAAAAGTTGGAGTGGGGAGGGTTATAAAATGGCGTGTTTTGTCATTGCCAACTAGGACTGCAGTGAGGGAAAGTCCAAAATTGAGTTGAGGGGAATCTATTGGAGATAGTTGCAGTGGAACCTGCCAAAAGAACTGAAATTCCCTCCAATTACAAGGATTGTCTGAACACCCTTTTTGAGGGCCTTTGAGTGTATGTGGGGCCTTACGGAAGACAGTTTTTGCATTTCTGCATCATCCATTTTTATGCACCTCATTGCTGTAGGTTGTTAACTTACACTATACAGCGCATGGCTCAACTCTGTGCCAGCAGTATAACTGCTCTGGATGAAACTGAGCGAGGGTTATCGGAATTGACACTTCTGCCTGGAATGGTACAAAATGACATAATTAAAAACCACAGCAAATAGGACTGCAGTTTTACCATTGGGAGTAAAAAGTAATCTGCAACAGCCAACCCACCAGTGACCTTCAGATTTAAACCTTTACCCAATAGTGTTCAATTTGGAATGCAGAGTTGTGAATAAGGTGCTTACATCTGTAAACATTTACACAGACCATTACTTCCATGCTTTTGATTTAATAGCCTACAATTGGCATGTAGAAGCAGCAGCATACATGTGAAATCGAACATGGCAAAATGGATGACCTGCAACAGAGGTCAGCAACAAGCCTGCAAAGGCAGGCATGTACAAATTTCTTGACCTTCATTTCTAAGCCAAGGTGCCTGTATACTCCTTCAATAGCTCATGCCAAAACCAGTCACTGGACTGAACCAATGGTAAGCTATTACAATCATCACTCACAGTTGCACTATTATTAAACAAATCTTCTCATTCTATCCATGTCAAGTTTAGCCGTGTACAGCAAATCACTGAAGGTCACTTGTAATGTGGGGGTACCAAACACTGCATTACAAAGTGCTAGGGCAGTGGTGGCTAACCTTGGCACCCCAGATGTTTTTAAACTACACTTCCCATGATGCTCCTGCACTCTGCAGCGTAGTTGATCATGGGAAATGTAGTTCGAAAACATCTGGGGTGCCAAGGTTCGCCATCGCTGTTCTAGGGTCTAGAGCAGGTGTCTCAAACTGGTGGCCCTCCAGCTGTTGTATAACTACAAGTTTCTGCCTGAGGGAGTCATGCTTGTAACTGTCAGCCTTGCAATGCCTCATGGGACTTGTAGTTTTGCAACAGCTGGAGGGCCACCAGTTGGAGACCCCTGGTCTAGAGACTGCTGCAGCCAAGCCTACCCATTCTCTGTTTTGCAGGGATGCATGATCCAACTCCGGTGCATACTGGATCAGAAGACAGATTTGAAGCATCACAGATAACCACGTCACAGTGGAAATAGATCTAAAGGAAAAAGATAAATAACTCAGTTCTGTCATTATCAGCATATGCTTTCCTTTTAATCCATTGAATGTACTCACTGCTCCAGTATAAGAATGGTCACCATCCATGAAGGTAAAGGTTTTTACTTCAAACCTCTTGAAGTGGGATGGAAATTGAACTCTGGAATCTGTGGTCACTTTAAGGAAGTTTGTTGGGTATGACTCCCCATATTCACAACTGAAAACAAAAATGAGAAAGATGCCACTTGATACAGTTTTAGTTTTTAATGTTCAAGTTTGGGACTACAGCACAGGACATTGTATGGGTGTACATTGATGAACTGGTGCTGTTAGTATGCTGTAAAGCAGCACTCCTAAACTATGGCCCACTGGTGGAGGTGGGCAATAAAGCCTGCCAGGTGACAATGACCCACCAATGATTGAGCCGATACTCCTCCCATTGACCAGTTACTCCCATGGACCAGTGATGTTGGCACATGTGTTACTGCCATTGGACAGGATATTTTTTCTCCCAATGACCACTGGTTGGGGCATTTTCTCACTATTGTCCAATAAGTGCCCCTTTGTTTAAAGGTTTAAGAAACCCCTGCTGTAAACAACCAGTTACAATTAGACCTACACTGGGACCATAAGATGTATGCATATGGTGCAAACCAGGTTCAGGGTACTTTTAGGATTCTTATGCTTAGCAATCCAGGGCAAGAATACCCAAGAATGTGTCCTGATAGTTTGATTTGAACCAAACAGCTGTGGAATGTAAACTAATGGAAGAAAATTATCCTGCACCCAAAATATCAGATTATAAAATTGCAGGTAAAGTTTCAACATGCACAGCTGGTGTACTCAAAATGAAAAACTAAAGGCACCAGAGCCAAGCCTTGTCCAATGCAGAGAGACCAGCACATGACATATGAACTGTTGACAGACACAAACTAAAGACTTTACATATTTAGCCACCTTGAGCTGCTTTGTATATTTATATATATTGGACTTTAAGCCCTCTGTGCTAATCAAACTATACTTTACAGTTCCCAATCACCATGCTTGCATAAAAATGCTGCAACAGCCAAGTTTTACCTGTTTGTGACAATGGGCCATGAGGGTGAGCTGTTCATGTCGGGTGATGTTGTAGCCCAGCAGGTATCCAGGAAGATTTCTAGTCGAGAGTCTGAACTGTACAGGAGCTCAACTTCAAAATACAGGGGCTCCCTCAGGTACTTTACAATGGGATAGTCCACATCGCCATAGAAGTTTGTATAGGCAATATCTAAGAAGGAAGACTTTAGTTTTATTTCTTTCCCCCTTTCACCAATGCATGCAATGTTCAGGCACATTAAAAAACAAGCTGGGTGGTGTTTAGGGCACTTAACACGTGCTAGTTAACACGTGTGCTTATAGCCAGGCTGCCCAAATCTTTTTTTTTCCCCTCATTAAAACTGTCACACAGCCACCTTTTATATAAATTTCAGCTCACCGGTCCTTAAAAAAAATGGGGTGGCTGCATTTGTCTTCCCCTTAAATTTTCACCTGGTGATCCTGCTAGTAACACTTCCGGTTCTAGGGTTTAAACACTTACGCGTCCTATTGCCATGTATGGTGGGGCAGGGTTGTCATCCTAGGTTAGGGCTAGGAATGCTTCCCCTTATCTCTCTACAAGAAGGGCTTGTTAGTCCAGAGAACTGGAAATAATGCTAACTGGTCGAGTCCAAAGCAAGCAGCATAATCACTTTTTTGCTTTTACTGAAAAAAAATCTCAGTGGTATGTTTGTTTTCTTCTCAAAGCAAATGAGAAGTTGCTAGTGTTTACATGAACTTAAGCAAAACTAAACCCTATGATCCTTCACAGCCAAAGGAGTCATCATAGCCTCTGATCTACAACTGCCATGATGCTGCACATTTGATCCATCATGACACCAGCCATTTGAGGATTTGACAGCTTGGTTGAAAGCACAAGCAAATGTGACCATTAGCATTCCCAGCATCCCAGGAACGTAACTTTTGAATCCATTAAAATATGGTTACACCCTGCCCATTTTTTTTTTGGGGGGGGGGGGGGGGGGGGAATACACACTCCCCTGCATCCTTCACGCTTAAGCCTGCATATTGGAATGTTAAGGCGCTTACACGTTTCAGCAGTTGAAGCTCAACAGTAATATTGGATGTCTGGCAGGACCACAAGGAGGGTCAGTATAGTTACTTTAGTGCCTGTGATACTTTGCTATGGGCAGAACACAACAACATGTTTGCTAGAACGTTATCTTTACTGATTCAGTAAAACCAAGCTCTTGTGGCATGGATTCCATAATACTCTAGGAAAGTTAGAGCCTATAAAATGCATCAATACTTTAGAATAAGTTTTCCCTAAAGCAGGACTATTTTGGCAAAGAAGCCAAGAGAAACTAAGCATCAACTTTGCCAACTTCAGCAAGTGCTAGTCGCTTTGCTTTTATTCCAACATTCCGGCTTCAGTACTTTTATTCTTGCAATGGCAGCCCCCACATCTCTGCAGAAAGTTAGAACTTTAAGCTAGTGCAACATTATCCTAGTGGAATTTCCAAAAAAAGGTAGGTCAAGCCTGCCACATTGATTTTTCAAACTATCAGAATTCTGTGCAATATAAACTTTAGCAGTTGCAATGCCTTACCTTTACTCAACCTTAAAATCAAATAAAGAGATGCCATTGCCGACTGTGCACTAGGTGTAGGGTTGTCCTGATAACTGTACCCAACTGCCATGGTACCATTAGTTGTGTAGTTGCATGTGACATTCATTCTGCAAAATATGCATTAGCCAATTAGACATCTGCATTTTTAAATAAAGAGCATTAGACCCCAGTTACACTTGCAAATGGGTCCATTACCGATTACATACAGGAGACCCAGTGTGGTTGGCAGGCAAGTCTGTAAAATCTCTGGTTGCAAGTGTGGTGTTTGAGTTTTCCACTTTAACCCTTCTCAACAGGTCATATCCTAGCATTATAGAACTACCACAATGCAAGGGAGTAAGTTTTTACCTATACAAGCTTGAAATCATTGCTATACAGCACAGTACAACTCCTTCTACCCCTTTATAAAAAGCCATTCCATACCAATTAACCCCTAGGCCAGTCTACCTTGACCTCTTGATAAGGGGGCTACTCTACATTACCAATGCCCTCTAATTGAACAATTCATTGCTTTTTTTTAAAAAACACTTTAATGCGCAGTTGTAAAGATATAGTACTGCTAACAGTATCATAGCACAAGTGACTAACTTGACCACGAGTAACCTTGAGTAAATTATGCACCTAATGCAGCAGAGAAGTCTGCTACATCAGTGCTGCAACTAGTGGCAAGTGCTTGTGTGACTTGCTGAGATGGACAGGCAGAAAGAATCAACTTTAGATATTATTCCTGTAAAATCTTACATTAATATTGGCTTTCCAGATGCTGAATTGTCGTAGATTATCTCATTGTCATAAATCATCCAGTTGTTTTCAAACTAGAGGGCGAGAAAAGACTGAATTACATAGTCTGTAAACCATAAAGCAGCTAGAAGCACTCACATGTGCCCAAGAGCTCTCTCTCCTTACTAGCACAAATCCCCCCTCAACCATATCACCTTTTTTACCATCAACCCTGCGCCCCCCCCAGTCCCCCTTCTAAAACAATTCTTACCCCCTGCTGCCCCCCAACACAACAGTGCCCAGAACAGTCGCCCCCTCACTTTTCTGTGTTCAACCCAAAATGTTTCCTTAACTTTCAATAAATGGTAAAGACAAATTGAGGAGAATTCCCCCCCCCCCCCCCCCCCCAAAAAAAAAATAATAAAAATTAAAGGTATAGATATTAGTTTAAACCTCTCCCCACTACCACACCTGGCATTGTACTGACTGGCAAATAAGTCAAAGCAGTTTTTGCTCGGAAGCATTTCATACCGTTCTTGTAGTTTCACAGGCACTGGCAAAGAATGAGAAGTAAGCGTTGTTTGCGTCAAAGCTCTCTGGTCCACAGGTGCGATTTCTCAGTCTTAGCAGAGACATATCCATATTTTGAACATTTTGGACTTTATTCACAGTTACCTTAATAAGCCCTTCTGGGAGGCAAACTAGAGGCAATAAGACATGAAGTTAGTTTCCAGAAAATCATTGGAATATTCTTCCAAATGTGAGAAAGTCCCTCATTTTTAGAACTTTGACATCTAGATTCCCCGCTTCTGTTCGAAAGCTCTCCCTGTAGCCCATTTGTAAACCGATTGTGAAATGGAGGATTTAAAGCTGAACACCAGGCAAACTGCTGACCAAGTCAAAGGATTTGTAAATTGGTCCATCGGCCCGATTTACTACTGCAGTTTGAGCAAGCCATGTCATTCTTACCATCCTATCTATTCGTACCTGTGCATAGAGGTGGCTAAACCCTTTAATACTACTTCATGCCATGATTTAATTATCCCTCATTTGAGAGAGAACACACATGCGTCGACCGATTTGTTAGTTTTTATCCTGCCTGGATACAGTCGATTCTATATACTGGAGAAATGTAGATGTGACCAGGGCTGTCTTTACCGCGGGGCAAAAGGGGCATCTGCCCAGGGCCCTGTGCTGCCCTCCCTTGAGCCCTGCACTGCCTGCCAGAGTTCGGCCACCTCCGGTGCTGGTCGCATGCTGGCTGCTCGCTACTGTCACTTGGAAATACACAAGCATGGCTTGTGTATTTCCAAGTGACAGCGCTCCTCTTCCGGCGGCTGTTCTCCTTATGAGAGCAGAGGAGGAAGGGGGCGGGGACTCTGCTCCTGGGACTGGCAGGCTCCACGGACATCGGACGACAACATGCTGTGAGTAGACAGTTTTCCTCTGTACTGGAATTGAGGGCTTTGTGGGAGGACAGCCTTGCACTTAGGGGGAGTGGCGCTCTATACTGGAATCTGGGTGGGAGGAGAACTGTGCACCTCTGCACCCACCTCACCCCTCAATGCTAGTGCAGTTTGGCCACACCTGCAATTTGCACTGAGAGGCTATGATGTGTAGTAACCTCTAGCAACTAATCAGTGAGCAATAATGATTTTCAGTAACCTCTAGAATCCAATTAGTGAGCAGTAATGATGTTCTGTAACCTCTAGCAACTAATCTGTGCTGTAATACTGTGTTGCAATCTCTGGCAGCCAATCACAATTGTTGCCTGATCTGCTGCTCATTTTTAGTCTAGCTGGGGGGGGGGGGGGCTCAATAAAATCTTTGCCCAGGGTCCAAGCAATATTAAAGACGGCCCTGGATGTGACTGAAGAGAATTTTCACTTTGCTTATTTAAAAAGGCAAAAGCAGTGTTCACTTCAGTCATGAAAACTAAAATCTTAAGTGCTTTTCCCTGCACATAATTGGGTAGACACCACAGCAATCCATTTACTAAGCTCAGTGAAACATTTCCAAAGATTTGTGCCAGGAGGTTGGGACACTGGAGGCAGGGATATACAGGGGGTTGGTTTATTTTGTTCACCAATTATGTCTGAGCAAGCAGTGAACAAGGCCATTGGTACAATAGCCACAGATTTTATAGATTTAGTTTTGGTTTCCGGCATGTGTAGCTTGTTTTGCTTTTTTTTGGGGGGGGGGGGGGGGGGTGAGAGAAGGAATAGCTTTTGAGAGGGATAAGTCCATAGAAACCAAAATTTGAGTCCTCTGAGTACTGCTAGCCCATTCCAATTCTTCATGGGCTTCTAAATGAGCCATTTGGAGGTGTTGTCAGCAAGACAGAAGCCATCCCATTAACCCAGCAGCTTACCAACAGGTATCACAGAATCACAGGCGACGACTACTGGATAGACCGTGGCTCCTGTGCGATCCTTTATATTTATTGGGATTGTAGTCACTACACCTGTTCCAGCTGCCTGAGGGGGGAAAAAAAAAAAAAAAAAAAAAAAAAAAAAAAAAAAAAAAAAAAAAAAATATATCTAGACATCTTTTTTTCAAAATTTGATTGGTAGGATAACAAGTAACTGTTAGTTTTGCAACAGAGTGCCCATCTACTCCCCTTGCTCAGAAGCAGGCCTCCAACACCTTTGTATATAACTTTTTGGGTTCTTGGCAGTTGTATCCCGGGGCCCACTGTACCCTCACATTGAACATGGGAAATCGTAATTTTATTTAGTCTTTGTTGAAGCTGTGATTGCCACTTGCAGCCTCAGCATAGATCCAGCTCTTTTGACCTTTCTGGGCCACATTAGAAGAATGGCCTTGGGTCACACAATACACCAACAATGATAGCTGATGAGCAGATCACACATTACAAACCAATATAGATAATGTACCCATTTGATGAATAAAACTAGTGATATTTGACACAATTTTTGATAAATTAATGCATCAATATCTGGTTTGATGGATGTAGTAGCAATTCAATGAATTCAAGTTGCTCAGATATTTTGGCCTTCAGCCTTGAGAAATGGTTGCTCACAAGTATAGGCACCGCTGAACATGGATCACATGAATAAAAAAAAAGGTGCAATTGTGAAGAGTAGGGGAATTTCTTTGGAAGAAAAAAAAAAAAAAAAAAAAAAAAACTTATAACAGTAAAATAAAACGACATGGTCATTCTTTGGCTGCATGTGTTCGCCAAGTGGGGGAAAAAAACAAAAACAAAAAAACCACACATTTAAAGTCGGTCAGGAGGTTAAAGAGCCATTCAAACATCAGACGAGAACTAGCTAAAAACACTCCCTTACCTCCTGCATGACCAGGCTAGATTGTGCATCAACCATAACTGTAGAAGACGTCTGATTTCTGCCCGAAAGTAACCCATTGTCGATCGTTGCCAGTGTATCTTTAATATATAGATTCCAGTTTGGATCCAGGTTACCAATGGTAGTAGTAAGCAGGGAGCCTTGTTGGACACAGGGTCCCACAATAGGATAGGCTAAACCATAAAAAGGTTACATTGTTAAAGCTATTCATCAGGCGTTTGTTCGGTTACACTCTGGGGCACATTAGAAGCGTTTGCCTTCAAAAAGTAAAAACCTACACCCCACTCAAAAAATCTGCCTTATAGAAACTAAGAAAGCCATTCTGCATTCTAATATGCCAATCATGTGGTCCAATAACTATAGAGTATAGAGTCACCATGGCCTGAAAAGGAGTTAAACTTCACTCAGCATTTCAGTCACTGGTCTAAGCATGCATGTCAATTTGTCTAAAGCCACAGTCAGGCAAATAGCATTTTCAGAATGTTGTGCATTTCCTACAGAGGTATTTATATACCAAACTAGAGTGCTTTAGTGCAGTAGTAATCAAGGTGTTGGCAGTACCAAGCTGGAAGCAGGTAGTCTGCAGTTTTAGCAAACTTTACCAGAGTTCCAGGTCTTTTGAGACAAGGTTAAATCCCTAAACATTAAAAAAGGCATGGCCTGCAGATGCCCTAAGAGGTTGGCCATTTCAGCCAGACAATGCCAGGATGGGGGTTACAGACACAGATTAACTGAAATTGCTGCTCTCAATTTGCACAAACTGGAAAATCCCTTTGATATTTATAACATGGCAATGTACACGAGTGCATTATAGTCCAGAGGCAAATCCAAGTTTCGTATTACTTACGTATAAAGCATTCAATGCTGGTGGAGGTAGTGAAGGTCTCATCATAAGGAATGATTTTGAATCCATAGGTAACATTCAGGGTGAAAAGCATTCCATTACCAAGATCCTAAGGAGAGAAAAAAAAAAAAAAAAAAAAAAAAAAATTTGGGGTAAAAACCCATCAACATTCTGAATCCCAACCCCCCCCACTGAAAGCAGTGTACACAAAAACACTGGCTAGGCACAGGGGGGGGGGGGCACAAATGAATCTTCTGGAGGTCAAATGGTTAATGTGGAATGTGAGCTTTGATGGCTTAAAAGTGGACCTTTACCCATATACTGGGAGCTTTTCATGATAACTATAAAGCATCTGAAGGCGTTAGAACCTCTGAATTTGGAGTTGAAGGGTTAAAACTTGGGGATACTAAAACAGCAATACCCCAATAGGGAGATGCACCTTTATTGTCCTGAACACCAATGTCTCCAGGAATGAAAGAAAAAAGGGAAGAAGAGGGAACAAAGTCCCTGTGACAGCAAAGATATCACTTGCACTTCCTGTTGAAGTTACAAGACTTGAAGTGAAACACAACCTTCCTAACCACCGACTGGACCAGCAAAAGTAGTGCATGAATGAATGCAGAGCAACCAATTCACATCTACCATGTGATCCAGTGCAGGCCAACTCAGTTTGTGACCTGCGCTTGGAGTGTCATTAGCATTGCACTGACAACTGCTGCAGATCACAAGTACAATGTGTTTTGAACGCAATGCAGGAAACTCATGTGGAACACAGGTTTCCTGCACCATGTTCTGGTGTGAATTGGCTGCAAGTTGAAGCCAGAGATCAGGACAAGCCAGGAAGGTGGGCAATGACTGCCTCTATGGTTTCTCACAATGATGGGATTAAAATACAGGATGCGTACATTACCTTTTTAAACACTTGCTGATCCAAGAAAGGAACTTTAAGGACAAAATCAACACTTCCATTTGTATGATTTATTGGGTATATTGTTAAACCGTGACTTATGACTTGCGGCACAGTCTCTGTAACGCCACCACCAATAGTTACATTGATTAATTGAACATCTGGAAGGAATGTACCAATTGTGACATTAAAGATCATAGTCGATGGTACGGTATCTGAAGAGAAAGGGTAAAATTAAATTTGTAAAATAGCATATTTTATTACACATTGCCATTGGTAATGACAGGAGGCACCCATTTCCTTACCATTCTTTATGACAGGAGGCACTCTTTGAAATGGTGTGGTGATGTCCTTTATAATCGTGTATTTTGTGACACCCCAGGCGCTATCTATCCAAACATTTTCCAGAAATGGCTTGATGTTATAGGTTACCCCATGCTCCAGATTCACTACATGGCTCTGAATGGGAGGAGAAGGACAGGCACCAATTGAGAATTTTGGCTAGTGGTATCTAGAATCATATCTAGTGTGCCCTAAAAACAGGTCTACGCAAAATATCTTTATATTTTTGATCAGTGGAAGGTGGTGGAACCTCATGTAATGGTTTCTTCCTGCAAAGAAAGTTAAAGATTTCAAAAAGGGATAACCTAATGAAGGGTCTAACCCCCATTAATCCATTTACCAAAAGATTTGTGGGTGTACCCTGATCAGCCTGACCTTAAAAGCTTTTCATGTAGTTTCTATGCAGATGTCTTACATGATCCTATGCAGTTTACCCCCTCAGGGCTGTTTGGTTTGTCTCAGCTTTGCAGCCATAGATTACTTAGGGATGTTATGAGGCTGTAAAGCATTCTTAAACGGTCCAACTATTAGTCCTGCATGAGCATTTCCCTCAAGTATTTTCTCCTCGGCGTCTTATCACAAGAGAGTTTGAGAAAGCCACCAAAATCTCCATTCTGCCTAAAGCAGAACTATACTGCAAATGAGTGCCACAAATCATAAACTTAAAGCGGGATTCCGGCCAGTGAAATTTTTTTTTGTTTTAAAGTCAGCAGCTACAAACACTGTAGCTGCTGACTTTAAGTACACTTACCTGTCCTGGGTGCCCGCGATGTCAGCCGCCCGAGGCCAACCCGTCCCTCGGGTTCCAGCACCGCCATCCTAATTAAGGGAAACAGGCAGTGGAGCCTTGTGGGTTCAATGCCAGTTTCGTACTGCGCGAGCGGCGCGGCACTCTGAATGGCCCCGTGGTTTTCTGGGAACACAGTTCCCAGAAGGCAACGGGGCCGCTCACCGAGCAACAGGACACGCCGCGGAATAGGAAGACTGCCTAGCAACAAGGATTCAGGAAAGTTTAAAAAAAATTTAGGATTTTTGGGGCATTTTTTTTTTCCAGGGTTGCCCTCCACTTTAAATATTTAAAGCAAACTCAAACATTTATCATGTCTTCATACATTGTTTTGCTGAGAAATCACTTTCAAACCCTTCAGCCCCACCCCTAGTTTTTCTGGTCATTGTCATCTTGAGTAAGAGCAGACTAATGTAGCGCTGGTAGATTTTTCAATCTACCGCTTATATGTAAATTTAGTGGGTCATCTGTTCTGTACATAGTTCAGATTCAATCTATTGTTAAATCAGCCTCTGTTCCAGTTTGGCTGTGGGTGTCGTCATCATAGGTCGGTGTTGGAAAGCAACAAGCTGAAGTATATGAGTGCTCTTCTTTCCCGGAGACACCTTGGCAGAAGTGGTCCTCTGTATTGCATTCTGGGAGAAAGTATTTATGGGACAGACGCCATGTGCTAGCTCGTGGCCCTCCGGGCTGGAGGGCTGCAGTCGTGCAAGTAGGCCCAGAAGTCTGTCTGGGGCCTACTACTGCTGGGATGGTCCTGTACTGTCTGTCCTGCGGGAAGAAGCAAGACAATTGAGAAGATCCAGGGGGAGGACCCATCTTGGAAGGGACCATGCAGAAAGCTGGTCTTAAGGGCCTGGTGACTCGATTGGAGGACGCATCTTAATCTAATCTACCACACAAGTACTGCCGGGTCGGCTTAAAGGTTCTGGTACTGTGTTTGCTGTTCATCCTGTGGCAGAGGATAGTACAGTTTTGTTCCACTCAAGTCTGTGGCAGAGGACTTGGTTCGTGCTGCGTTCCGGCTGCTAGGTTAGTGAGAGAGAGCTATCCGGGCGGGCAAAGATTTAATCCTGAACTGAAGATACATTCATTCCTGAGATTTCAATTCCTTAGTGCTACACCGAGAAAAAGGTATTTGAACTTCCCTGCAACTCTACCTCTTTCCCGCTACTTCTTCCAGTTATCTCCCATTAAAGCATTGGAAAAGTACTAAAGTGACTGGTGCTTACATGGTCAGATAATACGCTCAACGTGGACTCTGAGTCTGGTATTGGTGAAACTACAGGTAAAAAAAGGTGACGGTAACAGCCCGCTTTAAAATCAGCAGCTCCACCATGAGTTAGTGCTACATTAATAGCATTTTCTGGAACCGCTCTGCCCCTGGCTCAGGCATGCAGGAGTATGCTTCACTCAGAAAGCCAATTCTTCCCTCCTAAAGACGGAGATCTATTATTTGCCTAGGAGTGAAACCAACACACACACACACACACACACAAAGCCTGCCACCTTTACTTAAATAGCTTATCCTTGACAGTACATTAATAACTTGTGTCTCAAGGCTGGACACCTAACACACAAATCTAAATATAAGGGTGCATATCCAGCGATACAAGTCCTTTAAAGTCTTTTGTGAGGTAGTGCACATTATGCCTACACCCTTCGTTGTGATTATTAATATAGGTGACAATCTTGCTCCCACATCAACTCTGCGCTCTCTAGCCTCTCACCTCAGGTAAGTATTAAAATCAGCATAGCCTATGGTTCCTTGGATGGTGTACTGGCATGTAGTCACCTCCTTGGAGTCCTCTATAGTTTCCGATCTGCTCTCACATGTGTTGTTTTCTCCCAGGGGATCTAAGAGCGCTCATAGTGTAGTAACTTAGAATTAAAAACATATACTGTGCACTCACATTATAAAGTCAAGTAACAGCGTATATCTACGAGCTCGTTCTACAAGCGCGTCACTTCCTGTATGCCTCCATGTCGGATCCCCTGATGAAGTCACATGACTATGATGTAACACGTAGGGCATGAGTGGAGACATACCAGAAGTGACAATTGTGGAAGGAGCTCATGGATTAAAAAGCAGAGTAACAGCATATGTGAGTGCACTGTATGATGGAATGAATTAAAATCATAACAGGTTACTACACTAAGTGCTCTTCACATACATTACACAATATAATATTGTGTAATGTATGTGAAGAGCACTTGTGTTACTCAGATCTATGGTAGTTGTGATGCCCTCACATTCAAGACCTTAGAAAATTGAGCATGGCAGTAATATTTTAAAGTCCAAGAAGCATCCATTACCAAAAAAAAAAAAATAAAAAAAAAAAAAAAAAAATTAAATTTCTAACACTTAAGAGTCCAGCTGTCCCATTTCACGCAATTCAAAAATATCAAACCATTGACAAATGTAATCAAAAAAAAAAAAAAAAAAAAAAAAATCCACCCAAGACAAAACAATGCCCCTCAGTGAGCACTTTTAAAGTATTAACCATATTAGGTTACAATCCCCATTAAAAACCAGACCCAAGCCTTAATTCTCCCCCCCCATCCTGGGAGATCTCAATAGCATACAAAGAAAGGACTTCTAGAGACACACCTTCTAACTTAAATTTGCTCAATAAGGTTTGAGAACACCTGGAAGCCGATTGGCCATCAACTGCATAGTAACCAAATAAGTCACAATCCATCATGAAGCAGTGAAATTCTACAAAGCGTTTCTATCAATAAGTACATACAGCTCATTATATAGATCCTAGCAACACCCAGATTCAAAATAGAACAGCAATACTTCAACCATTTGCACCCTTACCTTATAATATCCTCCATCAGCCCCTATTGGAATTCTGACAGTTGTGGCTCTAACACCATCAGCAATTTCATATCCGCTAGCACGTATTTGTTCATTTGTCATGTTCCTAAGATCCACACCAAAATGATAGCTGCTACTCTGGACAATCTTGGCACCAATGAGCAGGGGTGAAATGTTCTTTGGAATAGTCCATGTTATCAACCCAGGGGAAAACACCACATCATCTGAAGAGAGAAAAAAAAAAAAAAAAGTTGAAGTGCAATTGACATCCTTAGCTACCATAAATGCAATATCCTGAAGTCAGATACAGGTTACAGTGTACAATAGCTGCATTCTGGAAAGTTTTTAAAGACAAAGACTTCAAAGATTTCTGCCTGAAGTCATTAGGATCACGTGGTCATCTGACACAAAATTGTAAAATGCATTTTCAAGCGACTGTTACACGTTTTATATCTCTTTTAAAAATAATCGTTATGTCAGCTCTAAATGATCTGTCCCAGACACTTTGCATGCAATCTATATTCAATAGCAGCTTATGCAACAACTGCAATCCAAAAACGCATCCCATAGTTACAGGATAAAGCTGCATTCACACCTGGGTGGTGTCACCACACTAGTGCATTTTTGCACAACAGACCTTTGACTTAAATGGCCCATGTTTCGAGTCACTCAGGTGTGAATGCAGCTTTAATATTGTTAGCATGTCCATTTTAAAATGCCCATTTTATTTATTTTTTGTTGCTGCTTACTGATTGAACACATTTTACTTGACAAGATTCCAAGAGCACTGTGGGTTAGTTAAAGAAACCACAGCAGTATAGGTCCTATGCGATAAACGTCACCCAGCCAAGGAATGAGCCACTCATGTGACTTCAGTTGGCATTCAATTCAGCTTTATTTCTGTAAGCAGGCTTTTTACAACACTGGCTAAAGGAGGATAAGGTCACTTAAGAAGTTTGCCACACACAAAAACACCACACATCTGACAGGGGTCATAAAACCTACCATACTCCATAAAAAAAAAAAAAAAAAAAACAAACAAAAACAAAACTAAATTTTGGTGCTTTAGTTCTACTTTAAACACATGTTCACTTGCTGCCGAATATATTCCACCCATTTTCATATGCTGTTGTAAGAGATAATCAATGTTATTCACTCTACCCATCAGTGGTCATGCCAAGGGCGTGTGGGGATATACACGCACACCAATACATTATGACCACTGACCGGTAAAGTGAACATTGATTATCTCCTCATAATGGCACATTTAAACAGTAAGAGGAAATATCTAAATGCATACAGCAAGACATGTTACCCCTTACCTGCTCTATGCAAAACAGTTGGTTGAGTTTAGCTTTAAAGAGCGTATGCCATTTTATGTTTGCCAAAAGTACCGCTAAGGGAGCAATATTTAAAAAAAAAAAAAAAAAAAACCCTCACTGTGCAGACTAGCAGACTATAGTTGGCAAGTTGTTAGGACCCCCTTTTCATTTGGGCAGTCTTTACCATTGATTGGACCCTGGGCAAACATTTTCTTGGCCGCCCCCCTCCCAATGCAGTTTTGCTCTCCACCTGCTTTGAAACAATTTATGCTTACTCATTGGTTGCTGGGACTAGGGGGGGTGTGGGCAGTGGAATGGGAGGATGTAATCAGTGGTGGGATGAGTAGCAGGGCTTGGGAGAGGGACCTTGGCTGCAGTCCCTTCTGTGCACCCCTTGTCCCAGTTGGTGCATGATGCCTGGTACCTCCTTCCATAGGATGTTCACGCTGGCCAGCAGCGGGCAGGCCCCCTTCTCCTTGATGAGGATGGGGTGCCCTGCCCCTTCCAGTGGATCCTTAGAACGTGGACTGTCCCAGGTAGCAGTCTCTGCCTGCATGTACCCCCTGCCGGTCCTCAGGGCCCCTGTCGGAGCTTGGAGTTGAGAGCAGGGTAGCAGTCCCTGGCTGCATGCACCTCCCACTGGTCTTGGGGCCCCCTGATCTGCCTGTCCCCAGGCTGCTGTTGGAGCTTGGAGGGGAGAGCGAGGTACCAGTACCTGGCTGCCTGCACCTCCCACCTGTCCTCCGGACCCCCCGATCTGCTTGTCCCCGGGTTGCTGTCAGAGCTTGAAGGAATCCAACCTCTGGGTGGCACCACCGCATCGAGGTTGCACCTGCCGCTCCTCACCTCTGGTTGTCAGGGAGCTCTTTCAGCTCACAGGCTCTTGCTTCTCCTGGCTCCCGCCACCACTGGTCCAGGACTCCCCATGACCAGGGGTTCAAGGGGCAGCTGCCCCTTTTGCCCCACGTTAAAGATGGCCCAGGTCCCCAGATGGCACTTTTCTTTGAACAAGCACATCTAATTGATCAGTGTTCATACCTCCGGCTTGAATATACCAGGGACTCCAGCCAAGTATTTATACTCCTGTCTCCAGCGTGACTCTGGAACTTTTGGGATCTCAGCCAAAAAAAAAAAAATATATACCATATGTAATTGCACTCTTGCAGACCATCTTGGAATTCTACTGCTACACAGGTCAGGCCATCTACAGTCCAGATGGGAGCCATTTGTCTTCATTAATGAATATTCAGATAGGGATTGCGACTAACATAGAAAGCCAAGTGACTGGCTTTGTAACTTTCCATCACTTTAGGTTTTGCAATTACAGGGGACTCATTACTAATCGTATTCCAGTCATCTATACAGGATACAGATACAGTTTACTGTTCAATCTATTGCTGTTTGCAACCAACAGTTTACGTGCTACCATTTCAAAATGTACCAAGAAATTCTCCATCACTGCTTGACTTTACAAAACTAGATGGCTTGTTACTGCTCGTTGATACAGTTTGATATTAGAAGACAATATCTCCTTGCCATTCAGCTCTATCATTCTGCCTAGAATTTAGGCGAGGGGAAAGAGGGGAAAGAGGGGAAAGAGGGGAAAGACAAATGTAGCATTAAAAACAACTTTTATTCCAGTTACTGACAAAGTTAGTAGGGTGAAAGGCATTGAAACACTGCAAGAGTCCAGGCTTGGCATCAATTTGATTTAGGAGCCGCCACCGGGAACCGATCAGGCCAATAGATGCAGATTGCATCGGTGTGTAGGAATGATGGCCTGAAGGATGCGTCATCTCCCACATCTTACATCATTTCCGCACCATCATGCGTTCCACCTATACCAGGAAGTAGTAGTACACACCGATGCAGTGCATCTACTGGCCCGATCGGTTCCCGGTGGCTGCTCCTAATTCAGATCGATGACAAGCCTGGACGCTTGCAGTTTCTCAATGCCTTTCACCCTACTGACTTTGGCAGTAACTGGAATAAAAGTTATTTTAATGCTACATTTGGCGCTGTGCATCTCTCCTCCCCTGTCACGTTGTGTGTTTGGGGGGGGGGGGGGGGGGTGTACAGAGCTGGGTTGGAAGTGCCCATCAAGTCATGTATTAGCGCGGCACCTGGTGGCAGGCAACGTGGCAAGTGACATGCAGCACCTGGTGGCAGGCAACGTGGCAAGTGATGTTTTGCATCTGGTGGCAGGTAACATGGCAAGTGACACGCTGTATCTGGTGGCAGGAGACACGCGGCACCTGGTGGCAGGCGACGTGGCAAGTGACACGCGGCACCTGGTGGCAGGCGACGTGGCAAGTGACAAGCTGCCTCTGCTGACAAGTGACGTGGCAAGTGACGTTCTGCATCTGGTGACAGGTAACGTGGCAAGTGATGTGGCAGGTGATACTCAGGGCTCCCACTGATTCTGCATTATGGCGAGTTGAACTATTTCATGTTATATTACAATGTAATAGAAATAATGCGCTTCAATCATCCTGACACCATATCAACCATGGTGCCGAGAAGATTGAAGCTTCAAACACCAGGTATTTGGAGTAAAGTGGGCCAGTCTGGATGAAGTCCAGGGCCAAATTTTTGTCCCAGTCCAGCCCTGGTGAGAATATGCCCAGTAACCTATAAGTGAACACTTGGGAACTACTAGTGTAGATGATACAAAGTGCATTGCATGTTACTCACCAACCGGGCAAGCCACAGCATGATCAACCAAGAAAATAAACCATCTCTGCTTGTAAAAAAGCGTAGCTCGCACAGTTGAAAATGCCACTCCACCAACCTGAAAAGTAAAGATACAATATAAACAAATGCAAAACATGGGACTAGAGAAACCAAAAGGATTAGTTTAGTGTGGCACCACATCCAAAAATGTAAAAGTATTCGGGGGGGGGGGGGGGGGGGTGCAGTGAAGTCTGTTGGTTCAGCCAACATATCCAATGGAAAACATTTCCCATATAGATACAAGCATAGGTAAATCTACCAAAGCCTGTAGTCATAGCCCATAAATGACTACAGTATGAAACATGCAAATACAGGGCTTTGAAAAGTACTCATACCCCCTTGAAATTTTAAACATAGTCATGTTGCAACCAAAAAAAGTTATTGGCATTTTATGTGATCGACCAAGTGGCACAAAATTGTGGAAGAAAGTTTAAAAAAAAAAGTTCCATAAATATCTGAAAAGTATGGCATGCATTTGTATTCAGCCCTTCTGGGTCAATACTGTAGAACCACCTTTTGCTGCAAGTCTTTTTTTGGGCATGTCTACCAACTTTGCAGATCTAGAGGGAATTTTTTGCCCATTCTTTGCAAAATTGATCAAACTGTCAGATCGGATGGAGAGAACCTGAACAGCAATTCGAGTCTTGCCAAATTCTCAAATTAGATTTAGGTCTGGACCATTCTAACACATGAATATGCTTGGATTGAAACCATTCTATTGTAGCGTTGACCATGTTTAGGGTTGTTCTCTTGCTGGAAGGTGAACCTCCACCCCAGTCTCAAGTCTTTTGCAGACTAACAGGTTCTCTAAGATTGCCCTGTATTTGGCTCCAGCCATCTTCTTATCAACTTACCAGCTTCCCTGTCCCTGCTGAAAAAAAAAAGCATTCCTATAAACATGCTGCCACCACCATCTTTCATGGTGGGGATGGTGTGTTCAGGGTGATGTGCAGTGTTAGTTTTCCACCACATAGTTTTGCTTTTAGGCCTAAAAGTTCAATTTTGGTCTCATCTGACCGGAGCACATTTGATTGCTGTGGCCCCCACATTGCTTTTCACATACTGCAAACAGGACTTATGGCTGTCTCAAAAATTACTTTATTCATGCCATTCTTCCATAAAGGAGAGATTCTTGGACAGTGTGTCCCATGACTAATAGTTGTCCTGTGGACAGATTCTCCCACCTGAGCTCTGGAGGAGCTGCAGAGATCCAGTTACCTTGGCCTCTTAGCTGCCTCTGATTAATGCTCTCCCTGCCTGGCCATGTCTTGTATGGCACAAGTGCAAACCTAACGCAACCAATATTTGGATGATGGATTGAACAGTGCTCCATGAGATGTTCAAAGCTTGGAGTGTGCTTTATTATAACCTAACCCCGCTTTAAGCTTCGCCACAACTTTATCCAACCTGTCTGGTGTGTTCCTTAGCCTTCATGATGCAGTTTGTTCACCAACAAATCTGTGGGCTTCACAGAACAGCTGTTTTTATAGAGAATAAATTACACACAGGTGGACTCCACATTTACTAATTAGGTGACTTCTGAAGGCAATTGGTTCCACTAGATTTTAGTTAGAGGTATCAGAGTAAGGGGAGGGGATGAATACAAATGCATACCACACATTTAAAAATTGACCACCATTTATGTGCCACCTTGTGTTGGTAGATCACATAAAATACAAGTCTATGGTTGTAACATGACAAAATTTCCAAGGGTATGAATACTTTTTCAAAGCACGGTATATGCAAATGCAATTAACAGATATTCCAAAACATTTAGCCAAGTTCACTATATTGAACTAGCCCAATTTAGCAAATCAGATGCTAGTGTTCGAGACGCAACCCATTTAAGAGCTTTTGGCCACAGCCCACCCTTCTGTATAGTCATGTGACATTTGGACAAAGCTGAAGTCCAGGCAAGCCACTAATATGTAGGAGTGCTTTCCTGTTCTTTTGAATGGGGTGGGGAGTGACAGGACTGAGGCAATTTGAGTACAAAAAGCCAAAGTACCCCTGTGCCCAAGCTACAGTATTTACATAGTCTTGCAATCAGTAAAAGCTTTGAAACAGGTCATCCCTGAATTGTGAATGCCATCTCAAAAAAAAAAAAAAATTCCTCTGAACCATAGGCGTGCCACGGCACACCCTAATCACCTCGTGTGGTGCATATTTCCAATGTTTAGCCCCCTGATATTTCACCAAATAAAAAAAAAAATATTATATATATTATATATAGTAACTGCCCTTCTGACACCACCAATATCTGCCCTAATGACACCATTCAGTGCTCTGACACCATATATATACACACACACACATACATGTTTGAGCTTTGGGGTGGACACCCTAATGCAATAGGCTGCGCACACCTATGCTCTGAACAGAGATTATACAGGATTTATATAGCACCAGCAGTTTGCGCAGCTCTTAAAATGAAGGCAGACAGTTACATTACAATTTGGGACAAGAGGAATCAGAGGGCCCTGCTTGCTAGAGCTTACAATCCAAGAGGGAGGGTCAATTGATACAAAAACTTAATAGCTCTGGGGGATGAGCTGATGGAGAAAGTAAAAAACAGTGTTAGAAGCAGGATAAGCATCTTTAAATAAAAGGATTTCAGGGATCGTCCAAAGATGGCTATGACTATAGGTGTCACTTAGGCTTTAGGAGAGCTTTTGCGAGTTTCTCCAAAATGCTTAGAGACTTCCTTTAGGTTCACTTTAAAATTATAGCCACTTCAGATTTACTTTAAAGGCTGTTAATATGGTTGCATTCTATAAAAACAGGACAGTTCACCAAATCAAGCCAGTATAGTAGCTCATCACCTTTTGAGCCACAGATTCTGTGGTACTGTAAGGAGATCTCAGCAGTGTCCTGGAGTCTGTGGTATTAATGCCATATCCCATATTCAGTGCAGCATCAATTTGCATTGTTGTTTTCTGGCTAGAAGACTTGTAGAACACGATTTGCCAAATTGACAAGCGTCCAGTGACAGCCTTTAAGGGTGGAGAGAAAAAAAAAAAAAAAATTGTTTGTTTATGGATAGACTACCAGCATTAGATATGCGTTTTTTTTTTTTAGCAACCCAGTAAGGGTGTATGAACATTAGAAACTTCATTACTGGTGATTTTCTGAGATTTTTTTTCACCCTTTGCCGTATGTGTATATTGATCACACCCCAAAGACCCACTTGAACTTACTGCATCAAAGGCATTTTCCCAATCCTCTGGCTCATCTCTGAAGGCCCCTTCTGCAATTACTGGGATCTTTGTCCTAACGGACACCTATAAAAAACAAACATTTTATACAAGAAAATTGGGCGGCGAGAACAGCTTTGGAGCCCTTGAATGTATACAACTAGATATTTCATGAATGTCTAGTAAAATATAAAACCATGCACAGAGTACATCTAACACAAGGTAAACACCACACTCAAGCTTGTCAAAAAGGCACATATTCAGAAAAGTTTGGACCTACTCAGAAGCTTAGAACATTCCCACCTTATCCACCCCTTTTCAAATGCTCTAAAATCTAACAAATGTGGCCCCTTCCATAATGGCCAGGGCAGGTGTTCTGACCCAAAACCACCATTCAATATAGACGAATATTTACCAGGCAGATCATTTACCAAATACTGCAAAATCCATCTGTGGACATGTCCATTAAAGTAAGTTGGCCATTGTTCTTCTGGTGTCTGAGGTTAAACTAAAAAAAAAAAATGTATATTCTCTACCTTATAACCACTGGTAGGAAATAACTAGTACCTAAAATCTAAATAGCTCCACCATTAAAAACCACATCAACCTTTTAGAGAACTGGAACTTGGGAATACAAGTCATAATTCTGCCACTAAACAAGTGCCATTGCCTGACGAAAAGGGGGGAATCCCCAGACAGGCTTGAGTTTTAGGCTACTTTTATTGAAGAAATCCCCTGTACACACACACACACACACACACACACACACACACCTTTTACTGTTCAATCCAAGCTCTAATGCTCATGTATGCATTTTTTTGGCTGTGGACACTGGTCAGCATATTCACCCTGACCAGTGACCTGATCTGGCTATGCAGACCTATACACAAACTGCGTTGCACTGTGTTCTGACTTATCAGAACCAGCATTAGCTTTTACAGAAGTTTGAGCTATAGTAGCCCTTTTGGATTAGACCACATAGGCCAGCCTTTGCTTCCCCATATGCATTAATGAGCCTTGGCTGCCCATGTCCTCGTCATCTGTTTTCCTTTCTTGAACCACTTTCCAAGAGCTGGAAGTTTGGAGTCTAGCCATTATAGTTTGGCCCTTATCACTCAAATCCTTACGCATGCCCATTTTTCCTACTTTCAATCACATTAACTTCAGGGACATGTTCCCTTGCTGCTATTCCCAATGTATGAGGGATGAGTTAGATTCTCAACCTACAGTATTTACACCATAAAAGCCCCTCTATGACCTTATTGTATTGCTCATAATATGATACATCCATAAATGAGCTTTTAAAAACAGGATTTTTGCAGCCTGCACCTAAATTGCTTCCCACTCAAATTCTAGAAAGTTTTAAAGGCTGCCCAGGTAAACAAACATTCCATGACTGTTCTGACACCAAATAAAAAGGGGAGGAGATACCTCTGCAGATAAAGTTATTAGAGATATACAAGCTGAATAGAAGCTTGGCAAGGAAGAACATTTCATGAGTGCTTTTACCTCCATATAATTTGCATCACAGATGATCTCCCGGGGACTCCAGTAGTAGGGACAGCTAGTGTTCTTCAAGTAGCTTACGGCACCAATCATATCCGGCCTGGATGAGATCTCTATCTTAACTGGTACTGTGAAGTAGGCGTCGTTCTAGGAAATAATTGGTAAGCAGGAAAATTAAAGTTACGTACCGGTAACGTCTTTTCCTGTAGTCTTTCAGGACAGCCACTATTGAGAGATAGTCTCCTCCTCTTCCTGTAGGAAACACTGCGCCAGCCCATAAAACTCTCACTTCCCCTGCCAGACCTCAGTTTTTACAAGATCACCTCCGGTCAGCTGGGGAGACACAAGAACATGTTAACATACCATTCAATATCATTATCATATTGCGTTCTGGTCTTAAATAAGACCCCCCCCAAGCTTAGGGTGGGTAACTAGGGCTGTCCTGAAAGACTACAGGAAAAGACGTTACCGGTACGTAACTTTAATTTTCCCTTTACGTCATTCAGGACAGCCACTATTGAGAGGATAATCGAGCACTTACCAATTAGGGTGGGACTACAGCTTGCAGGACTTTTCGCCCAAAAGCCTGCTCACCTGCCGCCACCAGGTCCACTCTGTAATGTTTAACGAAAGTGGAGTAGCTGGACCATGTCGCTGCCTTGCATATTTGCTCTGGCGTTGCTCCAGCCTTCTCTGCCTGGGAAGTTGCCACTGCTCTGGTAGAGTGTGCCTTTATGCCCATAGGAATCTCTTTCCCTGCTAGAGAATATGCCTGCCCAATAGTTAATCTAAGCCATCTGACAATCGTGCGTCGAGACGCTCTGAGTCCTTTTCTGGACCCGGAAAATAAAATAAATAGAGAATCAGACTTTCTTATGGGTTTAGTCATCTCTAAGTATTGTAGGATACACCTCCTTACATCTAAGAAATGAAATTTCAGTTCCCCTTCTCCCGCAGGATTGGGACAAAACGAAGGTAGGACTATTTCTTGGCTTCTGTGAAAGCCTGACGCCACCTTAGGCAAAAATGCTGGATCAGTCTTAAGGACTATTCTATCTGGCAAAATAACACAAAAAGGAGGTCTAATTGATAACGCCTCAATTTCACTGACTCTCCTGGCAGTTGTCACTGCCACTAAAAATGCTGTCTTTAAGGTTAACTCCCTTAACAGACATTTGTCCAAGGGCTCAAAGGGAATTCCTGTTAGGCTTTGCAACACTAAAGATAGATCCCACCCGGGAAAGGGGGGACCTCGGACAGGTCTCTGTCTGGACAGTGCCCTAAAGAACCTGACCACCCATGGATTGGTGGCCAAAGATTTCTCTAAATAAGCACTAAGTGCTGACACCTGGCTTTTAAGGGTACCTACAGATAACCCTTTGTCTGCTCCACACTGTAGGAACTCCAAAACGGCTATAGGGCTCTGTACCGAGAAGGAGTTTTCAGTGCACCACCTGTTGAAAAGGAGCCAGACCTTTTTATAAATATGACGCGTCTCCTTTTTTCTACTGTTGAGGAGGGTGGAGATTAATTTCTGAGAAAATCCCTTAGATTTTAATATACTCTCCTCAGTAGCCAGGCCGCTAACTTCCACTGGTGTACCTGTGGACAGAGGATTGGACCCTGTGAGAGAAGATCCTCCTGAGGTGGAAGGAATAGGGGTGGTTCCACTGCTAGCTGACTGAGGATTGAAAACCATGCCCTTTTCGGCCAATGTGGAGCTACTAGAATGAGGGAGGTGTTCTCTAGTTGGAACTTCCGCAGAACCGCCGGTAATAACACCGGAGGGGGGAAGGCATAGCATATCCTGAAATGCCACTTCTGTGTCAATGCGTCCACCCCCAGTGCTCCCTCTCCTGCGTTTAGGGAGAAAAAAAACAGGGGATTTTCGCATTGTCTCTTGAAGCGAAAAGATCCACCTCCGGGGGTCCCCATTTCTCGGATATGAGATTGAAAACCTCCTGGCTGAGGGCCCAATCTCCCTCTCTCAGCCTCCTCCGGCTGAGAAAGTCTGCTATAACGTTCCTCTCTCCTCTCAGAAAAACCGCTGAGAGTGAGAGAGTGTTGCTCTCGGCCCAATTTAGGATGTCTGTTGCTAAGACCAGGAGACTTCCGCTTCTGGTGCCACCCTGTTTGTTTATATAGGCCACGGCAGAAGAGTTGTCTGACCGTACCTGTATATGGTGACCCTGCAGCTCTTTTTTGAAAAACCTGAGGGCCAGGCCGACCGCCCTCAGCTCCTTCCAATTGGACGATCTTTTTAGTTCGTCTCCCCTCCATACGCCCTGTGCTAGAAGGGATCCCAGATGCGCCCCCCAGCCTTTGCCGCTTGCGTTCGTGGTTACTATCCGTGAAACTGGAATAAGCCACAGACGTCCCTGCGACAAGTTCGCTTCTTTCCTCCACCACCAAAGAGATCTCCTTAATTGATGGGGAACCTGTACTAAGGTGTCTAGATCCCTCTGACTGTGGTCCCATACCTTTAGTACGTATGACTGCAGGGGACGAAAGTGTAATCCTGCCCACTGCACTGCTGGGAGAGTAGAGGTCAGCAGACCTAGCGTTGACATTAAGGACCTTTTGGACACCCGATGGTTGCACTGGAGAGATAAAACTGCTCTGTCCAGTTTTAGAATTTTTTCTCTTGGAAGAAAGACCTTCAAGAGTGTCGAGTCTAGCAGGTATCCTAGGTACATAATGCGCTGTGAAGGAATGAGACTGGACTTGTCTAAGTTCAGGAGCCATCCTAATCCTGTCAGTACCTTTTTTGTCAGGTCGAGATCCCTGAGCAATTTCTCTGGGGATACTGCAAATAAGAGCAGGTCGTCCAGATAGGCTATAACTGACACACCCTGCAGTCGCAGGAAGGCCATGGCCTCTGCCAGGATTTTTGGTAAATATTCGGGGCGAGGAGGATAGCCCGAAAGGCAGGGCCTGGAATTGTAGGTGCAGTATTGCATCGCCCAGGTTTATTGCTAAACGGAGAAACCTCTGAGAGGTTTCTGCAATAGGGACGTGCAGATACGCGTCTCTGAGGTCCAGAGACACCATGAAACAATTCTGCGGTAACAGAGCCCTGACCGTAAAAATTGATTCCATACGGAATCTTTTGTAACGGATTGACCTGTTTAAGGGTTTTAAATTCAGAATCAATCTGAATTTTCCTGAGGGTTTTTTTACCATAAATACATGGGAATAAACCCCCTCTCCTTCCTCCCCCCTTAGAACTACAGAATGTAGTCTGCAGAGTACCAACTCCTTCAGAGCGTCTAACAAGGCCTTGGTTTTTGTCGTGCAGCTGGATAGCTGCGTGACAAGGAACCTTTGTGAGGGGGGCCTTGTGAATTCCAAGAGATACCCCCTTCTTATGATCCCTAGGATGAACCGATTGGGGGAAATGATCTCCCACTGTGGAAGGAAGGCCCCCAGTCTTCCTCCCACCGTTTTTAGAGAGTCATTGATTTTTCTGGGCTTTTTCAGGAGGGCGAAAAATCGCCCCTCCTCTGCCCTTACCTCTTTGGCCCCAGGTTCTCTTCTGTCCCTTGTTTGGGGGCTTCCCTACGTTTTTGCGGACGAAACCCCCTCTTCCCCTGTGTTGGGGTCTTTCGTTTGAGTGGGAAGGACTTCTTTTTGTCTGCTGTCCGGTCTAGGACTGTATCTAACCCAGGACCAAAGAGTAGGTCACCAGTCAGGGGTATCCCACATAACTTGACCTTAGAGGCGGCGTCGCCCGGCCAAGTCTTCAGCCAGAGGGCCCTCCTGGCCGAGTTAGCCAGGGCCGCTGATCTGGCTGTCATACGGACTGACTCTGCCGAGGCGTCTGCTATGTATGCGATTCCTCGCAGAATCGTGGGGAAAGACGCTAGGATAGTCTCTTTAGCGGTGCCAGCCTCAATATGCTCTTGAATCTGGAAAAGCCAATGCTCTAAATTGCGGGCTACTACAGTAACAGCCATTTCTGGTTTTAAGTTACCGACTGTCGAGTCCCACGTCTTTTTCAGTAGTGAGTCTATCCTTTTGTCCATAACGTCTGATAAGGCCCCCATGTCCTCGAACGCCAGGTCTGTGTGTCTAGAGACCTGAGAGAAAGCTGCGTCAAGTTTGGGATTTTTATTCCAAATGGACGCTGGATCCTCTGAAAACGGAAATCTTCTCTTAAGGGAACTAGAGAAGAAGGGCTTTCTTTCCGGATCCTGCCACTCTTTTAATAGTCTCCACCAGAACCTCGTGTACTGGAAAGACTTTTCTCTTTTGATCTCCTAGGCCCTTGTACATAAGGTCATGGAGTGAGAGGGGTTTTTTATCCTCGTGTATACCGAGGGTTGTATATATTGCCCCCAGGAGATCTTCCACCTCCTCTAGGGACAACTTATACCTAGAGATTTTCCTGGACTCCCCGTCCTGGTCCTCTCCCTCCGATTCCTCATGGGAGTCAGAAGTGCCACTGTCTGGTTGCCTAAGCTCCACCCCGGAAGGGCCTGCAGCCTCTTCTGCCGTAGCCATACTAGTGGGTCTGGCAGGAGCCGAGCCCTGAGCATGAGGCGGGGTTGAATCCTGCTGAATGGGATTAAGGGGAAGCTGAAACTTCTCAAAAAGCGTTTTAAAGGAAGAAAAAGTGGATGACAGCTCTTTTACAGAGGCTGCCAAGCCGGACTGCTGTTCAGAGTCCCTTTCCTTGACCAGGGAGTCTATGCATTCCTTACACAGAACCTTGGTCCAAGCTTCCCCTAAACTGTCCCTACAAGAGGCACATTTCTTTTTTGAGACATGAGTGGACTTTGTCTTTTCTGTGGATTTCTGAAATTACATACAGAAAACACATTACATTCAGCAATTTTTTAACAGAAACAACCCTGGGGGTGTACCGGACCCACCTGCAGGGATCTGAGTCACCCCCACCCCCTGACCACCCAGGGGGTCTGCCCCCCCCCTAAGTAAGGAACCGTACATGGGGGGGGGACAATCCTAGGTAGAGAGGACCCCTCCCCAGGGAACTCTTACCTTCGGAAGGCTGGAGCTAGCGTCCGTATGAGCTGCAGCATCTGCCTCAGACATGACTGCAGGTGGTTGCCTGTGTAGAGTCTCACACTGTCTGCACGTGTAAACCGACTCCTCCAGCCTGAGCCCGGCCCCTCTATCAGCACCGCGACCCGGAACCGGAAGTCGCGGGTTAAAGGTAGACATCCGCCCTCCGCTGGAAATGACGTCGCCCGTCGTCCGGCCCGCTTGTTCCAAACGAAAAAATGCGGCCTGCACAGCGTACAGGGAGAGCGGAGTGTCCTCCCCGCTGCGACCCTGTGGACGCGATAGGGGGCCCCCACAGCCTGATGCCACGCTTGACAAGGAAGGGGTGGCTGCTGCTTGCGGGTATGTACCGCCATCCATTTGTTGGAAGCCCCTGCTCCCCTGGGGATGTTTTGAAAGAGGCCACAATCTCCCTGATTGTATCAGCCTGGTTCCCTGCACAGTGTCTCCCCTCCGGAGGAAACACTATTAACTGAGGTCTGGCAGGGGAAGTGAGAGTTTTATGGGCTGGCGCAGTGTTTCCTACAGGAAGAGGAGGAGACTATCTCTCAATAGTGGCTGTCCTGAATGACGTAAAGGGAAAAGGCCAACAATACATCATGCCTTGACTCAAGGTCTTCCCAAAAGCAAACATAAGGGAGGTGGTAGAGAAAAAAGCCAAAACCATCAAGTTCTCCAGCTCCACAACTTACCTGAATCTGAACGTAGCAGCTGTAGAGGGAAATCCTGAAAGTCATTTTCCCCCAGCTGTCCTGGGATATGGTATATCCACACTTTGTAGCCAAAGACTCCGTGATCATGATTTCTTTTCCATTCTGATCTATGACAAAAACAGTAGATGCAACAAGTGAAAAGGTGCAAGAATAGATTTGAACATGCATAAAGATAATTTCAGTCCTGTTCTAAGAGTAAAAGTTTCCCAATAAAGTATTTCCACTAGGAGGAAAGTTTGGACAAGTGATGTTCCTAAATAAACCCAAAACAACCAATAGAAGCAAAAAAAAAAAAAAAAAAAAAAAAAAGAGTTTATTCAGCATCTCTGCAATACATTGTGGAATGAGGGGCAAGAGGCAATGGCCAGGGCTAACACCAAACTATTCAGACCCACCTACTCTTCACAAAGAACAATCATTGTGTAACCCATGGTTTGTTAGTGTGCCACTCAGGCTTAATCAAAGGAGTGTAATGTAGATTATGCCACATCTGCTTCGGGAGTGCCCACGAGGCATGTAGCTTGTCCAAGCTCCTGTAGTCGCTGGAGCAAAATGCATTGGGGCCTGGCCTGCTCCCATCACTACTATCCTATTATAGGACTCCATGGATCTTTCCTCCTCCCGCCAATAATCATTCTTTAGTCCATCTAGTTCTCTGTGAAAGGTCTCTGCTCTTGTTGCTTTAAAGGAAGAAGCTTGTGTGCAGTTAATTGCCACTATGGCAAGTCCAGAGTTTGCTATAAGTAAGGACTTCTAATTCAGCCTTTCAGGAGAGAGAAGAAAAAAAAAAAAAAAAAAAAAAAAAAAAAAAAAAAAAGGTTAAGTCATGAAAATTTACATTTTTTTCTTCTTTATAGTATCCTCCTCAACCCTATCCAAGTTCTTAACACCCCCCCCCCCCCCCCCAGACTGGTTAAGGAAAAGTGGCTGAGATAGTGTGCCTGGCTGCAGGGCAATCCATTGGGAAGAACCTGGCCAAAATTTCCAGCAGCTCCTTTGGGAAGAGCGGCACAGTGGTGTGGGCGGCACAGTGGTGTAGTGGTTAGCACTCTCGCCTAGCAGTAAAAAGGGTCGCTGGTTCGAATCCCAACCACGACACTACCTGCCTGGAGTTTGCATGTTCTCCCTGTGCCTGCGTGGGTTTCCTCCAGGTGCTCCGGTTTCCTCCCACACTCCAAAGACATGCTGGTAGGTTAATTGGCTTCTGTCCAAAATTGGCCCTAGTATATGAATGGGGACCTTGGATTGAGGGTAGGGACTGATGTGAGTGTGCGATGTACAGGGTTAGGGACAAGGGTCAGGGTTGTAGACACACTCACTCAGGTTGAAATGGATGGACTGGTGTCTTTATTCAACCTTACTAACTATGTAACTATGTAGCTACACATGCCAAGCATGTGTGTACACACAGTCTTTGCAGCTTAATGGCGAGCAGCTGGAAGGTGGTAAAAACACCTCAACTGCACATTTTGTATCCCCAGTCACAAGTGCAAGCAGGGCCTTACTGATCTGGATGAATTTCCTAGAAAAGGCAAAGCCACACTGCTGTTCAGAGACAGAAAAAACATCAAATGTAAAAATTAGAAAATTAAATTTGCCTTCAGCTAAAATGTTGTTACTTGGAAGGGTTTGCAAGTCTAGGGCTACATGGGTGATTGTTGGCACTCAGTTTAAAAGGCCATCTCTAAATCCAGAAATGTTACTATATTCCAGTTTAGCATGCCTTAGATGTGGTGGATTGGTTCTTTTAGAACAAACATTTTCACCAATTACAGAAGATACCTCTGAATCCTTAAAGAAATGTCCTCATCACTTCCTGTGAACTGATTTGAAAGCACAACCCATGTTATTTCTATAAACTTCATCCCTACATATATAATGGGGCAAAAGACCTGCTTGCAGTCCAACCTGGTGACAACCCTGACTTCCTCTATAGATAGTGAAATAGGCAAGCATAGCCACTGTAGGAGAGAAGTGTTTCTCAGCATTACCAGGTGAGGATAAAATATTAAAAAGTTCAGTTTTAGTGTCAAGTTCCACTTAAAGTGTCTGTAAAGCTTAAGTTACCTCAATGCATATATTTTTGCCCCACACCCCACCCCCTTATACTTACCCGAGCGCTCATTCGATCTAGTGCTGTGCAGGTCTGCAGCTCTTCTCACTTCCGTGTCTCACTGGCTTTGCTGGAGCAAATGACTCCCAATGCCATCAAAGCCAGCACCGATGTGCCAACTTTACCAAAAATCCAATTAGATGCCAAGGTAATGATTCTCTGTCCCCCCCCCCCCCCAATTTACAGGAAACACAAAAAACCTTACCAATAGCTGAAAATCTGGTGAAATTCTTAAGCACGAGCTCCGCAGGTAGATTGTGTTGTATATGAGATCCCCTGCAACTGGTCTCTATAGAATCTAAGAACAGATTGTTAGCTGCACGCGTTTCCTTCTTGCCATCATTAATATGGTAATATATACACTCTAGCCAATTACCTGTGGCAGAGATCAGTTGCGCAGAACCCTCAGAAAATACAGCAGCTAAGATAATCAACCTGAAATTAAAATAGCACATTCAGCATATATGTGAGAAACTTGATGCAAAATAAAGCGGCCAAATAGAGCCATTTATCCCATGAAGCAGTCATGTACCCTGATACTTATGAGTTATAGCAGACTTTACACTAGGGGTGCTATTTAGAAAGGGTCAAAACTCTACCAGGAGCTATTCACCATTACCAGCACACTCATTTTTTACAAAAGTACCAACATTTAGCTTTTCTAATACAGTCATACAAATTTTGGATTACATTCTCTGAGAATGTTGTTGTCTGTCTCCCTCCCCCCCCCCCCCCGACAGCATCATTTAGGCATTATCCCAGGTCAGTATCTACTTTCGGGACCAAAATGCTGGCTAAGAGATGACAGTCATGCAAATACTGGTGCCTATGCAAATTGCCAACACAGATCAGCCCTGTGGTGAGAGGGACTCCCAACTATTGGAAACGCCACACAAAAAAGGAGTTGTTACGGCCTATGCTCACCATAAATGGGGGGGGGGGGGGGGTCAGAAGGTGGGGAACCAATAACTAAAAGCAAGTTTTGGATACAGTGGAAAGGGATTAGAAGGCATATCAGTTTTTAATGTGGCCTGCGCTCTCATTAGGAAGGCTTACTGCTTTGTCCTCTACCATCACTGATGACTACCAAGCCAAATTGCAGGTTGTTCCCAGAATAGTGATTGGGGGGGGGGGGGGGGGGGTGATTAGTCTAATGGGGACACCAATTCTGGTGGCCTGGGCCCCCCCGGCCCAGGAATTCCCTTAATTTGCAGGGATTTCCTCATTGCCAAAGTCAATTGAAGCTTTCCACAATGGGTCAGATGGCAAAGAAAAGGGGCTTTGCCTATAGTTCTACTTGAATGGGTGTAAGTAGTGATCAAGAGGAGCTAAAGCCTCATCCAGAAAAAGTTCTAATCTTTGATATTACCATCCTATTTGCAATAATTGACAGCTTTTTTTTTTTTTTTTTTTTTTTTTTTTAAACAGGATGAGTTTTTTTTTCAAAGAGGAGAAACATGACGTACAAATTAACCGTGCATTATACATACGCTTAACACAAGATACAGTGTACAATTCTTTCCAGTCATAGTACTACATGTAAACGGTATAAATTAATGCAGTCAGTAATAGTTTGAAGAGGAACCAAAGAGGGATCAGCATTAGATTATGTGGGTTTTAAATTATACAGTTATTCAACAATTTTTGCAATTTCAAAGTCTGATAATATATGGTAAAGTCCATCCTACACTGAGGGGGGTGGGAAACAATATTGACACTGCTTTGATGGTGGGATTTACCTTGCCAAGGGCCAACCAGTCTGATTGATTACTTCAGTGGCAGACCTAGTTAGTCAGACATTTGTCCTGAACAAGCATGACTTAAATGCCATCTTGTGTACTCACAGTTCAATCAATGGGATGATTAAGGTTGTCAGTTTGCGATTATCGGTCTCATAATTATGCCATGTTAAAAAAAAAAAAAAAAAAAAAAAAAAAAAAAGCTTCTTGCCCTTACAACTAGAACAGCTGTGTTTATTTGCTGGGAAATTGGCAAAGTGCATTGGTTTTAATTAGTTCAAGGGGATTATGCCTTCTCAGTCATGTTTCAGACTTTCCAAACCCCAAAAACAAAAAGTAATACAGGTTGGGAGTCCTTTAAATGTACTGATAACAACCCCCCCCCCCCCCAAATTGGTTTTCATTGCAAATTTAAAGAACAAGTAGTGCAACAGCAAAAAGAACAGGACAATAAAAAGGATATACATTTGGTTGGATGTGTTGGAAATATAATCTCAAGGCAAAAAATGAGTCATTCAACATTGAGTGGTTCGAACCTCTTCGTCCCAAATAGTCAGCCTGTCTCAACCATGACGTAAAGGACCATTGCACCAAGAGGGACTGTACGACGAGGTTGTTTCCAGTTTATCAGCAATTAAATGCAATATGGTGATGAATATATAAAAAGACCGCATATAGAAAAGTATAGGATGGGAAGAGGGGGAGGGAATTAGATGAGGGTGATATGCAACACCATAACGAGAGGATTCAACTGCTACCTTTAAACCAGTTTATCCATAATTTTCTATTGAGCATCAAACTGTTTATTGCCACTTCTACTAGCCAGTAGTATTGCTAGGCTTGGGGCGGGTTAGAACCCCAGTGATGCTTGAGCTGAAGATAGAGTTCCAAAAGCTGGTTAGAGGTTTGCAGATTCATTTATTTTTTTTAAATCACCTGCTGAGCCAGTAACACTGTTTTAGAGTAAATGAGGCACCATTGTCAATCTGGGCAGAGGGCAGTGTTAGAGGCACAGGTTTAGGTGGGTTTGACAAGTTCTAAGCACACCTGCCAGTGCTAAATAGTTTAGCTCAACCCTCTGAGACTTTTGATGGACAGCTTAGTCTGTTAAAAAGTAAGTTACTGGCTGGATAACCAGCTGAAAAATGGTGGGCAACTGGCTTTCCAGCAGTTGTGGACTTGCGTGTCTCATGGGGCATTGCAAGACTGACAGCTACAAACATGGACTCCAAGAAGCATAATGAGACTTCTAGTTCCACAACAGCTAGAAGGCTGTTTTTCCAAGTCAAGTTTACATTCTCAGCATGGCACCTGCACAACAGGATAAATTAACTCCCGCACATGCATGGGGAGTTAGGCCATACTACACCAACCCCAAAAGAAACTGAGGAGATATCTACAGCAACTCACGGATGCCAGACAGTTGGAGCAGAGGTACATATTTTGGAGTTTAGTTCCACTTTTAAGTTTTGGAACCTGCAGTTTTTTTTTTTTTGGGGGGGGGGGGGTTACCATTTTAAGGATTAATGAGTGCATCTCAATACACCAAGCTCTAATTTGATCACAAGGTTAGGTCAAGGAGCAAAAAAAAAAAAATCTCCTGCATGTTCCATTATGTAGATACACAAACTGTACTAAAACACCCCATCAATAATACTGTAGCTTTATTTTAAAACAGGGTGCAGGTCTCAGCACTTTAGAAGCCCATGGGGTAGGGGGGATATATTTAAAATGTATATACAAAAATACCCATAAAAGATACAAATAGCCATATATTTAATTCAGCATCTTACCTGAAAACTAAACCCATCTTTTCCGGCATGATAACGTTTCCTGGTCCCCTGTACAGACCTTCAACATACAATCACAACAAGAGCGGTCAGAAGAAGTTACACATCATCATTCACCCTCAAAACCCTCTCTGTGAACAAGAACAGAGCAAATTCTGCTGATGTATGGCTCACCTCACTGATCTCACATATAAAACTACCCCTCTAATTGACCTAATTACCCAATGCTCCTGTAGATTATCCTAATTAATGAAGGTGCCTGCCCTTATGTTAGCAATAACAGCTGCTGTGTGTTATCTGTCTTGGCTGTAGCCTCAATAGGGAGGAGGACATTTCATGGCATTGAAGACACAGCCAAATGTTGGGCTTCTTCACATGTCACTTCGCTCCTGGAACCTGCTAGTCTGGGTTCACACCAGAAATTCATGTCTTGTCCATGTGTAGTGATGTGTTCCATTAAACTATCATTGCTGTAAATGCTAGTTGCCTGGCTGTTATGCCAATCCACTGGCTTAAATACTTTGAGCCACTGGGGTTGATTTACGAAAGGAGTAAAATCCAGCAGTAAGCCCATGTTCACACCGAGGGTGGGTTCGAAATTGTGCGGGTTCGGCAGAACTCGTATGATTTTAAACCCGCATTTCAGTGCGAGTTCGGGGGCGATTTGAAAGACATCTGTGTGGGTTTATGCAGAGATATCTATTGAAATCGCCCCCAAAGTCGCCAAAAGTGGTGCAGAGACTACTTTTGGGAATCGCAAAGTCGGCATCGCAACGATTCGGACGGTGCTGTTGCCAGTAATAGGCTGTGATTTGGCAGGCGATTTGACACGTCAAATCACATGTCAAAACGGCCTGATGTGAATGGAGGCTGAGGCTATGTTTAGATGCGCGGCAATTTTGCCTCACCTCTGAAAACATGATCTGTGCCCAAATTATATGAAATATGAGTGGTGTATCCGCGCAACGGAACAGAAAATTTAAAAAGTGGAGAAAATGGAAACAATGAAAGAAATCGCATAAAGGACTGCTGCCTCCACAGATGTGATTTCCACCTGTGTCCAAATTACTCTTCAGAGGCATTTGATAGGTGGTGAGGAGGCCATATGGCATCTGCTCATTTCCTGTTTTAACCACAAAAATGCTGCTTGGGTTGCTATTGGTGGTGGTACTGCTCACTAAATGTGACAGGAGTGATAGTTTTTGCTGCAGGTGGAAATAATTGTGACAGCCACATGTGAGCACCTCCATCTGCTGCCTGTGCAGCTTAAGGCCCCTTTCACACGGGCGATCCGATCAGGTCTAGGTTTTTCAGGTGGACCTGATCACTCTAGTAGCACCACTAGGGTTGGTGTCACCTGGTGCAGTAAAACATTGTGTCACCCCCCCAATCAGGCTCTCTCCTGACTAGCCTGCCACAGTGCCCTGCAGGGTTTTGGGCAGACTAGTTTCAGGCCGCCATCGCGTTTGGCTATCACTCCCTAATTAATGGTGTCACCTCTCTGGCGGGTGTCACCCAGAGAGTGTCCACCTTCTAAACCATACCAGGCCACATGCCCTCAACATGGGGGGGGGGACAAGGTGGGACAAGGGCCTCTTCCCCACAAACTTGTCCAGTGGTTGTGGGCTTCTGCAGGTGGGGAATCTAGAAGCCCACCATATCCCGCCTTCCCAATGTGAATGAGTATGGCCTACCCATTCACTAAATAAGTGTAAAAAGTGAGTAAAGATACACCATGAGTGTTTGACAAGTCCTTTATTAACCGGTTCTCGACTGGCGCACGCAGATGTACGTCGCTAGAATCGCACTGCTGGGCAAATGGGCGTACCCGTACGTCTCTTTAAATTTGCCGCCATGCCATTGCGTGCGCGCCGACCAGGAGTTTCGTGAGTCGGGTCGCAGGTCCCACGGACTCGATTGCTGCGGGGATACCCGCGATCGCCTCACGGAGGGGACGAACGGGGAGATGCTAATGTAAACAAGCATCTCCCTGTTCTGCCTAGTGACAGTGTCACTGATCTCTGCTCCCTGTGACCGGGAGCAGAGATCAGTGACATGTCACACGTAGCCACACCCCCCCCCCCACAGTTAGTAACACTCCCCAGGACATTCTTAACCCCTCCCTAGCCCCCTAGTGGTTAACCCCTTCACTGCCAGTGTCATTTACACAGGAATCAGTGCATTTGTATAGCACTGATTGCTGTATAAATGATAATGGTCCTAAAAATGTGTCAAAAATGTCCGATGTGTCCGCCATAATGTCGCAGTCACGATAAAAATCGCTGATCGCCGCCATTACTAGTAAAAAAAAAAAAATGAATAATAAAAATGCCATAAAACTATCCCCTATTTTGTAAACGCTATAACTTTTGTGCAAACCAATCAATAAACGCTTATTGCGATTTTTTTTTTTAACCAAAATTATGTAGAAGAATTCGTATCGGCCTAAACTGAGGAAAAAAAAATTTTTTTTAAATATTTTTTAGGGATATTTATTATAGCAAAAAGTTAAAAATAATGCGTTTTTTTCAAAATTGTCGCTATTTTTTTGTTTATAGCGCAAAAAATTAAAACGGCAGAGGCGATCAAATACCACCAAAAGAAAGCTCTATTTGTGGGGAAAAAAGGACGTCAATTTTGTTTGGAAGCCACGCCGCACGACCGAGCAATTGTCAGTTAGAGCGACGCAGTGCCGAATCGCAAAAAGTGCTCTGGTCAGGAAGGGGGTAAATTCTTCTGGGGCTGAAGTGGTTAAAAAAAATTTAAAAAACAATGTCCCCTGGTGTAGCTCCATCGTCAATCACATTGCTGCCGCACCCGAAAAAATAAAATAAAAAAACAAAACAAAGCAAAACGCATAAAAAAACGCATGTTCAAAAAACGCAAAATGCACCTGAAAACCACATCAACCACAACCGCATAAATGTGAACCTAGGGTTACAGTGAATTTCCCTTCACCTTGGAGAGTTTTTATCTTCCTTTGTGTTGTGTGTACGGGATTTGGGGGTGTATAACCCTTGCTGCAAGCGACTCTGATGCTTCTATGCTGTTTACAATCTGTTGATAAAATCTCACTTTAGCCTATCATTACTGATATCATATTATTTGTCTTGTTATTGCATTTTGTTCCATTTGCTATGCAGCAAAATGCAAGGCATCTTACATGACAAAGGCCTAAAGCTTGTTGCTATAACATAAGGCAGGTTCTCTTTATTTGTATGGATGAACAGACATAATATTTGCATTACTGTGCAGTTAAGCGATATAGCAGCAGTATGTCTATATACACATTTCCCTTCAGTCTGTTATACAAGCAGTGTAAAATGCTGAGACAGGGCCATGAAAACCAAGAATTAATCACTACTAGAAGCTTTCACTAGTGCTTAAGTGTCAGATACAGGATTGAGAGGTATCACGTGACTTTGATTTTAAAGGGAACCTGTCAGGACAGAAATATGGGAACTGCATAGGGTTGCCACTTTTTCTTTAAGCCAAACCCGAACACTTTAGCGGCACATAGCAATTTTTTTTTTTTTAGTATACACCATAGGATTGTAACATACCTACCCTGTTTCCCCCGAAAATAAGACCTAGTGTGATTGTCGGTGATGGCTGCAATATAAGCCCTATCCCCCAAATAAGCCCTAGTTAAAGTCCTTGTAGGTCTTCTTTTCAGGGTAGGGCTTATTTTCGAGGAAGCAGGGTAGGGCTTATTTGGGGGGTAGGGCTTATATTGCAGCCATCACCGACAATCACGCTAGGTCTTATTTTCGGAGAAACAGGGTAGGAGATCTTTGGGAACTCCAAAAAGAATAGTAATGTGGCGTGCATAGTGTGGCGTGCATAGTGTGGCGTTCATAGTGTGGCGTGCATAGTGTGGCGTTCATAGTGTGGCGTGCATAATGTGGCGTTCATAGTGTGGCGTGCATAATGTGGCGTGCATAGTGTGGCGTTCATAGTGTGGCGTTCATAGTGTGGCGTGCATAATGTGGCGTTCATAATGTGGCGTGCATAGTGTGGCGTTCATAGTGTGGCGTGCATAGTGCCCACTCACCCTCCTGTCAGGCCCTGTTCCGAGCCATATTCTTGTCTGAATAATCTGTCTGGGCTCTGTGTGTCCATTCAGAAACAAAGACACAAATTGGCCCCACCCCCTTTCTCCCCTGATTAGCTGACTGACTTTGACAGCCGCGGGAGCCAATGGCACCTATGCTGTGTCTTAGCTCATCAGGAGGGGTGTCCCGGACGGCTTAGACATTCGTGGACATCGCTGGAGAGAGATGTGGCTCCGATAAGTATTAGGGGGGTGCTGGGGCGGCTACACACAGAAGGTTTTTTTTACAAGTATCTTAATGCATAGAATGCAGTAGCCTCCCTGGCGGTTTTCCCGAGTGTGGCTCGGGGTTACATTTCAGCACCATTAGCGGTAACCCCGAGCCACACTCGGGATTACATCGCAGGATCCTGGTGCCTCCTTACTTACCTTGTCCCCGGGATCCTGCGATGTCCCCCGCAGTGTCCGTGGGCTCCGTCCTCCTCCGAAGCCTCTCCTTGCCAGGCTCCGTTCCCTGCGAGCGTCGCGACGCACGGGGGCGGAGCCTGGCGGCAAATTCAAAAAAATGTAAAAAGCATAACACACACAGTACTGTAATCTTACAGATTACAGTACTGTATGAAATCATTTCACATCCCATTTGTCCCCAGTGCTCTGGCCCATGCCCTGCATGCAGTTTTATATTGCATATACTGTTCTTTCTGCCTGGAAACTGGAGATTGTCCATAGCAACCAAAAAGTGTCCCTTTACGTCAAAAATGGCTTTAGACCAGCTAGAAAACAGCGATAGTAAATTAGAACACTTGCAGAATTGAGCGATAGTGAATCGTGTGGAAATTTATTTTATTACTATTTATTTTTATTTTTTTTAATTATTATTTTTTTTTTATTATATTATAATTTATTTTTTTGTGTTTCAAACTTTATCATACCCGGAATATCTACTAGACTCTTGTTTGGACAGATTTAAGTGTGTTATTGTTAATAATTACAGACCTACAATATAAAACGCCAAATTTCCATGCAAAATAATTGTACCGCTTTCAGCACCTAAAATCAGAAAGAATCATACCGCCAGGGAGGTTGAGATAAAAAAAAAACCTTCTGCCTTTGCAACTCCTTTAATTTACTAAAGGCAACTAGGCTGTGCACTTTGCAAAGTGCAGTTGCTGCAGAGCTTAGTAAATGAGGGAAAGCTTCACTTTGTAAAGAATACCTAATCACATATAAGCAAAATTTAAAAAAATGCATTTTTTCTTGCACATGATTAGAAGATGGAAGTCAGCAGAGCTTCTGCTCATTTATGGAGCAAATGCACTTGCAAAGTTTATTTATATTTATATATATATATATATATATATATTTCAGTCTATATTTCATTCTATTCTTTTGGTATTTTTAATTTTTATTCATGGTGAAGCTATCTTTACCACTGGATTTAAATAAGCATACCATGTAGTCAGGTGAACCCCAAGCATTTACCAACAAGGAATTTTCAGGACTCATACTTAAAGTGGTGTTCCGGCTAAAATGATAATTTTTAAATAAAAATACCCCTATAATACCCCTATAATACACAAGCTTAATGTATAATGTATTCTAGTAAAGTTAGTCTGTAAACTAAGGTCTGTTTTGTTAGTTTGTAGCAGTAGTTTGTTATTTTATAAACTTACAGCAGGCCGTGGCCATCTTAAGTGTGGGCATTTGAAGCCAGACTGTATTTCTGCCTGGATCTCATCCTTGCAGATCTCGCACAAGCAGGGTAATAGGTTTCAGGTCAGGTTTCCATAGCAACGGCAGTGTCAGAGGAAGTTGCTGGCCCTTCCCAGAAGGTCTGTGTATTATGCCGGGGGTCCGTGTATTATGCAGGGGGTCCGTGTATTATGCATGGGGTCCTTGTACTATGCAGGGGGTCTGTGTACTATGCAGGGGGTCCGTGTAATATGTCGGGGGACCGTGTATTATGCTGGGTGTCTGTGTATTATGCCAGGGGTCCGTGTATTATGCAGGGGGTCTGTGTATTATGCAGGGGGTCCTTGTACTATGCAGGGGGTCCTTGTAGTATGCAGGGGGTCCGTGTATTATGTCGGAGGTCATTATATTATGCTGGGGGTCTGTGAATTATGCCGGGGTCTATTATGCCGGGGGTCTGTGTACTATGTCAGGGATCTGTGTACTATGCAGGGGTCCATGTATTATGCAGGTGGTCCTTGTACTATGCAGGGGGTCCGTGTAGTATGCCGGGGGTCTGTGTATTATGCCGGGGGTCCATGTATTATGCCGGGGGTCTGTGTATTATGCCGGGGGTCTGTGTATTATGCCGGGGGTCTGTGTATTATGCCGGGGGTCTGTGTATTATGCCGGGGGACTGTGTATTATGCCGGGGGTCTGTGTATTATGCCGGGGGTCTGTGTATTATGCCGGGGGTCCGTGTACTATGCAGGGGGTCCTTGTATCATGCAGGGGGTCCGTGTATTATGCAGGGGGTCCGTGTATTATGCAGGGGGTCCTTGTACTATGCAGGGGGTCCGTGTATTATGCCGGGGGTCCGTGTATTATGCTGGGGGTCTGTGTATTATGCCGGGGGTCCTTGTATCATGCAGGTGGTCCTTGTATCATGCAGGGGGTCCGTGTATTATGCCGGGGTCCATGTACTATGCAGGGGTCCATGTATTATGCAGGGGTCCGTGTATTATGCTGGGGGGCTGTGTAAGGTTTCTTTCCTGAAACTTCCTTCTTAAAGTTAAGGTGCGTGTTATACGCCGATAAATACGGTACTTGCTACGTTACTAAAACTAGCATTTAACATGAAAAGAATTTCAGATACATAAGACCCCTTTCACACTGAGGCAGTTTTCAGGTGTTTTCACGTTAAAATAGTGCCTGAAAACTGGCTTTACACTAAGGGAATGTGTCAGTGAATAAAGAGAATGATTGTGTCTTTTAATTGAGGAGAGAATGATTCATCAATATACTGTATTTATTAATGAACCAGTTTTAAAACTTTGTGCGCTGACTATGCTGGACATGGCCACTGTGTGGCAGCACTTGTCTGATGTAGAGGTTCTCCATTATTTAAAAAGACGGCACATTTCTGTTCAAAGCAATGGTTTTACTTAAAGCGGACCTTCTGTGGAAATAGAAGGTCTGGTTTATTTGTAGCCACAAATAGGTTTAAAAAGCCATTGTTTAGGTAACTATAACCCCCACAAAAAATGTAATGCAATAAAAGAAAAAAAAATATATATATACAGTATATATAACAGCTTCAACTCTTCGCTTTGTGATTTTTACCTACAGGTAAGCCTATAATAAAGCTTACCTATAGATAAAATGAATATCTCCTAAACGTACATCGTTTAGGAGATATTCACCCTGCGTGCACCTGCAGATGTCAGCGGCGCGTGCGCTCTGAAGGTCTGGCGTATCTTGCCGGAACTTCAGAGCTTCTTGCAGGAATCGAGGGCTCCCGCACGCCACTCACAGCACCGGAGCACGCAAACCCGTAAGTAATGCCGGGGTATCATGTTAGCCCCCCCAGCGGTGACCGGGCGCTGCTACGCGGGCTTTGTTCTAAGGTAAGTATTTCATAATGTGCTAGTATGCAATGCATACTAGCACATTATGCCATTGTCTTGCAGGTTTTTTTTCCAGCTTTTACTGCTGCTTTATTACTTCGCATACAGTCAATCAAGCACCATATAATAATGTTTTTATAAAGTCCTTTGCATTTTAATCATGTATAATAAAAAATTTATATTTTATCTTAAGACCTCCTTGTCTGGCCTGTACAGTCTGATCCTTGTTTCTTTGTTTTCAGTTTCTTCTGGGAAGGCTGTCCACAAGGTTTAGTAGTGTGTCTATAGCAATGTTTGACCATTCTTCCAGAAGCGCATTTGTGAGGTCAGGCACTGATGTGGACGAGAAGGCCTGGCTCACAGTCTCTGTTCTAATTCATCCCAAAGGTGTTCTATTGGGTTGAGGTCAGGACAGTCATGTTCCTCCACCCCAAACTCGCACATCCATGTTTTTATGGACCTTGCTTTGTGCATACAAGTAAAAATCATAATTTTTTTTTGCTAGAAAATTACTCAGAACCCCCAAACATTATATATGTTTTTTTTAGCAGAGACCCTAGGGAATAAAATGATGGTCATTGCAATTTTTTGTGGTCACATGGTATTTGCGCAGCAATTTTTCAAATGCAATTTTTTTGACATAAAAAAAACAATTTCATGAATTAAAAAAAAAAACCCAAAGCACTAAAGTTAGCACATTTTTTTTGTATACTGTGAAAGATCATGTTACGCAGAGTAAATAATGACAAAACATGTTGTGCTTTAAAATTGCAGACACTCTTGGAATGGCGCCAAACTTCGGTATTTTAAAATCTCCATAGGCTACGCTTTAGAAATGTTTACAGGTTACCAGTTTAAAGGTACAGAGGAGGTCTAGTGCTAGAATTATTGCTCTCGCTCTAACGTTCATGGCAATACCTCACATGTGTGGTTTGAACGGCGTTTACAGATGTGGACAAGGCATACATATGCGTTCGCTTCTGCGAGCACGCAGTAACGGGGTCGCTTTACATTTTTTTTACATTGTTTATTTATTTATTTATTTATTTTTTACACTTTCCCTTTACATTTTTATTTTTGATCACTTTTATTCCTTTTACAAGGAATGTAAACATCACTGGTAATAGGAATAAGGCATGACAGGTCCTCTTTACGGAGACTTCTGGAGTCTATAAGTCCCCAGATCTCTCCTCTAGGCTGGAAAGCCTGAGATGAAAAAAAAAAAAAAGCGATCTCAGGCCCTCAAGCTAAAAAAACGGCAGTGTTTACATCTGCCGGCGCCAGAAGTGACGTCATAGAGGGTCATAGAGATGGCCAGGGGCCGTCTGGTCCTTGGCCAGCTCTATGGTAAACAGTCGCCACCGGCCCATTTATTTTCCGGCTTGCCGATCTCACGGGCGAGCCAGTAGAAGCCCCGTAAAAAAAATAAAGGGGCTCAAAAGCCACTAGGATTGTTTAATATGAGAGGCAATCGGCAGCTAAAAAAACAATATCTGAATGATGCCTGCAGCTGCAGGCATCATTCGGATTTAACCACTTAAAGCCCAGGATGTCATATGATGTCCACCTAGGGATAAGGGGCTAGGGGCAATTTTCATTCATGGTCACTAGAACTGGTTTCCCATTGAAAGATAAATCTTTGTGTTTTGCTTTGGTGACAACTGTAACATTTTGGATTTACAATCTCCTGTCTAATGGTCACTAGGAAATATAGAGAAGTGACCCCCAATGGGGGTCACAAGCAGCAATAAAAATCTGCTAGGAGTTCTAATCTTTTCACACACCATCCATCCATCCTAATAAAAAATGTTTTCACTATAAATGCACTTTAATTTCTTTCTTCTTCTTTACAGGAACAACTTTATTCCAAAATGTATTACTTTAGCCTTTAAACTTCAAGCAAGAGATTATGTCATGAGTCTGTTGCAGGCAGTAGGAAGCATTTCCTCAGTCTTTTCTCCTCCAGTGTGCAATCTGCAACAGTACTGTCAAAAACCATGAAATCAGACCAAGACAGAAGTATAGTTAAATCACACTTGTTTAAAGTGGGAGTCCACCTAAAAAAAATATTAAAAGCCAGCAGCTACAAATACTGCAGCTGCTGACTCTTAATAAATGGACACTTACCTGTCCCAGGGTCCAGCAATGTCGGCAGCCGACGCCGATCACTCGCTCGACTCTTGGCAGCTGCCGCCGCCATCCTAGGTGAGGGAATCAGGAAGTGAAGCACTGCGACTTCACTTTCCGGTTCCCTTCTGCGCATGCGCGAGTCGCGCCGCGCGTCGTAACTGTTCCCCGCTATCTGCTGGGACCTGTGTGTTTCCCAGGAGACAGCGCGGAGGGACAAGAAGAGGCGTAGACACCCGTGGGAGTCTATACCAGGAAGTGGGTGCAAATACCTGTCTTAGACAGGTATCTGCACCCCCCTCCCCCCTGAAAGGTGCCAAATGTGACACCGGAGGGGGGGAGGGTTCCGAAAAGCAGAAGTTCCATTTGTGTGTGGAACTCCGCTTCAATAATACAAGTAAAAAGAACAAACGTAGTCAAAACATAGCCAAAGTTCAGTAACCGGAACGGATAGTCAGCCAAGCCAGAACTCAGGGATCAATATAGTGAAACAGCAAGCAGCATCTGGAGCCAGAAGGGATGTTAGCAAAGCAAGTCTTTAAACAGGAATGCAGTCGATCATCTCTGTGATGTTGACCAAGGCAAAGGCAGAGAACCTCTAGACTGGATGGCTTAAGTAGGCAGGACTGATGAGCAGGATATCATCAACAGCTGAGTAACTGAGGAGAGAGATGGGAGCTGGCAATTAGCCGACAGCTGAGTGGCCAGCTCAGAGAAGGAAGGGCTGAGCCCAGCCCTGACAAGTACAAAGCTGGCCATACACTCTTTGAATTTCCCTCATTCAGCCCCATGGGCTGAACAAGGGGAATTCATCAATTCCCACATCCACACTCAGCAGCATTGCTTTCATTTCCTGCCTAGACAGAGAGGACATATTTAGAACTGTGGAATGGGTGTGGGGGGTATTCGGATACCAAAGTAGGAAGAATAGAGTTGCCCCAAGGGAAGCTCGGGGCCTTAAAAGCTAGATGTAGACTGTCAAGAAATAGAGCTTTCACCGGCTGAATATACACCTCCTCCTTGGACTCAGCCAGGAAGACAGCAGCTGTGAGACTTCTAGAAGATGATCTGCAACTCCATACATGTTCTTAAATATCTCCAAATTTATTGATACTCCATATAAGACAAATAGGTACAGCAGATGTTAACGCGTTTCAGCCATAACGGCCTTGCTCACAACATGTATGTACAAAAACAACATATAGTATTATATATATTAGATACAGTATTATAAATAGTATAAAAACCTTGCCCCTCCTTCTGTTGATCACAGGAGTTTTCATTTAACTCATTAGTGGTTATCTGGATGAAACAATAAGACAAAACAGTTATCGTGTTGGCAGCTGAGCGACTACTTATCCTGCACCCGACAGCTCAGGAGGACTTTTGGATAATTTGGGGTAGTAGCACCTTTCCTGTCTCTTCAGCAGATGTAAGACACCCCTAGAACGGGACAAGAGGAGACATCACACAACTCATGAGTGCTTGGCCTGGCTCTGAGGAAGAAGGCATCCCTTCGAAACGCGTCAGTGGCCCTTGAAATCTCCCCTATTACCATCCGGAGTCTGTTGTCAGTAGACCAATTGCTGTCATCTGGAAATCATTTGTATCACGAGTCTTTTCCCACATGTTTGTGAGTAGTATTTTACGTCATTTTTAATAAAAATATGTCCAAGGATAATGCACAAGGCTGGTGCGTCCTCTTTTTTTCTTTTTTCTCTGGTAACATGTTGACTGACAGTGATCTGTATTGAAGAAATGACTGGCCCTGAAGATGTTTGAACTTCCCTTACTATTTAGTAAAGAAAATAAGAAAACCGTTGGACTGGACTCACTTTATTTTGTACTGATAGCCTATACCTGGGGAGTTGTAAGTAAAGTAGGCCTCTGGATACTTCTGGCAGAAGATGTTGGTGCTTTTGCTTAGCATTAAAAGGACTTGAGGTACACTCTACAAGTGCAGTTGCTCTAGAACTTACTAAATGAGGTAAAACTTCACTTTGTAAAGAATATCCAGTCACATGCAAGGAAAATTAAGAAAAAAACAGCATTTGTGCTTGCACGTGATTGGATGATGTACGTCAGCAGAGCTTCTGCTCATTTAATAAGCTCTGGAGCAACTGCACTTGCAGAGTAGACATGTGCAATTCGTTTAGTTCCGAATTCGGAAACTCGGAGATTCGGAAATTGAGAATTTCTGAAATTCGAAATTCAGAAATTTGGAAATTCAAAAATTTTGGAAATTCGGAAATTCAAAATTTCGGAAATTCGGAAGTTCGGAAATTCTAAATTTCAGAAAGTCAAAAATTCGAAATTTGGACATTCGAAAATTCGAAATTAGGAAATTTGAAAATCCGAAATTAAGAAATTCCAAAATTCAAAAATTTGGAAATGTGAAAATCCAAAAAAAGGAATGAAAATCTGAACATTCAAAAGAATGAAAATCTGAAAATTCGAAAACCCAAAAATCTGAAATAATAACTAACTAATAATAAATATTAAATTAGAGGTATTGGAATTTACTTTCAAATTTGGCTGTTAGTGAATATATTTGAACGAATTATCTGAAATAATGAATGCCGTATCTTAACGAATGGAACGTAACGATCTAATAACAATAAATAACAATAATAATAATAAAAACTTTTTATTATTATTAATTTGTTCCATTACATTTGTTTAGATGCGGCATTCGTTATTTCGGTTAATTTGTAACTTCAGATAAATTTGTATTCATTACATTTACAAAGCCAAATTTGAAAGGAAATTCCAATACCTATAATTTAATAGTTATTATAAGTTAGTTATTATTTAGAATTTTACTGATTTTCTTTCTTTTTTTCAGATTTTCGAATTTTCGAATTTCTGAATTTCCGAATTTTTGAAATCCCGAAAATCAAAAAATTCCGAAATTTGGAATTAAAAAATTCGGAGATTCGGAATTTGAAAATTCGAAATTCATAAATTCAAAAATTCGGAAATTTGAAAAATCAGGAATTTGGAAATTTGAAAATTCGGAATTTCGGAATTCGAATAATTGGAATTTGAAAATTCGGAAATTTGGAATTCGGAAATTGGAAATTCGAAAATTCGGTAATTTGAAAATCCGAATTTTTGCGTTTCCGAATTTTCAAATTTCTGATATTTCGAATTTCCGAAAAAAGCAAAAAAAGAATGAAACGAAAACGAACAATTTTTTTGTCAGTGCACATGTCTATTGCAGAGTGTACAATCTATTTGCCTTTAGTAAATCAACCCCATTGTCTCTCTCTCTCTGAGAGTTGGGGTTCACATTAGTAAAGTTGGGCTTGTGCTGGCTAATGGTACCCCAGAAACTGAATGTTGTACCCATGTTCAACTGGCCCCGCCCACATAGCAGTTTCTACGAATCCTGCGTCCTATAAACTAATCAACTCAAACATTTAAAAGCCGTCCTTATCAGTAAATGTAATATTTTATTATATACCATACTTAGCAAAAAGGTATGTGTGTTAAAAAAAACATAAAACATAAATACATCCAGTCCCTTCCCCTAAGGCTGGGTTTCCACCCAAATATCTAACAAAGTACAGCATTATAAACATACATATGTAATAATGTATAATGTTTACACCTGTTTGTTACAGTGTTATGGTTTTATTTTGTCTGTGAGGGTTTTGTTGAGAGGCCCCATATAGAAAGGGGCTATATTGATATCAGAACTGATTTTTTTTTGGACCGTGAATATTTGTAAAAGGAAACAGAAAAGTTTGGAGACCTCTGCTTTAGTTTACTCTTTAGGGGGACAACCTAAAAGACAAAGCTATGAGTCTCCAGAATGGACATGTAGTAGGTTGGTATTTTGGATTTTGTTAAAAAAACCTATATAATGTTTAACTAGCAAAAAATACAGACTTTAACTTGTAAGCAATAAGTGTCAAAAAAAGTTTAGTCTTTAAGTGGTTAAACTGACCTCATTTACAGACAGAAGTTCATTCCTTTGATCTAAATTCTAAAAGAACGAGAGATACATTGTTTTTCTTTATCGTTTTTTTTTCTTTTCACAGCTTTGAGCAGAGAACGTCCCTGCACATGTTTAACATGAATGGGGAAATGCTGTATTAAGATCGCGATCACGATTTTTTAACGATTAATTGTGCAGCTCTAGTGGAAACCCACCCTTAAGCAGTCTATAGATTAGTCAGTTTTTTTTCGTTCAACCTGGGGGTTAAAGGGGGAAAAAAAAAAGACCCGATTCCCCCATCCACACATTCAATGGGGAATCCTGCCTGCCGAGTCTTTGTATTCTGACAGCGGTGAGATTTCCTGGCCATCAGAATACACCATATATACGCTATAGCCTGCAGTGCTGATCAAGTGGAGAAAATCCAACAGGGCGATTGAACAGAAGTCAACCGGTAGAGTGACTTCTGTACAACCACAGTGCCCATACATGGATCGAAATTTGGCTGGTCCCTGCTGAACTGGATGAATTTTGTTCCATATATATATACATTTATGGGATGTTTTATCATATACTATGTTTTTTTAACACATATATTTTTACTGTGTATGATGTACAATAAAATATTGAGTATGCATCTGTTTACTTTTTCAGATTTCTTGGGGGAACTACAAGCCTAAGGATGTGCTGGACTGGGGCTTAGTTTCTTTCCTAACTTCTTTGTTTTTTTTTTCCATTATCTGGCCTTTTCTTTCTCTGTATGTTTTTATTTTTTTTTCTTATATGTTTTAGCGGTATACTAAAGTGTTTTCTTTACATACAGTAGTACTTTGATGATAAACTCGCTGCACCAGCTCTCAGCCTGGTATGGGATATAATATTTTTATTGCCCGCTTGTGGGTTTGGTTGTACTTTCCAATACATACTATTTTTTGGCTGCCCATTGGTGGTTTATATTTGGATGTATACTTTGTATTTTCTGCTATTACACTCTTTGTGTTTATATCAACCTGTATGATATTCCTTTCATTTTTGTAGTGCATAATGTATACTGCCTTTTGTTCTTTTCTGTACTGTTTATATATATAATAAAAATTGTTAATTATAAAAACAAAATATTGAGTGTGATGATAAGGACAGGTTTGGATGTCAGAATTGATTAGTGTACAGGGCGCAGGATTCATGAAGATTAGATTGTAAGCTCTTGTGGGCAGGGACTGTTGTAGATGTACACTCACCGGCCACTTTATTAGGTACACCTTGCTAGTACTGGGTTGGACCCACTTTTGCCTTAAGAACTGCCTTATTTCTTCATGGCATAGATTCAACAAAGTGTTGGAAACATTCCTCAGAGATTTTGGTTCATATTGACATGATGATTTGTCGGCTGCACTTCCATAATGCGTATCTCCGGTTCCACCACATCCCAAAGGTGCTCTATTGGATTGAGATCTGGAGACTGTGGAGGCCATTGGAGTACAGTGATCTCATTGTCATGTTCAAGAAACCAGTGGTGAGATGATTTGAGCTTTGTGACATGGTGGATTATCCTGCTGGAAGGAGCCATCAGAAGATGGGTACACTGTAGTCATAAAGGGATGGACATGGTCAGCAACAATATTCAGGTAGGCCGTGGTGTTTAAATGATGCTCAATTGGTACTAAGGGGCCCAAAGTGTGCCAAGAAAATATCCCCCACACCATTACACCACCACCAACCTGATCCGTTGATACAAGGCAGGATGGATCCATACTTTCATGTTGTTTACACCAAATTCTGACCCGACCATCTGAATGTCACAGTTGAAATCAAGACTCATCAGACCAGGAAATGTTTTTCCAATTTTCTATCGTCCAATTTTGGTGAGCCTGTGCAAATTGTAGCCTCCGTTTCATGTTCTTAGCTGACAGGAGTGGCACCTGGTGTGACCTTCTCCTGATGTAGGCCATCTGCTTCAAGGTTCGATGTGTTGTGCATTCTGAGATGGTATTCTGCATACCTTGGTTGTAACGAGTGGTTATTTGAGTTAATTTTGCCTTTTTATCATCTCAAACCAGTCTGCCCATTCTCCTCTGACATTACCAAGGCATTTTTGTCCACACAACTGCCACTCATCAGTAGATCAGCAGTTTTTTTTAAACACTCAGACCAGCCCGTCTGGCACCAACAACTATGCCACATTCAAAGTCACTTAAATCCCCTATCTTCCCCATTCTGACGCTTGGTTTGAACTTCAGCAAGTCATCTTCACTACGTCTAGATGCCTAAATGCATTGAGTTGCTGCCATGTGATTGGCTGATTAGCAATTTGTGTTACCAAGCAATTAAAGAGGTTGTAAACCCTGCTTTATGATTTTTACCTACAGGTAAGCCTATAATAAGGCTATAAGCCTATAATAAGGCTATAGCCTATAATAAGGCTTACCTATAGGTAAAATGTACAGTATATCTCCTAAACCTGCACGGTACAAGCGCTCTTAAAGCGCTGGAAATTCAGCGCTTCTACCCAGAACCCAAGGCTACCGCGCGCATGCATTGGGATTGACATCATCGTGGCTCCAGCCACTTACAGCCCCAGACCCCGCAATCCCGGAAGAAAGGACAGGAGAAGATGTCAGCCTTCTCAGTGGTGACTGGGTGCCGCTGAGAGGGCTTTGTTCTAAGGTGAATATTTCATAATGTGCTAGTATGCGATGCATACTAGCACATTATGCCTTTTGTGTTGGAGGATTTATTTATTTTTTCCTTGGTTGACAACCCCTTTAAATAGGTGTACCTAATAAAGTGGTTGGTGAGTTTATAATATTTATGTGTAAAGCTCTGCATACATTTCTAGATTGTAAGCTCTAATGAGCAGGGCACTCTGATTTGATCTGTATTGTAAGTGTACTGTCTTCCCTCATGTTGTAAAGCGCTGAGCAAACTGTTGTCGCTATATAAATCCTGTATAATAATAATAATAATAAATTGACAACGCTATATAAGTACCTGTAATGAATAAACATACCGTATATACTCGAGTATAAGCCGACCCGAATATAAGCCGAGGCACCTAATTTTACCACAAAAAACTGGGAAAATTTATTGACTCGAGTATAAGCCTAGGGTGAGAAATGCACAGCTACTGTAAGTGGAAAAGAGGGTCAACAATGGCCATTTGCAGCCTCACTGTGCCCATTTGCAGCCATAGGTCCCCTGAACTTCAAACTTGGTAGTTAAGGGTTCCTAGATGCCCCCTAGCTTCAGCCAAAATTTGAGGTCTCTGGACCCAAAGGGTGCCGAAATGACATTGCTGCAGATGGACACAGTTGACCGACTTTGGGGCCCCGTATCTCAGGGCCACTTGGTGCTCGGAACCCCAAATTTGGTGTGCAAACCCAGTGGTTCTAGCACTACAACATATCTGAAGAGGGGTTCACTTGGTGCCACTTGGTGCTAGGAGCAAGATACGGTGCCCCAAAGTCGGTTTGGAAAATGTGCTTGACATTTTTTTATATTATCTCGGGGCCACTTGATGCTAGGAACCCCAGCTTCAGATATGTTGTAGTGCTAGTACCACTGGGTTTGCTGCAGAAAAGTGATTGACCTGAGTATAAGCCGAGGGGGGCACTTTCAGCACAAAAAATGTGCTGAAAAACTCGGCTTATACTCGAGTATATATTGTATATAAATAAATAAAAGGGCTGATTGTGTCAGACATTTGTGAACACAGCCAAGAACTGGCACCAGGATGTACTGACTATATCATCTCTGAGCAAACATCTCAGTCCAAGAAGTAGTTGCTGACCCTGGACGGTGCTCCAACAAAGATGGCAAAAAGACATTATCAGCAGGAGATTTGTGACCTCTGGAAGCTAATAAATACTTGTAACCACTTACATGTTATTTAGCATTTAAGAATCTACCATGAAGAAAAACATCTGAGGTGTTGTCGATTTTAAATACTCATTACATGCTTTATATATATATGTCTGTCAATGAAAGACAGGAATATTGTGAAGCTGAATGCCATGATGTCATTGTGGAGACCCTGACCTTAAACACAGGATGGCGTTGGGTGATTGTTACCCTTCCCATGTCACTATCAATAGATGCTCTGAAAATGGCAGTGCGTTGTCATTTCATCGCTGTCCCTATTCCAGGATGAAATCCTCAAGCTGGACGCATCGTGTTTTGAAATGTGATCTCCTTCAGGAACATGCTACAAGTGCTTGGAATGGTCTTCCCTCCAAGTCACTCGGTGTTAGTGGAGTAACGGCTTGTGTGCTGTAGTAACCAAACACAGATAAGATGCCGTTACTAAGACATACCCTGCCGGGCTGGCAGAGGAGATGCAGTGTCCTCATCCTGTTTCCCAGCTCCGTTTTATAGGCATTGTCAGTAAAGTTATTTATTCCGCACAAAGTAGAATTATTAACAACTGCCGGATCTGACTATGACCTTTACCCAGTGGCGGCTAGTGCTCAAATTTTTTTTGGGGGGGGGGGGGGGGTGCAAACAAACTGAACAATACTGAAAAGAAAAACATAAATTGCAGCAACTGTGCCATCAAACGCAGCCACTGTGCCTATCAAATGCCGCCACTGTGCCCATCAATTGCAGCCACTGTGCCCATCAATTGCAGCCACTGTGCCCTTTAGAGGCTGCCACTGTGCCCATCAAACACTGCCATTGTGCCCATTAAATGCCATCAAAAGCTGCCACTGTGCCATCAAAAGCTGCCACTGTGCCCATCAAACGCTGCCACTGTGCCATTAAACGCTGCCACTGTGCCCATCAAACGCTGCCACTGTGCCATTAAATGCTGCCACTGTGCCCATCAAATGCTGCCATTGTGCCAATCGAATGCTGCCACTGTGCCCATTGAATGCTGCCACTCTGCTCATCGAATGCCGCCACTGTGCCCATCAAATGCCATCACTGTGCCCATCAAATGCCGCCACTGTGCCATCAAATACCACCACTGTGCCCATCAAATGCTGCCACTGTGCCATTCAATGCTGCCACTGTACCATCCAACACTGCCACTGTGCCCATCGAATGCTGCCACTGTGCCCATCGAATGCCGCCACTGTGCTCATCAAATGCTGCCACTGTGCCATCAAATGCTGCCACTGTGCCATTCAACACTGCCACTGTGCCCATCGAATGCCGCCACTGTGCTCATCAAATGCTGCCACTGTGCCATCAAATGCTGCCATTGCGCCCATCGAATGCCGCCACTGTGCCCATCAAATGCTGCCACTGTGCCATCCAACGCTGCCACTCTGCCCATTGAATGCTGCCACTCTGCCCATCGAATGCTGCCACTGTGCCATCCAATGCCGTCACTGTGACCCCCTCGCCCGCTGGCAGTCTGCCCGGCACTTACCCTGTCTCAGTGGGGCAGCGGGTGACGGCGATGAGCGCTGTCCTTCGATCGGTGTCTTCATGTGTCTCTTCCTGTCCTCTCCTCCCATCAGGTGTTCAATCACAGCGCCTGTCGCTTCAGCCAATCAGGTGACAGGTAACACACCTGAGCACCTGATTGGCAGAGAGGCAGTTCAGTGTCAGGACAGCAAATATTCATTCGCTGTTCTAACACACCTGGGTGAACTGCGAGCGCCAAGCATGGCGCTTGCAGGTCACCTTTTTTGACGCCTATTAGAGCCTATGGCTCTAATCAGGTGCTTCAAAAACACCCCCCCGCTGCTGTAATTCAGGCGCCTGAAAAGGGGCCGGGCGCCTGAATAAGGGGTGGCAGCGGTGGCCATGGATGGATTCATGCTATGCATGAATCTTTCCATTGGTCATAGAGGGCGTGGCTGGAGAGAGGGGGCGGCGCCCGTGCGCCCTTATGGACGCACCGCCTCTGCCTTTACCATCACTTATGAATTCCAAGTGATATATATTTTTAGGGGCAAAGAGGGCTTCATTTTAGGCTGCATTCACACTAGTGTTTCATGAATACAGCAAAATGTGCAGTTAAAAATTAGCAAGCGCAGATCAACATTTAAAAAGCTGCATGAGCTACTTTGATGCATTTGTTGCTCGTAGGACAACCCATTGAAATTAGGGTTACACCGGTACCACTTTTTTTAAGACTGAGTACAAGTACTGATACTTTTTTTCAAGTGGTCGACGATACTGATTACCGATACTTTTTTTTAATGTCATGTGACAGTGGCACTAATATGCAGCACTGATGACGCGTGGACTGTGTCAGTGATTTTTGTTTTTATTTTATTTTTTACTATTTTATTTTCTATTTTGTTTTTTTTTTGTTTTTTCTTTTTACAATGCTTTCTTTATTTTTACTATTTAACATTTTCAATATTTATTACAATTCCTTTTTTTAGCCCTGTTGGGGGGTGCTTTGGTGAGATATCAGAGCCCTGACATCTCCTTTTTGAGACAGGGAAGAGGACTGAGGACACAGATTCCCCAGTCCCTTTCAGCAGCCTCAGCTGCACTGAAATGAATGGACAGGAGGCAGAGACTCTTCTCCATTCATAAACTGAAGCATTGTAAACACAGTTTACAATGCTCAGAGACAGTTATGAATAGATAGAGTCAGTGATGAAAAGCTCCCTATGAGTGGTGGAGGGGGACCTTTCATCCATCTGCCTATCCTCTATTCATCGAGTGCTTTTCATTCATGTAATTTATAGCTTCTATGAATGGAGGGGGGGAGGTGGATATGGTGGACATAGTCAACACTCTTGATGATTGCATATGACAGGTAAAACAGCTGTGATAAGCCCAGCAGGTGGATAACTCATCCCTAATATCACATGAAGGGTGACCCCACCAATGAGATAGTGGAGTATTTTTTTCCATTTCTTTTGATTTTGAAGAGTGTGTAAAAAAAAGATTATTGTGATCCCTGTTCTGGATTTATTCTGTGCAACCATTTATTTTTTATTTGGAAGAGTATTTTTTTAAGTTTCTTTCATCTTCTTTATTCTACTGTTGCGCAGGATAATGATAATTTTTAAAGTCATTATTGGGTTGCTCAGTCCAAGCTTTTTGTTCAGACAAAAGAAGCCGCAAAAAAAGGAAAAAGCTATCCCATATTACTTCGGGAACCCTTCGTCATGTATTCAGTACTTATTTGAAAAGCAAAGATTTTATACAGTGCATTAAAAAAGTATTCATACCCCTTGGCATTTTCCACATTTTGTCATGTTACAACTAAACACGTAAATGTATTTCATTGGGATTTTATGTGATAGACCAACACAAAGTGACACATAATTGTGAAGTGGAGGGAAAATGATAAATGGTTTTCACATTTTTTTACAAATAAATATGTGAAAAGTGTGGCGTGCATTTGTATTCAGCCCCCTTTACTCTGATACCCCTAACTAAAATCTAGTGGAACCAATTGCCTTCAGAAGTCACCTAATTAGTAAATAGAGTCCACCTGTGTGTAATTTAATCTCAGTATAAATACAGCTGTTCTGTGAAGCCCTCAGAGGTTTGTTAAAGAACCTTAGTGAACAAACAGCATCATGAAGGCCAAGAAACACACCAGACAGGTCAGGGAGTGGAGAAGTTTAAACCAGGGTTAGGTTTTAAAAAAATATCCCAAGCTTTAAAAATCTCACGGAGCACTGTTCAATCCATCATCCGAAAATGGAAGGAGTATTGCAGAACTGCAAACCTACCAAGACATGGCCGTCCACCTAAACTGACAGGATGGGCAAGGAGAGCATAAATGAGAAGCAGCCAAGAGGTCCATGGTAACTCTGGAGGAGCTGCAGAGATCCACAGCTCAGGTGGGAGAATCTGTCCACAGGACAACTATTACGGGCCGTACACACGATAGGAGTGTTGGATGTGAGCTTGTTGTCGGAAAGTCCGACCGTGTGTATGCTCCATAGAACATTTGTTGTCGGACTTTCCGCCAACAAATGTTTGAGAGCAGGTTCTCAAATTTTCCGCCAACAACACACAATTCCGATGCACAAAAGTCCATGCTTACCTGGAATCAAGCAGAAGAGCTGCACTGGCTATTGAACTTAATTTTTCTCGGCTTGTCGTACGTGTTGCACGCAGGCCCCGGATTTACTCCCTTTGCCGCCCCAAGGCCGGGCCCTTCAATGCCGCCCCCCCCCCCACACACACACACACCACCAGAAAGAGCCCCCAGACATGATACGGTCAAAGACTGCAGACATGATACAAGAGATGGTCAGAGACTGCAATCATAGTACAGGAGATGGTCAGAGATTGCAGACATGATACAGGAGACGGTCAGAGACTGCAGTTCCTATGGACATTAGTAGATAATGGCCGATAGGCCCTCTCACCTGACCCAGCGATACAGCAATGGTTCCCTCTGATCAGGAGTCAGCTCACTCTGAATTGCCCGTGGCGAGTCTGTTGGGTAGCACCCAGATCTGTATTCCTGCAATGACTCCATTCCTTTCTCCGCCAGGGATGGCGCCAGGCTGTGTGGCTTTCCCTCTGGTGGCGCAGGGCAGCGGGGTTCTCTCTCTGATGGTGTTCCCTCAGCACTGCCCTCTCCCTCTGGAGTCCTGGGTGTACTTTCCTGGGTGTAGACCCCCCCAGGACAAACCACCCCCCTCCATTAGTACAGACCCCCCCAGGACAAACCCCCATCCATTAGTACAGACCCCCACCAGGACAAACCCCCCTCCCTTCATTAGTACAGATCCCCCCAGGACAAACCCCCCTCCCTTAGTACAGACCCCCCCTAGGACAAACCCCCCTCCCTTCATTAGTACAGACCCCCCCAGGACAAACCCCCCTCCCTTCATTAGTACAGATCCCTCCAGGACAAACCCCCCTCCCTTAGTACAGACCCCCCTAGGACAAACCCCCCTCCCTTCATTAGTACAGACCCCCCCAGGACAAACCCCCCTCCCTTTATTAGTACAGACCCCCCCAGGACAAACCCCCCTCCCTTCATTAGTACAGACTCCCTCCAGGACAAACCCCCCTCCCTTCATTAGTACAGACCCCCCAGGACAAACGCCCCTCCATTAGTACAAACCCCCCAGGACAACCCCCCTCCATTAGTACATACCCCCCAGGACAACCCCCCCTCCATTAGTACATACCCCCCAGGACAACCCCCCTCCATTAGTACAACCCCCCCAGGTCAACCCCCCCTCCATTAGTACAAACCCCCCCCAGGAGAACCCCCTCTCCATTAGTACAAACCCCCCCAGGTCAACCCCCACCCCCTCCATTAGCACAGACCCCCCCAGGACAAACCCCCCTCCCTTCATTAGTACAGACCCCCCCAGGACAAACCCCCCCCTCCATTAGTACAGACCCCCAGGACAACCCCCCCTTCATTAGTACAACCCCCCCAGACAAACCCCCCCTTCACTAGTACAGAGCCCCAGGACAACCCCCCTTCACTAGTACAGAGCCCCAGGACAACCCCCCCTCCCAGGACAACTCCCCCTCCATAAGTGAACAGATGGAACAGATGGAGACAGGCTTGGGCGGGAGTGGGGGGAAGTTCCTTTTGTAACGCAAGACTTGTGTAAGATCTCATGCCGCATACACACGAGTGGACTTTACGGCAGACTTTGTCCGGCGGACGGGATTTCATCGGACAATTAGATCGTGTGTGGGCTCCAGCGGACTTTGTTTTCTCAAAAGTTGGACGGACTTAGATTTGAAACATGTTTTAAATCAATCCGTCGAAATCGAGTCCGGTCGAAAAGTCTGCTTGTCTGTATGCTAGTTCGACGGACAAAAAGCCACTCTAGGGCAGCTGTTGGCTACTGGCTATGAACTTCCTTGTTTTAGTCCGGTCGTACGTCATCACGTATGAATTCGACGGACTTTGGTGGATTGTGTGTAGGCAAGTCCGTTCATTCAGAAAGTCCGTCATAAAGTCCGTCGAAAAGTCCGCCGGGCAAAGTCTGCCGTAAAGTCCGCTCGTGTGTACGCGGCATTAGAAGAACTCAATCCCTCTAATTATATTATAATAATAGAGACCATTCCATTCCAACTTTGATGTTTATAAATAAAGTTTGTTCATTGTTTAGCAATGGAGAAATACTTAATCAAGTCTGGAACTCTGAAAGAGAAACTGTTAAATGAAAATCAAGGAAGAAAGTGGAAGTACAAAGAAGAATAAATCGAGTAACTGAGTTTCAATCTGATTTGCTCTCGAAAGCAAGCACATCCTTCACATTAAATTTAAAATTAAATATAGATGTAAAAATAAATAGGTTCCTCACCAAAAAAAAGGTTAAATCTTTTTAGGTGTGCCATGAACATTTTTAGATCTTTTTGGTTTCTCAAAAAAGTTTGAGAAACACTGTTCCAGCAGGACAGCGACCCTAAACATACAGCCAGAGTTACAATGGAATGGTTTGGATCAAAGCATATTCATGTGTTAGAATGGCCCAGTCAAAGTCCAGACTTAAATCCAATTGAGAATCTGTGGCAAGACTTGAAAATTGCTGTTCACAGACAATCTCCATCCAATCTGACAGAGTTTGAGCTATTTTGCAAAGAATGGGCAAAAATGTCACTCTCTAGATGTACAAAGCTGGTAGAGACATCCCCAAAAAGACTTGCAGCTGTAATTGCAGTGAAAGGTGGTTCTGAATGAATGAATGAGTGACTTGTATAGCGCTACCTATGCGAACTGAATCGCCTCAGGGCGCTTTTTGGCCCCGGTGTCCACCTGCGGCATACTTACCAACTGTCCCGGATTTCCCGGGACATTCCCGGGATTTGGACTCTTTTCCCGAGTTTATTGTTTCCCGGGAAATGTCCAGAGAAATACGTTTTTTTACGAATTTTTGCCGCCGCCGCTAGAGGTTTGTGGCCGGCGGAGACATTGTCTCCGCCACCCTCTCCGCCGCCCGCCATTTTTAAGGAGACCAGGAACAGCTGGGTGGCTAGACGAAGCTCCGCCTCGCCCCTGGAAAGGTAAGGGGGGCACCGCTGGGGACACCTCATGTTAGGGGGGGGCACCGCTGGGGACACCTGATGTTAGGGGGGGGCACCACTGGGGACATCTGATGTAAGGGGGGCTCCGCTGGGGACACCTGATGTAAGGGGGGGCTCCGCTGGAGACATCTGATGTAAGGGGGGGCTCCGCTGGGGACACCTGATGTAAGGGGGGGCTCCGCTGGAGACATCTGATGTAAGGGGGCTCCGCTTGGGACACCTGTTGTAAGGGGGGACTCCGCTGGGGACATCTGATGTAAGGGGGGGCTCCGCTGGGGACACCTGATGTAAGGGGGGCTCCGCTGGGGACATCTGATGTAAGGGGGGGCTCCGCTGGGAACATCTGATGTAAGGGGGGCTCCACTGGGGACACCTAATGTAAGGGGGGGCTCCGCTGGTGACACCTGATGTAAGGGGGGCTCCGCTGGTGACACCTGATGTAAGGGGGGGCATCACTGGGGACATCTGATGTAAGGGGAGGCTCCGCTGGTGACACCTGATGTAAGGGGGGCTCCGCTGGTGACACCTGATCTAAAGGGGGCTCCGCTGGTGACACCTGATGTAAGGGGGGCTCCGCTGGGGACATCTGATGTAAGGGGGGACTCCGCTGGGGACATCTGATGTAAGGGGGGGCTCCGCTGGGGACATCTGATGCAAGGACGGACTCTGCTGGGACACGTGATGCAAGGACAGACTCTGCTGGGGGCACCTGATGCAAGGACGGACGGCTGGTGGCAGGCGATGTGGCAGGTGACACGCTCAGGGATCCCACTGATTTGGCATTATGGTGAGTTGAATGATTTAATTTTATATTACAATGTAATAATAGAAATAATGCACTTCAATCATCCTGACACCATAACAACCATGGTGCCGGGATGATTGAAGTGCTAACACCAGGTGTTTGGAGTATCTTTATCTGCTAGTTGTTAAACTTTCTAGAATACACATATTTCTATTGTGTAGGATCTGGGCCTGCTGTCCCTCCATCCCTCTCCCCCCCTTTCCCTCTCCATCCCTCATTCATCTCAGACTCTAACCACACCCCTTTGAGCCACGCCCACTTAAGACACGCCCACTATTTGCATAAACCCCGCCCATTTTTGCCGCGCCGCGCTTCGCACGCCACATTTTTACTTCCCCCCGCCTACAAACGCATGCCCCGCCCCCTAATTATAATAAGACTCCACCTACAGCCAAAAAAGTGTCCCTAAAATTTTTTTTTCAATGTTGGCAACTATGCTGCGGTATAGTGCGGTCCTTTACCCCGTGGGGTCCCAACATGCTTACAAACACATACAATATACACATATTTGGCCAATTTTTTTCAACAGGGTCTAATTAACCTACCAAGTTCTACAAAGTATTGACTCAGGGGGGCTGAATACAAATGCACACCACACTTTCAGATATTTATTTGTAAAAAAAATTAAAAACCATTTATCATTTTCCTTCCACTTCACAATCATGTGCCACTTTGTGTTGGCCTATCACGTAAAATTCCAATAATATACATTTACATTTTTGGTTGTAACATGACAAAATGTGGAAAATTTCAAGGGGTATGAATACTTTTTCAAGGCACTGTAAGTATGTGTGTGTGTTTAGGAAATAGGAAAGCTAGAAAAAATATCAGTTTCAAAATATATTTAAAGTTAAAGCAACATTTTTACCAAAACATGAATATTAACAATATAGTAAATATAGTAACCCCCCTCCTATAATTGCTAGTAAAAACAGAAAAAAAAACTTATTAGCAAAGAAAGAGCCAATGGCATCCTGGGCCCTGCCTGGAGTTGGGCTTTAAAGCAGTATTAAACCCAAAAGCAATCATTTATTATATTGCAGCAATTATTAGATGTGATGGCTGCATTTGTTTTCTTTTTTAGGCTTTCTTTCTTTTATTTTCCATTACCCATTGATCCTGTCTGAAATTCGGAGCTGTCCTGTGCACACTTATCTCAAGAATTGGGACTAATTGCACAGACTATATTTGTATGTTGTGGAGAATGGGATAGGGGTGAGTTTGAGCAGTTTAGCATAGGAAAGCTGGGCAGGGCTGACACCACTCAGTCCATAAGCATGATGCCTGTTGTCAACAGACAATAGAACCTGCTGAGAGCATTTCTAGCTAATACAAAGATATTTTCAATGCTGCTGACTAACCAGTACAGTACAGTATAGGAATTATAGAGTGGACCACTGTATGCCATGGAGTGATGTACTGGTGACAGTGGGGTGGCTATAAGGCTACATTCCCAGGGGCGGCTAGCACCAAAGCGAATGAGTCTGCTGATTCCTGCAGCTGTTTTTGGAATCTATCATCACTGCTTGATGCATTTTGTGTGCGTTCAGCAGTGACCACCGCAGGTCATTTTTGAGCCTACGAACAGTCACGGATAGCTGCAGCATCCACCAACCTGTCATTAAAGTGTACAGACTCACTTGTGCCAAAAGCAGCGGCCGGAATTTACAGATTCCTGCGACTGACATTCTCAGCGGTGCTAGTCGCCTAGCCTTAAAGTCATCCTGCACAGTGTGTGTGTCCCACGATGGAAGAGAATCTAGAGATACTTTGGAGCTAGGAAATGCTTGAGGACATCTGGAGCCTGCTAAGTGTGACTAATGACCTTTGGATCCATTAAGACTCCGTTCACAACTAGGAGATTTGAATCGCGGGGGCGGAATTATCGCGATTCTGACTGCGATTCCAAAATCGTGGCAAAACGTGGGACGCGTTTGTGATGCCATTATTTCTTAACGGCAACCCAAACACTGCGATTTTGCCGTGATTGTCGAGCGACAAAATACGCTACAATCGCAGCAAAAAACGCAACGCCAAACACTCTTGGCTCTGTGCCAAGATTTGGTACAGGAGCTTCTTTGGAGTGCACAGCGGGGGTGTCGATGCTCGTGGCCGACAGTCGCAATGATCGCCGGCCACGAGCGAACCGTGAGCTGGAGACACAGAACAGGGACGAGTGTGCATAAACACACACTTCCCTGTTTTGTTCTGACAGAAGTGACGGATCGTGTTTTCCTATTGGCTAGGAACCACGATCCGTCACTTCCTCTAGTTAGTCCCCTCCCCCTTCAGTTAGAATCACCTCCCAGGGAACGCAGTTAACCCCTTCTCTGCCCCCCTAGTGTTAACCCCTTCACTGCCAGTGACATTTTTACAGTAATCAATGCATTTTTAATTGCACTGCTATATTAATGCCAATTGTTCCAAAAATGTGTCCAATCTGTCCGCCATAATGTCGCAGTCACGATAAAAATCACAGATCGCCGCCATTACTAGTAAAAAAAAAATAATAATAAAAATGCTATAAATCTATCCCCTATTTTGTAGACGCTATAACTTTTGCACAAACCAATCAATATACGCTTATTGTGATTTTTTTTTTTACCAAAAATATGTAGAAGAATACATATCGGCCTAAACTGTAAAAAATTGTTTTTTATATATATTTTGGGGGATATTTATTATAGCAAAAAGTAAAAAATAATGCGTTTTTTTCAAAATTGGCGCTCTTTTTTTCTTTATAGCGCAAAAAATAAAAATTGCAGAGGTGATCAAAAACCATCAAAAGAAAGCTCTATTTGTGGGAAAAAAAGGACGTCAATTTTGTTTGGGTACCACATCGCACAACCGCCACGCAGTGCCGAATCGCAAAAAGTGCTCTGGTCAGGAAGGGGGTAAATTCTTCCGGGGATGAAGTGGTTAAATGGACTGTAGTGTGTTTCTGCAAAACTGAAAACGCACTAAAAAATGCATAGTTGTCAACCAGGCCTTAAAAACACAAAAAAAAAAAGCGCTGCTCTACGCTCTGATGTGAATGGAGCCTAATGTTGCGTACACACGGTCGGAATTTTTGACAACAAATGTTCGATGAGAGCTTATTGTCGGAAATTCCGACCATGTGTAGGCTCCATCGGACATTTTCTGTCAGAATTTCAGACCAAAAAAAATTTGAGACCTGGATCTCAAATTTTCCGACAACAAAATCCGTTGTCGGAAATTCCGATCTTGTGTACACAATTCCGATGCACAAAGTTCCACGCATGCTCGGAATCAAGCAGAAGAGCCGCACTGGCTATTGAATTTCATTTTTCTCGGCTCGTCGTACGTGCTGTACGTCACCTCGTTCTTGACATTCGGAATTTCCGACAAGATTTGTGTGACTGTGTGTATGAAAGACAAGTTTGAGCCAACAAAAAAAACTGGATTTTGTTGTCGGAATTTCCGATCGTGTGTACATGGCATAAGTGTGAATGCAGTGGAGGATTTCACTCCAATCCAGGTGGAGACTGCAGGGATAATGCACCAACTGGCTTTTTACGTTTTAAATGATCATCGGCTAATTAAAGCAGAACTCCAAACAGAAATAATTAAAAACTGAAAAGCCCATTAGATAATACAATCAAAAAAAGCACCTTTTGCTGTAATACCAACTTCAAACCTGGAGATGTATTTCTTGTGCACCACTAGATGTCCTCGGTCTTCTGGGATGATTGATGGCCAATGTCATTCAATGTCAAATCGCATGCCAAATCGGCTGCACCGATGACCAAAAGTAGTTCCTGTACTACTTTTGGCGACTTCGGGGGCGATTTGAAAAGACATCTGTGCAGGAACCCACACAGATGTATGTCAAATCGCCCCCCGAAGTCGGACTGCAATGCCGGTTTGAAATCGTGCGAGTTCAGCTGATTTCAAACCTGTCCTCAATGTGAACCTGGGCTAGGGCCCGGTTCACACCTATGCGTTTTTTAGTGCTTTTTGCAGAAATGCACTACAGTCCTATGGGTCATGTTCACATTTATGCTTTTTTCAGTCGCTGCATTTTTGGAAATACAAAACGGTGTATTTTTTAACCACTTGCCGACCAGCTGCCGTCATGATACTGTTGCAGGTCGGCACAATCCCGCGTTTTTTAGTGCTTTTTGCAGAAACGCACTACAGTCCTATGGGTCATGTTCACATTTATGCTTTTTTCAGTCGCTGCGTTTTTGGAAACACAAAACGGTGTAGTTTTGGACTTGCCAACCAGCCGCCATCATTATACTGTTGCAGGTTGGCACAATCCCGTAAATCGCTATAGGTGTACATTGGCCCCTTTAAGGGCAATATCAGGCGCGCGTACGCCACCGGAGGCGCGCGCCATCTGCACGGCAGGGGTCCCCATGCTCGTAGCCGACGGTCGCGATGTCCGCCGGCCACCAGCGATCGCAGACCAAAGAGCCAGAATGGGGCTGTCTGTATGTAAACACACAGATCCCCATTCTGACAGGGGAGGAGAGACAGATCTGCTGTTCCTAGTGATTAAGAACAGCGATATGTCTCCTCCTCCAGTTACATAGTAGTTACATAGTAGGTGAGGTTGAAAAAAGACACAAGTCCATCAAGTCCAGTCAGTCCCATCCCCCCACAGTTAGAAACATTAATGAAGGAACACATTTAACCCCTTGATCGCCCCCTAGTGTTAACCCCTTGCCTGCCAGTGTCATTTATACAGTAATCAGTGCATTTAATAGCACTGTTCGCTGTATAAATGTCAATGGTTCCAAAAATGTGTCAAAAGTGTCCGATCTGTCCGCTGCAATGTTGCAGTCTCGCTAAAAATCTCAGATCAATAACATTACTAGTAAAAAAAAACAATTAGAAAGGCCATAAATCTACCCCCTATTTTGTAGAAGCTATAGCTTTTGCGCAAATCAATCACTATACGTTTATTGCGATTTTTTTTTACCAAAAATATGTAGAAGAATATATATCGACCTAAACTGATGAAGATCATGAACTGATGATCCTTTTTGCACATTTTTTATTTGGATATTTATTATAGCAAAAAGTAAAAAATATTGTTTTTTTTTTTCAAAATTGTCGCTCTTTTTTTGTTTATGGCGCAAAAAATGAAAACCGCAGAGATGATCAAATACCACCAAAAGAAAGCTCTATTCATGTGAAAATTTTGTTGGGGTACAGTGTCCCAATTGTCTGTTAAAACGACGAAGTTCTGTATCGCAAAAAATAGCCTGGTCAGGATGGGGGAAAAGCTTCCGGTCTGTAAGTGGTTAATAGACTTCAATTGAGAAGCTGAAGAAAAGCATGTAGTGTGTTTTTGCCACAATTTGCATTTTCTAATCTGTCCAACAACAAAACAAAAAAAGCATAAAAAAATGCAAAAAGCAACAAAAAACACGAGAAAATGCGTCAAAACGCGTGTGCAAAAACGTAAAATTCATTGCAAAAAGCACAACAGAAACGGATCAAAAGCAAAACTGCATAGGTGTGAACCGAGCCTTATGCCCCATACACACGATCCGAAAATCGTACGAAAAATGCCACATTCGAATCGATCGTACGATAATCGGATCGTTAGTACAGAGCTTTCGAGAGCCGATCAGGACAGTTCATCCGATACTATCCTATCAGACATGCACGGAAATTTTTTTCGTACGTTGTCAGATCGTACGATTTTCGTTTCATCAGTACACCTATCGTTCGAAAATGCAATACAAATGCATTACAACACATGACATCACTTCCGAATTTTTATACTGTCGTACGGGAATTTTCGTGACTTTAGTAAACTCATCAGATTCGACATGAGATCAGCATGCAAAAAAAAACGGCCGATCATTCGTCCGATAATCGGATCCTGTGTACGGGGCATTAGGCCCCATAAACACTATTCGATTTTCTGCAGATTTTTGTCTTCAGATTTACCAAAACCATATAATATGAGGTCAAACCTTAATGCCGCGTACACACGAGCGGACTTTACGGCGGACTTTGCCCGGCGGACTGGATTTCGTCGGACAATTCGATCGTGTGTGGGCTCCAGCGGACTTTGTTTGCTCAAAAGTTGGACGGACTTAGATTTGAAACTTGTTTAAAATTTATCCGTTGAAATCGAGTCCGGTCGAAAAGTCCGCCGTCTGTATGCTAGTTCGACGGACTAAGAAGCCACGCTAGGGCAGCTATTGGCTACTGGCTATGAACTTCCTTGTTTTAGTACGGTCGTACGTCATCACGTACGAATTCGACGGACTTTGGTGGATTGTGTGTAGGCAAGTCCGTTCATTCAGAAAGTCCATCGTAAAGTACGTCGAAAAATCCGCCGGGCAAAGTCCGCCGTAAAGTCCGCTCGTGTGTACGCGGCATTAGAGTTTCAATTTTTCAAAAACTGTTTGCTTTAAGACCCCTTTCACACTGGGGCGGTTTGCAGGCGCTATTGCGCTAATAATAGCGCCTGCAAACCGACCCGAAAGTGCCGCTGCTTTGTATCCAGTGTGAAAGCCCCGAGGGCTTTCACACTGGAGCGATGCGCTGGCAGGACGGTAAAAAAAGTCCTGCCAGCAGCATCTTCGGAGCGGTGAAGGAGCGGAGTGTATACCGCTCCTGCCCATTGAAATCAATGGGACGGCGCGGCTATACCGCCGGCAAAGCGCCTCTGTAGAGGCCTCTGTTGCGGTGGTATTTAACCCTTTCTCGGCCACTAGCAGGGGGTAAAACCGCCCCGCTAGCGGCCGCATACCGACGGTAAAACGCAGCTAATAATAGCGGCGTTTTACCGCCGCCGCCGCCCCCCGCCCCAGTGTGAAAGGGCTCTAACTGATTCTAAATCATAAGCTGGCTTAAATTTGTTATTGTATTTAAGTCTGCTACTACATTTAATACTACCTTCCCCCAGACTGACAATGCTGCTGTCTGCTGTGCCTCCTTTTCTCATTTCTCCAAAGTTGTATCTCACTGATACAAGATGTGCAGGGCTGTCTTTAAGGAGGGGCAAAAGAGGCAGCTGCCCTGGGCACCATCTTTGTTGTGGGGCCCTTAGCAGCTGCCTCATACTTGCCAACTATCCCAGTTTAAATTCCCTTGTCCCTTGAAGTTTTAGTCCCGTTGTAAGGTACCTGGTAGTTGAGCCTGACTGGTAGAAGGAGACCTCTCTTAAGCGCTGGTTCAGGAGCCACTGGAAGTGGGAACAGTGGTCTCGTGAGCACAGTGGGTAGGAGGGCCTGATGCGGTTCCAGCAGAAGCAGATGATGGTCTGGAAGGATGCCCCTCTGGGATGGCTGAGCTGCGGATGCAGGTAGACGGATGTAGGCCGGTAGACAGGCAGGTAGCTGAGAAGGCAGCAGCAGGATGCTTGACAGGCAGGCTGGAAGCAGCGTCCCAGGACACAGGCAGAAGCAAGTCAGACAGTCCGTTCAGCAGGAGATCAGGCAGGTATGGCAAAGGGGTGATCCAGGAATAGTCAGGCAGGCAGAAGTTCGGCAACAGGTAATCAGATAAACAAGGTCAGGCAAGCCGGGTCGGATTGGAGACTGGAGAATGGTCAGCCGGGTCACAGGTAAGTACAAATCAGGCGGAAAACAGGAACTCAGGTACAGAGCTGCAGACAAACAGCATCTGACAGAAGCACCTGTCATCCTTTTAAAGGGACCTTGGCGCCAAAACAGCGATAGCGCGAACGGGCGCGCGCACTCGCGAACGCGCGTACGGGCACACGCGGGAGCGCTCCGGCGCCCCCTGGTGGGGAATTAAGCAGAATTGTCCTGGAAGAGCTTCTTGTGCACCTGTGTGCACGCATATTTGCCCGACGGCCACTGATATGCCCCTGACATTGCCCCCCCCCAACGGGCAGCCTCCGGATGCCCAGAATACCCTTCTTTTCAGGATGAGCAGAGAAGTAAGCATGGATTAAACGTCTGGCATGAATATTACAGTCAGGTTCCCATGAATTATTTTCAGGACCATACCCCTTCCACTTAATCAAAAACTGTACTTGCCCAGATCTCTTTCTGCAATCAAGGATAGCCTCCACTTCATATTCCTCATTGCCGTCCACCAGAACCGGTTCAGGGACCCTGGTGCCCCTGTCAGGAAAAGGATCATCTACAGCAGGTTTCAAGAGTGACACGTGAAACACAGGGTGAATCTTGAGTGAATCAGGTAAACACAATTCATAGGACACCTCATTAATCTTTCTTTTCACAGGGAAAGGCCCAATGAACTTAGGAGCAAGCTTCTTGGTGGGACAGGTTAATCTAATATTATCAGTAGACAGCCATACCTTGTCACCAAGCTGAAGGTTTAGGTCTCCTCTTCTTTTCTGATCAAAGAACCTTTTGTTGTCCGCTTGTGCCTTGGATATCGCTTCCCGTAAGATTTGGTTATTATGATTAAGGAACTGCACTGTGTCCTGGACCGCTGGAACTGGGGATTCTGAAAGAAAATCTGGTAAAAAAGATGCATGAAAACCATAGTTGGAAAAGAAAGGGGATTGACCGGTGGCAGAGTGGCTGGCATTGTTATAAGCGAATTCCGCTAGGGGCAACAGAGATACCCAATCATCCTGTACAAAAGATGTAAAACACCTTATGTACTGCTCCAATGTCTGATTTGTCCTTTCAGTTTGCCCATTTGTTTGGGGATGGTATGCTGAGGACAGGGCTAGTTCAATTTTCAGGATCTCACAAAGTGCTCTCCAAAAACGTGAGGTAAACTGCACCCCCCTATCGGACACTATATTTGCAGGAATTCCATGTAACCTGACAATCTCCTTGATGAACACACGGGCCGTCTCCACAGCAGAGGGTGTTCCCTTTAGGGGCACAAAGTGGGCCATTTTGGACAGTCGGTCGACCACCACAAAGATCGCCGAACATCCCTCAGAGCAAGGCAGTTCCACTATAAAGTCCATTGCTATCATCCTCCAGGGCCTGTCTGGTATAGGCAATGGTCTCAGTAAACCCCAAGCTCTGTTCCTGGGAGTTTTATTCTGGATGCAGACAGAACATGAGTTGACGTATGTCTTGCAGAATTCCTTTAGGTTAGGCCACCAAAAGGTGCGCTGCACCAGCTCAAGGGTCTTACGTACCCCAAAATGTCCTGCAAGTGGGTGGTCATGCAGAAGTGTCAGCACCTTGACTCGGGCACTCTCCGGTACAAAAATTTGACTTCCTCTCCACAAAAGTCCATCACGAGGTGTTAAAGAGGATCCCTGAAGGCTTGAAGGTTCTGGAGATGCTGCTCTGATCATGGACAGAAGATCTGTTTGGAGAAGGAGGAAGCTATTTGCCGGCAAGATAGTGTCAGGTACAGAAAGGTCTTTAGGGTTATCGAACATGCGCGACAGCGCGTCCGGTTTTACATTCTTGGATCCGGGCCGATAGGTAATATGGAAACAGAATCGTGTGAAAAATAGAGCCCAACGGGCCTGTCTGGGTCTTAACCTCTTGGCGGATCTTAAATACTCAAGATTCTTGTGGTCTGTGTAAATCAGTACTGGGTGAACTGCGCCTTCTAGCAAGTACCTCCATTCCTCCAAAGCTGTCTTGATAGCGAGTAGCTCTCGATCCCCCACATCATAGTTCCGCTCAGCCGGTGAAAGTTTCCTAGAAAAGAACCCTACGGGGTGCATCAGGTCCTTGTTGCCTTGTCGTTGGGAGATAACAGCACCCACGGCTACTTCGGACGCATCAACTTCCAGGATAAAAGGTAAGGATGGATCCGGATGGCTAAGGATCGGAGCTGATGTAAAACGTTTCTTTAATTCCTCAAAGGCCCTCTGGGCTTCTGGGTTCCAATGGAAACGAGAGTTCTGTTTAGTCAGCTGCGTGATGGGGGATATGATGGCAGAAAACCCCCTAATGAATTTCCTATAAAAGTTTGCGAACCCAATGAAGCGTTGTACACCTTTTTTGTCCATGGGAGCAGGCCACTCTAACACAGCAGATACCTTCTGAGGATCCATTTTGATGCCGGTTGGGGAGATTACCAATCCCAAGAACTGGATCTCCTGCTGTTCGATTTCGCACTTTTCCGCCTTAGCATACAGTCTGTGCAAACGGAGTCGGATCAAGACTTTACGGACATGTTCCCTGTGCTGCTCAAGTGAACTGGAGAAGATTAGAATGTCATCCAGATAGACAATTAAAAAGATGTCCAGGAAATCTCTAAACACGTCATTAACCAGATGCTGGAACGTGGCGGGGGCATTGCATAGACCAAAGGGCATGACGAGGTATTCGTAGTGTCCGAAACGGGTTCTGAAAGCCGTTTTCCACTTGTCCCCGGCCCGAATGCGGACCAGATTATAGGCCCCTCTCAGATCCAGCTTGGTAAAGATAGTAGCAGATCTCAGTTTCTGGAACAATTCAGGTATCAGAGGTAGCGGGTAACGGTTTTTGACTGTAATGTTGTTTAACTCCCGATAGTCCACACAGGGGCGAAGAGACTGATCCTTCTTAGAAACAAAAAATATTCCGGCACCAGCTGGTGAAGTGGAATGTCGGATGAAGCCCTTTTCGAGGTTTTCGTTTAAATAGACCTTAAGTGCCTCTTGCTCCTTTTCGGACAGCGGAAAAATGCGTCCGAAAGGAATTTCAGCCCCAGGAAGCAGCTCAATTGGGCAGTCATAGGGACGATGGGGAGGCAAGGTGTCTGCCCCCTTCTTGCTGAACACATCCGCAAATTCCCGATAGACTTCTGGTACATCTTGGGGCAGGTCTGGATCAATGTCCATACAAAGTAAGGTAGCGGCAGGTTTAGAGGCTTCTGGTAGACAATGTCTTTGGCAGTAGGGTGACTGGAACTTGATTTCGCCCGTGACCCAGTCAACCAGAGGGGTGTGGGCCTGAAGCCAGGGCATGCCCAAGATGATTGGAAATAATGGAGATGAAATAACATCCAGGGTTAGGATCTCTTGATGCTGGGATGAGCAGGTGGCAGGTAGCGGAAGGGTTTCTTGAGAGACTTGTCCAGATTTTATATGGGAACCATCGGCCAAGAAAACTGAGAGTCTATGAGTCTTGTTCCTTAAAGGCAGGTTCTGTTGGGTGGCAAAAGCAGAGTCCACAAAGCAACTACATGTCCCACCACAGTAGAGACAGAGATTTAACTGGCGTCTGCGCGCCCGTTCCTCCGGGGTCAGGGTAGCACGCATAAGTCCCAGCTGCATCGGTTCGGGAGCCTCGGTTGTTTGGGTGACTGGACTCGGGTAAGCAGAAGGTAGGTATCGGGAGGCAGGAACCGGAACTCTTGGAGTCATCCACATAGGGCGTGCTTGTTGGGAAGAGCGTTCAGACCGGCGCTCACGAAGGCGTCGGTCAATCTGGATGGTAATGGCGATGAGTTCCTCAAGAGTATCAGACATCCCTACCCGAGCAAGCTCATCCTTCAGACCCTCAGACAGTCCCATGCGGAACTGGTGACGCAAGGCTGCGTTGTTCCATTGAGTGTCCGCGCTCCAGCGTCGAAAGTCTGTTACATAGTCCTCGGCCGGCCTACGGCCTTGCTGGAGCGCGAACAAAGCTGCCTCAGCGGTAGCAGTCCGTTGAGGGTCCTCATACAGCTGGGCCATGGCTTCAAAGAAGGTGGGCAAGGACTGGACCTGTGCAGCGTTGGTTTCAAGCAGGCGGTGGGCCCAGGTCAAAGGTTCCCCCTGAAGAAGGGATATTACAAATCCCACTTTGGTGGCCTCTAAGGAAAAAGTCCGTGGCTGTAGAGCAAAATAGAGTTGGCAAGTGCTGCGGAAGGCCACAAATTTTGTTCGATCACCAGAAAACTTTTCGGGGGTAGGCACTCTTGGCTCAGGTGGAAGCATTACCACAGAGGGCGGTGCAGCAGCCGGTACTGGAGCGGCTGCAGTAGCAGGGGCCACATTACTGGAGCCACTGAGGTTCAGTACTTGACCCTCCAGTCTGTTGTAACTGTCTTGTAAGGTTTGTACTGCCTGGGTAAGTGCTGCTAAATGCGTACAGATCTCCTTGATGGGAGAGGTCTCTCCTGCAGGCTCAGTCATGGCTGTTTGTACTGTAAGGTACCTGGTAGTTGAGCCTGACTGGTAGAAGGAGACCTCTCTTAAGCGCTGGTTCAGGAGCCACTGGAAGTGGGAACAGTGGTCTCGTGAGCACAGTGGGTAGGAGGGCCTGATGCGGTTCCAGCAGAAGCAGATGATGGTCTGGAAGGATGCCCCTCTGGGATGGCTGAGCTGCGGATGCAGGTAGACGGATGTAGGCCGGTAGACAGGCAGGTAGCTGAGAAGGCAGCAGCAGGATGCTTGACAGGCAGGCTGGAAGCAGCGTCCCAGGACACAGGCAGAAGCAAGTCAGACAGTCCGTTCAGCAGGAGATCAGGCAGGTATGGCAAAGGGGTGATCCAGGAATAGTCAGGCAGGCAGAAGTTCGGCAACAGGTAATCAGATAAACAAGGTCAGGCAAGCCGGGTCGGATTGGAGACTGGAGAATGGTCAGACGTAGCCGGGTCACAGGTAAGTACAAATCAGGCGGAAAACAGGAACTCAGGTACAGAGCTGCAGACAAACAACATCTGACAGGAGCACCTGTCATCCTTTTAAAGGGACCTTGGCGCCAAAACAGCGCTAGCGCGAACGGGCGCGTGCGCGCACTCGCGAATGCGCGAACGCGCGTACGGGCACACGCGGGAGCGCTCCGGCGCCCCCTGGTGGGGAATTAAGCAGAATTGTCCTGGAAGAGCTTCTTGTGCACCTGTGTGCACGCATATTTGCCCGACGGCCACTGATATGCCCCTGACACCCGTGCTGTGTCCTGATATCTCAGTGTAAAGTTCTGTTACTAATGCTGCCCAGATCTGGCCTATTGTTGTGTACAGATTACTCACCTGCAGACCCTGTGTTTACATGTTAATAACCTGTATTGTTATGTAAATAATGGTGAAATCATTATGTAAATAGCCACGGACCAGCAGCATTGATATGTAAATAGAGGTGGCATTCATATGTATATCATGCCCCCTGAGGTCATACCCACCATCACTTCTGCTGAATGCTGCCCACTGGGAAGGTAAAGGGGCATGCTTGCAAGTCTTTCCTACAACTGTGGTCATTAAGCCTAACATCAGCCTGTTGTGCAAAGGTAAGCAAATTGGAGGTGGAACCCTTTTTCAAAATACCATGGTGCCACAGCGCTGTGAATTTTGGTACATGTGAATACGCATATCTCAGCTGATGCGTGAGGGTGTCATTAACAATTATTGTGAATGCAGGCTAAATGTCTCATTTACATTGGTGGTCAGTGTCAATTGGTGGTCATTGTCAATCTTCTCATTACATTGGGGCTTGGTGTACAATACTTTCTTTTACACTAGTGGCCAGTGTGAAGGCCCCCCTTACATTAGTGGTCAGTGTAAATCCCCATTACATTGGTGGCCAGTGTAGAAACTCCTCTTAATATTGGAAATCGGTAAAAAAATCCAAACTTGCATTTGTGGTCAGTTATGAATCCCCCCTTACATTGGAGGTCCATGTAGAAGCCCCCTTTAAATTGGTGGTGAGCGTAAATCCCCCATTACATTGGTGGCCAGTGTAAAAATCCCCCTTTATTAGTTGTTGATGTAAAATCCCCCATTACATTGGTTGTCAGTGTAAATTCTTTATTACAGATAATCAGTGTACATTTCCTTTTACATTGGTGGTAAGTGCAGAATTGCCCTTACACTGGTGGTCAGTGTAAATCCCCCCTAACATTGGTGGCCGGTGTAGAGGTGTCGCCTTACATTGGTGGTCAGTACAAATCTCCTCAACAATGGTCGTCAGTGTAAATTCCCCCCTACAGGGAGGTCATTGTATATTCTCCCTTACACTGGCGGTTGGTGTAAATGCTCTTATTACATCAGTGTCAGTGTAGAAATCCCTCTTTATATTGGAGGGTGGCGTAAAATCTCCCCTCACAAGGGTGGTCATTGCAAATTCCCCAAAGATTTCCAGCTTTGCTCTACATGATTCAGAATTTGCCACAGTGTACTGCCTCCTAACTAATCCCAGCATTGCCACTGATCACACCCCCCTCCCTCCCCCAGCACTGCCACTGATTCCAGGAGTCCTAGGATACCTAGGAGTTTTCTGTCTATTGATGTGTCCCTTATCTCCTCAGTCTATGGTGTGCAGGCAGTGAGATGATGTGCTGTAACCTTTAGCAACCAATCAGTGAGCAGTAATGATGTGCACTAACCTCTTGTAGCCAATCATTGAGCAGTAAGGATATGCAGTAACCTCCAGCAACCAATCAGTGAGCATTAATAATGTGCAGTAACCTCTAGCAACTGATTAGTGAGTTGTAAGGATGTACAGTAACCTCTAGCAACCAATAAACAAGCAGAAGTCATGTGCTGTAACCTCTAGCAAATAATAAGTGAGCCATAATGTGTGCTGTAACCTCTAACAGCCAGTCAGTGAGCGTTAATGATACACTGGCAACCAATCGTAATTGCTGTCTGATTTGATTCAGTAAACTGCTATTTTTTGGTATGTCTCAGAGCAGGTGGAGAACGAAATTGCATGGGGGGGGGGGCAAGAAAATGTTTGTCCAGGGTCCAATCTATAATAAAGACGGCCCTGAGGATGTGTGTTACTGGCCAGATCACCAGGTAAAAACAGAGGGGAAAAAAACTAAGGAAATAAAACGGATGCAGACACAACATCTAATGATTGGTAAGCTGTAGTATATGACATTTCTGGTTTTGGGTTTAATACTGCTTTAAAGTGTTACTAAACCCAGGACCCTGCATTCACCATATCTGGTGAATTGGAATTACAATTATTTTATTAAATATTAACTGCTAAATACCTTTTTTCATCAACAGTTAGAGCAGTCTTGTGACTTCTATCGGTGTCTGCTTAAAGTTTGTAGGAGGAGTTTTCATTCTCCTCTGACTGTCCTATGAGGCTGCAGGACCCCTGACCCTCTGTCTGGACAGTGCTGATTGGCCCTGTGCTCATCACATGCACTCTCCCAAGAAAAAAAAAACTGTCTAGCAATACACACCAAACTGAACATACTCAGAGTGACTCCAAAGGCTCTGTCTTACCGGGAGATGGATTGGGGACAGTGGAAGAATGGGAGGATCAGAGAAGCCAGGATCAAACAGCCTATTTACACAATGCGGAGGATTAACCCCTTAGGTTCTACAGTGAGTATAACAAGCATGCTTTGCTACATATACAAACTGATTTTACTGTTGTGGGTTTGGTAACACTAAAATGTCCCTTTTGTATTTTTCTTACTTTTAAAATGAATTAAAAAAAAAATTTGTAAAAAAAAAACATGGAGTATATTTTTTGTAAGAGGGCACCTGTACTGAAATTGCCTATTCTAAGTTAACCGCACTGTGAGTTTTTCCCAGTGTGCATTAGAAGCTGTGGCAAGTCAGTGCTTATTTCCTGGCTGGGGAACATCCAGCATCATTGAGCTCTTTCCTTCCTAGCCTAACTGTCCCCGGCCCACCCCTTTCATTCACAGGATTTCAATTCTTTCAATCATAGAAGCTCAATATTACATGTGGGCGTTACCTGGGGCAGTCTGCATGCAAATGAGCTCTGTCTAGAAACACCCACTTCTCCAACCTGGCACTCACCCATCAAGGCATCTTCATATTTGCATACCTCCTCCTGGGAGCCAGCCCACCGCTTGTATCAGGATTGAGGACTCCCTACAGCAGTGCTGGGACAAGGACATCTAGAGCCCAGGGAAAATATACCAAACTGCACCTCACATACCCCCCCCCCCAAAAAAAAAAAAAAGAAAAAGAAAAAAGGAAGTACATTATATCTCAGCAACCCCCCCCCCAAAAAATAATTAAATGCGCACTAATCTGCATGCTTACTCCCTAATCCTAAATCCCCCCTCCCCCCCAGTACAAATCGGCCCCCCTGCTGAAATCCCCTCTACCAACACAAATCTTTGCCCCGCCCCCCCCCCCAAGCTCAAATCCCCTCTCTCTCCAAATCCCCCTCCCAAAAAAATCACCCCTCCTAGCATAAATCCTCTACCCCTCAAATTATCCTTCCAAGCACAAATGCTCTCCCCCACTCCTTATACCCCCTCCCAGGACATATTCCCAGGACAAATCCCACCCCCCCCAATTTCCCCTCTTAGAACAAACCCCCCCCCCAATTTCCCCTCTTAGAACAAATCCCCCCCCCCCCAAATTTCCCCTCCTAGAACAAATCCTCCCCCCAATTTCCCCTCCTAGAACAAATCCCCCCCTTAATCTCCCCTCCTAGAACAGATCCCCCCCTTCCCAATCCCCCCTCCTAGTACAAATCCCCCTATTAATCCCTACTAGTAAAAATCCTCTTCCCCCATCCCCCCTCCCTTACAAATCAGAATTCCTAGAAAGCTCTCCTCATTTCCCCTCCTAGAACAATTCTTCCCTGCAGTGCCCCTCCCACCTCACATGATACCATAGTGCCCAGGGCAGCCGTCCCTTCTGCCCACCCCTTGTCCCGGCCCTGCCTGAGAGGGGGACTGAGGCCGGCTGCTGTGATGTCTGTGTAATGTGTACCAGCACATATTCTTATATACTCCACCGGGGGCACACATGACAGGGTGGCCAGACTCACATTTCAGACAGGAATTGACTAAATACAAGCAATGTACAGCACCCTGCCTGCCCCTCCCAGCAGCCATGATCTGCCTGTATTACAGAGACAAGCACAGAGACCCAGTGATGACATCACTGGGACTAAAATAAGGCGTGCATTTAAAACAGAAGGGCTTTATTTAAAATTGTCATTAGCATGTTGATGAGAGGGGGGGGGGGGCATGAAAGGCAAATATAGACAGAATACAGTTCTTAAGTCAGTTAAAAAATAACAATATTGTAGCTGCTGACTTTTAAAGTGGTTCTAAAGCCTAAAGGTTTTCTTTACCTGCATGCATTTTATGCATGCAAGTAAAAAACCTTCTGTGTGCAGCACCCCCCCCCCCCCAATCCTAACCTGAGCTCCCTACGATCCAGCGATTTTCACGATAGCCTCAGCTGTCCCGGGACTCTATCTCCTCATTGGATGAGACAGCAGTGGGACCCCATTGGCTCCCACTGCTGTCAGTCACAGCCCGTGAGCCAATGAGGAGAGAGCGGTGGGGGGCTGAGCCACTGCTCTATGTGTCTTATAGAAGCATAGAGAAGTGGCTTGGGAGCGAGCACATAGCGGTGCCCCCAGGGCAAGCAGGGGACTGCTTGAGGGGGAGGAGCCAGGAGTGCCGGTGGGAGGACCTGAAAAGAAGAGGATTGGAGCTGCTCTGTGCAAAACCACTGCACAGAGCAGGTAAGTATGACACGTTTGTTAGTTTAAAAAAACAAAAAAACGAAGCTTTAATATCACTTTAATAAAAGGACCCTTACCTGTCCAAGGATTCAGTGCTGTCCTCACCCGAGTCGGTTCTTCACCGGTCTTTGGGTCCCCGGTACCGCCATCTTGGATGCAGGAAGCAGGCTCCCTTGCGGCTTCAGCCCTCGTTCACACTGAACTCACATGACTTCAAACCAGTATTTTAGGGCGCGTTCGGGGGTGGGGGGTGATTTGAAACATATTTGTGCGGGTTCAAAAATGTCCGATCTGTCCGTCACAATGTCGCAGTACCGCTAAAAATCGCAGCTCACCGCCATTACTAGTAAAAAAAAATTATAAAAATGGCATAAATCTTTCCCATGGTTTGCAGATGCGATAACTTTCACGCAAACCAATCAATATACGCTTATTGCAATTTTTTTTTACGAGAAACATATAGAAGAATATATGTTGGCCTAAACTGATGAAGAAATTTGTTTTTTAAAAACATTTTGGGGATATTTATTATAGCAAAAATTAAAAAGCATTGTTTTGTTTTTTTTCAAAATTGTCGCTTTTTTTTGTTTATAGTTTTGTGGTAAGAATACATATTGGCCTAAACTGATGAAGAAATTACAAAAAACAAAACATTTTTGGAGATATTTATTATAGCAAAAAGTAAAAAGCATTTTTTTTTCAAAATTGTCGCTCTTTTTTTGTTTATAGTTTTTTATTAAGAATATATATTGGCCTAAACGGATGAAGAAATTTAAAAAGAAAAAAAAAAATTGTTGGGGATATTTATTATAGCAAAAATGTAAAAAGCATTGTTTTTTTTTTTCAAAATTGGCGCTTTTTTGTTTATAGTTTTTTTTTTTTTTTAGCAAGAAAATATGTTAGCCTAAACTTATGAAGAAATTAAAAAAAAAACATTTTTGGAGATATTTATTATAGCAAAAAGTAAAAAGCATTTTATTTTTTCAAAATTGTCGCTCTTTTTTGTTTATAGCGCAAAAAATAAAAACCGCAGAGGTGATCAAATAGCACCAAAAGAAAGCTCTATTTGTGGGGGAAAAAAGTTTTCGTTTGGGTTCAAAGTCGCACGACTGCGCAATTGTCAGTTAAAGCGACGCAGTGCCAAATTGTAAAAAGTGCTCTGGTCAGGAAGGGGGGTAAAATCTTCCGGGGCTGAAATGATTAAGTACTTAAACTTCTGCTTTAAGAAAAAAAAAAAAAATACATTATGGTGGCTGAAGGAAAACTTTAGTCCGCTTTTTCCATGGAATTCTGACACCTGCAGAGGTTATACACCTGACCATGGGGAAGATGGATTTAGAAGGTCTGTCCATGCAGAGGAGGGATCCTGCAGGTTCCTATGCGCTGTATAATGTTTGTGTAGTGTGGATGGAGCGGAGCGGGGTGTCCCCGGCTGGCACAGAGCACTGCGGAGCGCAGCGGGTACACAGGGGGAGGCAGCGCTGTATTCCCCTGTCAGCAGGGGAGGGGCGGGGCCGGGAGCTCCAATGACGCTCTGACCCCGCCCCATGCAGCCTGTATGCTCGGGAGGGAGCGGCTGCAGTAGGAGCCGAGCACGGAGTGATCCCCGGACCTCCGACAGCGGATGGTGAGCCTGGCTGGGCAGGTAGGTGCTTCTCCCCACAGACACATACCTGACACTGCTAACTTTGTACTCAGCAAACTCCCTGACATCTCCTGTCCTGTGCCTGCTCACTTCTACACAGGATAGACTTTCTTGTACTTCTATAGAATTATATATGTATGTATGTATATATATATGTATATATGTATATATATATATATATATATATATATATATATATATATATATATGTATATATAGTTATATATGTATGTATATGTAGTTATATATGTATGTATGTATATATAGTTTTATATATATATATATATATATATATATATATATATATATATATATATATATATATATATATATATATATATATTTATTTTTTTATATATATATATAGATAGATAGATATATATATATTTATTATTATTATTATTTTTTTTTTCATTCATTGTATGGACCATGTCAGGTCAGAACATACTTTCTCTGTATGTCCCTGCATGGTATGGGGGTGATGAACTGGGAAGAAAGGGGTGCACCTGCCTTCTTCTCCATTCACAAGGGCCCCTTAGCCCCAGTTCACATTAGAGTGACTTTTCATGCGATGTGACAGGTGAAATCGCATGACAGGTCTCACCCTATTGTCTGGAAATGGCCATCGATTCCAAAAAAAAAGTCGCTCCTGCACTATCTCGGGTGCCACTTGCATAGAAGTGTGTGCAGGAAGCCGCACAGATGTCTTCGAAGTCGCACGGACACGTGGCTTTTGAAATCATGCGATTTCTGATGAAGCTGCAAGATTTTCAAAGCTCCGTTCAATGCGGACGAGGGGGCTAAACTCTGTCTTTAGAAAAATGACCTTCAAATATTTATTCCTTCTTTTTAATAACCAAAGGTGATTTGTTGGTATCATAAAGGGTAGTAACAAAATGCAGATCAACATAAAACAAAGTGGAATGTTTTGATAATAGGTAAAGAAACACAAATATGTATTCCTAACTCAAAAAGTACCTGCAGTCTCCTCCAAATCTCCAAATTCCTTGTTTTTTTTTTTTTTGCTGCTGTGATCTGATGTTCTGCTAGTTCGTTCTTCATGGTCCCGCCATATGTAGGAACGTTGCCCCCCGCTCACTCCTGAGATGGATTATACAAGGGGTGGGCAGGAGGGTCGGCTGCCCTGGGCACTGTGGTATCATGTGAGATGGGGCGCCACAAGGCAATTGGGAGGGAGGGGATTTGTGTTGGAAGGGGGAATTTGGGGGACAGCAGGGGAGTAAAGATTCTTCCATGAGGCAACATTTTGGGGGGTGCTAAGAGTGGTGATTTAAGAGGATTTTTGTTGGGAGGGGAGATTGGGGGGGAGAAGATTTGTTAGGAGGGGGGATTTGAGGGAATTTTGTGCTGGGGAAGATGTGTACTAGGAGGGGACATTTTAGGGGTTGAGGATCTGTTATTTGTTATTTTTTTTTGGGGGGGGGACATTTGAGGTGGGGGGATTTGGGAGATGAGGGGGGGTGGCAAAGAGTTACTGAGTTTTTGTGGGGGGATTTTTGCAGACACATATTGCTCACACATCTTGGGCAGGGGGGCGCAGTTTGGCATGTTCGCCCTGGGGTCTAGATGACCTTGTCCCAGCACTGCTATAGACTATGGCAGGGATGTGCAATTAGTGGACCTCCAGCTGTTGCAGAACTACAAGTCCCATGAGGCATAGCAAGACTGAGAGCCACAAGCATGACACCGAGAGGCAGAGACATGATGGGACTTGTAGTTTTGCAACAGCTGGAGGTCTGCTAATTGCATATCCCTGGACTATGGGATGTGTACTGTGCACGGAGCAATGCACACGACTACAACCAACACGAGGGGGAATAGGAGAGGTTTGAGAGCATATGCAGGATGTTACAAGGAGGCAGAAAAATACAGAAACTATTTTCCTTTAGATTTACCAAAACCATATAATATGGAGGTCAAACCTAAACAATTTTAATTTGTATGCAATCAGGCAGGTCCTTGCTCTACATAGTTGAAGGTAATCTAATGGAAATTTAATAAGAAAATTGTATAAAGTATGGCCAACTTAAGGCAAACCTTAGATGAATCGATTTTCTTTCCTTTCACCAAGGGTGGAAGGGAAGAAAATCGCTCGATCCCCTCATCATCACAATCAGTGTTGATGGAGGAATGGCTCCCGCAGCGCTATTGTATTCTATGTGGGCGCAGGGAGCCTTCCCAGCCGGCAGAATACAATGATTGCTGCTAGCGGCTAGAGCCACTGTCAGCAATCGCATGTAGAAAAATACGTCAAGCTGGTTAAACCCAAGTCAATTGACTTACATGAATGAAAATTTGGTTGGTCCCTGCTGAACCGGACAAATTTTGATCCATGTATGGGCGGCTTTAGAAACAATATCACCAAAAATAGATTGAATGGTCATTATGTAGTGGATGTGTATGGATTATTTTGGAAAACAAGGATAATGTTTGGTTTTATTTTAAATCCCTGCAGTATTCAGCAAAGCACATTTCAAGATATACTAAACCGCCCATACATATTACAATCTAATTGTACTCACCACCTTACAATCCAACGGTACAATCTTTGTACAATCAACTTTAGATCTACCAAAGCTAATATAAGGAGGTACCTAAACTATGCAACCAATTTGTATGCAATGAAGCAGGTCCTTGCATTACATACTTGTAGACAGGGGCGTTGCTAGGTCTACAAAAGATCTGTGGCTAGAGCCCATAGCAGAGTAGTAAAGAAAGTCATACGCTTGGGCGGGCATACACATGTATATACAGTAATATACGTGTGCATGTGTATATATCCCCAGAGAGCCCCCCCACTTACATCAGGGTCCCCAGAGAGCCTCCCCCTTACATTAGGGTCCCCAGAGAGCCCCCTTACATCAGTGTCCCCAGAGAGCCCCCCCTTACATCAGAGTCCCCAGAGAGCCTCCCCCTTGCATTAGGGTCCCCAGAGAGCCTCCCCCTTGCATTAGGGTCCCCAGAGAGCCCCCCTTACATCAGGGTCCCCAGAGAGCCCCCCTTACATCAGGGTCCCCAGAGAGCCCCCCTTACATCAGGGTCCCCAGAGAGCCCCCCTTACATCAGGGTCCCCAGAGAGCCCCCTTACATCAGGGTCCCCAGAGAGCCCCCTTACATCAGGGTCCCCAGAGAGCCCCCCTTACATCAGGGTCCCCAGAGAGCCCCCCCTTACATCAGGGTCCCCAGAGAGCCCCCCCTTACATCAGGGTCCCCAGAGAGCCCCCCCTTACATCAGGGTCCCCAGAGAGCCCCCCTTACATCAGGGTCCCCAGAGAGCCCCCCTTACATCAGGGTCCCCAGAGAGCCCCCCTTACATCAGGGTCCCCAGAGAGCCCCCCTTACATCAGGGTCCCCAGAGAGCCTCCTCCTTACATCAGGGTCCCCAGAGAGCCTCCTCCTTACATCAGTCATCAGAGAGCCTCCCCCTTTCATCAGGGTACCCAGAGGGCCCCCCATTTACATCAGGGTTCCCAGAGAGCCCCCCTTACATTAGGGTCCCCAGAGAGCCTCCCCCTTAAGTCTGGGTCCTTAGAGAGCCTCTGCCTTAAAATCAGGGACCCCAGAGAGCCTCTCCCTTGCATCAGGGTCCCCAGAGAGCCCCCCACTTACATAAGGGTCCCCAGAGAGCCTCCCCTCCCCTTTGGGGACCCCTGCAGAGACTCGGGGCTATTGGCCCCAGATTCGGGGCTATAGCCCCAAAAGCCACCCCCTAGCGATGCCCCTGCTTGTAGATGTATAGGAGGTTTTACAATCAGATTGTAACATGTGTGGTGAGCTTAAAGCCTAGTACACACGATCTGAATATCGTACAAAAAATATCGCTTTCTAAGCGATTGCACGATAATCTGATGGTTAGTACACAGCTTTCATCCGAAATTTTTAAAAGGGACAAACACAAAAATGTTCCTCGTACGATACCAGATCATACAATGTTTGTTTAATCAGTACAGTATTTGTCTGAAAATACAGTATAAATACATGACATAACTTCCCAATTTTTATTCTGTCGTATGAGAATTTTCATACTTATTTGTTTTCTTTATGGAGCCTGGCATGCAAAAAAACCCCCCAGACGATCGTTCTTCCGATAATCTCATCGTGTGTAGCAGGCTTTAGGATTGAGAAAATTAGATTGAAGAAGTGCAATGTATGTGACCAGATTAAATAATACAAAAAAAGAAATGTTCACCTTTTAGATGACGACGTCCAATAGGACGAAACGTACGTCGGAAGGTCGACGCGCTGACGTCATCGTTTCATTTCACCGAACGGGTGTATGCAAGCCGGCCGGCTGTCTCTGCGATTTTAACCAGATTTTATGTAAGTGTTTTACCTTATTTCATAATAAAATACCAAACGGATTTACACTATGGAGGAAATTCCTTTCATTTCTGGGTCCCCTTGGCACGCTGTCTGAGGTCCGCTACAGGAGAGGCCCTGTTTTTCCCGGCGAGGAGGTCCATAGAGTTGTGTCTCCTTGAGGATATCCAAGGCTGTCTGAGGCCCGCTACAGGAGAGGCCCCGTTTTCCCCTTCCCGGCGAGGAGGTCCATAGAGTTGTGTCTCCTTGAGGATATCCAAGATAAGCTTTTATCCAGCTTACCTCTGGTAAGCTTACATCTTACTAGGTGGAGGATTTTTTTCACTGGGTGCTGAGTGTAACCGTTTGATCACCCCTTATCCAGCTCTGACTTCAGAGACTCACCTTCTTCCTTGAACATTTTTCACTATTTCTTTGGACTTACTCTTGGCAGTTGACACATATATTTTCATATCACTGTTTGTGTCATATCTAGCTTATTTATTATTCGTTCAGTCACTTTTGAACAATTGATTTATTTCTTTCTATAATTACCTAATCATATAAGGTGTTCAATATGTATTCTAGCGCAGTCTTCTTTTGTTTTTTTGTATATATCTGTGTGCACGCCTCACTCTAGGATTGCAGCTTTTTTATTTTTCACAGTGGTATAACCTTTATGTTAGCGCGGTATTTGTATGTTTTATTTCACCTTTTAGAAACCATTGCTTCATACCATATTATCCGATTTTTAGGGCTATGCCGAATCCAATGTTAGGACGTCTTCACCATTCCTGTAATGTGTGGTTGGATTAACTGTCAGTAATGCTATGCAGAGTGCAGTGACCCTTCTATCAGTTTGGAGTGTATAGAATAAAGAATGATGATTGCTAATTAGCTGCTGTGGGTTGCTCTTTGTCCTAATAAGTAAAAACACTTTACATAGATAATACATTGAGAAGAAGGAATGACGCTTGCAGATTGGCTGATATTTCTTTTTGTTTTGGTAAATACGGTAAGGGGAAAAAAAAAAGTATTTGATCCCCTGCTGATTTTGTACGTTTTCCCACTGACAAAGAAATAATCAGTCTATGATTTTAATGATAGGTTTATTTTAACAGCGAGAGACAGAATAACAACAAAAATATCAAGAAAAACACAAATTTCAAAAAAATTATAAATTGATTTGCATTTTAATAAGTGAAATAAGTATTTGACCCCTAAGCAAAACATGACTTAGTACTTGGTGGCAAAACCCTTGTTGGCAATCAGAGGTCAGATGTTTTCTGTAGTTGGCAACCAGGTTTGCACACATCTCAGGATGGATTTTGTCCCACTCCTCTTTGCAGATCTTCTCCAAGCAGGGGTGGACTGACAACTCATGGGGCCCCCGGGCAATAGGAGATTATGGGGCCCCCGGGCAATAGGAAATTATGGGGCCCCCGGGCAATAGGAGATTATGGGGCCCCCAGGCAATAGATTATGGGGCCACACAGTATACACACACACACACATACAGTATACACACACAGACACACAATATACACACACAGAATACACATACACACACTGAAAAGATACTGGAGAGGCGGGGCAGCTATAATCTTGGGATTTTTAAAAAACCACAGATTTTTACAAAATGTCCCTGGTTTTATTGAGGCTGGCAACCCTGATGGGGCCCCTTAGTGGCATGGGGCCCTCGGGCATTGCCTGAGTGCCCGAATGGTCAGTCCGCCCCTGTCTCCGAGTCATTAAAGTGGTGTTCCGGCCGAAATTATACTTTTTAAATAAAAATACCACTATAATACACAAGCTTAATGTATTCTAGTAAAGTTAGTCTGTGAACTAAGGTCTGTTTTGTTAGTTTATAGCAGTAGTTTGTTATTTTATAAACTTACAGCAGGCCATGGCCATCTTAAGTCTGGGCATCTGAAGCCAGACTGTATTTCTTCCTGGATCTCATCCTTGCAGATCTTGCACATGCTCAGTGCAGCACAAGCAGTGTAATAGGTTTCAGGTCAGGTTTCCATAGCAACGGCAGTGTCAGAGGAAGTTGCCGCCCCTTCCCAGAAGGTATTGCAAACAGGAAATGATGCGATGGGCCGCGGCCAGTGAGGAGGAAGTGAAAAATTAATACAGCAGATATACAGTAAGTGCTGAGAAAAAAAATAAAAAAATATCCAATTCATTTACAGTGCACAGTTTAGTGAGGGATGCTGAAGAGTTGTAAAAGTGGGTGGAACTCCACTTTAAGGTTTTGAGGCTGACGTTTGGTAACTTAACCACCTCAATACTGGGCACTTTCGCCCCCTTCCTTCCCAGACCAATTTTCAGCTTTCAGCGCTCTCGCACTTTTAATGACAATTACTCGGTCATGCTACACTGTACCCAAATGAAATTTTTATCATTTTGTTCGCACAAATAGAGCTTTCTTTTGGTGGTATTTATTCACGACTCCATTTTTTTTTTTTTGCGATATAAGCGCAAAAATAGTGGAAATTTGGAAAAAAAACAATATTTTCTTTTTTCTGTTTTAAAAGAGATCCAGTAAAATCGAATTTTGTCATAAATTTAAGCCAAAATGTATTCTGCTACATGTTTTTGATAAAAAAAATCCTGTTAAGTGTATAATAATTGGTTTGTGTGATCACGGACATATGTACGCAAATGATCATGTACAGATGTGTGCAGGTGATCACGTACATATGTGTGCAGATTACCATTGGGACATGTGATTTTAGTGTGACATATGTGGGGGACAGCTTTTTTTATTATTTGGGGACATGTGTTTTGGGGACATGTGTGTTTTACATTATGTGGGGACATGTTTGTGTTTTACATTATGTGGGGACATGTGTGCATGTGTGTGTTTTACATGTATGTATTTACATGTGTGTTGACACTAGACTGGTGATCAGTGAGTAAAAAGCTGTAAAAAACAGCTCATACTCACTGATCATCAGCCGGCTGCAGCGTTCCCCCCTCCTCTCCTCCTCAGCGACAACTTCCGTGTGAGGAGAGGAGAGCTGATCGCCTAGCAACCGGCTGTGTTTACATCACATGACAGCTGTGATTGGACACGGCCGTCATGTGATCAGGAGGGCCAATCACAGAGCCCTCCTGCCGATCCGAGATGCGCCGTGTCCGGGGGACACGAGCGCATCGGGATCGCGCCGCTGCGCGGGCACGCGCGCGCGCGATCCCGCTCCTTCTGAGGGACGTTCCTGAACGTCCACTCAGAAGGAGAGAGCGCCCACCCGGCCGTTTATGTACATTGGCCGGGTGGGAAGTAGTTAAACCTTCAGCTCCCTCCACATATTTTCTATGGAATTAAACGAAAAACCACCTCTCCACCCCTCGTTTTTGAATATTTAAACATTTTTCATTACTTTCTAACATACCTTTTTTGGAAGTACTAAGAGTACTTCCAATCCAGCCGGACCACGGCTGAGGAAGTCACATCCTCTTCTGCGGCGAGCCCCCCGTTGTCTTCTGGGACATGTATGTGTGTGTTTCAGAGGACAAGCTGGTCATTCACAAAAGTGCCGCGGGACTCGCACATGCGCGGTCGGAAACCGGCAGTGAAGCTGCAAGGTTCCACTGCTGCTTTCCCTTGGTTGGAATGGTGGTGCCTGCACCCGATCTGATGGACAGATTGGCCTCGGGGGCAGACATCGTGGGCTCCCTGGACAGGTAAGTGTCCTTATTAAAAGTAAGCAGCTACAGTGTTTGCAGCTGCTGACTTTTAAAAAAAGAAAATTTCGGCTGGAACACCGCTTTAAGGTCTGGAGACTGGCTAGGCCACTCCAGGACCTTAATGTGCTTCTTCTTCAGCCACTCCTTTGTTGCCTTGGCAAGAGGAATGCAGGGGGAGGGGGTACGGCTCTGCATTTTGCTTGCCACTGTTTGAGAAAATGCTCACAGTCCAGACTCCTTCATGGCTGTTGTCGGATAAGCCGCAGCGTGTGGGGCTGAGTCAGATCTCATAACTAGGGTAAGAAGGCACTTGGGATAAAGCACTACATGTACAGTACTTTGTCCCATAAGACAAACTCGAAATAACAATCGGGACTGAAATAACAATCGGGACCCAGGACAGTGGGTTCCGGGTCACCTGAACGCTGTGATAGCCTCTGATTGGCTATCACAGTGATCAGTCACTGTGAGCCCGCCCCCTGGGTTGCCTTCCTCTTCCGAATGAAGAGAAAGAGACATCGTATTTTCCTCTTCTTGCATCGCATACTAGCTCATTATATAATACTTACCTTAGAACGTTGCCCTGCAGTGCCGCCTGCACTCCGGTCCCGCGGCCGACATCTTTCCCAGACCTACTTCGGGGTTCGCGGGCTCCGGCGCTGTGATTGTCCAGAGCCGCGATAATGTCACTACCACGCATGCGCGCGTGCCGCTAGTCACGGGACGAGAACTGAAGAGACGTCACGAGCCGGCGGTTCCTTCAGTGCGTCGGCGGCAGTATATATAGTAAATATCTCCTAAACTGTGCAAGTTTACGAGATATTTACAGTACCTAAAGGTAAGCCTTACTATAGGCTTACCTGTAGGTACAATAAAAGAAGAAGACTTTCACTTCCTCTAAGTGTGAAGGGTTTTAATAGGCACACTTTTCATAGACAGATAATATTTTTTGAGTAAGCCCTCGTTCATACGGGTGCGATTGGTCATGCGATTTGATAGTTCCAAATTACATGAGAAGTCGCACTCCATTGCCAACAATGCAAGCAACCATTTAAATTGCTGCTACTCACGTCATAGCGAATTTGAAAAAGGTTCCTGCTCTAGTTTTTTCCAATTTCATTGCGACTTGCATAGACTTCTGTTAAAACAAACTTTCTGATTGGCTGCTGTAGGGTCATTTTTTCCTATATTAAATAGACACTTTACATAGACAGAACTATAGATGATTGATTGATTCGAAGAATGAATGACACCTGCTGATTTAAAGCTGCTGTAATGTCTTAAAAATAGCATTTTTTTTAATTGAGATTTATTTTAGACTGATCTTTCTTATGTAATGTGTTCTATAAAGAAAAGCAGAAAGTTTCTCATGTATACATGAAAAAGAGAGATTTTATATTCCACAACCATTTATTCATAAGTCCTTCAGTTTATAGTCCTTATAAAAAGATTATAGCAATGTGACCAGGTTGTGTAACCATAAAATGTCCATCCACAAATGGAAGCCTCCACAAGGGGATTAGAAGCAAATTCCAGCGGGAGCTACAGAGTATAAAAGAGGAGAGAGGCGCCTCTAAGTGGAGCAATATGTTGCTAAATGTTGTACCTTCATTAAATGTAACCATATTGCTACACTTAGAGGCGCCTCTGTTTTGTTTTATACTCAGTTGTAATGTGATGCTACTTGTACTTCAAGACATCGCTTGTATATCAAGTCAAAATGTATTCAAAAACGTTGCTTGCCTTGCAAACTCTCTCAAACCAAGTTACTCTCAAACCAAGGTAATACTGTATAATATACCATTCTTATAGTGAGGACTATTGTAGAACTCCTCCAGCAGACCACCTCCAACATTTCCATGAAACTGTATAACCTTTTATAAACTGGAAGAAATCTTCCAATTGCTTAGATTAGAAACTCAAGACTTTTCTATACACTCTTACAATATTGTATTTGATTCCTTTGCCTGCAACAATAAACAGTGTTGGAAAATAAATCCAAAAACTGCTCTAGCCTGAAAGTTATCTCTTCTATAACAGAGCTCTCCTAATGTTGGAACTGTCAGTGGAGTCACATCAGGATATACAATGAGAGAACTTTTTTAGGGAGATTTATCATCCTTGACACAGGAAGGCAGTGCAAGCGGGGACAATGAGACAGATTTACTGTAAGAATATATGAATACATTTCCCTCTGTACAGAAGTAGTATCGCTCCCGTATAACCCCCTGACCCCTTCATCTTTAGCTCATGCAGGACAAAGCAGTTCTCTTTAAAGACCAACTCTGGACAGTGATAATGTAATTAAAACAGCAGATTTTTTAGTGGATGCTCTAACACAAAGTGATACTTACCTTTCTTGAGGATCATGTGACAGTTGGTGGTTTGTTAGGTCTCTTTCAGATGGGCAGTAAAAGTGGGCGGCTGAGCGCCCCCCCCCCCCCCCCCCCCGGGGTCGCCCACCTAAATACAGCTGTACAGCTAGGCAGGGCTCTACACATGTATGGGGCCAGGAAAAAGCCTGTGGGTCCGACACGGTGGGCTCCCAGCTTACGTTGCTCCATACCTGAAAATGCTTTGGCAGTGGTGAGTGATGGCGGAGGAAGTTAAATCTCTTCCTGGGAAGGCCCTGGAGAAGAGGGTTGTTGAATCTGCCTTTAGCGAGCCCCTGGCCTTGAGGGATTGCTCAGGCCCTGGTATGAGGGAGGGTCTGCATTTGAATAATCTGGAGAGAATCCCTTTAAAGTTTCGGTATTTGGCTTGGCTCTCGTTCCATGGCAGACTCTATGTGACGGGCAACCTGAAGCATCCATGGTTGTCCAAGAGTGGAGTGTGGTGGGGTGGAGAAAACGTTGGACTATTTCTTGCTTCAGTACCCTTTCAATGTAGAAGTCTATAAGCGGGTGGGTGGGCTTGTGGGTATGCCTTTCCTTTCCCGCTTGAGTTACGCAGATTGATCATACAGGGCTTTTAAGAATCACCGGGATTTTGATTTTGAGACACTTTTTCTAGTTAGCTTAGTAGTCCGTTACTTCATGTGGAATGCACAGTGTTAGGTTTCCACTCAGAAAAATGTCCTTCCTGTCGAGGTGGTGGTGTGCAGCATTCTGGGGGAGGTTAGGAAGGTTTGGCGTCTTCAGAAGGACAAGTGGTGGCCGGGGAGCCTGGACAAAGATGTGGAGGAATGTCAGGTCCCCATAGCTACTGTCTATCAGTCTCTGGATGTGCAGCTTTTCTTTCTGTCCTTTCATGTCCTTTAGATTTTTATAAGATTGGATTTTTGAAAAAAGGCTGCATGCATGGGTTAAATGTTTAATCGTTTCTTACCCTGAGGGTGTGTTTAGGTGGAGGTAGGGTTTTGTTGAGGAGCATCATGATAATAATAGTAAAATTAAAATATGTCTTGTGTTCTATATTTAGTTCTCTTTTGTTTTATTTTCTGGCAAAAAAAGCCATTTTCCGTTTCTATGCTGAAGTAAGCTATTTTTTCTTTGTTTATATATAAATATTTATTTTATATATTCTGTATATAAATGTAAATATATTTCTGTTATTGGCCCAAACGGCAACCACAGGCAGTTGCAACTTGGTAGTGCGCAATTACAGAACATGAATATGGATCTCTCTTTAGGGGGACATGGCAGTCCATTGCATGTGAAAAGCCCTAACTCACCAATGCAGGAATGTTACACAGTTAAATAGTCAGCTTGAAAAAAGACACAAGTCTTTCTAGTTCAACAAATATAAAAAAATAAGTACATAGAAAACCTCCATAAACAGAATCCTATACTCACAGTTCAATGAAAGGAAGGCAAAAACCCTATAAAGAATCATGTACAATGAAGAACCAGAGGCCACATGATCAGGATAGGACATGTCTGATGGGCCTGCATTGTACATGATGATGTCGGTAAGAGGAGTGGTGAACAAACGTGTCAGAGACCGTCAAGATCAGCTCCGGGGAGAGTAGCGGCCTGTCCATAGAGGGCGAACCCGCCACCCCCCACTATCCATGCATCCGACCCCTGATCCATATATCAAGATACCGGACTATGGATTCCCATAGGGGTGGGTATTTTTTTTTTTTTGAAGCATGTGATTTGAGCCAGAAGCTCTAATAGGCTTCAAAAAACGGTTGGCTCAGGGCGCAGGGCACTGCACCCCGAGCCCACTCAGTTGTGTGACGATAGCGAATTAATTTTTGCTATTTTCACACTAAAGTTCTTCCCTGCCAATCAGGAGGAACTGTTTCCCGATTGGCCAAAGCATCAGGCGATCCCATTGGATGCCTGCATTTAGGAGGAAGAGAGAGGAGATGGTGGAGGAAGCCACTGGAGGAGCGGACACCGGAGCCGCAGCCTGCACCCTGCCTCCGCCACCGTGCTGGAAGGCAACACAGCCCGCCACCTAGATCAGGTAAGTGCCGGACCGACAGCCGCTCGTGGTGATGGTGGTGGTGGTGGGGGTGATAGTGCCGCACCGCCGTTTACATCTGACTGCCCATAGAGGAGAATGGAGGATCCAATCGGGTCTGTCTGATAAACAGACAGCCGGACCCAATCGGACGGCCTGTGTGAAAGGGGCCTAAAGCCCCCTCCCTAGCAGCACTGGCCTTTCCTGCATGGGGAAATCACATCTTCACTCTAGTCTTCATTGGCTTGCAAAGCATCTTAATACACATTTCTGTATCTACCAGGGTTTGCATTTCTTTCTACTGAATTTGGGTTGTAGCAAACCTTTCGCTTCAAATAATGGTCATAACAAGGGAGTCTTAAGCTGGCCATACACTATACAGTCTCTGTACATTCTCCTTTTTATTCTATGTAACACAATCCATTCAATTTGTATCAAATCAGGAAGGCCCTTGCACTACAAAATAAATGGTAGATCTAAAGGAGATTGTAGAGTGTATGGTCAGCCTTAAAGCAGAAGGAAAGGCAATTCGACCACTTACAGTAGCTTTTGAATGTTGCCTCCCCACTGCTCATATTTTCCTGCACACAGTTTAGAACAAATCTGGATGCAAATACCTTTTTAAAAAAAGCTTTTTCCAAGTGGTCACATGAAACCCTGGCGAGTGTGTCTATTTGCGGAGGACTGAACGCCTTTAAACCTTTAACTGTGACGCCATTACATCAGCGTCCAAAGCTTGAAGGTGTTGCTGGACCTGAAAAAAGTCTCATCCACCAACTGCACCAGACACACAGAGACACACTTGCCGGAAGTTTGTGGTCATGTGACCACTTGGAATAAAAGTAATATTAATAATGGTATTTGTAGTGAGATCTATTTCAAACTAAGTGCAGAAAAGATAAGAGCAATGAGAAGGCAACATTTAAACCTGAGTGGTTGTATCGCCTTTCCTTTCTTCTTTAGCCACTTACGGACCGCCCCGCGCACATATACTGTGGCAGGGTGGCCACTCTGTGCTAGTTAAGGTACCTAGTATGTGATCTGACCCTTCTGGGTCTGGGGCGTGCGCTGCCGGAAACCCGCTCCTGCTGTGATTGGACACAGTGGAGGGCCAATCAGCGGGTCCGGCGGACGCAATGTCTGTCGGGACTCGCTGATCGTTCGGGAGACAGGCAGAACGGCAGTCTGCCTATGTAAACAAGGCAGACCGCCGTTCTGTGAGAGGGGAATGTACTGATCCTGTGTTTCTGCTAAGCAGGAGCAGGGATCTTTAACCCCCGCCCAGTCAAAGCACCTCCCCCACAGTACGCAAGGACTCCCTAGGATTACATATAACCCGTTGATCGCCCCTGATGTTAACCCCTTCCCTGCCAGTCTCATTAGTACAGTGACAGTGCATATTGTTTAGCACTGATCACTGTATTAGTGTCACTGGTCCTCCAAAAAGTGTCAGTTAGGTGTCCAATTTGTCCACCGCAATATTGCAGTCCTGCTATAAGTTGCTGATTACCGAAATTACTAGTAAAAAAATAAAATAAAGGAAAATATCCCATAGTTTGTAGATGCTATAACTTTTGCGCAAACCAATTAATATATACTTATTAAGTTTTTTTTTTTTTAACCAAAAATATGTAGCAGAATACATATTGGCATAAATTGATGAAGAATGGATGTGTTTTAAAGCAGAAAGTAAAAAATATAGTTTTTTTTTTTTCAAAATTGTAAGTCTTTTGTTTATAGTGCAAAAAATAAAAACCGCAGAGTTGATTAAATACTAGGGATGCACCAATACCATTTTACAATGAGTACGAGTAACAATATTTTTTTTTTTTTAGTACTTACCAATACCAATTACCGATACCTACTGCAACTGTTTTGTTTTCACTTCAGCTGTCAGCAATGGTACAAAGCATTGAAAAGTTATTTACTAAGAAATAAATAGTTTTTTTTTTTTAATTTTGCGCTTTTTCAATGTGAAATGTATAAATATATGTTAATATATATGTGTAAAAATATTCCTTAACAAAGCAAACAAAAAAAGTATTAATTGTTTATCGTTTATAAAATAACATGAACAAAAAAAAAAAAAAAAGCAGGAAAATAATTAAATGGAGGAGAATAGGGAGTTAATTAAGGCTGATTGGAGTAAATTAAGGGTTTATAAGGGGTTAAACAGAGGAACATTTGTTCATCCCTTTGATCTGCAGATGAAGAAACAGAAAGATTCAAAACGAAACAAAGTTTCTTTTTATTTTAGTGTTTCAGCAGCTGAGCAATGTTGTTAAAGCGGAGTTCCACACAAAAATGGAACTTCCACTTTTCGGAACCCTCCCCCCCTCCGGTGTCACATTTGGCACCTTTCAGGGGGGAGGGGGGTGCAGATACCTGTCTAAGACAGGTATTTGCACCCACTTCCGGCATAGACTCCCATGGGAGTCTATGCCTCTTCCCGTCCCGACCGCGCTGTCTGCTGGGAACACACAGCTCCCAGGAGAGAGCGGGGACCACTAGGGACACGCAGCGTGACTCGCGCATGCGCAGTAGGGAACCGGGAAATGAAGCCGCAACGCTTCACTTCCTGATTCCCTCACCTAGGATGGCGGCGGCAGCTGCCGAGAACCGAGCGGGTTCTCGGCGTCCCCTGCCGACATCGCTGGACCCTGGGACAGGTAAGTGGCCATGTATTAAAAGTCAGCAGCTGCAGTATTTGTAGCTGCTGGCTTTTAATATTTTTTTTTTTTGGCGGTGTGGGTAAACCCCCGCTTTAAGCTGCTTTTTTTTTGACAGCTCCAATTACCAGACTTTGTCAACAGGAGAGACCCACTGACAGCTCAAAGAACGAGCCTGAAAGTATCAGTTTCAGGTGGTATCGGTGCATTTGCATGAGTACCGATACTTGTGCAAATACTCAGTATCGGGACAGATAACGATACCGATACTAGTATCGGTGCAACCCCTATTAAATACCACCAACAGAAAGCTCTAATGGTGGGAATAAAAATACATAAAAATTATTTGGATACAGTGTCGCACGACCACGCAATTGTCAGTTAAAGTAACGCAGTGCCAGATCGCAAACAAATGGCCTGGGCATGAAGGGGAGGGGGGTAAATCTTCCAGAGCTGAAGTGGTTAATGACCTCTCCTTTCGGAAATGCTAGTTTCCTGGCTTTCATGCTAACCCTGTGACTTCAATATTTGTCAATGACCTGTAAAACATATCCAAATAAATACATCTGACTTTCCTGATTTGTCTTCCTGCTCCAGATCTGTGACTTTGATAGCCTAATATTGCCTATATTGATGAGATAGAATGAGTCCAGAGACGGGTAACAGAAATGGTGAAAAGTGTCGGGGATAAAACATATCGAGAGCGACTTTTGGAACTTAATATGTACAGTCTGGAGGAAAGAAGGGAAAGGGGCGACATGATTGAAACCTTTAAATACATTAAGGGGGTGAATAAGGTTCAGGAGGACGGGATTTTCAATATGAAACCAAAATCAAGAACACGGTGACATGACCTCAAACTGGCAGGATTATTTTACTGAAACGGTAGTTGATGCTTGGAATAAACTTCCAGCAGTAGTAGTGAGCCAGACAACAATAGACAGCTTCAAATATGATTGGGACAAACATAGATCTATACAAAGACAAAAAAGCTAACAAAAAACAAAAACAAAAACAAAAAAAACATGCATAAATAAAAAAATAAAAAAAGGGCAGACTCAATGGACCACTTGGTCTTTTTCTGTTTTTACTTTTTTTTTTACGTTTCAAACAGCCAGGCAACTAGCATTTTCAGAAGGGGGTCAGCAATGACAGTCCCTCTCTATCATGAAAGTATTCCAAATACATTGATAAACCAGATGCTGATGTTTGTAAAACTGCCGCAGTCGCTTTCTGGGATCGCTGGAGTTTGAATCCGCACAGAAGCATTGGCAGTCCCTTGCTGAATACAACGCGCATGTGCCAGATCTGATTGTGTCTGAATGTTGCTGTATTAGGAATCCAGAAGTTGTGTGCTTAGTGAGAACAGCAGACCCTGAATACTACACATATAAAGGATATTAGAGATCATCATAGAGCCGTGGCCTGTATAAAAGCTCTCAGCCTGCGGACACAAGTCACGCATCTCCTCGGCGTCCTCTCCTATTCTTATCATTTACAGCTGGCCGAACTGTCACCTTTGGATTTGTATGGACTGTGGGCCTATAGTATATGTGGGTGCTTATGTAAGAAAACTTTGGATGACCATATGGTGTTATGGCGATGAGAAAACTGCTGACTTCGATCTTGTACTGCAGCTTTCCTGTAAAGAAAATAAAAAAGGCTGTAAAGTTTTAGTGTGCGTTTACCAGTTATGAAGAATTCCAGTTGGCTGCACATATGAGAGGTCTTCGTCTGGTTTAGGTGATCTCTCATGTTATTCTACCATAGGCAGGAGGTAGGGAGCCTCCAGGTATGCCTGCTCCATTTTAATAGGATATTATGAAACAGCGTGGATTTGATTTAAATCACAATTTAAATTACAATTTTAATTCATGATTTAAATCACTATTTAAAAAAAATTAAATCAACTCAATTTAAATCATAATTTTTAAAGAGCAACTGTCATCTCTGTCCTGCAGCCGCTCCTCCTCTGGCCCGCTGTTGACTCACCGACAGTCCCATTCACTTTAATGGGACGGCTGGTGATGCGGCAGTGACACAACAAGGTGAGGGACGTGGCGGCAGCAGGAGAGTGGATACCCACTAACAGGCGCTGCCATGATGGATTCTGAAATGACAGGTGCTCTTTAAATGTGAGGACTTATTCTTGCTGGTAGTTAGAATCTTTAATATTTGCAAACAAAATGAAGGTTTCCCATTTAGAATAATAAGCTTTCAGGTTAGTAAAACAGCGATATCAGAACCGATTCAATTATACAGTTTGTAGTGTACATAGATTTGAAAAACAATGGGATAAAGGAATATTCCTGAACTTTGTTTTATCTCATGGTTACTGTGAAATTGTGTGAATGCATCAATGCATGTTATCTCAGCTTGCAGAGCTTGGATTCTTTGAATGAGTTTACCAAAAATGTAAATATTGCAGAATATACAGCCTCATGCTACATAACGAAGCTCCATTTCACGCTGCATAAACTAAATTATGAATGTATCCTAAATAGAAAACTATCTTTAGATATATTTTTACTCTAAAAGCATTTTATTAAAATAATTTTATAAAAATAAAAAAAATTGATTTAAATCATAAAAATCAGATTTAAATGAAAAAGAATCTGTTTTTTTTTAAAAAAATCATTGATTTTTATCCACCCTGTTATGAAATAATGGAGTTTGTGTTAGATTAAAGCAGATATAAAAGACATGAATGAATGTTCTGTATTAATTAAAGCACTATAAAACCCAAATGCAAACATTTATAATATTTGCATTACCAAATATTAGATGTGATGGTTGCATTAGTTTTCCTTTTTAGGCGTTTTTTTTTCTATTTTCATTTGGTGATCCAGCCACTAAGTCTGTTGTTTTTCACAAGCTAAAGCTCTCCAGCAGAATGTACCAGTTTACATGGATGAGACAAAGCACTTGATGGGGTTGTAAAGGCAGAATGCATTCTATGCATTAAGATAAAAAGCCTTCTGTGTGCAGCAGTCCCCCCTCAGCACCCCTAATACTTACCTGAGGTCCCTCTCTGTCCAGGGATGTCCACGAGTGTCTCAGCCTTCCGAGATCCTTCTTCCTAATTAGCTGAGACGCCATTGGCTCCCGCTGCTGTCACTCAAAGTCAGCTAGCCAATCAGGGAAGAGAGGGGCAGGGCCGGGTCGGGGCTCTGTGTCTGAATGGACACAAGGAGCTGTGACCCAGCTCAGGTGCCCCCATAATAAGCTGCTTGCTGTGGGGGCACTGGACAGGAGGGAGGGGCCAGGAGCACAGAAGAGGGACCCGAGAAGAGGAGGATCTGGGATGCTCTTTGCAAATACACTGCAACAGAGCAAGTATAACATTTTTGCTATTTTTATAGGGAAAAAAAACCCAGACTTTACAATCACTTTAACACTGGCAGGGGTGATTAACCCCTTGTTGCCTCCTGGGCCTTTAAGGGGCTTCAGATGTCGGGGGGGGGTGGGGGGTGGGGGTGGTATGATCATGTGACCGCATTGTCACAGTGGTCACATGTTCAGAAAGCTCCCGATTGCATGTAGCACTTGAGAGCTTTCCGTTAGCCACTGACAACTGCGCCGGGAATGCGCCGGGCACGCACGTTTGGCACGGCTATGCTTACATTCTGATATGCAAATATGCGGCCGCTCTGCGTTAAGGCCCACCCGCTGAGAGGCCGCATATTTGTGTGCTGTTGGCGCCAAGAGGTTAAAATGATCAGCTTTTAATTATTCATGCAAAACCTTTATCCTAAAAGGAAAAAAAAACTGTTTGCTGTAACTGATTATAAAGTGTGAGCTGGAGTTTGTCTTCAATTTGTTAATCTAAATCTGCTCATACATTTTACACTACCCTCCCCATCAGACTGACAATGCTGCTGTCTGATGTGACTCCTGTGTCATTCCTCCAGAGTTGTGTCTCACTTATACAGGCCTGTTACTGGCCAGATCGCCAGGTAAATACAGGGGGAAAAGCCAAAGAAAAGAAGGCTAATGCAGCCACCACATCTAATGATTGCTAAGCAGTAATATAATTGTTTTTGGGCTTAATCACTTGCCCACCAAGTTGCTAGGACACAGCACGTCCCCGATCTGTGTAACCATGTGATCGGCTGTGTCCAATCACAGCCGGTCACATGTAAACACGGAGATGCCGGTTATCGGCGCTCCTTGCCTCACACTGACAGAGTAAGAGGAGAGGAGAGCCAATCAGCGGCATCTCCTCACAGAGTACAGCTAAGTATGTAGGTATGTAATCAGGGCACTGGTCAACAGTGTCCTGATTACAAGTACGTGCTCACCAGTGCCAGCAATGATTGCCCACCACTGCCAGCAATCAGTGCAAACCAGTGCCCACAATTGCCAGCAATCAGTGCCCACAAGTGGCAGCAATCAGTGGCCATTTGTGATGCCAGTCAGTGTTGGCTATCAGTGCTGCCCATCAATGCTCATTACTGCTGCCCATCAATGCCACCCACCAGTGCTGCCTATCTGTGCCCACCAGTGCTGCCTATCAGTGCCCACCAGTGCCACCCATCAGTGCTCATCAGTGCCACCTATCAGTGCCAATAAGTGCGGCATATTCATGCCTCCTCATTAGTGCCACCTAATCAGTGCCCATAAGTGCCACCTCATCAGTGCCCATCAGTGCAGCCTCTCAGTGCCCATCAGTGTCGCCTCATCAGCATCCATTAATGAAGGAGAAAATTACTCATTTACAAAATTTACTGACAGAAACTAAGAAAAACTTTTTTTTGGTCTTTTTTTTTTTTTTTTTAGGAAAAAATAAAAAACCCAGGAGTGATTAAATGCCACCAAAAGAAAGCTCTATTTGTATGAAGAAAATGATAACAATATCACATGGTTACAGTGTAGCATGACCGCGCAACTGTCATTCAAAGTGTGACAGCGCTGAAAGCTGAAAAATGGCCTGGGCAGGAAGGGGGTGTAAGTGCCCTGTATTGAGGTGGTTAATGCAGCCTAAATATATCATTAAAGTACAAATCCCCCCATGCAGTAGGGCTGCCCCTGTGTGTAAGGGTTCAATGCTTATTTAGGTCTAGGGGATGGGAAAAGCAGTTTTACATTCCTAAACCTCTATCCGCTACTCCCTTACACTCCGGCAGTGGACTGTCCCTTGGTCATCATTGTGGCCTGTGCAGGGCCATGGGCTCAGAATTTGGACTTGGTGACATCAGAGGACTGGAGCATAGGGGAGAAGAATCCACGGGGACTGCTCTAGTAGTGTATAGGGAGCCTGCGCAGGCAGAGGGTCGAGTAAAGCAAAACTGCTTCTTTTCTGGTCCCCTAGAGCAATGTTTCTCAACTCCAGTCCTCAAGCACCCCCAACAGGTCATGTTTTCAGGATTTCCTTCAGATGAAACGGTCTCAAAAATGTCAAAAGTGTCCGATATGTCCGCCGCAATATCGCAGTCACAATAAAAATCGCAGATCGCCGCCATGACTAGTAAAAAAAATAAATAAAAATGCTATAAAACTATCCCCTATTTTGTAGACGCTATAACTTTTGCGCAAACCAATCAATATACGCTTATTGCGATTTTTTTTACCAAAAATATGTAGAAGAATACATATCGGCCTAAACTGAGGAAAAAATTTGTGTAAAAAAGAAAAAAAAATTGGATATTTATTATAGCAAAAAGTAAAAAATATTGTGTTTTTTCAAACTTGTCCCTCTTCTTTTGTTTGTAGCGCAATAAATAAAAACCGCAGAGGTGATCAAATACCACCAAAAGAAAGCTCTATTTGTGGGGAAAAAAATGATAAACATTTCATTAGGGTGCAGTGTTGTATGACCGCGCAATTGTCATTCAAAATGCGACAGCGCTGAAAACTGAAAAATGGCTTGGGCAGGAAGGGGGCAAAAGTGCCCTGTATTGAGGTGGTTAAAATAGAACTTTAAGGGCACCCCGAAATCACCAAAAGTAGTACAGAAACTACTTTTGGCACCGCAAATGTGGTGTCGCACCGTTTCGGACGCTGCCATTGCCGGCAATTGCCGGAGTTTTGCCAAATCACATCAATGTGAACCAGGGCTAAAGAAAAAAGGTTTGCTTTTTAGTTATACTTTAATTGTATTTTGTTTAAATACAAGCAGTTTATGCACCTAAATTTGATCTGGTATCATACTCTTGCATTCACTGTACTGCAGAGCTTAGCCTGGGAGAGGGAAAAGTTGGGCCACAGTGCTTTTATGATAACAAGGAGGAGAGTGATGGGGGAACGACGAGCTCATCAGTCTGTTGCTTGTACTTTCATTGCCACAACTGGGGCAATACCTGTGCTACATAACTGCAGCATAGAAAAATCAGGTCTCTTGTCCTGCAAGACAGGGTTGTGCTGCGTGGCAGGGCTGTGTAAATTTTAGGAGTGGAAGGACAAAAATACAAAGAAGGGAAAAACAGCTTCCATAAATGCGTTTTATCTGTGAATTTAGCTCTATGCCTGGAGTTGACCTTTGAAGCGGATCTTTACTGTATCTGAGCACCACAAACCAAAAACACTATTTCATTCATTTGTAATATTCAAAGCAAACTCCCCCATCTATCCATGTCTCTATGCTTTATTTTGTTGAGAAATCACTTTGAAAAACACCCCCAGTAGCCTTTCTTGCCATCTTGAGTAAGGGCAAATGATTCATGTCGCATTTAATTCCTGGAATCCATCTACCCTTAGCTCAAGCATGCATGCAGGAGAGGGTGCTTAGCTGAATAAACCCCTCCTCCTCTCCTCCTGAAAACTTCTGGGATGTATTACACCATTTGCCTAGGCAAGAAACCAGGAAGTACAGTGGAACCTCGGATTGCGAGTAACGCGGTTAACAAGCGCTTCATAATACGAGCACTGTATTTCTAAAAATCCTAACTCGGTTTGCGAGTGTTGTCTCGCAAAACAAGCATGATTCAGGCCAAAGCGGTGTGCAGTACCGCTTTTGGCCTGAGGTAAGGGGGGGCGCCGGAGCCGAGCAGAGCCGATCGACACGTTCGGACCCGAGTACAGCACGGCTGACCTCGGCAAATCTCGGGTAGGAAGTCTTTCCGAGGTTTGCCAAGGTCAGCCCAAGTGTCCTCGGGCCTTTTCGGACGTTTCTGAGGCTCTCCGATGCCCCCCCCGCCTCTGGCTGCATGCGGTATTGCATCCCATTGAAGTCAATGCGGAACAAATTCTTTTTGTTTCCATTGACTTCATTGGGAAAACTCGCTTTGATATGCGAGTAGTTTGGATTACGAGCATACTCCTGGAACGGATTATGCTCGTAATCCGAGGTCCCACTGTATCTGAAACGTAAAAAAAAAAAAAAAAAATATAACAAGTAAATATGGTATACTTTCCTGTCTATGTACTATTACTAGCAGCGTGAGGATTATAGTCAATGTTGATTGGGAGAATGAAGTTCCACTTTTTACCTGCTATGCTACATGCACACTGGACTGTTTGGACGTTTTTACAGCTGCTGTTTTTTTCTACAGTCAATAAACTCCCCAGCATGTTATCCTATGTATCCATGCACACATAGGCTATTATCAACTGTTTTTGGCTGGGGCGTTTTTTGGCTATAGAAAAACCCCAAAACTAGTGGGTTCCGAGAGGAGTTTTTCAGCGCTGATAAACGCTCAGAAACGTGGCTCATTGGTGTTTTTTATTTTTTAATGTTTTTGATCCCATTGATTTAAAAAAAAAAAAAAAAAAAAAAAAAAGCTTAAAAACACTGACGCTGAAAAACGCCCAAAAAAACCGCTAAACAGCGCTCTTGCAAAAACACTGAAAAACTTAGAAAAACTCATTGCAAAGCTACTGGCATTTTTATAACGATATTATAACGTCCAGTATGCAGGAGGCCTTATAGTTTATATAAAAGCCAGTTCTTTTTTTTTTGCTATACTGTATATGTTTTAGCATTGGTTGCAGATCAACATGATAGTGGGTAGGCCTGGACGTGTGGCTTTCTTATATTTGAAATGGCGTGCAACAGAGACCTCTTCTTTTATTGTGAAATAAACGTAAGTTTACCAGGTCCTCCTTGCTAGCCGTGATGAGTGCTGGAGAATTTAATGGAGCTGAGGAGTTGAGAATACTGCTGATTTTGATTTGCTACTGCAGTTTTCCTTAAACGAAAAAAGGGGGCTGTAAAGTTTTGATTGTGCATTTTGCTTTTATTGAGAGTTACAACTTCCAGGATTTCTGTAGAGATAGAACAATAAAAGTTTTCAAGCGGAACTATATCTATCGGTCAATCCCTAAACGAAACCCATTGATTTAACAGTTTCAGAAAACAATAATGCCCTGTACACACGATAGGATTTTCCGACAACAAAACCGTGGATTTTTTTCCAAAGGATGTTGGCTCAAACTTGTCTTCCATACACACGGTCACACAAATGTTGTCGGAAATTCCGAACGTCAAGAACGCGGTGACGTGCAACACGTACGACGAGCCGAGAAAAATGAAGTACAATAGCCAGTGCGGCTCTTCTGCTTGATTCCGAGCATGCGTGGACTTTTGTGCGCTCGGAATTTCCGACAACAAGTTTTGTTGTCGGGAAATTTGAGAACCTGCTCTCAAACATTTGTTGGCGGAAATTCCGACAACAAATGTTCTATGGAGCCTACACACGGTCGGACTTTCCGACAACAAGCTCATAATCAACATTTGCTGTCGGAAAATCCTATCATGTGTTCTGCTTTAAAGAATAACCCCTGATCATGAAAATTTCACCAGTGGATGTCATGTCATGGCAGCTTGCTGATTCTTTGTTATTGACCATAGACTCAATTCACACAGCTAAAACACCAGAATTAGGATCCTTATTAAAGTGAAACTAAGCTCATTGATGTAACAGTTTAGAAAAACAGTTACATTACCAACATGCTAGAAATGCTAACTGTTATATTTGCTTGTGCTCTTAACCAAACTGTCAAACCATCAAAGGGCGGCTGTCATAATTGATCACATGTGCAGCATCATGGCAGTTAAAGATCAAACAGCTTCCACGGCTGAAAAAGATAGGAGGATTAATTCTGTTTTAAAGCGTAACTCCACTTTTGTTGAGAAAAAACAAACAAACATTCTCCCCTGGATGATCGATGAACATTGCAGGGATTATAACAACCTTTGTTGCAGATTCCTACCTTTTGTTATTCTGAAGAAGTCCCTGTGTGTTGGTCTGTGCCTCTGTTCTGAGTGGGTCTAATGGGAGTGGTTTCATAATTATTAGTCAGCTGTGGCAGCTGCTGGGCACTAATGAGGAAATCTGCTGGGCCTGCATCCCTTTAGACATGTTCCTATTGGAAATATCTCACCAAAAATGAAATTTTTGTTCCAGGGGATGCCTGAAATCTGACTTGTATCTTAGGCAGACTTCTGGGAAAATTGGTGAACCAATCACACAAGCAGGAAATGATGTTTCTGGGGAGTGGTCATTACACATTCTGTCTACAGAACAACTCCAGGTAGCCATATTGCATTGCATTTATAGAAAATGACAGCGGCTGCAGATTGAAAAGGAAAGGTCATTTTTAATAACATTCAATTACAATATGACTTGTATCACAATTGTACACGCTATATTTTTTCTTTATTTTCTATTTTTTTCCCCCACAAAAGCGGAGTTACCTGGGACCGACTCAAATGGGCAGTTTTAATTAAATTTATTTGATTCGTTACTTTCCTGTCATGTGACCTTTTTTCAAATCTTCTGGAAAGTTCTGTAGCCTGTCAGGTGAACCAACGGGCCTATAAGATTAAAGAAGAAATTAGAGACACGTCAGACCAACAGAAGCAGCTGAAAAAGAAACATCCCCCCCCCCCCCCCGTCGCGGTCCTTCATTATGTGGCTTTGTCCCTTCTGCAGGTTCTAATGGTTTATTAGTTATTTGGTGCAAGCTTTAATGGCTAAACCGTTGGTATGGAAAAACATGTAATTATATGGTGATATGGTTATGAATAATATACAGTTGTGCTCATAAGTTTACAGAAAAGTCAACAAGGCCTATGATGAAAGGTACAGAGGTAGATCGATGATATTTAGGGGGATGTGTGAGCTACAAATACACAGGAAATTTGGTCAAAATTGTTGGCAAGATGAATGCAGTATGTTATCAAAAAATACTGGAGAGGTCAACTTGTGTGCATGTTATCAGGCCAAAACCACCAGGGTATGTAAACTTTTGATCAGGGTCATTTGGGTAGTTTCTGTTGCCATTATGATATAAAAAAGAGTAAACAGAGTTGATTGATAATAAATAGCTTTAGACAAACACTAACTATAAATGAAAGAAATGTTTTTGTGTTATCATTTATATTCTCTGAAAAATGGCAAAGAAACCATAAATTCTGACATGGTATGTAAACTTATGAGCACAACTGTAGTTACCATTATAAATAAATACATTATTATTGGTACATTTTATGTATTATAACAATAATAAAGGACTGTGGCCTTTCATACCAAAATTATCTGTCTAGTTGTCTTTATTTTAATGTAGGGCTGCAACTAAAGATTATTTTCATAGTCAATTAATTGTCCGATTATTCTTTTTGATTAATCGGATAAAAACCTCAAGCAAAGTTTGGTGTATAATTTAGCTAATATGTAAAGTTAAAAAAAAAAAACACAACTTATTCTTAAATATCTCTATGCAGTGGTAAAAATAAATAACCAGCTATATGGTTAGGGAACAAAATATCTAATTCACTCTGAGAATAATAGAAGAGATATAAAGTATATATAGGTTGAATCTGGTACAAATCATCAGACTCAGGGATCAAATTTTTATTTGAAGAAAAATAATTAAAAAGACCTTAAAATGCTGTTTTGCAGATTTTCAGACAGGACTGGGATATAATATTATGCATGACAGACCCCCTTGTCATAGGCAGGTAGCTTGATACAGCCTGCGCCTGCTGTAACTTACTGTATGCTGGCAATAGACAAAAAAATTTTCCATCGAAAATTTTCGTTTTAAAAACGTTTGTTTAATTTTCTAATCATTAGTGGGGTCAAATCAACATTCATTTGGGACCACAGTTACGGCAAAATTCGAAGGAGCACAATAGAAAAACTTTTAGATCGAAGGAGTTTTCAGACAGTGTATGTGGTTTTCGTTCAGAAATCACATTCATTTTAAAATTGTATATCTAAAGCAAGAGAAATTTTTTAATGTACAAATAATATTCATACGAATATTCTTAACTTAAAACTGATACATGTATAGCCAGCAAAAGACATTTAGTAGTAGGGATGAGCTTCGTGTTCGAGTCGAACCCATGTTCCACTCGAACATCGGCTGTTCGACCGTCCGTCGAATTGCGAACGATATGGGCCGTTCGCGCCAAATTCGTGTGGCGCGTCACGGCCCATAATTCACTGCGGCATCGCAGTGCATTGCTGGCTGATGATTGGCCAAGCATGCACTATGACCCGCATGCTTGGCCAATCACAGCGCCGTCAGTAGAGAGAGCTGTAATTGGCCAAAGCCAGGGTGGCTTTGGCCAATTATGGCTCAGGGGATTTAGTACACACCCCACACTATATAAGGCCGCCTGCACGGCGGCCCTGTGTAGTGTGTGTTCCGGTGTGCTGAGAGATAGAGAGAGAGAGAGACAGTGTCATTTGATTTGAGTTAGATAGATTAGGCAGAACAGTCAGTCAGTTAGCTGCACTTACAGTGTATTGTGTATATATATGCATCCCAGGTGTTGCATATATATATATACACTGTATTCAGTTTAGCTAGATCCGTTCCTGTTATCTTCTATCTAGACTATTTAGTGCAGTGTGTCCTGCTCACAGTGTTCAGCTAGATCCGTTCCTGCTATTTACATTTAGTGCAGTGCGTCCTGCTCACAGTGTTCAGCTAGATCCGTTCCTGCTATTTACATTCAGTGCAGTGCGTCCTGCTCACAGTGTTCAGCTAGATCCGTTCCTGCTATTTACATTCAGTGCAGTGCGTCCTGCTCACAGTGTTCAGCTAGATCCGTTCCTGCTATTTACATTCAGTGCAGTGCGTCCTGCTCACAGTGTTCAGCTAGATCCGTTCCTGGTATTTACATTTAGTGCAGTGCGTCCTGCTCACAGTGTTCAGCTAGATCCGTTCCTGCTATTTACATTCAGTGCAGTGCGTCCTGCTCACAGTGTTCAGCTAGATCCGTTCCTGCTATTTACATTCAGTGCAGTGCGTCCTGCTCACAGTGTTCAGCTAGATCCGTTCCTGCTATTTACATTCAGTGCAGTGCGTCCTGCTCACAGTGTTCAGCTAGATCCGTTCCTGCTATTTACATTCAGTGCAGTGCATCCTGCTCACAGTGTTCAGCTAGATCCGTTCCTGGTATTTACATTTAGTGCAGTGCGTCCTGCTCACAGTGTTCAGCTAGATCCGTTCCTGCTATTTACATTCAGTGCAGTGCGTCCTGCTCACAGTGTTCAGCTAGATCCGTTCCTGCTATTTACATTCAGTGCAGTGCGTCCTGCTCACAGTGTTCAGCTAGATCCGTTCCTGCTATTTACATTCAGTGCAGTGCGTCCTGCTCACAGTGTTCAGCTAGATCCGTTCCTGCTATTTACATTCAGTGCAGTGCATCCTGCTCACAGTGTTCAGCTAGATCCGTTCCTGGTATTTACATTTAGTGCAGTGCGTCCTGCTCACAGTGTTCAGCTAGATCCGTTCCTGCTATTTACATTCAGTGCAGTGCGTCCTGCTCACAGTGTTCAGCTAGATCCGTTCCTGCTATTTACATTCAGTGCAGTGCGTCCTGCTCACAGTGTTCAGCTAGATCCGTTCCTGGTATTTACATTTAGTGCAGTGCGTCCTGCTCACAGTGTTCAGCTAGATCCGTTCCTGCTATTTACATTCAGTGCAGTGCGTCCTGCTCACAGTGTTCAGCTAGATCCGTTCCTGCTATTTACATTCAGTGCAGTGCGTCCTGCTCACAGTGTTCAGCTAGATCCGTTCCTGGTATTTACATTTAGTGCAGTGCGTCCTGCTCACAGTGTTCAGCTAGATCCGTTCCTGCTATTTACATTCAGTGCAGTGCGTCCTGCTCACAGTGTTCAGCTAGATCCGTTCCTGCTATTTACATTCAGTGCAGTGCGTCCTGCTCACAGTGTTCAGCTAGATCCGTTCCTGCTATTTACATTCAGTGCAGTGCGTCCTGCTCACAGTGTTCAGCTAGATCCGTTCCTGGTATTTACATTTAGTGCAGTGCGTCCTGCTCACAGTGTTCAGCTAGATCCGTTCCTGCTATTTACATTCAGTGCAGTGCGTCCTGCTCACAGTGTTCAGCTAGATCCGTTCCTGCTATTTACATTCAGTGCAGTGCGTCCTGCTCACAGTGTTCAGCTAGATCCGTTCCTGCTATTTACATTCAGTGCAGTGCGTCCTGCTCACAGTGTTCAGCTAGATCCGTTCCTGCTATTTACATTCAGTGCAGTGCGTCCTGCTCACAGTGTTCAGCTAGATCCGTTCCTGCTATATACATTTAGTGCAGTACGTCCTGCTCACAGTGTTCAGCTAGATCCGTTCCTGTTATCTTCCTACTGACAGGCAGGCTTGTCTGGTTACAGTATATAAAGCTACCTGAAGAAAATTACAGGTGTTCTTTTTGATCCTATTAGTACCACGGTCAGGCAGCTAGACTATTTACATTTAGTACAGTGTGTCCTGCTCACAGTGTTCAGCTAGATCCGTTCCTGTTATCTTCCTACTGACAGGCAGGCTTGTCTGGTTACAGTATATAAAGCTACCTGAAGAAAATTACAGGTGTTCTATCCCAGCTTAGTGCAGCTACAGGCCATTAGTATGTCTGGAAGGCCAAGAAGGAGAGGCAGACAGTCACAAGCCAATAAGAGAGGGCAAGCAGGCTCTGTGTCTAGTGCTGGTCGTGGAGACGGTGCATCCTCATCAGCACGTGGCCATGGGACACGCTTGGCCTTTTTTTCGGCAGCTGGCCGTGTTGAGCCGCAACATGCGGAAGACTTGGTCGAGTGGATGACCAAGCCGTCCTCATCCTCCTCATCCTCTCTCACCCATGCCCAGGGTGCTTTGTCTGGCAAAGCAGCGGCCTCTTCCCTCAGCTCAATGTCATCAGTGACTCCTTCCCTAGCTCCACCATGTCCTCATGAGGATTCCCTCGAACTGTTTGACCACAGTGTTGGGTACATGCTCCAGGAGGATGCCCAGCGTTTGGAAGGCTCTGATGATGATACTGAGCTCGATGAAGGCAGTAACATGAGCACGGACAGAGGGGGTGCCCAAGAAGGACAGCAATCTGGCAGTCATGCTCCCCCTGCTGCAGCATACTGCCAGGTTTGCTCCAGTGATGAGGAGGGAGGGGATGATGAGGTCACTGACTCAACGTGGGTGCCTGATAGGAGAGAGGAGGAGGAGGAGGAGGAGGAGGCGGCACATCACCAACGAGGCAGGATGCCCTCCAGGGGCCAGCCTAAGGGCAGCACATTGACTGCATCACACCCCAAAGCTCCACATGTGCAGGGCGCTGCAGTCTCTGCGCGTTATTCAAAAAGTTCTTTGGTGTGGGCCTTTTTTGAGACGAGTGCATCAGATCGCACCGCTGCTATTTGCAACATATGTCTCAAGCGTATCTCGCGTGGCCAAAACATCTCCCGCTTGGGTACCACATGCTTGACCAGACATATGTTGACCTGCCATGCAGTTCGTTGGCAAGCGTATCTGAAAGACCCACACCAAAGAACAAAGAGGATCTCTCCTTGCTCCTCATCAGCTGAGATTTCCAACCCCACTAGACCTTCAGTCCTCTCTGAGACCTGCAGTGAGAGGAATGAAGGTGTAGAATTAGGTGTGTCACAGCCAAGTACTTGTGGGCAATCTGCTTTTGGTACACCGACGTCAGATTGTACCAGGCAAATTTCCCTGCCCCAGCTGCTGCACCGCCGAAAGAAGTTTGCTCCCAGCCATCCACATGCCCAGCGGTTGAATGCTAGCTTGGCAAAATTGCTAGCACTTCAACTGCTGCCTTTTCAGTTGGTAGACTCTGCCCCCTTCCGTGAGTTTGTGGAATGTGCGGTTCCTCAGTGGCAGGTACCCAAACGCCACTTTTTCTCACGGAAGGCGATTCCGTCTCTCTACCGGCATGTGGAAGGCAATGTCCATGCCTCGCTGGACAGGGCGGTCAGCGGTAAGGTGCATATTACCGCTGACTCATGGTCCAGCAGGCATGGACAGGGACGTTACTTAAGTTTCACGGCGCATTGGGTGACTCTGCTGGCAGCTGGGAAGGATGCAGGACAAGGTGCAGTAGTGTTGGAGGTTGTTCCGCCACCACGCCTCCAAAATGCTGATTGTGACACACCTCTCTCCTCCACCCCCTCCTCTTCTTCTTCCTCCATGGCCTCTTCCTCGGAACCAGCGGTGCTCCGTAGGCGTTCAAGGGGCTACGCAAGTACGCAGGCCAAAAGATGCCATGCGGTGCTTGAGCTGGTGTGCTTGGGGGACAGGAGCCACACTGGGGCAGAGGTTCTGTCAGCTCTGCAGGGGCAGGTTCAGAGGTGGTTGACGCCACGCCAACTTAAGGCAGGAATGGTGGTTTGCGACAATGGCACCAACCTCCTCTCTGCCCTCCGACAGGGACAACTGACCCATGTGCCCTGTTTGGCTCACGTCCTTAACTTGGTGGTGCAGCGGTTCTTGGGCAGGTACCCGGGCTTACAGGATGTCCTGAGGCAGGCCAGGAAAGTCTGTGTGCATTTCCGCCGGTCATATAATGCCAGTGCTCGGCTGACGGACCTCCAAAAGGAGTTTAACCTGCCCAAGAACCGCCTAATCTGTGACATGCCCACCAGGTGGAACTCGACGTTGGCCATGCTGCAGCGGCTGCACACGCAGCAGAGGGCCATCAATGAGTACCTGTGCGACTATGGCACCAGGACAGGGTCAGGGGACCTTGGTTTTTTTTCCCCACGCCAGTGGGCCATGATCAGGGATGCATGCACTGTCCTGTCACCATTCGAGGAGGCCACGAGGATGGTGAGCACTGACAGTGCATGCATCAGTGACACTGTCCCCCTTGTCCACCTGTTGGAGCACACGCTGCGTGGAATAATGGACAGGGCACTTGAGGCAGAACAGAGGCAGGAAGAGGAGGACTTCCTTAGCTCTCAAGGCCCCCTTTATCCAGACAGTGTTTCTGCGTGCCCGCCGATCACACAGGAAGAGGACGAGGAGGAGGAGGAGGAGGAGGAGGAAGATTGTGTCAGTATGGAGGTGGAGCCTGGCACTCAGCATCAGCAGTCTTTAAGGGATCAGTCCCAAGGAACACATGGACTTGTACGTGGCTGGGAGGAGGTGGCTGCGGACGTTGTTGTCCTTAGTGACCCAGAGGACTCCGGACCGAATGCCTCAGCAAACCTACGCTGCATGACCTCCCTGATCCTGCAAAGCCTGCGTAAGGATCCTCGTATTCGTGGTATCAAGGAGAAGGACCAATACTGGCTGGCAACCCTCCTTGATCCACGTTACAAGGGTAAGGTTGCGGACCTTATCTTGCCATCGCAGAGGGAGCAGAGGATGAAACATCTTCGGGAGGCCTTGCAGAAAGGTCTGTGCAACGCGTTCCCAGAGACTGGGAGGTTACAAACTCCTGTTTCTGGACAACGTGTTGCTGAGGCTTCGGTCAGTCAAAGAAGGAGCGGTGGAGAAGGTGGCCGTCTGACCGATGCGTTCAGACAATTTTTTGGTCCGCAGCCCCAAGGTATGATCGGTTCCAGCAACCATCGCCAGCGTCTGTTTTACATGGTGCAGGAATACCTAGGGGCAAGATCAGACTTGGACACCTTTCCCACCGAAAATCCTCTGGGTTACTGGGTCTTGAGGATGGATCACTGGCCAGAGCTTGCACAGTATGCAATTGAGCTACTGGCCTGTCCTGCATCCAGCGTTCTTTCGGAACGTACATTCAGTGCTGCTGGAGGCGTGGTAACCGATCACAGGGTGCGTCTGTCCACTGACTCGGTCGATCGGCTGACCTTCATAAAAATGAATCAGTCTTGGATCACCACCAGCTACCAAGCACCTGATGCTGATGTAACTGAATAATTTTTTTCAGATCCCTTCAAAGACTGCCTATGCTGATGCTGAGTGATTATCCCTGAGTAATTATCCTCTTCCTCCTCAATCATCACGCTGATAGCTTGTAAGAACATTTTTGGTTCTGGGCGCCACCACCAGTGCCTAAGGCACAATTTTTCAGCCCCTGTATAACAGGGGCGTGTAATTACAATTTTTGATGTAATACTTTGCAGCACGGCTCGTTCCTGCATTCCAACTAGAGTGTCTGTGAGGGGTTGCAGTGTTGTGGCACCAGCACCAGTGCCTAAGGCCCAATTTTTCTGCCCCTGTCTAACAGGGGCGTGTAATTACAATTTTTGATGCAATACTTTGCAGCAGTGCTCGTTCCTGCGTTCCAACTAGAGTGTCTGTGAGGGGTTGCAGTGTTGTGGCACCAGCACCAGTGCCTAAGGCCCAATTTTTCTGCCCCTGTCTAACAGGGGCGTGTAATTACAATTTTTGATGCAATACTTTGCAGCAGTGCTCGTTCCTGCGTTCCAACTAGAGTGTCTGTGAGGGGTTGCAGTGTTGTGGCACCAGCACCAGTGCCTAAGGCCCAATTTTTCTGCCCCTGTCTAACAGGGGCGTGTAATTACAATTTTTGATGCAATACTTTGCAGCAGTGCTCGTTCCTGCGTTCCAACTAGAGTGTCTGTGAGGGGTTGCAGTGTTGTGGCACCAGCACCAGTGCCTAAGGCCCAATTTTTCTGCCCCTGTCTAACAGGGGCGTGTAATTACAATTTTTGATGCAATACTTTGCAGCAGTGCTCGTTCCTGCGTTCCAACTAGAGTGTCTGTGAGGGGTTGCAGTGTTGTGGCACCAGCACCAGTGCCTAAGGCCTAATTTTTCAGCTCCTGTTCAACAGGGGCATGTAATTACAATTCTTGATCTAATATTTCACAGCAGGGCCCTGTGAGGGCTTACAGTGTTTTGGCCACAGCAACACCTAAGGCCCAAATTTCTGCTGAGTATATAGGGCAGGACCCTACTTTCAAACATCTAACTTACAAACGACTCCTACTTGCAAACGGAAGGAGACAACAGGAAGTGAGATGAAATCTACCCATAGGAAGGGAAATTCTCTCATGTAAGAGTTAATATGTGAAAACAATTTCTCCTTTCCACTGATGCTTTCCAATCCTTGTTCCACAAAAAAACCCAAATTTTCAAAAAACATTTTTCATTGGGACAAAAAAGTGAGGTGAAATCTTCTGAAGAGGAGGAAAGACGCAAAACAAATGTCACAGGGGTGATAACCCTTCCCTATGTTTTCCAAAAAGCTTAGAAAAGATTTTTTGGCTGGAGCTAAACACATTAAAAATGTTCAAAATTACAAAGAGATTCTACTTAACAACAAACCTACAGTCCCTGTCTTGTTTGCACCGCCTGTATACTGCTGTTCAGAGTATATAGGGACCTTTCCTTATTTTAATTTGGGTGCGGGGTTCCCCTTAATATCCATACAAGACCCAAAGGGCCTGGTAATGGACTGGGGGGTACCCATGCCGTTTGTCTCACTGATTTTCATCCATATTGCCAGGACCCGACATGACATTAAACCCGCAAGCAGTTTTAAATGAGATTTTTTCCTTTAAAAATGACATTTGGTGCAGGGACTGTTCTAAACATGGGAAACACGCGTCACTTTACAGGCATACTATAGACACCCCCCAGGTACGATATTTAAAGGAATATTTCACTTTTTTTTTTTTACTTTAAGCATCATTAAAATCACTGCTCCCGAAAAAACGGCCGTTTTTAAAAGTTTTTTTTGCATTGATACATGTCCCCTGGGGTAGGACCCGGGTCCCCAAACCCTTTTTAGGACAATACCATGCAAATTAGCCTTTAAAATGAGCACTTTTGATTTCGAACGTTCGAGTCCCATAGACGTCAATGGGGTTCTAACGTTCGTGCGAACTTGCGGTCCGTTCGCGGGTTCTGGTGCGAACCGAACCGGGGGGTGTTCGGCTCATCCCTATTTAGTAGCAGCAGCATGTTCTTTTTTACCTGTCATGATGGGGTTAAATAACACAAATTAGCCCTTTTTATAGTACAAATCAGCAGGTAATCACTACTATAAGGGGTTAATTTATTATGTGAAACAGTAATAATATATATTTAACTTATTTCATATATACAATAATAAATACACCCAGAAGTAGGCTATACAATACAGGGTATTTTAATTGAGAGTTAGACATGAAGGGTGGAGGAGGAATATAAACTTTTTATATTAAAGTAGTACTGAAGGCTGAGTCTTTTTTTATGGATACAATCATTTTAAATATAATGAACAATACTGGTAAACTTTTTTCTTTGAGGCTGGGTTCACACTTATGCGAATTGGATGAGGGTTTCCTCGCATCCATTTGGCATGACAGGAGATTGTGACTGTCTCTCTACGGAGCCGGTTCACACATCTCTGGGGTGACTGCGGAGCGCATTGCACAGAGGTCCTGTGCGTCTTTTGCTCCGTTTCAGCGGCGAATTCAGGCAAAAATTTGGGCCTGATTTGTCCCTGAAATGGAGAACAGGGACGCACTGGACCTCTGCCGCGAGCCACATCCGTCTTAGATGTGAACCCAGCCTACATGTAATTGTAATGCTTTATATCACCTCCAGTCTATCAGCCTTCACGTTCTCTGGGTTCAAATGCTGATCTTCCCTGCACAGAGCCCTAAAGCCCCATACACACTATTAGATTTTCTGCTGATTTTTGTCTTCAGATTTACAAAAACCATGTAGTGCAAGGGTCTGCCTGATTGCATACAAATTGAGACTCCTAAGGTTTGATCTCATATGGTTTTGGGAAATCTGAAGACAAAAATCTGCATAAAATCTAATAGTGTGTATGAGGCTTTAAAGTGATTGTAAACATTGGATTTTTTTTTTTTCTAAACAACAAACGTGTCATACTTACCTGCTCTGTGCAATGGTTTTGCATAAAACATCCCTGATCCTCCTCTTCTGGGGTCCCCCACCGGCACTTCTGGCTCCTGCCTTCAGGGTGCCCCTATAGCAAGCCGCAAAGTATAGTAAAGAGTGCCCCTATAACAAGGTAAAAAAAAAACTTCTGCCTTTAGATCACTCACTTCCTTCTCGTACCCAGGACTACATGTCCCATGAGGCATTGCTCCGAACACATTCACAAGCTCTTAGACACTTACTGAAATGTATGGATGGTGCATGTGTGCTGAACTGTATTTTCTGATATGTAAAAAAAAATGCATTCTGTATGCAGGACAACTAATCGGCTGACCAACTAATTGATTATGAAAATAGTTGACAAATATTTTCATAATCGATTATAATCGATTATGCCGATTAGTTGTTTCAGCCCTATTTTAATGATATATACAGTATATTAGAAGTAATATTTGAGTTTGGACTCTGGTCCCATAACCCTGATCATGTAAAATTCACCAGTGGATGTCATGTTAAAACCACTTCCCTACCGCACATAGTCAAATGACGTCCTTGACTTTGTGTGGTGATATCTGAATGATGCCTGCAGGTAGAGGCATCATTCAGATATCATTATTTCCAGCCGGCAATTCTGTGCACCATAAGAATGATCATAGTGGCAGTTCCACCGCTTGATCGCTTATAGGCGACGGGAGGGAACGCCCCCGCCACCATCCGGAGCTTCTCCGGGCTCTCCCGTGCCACCGTGGGCCCGGAGAAAGAATCGGCCAGCACCGGATGACTACGATAGAGATTTCTGTTGACTAGATGGTCACCAGTCATCTCTATGACCGTTGGAGGCCCGGGCGTGATGTTATGACGTCAAACCCGTGTTCCTGGATGTCAACAAAGCCGAGATCGCGGCTGTCAGCATGAGATCGGTGAATTTTTTTTTCTGATCTCATGCTTTCCAGCCTGGAGGAGAGATGCGGGGTCTTATTGACCCCGCATCTCTCCATAAAGAGGACCTGTCACATAGATTCCTATTACAATAGGAATAATAGTGATCAAAAAAATAAAAATGTAAAAAAAAGTGTAAAAATAAAAAAAAAATTAAGTAAAATAATAATAATAAATTTTTTTTTTTTAAATGCCACTGTCCCCGGTAGCTTGCACTCAGAAGCGAACGCACATTCAAGTTCCGCCCACATATGTAAACGTCGTTCAAACCACACATGTGAGGTTTCACCGCGTGCGTTACAGCGTGTGCAACAATTCTAGCACTAGACCTCCTCTGTAACTCTAAACTGGTAACCTGTAAAAATGTTCAAAGCGTTGCCTATGGAGATTTTCAAGTACCGAAGTTTGGCGCCATTCCATGAGTGTGCGCAATTTTGAAGTGTGACATGTTAGATATCTATTTACTCAGCCTAACATCATCTTTCACATTATACAAAAAAATTGGGCTAACTTCCCTGTTTTGTTATTTTTTAATTCATGAAACCGTTTTTTTTCCCAAAAAAAAGGCGTTTGAAAAATGATTGCGCAAATACCGCGCGAGATAAAAAGTTGCAATGACCGCCATTTTATTCCCCAGAGTGTCTGCTAAAAAACATATATAATGTTTGGGGGTTCTGAGTAATTTTCTAGCAAAAAAATTATGATTTTTACACGTAGGAGAGAAGTGCCAGAATAGAACCCGGTATGGAAGTGGTTAAGGCAACTTGCTTTGTTACTGAACATAGAATCAATTCACACAGTGAAAAACAGAATTAAGATACTTATTAAGGCTCGGTTCACACAGGGGCAACACGATTTCAGCACGACTTTGTACGGCGACTTCAACGCGGCTTCAACGCGACTTTAGCAAAGTACAACGCGACTTCAAGTCGCCTCCAGGACAGGCGACTTTGACTGTGGCCAATCACAGGATAATCAGCTCTCTGGGAGGGAGGGGTTTGCCTGGGCAAACTACATTTTTTCCCTGCAAAGTCGCTTGACTTTAGAGAGAGATCCGACTTGGAGGCGACTTCCATTGATTTCTATGGTACAGGTCGCCTACCAAGTCGGATCCAAGTAGTACAGGGAGTACGCTCTGAAGTCGGAGCGACTTCAGTAGTGTCTATTAAGACGCTCCCATTCACTGTAATGTGAATATCTTTCTGGGGCGACTTGGGGCGACTTGAGGGGCGACAAGTCGGATCCCAAGTCGTCCTAGTGTGAACCGAGCCTAAAGCTGAACTAAACCCATCGATGTAACATTTAGTTATATTCCCGGCATGCCAGCAATGAGTAACTGTCACATTGGTTGTGCTCTTAACCAAGCTGTTAAACCATCCAATGGCTGGTGTTATAACGGATCACATGTGCAGCAACATGGCAGTTGTAGATCAAACAGAGGCTAAGATGGCAGCTTCCTTGGCTGAAAGGGATTCCAGGGTTTAGTTCCGCTTTTAAAAAAAAGTGACAGTTATTACAAAATAAATCCAATGATTTGCAAATTACAGTCACGTGGCTGAAAATAAAAACCCTTTGTATAGGTCTGTGAATTGAGCATACGATGACCTGCAGCAGTACCTGAGATAGCAGACGCTTGGAGAGGAGCAGATTTTGTTAAATATTACACGTTAGGAGGAAAGTTAATTCTTAGCAACAAGCTGCATTGTGTGTAATGGCAGGACGAAGTGCAGCGTAATGTCATTGCTATCATTTCCAGATACAAGCCCAAATCATTTTTTTTTGTTCTTCCAGTGCACCCAGATAAAAAAAAGTAGACATGGATAAATAACTTTGTATTTTGTGTACTGTGGGATTTTGTGTCACCTGCAGATATCCTGAATGAAGCAGAGCAGAGGATTATGGGTAGAAGCATGCAAATCATCAACGTTTCACCTGCGTCATGTCAGTTCACAGTGATTTCCGAGTAGATCTGCAGATTACTGAATACATAATGAAAAAGCAGCTGCATAGGTATGCTATGTATTTAGTGCGCTATGTCATATTCTAATCCTATGGACTAGGCTGCTGGAAGACCTAAGGTTGTCATCCAGATTATTTCAGTAAAACTATGCTGTCTATGAGGCTAAGACCGCTTCTAAAGCGCCCCTGCCCATTGAAATCAATGGGCAGCGCCGCCGAAGCGACTGCAAAGCACCTCGGCAGCAGCCAAAAAGCGCCTCTAAAATGACGGTAAATCGCTGCTAAAACTAGCGGTGCTTTACCGCTAACACGGCCACGCTGTCAGTGTAAAAGGGCTCTTATGCCGCGTACACACGGGCAGACTTTTCAACCGGACTGGTCTGACAGTCTTTCCGACTGACTTTTGACGGACTTCCGACGGACTTTTGAATGAACGGACTTGCCTACACACGATCACACCAAAGTCCGACGGATTCGTACATGATGACCTACGACCGGACTAAAATAAGGAAGTTGATAGCCAGTAGCCAAGACCCCAGATGATGTCCTAGAGCATCGAAACGCGTTGGGACGGACTACTGATACCACTGACACTGCCGTTATTTTACATACCAAAGCGCTTTTTTATCTCCAGAAACGTGAGTGATTTTTTATCTTCAACAAACATGTTATGAGTTTTTACAGGATTACGCTATGTGCTCTCATATTTCCTTCTACATATACCATTGATGTTTATTCGGACCCATCATTGCAAGCACCCAGATCTCCTGGAATCCGCGACCTTTGCGGGATCTGCCATTCAGGATCACCACTTTCAAGCTTGGTTGACCCAGTGGGTATACACCCATCTGTGTCCAATCTCTCTGGTAAGCCTTTACTAGTACATGGTGGTGGATCTTCTATCAACATCCTTTTTCACTAAAGCCACTTTTTCATCTTTGCCACTTTTGGGTTACTTTTGCTATTTTATATAGACTAATTCAACACGAATGTCATGATCATCATTTGTGTCAATCATATCAACTGTACCACTCAGCAATTTTTCACTCATATTATTGTGCAATATCTTTATTGTTTTTCTATTTCTTTGGTTGTTTAGCCATTGGTAGGACTTCATTTAATAGTCTTACTGACTATTTGAGTATTTCATTTTTTTAGCGCTGCACTTGTTTACACTAGTAGCCAATAGCTGCCCTAGCGTTGGTTTTCGTCCATTGGACTAGCATACAGATGAGCGTATTTTTCGACCGGACTCGAGTCCGTCGGAAAGATTTAAAACATGTTCCAAATCTAAGGTCCGTCAGATTTTCGACCGAAAAAGTCAGCTGCAGGTCCGATGGAGCCCACACACGGTCGCTTTGTCCGCCGGATTTGGTCCGTCGGACCAGTCCGGTCGAAAAGTCAGCTCGTGTGTTCTATAGAGTGCTATGGCTGATGCCTGTTTAATGTGTTTCTATGCCATAGGCTGTATAGTGATAGTGACTTACCTGGTAAAGAAAGAGGGCTATAGTTGGGTGCACACTAACCAGAACAAAGCAGGACATTTGTTCCAGAGAGGGGAGAAAAAAACATACCAGACTGGGGGGATTTGGGTCTCAATGTTTACCAGTCTGCATATGATTCCAAAAAAATGCAGATGGCGGCACCTTAATGTTAGGTGCAATCTTTTTTTGTTTCATTAAACTTTGGTGTAATGGGCAGATGAGATCTCTTATGCATTCTACACTAAACAGTGCTTAGTCATAGAGACCAATATGCATGTGGTAGAGTGATAGGTGAGGACAAGCTATGGGGTGAGCGTGCACCCGAATTCACAGCCATGTCAGCTCACCCTGAAATCCAGGGGGCACCCTGATTTTTTAACCCTTTCACCCTGTATAATGTACATATCTCTCTGATGCTGTCCTGTGCTGCAACCATGTCCATTCATTTGAATGGGTTGCAACGGGTGGGCAGGGGGTATAAGTCCTGCCATAACAGAAAGCATCGTGGTCACGGCATGTGTACATCCTCATCTGGCTACCTTTGAAACTAAAGGAGGGCTAAACAGGCAATTGAGCTGCATTTATTTCTGCATGTGTAAATGAGCTCTAATACTTAAAATGTTACTAAATCCACAACAGTGGATTTCTGTATATGCAGTAAAGCATGCTTGTTATACTCACTGTGGAACCCAAGGGGTTAATCCTCTGAATAGTGTAAAAAAGCTGATTGATCCTGTCTTCTCTGTTTCTCCCCTTCTTCCACAGTCCCCAATATATCTCCTGATAGAACAGTTTTATCAAACAGGAAATGCGGGAAAGTATTTTAGTGGTGTAAACAATTGCAGGTATTGATATTTTATACATACTGTAGTTACAGTATGTATTCACACCCATTGAAATTTTCCACATTTTGTCATGTTACATCCAAAAAAGTAAATGTATTTTATTGAAATTTTATGGGATAGACCAACACAAAGTGGTACATACTTGTGAAGAGGAAGGAAAATTATAAATGTTTTTAAATTTTTTTTACAAATAAATATGTGAAAAGTGTGGTGTACATTTGTATTCAGCCCCCCTGAGTCAATACTTTGTAGAACCACCTTTCACTGCAATTACAGCTGCAAGTCTTTTGGGGATGTCTCTACCAGCTTTGCACATCTAAAGAGTGACATTTTTGCCCATTCTTCTTTGCAAAATAGCTCAAGCTCTGTCAGATTGGATGGAGAGCGTCTGTGAACAGCAATTTTCAAGTCTTTCCACAGATTCTCAATTGGATTAAGGTCTGGACTTTGACTGGGCCATTCTAACACATGAATATGCTTTGATCTAAACCATTCCATTGTAGCTCTGGCTGTATGTTTAGGGTCGTTGTCTTGCTGGAAGGTGAACCTCTTCCCCAGTCTCAAGTCTTTTGCAGACTCCAACAGGTTTTCTTTTAAGATTGCCCTGTATTTGGCTCCCTCCATCTTCTCATCAACTCTGACCAGCTTCTCTGTTCCTGCTGAAGAAAGGTTTCATGGTGGGGATGGTGTATTCAGGGTGATGTGCAGTGTTAGTTTTCCACCACACATAGCGCTTTTCTTTTAGGCCAAAAAGTTCACTTTTGGTCTCATCTGGCCAGAGCACCTACTTCCACATGTTTGCTGTGTCCCCCACATGGCTTCTCGCAAACTGCAAATGGAACTTCTTATGGCTTTCTTTCAACAATGACTTTCTTCTTGTGACTCTTCATAAAGCCCAGATTTGTGGGGTGCACGACTAATAGTTGTCCTGTGGACAGATTCTCCCACCTGAGCTGTGGATCTCTGCATCTCCTCCAGAGTTACCATGGGTCTCTTGGGTGCTTCTCTGATTAAGGCCCCTTTCACACGAGGCGGACTCCGCTTCCACGGAGTCCGCCTCGGTCCCCCAGCTCAGCGGGAGATCTCTCCGTTGATCTCCGCTGAGTCGGCGGATGACAGGTCCCTCTCTGCTCACTGAGCGGGGAGGGGCTTGTCAGGCGCCGCTGCCGCCTATGGAGGGATCGGATGAAAACGGACAGTATGTCTGTTTTCATCAGATCTCACCTGATCCGATCCGCCAGCGACGGACCTGGATGTAGGGCCACCCGTCTGCTTTTAGCGGATCGGACCGGGTCGGATGTCAGCGGACATGTCTCTGCTGACATCCGTCGCTCCATAGACTAACATGGAGCGCCTGTTCAGGTCCGCCGTCAAAACTGACAGGCGGATCTGAACGGTCCGATCGTGTGAAAGGGGCCTAATGCTCTCCTTGCCCGGCCTGTCAGTTTAGGTGGACGGCCATGTCTTGGGAGGTTTGCAGTTGTGCCATACGCTTTCCATTTTCAGATGATGGATTGAACAGTGCTCCGTGAGATGTTTAAAGCTTGGGATATTTTTTTTATAACCTAACCCTGCTTTAAACTTCTCCACAACTTTATCCCTGACCTGTCTGGTGTGTTCCTTGGCCTTCATGTTGTTCATTGTTCACTAAGGTTCTCTCAGACCCGGTTCACACTGAGGCGGCACGACTTGCAGCGCGACTGCCTCAGGCGACCTGCACACGACAGCAGCGGCGACTTGCAAAACGACTTCTTTATAGAAGTCAATGCAAGTCGCCTCAAGTCACCCCCAAAGTAGTACAGGAACTCTTTTCTAAGTCGGAGCGACTTGCGTCGCTCCTATTAGAACGATTCCATTGTACAGAACAGGACATGACTTGTCAGGCGGCTAGGTCGCCTGACAAGTCGTCCCATTGTGAACCGGCTCTAAGGCTTCACAGAACAGTTGCATTGAGGCTGGGTTCACACTGGTGCGACACGACAGCCGTCCTACTTTGGATCCAACTTTGCCCTGCAACATGAAGCCGGCATGTGTCCGACTTTCAATGAACGGGGATCCGACTTGGATCCCCGCCAATGCCCGGCACTGTGTTTGGTATGAATCTTTAGGGGGAACTCCACGCCAAATTTTAAATAGAAAAACCAGCATGGGTTCCCCCTCCAAGAGCATACCAGGCCCTTGGGTCTGGTATGGACCTTAAGGGGAACCCCCTACGCCGAAAAAACGGCGTGGGGGTCCCCCCCAAATCCATACATATCCCTCGGATCTACAGAGACTGCACGTCCAAGTGCTTTTCCAAGTGCATTTGCAGTGCGCTTGTAGTGCAAAGCGGATTTGCCTTTAGTAAATAAACCCCACTGTATCTTTCCATTAATTTACAGATCAAAGGGATGACTATCGGTCTGCAAATGAGGTCAGTTTAACCACTTAAAGCGGAGTTCCACCCAAAAGGGGAACTTCTACTTATCTGCCCCCCCCCCCTCTGGTGCCACATTTGGCACCTTTCAGTGGGGAGGGGGGAGAGGGTACCTGTCCTGTCCCCACTTCTGTACGTCAGAAGTTTGGCCCACTCCTCCTCCCTCCTCCTTCCCCTGCTGTTGGGTCTTACCGGCAATGGAAACATCCGCTGTGGTGCTAGACTCCAGGACAGGTAAGTGTCCTAATGTTAAAAGTCAGCAGCTACAGTATGTGTACCTGCTGACTTTTAATTTTTTTGAGGGGGAGGCGAAACTCCGCTTTAAAGACTTATGTGGCGTACACACGATTGGAAATTCGGCCAGCAAAAGACCGATGAGAGCTTTTGGTCGGAAAATGCGACCGTGTGTATGCTCTGAGTAAGCACTTGGTGTAAGTGCGAAACGCGTCAGCTATTTTTGTACCACCCCACAGTCGTGTTTTGTGTACCCCATGATCCTGTATTTTGAATAAAAAGATGGATTTATCCATTCCGGTGTGCGGCTGTCCAGGTCTTCTTGTTCTCTTCTATTTGCATCAGCATTTAGCCAGCACCTGGGGCTCTTCTCTTCCTGGAGGTAATGAGACACAAGCACTCTGGTTTAAGCCCCTCTTTGAGCGAAGGATTCCATCTCATCTCATCTCATGTGTATGCTCCATCTGACTTTTGCTGGCGGTATTCCTGCCAGCAAAAGATTGAGAGCAGGTTCTCAGTTTTTCAGTCGGAAAAAGTTCCTATCCGAAAATGCGATCGTCTGTACAAATTCCGACGCGCAAAATTCCTACGCATGCTCGGAAACAATTTGACGCATGCTCGGAAGCATTGAACTTCATTTTCTCGGCTCGTCATAGTGTTGTACGTCACTGCGTTCTTGACGGTTGAAAGTTCAGTGACCGTGTGTATGCAAGGCAAGCTTGAGCAGAATTCCATCGGAAAAACCATCCAAGTTTTTTTCTGACGGAAAATCCGCTCATATGTACGCGGCATTAGCCTTTTCCTAACACTTGTTGCTTACAATTTAAAATCTGTTTTTTTTTCTAGAAAATTACTTGGAACCCCCAAACATTATATCATTTTTTTTTAGCAGAGACCCTAGAGAATAAAATGGCGGTCATTGCAATATTTTATGTCACACTCTATTTGCGCAGCGGTCTTTAAACACATTTTTTTGGGGGAAAAAAATAAACTAAATCGTAAAGTAAGCCCAATTTTTTTGTATAATGTGATGTAACCCAAAGAATCGTGATCTATATTCTAAGCAAAAAAATTGTGATTCTCATTTTATCCAGAATCGTGCAGCTCTAGTACTCGTACTCTGTTTAAAAACTGGTATGGGTGCTTCCCTAATAGAGTTGCTTCTACAGGCTGAAAGAAAAAACGCCAACCGCCTGTATAAGCAGCATTTTTTTATGCCAAGTGTGCATGAGGCCAAAATGATTTTCATCCCATCTTCGCACATTAAGCATACATTTACTGGAGAGAAAAATCTAACTATGTACTTATATATGATTAATGCAGGCTTTCCGCTGCCATTTACTGTCTATAGTAAACACCAATCAATATATTTCAGAGCAATGTATATTTAAGCACATTAACCCATAGTAGCCAATCAGAATGTATCTTTTCAGGATCCTTAGGCACCTGTGTGCGTTTACATTTCTGCCTGTGTGTGATTGGAGCTGTTCACATTGTTGGTGCTGAAAAAAAAGGCCGACACTTTTGAAGAAAATTTTTTTTTTTACTTTCTGCTATTAAACACATCTAATAAAAAAAAATTGAAACAAAATTCTTCATCAATTTAGGCCAATGCTACATATCATTGGTAAAAAAAATTCCCAATAAGCGTATATTGATTGGTTTGCGCAAAAGTTATCAAAAGCATCTACAAACTATGGGCTATTTTTATTTTATTTATTTTTTTCATTTTTCATTTTTTTACCAGTTATGGCGGCGATCAGCAACTTATAGCGGGACTGCGATATTGCGACAGGTAATCGGACACTTTTGACACTTTTTTGGGGACCAGTGACACTAGTACAATGATCAGTGCTAAAAATATGCACTGTCACTGTACTAATGACAGTGGTTATGACTAAGGCCTTATAGGCTGAAACGCGTCAACTGTTCTCATTTGCATTTGGTTACTATGGCTTGACAATAAATACAACAACAATGTTAAGAGCAATCAGCGTAGTACGGATCGTCTTTTCTTCATTTCTCTACTCAGCCAGCGACTGTGGATCGAGCACCCGGGAGCTCTGTTTTCTATGTGATGTATGGGTAATAGCACTGACTTTTTTGTTTATTTACTGTACTAATGACACTGCCTGGGAAGGGGTTAAAATCAGGGGCGGTCAAAGGGTTAACTGTATGCCTAGCCATTGTTTGTGTACTGTGGGAGGTGCTTTTACTAGGGGAAGGCATAGATCCATGTTCCTGCTTTGCAGAAACACAGAATCCATGCCTTACCTACTGACAGAACGGCGATCTGCCTTGTTTACATAGATAGATCACTGTTCTGGCTCTCTGCCTAACGATCGGTGGGTGCCGATAGACATTGAGGTCGCCGGCTGCGCACATGCGCGCCCCAGACCCAGAAGTGTCGGATCACGTACTAGGTAGTGCCACCTTGCCGCAGTATAAGTACGTTATACTGGCGGCAATTGGTTAAAATAACAAACATGTTATACTTACCTGCTCTGCGCAGCAGTTTTGCACAGAGCAGCCCCGATCCTCCTCTTCTTGGGTCCCCAGCCGGCACTTCTGGCCCCTCCCTCCTGCCCCCAGAGCAAGCAGCTTGCAATATGGGCCCCCAAGCAGGCGTACTCCCGAGCCGCGGCTCTACGTGTCCATTCAGACACGGAGCTGCGGCCCGGCCCTGCCCCCTCTCTCTCCTCATTGGTTCACCGGCTGCAATTGACAGCAGCGGGAGCCAATGGTTTAGCCAACGAGGAGGGAGAGTCTCTGGAGAGCCGATCGAGGGGGAGCTCAGGTAAGTATGGGGGGGGGGGGCTTAGGGGATTGCTGTACAAAGAAGGTTTTTTTATATTCATGCATAGAATGCATTAAAGTAAAAAGCCTTGAGCCTTTAGAACCACTTTAATTAATGGGGCCTATAGTGTGTGTTCATTCCTGTAAAGCTCCTTCTTTCTGTATTGCGGGTCTCTTGGCTATGAGCAGAGCCTGCAATGATCTTCACGGCTCTCTAATTCCCTGAAGGCTCTGTGGGAAGTAGTAGAGTAGATTAGCTGTTGATTGTTATTCAGTGATGGTTGCTGGGAACTTGTTATATTGTGTACAGATATGTCAGAGTTCATACACACCAATATAGTACTCTTCCCATACGCGTATAGTACACTGACTTGATGGCTTTATATATATATATATATATATATATATATATATATATATATATACACTGTATAAACAGTATTTAGGAAAGTGATTGGCTTAATACAATCATATAGATGTATGGTGTGGCTCAGATGTTAGATCTGAACTCCAAGCAAACAGCTAAATACATGGATGAAATACATTGCCAGAGGCTGTTTTACCTGCTACACGAATAGCATTTCCATCCATCCAGTCTTGAGGTTCATACAGCTCTTCTAGATGGCATAGCCCTGCCCGGTGACCTGATGTTTCTCTACTGCTGTTAAAGGAGAAGTACTGCCAAAGCCCGTTTTGCTGGACTTCTCCTGTGGATCACAGGAGTGCAGTTCGTTTTGCACTCCTGTGACCCATTTTCAGCAGACAGCGGGCTGTAGTCCACAGTTTGCTGACGTCACAAAGCTGGTCCAGGCTCAAACAAGATCCTGACAATAAAGCCGTGATCCACTCACATGCCTGGACCGGCAGCTGGCTCAGCCTCTAAGTCCATACTTAGTCTGGTTACCTCCCTGCCCCTAGCCTGTGACCAGACTAAAAAGGGAACAACGGCAGAATAGTCATCACTCTGCTCTCTCCGCCTATCAGCATGTGCTTATGCTCAAAAAATCTTGAAAGAGCTCAATAAAAATATGAGAGCACAAAAAAAGAACAAGCTTCTTCAAGCGTTTATAGGCAGAAATAAAGGCTCAAACGCCTGTAAAAAGCAGCTTTTTCTTTTTTTTTGGAGCTGCAGTGTGCATGAGGTGACTGGCCTCAGGTGATACACAGGGATTAAACAAATCCTCATACATAAGTTGTACATGTGCATCTGTAGTCCTCTCTTCTCTAGATCCATCCAGAATTTATAAAGCTTGTCTGATGCCGCGTACACACGGTCGGACTTTTCAGCTACAAAAGTCAGACAGCCCGTCCGACACACTTTCGACGGACTTTTGGCGGACTTTCAACACACTTTCTAACGACCGGACTTGCCTACACACGGTCACACCAAAGTCCGACGGATTCGTACGTGATGACGTACACCGGACTAAAATAAGGAAGTTGATAGCCAGGAGCCAATAGCTGCCCTAGCGTCGGTTTTTGTCCGTCGGACTAGCATACAGACCAGCGGATTTCTGGGTCCGGCGGAGTTGCGACGTAAAGATTTGAAACATGTTCCAAATCTAAAGTCCGTCAGATTTGCGACTGGAAAAGTCTGCTGAAGGTCCGGTGAAGCCCACACACGATCAGATTGTCCGCCCGATTTGGTCCGTCGGCGTCCGTCGTACAAGTCCGGTCGAAAAGTCCGACCGTGTGTATGCGGCATGAGATGTCAGAAAACGGGGCAGAGAGCTGAAACTACACTCTGCAGAGCTCAGTGAGGAGAGCTCTGAGAGCTGATTGGAGGCAAGGGACACAACCCCTTCACACAGCAAACATGAACAGAGCTGAAGCTTTTAATCAGCTGGAGGTCCCTCCCCTGTCACCTTTTTTCTCTTGGTGTCAGGAAAACTTGTCAGAAGTGACTCCTGCAGATAGCAGAAGAACAAAGCAGCAGACAGAAATGACACTTATGCCGTGTACACACGAGCGGACTTTCGACGGACTGAACTCCGAAGGACTTTTTGACGGACTTTCAACGGAGTTCCGACGCAACGGACTTGCCTACACACGATCACACCAAAGTCCGATCGTTTTGAACGTGATGACGTACGAACGGACTAAAATAAGGAAGTTGATAGCCAGTAGCCAATAGCTGCCCTAGCATCGGTTTTAGTCCGTCGGACTAGCGTACAGACGAGCAGATTTTTCCACCGGACTCGAGTCCGTCGGTAAGATTTGAAACATGTTCCAAATCTAAAGTCTGTCTGATTTATGGACAGCAAAGGTCCGATGAAGCCCACACACCATCGAATTGTCCGGCGGATTCGTTCCATCGGACCTTTGCTGTCAAAAAGTCCGGTCGTGTGTACACGGCATTAGTGTTCTTAAATGAGACAAGTACACACTATAGAGGGATATACTTTGTTCATATTTCATGTCTGAGGTTTACAACCACTTTAATGTGAAAGCCAGAATAGTTGTCAGAAAGCTGACTATTTCCTATGAAAGCCTCCAATGTCAGCCTATGCATCTCTTTCACTGCAGCCAAGTAGAATGGCAAGCTGTAATTATTATGACATAATGCTTATCTCAGCTGTATAATGTGACTATTTAGAGCCAGACAGGTGTGTGGGGAATGTGTTTGTCTAAGCTCTGTTCATTGGAACACCTGCTTTACACTAGAAAATGGCCTGTTTCCATTCTCCTGTATGTTATTAAAGACTATTTCCACCTATCTGATCATGCTTCACGTTATTCCCACATGGTCACATTCTGTAGCCCCCACCTTCAAACATGCCCCCTAGTTACTTCCTCCAGCCCCGTAGCTGAAGGTCTATACCTCCGCCAGGACCTGGGACCGGAGGAATAGTATACAGGAGCCTGTGCATCACACCTGTGATCATTATTGCAATGCTTTGCAGGTTCCAGTGCAAACATTTTTATAAATGCACATTTTGTTCTTTTTCAATATTCTTTTTTTTTTTTTTAACAAAAGGTGGAATATGCCTTTTTATATACATTCTTTATTTAAAAATGTTACTAAACCCAGGACCCTGCATTTACTATATCTGGTCTCCCACAATACACAGAACATGGAAATGCAGTCGTTTTAGTAAATATAAACTGCTAAATACCTTTTCTCATCAGCAGTTAGAACAGTCTTTTATCAGTGTCTGGTTTAACCACTTCAGCCCCGGAAGGATTTACCCCCTTCCTGACCAGAGCACTTTTTACAATTCGGCACTGCGTCGCTTTAACTGCTAATTGCGCGGTCATGCAATGGTGTACCCAAACGGAATTTGCGTCCTTTTCTTCCCACAAATAGAGCTTTCTTTTGATGGTATTTGATCACCTCTGCCGTTTTTATTTTTTGCGCTATACACGGAAAAAGACCGAAAATTTTGAAAAAAAATGATATTTTCTACTTTTTGTTCTAAAAAAAATCCAATAAACTCAATTTTAGTCATACATTTAGGCCAAAATGTATTCGGCCACATGTCTTTGGTAAAAAAAATGTCAATAAGTGTATATTTATTGGTTTGCGCAAAAGTTATAGCGTCTACAAACTAGGGTACATTTTCTGGAATTTACACAGCCTTTAATTTATGACTGCCTATGTCGTTTCTTGAGGTGCTAAAATGGCAGGGCAGTACAAAACCCCCACAAATGACCCCATTTTGGAAAGTAGACACCCCAAGGAATTTGCTGAGAGGCATGTTGAGCCCATTGAATATTCATTTTTTTTGTCCCAAGTGATTGAATAATGACAAAAAAAAAAAAAAAAAAAAAAAATTACAAAAAGTTGTCACTAAATGATATATTGCTCACACAGGCCATGGGCATATGTGGAATTGCACCCCAAAATACATTTAGCTGCTTCTCCTGAGTACGGGGATACCACATGTGTGGGACTTTTTGGGAGCCTAGCCGCGTACGGGGCCCCGAAAACCAATCACCGCCTTCAGGATTTCTAAGGGCGTACATTTTTGATTTTACTCCTCACTACCTATCACAGTTTTGAAGGCCATAAAATGCCCAGATGACATAAAACCCCCCCAAATGACCCCATTTTGGAAAGTAGACACCCCAAGCTATTTGCTTTGAGGCATGTTGAGTCCATGGAATGTTTTATATTTTGACACAAGTTGCGGGAAAGTGACAAATTTTTTTTTTTTTTTTTTGCACAAAGTTGTCACTAAATGATATATTGCTCACACAGGCCATGGGCATATGTGGAATTGCACCCCAAAATACATTTAGCTGCTTCTCCTGAGTATGGGGATACCACATGTGTGGGACTTTTTGGGAGCCTAGCCGCGTACGGGACCCCGAAAACCAATCACTGCCTTCAGGAATTCTAAGGGCGTACATTTTTGATTTTACTCCTCACTGCCTATCACAGTTTCGGAGGCCATGGAATGCCCAGGTGGCACAAACCCCCCCCAAATGACCCCATTTTGGAAAGTAGACACCCCAAGCTATTTGCTGAGAGGCATGGTGAGTATTTTTCAGCTCTCATTTGTTTTTGAAAATAAAGAAAGACGAGAAAAAAACATTTTTTTTTTCTTTTTTCAATTTTCAAAACTTTGTGACAAAAAGTGAGGTCTGCAAAATACTCACTATACCTCTCATCAAATAGCTTGGGGTGTCTACTTTCCAAAATGGGGTCATTTGGGTTTTTTTTTTGCCACCTGGGCATTCCATGGCCTCCGAAACTGTGATAGGCAGTGAAGAGTGAAATCAAAAATTTACGGCCTTAGAAAGCCTGAAGGCGGTGCTTGGTTTTCGGGGTCCCGTACGCGGCTAGGCTCCCAAAAAGTCTCACACATGTGGTATCCCCGTACTCAGGAGAAGCAACAGAATGTATTTTGGGGTGTAATTTCACATATTCCCATGGCATGTTTGAGCAATATATCATTTAGTGACAACTTTGCGCAAAAAAAAATAAAAAAAATAAAAAATTGTCTCTTTCCCGCAACTTGTGTCACAATATAAATTATTCCATGGACTCAACATGACTCTCAGCAAATAGCTTGGGGTGTCTACTTTCCAAAATGGGGTCATTTGGGGGGGTTTTGAACTGTCCTGGCATTTTATGCACAACATCTAGAAGCTTATGTCACACATCACCCACTCTTCTAACCACTTGAAGACAAAGCCCTTTCTGACACTTATTGTTTACATAAAAAAATAATTTTTTTTTGCAAGAAAATTACTTTGAACCCCCAAACATTATATATTTTTTTTAAAGCAAATGCCCTACAGATTAAAATGGTGGGTGTTTCATTTTTTTTTTTCACACAGTATTTGCGCAGCGATTTTTCAAACGCATTTTTTGGGGAAAAAACACACTTTTTTACATTTTAATGCACTAAAACACACTATATTGCCCAAATGTTTGATGAAATAAAAAAGATGATCTTAGGCCGAGTACATGGATACCAAACATGACATGCTTTAAAATTGCGCACAAACGTGCAGTGGCGACAAACTAAATACATTTTTAAAAGCCTTTAAAAGCCTTTACAGGTTACCACTTTAGATTTACAGAGGAGGTCTACTGCTAAACTTACTGCCCTCGATCTGACCTTCGCGGCGATACCTCACATGCATGGTGCAATTGCTGTTTACATTTGACGCCAGACCGACGCTTGCGTTCGCCTTAGCGCGAGAGCAGGGGGGACAGGGGTGCTTTTTTTTTTTTTTTTCTTTATTATTATTATTTTTTTATCTTATTTTTAAACTGTTCCTTTCATTTTTTTTTTAAATCATTTTTATTGTTATCTCAGGGAATGTAAATATCCCCTATCATAGCAATAGGTAGTGACAGGTACTCTTTTTTGCAAAAATTGGGGTCTATTAGACCCTAGATTTCTCCTCTGCCCTCAAAGCATCTGACCACACCAAGATCGGTGTGATAAAATGCTTTCCCAATTTCCCAATGGCGCTGTTTACATCCGGCGAAATCTAAGTCATAAAATGCTCGTAGCTTCCGGTTTCTTAGGCCATAGAGATGTTTGGAGCCACTCTGGTCTCTGATCAGCTCTATGGTCAGCTGGCTGAATCACCGGCTGCATTTTCAGGTTCCCTGTTGAGACAGGAGAGCCAGAGAAAAACACAGAAGACGTTGGGGGGGGGGGCATTCCCTCCCACTGCTTGTAAAAGCAGTCTAGAGGCTAATTAGCCGCTAGGATTGCTTTTACATGAAAGCCGACCGCTGGCTGAAAAGAATGATACCAAGATGATACCTAAACCTGCAGGCATCATTCTGGTATAACCATTCAAAGTCGTGAATGGCGTACCTGAAGACAAAAAAATGGTTAACAATAAAGCACAGTAAACGGTAAAGTATAAAAAATTGCATACCTGAAAAACAAACATGATAAAACATAACAACAATAAAACATTGCAGAATAGAATACAGTAAAAAAGAGCAGAACAATAGAGAGAGAGAATAGAGAGAGAAAGAACAATAAAACGACAACTATTTTTTTTTTATTTTATATTTTTGTATGTGTTTTTTTTTTTTTTTTTTTTTGTAACTAACTTTTATAACTGTACCCGGTTCCAGGTTCGGGTCTCTCAAAATGCGATGGCATCTTGGGAGACCCTGTGAAAGTGTGCCTAGTCTGTGGAATGCTGTACCCTACGCTAATAGTCAACTAGTGAATGGTAGCGTTCAAAATATTCACCAATGCAAAGACCAGGATTGTCAGGACAGGAGGGACAATAATAGCGGGTGTCACGCCTATATCCGCGCTTGCTGCAGACACAACATCTTTTTTGGGGGGGTTCGTTGGGTAGGGGTACTCGGGAGGACATAAAGAAAATGCCTCTCATGCAGCCGACTGCATTTGGTTGGGGATGTGAATGGGGGAAGTACGGGCGCTGCAGAAGCGGTGGGTTCCCAATTAGGATTGGCGAATGCAGTAGGAAGGGCACTATGGGCACGACGGGCCTGTGTTTGTCTTTTTGGTGGCAGCGGGACACTACTTGTGCTTGCCACCTCACCAGCTTGAACTGCACTTATGGGACTCGCCACGTCACCAAGTGTTACTGCAGTGCTGGTTTGACTACGACCGGGGTGTACTAGGCCGCTGGCGCTTGCCAGTTCACCAAAACGCTACCAAAAAATCTGTTAGCGATCGCAGGGATCAGGCCTGACTCTGCGAACGCTGCAGTTATGCGTTTAGTGTTCTGTAAGTGACAGTGATCGATCGATACTGCACTTGGGTGGGCTGGGCTGGGCCGGGCGGAGGGGCAAAACGCAGGTGCTAGCAGGTATCTGGGCTGATCCCACTAACACTGCGTTTGTGGGAACCCTAAACTGCTGGGGACGCCAGTATAGATCTGATCGGATCAGATATTGATCCGTTCAGATACTATACCACTAAGGGAGGCGTATGCTGCGTGCGTGGGTGTTAGCGGTACTGGCGCTAATCTGACGCTGCCTGGGGCTGATGCTTGCCAGTTCACCAAAACGCTACCAAAAAAACTGTTAGCGATCGCAGGGATCAGGCGTGACTCTGCGAACGCTGCAGTTATGCGTTTAGTGTTTTGTAAGTGACAGTGATCGATTGATACTGCACTTGGGTGGGCTGGGCCGGGCGGACGGGAAAAACGCAGGTGCTAGCAGGTATCTGCGCTGATCTCGCTAACACTGCGTGTTTGGGAACCCTAAACTGCTGGGGACACTAGTATAGATCTGATCGGATCAGATATTGATCCGTTCAGATACTATACCACTAAGGGAGGTGTACGGTGCGTGCGTGGGTGTTAGCGCTACTGGCGCTAACCTGACGCTGCCTGGGGCTGGTGCTTGCCAGTTCACCAAAACGCTACCAAAAAAACTGTTAGCGATCGCAGGGATCAGGCCTGACTCTGCGAATGCTGCAGTTATGCGTTTAGTGTTTTGTAAGTGACAGTGATCGATCGATACTGCACTTGGGTGGGCTGGGCTAGGCCGGGCGGAGGGGCAAAACGCAGGTGCTAGCAGGTATCTGGGCTGATCCCGCTAACACTGCGTTTTCGGGAACCCTAAACTGCTGGGGACGCTAGTATAGATCTGATTGGATCAGATATTGATCCGTACAGATACTATACCACTAAGGGAGGCGTATGCTGCGTGCGTGGGTGTTAGCGGTACTGGCGCTAATCTGACGCTGCCTGGGGCGACGCATATCACCGCCGGGCGATCAGGGGGCTAAACCTTTATTCGGTAATAAACGGCGGGTGCCCTGACACTATAAAAAATAAACAAACTAACCAGCGTCACCCGTAACAGTTATACGGTGATCAGTGGTGAAAGGGTTAACTAGGGGGCAAGCAAGGGGTTAAAACATTTATTAGGTAGTATATGGGGGTCCCTGTCGCTATAAAACGCTGACGGCGAACCTAAATATTTATGTCCCTAACTAGCGTCACCAGCGACACTAATACAGCGATCAGAAAAATGATCGCTTAGCAACACTGGTGACAGGGGGTGATCAAGGGGTTAAAACTTTATTAGGGGGGGTTAGGAGGGTACCCTAGACCTAAAGGGGGCCTAACATTCACTGCCCTAACACACTAACTGTCACAAACTGACACCAATACAGTAATCAGAAAAAAAAAAAAAAAAAAACCTGCTTTGTGTCAGTTTGTGACAGGGGGGGGGGGGTGATTGGGGGGGGATCGGGTTGCCACCTGTACGGGATTCACCCGGACAGTCCGGGTTCTGAATCATCTGCCCGGTTTTCAGACTGCCTGAAACCCGGACAGACCATTCTGGCAGAGGGGGAGCTTCATTAACATACTTGTCACTGTGGAGTCAGTCACACCAGCAGTGTCATTTCTTCTCTCTAAATACACACACTGTGCTGGTGTGTGTGTTGGGAATCTGAAGCTGCCTTCTGTCTCCCCCCTCCAGGCTCCTGCAGTCTCTGTTATCTCGGATCCCCCCTCTCCAATCATTAGTGCCCTGTTCTGAGAGAAGAGGGGGCGGAGCTGAGGAGATCACTGGAACTGCTGTCGGGCTGGCCGCTGCTCACTAGGAGGTGAGCTGATTTATCTTTTTTAGGAAACGAAAGTTTCCTAGGGTGCAAAGTTCCAGGAGGATTTCTTTTGCACTGCATTGAAGGGTTAGGACAGGGAGAATCAGAAGAGACAGCAAGTGAGTGTGTGTGGGGGAGGTGGTTGAAGAGTCTGTAGCCCGATCACAGCCAACTCACAGTATCTCCCAAGCAGCACACTTATCTACAGATACAAACATCCCCCATCCTCTGTCCAGATTATGTGATGTAATTTATGACCATTCACTTAACCCTTTGTGTATGTGGTAAGTCTACACCTCTGATTGTCCAGACTCAGAGCCTGGATAACACAGGGTTATATCAATGGTCATCAATTACCTTCACATATTCTGGACATACAGAGTTCTGGGGGCTGGCATCTTATAACAGATTGTTTTCATTGAGTATTATTGTTGTATATTTTTGTAGATGACCACAATAGCTTTTTTATTATAGACATTACTATCTGACCACTTCTCAGCCCCCAACTCCCCCCAGCTTACATCAGACCACTTCATACAGATATCACTCAGAGCAGCTTCCTACCCCCCAGCTGAGGGACATCATTCCATGGTCACCCCACAGACACTGCAAGAAATCCCTCCCCATTCTGCCCCCGTCACACCCTCCACACTCCTCTCCTGTACATACTGCCCCATCACACCCTCCGCACTCCTCTCCTGTACATACTGCCCCCATCACACCCTCCACACTCCTCTCCTGTACATACTGCCCCATCACACCCTCCGCACTCCTCTCCTTTACATACTGCCCCCATCACACCCTCCGCACTCCTCTCCTTTACATACTGCCCCCATCACACCCTCCACACTCCTCTCCTGTACATACTGCCCCATCACACCCTCCGCACTCCTCTCCTGTACATACTGCCCCCATCACACCCTCCGCACTCCTCTCCTTTACATACTGCCCCCTTCACACCCTCCACACTCCTCTCCTGTACATACTGCCCCCATCACACCCTCTGCACTCCTGTCCTTTACATACTGCCCCCTTCACACCCTCCACACTCCTCTCCTGTACATACTGCCCGTCACACCCTCCGCACTCCTCTCCTTTACATACTGCCCCCATCACACCCTCCGCACTCCTCTCCTGTACATACTGGCCCCATCACACCCTCCACACTCCTCTCCTGTACATACTGCCCCATCACACCCTCCGCACTCCTCTCCTGTACATACTGCCCCCATCACACCCTCCACACTCCTCTCCTGTACATACTGCCCCCTTCACACCCTCCACACTCCTCTCCTGTACATACTGCCCCCTTCACACCCTCCTCTCCTGTACATACTGCCCCCATCACACCCTCCACACTCCTCTCCTGTACATACTGCCCCATCACACCCTCCGCACTCCTCTCCTGTACATACTGCTCCCATCACACCCTCCTCTCCTGTACATACTGCCCCCATCACACCCTCCACACTCCTCTCCTGTACATACTGCCCCCTTCACACCCTCCTCTCCTGTACATACTGCCCCCTTCACACCCTCCTCTCCTGTACATACTGCCCCCTTCACACCCTCCGCACTCCTCTCCTTTACATACTGCCCCCTTCACACCCTCCTCTCCTGTACATACTGCCCCCTTCACACCCTCCACACTCCTCTCCTGTACATACTGCCCCCTTCACACCCTCCTCTCCTGTACATACTGCCCCCATCACACCCTCCTCTCCTGTACATACTGCCCCATCACACCCTCCACACTCCTCTCCTGTACATACTGCCCCCATCACACCCTCCGCACTCCTCTCCTGTACATACTGCCCCCATCACACCCTCCTCTCCTGTACATACTGCCCCATCACACCCTCCACCCTCCTCTCCTGTACATACTGCCCCCATCACACCCTCCACACTCCTCTTCTGTACATACTGCCCCTTCACACCCTCCACACTCCTCTCCTGTACATACTGCCCCCATCACACCCTCCACACTCCTCTTCTGTACATACTGCCCCTTCACACCCTCCTCTCCTGTACATACTGCCCCCTTCACACCCTCCTCTCCTGCACATACTGCCCCATCATACCCTCCACACTCCTCTCCTGTACATATTGCCCCCGTCATACCCTCCAGAAATGTTATTTAATCACAAAACTATATATATAGTGTATACGACATAAAAAAAATGCAGTTCATTGCATTATACAGAGGTAATGAATTTAATGTGCTACAAAAAAAAAATTGCCGTGCCCTGCTAAAGTGTTCGGGTTTGGCTTGATGAAAAGGTGGCAACCCTAATCGGGGGGCGATCGGGGGGGGGATCGGGGTGTAATGTGTGCCTGGCATGTTCTACTGTGTGTGTGTGTGTTGTGCACTCACATTACATGTCTTCTCTCCTCGGCCCGGAACGGAAAATACCGAGCCGAGGAGAGATGACATCATTTCCTCTGCCTCTGTGTACAATACAGAGGCAGGGAAATGATCCCATTGGCTGGGAGCGATCGCGAGGGGGGGGCCACGAATGGATGGCCTCCCCCTCACCACCGATCGCCGGGGGACATTTGCCGACCGTCGCAGGCACCGGGGGGGGGGTCCGATCGGACCCCCCACCCGCGGGCAGGCAGGGACGTACAGGTAAGCCCTTATGCCTGCCCGTGCCGCTTTGTCGACGTACATCTGTGTGCGGCGGTCGGCAAGTGGTTAAGCTTGTAGGAGGGGTTCTCATTCTCCCCTGATTGTCCTATCAGGCTGCAGGACCCCTGACCCTCTGTCTGGACAGTGCTGATTGGCCCTGTGCTGATCACATGCACCCTCCCATGAATAAAAAAATCTCTCTAACATACACACCAAACTGAGCATGTGCAGCTTGTCCCCGAATGCTCTGTTCTATCGGGAGATATATTGGGGACAGTGGAAGAGGGGATGGATTAGAGAAGACAGGATCAAACAGCCTTTTTACACAATACAGAGAATTAACCCCTTAGGTTCTACAGTGAGTATAAGAAGCATGCTCTACTGCATATACAGACTGATTTTACTGTTGTGGGTTTAATAACACTTTAAAAATAAGGTTGAAAATGCCTGTGAAAATATATTAGCGTCCAGGATTCTGGCAGACATGTAAAAATGTACCGTATATATGGGGTATTTATACAGTAGTATATGCTGGGGCTGATTGGAAATACATTTACTGTCAAATTGTATATTAGTGACAGTCCGTCTGGTTTGAGTTGTTGGATTGGGTCCATTTCAGCCATTGGGCAGGTAAAGTGCAAGTCAAGCCATAAACTTTTTTAGAGCTCAGAAAGTGAGGACCAAATCTTTTTAATGTCCTGGATAGAAGTAGAAACTTGACAGGGGTTCCAATCCTTCCCCCCTCTCTCCAAAAAGAATAAAAAACATTTTGGCAGTGTGTGCACTTTTAGAGCCCTATTCACACCTTAGCATTTTGTAGCTTGAAGCTCAAAGTGCCAAAACGCTGGAGGAGAAAAAATCAATTATTCTCTATGGAGATGGTTCGCCTGAATCTTAAAGCTTTTTTCTTGTAGCATGAATTGGGCAGATTGGTATATTTTTTAAGCATTTTTTTGTTCCATAGAAATGTGTTGAAATGCTTGATTTGAGCGTTTGAGCATTTTTCTGCTCAAATGCAATAATTAAATAAAAAGTATTAATAATTATAATAGTAATCAAAAATACATAAATACAGTGCCTTGCGAAAGTATTCGGCCCCCTTGAACTTTTCAACCTTTTGCCACATTTCAGGTTTCAAACATAAAGATATAAAATTTTAATTTTTTGTGAAGAATCACCAACAAGTGGGACACAATTGTGAAGTGGAACGAAATCTATTGGATTGTTGAAACTTTTTTAACTAATAAAAAAATGAAAAGTGGGGCGTGCAAAATTATTCGGCCCCCTTGGGTTAATACTTTGTAGAGCCACCTTTTGCTGCGATTACAGCTGCAAGTCGCTTGGGGTATGTCTCTGTCAGTTTTGTGGGGTATGTCTCTATCAGTTTTGTGGGGTATGTCTCTATCAGTTTTGTGGGGTATGTCTCTATCAGTTTTGCACATCGAGAGACTGAAATTCTTGCCCATTCTTCCTTGCAAAACAGCTCGAGCTCAGTGAGGTTGGATGGAGAGCGTTTGTGAACAGCAGTTTTCAGCTCTTTCCACAGATTCTCGATTGGATTCAGGTCTGGACTTTGACTTGGCCATTCTAACACCTGGATACGTTTATTTGTGAACCATTCCTTTGTAGATTTTGCTGTATGTTTGGGATCATTGTCTTGTTGGAAGATAAATCTCCGTCCCAGTTTCAGGTCTTTTGCAGACTCCAACAGGTTTTCATCCAGAATGGTCCTGTATTTGGCTGGATCCATCTTCCCCTCAATTTTAACCATCTTCCCTGTCCCTGCTGAAGAAAAGCAGGCCCAAACCATGATGCTGCCACCACCATGTTTCACAGTGGGGATGGTGTGTTGAGTGTGATGAGCTGTGTTGCTTTTACGCCAAACATATCGTTTTGCATTGTGGCCAAAAAGTTTGATTTTGGTTTCATCGGACCAGAGCACCTTCTTCCACATATTTGGTGTGTCTCCCAGGTGGCTTGTGGCAAACTTTAGACAAGACTTTTTATGGATATCTTTGAGAAATGGCTTTCTTCTTGCCACTCTTCCATAAAGACCAGATTTGTGCAGTGTACGACTGATTGTTGTCCTATGGACAGACTTTCCCACCTGAGCTGTAGTTCTCTGCAGTTCATCCAGAGTGATCATGGGCCTCTTGGCTGCATCTCTGATCAGTCTTCTCCTTGTCTGAGCTGAAAGTTTAGAGGGACAGCCAGGTCTTGGTAGATTTGCAGTGGTCTGATACTCCTTCCATTTCAAAATGATCGCTTGCACAGTGCTCCTTGGGATGTTTAAAGCTTGGGAAATCTTTTTGTATCCAAATCCGGCTTTAAACTTCTCCACAACAGTATTAAGGACCTGCCTGGTGTGTTCCTTGGTCTTCATGATGCTCTCTGCGCTTTCAACAGAACCCTGAGACTATCACAGAGCAGGTGCATTTATACAGAGACTTGATTACACACAGATGGATTCTATTTATCACCATCAGTCATTTAGGACAACATTGGATCATTCAGAGATCCTCGCTGAACTTCTGGAGTGAGTTTTCTGCACTGAAAGTAAAGGGGCCGAATAATTTTGCACGCACCACTTTTCAGTTTTTTATTTGCTAAAAAAGTTTAAAATATCCAATAGATTTCGTTCCACTTCACAATTGTGTCCCACTTGTTGGTGATTCTTCACAAAAAATTAAAATTTTATATCTTTATGTTTGAAGCCTGAAATGTGGCAAAAGGTTGAAAAGTTCAAGGGGGCCGAATACTTTTGCAAGGCACTGTACAAACCCTAACCCCAACCCTTAACCCTAATATTAACTCCTAATATTAATCCCTAGTCCTAAACCTAATATTACCCCTAATATTAATCCCTAGTCCTAACCCCTAACCCTAATATTAACTCCTAATATTAATCCCTATTCCTAACCCCTAAGACTAAAATTAACCCCTAATATTAATCCCTAATCCTAACCCCTAACCCTAATATTAACCCCTAATATTAATCCCTAGTCCTAACCCCTAACCCTAATATTAACTCCTAATATTAATCCCTATTCCTAACCCCTAACCCTAATATTAACCCCTAATATTAATCCCCAATCCTAACCCCTAACCCTATTATTAATCCCTAATCCTAACCCCTAACCCTAATATTAACCCCTAATATTAATCCCTAATCCTAACCCCTAACCCTAATATTAACTCCTAATATTATTCCCTATTCCTAACCCCTAACACTAATTTTAACCCCTAATATTAATCCCTAAACCTAACCCCTAACCCTAATATTAACTCCTAATATTAATCCCTAGTCCTAACCCTAATATTACCCCTAATCTTAATCCCTAGTCCTAACCCCTAACCCTAATATTAACTCCTAATATTAATCCCTATTCCTAACCCCTAACCCTAATATTAATCCCTAATATTAATCCCTAATCCTAACCCCTAACCCTATTATTAATCCCTAATCCTAACCCCTAACCCTAATATTAACCCCTAATATTAATCCCTAATCCTAACCCCTAACCCTAATATTAACTCCTAATATTATTCCCTATTCCTAACCCCTAACACTAATATTAACCCCTAATATTAATCCCTAAACCTAACCCCTAACCCTAATATTAACTCCTAATGTTAATCCCTATTCCTAACCCCTAACCCTAATATTAATCCCTAAACCTAACCCCTAACCCTAATATTAACTCCTAATGTTAATCCCTATTCCTAACCCCTAACCCTAATATTAATCCCTAATCCTAACCCCTAACCCTATTATTAATCCCTAATCCTAACCCCTAACCCTAATATTAACTCCTAATGTTAATCCCTATTCCTAACCCCTAACCCTAATATTAATCCCTAATCCTAACCCCTAACCCTATTATTAATCCCTAATCCTAACCCCTAACCCTAATATTAACCCCTAATATTAATCCCTATTCCTAACCCCTAACACTAATATTAACCCCTAATATTAATCCCTAATCCTAACCCCTAACCCTAATATTAATTCCTAATCCTAACCCCTAACCCTAATATTAACCCCTAATATTAATCCCTAGTCCTAACCCCTAACCCTAATATTAACCCCTAATATTAATCCCTAATCCTAACCCCCAACCCTAATATTACCCCTTAATATTAATCCCTAATCCTAACCCCCAACCCTAATATTAAACCCTAACTCTAATATTAACTCCTAGCTTTAATCCTAACCCCTAACCCTAATATTAACCCTAATATTAATTCCTAGTCCTAACCCCTTACCCTAATATTAACCCCTAATATTAACTCCTGATCCTAACCCCCAACCCTAATATTAACCCTTAATATTAATCCCTAATCCTAACCCCAAACCCTATTATTAATCCCTAATCCTAACCCCAAACCCTATTATTAATCCCTAATCCTAACCCCCAACCCTAATATTAAACCCTAACTCTAATATTAACTCCTAACCTTAATCCTAACCCATAACCCTGATATTAACCCCTTACCTTAACCCCTAACCTAACAAAATAAATAAACAAATAATAAGTAAATAAATTATAAATAAATTAACCCCTAACCTTTAACCCCTAAACCTGAACCCCTTACAAAAAAAGTAAAAAGATGAATAAATAAATAAATAAATAAATAAATAATAATAAATAAAAAAATAAAGAAAGGTGGCTGGAAAACATAGCGACAAATGATGAAACAGATGATATTTTTCTCTATTGGCTAATTAAAAATGCCAAAGCTCAAAAAACGCTGCACACAAACGCGAGCCCGAAAAAACGTTCAAAAACGCACCGCTCAGGTGTGAATGCAGCCTAAATCCTTGTGTTCATTTTTGTCATGAATATATGTTATATAAAGAGAGGAGGAGATGTATATACATCGCCCTCTGCTGCTGTCCCCTGGGTGAACTAGAATGCTGGCTTGTGCACAGTGTGCCATATGGATCGAGCAGCTGGATCTTCATCTCTGCTGCACCAGATCGTGCTCGTCTACAACCCAGAATCACCTCTTCTATCCCGCAGCTGATTGCGAGTTTTGTAATTAATAAAAGCGAATGTCACAGGGACTTGTCATAATCTCGGAGGTGATCAAGGTTATTGCAGTTTCCTGTGACCTATGTAGCAGGAACAAGTAATGCTCCCACTTGTGATTAGTGGGCCAAGTCGGAGGCGCTCATTATCATACTGGGAGATTTTCTAACTCATCGGGAAGTTTCCCTGTGAGTGGTTCCATGACCCTTCACTCATCTATGGAGACAAAAGTACGTGCTGCTGCAATCAATGTGTCCAAGTGCTAGAACGAGTCATGTGACAGGCAGATGTATGAGCAGCTCATGGTCCATGCTCGTTCACAGGGCAGTAATAGCAATACTTTATCTTCCAGCTACACATCCGAGGGATCACCCATGCAGCAAAGCCATTATCATTTATAAACAGCTTTGTACGTGTTTTTCTCCCTTTTTATTTCCGATTTCAGATAAATTGCAAGCCATAGAGAAGATAAGGTTAAGCCTGCATTGGCTTAATAGGCAGATTTGACTTGCAAATGAATGTGTGTTGCAGTGGGAGTGCGGAGCCCTTCCCCAACCCTTGGTGTGCTCATACGGAGCTGTCTGCTTGGTGTATTACACCTGGGAGAAGCAGGGAATATGCATTCAGCATGTCCGTGGTGCTGTGATTTTGAAAAATTGTGGTTTCCTTCCAAGATCTGGAAACTTGTCTCATCTGATTTTGTGCTACCCAAAGTTGGCCATACATGAAACAATCTGTTAGATATGATCCTAACTATCAATCTGCCTGGAATTGTTCAGATGCACACACATTTATTTATTTATTACAGGTATTTGTATAGCGCCAGCAATTTACGCAGCACTTTACATATACAGTATATAATGTACCTTAAAGAGGAAGTAAACCCTGATGGGTTTACTTCCTCTTTGTTTCCCTGCAAAGGTAAAGCATAATGGGCTCCGGCGCTGTGATTGGCCGGAGCCGCGATGATGTCACTCCCGCGCATGTGCATGGGAGCCGCCACTAACGGCATATCGGTGTCCGTCTTTTTGCAAATATCTCCTAAACCGTGTAGGTTTGAGAGATATTTCTTGGACCTACAGGTAAGCCTTAATCTAGGCTTACCTGTAGGTCAAAGTGGTCTGTAAGGGTTTACAACCACTTTAATAAAAATGAGAAAATAACCCACGCTGAGGTGGTTTCCAAAAAGAAAGAATAAAGCTGCCACCATACAATTGTGATGCCAACTCAAAATACCTTATAGCAGCGTTAAATTCTCAAAAACACAGTGCCTTGAAAAAGTATTCATACTCCTTGAAATGTTCCACATTTTGTCATTTACAACCAAAAACCTAAATGTATTTTATTGGGATTTTACGTGATAGACCAACACAAAGTGGCACATAATTGTGAAGTGGAAGGAAAATGATAAATGGTTTTCAAAATTTTTTACAAATAAATATCTGAAAAGTGTGGCGTGCATTTGTATTCAGCCCCCTTTACTCTGATATGCCTAACTAAAATCCAGTGGAAAAAATTGCCTTCAGAAGTCACTTAATTAGTAATCAGAGTCCACCTGTGTGTAATTTAATCTCAGTATAAATACAGCTGTTCTGTGAAGCCCTCAGAGGTTACTTAGAGAACCACAAACAGCATAATGAAGGCCAAGGAACACACCAGACAGGTCAGGGATAAAATTGTTAAGAAGTTTAAGGCAGGGTTAGGTTATTAAAAAATATTCCAAGCTTTGAACATCTCATGGAGCACTGTTCAATCCATCATCCAAAAATGGAAAGAGTATGGCACAACTGCAAACCTACCAAGACATGACTGTCCATCTAAACTGACAGGCCGGGCAAGGAGAGCATTAATCAGAGAAGCAACCAAAAGGCTCATGGTAACTCTGGGGGAGCAACAGGGATCCACAGCTCAGGTGGGAAAATCTGTCCACAGGACAACTATTAGTCGTGAACTCCACAAATGTGGCCTTTATAGGAGAGTGGCAAGAAGAAAGTCATTGTTGAAAGAAAGCCATAAGAAATTCCATTTGCAGTTTGTGAGAAGCCATGTGGGGGACACAGCAAACATGTGGAAGAAGGTGCTCTGCCCAGATGAGAGCAAAATTGAACTCTTTGGCCTAAAAACGCTATGTGTGGCAGAAAACTAACACTGCACATCACCCTGAACACACCATCCCCACCGTGAAACATGGTGGTGGCAGCATCATGTTGTGGGGATGCTTTTCCTCTGCAGGGACAGGGAAGCTGGTCAGAGTTGATGGGAAGATGGATAGAGCCAAATACAGGGCGATCTTAGAAGAAAACCTGTAATGCCGCGTACACACGACTGGGCTTTCTGGCAGAAAAGGTCCGACAGAATCATTCTGTCGGACATTCCGATCGTGTGTGGGCTTCATCCGACTTTTTCTTTGTAAAATTCTGACGGACCTAGAAATAGAACATGTTTCAAATCTTTTCTACGGACTCAATTCCTATCGGGAAAACCGTTCGTCTGTATGCTAGTCCGACGGACCAAAAACGACGCAAGGGCAGCTATTGGCTACTGGCTATTGAACTTCCTTTTTCTAGTCCCGTCGTACGTCATCGCGTTCTAAACGAACGGACTTTGGTGTGATCGTGTATAGGCAAGTCCGTTTTCAGCGGAACTCCGTCGGAACTTCGTCAGAAAAACCATCAGAGTCGTGTGTTCCGGTCGTGTGTAGCACGGCATTAGAGTTTGCAAAAGACTTGAGACTGGGACGTAGGTTCACCTTCCAGCAGGACAACAACCCTAAACATACAGCCAGAGCTACAATTGAATGGTTTGGATCAAAGCATATTCATGTGTTAGAATGGCCCAGTCAAAGTCCAGACCTAAATCCAATTGAAAAATCTGTGGAAAGACTTGAAAATTGTTGTTAGCAGATGCCATCCAATCTGACAGAGCTTGAGCTATTTTACAAACAAGAAAGGACAACAATTTCACTCTCTAGAGTATTGACTTAGGGGGGCTGAATACAAATGCCCACCACACTTTTCACTAGGGTTGCACCAATACCATTTTTTTATGACCCAGTACAAGTACCGATACTTTCTTTCAAATACTCGAAATTGAATTGGTGGTGCACGGTGGTGGAAGCACTGTTTTCACATTTGAAGGCAGATGTGCGGAGACACCTCGAGTCAATATATGAACTGCCACATATCACAGATTGTTCATTTAGTGAAATCTTTTGAACTTCTGGAACAAAGCACTTGCACTTTCGTTTAACTGTTATGCACTTGCACTTGTATTTGTATATGGTATATTTACAAATTCAGTATTTTGATGAAAAGATCATTTGACTTTGTTCATTAGTACAGTACTTGTAAAATATAGTCATAATATTCATCACCTGCCAATGGTTTGCTCCTAGTCTTGCAGTAGACCTGTGCCTGCTCTCCTACATGGCTGCAGAACATACATCTCTGAGATACAGTGGGGAGAACAAGTATTTGATACACTGCCGATTTTGCAGGTTTTCCTATTTACAAAGCATGTAGAGGTCTGTAATTTTTATCATGGGTACTCTTCAACTGTGAGACACAGAATCTAAAACAAAAATCCAGAAAATAACATTGTATGATTTTTAAGTAATTAAATTGCATTTTATTGCATGATATAAGTATTTGATACATCAGAAAAGCAGAACTTAGTATTTGGTACAGAAACCTTTGTTTGCAATTACAGAGATTATACATTTCCTGTAGTTCTTTACCAGGTTTGCACACACTGCAGCAGGGATTTTGGCCCACTCCTCCATACAGACCTTCTCTAGATCCTTCAGGTTTTCGGGGCTGTCGCTGGGCAATATGGACTTTCGGCTCCCTCCAAAGATTTTCTATTGGGTTCAGTTCTGGAGACTGGCTAGGCCACTCCAGGACCTTGAGATGCTTCTTACGGAGCCACTCCTTAGTTGCCCTGGTTGTGTGTTTCGGGTCGTTGTGATGCTGGAAGACCCAGCCACGACCCATCTTCAATGCTCTTACTGAGGGAAGGAGGTTGTTGGCCAAGATCTCGCGATACATGGCCCCATCCATCCTCCCCTCAACACGGTGCAGTCGTCCTGTCCCCTTTGCAGAAAAGCAGCCCCAAAGAATGATGTTTCCACCTCCATGCTTCACGGTTGGGATGGTGTTCTTGGGGTTGTACTCATCCTTCTTCTTCCTCCAAACACGGCGAGTGGAGTTTAGACCAAAAAGCTCTATTTTTGTCTCATCAGACCAGATGACCTTTTCCCATTCCTTCTCTGGATCATCCAGATGGTCATTGGAAAACTTCAGACGGGCCTGGACATGTGCTGGCTTGAGCAGGGGGATCTTGCGTGCCCTGCAGTATTTTAATCCATGACGGCGTAGTGTGTTACTAATGGTTTTCTTTGAGACTGTGGTCCCAGCTCTCCTCAGGTAATTGACCAGGTCCTGCCTTGTAGTTCTGGGCTGATCCCTCACCTTCCTCATGATCATTGATGCCCCACTAGGTGAGACCTTGCATGGAGCACCAGATCGAGGGAGATTGACCGTCATCTTGAACTTCTTCCATTTTCTAAAAATTGCGCCAACAGTTGTTGCCTTCTCACCAAGCTGCTTGCCTATGGTCCTGTAGCCCATCCCAGCCTTGTGCAGGTCTACAATTTTATCCCTGATGTCCTTACACAGCTCTCTGGTCTTGGCCATTGTGGAGAGGTTCGAATGTGTTTGATTGAGTGGGTGGACAGGTGTCTTTTATACAAGTGCAGTTAATACAGGTAATGAGTAGAGAACAGGAGGGCTTCTTAAAGAAAAAATAACAGGTCTGTGAGAGCCGGAATTCTTACTGGTTGGTAGGTGATCAAATACCTATGTCATGCAATAAAATGCTAATTAATTATTTAAAAATCATACAATGTGATTTTCTGGAGTTTTGTTTTAGATTCCGTCTCTCACAGTTGAAGAGTACCTATGATAAAAATTACAGACCTCTACATGCTTAGTAAGTAGGAAAACCTGCAAAATCGGCAGTGTATCAAATACTTGTTCTCCCCACTATATATGATCATCTCAAAGGGCAGCCCCAGCTCAAACCACTAAACAGAGACCTGAAATACAAAAACTGCCCCAATTCGATTGCCTTTAATTGTTCATCAGTACTTTTAATATACAGTCATAATATCTATAACTTGGTCCTTTCCATTGAATATGTGGTGAACTTAAAGACCAGTCCCAGCCAAACAGTAGAGACCTAAAATACAGAAACTGCCCCTCCCGCTGTTTTATCACAGTTTATGTTTTGTTTGTTTTTTTATTTATTTCAGATGTGAAAATCTAGATCACACAAATACTTGCAGTTAAAATCAAACTGTATATAACATTTAATTAAATATTGACAGAGGTAACAAAGCTAACAATATTGGAAAAATGAAACATAGCTATAGATGCTTTTCACCAAGGAGCCCCCGTTTCTGGCTTGGCAGATAATCAAACCAGATGCGTGTTTCTAGCAACCCTGGAGAGAGACTATCTTATTCTGCCTCTCTTCATTCATAACTGAGGCATAGTAAACGGTGTGTACTATGCTTAGGTTTGTGAATGAACGGGAAGCTCTGTACAGAGCCTTTCCTGTCCATTCATTCTGTGCATCTGAGGCTGCAGAGATGTAAATTGAGGGCTGTGTTCTCAGTCCTTTCCCTGTCTCCTAAAAAATTGTAAAAAATAATGAAAAAAAAAATTGTAAAAAAAAATAAAATTGTAAAAAAGTATTAGAAAATAAAATAACAAAAATTGGAACTACCAGGGTCATGAAGAACGCACTTGCAACCTGGCTCTGGCTGGGGGCCCTTCTACCACTTTTTTGAGGGCCCCCAGCCGGGGGTCAGGTGGGCTCTTTATGGTTTCTTGCACCGGGGCCCTGTAGGTTCTAGTTACAACTCTGTCTGGTTGCATGAGGTGTACATTGGGGATGGAAAGTATTCAGACCCCCTTAAATTTTTCACTCTTTGTTATATTGCAGCCATTTGCTAAAATCATTTAAGTTCTTTTTTTTCCTCATTAATGTACACACAGCACCCCATATTGACACAAAAACACAGAATTGTTGTCATTTTTGCAGATTTATTAAAAAAGAAAAACTAAAACATCACATGGTCCTAAGTATTCAGACCCTTTGCTCAGTATTTAGTAGAAGCACACTTTTGATCTAATACAGCCATGAGTCTTTTTGGGAAAGATGCAACAAGTTTTTCACACCTTGATTTGGGCATCCTCTGCCATTCCTCCTTGCAGATCCTCTCCAGTTCTGTCAGGTTGGATGGTAAACATTGGTGGACAGCCATTTTTAGGTCTCTCCAGAGATGCTCAATTGGGTTTAGGTCAGGGCCCTGTCTGGGCCATTCAAGAACAGTCACGGAGTTGTTGTGAAGCCACTCCTTCATTATTTTAGCTGTGTGCTTAGGGTCATTGTCTTGTTGGAAGGTAAACCTTCGGCCCAGTTTGAGGTCCTGAGCACTCTGGAGAAGGTTTTTGTCCAGAATATCCCTGTACTTGGCCGCATTCATCTTTCCCTCGATTGCAACCAGTCGTCCTGTCCCTGCAGCTGAAAAACACCCCCACAGCATGATGCTGCCACCACCATGCTTCACTGTTGGGACTGTATTGGACAGGTGATGAGCAGTGCCTGGTTTTCTCCACACATACCGCTTAGAATTTAAGGCCAAAAAGTTCTATACTTGGTCTCATCAGACCAGGGAATCTTATTTCTCACCATCTTGGAGTCCTTCAGGTGTTTTTTTTAGCAAACTCCATGTGGGCTTTCATGTGTCTTGCACTGAGGAGAGGCTTCCGTCGGGCCACTCTACCATAAAGCCCCGACTGGTGGAGGGCTGCAGTGATGGTTGACTTTCTACAACTTTCTCCTATCTCCCGACTGCATCTTTTTGGAGCTCAGCCACAGTGATCTTTGGGTTCTTCTTTACCTCTCTCACCAAGGCTCTTCTCCCCCGATAGTTCAGTTTGGCTGGACGGCCAGCTCTAAGAAGGGTTCTGGTCGTCCCAAACGTCTTCCATTTAAGGATTATGGAGGCCACTGTGCTCTTAGGAACCTTAAGTGCAGCAGAAATTTTTTTGTAACCTTGGTGCACCGCAAATCCGACGGTAAAACGCCGCTAAAAATAGTGGCGTTTTACTGCCAACGCTATGGGCAGCTCAGCGTGAAAGCCATCTTAGGACCATGTGATTTTTCAGTTTTTCTTTTTTAATAAATCTACAAAAATGTCAATAATTCTGTGTTTTTCTGTCAATATGGGGTGCTGTGTGTACATTAATGAGGAAAAAAATGAACCTAAATGATTTTAGCAAATGGCTGCAATATAACAAAGAGTGAAAAAATTTTAAGGGGGGGTCTGAATACTTTCCGTCCCCACTATATATGGAGATGCCAAACCTCAAAGGCAATGAAGCTGCTCACCATAAAGGCAGAGGCAGCGCTGGGGCACAGAAGATAGGTGACCCTAACAAAAAGAAAATGAGAGGAATTCTTTCTTTCAGTGAATGAAATTCCCATCTTGAAGAGTCTTTACCATACCAAGTGTTCCAGTTGGAAGATTTCCCCTCTATTCCTGGTGACAACGTTCACTTCACTTTCTGTCTTGGTGATAGTGTTGACCGGGACAAATAGGGAAGTGAATCTTCCCAGCAGGAACATCAACACAAGACCACAATACAGACAACAATAAAGACCGACAAAGGGTCTTCCCCTTCCCTACGCTGCTAAAAAAAAAAAAAAAAAGATGAAACGGTTGCCTTGACATACACTTTGCCTTCTGCCTTCAATGGGATTTATCCATGTTATACTATGAGATCACATTTGTGCTGTGTTCTGTTGTAAAAGTTTCTATTTTATTGTGTCTTCTGAATGCAGCGTTAGTATTAATGTGGAGTCACATGACTGGTGTCAGCGAGAATGGTGAGGAGTCTGTTCTATACATCGACAGTGTTTGTGTCTCCTGGAATGGGTTTTGTCCTCTGCTGTCTGCAAATATTTGTGTTCTGGACTTGATGTACGGCTTGCTGAGGGTGCAGCTTAAGTATTGATCAGCTTTGGATGTACAAACTTGGAAGGCTTTAAATATCCAAACAAGTCATCCTTGGCAGTTGTTGGTTAGTGACATGGGCCAAGAAACTTTATTTCTTTAACCCTTTCCCAAAATGAAGTTAAGGAGATCCTGTCACCACTTACAACTACGACATGCTTTTACCTCCCAATTTGGCTCTGTTAACCACTTGCTTACTGGGCACTTAAACCCCCCCTCCTGCCCAGACCAATTTTCAGCTTTCAGCGCTGTCACTATTTGAATGACAATTGCGCGGTCATGCAACACTGTACCCAAATTTCATTTTTATAATTTTTTTCTCATAAATAGAGCTTTCTTTTGGTGGTATTTAATCACCACTGGGGTTTTTATTTTTTTCTAAACAAACAAAAAAAGACGAAAAATTTTGAAAAAAAAAAGAAACCATGTTTCATAGTTTGTTATAAAATTTTGCAAACAGGTAATTTTTCTCCTTCGTTGATATGCGCTAATGAGGCGGCACTGATGGGCACTGATATGCTGCACTTGTGGGCATTGATAGGCTGCACTGATGCGTACTGATAGACACAGATAAGGCGGCACTGATGGGGACAGATAAGGCGGTACTGATGGGCACAGATAAGGCGTCACTGATGGCCACTGATAAGATGGCACTGATGGGCCCTGATGGGTGGCACTGATGGGTGGCACTTATGAGCACTGATTGGTGACATTGATAGGTGGCACTGTGGACACTGATAGGTGGCACTGTGGGCACTGATAGGTGGCACTGTGGGTACTGATGGGTGGCACTCTGGGCACTGGTAGGTGGCACTGGTGGGCACTGGTAGACAGCACTGTTGTGCACTGGTAGCTGACACTGGCAGGTGGCACAGATGAGCTGGCGGCTGCTCTTCTTGATCGGGACAGATGTCCCTCTGACAGCTGCCAGTGATTATCTTTTTTTTTCTCCCCATGCTATCAGCATGAGGAGAAAAAATAGCCGATTACCGGCTATGTTTACATCACATGATCAGCTGTCATTGGCTGACAGCTGATCACGTGGTAAGGGGTCGGGATCGACCCCTTACTCCGATCTGTGATCCAGTGAGTCTCAAAGACTCGCTGATCACAGAGCGTGCCGCGCGCGCCCTGCAGGGGGCGCGCAGGCCGCTCGAGCATGGGAAGACGTCTATTGTCCCGGCAAAATAGGTCCGCGCTGTAGCCGTCATTCGGCTATAGTGCGGATCTGAAGGGGTTAAGGTGGAAATGAATCCGTCCAGCTTAAAAAACATTTTGCTAGATGAGTCCATGAAAAAAACACCCTCTGAGTTATATAAAGAACTTTTCCCTGTCCATCCTCCCTCGGTGGTTGAGTGCAGAGAGCAATGAGTGGAAGAGGTTCTGAATCTTGGATGGGAGGGACTGGGATGATATGTGGAGCCTCCCCTTTAATCATCTGGTCTTGGCAAGGGATTGGCTAATCCATTTTAAAGTCCAACATAGGATATACTACACACCAGCAAAACTAGCCAGAACTTACCTGTGCCCATGATGGTGGCAGTCTGCCTGCTTGGGTTGGTGGAAGGCCTGGCGCCTACTAGGGCTCAACGTACATTGGTAAATTTGTTGTTGTATTATGCCCGTAAGGCATTAATCTTACATTGGAAAAACCCAACCACACCTTCTATCTCCTACTGTAAAGGATTTGTTAATAAAATGTTGCCGCTTTATAGAGCTACATACTTGAGCAGGGGTTGTCCCAAGAAATTTGAGAAACTTTTGTCAGGTTTGGCTTGAGAGCCCTGCAACAGTTGCTTAAAGAGGGGCGTGAAAATTAGGATATGACTGCCTGAGTGGGGTGGTAGCTGCCGGGGTGAACTGTCCTAAAGTTTCTCTCACCTGTTGAATAACGTCCTTTCTTGATCTCATACAAACCTCTAGTCCTTAGGCCCTCATTGTTTGGGATGCTCTCCCCTGGAGGAAGAAGTTGTGATTGACTCTATAAAGGGAACTCCATTATGTCTCAAGTTATTCTGCTATTGTGTAAACATATTATTCTTTATTCCTGAGGGATGCATAGCACTTGATGCCGTGGAAGTACTTCCTGGGGTGGTGCCTAATAGGGGGTGGGTATGGTGTTTTTGCGGGGAAGGTTTTTGTTTCTGTACTGAGCCCTACATGGCCGAAACTTTGTTCTTCTTGTTATTTTTGCCATTTAATAATAAAAAGAAATAAAAAAAATTAAAAAAAAAGAGATCCTGTCACCGAATTAAAAAAAAAACCATGCAGTTAAAAGTATTGAAAATGTATTTGTTTAAATTAAGTGTTTTTTCCTTTCCGTAAGTTATATTTTATCCACTTGCAATAGACCTTTGAACTTGCTAGAAAATTTGACTACTGCAGGAAAAGTCAATTCCCTAGCCCAGTTCTCCTCCTTGCATGTCATAGTCCCTCCTCTTCAGGGAGTATCAAATTATTGTCTGTGCTGGCCCAACTCCTTCACTCCTCTCCTCGCCTCCCTACGTAACCTTTTATGTGGCTACCAGGTAAGGAGAGTACTTAAAAGCGTTGCTTGAGTGACAGCTCTGGGTCTGCTGAGGTGTTGACATCACATTCAAGATGGTTGTGCCCAGCATCAGTCTAAAGGAGAGAGGCTTTCATAGGTAAATAACATGCATAAAATGAATTATATAATATTATAGAAAATTTTTTGTTGAAATGAATGGTCTAGCCACAGGGTCTCTTTAGAGCACCAGTGTCCAACCTGCAGGCCAAGGACTGCTTGCCGCCCAAGACGGCTATGAATGCGGCCCAACGCAGAATCATAAACTTGCTTAAAGCGGGGGTTCACCCACACCGCCAAAAAAATAAATATTAAAAGCCAGCAGCTACAAATACTGCAGCTGCTGACGTTTAATACATTGCCACTTACCTGTCCCGGGGTCCAGCGATGTCGGCAGGGGACACAGAGAACCCGCTCGGTTCTCAGCAGCTGCCGCCGCCATCCTAGGTGAGGGAATCAGGAAGTGAAGCGTTGCGGCTTCACTTCCCGGTTCCCTACTGCGCATGCGCAAGTCGCGCTGCGCGTCCCTAGTGGTCCCCGCTATCTCCTGGGAGCTGTGTGTTCCCAGCAGACAGCGCGGTGGGGACGGGAAGAGGCATGGACTCCCATGGGAGTCTATGCCAGAAGTGGGTGCAAATACCTGTCTTTGACAGGTATCTGCACCCCCCCCCCCCTGAAAGGTGCCAAATGTGACACCGGAGGGGGGGAGGGTTCCGAAAAGCAGAAGTTCCATTTTTGTGTGGAACTCCGCTTTAAAAATGCTGATTTTTTGGGGATTTTTTTGTAAAACTGTGTTTACACTTAGCGAACACATGTTACCGAAGAAAAATAAGTTTTATCTTCAAAAAGAAAAATACCCCACTCTTCACAATCACGCTTCATTCATGTCATCAGTTTTCGGCAGCAACTATATTTATGAGCAACTATTCTCAAGGATGAAGCACACGAAGGGCAAAATTTGAGAATTCATTGAGAACTGTAGAACTTCCACTTGTATTGCCCAGGCCAGTGATGGCGAACCTTAGCACCCCAGATGTTTTGGAACTACATTTCCTATGATGGTCAACTACACTGCAGAGTGCATGAGCATCATGGGAAATGTAGTTCCAAAACATCTGGGGTGCCAAGGTTCGCCATCACTGACCTAGGCGATCCAATCAGACGTGGGAGCAGGTACCTGTCAAAACTATGTACCTGCCCCCCCCAAAAAATGAATTTCCTAATATGGTAGAGGAGGAGGGAGAAGTAAGAGTGGAACTTCCACTTTTGGGTGAAGTTCTGCTTTAACCGTAGTGGTTTTACCGCCACCCAACCTCACGTCTGAACAAGTCTTTAAACATAATGCCCCGTACACACGGTCGGATTTTCCGATGGAAAATGTCCGATCGGAGCGTGTTGTCGGAAATTCCGACCGTGTGTGGGCTCCATCGGACATTTTCCATCGGATTTTCTGACACACAAAGTTTGAGAGCAGGATATAAAATTTTCCGACAACAAAATCCGTTGTTGGAAATTCCGATCGTGTGTACACAAATCCGACGGACAAAGTGCCACGCATGCTCAGAATAAATAAAGAGATGAAAGCTATTGGCCACTGCCCCGTTTATAGTCCCGACGTACGTGTTTTACGTCACCGCGTTCAGAACGATCAGATTTTCCGACAACTTTGTGTGACCGTGTGTATGCAAGACAAGTTTGAGCCAACATCCATCGGAAAAAATCCTAGGATTCTGTTGTCGGAATGTCCGAACAAAGTCCGACCGTGTGTACAGGGCATAAGAGAGCACCAAATAATAAATGTTTGAATTCCTTAGACTACATTCACACCTGAGCGTAGCAATTTACTGGCATTTTTATTTGGGATTTTTTGAGCATTTTTATAAGTGTATTACAAGTGTTTTAGAAGAGTATAATGCAGGCCATACATGGGTCCCAGTTTACAAAATAATTTCTTTCAAAAATCTGAAATTTTGTTCGTGTTTTAATTCGATGATGCCACCATTGACTTTGAAGTTCGACCAACCAAGCCTTCAATTTCACCTCATGTTGTAACAGAAAATTATTTTTCGTGGGAATCTTCTTTTCTTTCTGGGAAGTTTCTTTTCTTGCCCTCATGCACATTTGTTTAACGATTATATTTCTGACACGATTCTGCCATTATTGATTAGAAATTTGTTCGCTTTTCAAAAAATGTCTAACGTGCCCGATCACTCAAATCTGATGGCCGCACAAAAATCGGCGGTTGCTGCAGCCCAGTAATGGTGTGAAAGTCGAAAGAAAATTCCTTTGAAATTCGACTTATGTATGGCAAGCCTTACAAGCGTTTTACAGCTTCTTGTTTAGCCAATAGAAAGCACTAGGGAGAGGAGAGGTGGAGAGCTGCTGTTTGAGCAGAAAATGAGCGACAAAACGCTTGTAAAACGCTCATGTTGCGCGTTTTCAGACATTCCGAGTGAAGCCTATGGGCCCAATCTGCCTCCAATTTGCCAAAAAGAAGCTCATGTACCGTTTTAAGTGACAGGCATTTTGCTTCAGGCAACAGAACACTCAGATGTCAGACAGATGGGACAGGTGTCAATGGCAGGTGAAAGGACTTTATCCTTCCAAAGTGGAGTCCGGTGGAGTGATATGGCCTCTGGTCATAATGGGGTGCTGAATCCACATGGATGATGGTAACATTGCTATTCCAGCACGCCTGCACACTGTATGGGGCTGGCATTCTCTTCCTGGTTCCTGTACCCGGCCCCTTATGACATCTTTCATGCGCATCATCAGGTGGACAGCTGCAAGAACCAGGAGGAGACAGCTAGCTCCTGATGATGTCAGAGAACAAGATGCCAATGCTGGAAGTGTGAGTATGCTTATTGTGTATAACCCAGTAAAACAGGTAAAAGGGTACTGAAAAAAAAAAAAAAAACAGGGGGGAGGTGAAGTTCTTCTTTAACCACTTCAATACCAGGCACTTTCCCTCCTTCCTGCCCAGGACAATTTTCAGCTTTCAGCTTTTGAATGACAATTGCGCGGTCATGCAACACTGTAACCAAACTACATTTTTATCATGTTCTTCCCACAAAAAGAGCTTTCCTTTTGTGGTATTTGATCACCTCTGCGGTTTTTATTTTTTGCACTATAAACAAAAAAAGACTGACAATTTTGAAAAAAACTGATGGGCACTCATAGGTGGTACTGATGGCACTGACAGGCGGCACTGACGGGCACAGATAGGTAGCACTAGATAGGCAGCACTGAGGAGGAGCTACTGACAGGCATAAATGAGTGGCATCTGAAGGGTACTGACAGGCATTACTGATGGGGAACTGATTGGCACTTTTATGGGCACTGATTGGCACTGCTGTGGGCACTGATTGTCACTTCTATTGGCACTGGCAGACGTTCTTTCTGGGGCACAGGCTGACAGGTGATGTGCACTTATTGGCAGCTGATGGGCACATCTGATGGAGGCTGCACTGATAATCAATGTGCTGATTATCAGTGCTGACTGTCTGGATGAACAGCTACTTTTTTGCATTTGTCGAACAGATATAATAAAACCTTTTCAAATGTATATTTAACAGATCAAAAGGAAGCAAATAAGAGAAATGTACAGTGCCTTGAAAAATAATTTATACTCCTTGAAATTTTCCACATTTTGTCATGTTACAACCAAAAACGTAAATGTATTTTATTGGGATTTTATGTGATAGACCAACACAAAGTGGCACATAATTGTGAAGTGGAAAGAAAATGATAAATGGTTTTCAAAATTTTTACAAATAAATATGTGAAAAGTGTGGTGTGCATTTGTATTCAGCCCCCCTAGTCAATACTTTGTAGAACCACCTTTCGCTGCAATTGCAGCCAGGGACAGCGCTACCACTAGGCAAACTAGGCAGCCGCCTAGAACGCACTGACACCTAGGGCGCCCGGCTGCTAGTACTCACTCTCTCTCTGCAGACAGCAACTAACTCAGTCTCAAAAGTTAGGCAGCTGCTACCAAGCCTCTGCATACATAGTGTCAGAGGCACAGCGGCGGCGGAGGACTGTGTCTGTGTCCCTACTCCCGACTGAATGGAGGAAGGAAAGGAAACATCCCCTGCGCACCTCTGTTAATTAGTGTCAGTGACCCAGTGAGGGTTCACTGCTTGTGCTCTGAGGAAGGGGGGACTTACCCCTCGAAACGCGTCAGCTGGCAGTGATTTCTGTGTTTTCCTCCGTGACCTCTGGAGTACTGTTCATGTTCTACTGATTGCTGCTACACAATGACCTTTACTGCGATCACTCTATTAATGTTTTGTAAGTAGGTTTTTTTATCTTCTTAATAAATTTTTATCCAAAGATAATGCACTAGGCTGGTACGCCCTCTTGTTTCTCTTTTATCTTTGACCATTAGGATTCCCCATCCTTGAGGACAGCAAGGCCTATGTCATTGCATGATTGTCTGGGTATCCATTTGTGCGCAGGAGTGTTTTTTCTCTGCTATCAGTGTCAGTGACCTGCTGTCCGTCTCTCACACCGCGCGCGGTCATGTCGTCACCAGCCAGCTTTGCCTCTCTGTCCAGTGCAGTACCCGTACACTGCCGCGGCGCGATTCCTAATCCTGCCTGGTAAGTGGGTGACCCAGAAGTGTGTGAATGTCACGTGTCCTGACACTTCACTGGCTGCATGCTTGTTCCAGGTCAGTGATTTATAAGGTAGTAATGCAAGAATTGGGGCAGCACAGTGGTCACTTTCACCCAGCAGCAAAAGGGTCGCTGGTTCGAATCCAAACCACAACATTACCTGCCTGGAGTTTGCATGTTCTCCCTGTGTCTGCGTGGGTTTCCTCCAGGTACTCCGGATTCCTCCCACACTCCAAAGACATGCTGGTAGGTTATTTGGTTCCTGTCTAAATTGGCCCTAGTATGTGCATGAATGAATGTGAGTTAGGGACCTTAGATTGTAAGCTCCTTGAGGGCAGGGACTGATGTGAATGTACAATGTATATTTAAAGTAGAGCTGCACGATTCTGGCCAAAATGAGATTCACAATTTTTTTGCTTAGAATAAAAAGATCACGATTCTCGCGACGTAAAATCTTTCACATTATACAAAAAAAATTTACTGGTTAGTTTTTTTTTTTTAAATTCATTAAAGTCATTTTTTCCCAAAAAATTGCATTTGAAAGACCGCTGCGCAAATACAGTGTGACATAAAATATTGCAACAACCACCATTTTATTCTCTAGGGTCTCTACTAAAAAATATATATATAATGTTTGGGGGGTTCTAAGTAATTTTCTAGCAAAAAAAAAAAGATTTTAACTTGAAACCAACAAATGTCAGAAAAAGGTTTAGTGTTTAGTGTTTAAGTGGTTAAATTTTCTTCATTTACACACAAAGTCTATTCCATTGACAAATTGTTACAATATTTATACTTAAGTTCCACTGCTAAAGAATGTTGTGATTCTTGGCAGACTGCCCGTTTTTTTTCTTCCTTTCTTTTGAGGGCTGTGGTTTCAGAAGAGCAGAGAGAAATCTTTGCATAGAAAGAATCGTGAAACACTTTTGTCAAGATCGCAACGGGGAAAAAAATCGCGATAACGATTCTTGACGGTTAATCGTGCAGCTCTAATTTAAAGTGCTGCGTAAATTGACGGCGCTGTAAAAGGACCTGAAATAAATATGGCAGTTCCTTCATTTCTGTCCTGAGACTGTCCTTTTCAGTATGAGCTCACTGGTCTTGTCTTGTCGGTAAGTGCTTGGACTTCATCCGAATACAGGTTTGATTATTAATGGAAAGGACAGAGCAGATCTTCAAAACTTTTGCTGACATTGTGTTTGCCCTTGAAAATATTGACAGCCCTTCTGTACAGACTCTCAATGCACCTAAGCATTTATTGTAAAATTACAATCTTTTAAGAACTGCTTTGGAAGGAAGAAGATTGGAACGTCAGCTTTCTGTAACTCAATGCATCTTTCATTTATTTCCTTTTCTACTGAATAAAAACACCTTCAGCGGTGCATTCTGAATACCCTGATCATTGGAAAAAAAAAAAAGGATGACAGCTCAAAAAAAAAAATTGTTGAAGAAGCCATCTTCAATATGTTATTTAGTTAGTTCAGTGGATACATACCAGCATTGGATCTTTCAAGTGAAACTACAGTCCAAAATGAAAAAGGTCAGCAATGCAGTTTGCAAGGATGATTTTAGAGCTGGTTCACGTGCAGCACGGTCATTCATTTTGATTGGGGTCAAATCACATTGCACCGCACCCAACGTAGTGCATGCACAACATTTGGAAACTCGCTGCAGCTGGATCACACCTGTACTTCGGTACCATTGTATTTTCGACCTGGGTTTGGGGTGTCATTATCTTAACACTGACATCCGATGCAGATCACAGCCGCACTGCGTTTTGAACGTGTTGCGGGAAACGCACATGAAATGTGGGTTTCCTGCACCACGTTCTGTTGTGAACCGGCCCTTATTGCAGATTCTTCACACAATTCCACACAGGTAAAGTACTGCAACCCGATTCTACCTCTCTCCAGCTATAGTATGGTGCTTCACCTTGTCAGACTAGCAGTCTTCATCTGCTTCCCAGTAGATACTCATGAATGAACATCAGCAACAAGGTGAAAGTAGAAAAAATGTCTTTATTTAAAACAAGGAGTAAAATATTCCATAGCACGACCCACGCTAACGCGTTTCAGTCCAGAAAAAGATCTTATTCAAAGCCTATTGCAGATTCCTACGTGTTTCTGTTCTGCAGATTTTGTGTAGGCTGGATCACTGCAGTTGATAAGATTTGTACCAAGTTGTAAGCTCCATTTACTGTAGCATTGCACTACCAGTATCCCCTGTAATCTTGTATTTGTAAAGTAAGGGACATTATTTTCAATTTTCAGTATCGTGCAGAAATGTTTACGTGTGCTGTTAATTATTTTTTTGGGATCCTACAGGATAAAAAAATCAAAAGTCTGGCTTAAAAACACGACTTTTCACAGTCATGCTGGGGTGAGGTGAGACTTCTATGCTGCGGGTCCTAGGGAACTTTAATGCCCAACTCCAAGAAGCATGAAAATTCTCGTCTTCTTGTACTAGGGCTGTGCCCGCACTGCAAGGGTTAATTGCTCATTTACCGTATTTATCGGCATATAACACGCGCCGGCGTATAACACGCACCCCAAGTTTAGGAGGGAAGTTTAAGGAAAAAAAACTTACATTAAAATGCCCATCAATGCAGCCTTATCTGTCCATCTGCAGCCTTTTCAGTGTCAGTGCAGCCTTTTGTCAGTGCAGCTTTGTCAGTGCAGCCTTGTCAGTGCAGCCTTGTCAGTGCAGCTTTGCCCCAGTGCAGCCTTGTCAGTGCAGCTTTGCCCCAGTGCAGCCTTGTCAGTGCAGCTTTGCCCCAGTGCAGCTTTGTTAGTGCAGGTTTGCCCCAGTCCAGCCATGTCAGTGCAGCTTTGTGCACTCGGTGTAGATTTAAATATGGCGCCGAGACTGCAGGGAGCCGAGATACACATACCCGAGTGTTCTCGGCTTTTTTCGGCGCCGCTCACAGTCACGCCCAGTCCCGCCCTATGATGGACATAACACAGGTCCAGGGGCGGGACGGGGCGGGACTGGGCGTGACGGCGGCGCCGAAAAAAGCCGAGAACACTCGGGTATGTGTATCTCGGCTCCCTGCAGTCTCGGCGCCATATTTAAATCTACCCCACGGCTGTGTATGTCGGCAGCGACCGCGGCAATCGCCGCGATCGCTCCGATGACACAGAAATCGGCGGGGATCGGCCTATAACACGCACCCACAATTTTCCCCTGATTTTCAGGGGAAAAAAGTGCGTGTTATATGCCGATAAATACGGTATTTATTAAAGTAGAAATACTTACCCAGTTCTACACTCCTCTGCACTTCTAAACTGGTCCCTGCAGCGTTTTCTTGACTAAGCTCCAGTGGCCTAAGATCCTGATATCATCAAGATCGATCCATGGTCCATAGCCTTGCATTGGATGTGATGATGCTGAGGGAAAGTCCATTGCTGGAGCATGGAGGAGTACCATCTGCTGGGGGATCAGAGAATAAGATAAGTAAAAAAGGCTTCTACTCTCCTCTAGAATAAACAAACAATTGGGCTTGTTTCTCATAGACCTTAGTTTGTATAATGCCGCGTACACACAAGCGGACTTTATGGCAGACTTTGTCCTGCGGACTTTTCGACAGACTTTCCGAATGAACGGACTTGCCTACACGCGATCAAACAAAGTCCGACGGATTCGTACGTGATGACGTACGACCGGACTAAAACAAGGAAGTTCATAGCCAGTAGCCAATAGCTGCCCTAGCCTCGGTTTTTGTCCGTCGGACTAGCATACAGACGAGCGGACTTTTCGACCAGACTCGAGTCCGTCGGATAGATTTGAAACATGTTTCATTTCTAGGTCTGTCAAACTTTTTGGGGAAAAAAAGTCAGCTGGAGCCCACACACGATCGAATTGCCCGACGGACTCCGGTGCGCCGAACCAAGTATGCTGTAAAGTCCGGTCATGTGTACGCGGCATAAGAGTAGTGTGAACAGCAAGTAAAAAGTATTTGCAGAGCCTTCAGCCAGCTTTGTTAGCTTTTAAAATGCCATTCAACTCCAGTTTGTAAATGTTGAACACAGGACCTAATAAGAGTGTTGATTGTGACTTAAAGCAAGATTCTAGCAGGCTTTCAACAAGCTTCAAGAAGTGCTGAAGCCTACTAGCAGCTTGTTTAAGGTGGCAATCAGCACTCATTAGAATCTGTGTTTAGCATTTACAAACTGGAGCTGAGTGGTACTTTAAAAGCTTCCACAATTTTTGCTAAAAGCTCTGCAAATGCCTCATCAAAGCTTGCAAGCCCGCGAGAAACTGGCCTTCGTCCTTGCAGTGTGGGCGCAGCCCAACTGCAGGGCAAATTTTCCGGTTTCCCAGAGTTGGTTTGCTATGAACAAAAAGACACCTAAACTCTCCTCCAGTTTTCGTAAAATAACTTCTAAAAGAATACAGCATGTCATTTATGAAAAGAATAGGCTGGTAGTGCATGCTAGATCTTCTAGTTCCTTCACTTCTGGAGGTCCAGAGGTTGGCGTTGGCTTCTTTGGACTCGCAGACCAGCGTAACCTAATTGTGCATTGCAAGGATAACACAGACATCACAGAAATAGATGCAGTGCTGGTAAATTCATTTCTGTAACCACAAGTCAACACATGACTGTGGGCTGAGGACAGACGGGAGATATTCAAGTGAGCGGTGCTGCTATACAGAGCCGCGTGAAAAGAAAAACCTCAGTACGTCATGCCAGAGAGCTCTCTGAGCGAGCGAGAAAACGTATTTTAATAGCCGTTTAAATGTTCTCTGAACATCTGAACCCAGATATCTGATGAACATGAAATTCAGAATCCCGTAAGTTTGGCACTTAAATAGAAAATAGAAAGAGGAGACAAAGTATTAAATTATGTAAAAGCTGAGCACAATTTGCCCACAAAGCCAGCGTGCAATTTCCTGCCGTCTGCAAATTTGTCTGTATTTCCTCTGCTTTCCAATCCATTAGTGAAATAGTGTTTTGGAGACAAGAGTCATCATCATGGAAGTCCACAGAGAGAACGAGTTTGATAGAATAGCAGTACACGGAGCATGGAACTTGTGTGTGCAAAGATTCGTTCATTATTATTTCCAGCAAGTCCCAGTTCACACCGGTGCGACTTGTCATGCGATTTGACGATTCCAAATCGCATGACAAGTCACAGCCTATTTTTGGCAATGGAACCGTTCATAATGCAGCGATTATGAAAAAGGTTCCTGCACTACTTTTTGACGATTTAATTGCGACTTGCATAGACTTCTGTTAAATGAAGTTGTAAGCTGCAATGAAATTGTCAGTGCAAATTGCACTTACGTGCAGATTTGAAATTGAGCTCAAGTAGTGCAATCTCAAAGCCGGGACTGAGTGTGGTGCTTAGCCTGCAAGAGCCGCTGATTTGTGTCCCGGGTTCTTTTCCCACTAGTGCAGTGGCAGCCAGGCAAACAGCAACATTCACTCCTCAGGCTCAGTAAACAGTCTAGGGGTTGCCTTTTTAAAGTTTTTTGCAGATTAACTTGGATGGGGAATAGGGAAGCTATGGAATACTCCAAAACACTGAACAGGAATATGCCGACACTCTTCCATTTGCAGCTACTTTTTTAACACAGTCCTTTGAGCAGTAGGACATAAAGTTGACAGCACTGGGACACCATTAGCAATGTCCCAGGCCAGGCAAGCCCTAAACTTAGTGCACTGGGGGTTAACAGCAGCAACCATCACTAGGATTCCTCCCCTGGGACTTATATTCCTCCCTCCAGGCTCAGGCAGTTCCCTCAGTGGAGCCTTCAAACCAGATCCTCAATGAAACTCCTCTTCCAGTTCTCAAAGAATTAGTAGCAGGAAAGCCCCCCCCCCCCCCAGCTATGCACATCTGGGACCTTGATGAGACAGGCAGGAACTTCAACTGGACTGCCAGGAAGGGCAAAAGTCCTTATGTCTAGAAACCTCTCCTCTGGGGAAAGAACCCTGCTTTCTGAGGCTCCAAACTATTTATATACTCTCCCAGCCACCATCTGGGCACCTTCCCACATGAACTGGCTGGAGCTGTATAACTATTCAGGTTGCTTATTTGTCTCTCCCATCCACTATATTCTGGAAGCCTCCAGAAGACAGGGGGAAGCAATCAAACTCACAGCCTAAAGCAATCACATGCTACTCTGTTGATTACAGCAGAGCCACAGAACTACATTTGCCTACCCTTACCAGCAGCCTATCTAGGAGGATGCTACATCAGATTACCAGATTACACAACAGAGAAAATAGATTTATTCACATCATTCTCTGTAGCACCAAAGAATCCCACAATGTAATGTCCCTACCAAGCGTATACACATTACTGGGCCAGTTTCTCTACCAAATGTTTCGGATTGTGAGAAGAAACCAGAACATACCCACACACACACAGAAAGAACATACAAACTCATGCAGATAAAATTCATGGTGGGACTGTCTTCCTGGGTTCACTTCAAAACACATACGCACCCGCACAGCAAGTCCAACATTATCCCACTGCGATCTGCTGTTTGGGTGACATAATCTGGCTATCTTGGTCCTGTTAGTTGGCTTTCGGTTGCAGGCAACCATCTACCGATGACACGCTAGGCCTGACCTCCAGTTGTCATGTGTGCCGATCCTGTGTCCTCCTGAGAGATGTGATTTTGGATATCCCTGTAGCATCGGGGACACGTCATTCTCATCTCTCATCACCTCCTCTGACATTGAAAGCACATCATTGCTCTGGACTGGCTTCCTCATTGTGACAATGACTGCCACCATGGCCACTTGTAGTGTTCATCAGGAGTGCATGGGTGACAACACTGCAGCAAAGTTGGGAGACTGTTGTCATCTTATAACAAAGAGTGCCTTTCTTTCTTTTCACTCCATTCATCTTATATTGTACACATCCCTTGAGTGAGTGGTTAAAGTGGCTAAAGTCGACCATAGAGGAAGAGATTTTAGAAAATCGCTCGATTCGCCCATCAACACTGTATCCCTCCCAGGGAGCCATTGTGTTCTCGTGAAAGGGGGGCGGGGGAGCTATCGCCGCCAGGAGAACACAGTGATTACTGCTAGCGGCTATTATAGCTGCTAGCAATAATAACATGCACAATCCAATAGGCTGGTTGGACCCAAGTTGATCGATCTACTTGGGTACAATCAGCCTGCCCATAGATGATTTGAACCTCAGACAGTTCCTGCTGAACCGGCCGAGATTCGAACCATCTATAGCCGGCTTAAAATCTGACAGATAACTTATCCCTTCTCTGCTCTATAAAAGTTTTGGCTGGAGTTAAGCAAAACTTTAATTTTTTTTGTGTGTTAATGAGTGCTTAATAAAATTTGAAGCCGGCGTTTTTGCCCTTTAGGGTACTTTCAAAGGCTCATTTACATGGGTGGTAGCCCTTGCCTACCCTCTGAAAACTGATCCAAGGGCATTTGACAGGCAGTGGGGAGGTGATATATCACCTCCTCACCGCCTATTTTAATGCCAACCCAGTGTGCCACAACTATGTGCATTGCAGGACTGTTGCTGTGACCACTACCTACAGGTAAACTGAATCTTCAAAAAGTAATATTTACAGCTGGGGGCACCATGGGAACAGCCCCCCCGGGAGCTGAGGCAACAATCTCCACAAGGTGGGACTGTAATCCCCAAAGGCAACCGTGTAGTAAAAACTGGGTGATGATTCCAGAAGACTTCTGTGAAAAGATAAAATTGTGTCATTATGTATAGGAACCTGCACAAGGGCAGACGGTGAGATTACAGCCCAAAGGGCCATGTGATAGTGTGGAAGGCTGGATGGAGAGTAGAACCACTAAGTGAAGGAAAACACATTGCTAACCAAGGCTAGCATGGCAAAGGAATTACCCAAAAGAGCCAAGTGAAAAGGTTAGAAAAGCAACCAAACAACCAATATGTACCCTAAACTTAAATAGGGGACTGTTCCCATGGCGCCCTCAGCTGTCAATATTACTTTTCGAAGTTTCAGTTTATCTGTTGGTAAGAGTGATTGGGGAATTTATGTCCTCCCTTCGCCTTCTGCCTCCTCGTGCCGGCTAGTTGATCCTTTTGCATTCATTTTTCTTTTATAGATATTTTTAACTTCAAATTGCTCCTGATGAGTGGATGAACTCCAAGAAACGCGTAGAGCCACTATATGCTACACCTTGCAATCATGTGCTTGAGATTCTGGAGGACTATGCATTTCATCAAAAAAACTTTTATCTTCATTAATTTTAAGATCATTTATGTCTACCTTTAACCAATGTACTTCATATCAATATGTTTATCACTCTAATTGTGGATCATGTTGAGATGTGTATATATATATATATATATATATATATATATATATATATATATATATATCTATATATGAAATATAAAATATTAAGTTGATATCTATAGTTGCCAATGTTACATTATTTACTATGAATCTCTGTATATGAATGAGGAATCATCAAACATGTCTTTGCATATTAGAATTAGGAGAGAACAGGTGCGGGACTTTGAATAAGGCATAAGGGAGCAGAAGTATGAATTGAATAAGAATGTGATTTATTATTAAAATGATACAAAAATTCATATATTTACATATTTAGGCACATAGCTCTATATTGATTATCTGTAGTCATCAATCTGTTTTATTCCCTGAAATACTGGAGCTTCCCTTGTGTGTGCGTTTTGGTGGCTCTGGCCGCTGCTTGTCCTGGCCGTTGCCATGTTCCGAAGCTGCGACGCGCACTGTGGCAGGATCCCCCCCGCCCCTTTCCTCTGACTCAGGGCGCGTCGACGTCATGCTTCTCGCGCCGGCTGTGTGGCGTCCTTGTGGCGCCATATAGCGGCAGCTTGAGACAACACTCTCCAGCGCTTGGTGGGCTTGGTGGCAGACCTACGACCAGCCGGTCTAGGTATCTAGCTGGCTGGATCGGGGCGCTTCCCGTCCACCCTTTGGGCAGCTGGTGCCTGACGTTGGAGGCCTTTTCCTTGGCGGCGCCCCCCGCAGTGTCCTCTCCCAGTGTGGGTTCCCACTTGCTGATCTTCCCCACTACTCACTCCCATTACTAGTTTGCCGGTTCTGCCCCTATCCACACATTCAGGTATGTTTTTTCCCATTTTCCATCACTCACTCTTCCACTTTCCTGCCTTCTCTCTGACCGCTTTCATCTCCTCTTTCTTCAGCTTCCATCTGCATTCTTTCCTTTCTCTGCTTCATTGCTCTTTCCCTTTCTTTCTTCCCTTCTTCTTCCCCTTTCTTTCTAGATTCTCCCCCTCCTCTCTTTGTATTCCCCCTTTCTTTCCCTTCCCTCTCTCTTCCATTCTCCTTTTATTTCCCCTTTCCCCTTCCATCCCTCTTTCTTTTCTCCCCTTTTCCCCACTCACTCCCCATCCTACATTTTCTCTCCAATGTCACACTTAACTTTTTACCTACACTTTACTCCCTACACTCGTTTGCTTTTATAGGTTGGAATTCCTTTCACCTTTTCCTTCTCTCCATGAGATCACATTCATCACCCCTTCATCCTGTTTTCCTACACTGATCCAGTCTGGGGGGCTCTCTGTGTTGGTGTTGCCGCTGGTACATGCCCCCTCAGCTTCGGACCCTGGCATACTGGCTGGTTGGGCGTGTGGGGCTACGCTACCTCTGCGCATACATGCTGTAAGTCCATGTTTTTAGTGAAGAAATTAGAAAGTCATGTTCCACTATTACCCATATGCTTTTCAAATCATTCAATACTGCTATCTCCCCTATTCATAGGTGGTCACTACGGTTATGCTCCTGATGAGTGACTATAAGGTCCCGAAACGACGTAGAGCTTACAACTACCGTTATGTGTACACAATGATCAATCATATGCGTATGAACGTTCCTTATTTATTGTATGTTTATGTTTGCAATAGAAATTCTTGTCGAAATGTATTTTCTTGATGACTACAGATAATCAATATAGAGCTATGTGCCAACATATATAGAGCTATGTGCCTAAATATGTAAATATATGAATTTTTGTATCATTTTAATAATAAATCACATTCTTATTCAATTCATACTTCTGCTCCCTTGTGCCTCATTCAAAGTCCCGCACCTGTTCTCTCCTAATTCTATTATTGAACCGGGATGGAGGAGGGGTATTGAACGGCCCCACTATGCTCACGCAAAGTCCCAAAATGCATTCTTTTATGTCTTTGCATACTTACCTTGCAGTTATGTGTCATACAAAGTCCCACAACCTTATCTCCTTTTAATAGATTACCAGTTATGGAGGCAGATGAACCTACCCACTCATTGCCTCATATAAAGTCCCAACTCCCCTCTCCCCCCCTTCTCTCAATAAGCAGACTAAGGACATGGATTACTGGAACCATGTCCTGTGGTCTGATGAGACCAAGGTAAAATTATTTGGTTCAGGTGGTGTAAAGCGTGTGTGGTGGCAACCAGGTGAGAAGTACAGTCAAGGATGGTGGTGGGAGTGTCGTGGTCTGGGGCTGCATGAGTGCTGCCGGCACTGGGGAGCTACAGTTCATTGAGGGAACCATGAATGTCAACATGTACTGTGACATACTGAAGCCGAGCATGATCCCCTCCCTTCAGGGACTGGGCCTCAGGGCAGTATTCCAACATGATAACGACCCCAAACACACCTCCAAGACGACCACTGCCTTGCTAAAGAAGCTGAGGGTAAGGTGATGGACTGGCCAAGCATGTCTTCAGACGTAAACCCTATTGAGCATCTGTGGGGCATTCTCAAACGGAAAGTGGTGGAGTGCAAGGTCTCTAACATCCACCAGCTCTGTGATGTCATCATGGAGGAGTGGAAGAGGACTCCAGTGGCAACCTGTGAGGCTCTGGTGAACTGTCCAAGAGGCACAAAATATTGACACTTTGAGCCCAAGTTGAACATTTTCACTTAGGGGTGTACTCACTTTTGTTGCCAGGGGTTTAGACATTAATGGCTATGTTTTGAGTTATTTTGAGGGGACAGCAAATTTACACTGTTATACAAGCTGTACACTCACTACTTTACATTGTAGCAAAGTGTCATTTCTTCAGTGTTGTCACATGAAAAGATTTAATAAAATATTTACAAAAATGTGAGGGGTGTACTCACTTTTGTGAGATACTGTATATAAAAGCATGGTGTCCTCAAGTGACTACACCTTCTTTTTTTTTTTTTTTTTTTAAATCAGAACATGCTGCAGAGTGTTGCACTGATCCACTGAGAGGATTGGACCCTGGTGTCTTCAGGAGATATCAGGAGCCTTTCACAGGCCCCGTTCACACTTAGCGATTTCCAAATTTTACTGACGCTGCGGCATAATGCACATGATGCGCAATTAGGTGCAATTCATTCTTAATGGTCCCCTAAATGTGGTGCGATTTTTGCCGCAATTGTCACGTGGCAAAATGAGCATGAGAAAACACACCTGGCTCAGGGCCAAATTTAGAGCTTTGAGCTTCTTTGCCACGACGAATGCACATAAGGCATGGAAATGTGTGTAAATTGCCTTAAAAAACGATTGTGACCGGGAACGTGAGTACGCAAAACGTGAACAGGGCCTAACTGTTGGAGTGACCAGTCAATATATTTCAGGAATTAAATCTTTCCTGGGTTTATCCTCATAATCGTAGGCAGCTTTCTTGCTGTTGCTAGAAGCTTCTGTTGGCTTACCGTCAGTGATTCAGTGCGTTCGTAGCCAGAAAACTGCTGAGCTAAATGAAAAGAAACACTAGCATTATGGGTCTGGCAATGGTACAGTCGCTTAGTGCTGGTAACAGATAGTGTTGGCCTTCTTGGGTCGTGAGAAATATATTTGGGAGCGCAGACTTATCTTCTCTGCTCTCTGCTGGCTGCTCACTCTCAGTCTTGATGTCAGTATGTATAATATTATCTAGCGTCTGATAATAGTGCTTCCAGCTGTCAGCGATATGACCACTGTGTTCTGGATGGGGCGGCAGGGCCAGTATTGTGTATTCAACATAGAACACATGGCAGAGAATATGTTGTTTATTGAGCCTGCTGGGTCTAGTAGCTCTCTATGAGATTGAGACTTGCAGCATAATTATTAGTGCTTGAGGCTGCTGATTCACCAATATATTGCGTGAGTTAAACATACATTCCAGAAAGCAAATAATAAACAAGCTGGTGCTATCCAGCAAACACTGCAAGTGTACTAAAATCAGACAGCTCTGTTTACCTTAAAGTTGTTCTAAAGCCTAAACATTTTTTACCTTAAAGGTAAAGGCAAAAGGCTTTTTATCTTAATGCATTCTTTTCATTAGGATAAAAAGCCTTCTGTGTGCAGCAGTCCCCCTCAGCCCCTCTAATACTTACCTGAGCTCCCTCCGATCCAGCGATGTTGCACGAGAGACTCTGCTCTCTGGGACTCTCTCTCCTCATTGGCTGAGACAGCAGCGAAACGCCATTGGCTCCTGCTGCTGTCAATCAAAGTATGTGAGACAATGAAGAGAAAGAGGGGGCGGGGTCAGGCCACGGCTTCATGTCTGAATGGATCAGGTGCACCCATAGCAGGCTGCTTGCTGTGGGGGCACTCAACAGGAGGGAGGGGTCAGGAGCACTGGCGAGGGGACCCGAGAAGAAGAGGATCTGGGCCGATCTGTGCCATTGCACAGAGCAGGTAAGTATAACATGTTTGAAACAAAAAACTGAGATTTTAGTATCACTTTAAGATAAATGTTTAGGTATCAGCATACCCCCCCCCCTTTTACTTACCTGAGCCCTCATTCTATCCAGCACTGTGCATGTCTGCAGCTCTTCTCTCCAATCACTTCAGGGTCTCGCTAGCTTTGCTGGAGCCATTGGTTCCCAGTGCTGTCAATCAAAGCCAGTGACGAGGGAGCGTGGGGCAGGATTGTGTCCCACTGTCTGTGTCAATGGACGCAGCAGCAGGGCTTGGACAGAGAGGAGGGGCCAGGAGCGCCCATGGGGTACCCAAGAGGAGGTTTGTGGTCACTCTGTGCAGTTCCATTACACAGAGCAAGTAAATATAGACATCTTCGTAATTAAAAAATAAATAAAAAAACCTTAACAATCGCTTAACCATTTGCCGATCGGCTCACGCCCATATACGGCGGCAAAGTGGTTCGTTCCCGCGAATCGCCGTATGGGTACATCTGCACATTTAAGGGCAATAACAGGAGGGGTGCGTGTGCCTGCTGCACAGCAGGGAACCCAATGCACGGGGCCGGCGGGCGCGATCGCCGCTGGACACACGCGATCGCGGGCACGAGAGCAGGAACAGGGGATCCCCAATCTGTCAGGAGAGAAGAGACATATCATTTGTTCCTACTAAGTAGAAACAACGATATGTCTGCTGCCCCAGTCAGTCCTATCCCCTCACCTTAGAACACACACTAGGGAACACAATTAACCCCTTGATCGCCCCCCGGTGTGTTAACCGCTTCCCTGCCAGTGACATTTACACAGTATGTGATCGCTATAGAAATGTCAGTGGTCCCTAAAATGTGTCAAAAGTGTCCGATCTGTCCACCGCAATCTCGCACTACCGCAGATCACCGCCATTACTAGTAAAAAAAAAAAATAATAATAAAAATGCTAAAAAAATGCCATAAATCTTTACAATAGTTTGTAGAAGCTATAACTTTTGCGCAAACCAATCAATATACGCTTATTGCGATTTTTTTTCTCCAAAAATATGTAGAAGAATATATATTGCCCTAAACTGAGGAAGAAATTAGTTTTTTAAAAACATTTTTGGGGATAATAATTATAGCACATTGTAAAAAATATTGTGTTTTTTTTTTCAAAATTGTCGCTTTTTTTGTTTATAGCGCAAAAAATAAAAACCGCAGAGCTAATCAAATACCACCAAAAGAAAGCTTTATTTGTGGGAAAAAAAGGATGTCAATTTTGTTTGGGTACAGTGTCGCACAACTGCGCAATTGTCAGTTAAAGCGTCACAGCGCCGTATCGCAAAAAGTGGCCTGGTCATTAAGCAGCCAAATCTTCCGGTCTGTAAGTGGTTAAAGTGTAACTTAAAGTAGAACAATGGGGGAAACTTTTTTTCATTTTGGATAGAGCAAGGGAGGGTTATAACCCCTGTCAGATTTTTTTTCACCATCTGTGTACCATTGTGGAGATTTCCCTTCACGTCCTGCCCCATAGCCAAATAGGAAGTGGGAAGAAATCCCTGCAAATTAGGGAATTCCTTGGAGACCCCCAGGTCACTAGAACTAGTGTACCCATTGGAAGATTTCCCCTCTATTACTTTTCCGGTGACAACTAAAAATTTGGGATTTTCTTTTACTTTTACTTTCACTTTCAATAATAATGGTAAACACAATATTGTTTCTCTTGGTGGAAGTAGAGCTGGGCGATATTCTCCCCCAAAAAACTGCGATTTAAAAAAAACAAAACTCGATTCACGATTCGAAACAAGTTTTTTTTTTTTTTGATGGACACTGCGCCGGTCCAGAGGCGCTGCGGGCAGGAGTTTTTAGGCCTAGTTTGGCCTAGTCTGTGGTGTCCGGCCTCGCGGACTAGGCCGAAGCCATACCTCCCAACAGTCCCGGATTGGGCGGGACTTTCCCGCATTTTAACCTTTGTCCCGCAGTCCCGGAGTACAGGGCCTTTGTCCCGCATTCCCACATTACTCCATTATATGGTAACACCGTAACAGAAGAGCAGGACCTGCAGCAGTGTATAGTACATCTAGCACAGCCAGTGATTGATGGGAAAGCCAGCTGGGGTACCGCTGACTTCAGTAAGACAAAGTGTAGCTGTCAGATTCTGCCTCTGATGTCGGGGATGGGCGGGCCCTATCAGGTGTCCCGCCCCCTTCGTCAGGCACACTGTGCTCAAACGGCCTCTTGACACTCCACACACACAGAGCGCCACCCTGCCCCTCCCTGACCCCACCCACCACTGGGAACCCTGCTCCTCCTACCTACTCTGATCATCACAGAGCGGCACCCTGCCCCTCCCTGACCCAACCCACCAAAGAGGGGAACCCTGCTCCTCCTCCCTTCTCCGATCCTCACAGAGCGGCACCCTATCCCTCCTTGACCCCACCTACCACAGAGCGGCACCCTGCACGTCCTTTTAACTCTGCCCACCACAGAGCACCACCCTGCCCCTCCCTGACCCCACCCACCACAGAGGGAAACCCTGCTCCACCTCCCTTCAATGAATACCACAGAGTGGCACCCTGCCCCTCCTCCTGACTCCGCCCACCACAGAGCAGTGGTCATCTGGTGACACGAGGGTACTGTGAGGTCGGTGCTGCTTGGCGGGCTGAAGAGGATGGACATCGGGGCCCCCAGGAGGGCCAAGAGTTTGGTGACGGTCCGGAGGCCCCCGCAGTGCGGAGGCAGATCCTCACCCTGCAGTCTCTGAACCCTGGGTGCTGGCGGCGGTGCAGTATGCTGTGAGAGGGCCCATCATCACCAAGGTCGGGGAGATTCAGAGGGGGCTGCAGAGGGTGAGTGGCTACAACTGCCAGTATGACCATGACAGGAGGACTAAAACTGCCAGCATGACCATAATGTCAGGGGGACTATAACTGCCAGCATGACCATAATGTCAGGGGGACTATAACTGCCAGCATGACCATAATGTCAGGGGGACTATAGCTGCCAGCATGACCATAATGTCAGGGGGACTATAGCTGCCAGCATGACCATAATGTCAGGGGGACTACAACTGCCAGCATGACCAAAATGTCAGGGGGACTATAACTGCCAACATGACCATAATGTCAGGGAGACTATAACTGCCAGCATGACCATAATGTCAGGGGAACTATAACTGCCAGCATGACCATAATGTCAGGGGACCATAACTGCCAGCATGACCATAATGTCAGGGGGAGTATAATTGCCAGCATGACCATAATGTCAGGGGGACTATAACTGCCAGCGTAGCCTGAGTTACAGGGAAATTAGAAGTTCCTGTATGCATAGGATAACACGCACTGTATGTACGCAACGCACTCCTGAACCTTACACTCTGTATGTAATGCACTCCTGAACCTTACATTCTGTACGTAATGCACTCCTGAACCTTACACTCTGTACGTAACACACTTCCTAACCTCAACTCTGTACGTAATGCACTCCTGAATCCTTCCACACTTTGTGTAACACACTCTTCCACAGTGTGTGCAAAACCATTTGTAATGGAAGCTTTTTATTTATTTATTTTTTTTAAAAGATTGTTCTGGGGTTTGTGTTTGTGAGACTCTTGCTTGTGGCACAGCAATCAAAATAGGAAGCCCGGGTTTCGTTTAACCACGCCCCATAAGCCCCTCCCACTCTTAGTCATTTAGTCACACCCATTTTTTCCGCTGCGTGCGTAGTGACACTTCCTCTCTCAAGTGTCCCTCATTCTGAAGTTCAAAAGTTGGGAGGTATGCCGAAGCTGCGGCCTCGCATAAAAACTCCAGCTCCTCAGGACCGGCGCAGTGTCAGCGCCGGTCCTGGTGAAAAAAAAAATTGATTTGCTGAAAATTTGAATTGATTTGACCTCTGAACTCGATTCAGGATTCAAATTGATTTTTTCCCCAGCCCTAGGTGGAAGGAAAGAAAATCGGATCATTTATGGGCTGCCTTAGTCTCCACTTACAGAAGAAGCAGTCTCTCAAAAGAGCAGGATCCACATTTCATCCCATGACACGTCCTCAGCCCTTCTTTGTCCTTCATGACCCTTGTTGGCCAGCTATGATCCTGTCAATATATCTTCAAGGCCACAATGTCTCCATATCAGGTTTATTTGGCTAGTTCCGATGTTCTGCCCTCTGTCCTATAATGTTACTATATTTGTAATGACATTAAATTAATCGGCGGTGTTCGCAGTTCCCCACAAGAAGATATCAGGTTTATCACTGCATAGTGTGTATTTAGGAATGTCTGCCGTATGATGATAAGCATCTTAAGTAAAGTTCATGTATTGCAAGTCGCTTATTTACAGTCCAGACAGCATGACATTTGAAAGGAACTATCAAGGATGTCCAGCGAGTACTCATTTTGTGTTACTATTGTCATTTTTAGCAGAAAAGTCGTGTTTTACTTGGCATTATGTTTTGTTTTTTTTCAGCTAGTGGGGTATCTAAGTAGAAAGTCATGAACAGCCTAGTCCAAGCATGCAGTGCCTCTTTGCCCTGGTTCACACCAGTGCGGCTTTGAAATTGCACCTCCGACATTGCGATTTGCACCTCCGATTTCATTGTGGCTTGCAACTTAGTTTAACAAAAGTATATGCAAGTTGCAATGAACTCGAAAAAAGTAGTGCAGGAACCTTTTTCAAAGTCACTGCGACATAAGTCGCGGCAATTTGAACGGTTTCATTGCCAGCAAAGGGGTGAGACTTGTCATGCGATTTGGAACTGTCAAATCACATGACATAGAACTTGTTTGCTAGTTAGAGCTAATTCAATCTCTTCCTTGCAACCAACTAGTACTTGGATGAGGATGTACAGCTCCTCCAGATGTCGGCACAGAACTTAAGGTTAAACAGCAGGAAGCATATTGCATGCCATATGTTATTCCCTGTAGATAATTAAAATCCCCATAAAATACTTAGAGGCCCACATAACTCTGTAAGTCACACAGACAAAATAAACCCTATATTAAGGGATAGGAGAAATGCCGCAATGTTGTTTGCTGTGGAAGAAAGAATACCCTGTGTGAGTGTCCATAGGATCACCAAAGCCCTGGTGTTGGTAGTCCCTGCAGGCACAAATTCCACAGTGTTGGTGGTTAGTGGGTGGAAAAAATGCCCCATAGTAAAGCCCTGTACGCACAGCCGAATGTTGGGAGACAGTAGACTTACTTCTCTGTCGCAGTTAGAACTATAGACATATTTTTTTTTTCCATTTTGGACGGAGTAAGGGAGGGTTATAACCCCTGTCAATTTATTTTTTGCCATCTTTGACCCATTGGGGAGATTTCCCTTCACTTCCTGTCCATACCCAAAACAGGAAGTGAGATGAAATCTCTGCAATTAAGGGAATTCACACTGGGGAATTTCCCCTTGATTATTTTTCTGCCCAAGGTTTTCTTTTGCTTTCACTTTCAATGATAATGGTAAACAGGGCAAACAGAGAGGGTAAATCTCTCTAACGGGCACAGACAGCAATAAGAACTGACAGTTGTTCTAATCCACCTCCAGTCTATCCAAAACGAAAAAAAAGTTTAGCCTTTAGTCAAAATGATCCCCGTTGATGATGTCTGTTATGACGAAACATTCATCGGGCGGAGAAAACAGCGGTGACATCAGCATGCCCCCTGGCGCACAGGACGAGTGTACATAATGAACGACTGTTTAGGTCTTTGAAATTGTGATTAGAATTGTAAATAAATAGTTTTTACCCTATTTGGATGTTGCACAATGAACATTTCTTCTTCTTGTTGCTGTGCTCCATGTCACCTGGTACGAGTATCCACAATGAGGAGTTTGACCGTTACCTCTAAATATCAATCTCTTGGCTGGAAAAGCAAAGATCACTTATACCCAGAGTGAGGGGTGAGCGCACTAAGCCCCGGTTCACACTGAGGCAGCGCGACTTGCAGAGCGACTGCCTCAGGCGACCTGGACACGACAGGGGCGGCGACTTGCAAAACGACTTCTATATAGAAGTCTATGCAAGTCGCCTCAAGTAGCCCCCAAAGTAGTACAGGAACCTTTTTATAAGTCAGAGCGACTTGCGTCGCTCCGATTAGAACGGTTCCATTGTACAGAACGGGACGCTACTTGTCAGGCGACTAGGTCGCCTGACAAGTCGTCCTAGTGTGAACCGACCCTAAAGTGATTACAGCTAAAGGACGCCCCAGCATTGGTTTCCTGTAAGTTAAAGGATGCCCCAGCATTGGCTTCCTGTAAGTTAAAGCACACCCCAGCATTGGTTTCCTGTAAGTTAAAGGACGCCCCAGCATTTGTTTCCTGTACGTTAAAGGACTACCCCAGCATTGGCTTCCTGTAAGTTAAAGGACGCCCCAGCATTGGCTTCCTATAAGTTAAAGAACGCCCCAGCATTGGCTTCCTGTAAGTTAAAGGGCGCCCCAGGATTGGCTTCCTGTAAGTTAAAGGGCGCCCCAGCATTGGTTTCCTGTAAGTTAAAGGACACCCCAGCATTTGTTTCCTGTACGTTAAAGGACTACCCCAGCATTGGCTTCCTGTAAGTTAAAGGACGCCCCAGCATTGGCTTCCTATAAGTTAAAGAACGCCCCAGCATTGGCTTCCTGTAAGTTAAAGGGCGCCCCAGGATTGGCTTCCTGTAAGTTAAAGGGCGCCCCAGCATTGGTTTCCTGTAAGTTAAAGGACACCCCAGCATTGGCTTCCTGTAAGTTAAAGGACGCCCCAGCATTGGCTTCCTGTAAGTTAAAGGACGCCCCAGGATTGGCTTCCTGTAAGTTAAAGGACACCCCAGCATTGGTTTCCTGTAAGTTAAAGGACACCCCAGCATTGGCTTCCTGTAAGTTAAAGGACGTCCCAGCATTGGCTTCCTGTAAGTTAAAGGACGTCCCAGCATTGGCTTCCTGTAAGTTAAAGGACACCCCAGCATTGGTTTCCTGTAAGTTAAAGGACACCCCAGCATTGGCTTCCTGTAAGTTAAAGGACGCACCAGCATTGGCTTCCTGTAAGTTAAAGGACGTCCCAGCATTGGCTTCCTGTAAGTTAAAGGACGTCCCAGCATTGGCTTCCTGTAAGTTAAAGGACGCACCAGCATTGGCTTCCTGTAAGTTAAAGGACGTCCCAGCATTGGCTTCCTGTAAGTTAAAGGACGCACCAGCATTGGCTTCCTGTAAGTTAAAGGACGTCCCAGCATTGGCTTCCTGTAAGTTAAAGGATGCCTCAGCATTTGTTTCCTGTAAATTAAAGGACGTCCCAGAATTGGTTTCCTGTAAGTTAGAGGATGTCCCAGAATTGGTTTCCTGTAAATTAAAGGACGTCCCATAATTGGTTTCCTGTAAGTTAAAGTAAACCCCAGCATTGGTTTCCTGCAAGTTGAAGAATCTTCCAGCATTGGTGTCCTACCAGTTTATGAATGCATCAGCATTGACTTTTTCCATTTTACAGAACACCTTAGCATTGGAATGAGAATTGCAGTGGCCAAGACAAGCGGTGGGTACATAGGAGCCTGGGACGTTGTTCAAATCCTGAGTCTCTCCTGCGATATGTGACATTATTACGGATTATGGAAGCTAGGAATAATATAAAGGTCATTATCGTGACATTTTTTTTTTAGATCTTGTTAAAAAATGAGCTCAGTGAGGTCACGCCTGGTTGTCAGTGCTGGCGGCAGGTACATGTATCATAGCTTCCACTGGCTCCCAATAATCTTAGAAGAACAAAGTATTCTGTGTGTTTGGTGTAGGACTTTCTCTAACTTTTAGTTTCAGACTTTGAGGCATATGCATTAATAACTTATAAATACATAAATCTCAAAGTGTGAAACTGAAAGTCCTACACCAGACACACAGAATACTTTGTTCTCCTAAGAATATTGGGATTATTGCATTGCTGCAATTTTTTTAAAATTTCACAAATGTCCAACCTTGAATGATTTACCACATCTATAGATCACATTTAGACTTTTTCGCGTGGTTTGCATTCTGTACCATTCATTATTATGCTCTGTTAGCAATGTCAGAAGAGCAAGCTGCATTACTAGTTACAGGAAAGTCTCCGATCCAATAAAAGGGACAGTGTGGCACACTATTAGAACACTTACCTTTGGGTAACTGCATTTTTTATGTGCTGCAGTAGGACTCCAGGGCTTAGCTAGAGAACCGCGGTATGACAGTATGCTGTACTGTATTCACTCACCATGTCCAGCACTTCGATATTCCACTGAAAACCATGGTATAGGCACTCACCTACATCCAGTGTCATACTTTGAGCTGACCTCCAGGCAAATAGTTAAATAAATAAATAGAATAACTTTTTAAAGGGACTGTTTTACCTGTATACTTATTCAGCTACCTCTGAGACTTTCACAGCTCTGCCACAGCACAACCCTGTTTGGTAGGGCAGTAGACTTACTTCTCTGTACCAGTTAGAACTATAGATATAACTTTTTTTTCCCATTTTGGACAGCGTAAGGGAGTGTTACAATGGTTATAACCCCTGTCAATTTATTTTTTGCCATCTGTGTCCCATCGGGGAGATTTCCCATTACTTCCTGTCCCATAGCCAAAACAGGAAGTGAGAGGAAATCCCTGCAATTAAGGGAATCCCTTGGGCCCCCCAGGTCACCAGAACTAGTGTCCCCATTGGAAGATTTCCCCTTGATTACTTTTCTGGGGACAACCCAAGGTTTTATTTTGCTTTCACTTTCACTTTCAATGATAATAGTAAACAGGGCAAACAGAGAGGATGATGCCGCGTACACACAGGCGGACTTTTTGACCGGACTGGTCCGACTGACTTTCCAACTGACTTTCAACGGACTTCCGACTGACTTTTGAACGAACGGACTTGCCTACACACGATCACACCAAAGTCCAATGGATTCGTATGTGATGACGTACGACCGGACTAAAATATGGAAGTTGATAGCCGGTAGCCAATAGCTGCCCTAGCGTGGGTTTTCGCCTGTCGGACTACCATACAGACGAGCTGACTTTTCGACCGGACTCGAGTCCGTCGGACAAATTTGAAACATGTTCCAAATCTAAAGTCCGTCAGATTTTTGACCAAAAAAGTCCGCTACAGGTCCGATGGAGCCCACACACGGTCGGATTGTCCGCTGGATTCGGTCCGTCGGACCAGTCCGGTCGAAAATTCCGCCCGTGTGTACACGGCATGATTCTCCATAACAGGACACAGACAGCAATAAAAACTGACAGGTGTTCTAATCTATCCCCACTCTATACAAAACTAAAAAAAAAGTTTTGCCTTTAGTCAAAGTGTTTCCCATTGCCCCGTTGATGATGTCTGTTATGACGAAACGTGCATTGGGCGGAGCAAATTGCGGTGACGTCAGCACGCTCCCCCAGGGCGCAGGACGAGTGTACATATCGAATGCCTGTTTATGTCTTTGGGATTGTGAGTAGAATTTTAAATACAGTTTTTATTCTATTTGGATGTTGCACAATGAGCGTTTCTTTTTTTTTGTTGCCGTGCTCCATGTCACCTGATTTGAGTATCCACAATGAGGAGCTTGAATGTTACCTCTAAATATCAATTATCAGAGGGCGGCTGGAAAAGCAAAGATTACTTATACCCAGAGTGAGGGGTGAGCTCACCAAAGTGATTACAGACCTCAATAGGGTCTATTATTCTGGTAAGGAGCTTATTTTGCTCATCTTGAAGGGGAGCACTTAGTGGTGATCACTTGGAGATGAAGGAATTTCAAGGGCGCACTTTGAATATCACCTTAAGGATTATATACTGGACTGTTCTATGTCTTTTGCACTTTATATTTTTTATGCATGATGGGACTGATTTTATGAATTGTTATATGAATACATTTTTGTGAGATAATGTGTTAAGGATAGATTATCAATATATACACTTTAATATATGAGCACTGACAGCGCAACACTTTCTTTTCCTAATTTGCCTAGTTGTATAGGAAACACTTGCGAGTCTTGTTCCTGTTCCTCCCTCAGCCTGTGACTAGACAATGAAAGAGAAGCCGTAGACTGATGAGCTCATCTGTCTGTCACTCTGCTCTCTACTCCTATCCACATGTCTACCAGCATGCCCCTTGTTAGCACTGCAGCACACCTGACTGCTGCTCCTCGCTGTTGTTTGATTTGTTCAATTTTTATTCTATAGTATGCTGTCAGTGTCCCCACTGAGAAGATTTCCACCTGCTCAGTTTGAAATGCTGTTGGGTTGTCCATAGATAAGTGTTGTGTTTTTCTCTTGCTCCCTGTGACACACAGACAGGAAGTGAGGGGAAAACTCTTGAAGTATACAGACAGCATTCAAATCCTGACAGACGTTCTTCACCCCTCTCTCCCGAGCAGTGTTTCTGGAGCTGCTGGGCTTACAGTTGGGGAGATTTTCCCATCAGTTCCTGTTCTGACATCCATCCATTAGTCGGAAAGTAATGATAAGTTACCCAAACGAGGACACAGGCAACAGCACTAAATAATCAGAGGTTCTGGACCTCCTCACTCTATGGACTATGCAACAAAATTGGCTGAAGTGCTTTAGATCACACCCGGGCAACGCCCACACACTGACATTACCCAATCAGAGAGAAGAGTTTCTCACCCGCCAGAGAAAGGTTATATATTTGGAGCAAAAATACAGGTAAATTGTGGCAGTACGGGGGTTATTATGACAATACATCAGCAACACTTGCAATAGAATAGACAATTGTGGTAACACAGGGGCTATTGTGACGATGCACAAGCAACACTAGCAATAAATAGAATAGACAATTGTGATAACCAGGGTGGATTTGATTTACATCAAGTCGATTTAAATCACGATTCTATTCATGATTTAAGTCGCTAGTAAAAAGGCTTGATTTAAATCATAATTTTCAAAGAGCAACTGTCATCTCTGTCCTGCAGCGGCTCCTCCTCTTACCTGCTGTTGACTCACCAGCAGTCCCATTCACTTTAATGGGATGGGTGGTGATGCGGCAGTGACACAACAAGGTGAGGGCAGCAGGTGAGTGGATGTCCGCTAACAGGCGCTGCCATGATGTATTCTGAAATGACAGGTGCTCTTTAAATGTAAGGACTTATTCTTACTGGTAGTTGAAAGGTTTCCTATTTAGAATAATAAGCTGTCAGGTTAGTAAAACAGCGATATCAGAACCGATTCAATCATACAGTTTGTAGTGTACATAGATTTGCAAAACAATAGGATAAAGGAATATTCCTGAACTTTGTTTTATCTCATGGTTACGGTGAAATTGTGTGAATGCATCAATGCAGTGCATTTTATCTCAGCTTACAGAGCTTGGATTCATCAAATGAGTTTACCAAAAATTAAAGTATTGCAGAATATACAGCCTCATGCTACATAACTAAGCTCCATTTCATGCTGCATAAACTATATTATTAATGTATTTTAAATAGAAAACTGTCTTTAGATAGATTTTACTCCAAAAGCATTTTATTAAAGAAAAATGATAAAAATCAAAACAATCGATTTAAATAAAAAAAAAATCTGATTTTTTTTTTTAATTAAAAAATAAAATCATTGATTTTTATCCACCCCAGTGGTAATACAGCAGCTATTGTAACAATGCACAAGCAACACTAGCAATACATAAAATAGACAATTGTGGTAACACAAGAGCTATTGTGACATGTGACAATGCAAAGGCGATACTAGCAGTACTCGGAATGGGCAGTTTTGGTAATACAGGAGCTATTGTAACAATGCACAAGCAACACTAACAATAGCCTAGAATAGACAATTGTGTCAACACGAGCTACTGTATGATCACAGTGCACAAGCAACACTAGCAATATATAGAATTGACAATTGTGGCTATGGTGATAATGCCCCAGCAATACTTGCAATACATGGAGAATTGTAGTAATTGTAGTAACACAGGGGCTATTGTCACAATGCACAAGCAACACTAGCAGTACATAGAATAGACAATTGTGATAACACAGGGGCTATGGTGACGATGCACAGGCGACACAGCAATAAATAGAATAGAGAATTGTGATAACCAGGGTGGATTTGATTTACATCAAGTTGATTTAAATCACGATTCTATCCATGTTTTAAGTCGCTAGTAAAAAGGCTTGATTGAAATCATAATTTTCAAAGAGCAACTGTCATCTCTGTCCTGCAGCGGCTCCTCCTCTGACCTTCTGTTGACTCACCGACAGTCCCATTCACTTTAATGGGACAGCTGGTGACACAACAAGGTGAGGGTAGCAGGTGAGTGGATGTCCGCTAACAGACGCTGCCATGATATATTCTGAAATGACAGGAGCTCTTTAAATGTGAGGACTTATTCTTACTGGTAGCTGAAATCTTTAATATTTACAAACAAAATGAAGGTTTCCTATTTAGAATAATAAGCTGTCAGGTTAGTAAAACAGCGATATCAGAACCGATTCAATCATACAGTTTGTAGTGTACATAGATTTGCAAAACAATGGGATAAAGGAATATTCCTGAACTTTGTTTTATCTCATGGTTACTTGTGACATTGTGTGAATACATCAATGCAGTGCATGTTATCTCAGCTTACAGAGCTTGGAATCATTGAATGGGTTTACCAAAAAATGTAAGTATTGCAGAATATACAGCCTCATGCTACATAACTAAGCTCCATTTTATGCTGCATAAACGAAATTAGTAATGTATCTTAAACAGAAAACTATCTTTTAAATTTTTTAAAATCTATTAAAAAAAAAATGATAAAAATTGAAACAATCGATTTTTGGTTTGTGGTGCTCAGATGCAGTGAAGATCCACTTTGAATAATGTGAGAGTTCAAACACCACCCCCACCAAAAGGGGCCCCCATCCCCCACCTGGAAGAAATAGGAAATTTGTAGCTGGAGTTTTAATTCACCGTAAACTTTGGCCTGCCCATCAGCTAGCTGGAATAGTGACCTCAGCCAGAGTGAGACTGGAGAATGGCACTGACATTGAGGGGAGGGCTGAAAGAAGGATGGCATATGATCTCTCTTAGGATGCTTTCACACTGATCAGTTTTTGTTCCGTTTTTGCGTTAAGAAAGGCGGAAGAAAAACGCATGACCATTAAATCCTTTGGAGTTTTTCACACTTGTCAGCTGCGTTTTTAAAAGTTCTGGATGCTGCATTTTAGTTGCATGTTTGAACCAAAAACGCACCTCCCCATTGAAATTAATAAATATTGCATCAAAAACATGCCCATGGTGCATTTTTGATGCAGTTTTGAAGTCACACGTCCTTTATTTCACCAGAATCACAGCAAAAACTAGGTAAAAACACAGCAAAAATGCATATGCTTTTTTACCGCGTTTTTGAAGCGAGCAGTGGCTGAAGAAGAGGCTACTCTACTCTGCTCTAGCCTGCAAAGAGTTAAATCTGCCAGGGGAGAGCCTGCCTGCTTTTTGCCTCATCTGCCCATGTATTGCTACTATTGGCAGCGTAGTGACCCAGTAGCCCCTATGGTACCACCATTGCCCATGTACTACCTCAGTCTTTTGTATACGCACACAAACTTTAATGGCATCCCAATCTTAGTCCGTAAGGTTCAATATTGAGTTGGCCCACCCTTTGCAGCTATAACAGCTTCAACTCTTCTGGGACGGCTGTCCACAAGGTTTAGGAGTGTGTCTATGGGAATGTTTGACTATTCTTCCAGAAGCCCATTTATGAGGTCAGGCACTGATGTTGGACGAGAAGGCCTGTCTCGCAGTCTACAGTCTAATTCATCCCAAATGTGTTCTATCGGGTTGAGGTCAGGACTCTGTGTAGGCCAGTCAAGTTCCTTCACCCCAAACTCGCTCATCCATGTCTTTATGGACCTTGCTTTGTGCTCCCCTGCATGTTGGGCCTCTGTATTGTGTAAAAGTCTCACACATGTGGTATCAGTGTACTCGGGAGTAATAGCAGAATGTGTTTTGGGGTGTAATTTGTGCTATGCATATGCTGTGTGTGAGAAATAACCTGCTAATATGACAATTTTGTGAAAAAAAAACCGAAAAAACAAACAAACTTGATTTTGCAAAGAAATGTGGGAAAAAAAAATGACAACTTCAAAAAACTCACCATGCATCTTTCTAAATACCTTGGAATGTCTTCTTTCCAAAAAGGGGTCATTTGGGGGGTATTTGTACTTTTATGGCATGTTAGGGTCTCAAGAAATGAGATAGGCCGTCAGTAATTCAGGTGTGATCAATTTTCAGAGATTGGCACCATAGCTTGATGACTCTATAACTTTCACAAAGACCAAATAATATCCACCGATTTGGGTTATTTTTACCAAAGATATGTAGCGGTATAAATTTTGGCCAAAATATATGAAGAAAAATTACTAATTTGCAAAATTTTATAACAAAGGAAGAAAAATGCATTTTTTTACAGATTTTTCGGTCTTTTTTCTTTTATAGCGTAAAAAATAAAGAACCCAGCGGTGATTAAATACCACCAAAAGAAAGCTCTATTTGTGTGAAAAAAAGGACAAAAATTTCATATAGATACAGTGTTGCATGACTGAGTAATTGTCATTCAAAATGTGAGAGCACCAAAAGCTGAAAATTGGTCTGGTTATTAAGGGGGTTTAAGTGCCAAGTGGTTAAAGTTTGTGTGCGTGTAAAGGCAGGTGTCCCAATACTTTTGGTAATATAGTGTGTGCAGCGCAGCGTTTTGCTGATCTCAGGATAAGACAGCTACAGTTGGGTCTGTGACTACGTGTGTGCAGTGCAGAGTGTTGTTGATCCCATGAAATGACAGCTACTGCTCGGTCTGTGACTACGGTAGGGTTTCCACCTCATCCCTTTAAACCCGAACACATATGAATTACACAGGTTCTGAGGCTAATTTAATGCAGACAAGGCACCAAGTGAGTTTAATTACCACCTTAATCAGCCACAGAACCTGAGTAATTAATATTTGTTCAGTTTTAAAGGGATGAGGTGGTAACCCTGGACTACGGTCTGTGCAGAACGAGCTCCTGTTATAAGAGATCTGGAGATAAGCCGTGTTTTGCATTGCTTTCTGACAATCCAGCCCCTGCTGATGTATGAGCCTCTTCAGTAGAACTGGTTGAAATTGTTGGCAGCTCTCCGATGCCCCATGAGACTTCCTGTAGACCTCGTCTTTACCCATTCACGGAGTTCATGCTCCCAGATTCTCCCCAGGGATCCCTCCTTCTACTTAAGGACAGCTGGCTCCTTTCTGTCATTGCTAATCCTGGAAAACAATAAGTGAACACAAGTCATGCAGTTAGACTTGGATTTGAAGAGACTTCAGGCCTCAAAAGTAGAGACTCAGGAACAGCAGAGCCAAGGTAATTAAGGAGAACCAGTATAAAACCAAGGCAGGGCCTACTGATAGCATATGGCCTATAAAAGCACAGAGCACAGAGAACAGGGATAAGGCAAGTGTTATATACTGTACATGTTATGGAGGTAGAAGTGTAAACATAGTTCCTAAATTTCGAACCTGTGAATGAGGGACACTTGAGGGAGACAGCGCCATGCGGCAAAAAAGTGGGTGTGGCTGAATAATGGTGGCCTAGAGCGGACAATCTTCCGGCTAAGAGCATTGCTTGGATTGCAAAAACACTGAGGCACCTTTGAGCATCCCAAGTAAAGTAGTAATGCAGCCCATGCATCACACAGCGGCAAACAGTTGGTATGACCCAACGGTAAATATTAGGAGGGGCTTAAAGTGATTAGAAACCTCAGACATGAAATATGAACAAAGCATGCTCCTCTATGGCAGACTTTCTCAACCTTTTCAACATGGAGGAACCCTTGAAATAACCTTTCGGTCTCAGGGAACCCTTGTTAAAAATGGCTATATCTACAAATCATGATACATTGGTGTAATGGTCAGTGGAAGAGTGCTCCTTACATCTGTGGTTTTGGGGAAGAATTCCCCCCCCTACAGATAGCTAAAAAGATCATTGGTGTCACTGGGAACTTATCTGAGAGGCAAAAATTGGTCATTGCTCAGTGAACCCCTAGCAACCATTGGAGGGACCCTTGGATTCCACGGAACCCTGCTCTATAGTATGTACTTGTTTCAGTTAAGAGCACTAAGGCTCCATGTACACTACAGCTCCTAAACTTGAGTTTGGGAGCTTTTGGTGTTTTTTTTGCCAAAGCTCCTAAACTCAACTCCATAAAAGCCTATGTGTCCATGTACAGATAGGCATTTAGGAGCTGCTGAGGTTAGGAGAGATTCAACCTCCCCTAACTTCCCTCTCCTGAACGTGGAAGAATCGCGTTCAGGATAGAAACATTTTGACCGCTGGCCGCAAAACGTGCAAAATCGTGGTGCGATTTTGCGTTTTCCCATGGCCGACGTTCAAAGTAGTTCAAGTGCACATGAAACCTAAGTGTCATTTCTGTCTTCTGTTCCTCTGTTATCAGCATTATTCACTTCTGACAAATCTTCCTGACACCAAGAGAAAAAAGGTGACAGGGGAGGGACCTCCAGCTGACTGACAGCCTCATCTCATCTGTTCCTGTGTGCTGTTTGAAGGGGCGTGTGTCCCTTCCCTCCAATCAGCTGTCAGAGCTCTCCTCACTGAGCTCTGCAGAGTGTAACTTCAGCTCTCCGCTCCCTGTTTTCTGATAGTCAGACAAGCTTTATAAATTCTGGACTTTGAAGGAATGTAGAGAAAAGAAGATTGCAAATAAACTGGTACAACTTATGTAGAGGGATTTGTTTCATCTCTGTGTATCATCTAAGGCCAGTCACTTCACTGGGTATGTGTGAAAGTGTACAACCCCTTTAACCACTTGCCTACTGGGCACTTTTACCCCCTTCCTGCCCATGCCAATTTTCAGCTTTAAGCACTGTCGCACTTTGAATGACAATTACGCGGTCATGCAGCACTGTACCCATAAGAAATTTTCATTATTTTTTTTCACTCACATAGAGCTGTATTTTGTGGTATTTAATCAACACTGGGTTTTTTATTTTTTGCCAAACAAACAAAAAATGTTGAAAAATTAAAATGTTTTTCTTAGTTTCTGTTATAAAATTTTGCAAACAGGTAATTTTTCTCCTTCACTGATGTGCGCTGATGAGGCCACACTGATGAGCACTAATAGGCAGCACTGATAGGTTGCACTGATGGGCACGGATGAGGCAGCACTGGAGGGGCACTGTGAGGAGGCACTGATGAGCCTGCACTGATATGCTGCACTGATAGGCAGCACTAATAGGCAGCACAGATGGGAACTAATAGGCATGACTAAAGGGCACTGATAAGTGGCACTGATGGCCACTGATAGGCAGGACTGATGGGCACTGATAGGCGGCACTGATGGGCACAGATAGGCACTGATTGGCACTGATGGGCACTTCTGGGGCTGCACTGATAATCAGGACACTAATGATCAGTACCCTAATTCTCAGTGCAGATGTTCCCTTTCACACTAGCCAGTTACGAGCTCTCTCCTCTCCTCATGCTGTGACAGTGTGAGGAAAGGAATGCAGATAACCAGCAAGTGTGTCTACATCGTGATAAGCTGTGATTGGACACAGCTGATCACATGGTAAAGAGCTTCTGCGATTGGCTCTTCGATCTGTGATCAGCCGTGTCCGAAGAACAGAGCATGCTGGGGGCGTGTCGCAGCGGGTCATGAGAGGACATCATATGACACCCTCTCAGAACTGACTGACTGTGCTGTAGCTGTCATTTTGCTACAGCGCAGTCGGCATATGGTTAAGGGCATGGGTAAGCAAACCCAAGCCTCCGTGTACCTATAAAATATGCTTTCAGTGCTGTGCCACAGTCAAGAGTCCTACAGACACATATAAACCTCAGCACAATAATTTTTTTAAATATGAAACGCTTCCATTACATACTGTACTCTTTTGTGCACGCTGAAAATAGAGAGCTAACACTTTGTCTGAGCCTACCTTAAAGAAGAACTTCATTAAAATAGTCAGAAATAAAAGGTGATATAGGGCGCACAGGACTAGCGTAGTCCAAATGATGTCTCTATTAAGGATCGGCAGTCCAAAAATGAACGGGAGAGGTGTAGGTAGGAAGGGATGGAAGGATGGTGATCTTCAGCAAAAAGGGCTGCAACTTTAAAAGACTTGAAGCAGGGTCTAAAATGACATAAAAACAAACAAAGGCGCCTCTAAGTGCAGAAGATAAACAATTTTAATACCCCAACTGGGTTAAAAACACTTACAAAATTGAAGTAAAAAGCAGGCACATCGTGGGTAAGGCTGCATTGGAAAAGGTCACGATCAGAGGAAGCCTACAGGAGGATGGATGTAGTCACTGTCAGCAGCGATGTAAAACACAGGGAACAGCTGTGGAGCCGGCGTCGTCAGCGTGTGAGGGCTGCGAACCCGGAAGTGATGTCATCCGCTGGGTGGCTCTGTGACCAGCCTGAACCGCAAACGAAAGGCCAGAGAGGGGATGTGATGTCATCAGTGAGGGACGCGTTTCAGAACCGTCATTCGTTCCTTTCTCAACCTCGGATTGCACTGATGGCTGGGGAGGATATATACAAGCACACTGGCAGTGGATTGGCCGGGGGGCGGGGACAACTAGATTAAATAAGCACACTGGCAGTGGATTGGCCGGGGGGTGGGGACAACAAGGTTAAATAACAATAGGTCTAGTAAATACATGTGAATATAGACACACACCTGCAATAACATGCTAAGAACCAAAAGGAACAATAGAAGAAAATAAAATCAAGGATGGTGATGTTAAAGATTAAAAACGATCTGTATAACAATCAAAGTGCCCAATGTGTGGGTCTGACAGATCATAAGAAATGTTGCACATAATAAATTGTCCACAAATGGGTAACAGGAAAAGAGGGGGGGGAAGGGAGAAAAGGGAAAAAGGGGGACCATGCACAGCATTAGTCATATTAAAATAAAAATGTATAAATATATATAAAAATACCATAGATACGAATGAAGGAAAGTATGTGAAAATAAAAAATCTATGTAAAAAATATATATATAAAAAAAATATATATATATAAATTGGTAATAATAAACCATCTTATTATTATTAAAAGTGGGGGAGGAGTGGAAAAGATTGGATAAGTGTGGTAAAAGGATGTATTATCAAGGTATGGCATTAACTTCGGTAAAAAATGTATTGTCAAAGTATGGCACTAACTTCGAAGTCCTCATTTAACCCTCCAGGGGCTAAAACATTTAATAAAAATATCCAATACATTTCTCTATGGCATAGTCGTCTGTAGCGTTCAGCTGGGGGGAGATCTTTTGACATTGCCTCAATAACCCATACTCTGAGGCCGCTGGTGGATTTATCATGGAAGTGTAGATAATGTTTGGGGACACTGTGATTATCTAGTCCGCCTTCAATAAAGCGACGGTGTTCACCAAACCGTTTCCGTAGTGGCCGGATGGTGCGCCCTACATAAAATAAACCACAGGGACAAGTAAGGCAATATATGACATGGTCAGAAGAACATGTGTGGAAGCCCTTTATTGAATATGTTTTGCCTTTGACGTGAAAATCTTTCTGGCCATGTGTCACAAACCGACAGGTCTTGCAGAGGGGTTTGCGGCACTGATACATCCCAGAAATAGCCAGGAAGGTGGGCATATGGTGACCAGGAGGTGGAGGTCTAGCCCTGAGTTTTATTAGAAATGATAGAAGGGTTTGGCGCTGTTCCTATTTAGTTTCCTACCTCCATATAGGTTACTAGATTAAAATAAATTCTTAGGTGCACCGTGCATATATCAAATATTAAATACAAATTAACAATATGAATTCCCAAGTATACCGTGCATGTGTCAATTAAATATTCTGTTGCAATATTGTGCAATCATAGATGATACATAGACATAACTTAAATGCTTACATAGTAATATTGCTAGGGAGGGAAGAAAGGGGGGGGGGGAGGGGGGGGGGAGGAGGAAAGGGGGGGGGGGGGAAGGGAGAAGGGAGTGAGTTAGGGAGGTGGGGAGGGGTGTAGGAAATCTGTTCCTAAGGAAAATTACAATAACAAAATAAAGTGCAAATGTGCTGGTGCAATCCAAAAGGCAACAGTGACAAGATAAAAGTGCAAACGTGCTTCAAAATTCTTTAGTAAGTCTCTTGTGTCATATTCTTGTGCTGTGGTGATAATCCTTCACTTATAATATCTCTTTGCTCTAAAAGTGCAGCCACTCACCAGATCACTTCACCCCTGCGGGGGTAGTAGGCAGTTACAGTTTTATCGCCACTGTACAGCGATCGCTGGCGGGCTCAGGATCGTGGTATATCATATATAAAAAGAGAGGGAGTGCCCATAGCGTAAAATTGCTTTAAAAAAGTTTTATTACACAAAATGAAAGGGTACTCACACTTTTACGGTAAAAATCAAGCGAAATGGTAAAAACGTCAAAACCGTCATTAATATCCTTCAGCGCTGGTACAGGAGGTGATGTTTGGGAAGCACAGATTAGGCCACGCCCTACGCGTTTCGTCGTTAGGACGTCTACGGGAGCTCCCGTAGACGTCCTAACGACGAAACGCGTAGGGCGTGGCCTAATCTGTGCTTCCCAAACATCACCTCCTGTACCAGCGCTGAAGGATATTAATGACGGTTTTGACGTTTTTACCATTTCGCTTGATTTTTACCGTAAAAGTGTGAGTACCCTTTCATTTTGTGTAATAAAACTTTTTTAAAGCAATTTTACGCTATGGGCACTCCCTCTCTTTTTATATATGATATACCACGATCCTGAGCCCGCCAGCGATCGCTGTACAGTGGCGATAAAACTGTAACTGCCTACTACCCCCGCAGGGGTGAAGTGATCTGGTGAGTGGCTGCACTTTTAGAGCAAAGAGATATTATAAGTGAAGGATTATCACCACAGCACAAGAATATGACACAAGAGACTTACTAAAGAATTTTGAAGCACGTTTGCACTTTTATCTTGTCACTGTTGCCTTTTGGATTGCACCAGCACATTTGCACTTTATTTTGTTATTGTAATTTTCCTTAGGAACAGATTTCCTACACCCCTCCCCACCTCCCTAACTCACTCCCTTCTCCCTTCCCCCCCCCCCCCCTTTCCTCCTCCCCCCCCCCCTCCCCCCCCCCTTTCTTCCCTCCCTAGCAATATTACTATGTAAGCATTTAAGTTATGTCTATGTATCATCTATGATTGCACAATATTGCAACAGAATATTTAATTGACACATGCACGGTATACTTGGGAATTCATATTGTTAATTTGTATTTAATATTTGATATATGCACGGTGCACCTAAGAATTTATTTTAATCTAGTAACCTATATGGAGGTAGGAAACTAAATAGGAACAGCGCCAAACCCTTCTATCATTTCTAATATATCTCAGCTGTCCCCATTTTAGGGTGACTGCCTGTTGGGAGGCAGCAGTTCCAAACTTTACCAATTAAGTCTTTATGTCCACTGCGCGGGTTCACCATCCCTTTACTAGCCCTGAGTTTGCTGGTCGCTACCTTGCTCTTAATATTGGGTGCCTTCCTATAGGCAAATTGAGGTCTATTAGACAGAGTGGAAACTAGATGTTCGTCTTGTAGTAGTAGAGGCCAATGTTTTTTAACAATATTTTCCATTTGTTTGTGTTGGGTATGGAATTGAGTAATGAATCGTGGATTACTATTGTCAGTGTTATGGCGTGGATGAGAATATTCAGTAGGCGGTTTACTCTTATATTTTTGATACGCTGTATCCACGAGATCAACAGGGAATCCCTTTTCAAGGAATTTTTCTTTTAGGATGAGACCTTCAGTGTCATAATCACTCTGTAATGTACAGTTCTTATTAAGCCTACAGAACTGGCTTTTAGGTACGTTGTTTAACCAAAGAGGGTGGTGGCAGCTTTTATAGTGGAGGAAGGAATTTCCAGCTGTTGGTTTGGTGAAGTTTTTGGCGTGTATCTCCTTACCTATCCAAAACAGTTCGAGGTCCAAAAAGGCTAATTTGTTAGGGTCAATGACAGAGGTGAAGGTGAGGCCCATATTATTGGTGTTGCAATATGTGACAAAGTCTGAAAATACTGATACGCTGCCATCCCAAATGATGATCACGTCATCTATATAGCGACCATAAAAAACAATATGGGAAAAAAACGGATTGTTGTTCCATATATATTGTTGCTCCCAGTGCCCCATGGTAAGATTCGCATATGAGGGAGCAAAGTGCGCCCCCATAGCTGTCCCCTGTAGCTGCAGATAGAAGTTTTCCTCAAATTTAAAATAATTGTGTGTAAGGCAGAAGGAAGTAGCCTCAACAATGAAGGAAGCTTGCCTAGGATTGAGCATGGGATCTTGGCAGAGAAAAAACTGTAGGGCATTGAGGCCTACTTCATGAGGTATAGATGTGTAGAGAGATTGGACATCTAAAGAGGCCCAGTGGTAGTTTGTATCCCAGGAGTAGGTGGTTAAAGTTTCCAGTAGATGAGCGCCATCTCTAATATGTGACTGGAGTGATTGGGCCAGTGGCTGGAGGAATTGATCTATGTACTGTGATAGTCCACTGCTAATGCTGTCCATAGAGGCCACAATCGGTCGCCCAGGTGGTGTTTTAAGGTCTTTGTGCACCTTGGGCAGATGGTAAAAGTAGGGAGTGAAATGTACTTCTTTAACTAAAAAAGAGGCCTCTTGTTGTGTGATGATGTTTTCCTTCAGTGCTTTTTCAACCAGAGAAGAAGCTTCGATGGTGAATACGGGTAAGGGATCTTTATTGAGTCTGATATATGTGTTGGTATCAGATAATAGTCGCATGGCTTCAGAGACATAATCAGCTCTATTCTGTATCACTATACCTCCCCCTTTGTCAGCACTCTTTATGACCAGTTCTAAATTGTTGGTGAGTGTGTCAAGAGCTCTTTGTTCATGATGGGTGAGATTGGAGATGGAATTTTTATTCTTATTTTTATTGTTATTACACAACTCCTGTATTTCTGTATGGACGATGCGATAAAACGCATCGATACATGAGCCTTTGGACTGGGTTGGATAAAAGACCGATGTGGGTTTGAAGGTGGTGTTTTGAATGGGTGGAGAAGTTATCAGATGTTGCGTGTACAGCAGAAGATCATTGTCGTGATCTGCTGAAGGAGAGGATGAGATGGGGGGATGATTGTACAATTCTTCTAAAATGGAAAGGGGATCACTGTCAGTATGAGCCTCAGTAGTATTATGGGACACTTCAATTATGTTTGAATCAGCTTGTGAGCGATGTTTATTGGATTGGATGTTGAAAAATCTTTTTAAGGTAAGAAGACGGACAAATTTGTTCAAATCTTTGAAAAGAAGGAAGGGATTAGGAGCAGCAGATGGAGCAAAGTTTAGACCTCGACTAAGTAAGGAGATTTCGTCATTAGTTAGGACATGGGAGGAGAGGTTAAAGATTTTAACAGTACTCTCTTTTTGCTGGGGTCTGGAGTGTTGCTTATTGCCTCTGCCTCGACATCCTCTTCTGTGTGTTTTCTTTTTAGTGGTTTTGTCCGAGGGAGATCGAACACTAAAAAAGGGACCGCAGTTGATTCTAAGGTTGGAGTGGTTGCCAGAGGTGTGATAAATGAGGGGTTGGAGCCAAAGGATACCAAAGAGACAGGGGATGTTATAGGTGGAACACATGTGTTATTGACAGTATTACCAGTACTCTGTTGGCTATCTGGAGTAATTATAGAACAAGGAAGGGCAATGGGGATGTTAAGTGCAGTGGAAGTAGGGGTTACTTGTGTCACCTGTGTAGGCTGAACAAGAGTGGGACTGTCAGTAGGAGATGGTATCATGGGTGCCAGGGCAGTGGTATTGGTTACCTTATTTTGCAAACTCCCTCCACGAGCAGCTGCTGTGTTGGAAGTTATTATTTTCTTGGAGGGGAATACTTTACGAGGGACAATGGGAGCAAACGGATTGATATCCATAAGGGATGGGAGGCTGTGAACGGATTTGCGTTTCCAGGAAAAAACGTTGTTACTGCTATAGTCTTTCAAGTCTCTGCTAAATTTCCCCAATTTTTTTTTTTTGTGAGTGTTTTTAACCCAGTTGGGGTATTAAAATTGTTTATCTTCTGCACTTAGAGGCGCCTTTGTTTGTTTATATTAAAATAGTCAGAGACTGCTTAGCAACCAGCAACTGTTGAAACAATGAACACTGGTTTCAAGTATGAAATATCCATGGGGTGGGAGTGTGTAATGCAAAGTAGCCATCAGGAGTACAAAATGAAAAGAGTGTTGATGTCAAAGGTGTTTAACACCAGAAGTGTGCAAAATTCCCACCACAAGCAAAACCTCCACCCATTTTATCCTTTCAGCGAAAATCACCACTCACCAAAAAAAATAAAAATAAAATCTAACACTAATTGGCAGGCTCACTTCAATCCTCCCTCCCAACAGAAATCCTCTCCCCCTTCTAACATAGATCCTTCTCCCAATCCCTCCTCCCAACACATACAGTCAGGTCCATAAATATTGGGACATCGACACAATTCTAATCTTTTTGGCTCTATACACCACCACAATGGATTTGAAATGAAACAAACACGATGTGCTTTAACTGTAGACTTTCAGCTTTAATTTGAGGGTATTTACATCCAAATCAGGTGAACGGTGTAGGAATTACAACAGTTTGTATATGTGCCTCCCACTTTTTAAGGGACCAAAAGTAATGGGACAGATTAACAATCATCCATCAAACTTTCACTTTTTAATACTTGGTTGCAATTCCTTTGCAGTCAATTAGAGCCTGAAGTCTGGAACGCATAGACATCACCAGACGCTGGGTTTCATTCCTGGTGATGCTCTGCCAGGCCTTTACTGCAACTGTCTTCAGTTCCTGCTTGTTCTTGGGGCATTTTCCCTTCAGTTTTGTCTTCAGCAAGTGAAATGCATGCTCAATCGGAGTCAGGTCAGGTGATTGACTTGGCCATTACATAACATTCCACTTCCTTCCCTTAAAAATCTCTTTGGTTGCTTTCGCAGTATGCTTCGGGTCATTGTCCATCTGCACTGTGAAGCGCCGTCCAATGAGTTCTGAAGCATTTTGCTGAATATGAGCAGATAATATTGCCCGAAACACTTCAGAATTTATCCTGCTGCTTTTGTCAGCAGTCACATCATCAATAAATACAAGAGAACCAGTTCCATTGGCAGCCATACATGCCCACGCCATGACACTACCACCACCATGCCTCACTGATGAGGTGGTATGCTTTGGATCATGAGCAGTTCCTTTCCTTCTCCATACTCTTCTCTTCCCATCACTCTGGTACAAGTTGATCTTGGCCTCATCTGTCCATAAGATGTTGTTCCAGAACTGTGAAGGCTTTTTTAGATGTTGTTTGGCAAACTCTAATCTGGCCTTCCTGTTTTTGAGGCTCACCAATGGTTTACATGTTGTGGTGAACCCTCTGTATTCACTCTGGTGAAGTCTTCTCTTGATTGTTGACTTTGACACACATACACCTACCTCCTGGAGAGTGTTCTTGATCTGGCCAACTGTTGTGAAGGGTGTTTTCTTCACCAGGGAAAGAATTCTTCGGTCATCCACAACAGTTGTTTTCCGTGGTCTTCTGGGTCTTTTGGTGTTGCTGAGCTCACCGGTGCGTTCTTTCTTTTTAAGGATGTTCCAAACAGTTGATTTGGCCACACCTAATGTTTTTGCTATCTCTCTGATGGGTTTGTTTTGTTATTTCAGCCTAATGATGGCTTGCTTCACTGATAGTGACAACTCTTTGGATCTCATATTGAGAGTTTGACAGCAACAGATTCCAAATGCAAATAGCACACTTGAAATGAACTCTGGACCTTGTATCTGCTTCTTGTAAATGGGATAATGAGGGAATAACACACACCTGGCCATGGAACAGCTGAGCAGCCAATTGTCCCATTACTTTTAGTCCCTTAAAAAGTGGGAGGCACATATACAAACTGTTGTAATTCCTACACCGTTCACCTGATTTGGATGTAAATACCCTCAAATTAAAGCTGAAAGTTTGCAGTTGAAGCACATCTTGTTTGTTTCATTTCAAATCCATTGTGGTGGTGTATAGAGCCAAAAAGATTAGAATTGTGTTGATGTCCCAATATTTATGGACCTGACTGTATCATCTCTCCCAGCCAGCACAAATCCTCTTCTCTTTCCTGCACAAATCCTCTCCGCCCCCCCCCCCCCCCCAATCATTCCTCCAAGCACATGTTCTCTGCCCTCTTCTAGCTCAACTGCCCTTACCCTGGGGGTTTAGGGTATAGAATAAAAAATAAGGCAAAGGGTAGCAAAAGAATTATATTTTTCCATTCTTCCATAAATAATTTTCGATTTCTTTTATATGCGTTGCTCAGGTTGAATCCAATGAAAGTGGTGGGATGTCTTTAGGATGGGCAGAGAACACCAAGAAGAGAGATGCATCTCATAGACACTCGGGCTCGCAGTGTTCAAGTGTAGGGCAAGGAGAAATGGCAATATCACTTTAAGTCAGGTTATCTCTTGACAGTGTAGTGCTACAAATTAAATTAAAAGCCTAGCTGTAACAGTTAGTTTGAATTGGTAAAGTCAAGTGGTAGGCTTTGAATCGACTCTTAGTGGGATTTGAACTGTCAGGAGAGATTAGTGATGTTTTGCAGTGACACTGTGATTTTAGTCTAGTATTGGAGTCCTGCATTGTACTGGAATACTAATGAGTGGAAAACGTGATTACTAGGAATGAGTTTGAGAAAGACCATTTATTTGATTATTAAACAATAGAATATTTTTTGCAAACAGTATGAAGACTGCAGCACCCTGATGTACAATATGTACAGATTAAGTTGACATTCATCCATTTACATAACATCCTCTTACCTGCCTCCTCCCCACTCCCTCTTACAAAATAATTGTAAACTGTATTGCCTTTTTTTACATCTTCATTTTCTAAATCCTTGACATATCCAGCACCGCTTCCTCCTGGCACAGCGTTTTCAACCTACCAGATTGAAATTTACTGACACACCACCCAAAGTTTACTGGCACAGCCACGTTTTTACTGGCATTTCCAAAAAGTCCAAAATTACAATTTTAAGTGCAAACTTCAGTATTAAGGCTCGGTTTCCACTATTGCGGCCCCAAAGTCGCGCGATTTACAGTGAGACTTTGCAATGCGATTTTTGATGCAATGTCATCCGACTGGTGAGAACCATGGGAGAACAAGTTGCACTGAAGTCAGGAACAAAGTAGTATAAAAACCTTTTTTGGAGTCGCTGCGACTTGAGTCGCACCAATTAGAACGGGGACCATTGAAATACATGTATTTTGACTTGTTATGCGACTTCACATGTGTCAAGTCGCACAACAACTCGCAGTAGTGGAAACAGAGCCTTAGGCTACAAACAAGTACAATATGCAATTGGCAATATGATTTCAGGTAGATATTAAGGCAAAAAACGGATTTTTTATTTTATTTCCTTATAGTAAGTATAAGCAGCTCAGGGGCAGGACTCGGGAGGGCAAGAAATTAGAATGGGCGCACACACACATGAAATCGACTCTCACAGTGACACTGACAGCTGTGTGCAGCAGCACAGATGATGTGACACCTCACCGACATGACACGTCCCCTCCTGGGTCACAGTGACACTGACAGCTGTGTGCAGCAGCACAGATGATGTGACACCTCACCGACATGACACGTCCCCTCCAGGGTCACTGTGACAGTCTCTCTCCACGCCAGGCGGTCTCTTCAGTCCAAATAGCACCTGGCTTGCCTTGTTCCCGTCCTGCAGACTCGCACACGAGCCTCCGGCCACTCCACTTGGTTCCCTTGCACCATGACATCACCGACACACTCACCGCCTCCACCAGACCCGCCCCCACCTGCGCCACCTGAACACACTGTAGCAGGCACTCAGATGGTCTCAGCTGACTCTGGACTGGGACTGTGCATGGGCAGTTCCGAGCTGAGCGTCACAGCTACATTTTTTCTCCATTTACTGGCAGGAGAAAAGTGCCCATTTTTTACTGGCTGATGGTTGGCAACACTGTCCTGGGATGCCTATGTCACACAAGTCTCTTCCAGGTCTATGGAGTCTGGCAAAGTCCTGCAGCATGTCTGCGCATTTGACAGATCTCATTTCAAGATGATGGCTTGGGAGTAGAGCAAGGGGAACTTCACCTGCAAGAAGACAATGTTGGACTGCATGGGCTAGTAAGTATATATATTTTTTATTTGCATACTGGCACAAGTGTTAGAGATTTTAAATTTAATTTCGGATAAGTAGGTTTAAGTTCTACTTTATTATACAACAGGGGCGGCCCATTCCATTAAGGGCCTACGGGCGCCTCCCCCTATCCATCGTTGCCCCCCCCATCCATGCATCCAGCCCCTTTCAGGATGCATGAATTACAATGGCGGGGGTGTTTTTTTTTTTTTTAAGCACCTGATTAGAGCCAGAAGCTCTAAGAGGCTTCAAAATAGGATGGGCTTGAGGAGCAGAGAATGCGAACGAAGCCCACCCAGGTGTGTTACAACAGCGAATGAATATAGCTATTGTAACACTGATCCTCCTTCCAGCCAATCAGGAAGCGGGTTTTGAGACCGGTCACCTGATTGGCTGAAAGGACAGGCGGTCCTATTGGACACCTAGGAGAAGGGGAGGAGCCGCATGCTGGAAGCCACCGTGATGGAGGCGATGACACAGGAGCCGCTGCCCACTACCCGCCTAGATGGGGTAAGTGCCAGACTGACCGCAAGACGGGGGGGGGGTGTTTGTTTGGAGATGCATGTTTTATTACATTTACAAAAACCTGCAAGGGCCACTGCCCAGAAAAGGTGCAGGAGCTACATTGGTGGGTTTGGCACAAGTAGGGCAAGCCTTGTGCTGTCGCATTACAAACATGGAAAAAATTGCACAAAAAAAGTGCGCATGAGCATGTGATGCATGTGTGAATGGGACCTTATTCCCAACTCTAGAGTGATACATGATACGCCTGGCAAGGATATTGATTTATTAGCAGCTGTCTAAGTTGTTGGGAGGCAGGTGTAGAAAGATCTTAAGGCTAAGGGGAGGATTGGGTTGGGGTAAAGCGTACAAAAACCCTATGTCTAAAAAAATCTTTTGATCCTGCAAGACATCGGATGATCTCCTGAGTTCTCTGCATTATTATCACAAGCAGCCCAGTCTAGCTCACCTCTGTAAACTGCAGAACACCTTTTGCCTATAGTATGGAGACGAGTAGAAAGAGAAGTGTCCTGTAGTCCCTCCCAGGTGTGACAAGGCTGCTTTTCCGTAATACAATTAGTGAGTGTTACTGTGTTAATGGCATGATCACCAGGTAAAAAAAAAAAAAAAAAAGATTAAAAAAAAAAGGAAAAAAGAAAACAAATGCAACCACCACAACTAAGACTGGCAAGCTGCAGTATATTACATTTTTATTTTTGGGTTTAGATACACTTTATGTTAAGTGCTCAAGGCTGTGTTTTATGTGATATGCGATCATTTTTAGTGATAATTTAGGATTAGTTTAGGATTAGGGGCTAGGCTCTGTGGGGGTACACTTTTTTTTAGGTTCTCTATATGCAATGGTAAAAATGATTGTGTCAGGCTTCTAGGGCCACAACTTAAAGTATCACTTGTCTCTAGCATTTAGTCACATTCTTCACAAGACTTTTTTGAATGTTGAAGGAATTTTTCCAGCATTTATATCTACAAATACCTGTGTGTATATAAAAGCCAGGGTATTTTCCTGATGCTCATTATAATTGAAGAAGTGGCATGGATAAGCTATGAAACAACTTCATCATTAAGCCCTGGTTCACACCACTGCGGTTTTGAAATCGCATTACATCAGCGTGATTTCAAAGGCGCAGATTAGTGCGATTTGGATCTCCGATTTCATTGTGGCTTGGGACTTGATTTAGCAGAATTCAATGCAAGTCACAATAAAATTGCAGAAAAGTAGTGCAGGACCCTTTTTAAAAGTCGCTGCAACTTGAGTTGCAACGATTTGAACAGTTCCATTGCTGTAAATAGGGTGCAACAAATTGCATTGGTGTGAACGAGTGCTAAAGGATAAGTACAGTTGAATGTGAATAACTACTACTAGATATACCATGACCTGGATGAATTAGAACCTTTACATACATAAAATACCACTTGATACCTAAGTCCCAATCAATCCTACCTATGAATTTAAAAGCTTAGTTAGCAAACCTTTATAATTACAATTGACATCACTGTAAGCTGTTTAGTGCATTAAATATTGCAGCTGACTAAGACCTGGCATGTAAAAGACAATTCCATTCCCATCAAAGCTGAGTGCTGAGCCAGATCTATGTGGAAATGTGCTTAGTTTACGACATATTCAATTTTGGAATGGGCATCTGTTATCAGAAGGCATATTGCAGCATGGGGCATGAGGCTGTAGGGATGTCAATATGGGAATTAAATACATCTTAAAGCTAAATGAGCAAAAGGATCCCTAGGTTCATTGGAAAGGGACACAAGCAAAATTATGAGGCATCCCAATGTACAGAGAAACACATGACACAAAGCAAAATTACAAGTACAAAGTTATATGCCAGACCAATCTGCTAACATTCTACAAGGAAGTGAGCTGCCATCTTGATAGGGGAAGGCCTGTGGACTTAGTGTATCTGAATTTTACAAAAGCATTTGATACAGTCCCACATAAACGCTTAATATACAAGCTGAGATCTGCAGGCATGGACCATAAGGTTTGTACTTGGGTAAAAAACTGGTTACAGGGGCGTGTCCAAAGGGTGGTGATAAATAACATGTACTCAGACTGGTCTGAAGTGGTAAGTGGAGTACCCCAAGGTTCTGTGTTGGGATCAATTCTATTCAATTTATTTATAAATGATATAGGGAATGGGGTAAATAGCTCAGTCTCAAGTTTGGCAGATGACACAAAAATAAGTAGAACAATAAACTCACATCAGGACATAGAAAATTTGCAGAATGACCTGAATAAAATTTTGGATTGGGCAGACAAATGACAATGAGGTTCAATGTGCAGAAGTTTAAAAGAATGCACTTGGGGGCAAGAAACATAAATTATTCACTAGGTGGAGAACCTCTGGGAGAATCAAGGATGCAGAAGGATCTAGGGGTCCTAATAGATAACAGATTGGGTAATAGCATGCAGTGTCAAGCTGCAGCTACCAAAGCAGGTAAAATATTAGCATGCATAAAAAAGGGATATACTCCAGAGATAAAACTATAATTCTGCCACTTTATAAAACCCTGGTTAGGCCACATCTGTAGTATTCCATCCAGTTCTGGTCACCGGTCCTCAGAAGGGATGTGCTGGAGCTAGAGTGAGTCCAAAGAATGACAACAAAATGAATAACAGGACTAGAGGACCTCAATTATGAGGACCGTCTGCAAACACTAAATTTATTCTCTCTGGAGAAGCAAAACTTAAGGGTGGACATGATAGATATCTACAAATACCTCAATGGGGATCCCAGCACAGGAAAAAATGATTCAGTCCCAGGGAGTGTATGAGGACATGGGGCCACATGTTGAGACTGGAGGAGAAGCAGTTTAACCTTAGACTGCGCAGGGGGTTCTTCACTGTCAGGTCAATAAGGATATGGAACCCTCTCCCACAGTTGGTGGTGGCTGCAGGGAGTATGGATATTTTTAAAAGACTCTTGGATCTACATCTTAAAAAACACAACATACAGGGATATGGGAAATCAATATAGACTCTGACACACGTACACCTACACAGGTTGAACTGGATGGACGATTGTCTTTTTTTAGCTTTACCTACTATGTACCTACTATGTAATATGCGTCATCATTGTGGTTTGTAAAATTAGGAAAATGGTCATCAAAGGAGTGGTATGTAACTGCTAATTCTCACCTTTGCCACACTGTCCTGCTTCTCCCTTGCTCCATTGGATCCCCTGGATCCAATGGAGCAAATAACTGGTGCTTCTGGGTGTAGGGGAATATGTGACCTCCTCACCTTCCTCCCACAATTCAAAGGAAGGGCCAGAATTGATCCTACCTGGAGCTTACACAGACCTGGGGATTTTCTCCTTGTTTTCAATTCGCAATTCCTGAGTGGCCAGTCACCAAGGGGCAGTGGCATGTCATCCATGGGTGCATTGTTTGCTGTGCACACGGGTCCCAAAGGGAGAGGTGGCCCACTGTGCCCATACACATTGCACAACTAGAAAAGACACTGGTTTCCTGTCTTCTTGTCTGGGCAAAAAGGGGCTGCACATAACAGTTAACCCCCTGCCTCCTGGAGGGGAAGCCCAAGTGAGCCAAACCCCACAGCTGCCGGCCGCATCTATACTATGTTACCAAAGAGTACTACAAAAAAAACCCCAATATTCTACTCATAATACATGGAATATAAAGAATGAAGCTGCTGTGACTATTGAAATATTATGAATAGAATGCTGGGGGGTGTGGGGGGGGGGGGTTGGAGGTTTGCTGAGCTCTAATTAGGCTTTAGTTGGGTTAAATATTGGTATTTACCAGGAGCTCCTACCTCACTTCCTACTGATCTCTGAACTCTGCATCATTTCCTACTGATCTCTGACTTCTGCATCGCTCCCTACTGATCACTGTATCACCTCCTACTGATCTCAGAGCTCTGCATCACTTCCTACTGATCTCTGAGCTCTGCGTCACTTCCTATTGATCTCAGAGCTCTGCGTCACTTCCTTCTACTGATCTACGAGCTCTGCATCACTTTCTACTGATCTCTGAGCTCTGCTTCATTCCCTACTGATCTCTGAGCTCTGCATCACTTCCTACTGATCTCTTAGCTCTGCATCACTTCCTACTGATCTGTGAGCTCTGCATCACTTCCTACTGATCTCTTAGCTCTGCATCACTTCCTACTGATCTGTGAGCTCTGCGTCGATTCCTACTTATCTCTGAGCTCTGCGTTATTTCCTACTGAGATCTGCGTTACTTCCTACTGATCTTTGAGATCACATACAGGAGCATATGTACAGGAGCATATGCCTCTGGCGCAGCCGGCGGTGTCCAGTGAAACCGGTTAGGCTCCATCTCCTTGTCTACCTCACCCCTGTCACTGGAAATTGCCACCGTTACTGGCATTGAGGACTTTTCCTTTCATCACCACATGATAAGTATCCATTTACCTTTTCTCAACTTGGGACTTTATGCTTTGGTCCACGCACGGTCTTCCATGGACCAGCACTGTCAGCTTGTATGCATATTTTGGCTATCAAAGTAAAGTTTGCAACAGTGAGAGGGAGGCTACAGGACATTGCTCTGAATCCAATCCTTGGCATTCCATGCTACACACACATTGTGATTGCACCTTCCAAACTTGCATGCCTCCTCTAGACCACTGTTGACCAAGTGTGCCTCCCCGCCCCCCCCCCCCCCCCCCCTTCTCCTTTTCTGTATACACCAAGGAACCAACACTCACCACAGTATGCCAGTGTGCCCCTTTCCCAGGATCCAGGTTTGACCTGCATAGGATCCATCTTCTGTTGGGAGCTGACCTAGCACCACGTTCTATCCATATGCATCCAACTTTATGTTTCATTTCATTATTGCTGCTCAGGATTGAGGATATTGTATATTCATATTCCTTGCTATATATATTCATTGTCACTTGATGGGGCAAGTATGATGGACATTGAGTTTTTATCACTGTATGATTGACACGTTGCAAATGACTTTATTCTTGGCTATTCCATTTATGTGTTTTTGATACAATAAATTTTGACCTTATATTTGCACAGTGGGCTGTGTTTTTTCCTTCTTTTCCTTTATCCCCCTTTTACACCATTGGAGTTGGTTGAGCCTAAGCAGGGTTTTTATCATTAGTTTTTGATTATATGATACCGAGAGCTCCCACTCCAAACCTTTTCCTCTTCCCCCCTCTTTGCGGTTTCAAAGTGTATAGGGGCTTTTTTATACATGCATGTATAGCTAGCACTAGCAAGGATTTGCACCTTGATGGATCCTCTTTTTAGTTTTCAGCTCCTACCTCACTTCCTACTGATCTCTGAGGTCTACTTCTTTTCCTACTAATCTCTGAGCTCTGCTTCACTTCCTACTGATCTCTGAGCTCTGTATCACTTCCTACTGAGCTCTAAAATCTGCTTTACTTCCTACTGATCTGTGACCTCTGCGTCGCTCCCTACTGATTGCTGCATCACTTCCTACTGATCTCTGAGCTCTGTATCACTTCCTACTGAGCTCTAAACTCTGCTTCACTTACTACTGATCTCTGAGCTCTGTGTTACTTCCTACTGATCTCTGAGCTCTGTGTTACTTCCTGCTGATCTTTGAGCTCACGTACAGGAGCATATGCCTCAGACACAGCCGGCGGTGACTGGCAAAACCGGTTAGGCTCCATCTCCTTGTCCACCTCACCCCTGTGACTGGAGGATATGAACATTTACTCACGCTTGGTGGACCTCACTGGAAATTGGCACCGTTACTGGCGTTGAGGACTTCTTCTGATCTCTGAGCTCTGCGTTACTTCCTACTGATCTCTGAGCTCTGCGATACTTCCTATTGATCGCTAAGCTTGCGTTACTTTCTACTGATCTCTGAGATCTGCGTGACTTTCTACTGATCAATGAGCTCTGCGTCGCTTCCTGCTGATCACTGAGCTCTGTGTCACTTCATACTAATATCTGAACTCTGCATCACTTCCTACTGATCTCTGAACTCTGCATCACTTCTTACTGATCTCTGACCTCTGCGTCACTTCCTACTGATCTCTGAACTCTGCATCACTTCTTACTGATCTCTGACCTCTGCGTCACTTCCTACTGATCTCTGAACTCTGCATCACTTCTTACTGATCTCTGACCTCTGCGTCACTTCCTACTGATCTCTGACCTCTGCATCACTTTCTGCTGCAGCGCTTCACTTGCTTTTGCCTGCACAGGAGGGCCCATTTTATGATCCTGCGCAGAGGCCAACTGCTTGCATAAAACACCCCTACCAATGGCAGTGAGGCATATGCTCCCCATAACCAGGAGTACCCGGTATTTTTTTTTTCAACCTGGTGGCAAGCAGATTTAAGGCCAGGTTCACACTTGTACGACAAACACTCCAACATAGGGAGCTCATGTCGCATGATGTGTGCAAATCAATGATTCCCTATGAGAGCTGGCTTAACTGGTCCGATACAAGTTGGTCCAGCTTTGAAAAAGGTTCTTGCACTACTTTGGTCCGACTTTGATCCTACTTCAGCCCATTGAATATCATTAAAGTCGGATCATCACCTTAACTGATCCGACTGGCATGCGACTTGTGCTCTGAGGATCTTAAAGGGGAAATCAACGGCAAATTTAAAAAAGAAACGGCATGGGGTTTCCCCTCCAAGACCATACCAGGCCCTTCGTCTGGTATAGATTTTAAGGGGAACCCCAAAAACAAACAGCGCGTGGTTCCCCCCAAAATCCATACCAGACCCTTATCCGAGCACGCAGCCCAGCAGGTCAGGAAAGGGGGTGGGGATGAGCGAGCGCCCCCCTCCTGAACCATACCAGGCCACATGCCCTCAACGTGGGGATGTGAGTGCTTTGGGGCCATTCACCTACCTATTCACCCCAAAAAAAGTGTCAAGAATGAAAACACTACACAGGTTTTCAAAGTAATTTATTAAGGCAGCTCCGGCGTCTCTTCTAGTTTCTTCTTCCTCCTCTGCTGATGTCTTCTTCCCCTCTCCATTTCTCCTCTCTGCACTTTATTTTCCCCCTCTCCGGTTCTTCTCCTCTCTGCGCTGTCTTCTCCCCCTCTCTGGTTCTTTTCCTCTCTGCGCTGTCTTCTCTCCCTCTCAAGTTCTTCTCCTCTCTGCGCTGTCTTCTGCCTCTGCCGGGTCTCCTCTCTCCGTTGTCTTCTCCCTCTGTTCTTCCTCTGAATTTGTCTTGATGCTCTCTCCTGGTGTAATGCTAGGGCTGCCGCGTGCTTATACTTATATAGGCATGGGGCGTGGCCACCCAGTGGCTTCATACGGAGGCCCCACCCCCTTGTGACATCACCACCCGGGGGCTTGATGGTGTAGTGATGTCACAAGGGGCGGGGCCTATGGGTGACGTCACCGGGTGGTCATGCCCCATCCCTATATAAGTAATAGCACATGGCGGCCCTAGTATTACACCGGGAGAGAGCCTCGAGAGAACAGCGAAGGAAGAACAGAGGGAGAAGACAGCGGAGAGAAGAGAAGAACCGGAGAGGGGGAGAAAACAGCGCAGAGAGGAGAAGAACCGGAGAGGGGGAGAAGATGTCAGCGGAGGAGGGAGAAGAATTTGGAAGAGACGCCGGAGCTGCTTTAATAAATTACTATTAATACCTGTGTAGTGTTTTCATTCTTGACATTTTTTTTTTGGGTGAATGGGCAGGGGTACAATTTACCCCATACTCATTCACATAGGGTAGGGGGCCGTAATCTGGGGGCCTGCTTGTTAAAGGGGGCTTCCAGATTCTGATAAGCCCCCCAGCCCGCAGACCCAGACAACCACCGGCCAGGGTTGTCCTCATCAACATAGGGACAAGGTGCTTTGGGAGTGAGGGGCGCAGGGCCCCCCTGCCCCAAAGCAACCACACCCCCATGTTGAGAGCATGTGGCCTGGTATGGTTCAGGAGGGGGCACTCGCTCGTCCCCACCTCTTTCCTGACCTGCTGGGCTGCGTGCTCGGATAAGGATCTGGTATGGATTTTAGGGGGACCCCACGCCGTTTTTTTAGCATAGGGGTTCCCCTTAAAACCCACTACCAGACCGAAGGGCCTGGTATGGTCTTGGAGGGGGAACCCCATTCCGTTTTTTTTTTCTATTTGGCGTGGAGTTTCCCCTAAAGATTCATACCAGACACAAAGTGCCTGGTATTGTCAGGATCAAAGTCGGATCCCAATTCATTGAAGTCGGATGGATGTCGGACTTCAAGTTGCAGGGCAAAGTCGGATCCACAGTCTCACAACTGTCGTGTCGTACCAGTTAAGAAGAATTACAAGCAAAACACTCCTACAGATCTTAGCTCGTCCCTTTGATCTACTGATGGTTAAAACAGAATAGATACAAAAGTAACAATGTTAATTTGTATCTCTCTGTTTTGCTCTGTACAGTTTTGATAAACAAACACTGAGTCAGAATTGCTAGGTAGAAGGGAGAAGAGGGGGATTGTGGCAGCAGGGAAGGACTGCATGTGCTACACATGTCCTGTATACTACGATTACTTTTTTTGGCCGTGTGTAGCATGTCCAGTGTCCTAAACTAGTTAATATGAAAAAATGTACCTGGTGCAAGGTGAAATTTAAGGACTGGGTTTATTAAAGATATGCTGAATGCAGCACTGAAATCAGTTGTGCAGGGTGGATTTTTGCTCGGATCACCAAGAAGTATTAAAAAAGTTAACGTGTATTAAAGGTGCCTTATTCCTTAAAAATTCATTAATCTTTTATTATCTTCACTTTCTAGCTTCTGCACTGCCAGCTCTTGGTAGGCTACTGTTTGGGAAACAGACATGAGCCATTACAAAGAGATGTGAACTGTTGATAGAATGTTAGAGATAAAAGATTGAGAACCGATTTTCTCATACATCTGTATCCAGCCACTTCTTTTCATGGAAGGCCTTCTTATAAATAGCTGTTGTCATATTTATATGGCTTTCAGTGCCTGATTGAAGAAAAAGGAGAAAAGGGACATTGCTTTGACATTTGCGGCTTGGGCCTTTTCTTTCTGCTTCTAGATAGAGAGATATATTGGAGTGACAAGTTGATGAATTAGTATTAAAGACACCATTCAGAAGAGTCCTTTCAAGCCATTAAATGGCCACTGTCTTACCTGTCACATCTTTTCTATAGTTCTGTGAACTTAGTTCTTGGCTCCATCGATGTGCTATACAGCGGCTTTACCCTGGAAACTGTGAAACTATTTTCTGAACCTTAGTTCTTTGTGTGGCCTCTGTTTTTTTTTTTTTTGAAAATTCTGTTTATTAGGTTTTAAGAATATAACATAAAACATTGGACATGTCAACGGGACACTGTCCACATTCCGGCCAAGCATGGCCCAAAAAACAGAAAAACAATCTATCCTGAACTAAACATAGTCTGGCTATCTAGCTTATACATTCTAATAACAACCCACCCCTACCACCCCACCCCCTAGCCCCTTGTGGTCACAGCTTGGTATAGAATAGAATTCTTCAGTTATTTCTTTAACACCAGTATTTTCTTGGGAAACCGATAATTTAACACATCCCGGGTATAGAAAGAGGAAAGCGTAGCTTCAATCGTTATGTATTACCCCATGTTACTCAGCTATAAATTATAACTCATCTAATACCATTCCTAATGTATCGTGACCTGCCTAGAGTATTTTGTGGTGTGTACCAGGCACAATTCCCTATCCTGCTGTATCACTGGATTTGTACCCTGCATGCCAGACTTTGTCAAACTTTTTCTTACAACCCCTAGCCTCATAGGTAGCTCTGTAGTGGGGCATCATGGAGTTTACCAGGCCCTTTTAAAAGACCACATCCGGAGCCCCCGGTTTCTTCCATCTGTGGCCTCTGTTTACCTCCTGAACCATGCCTACACTTTTATGTAATAAAAGTCCTGTCCTCAGTGCCTTAACCCCCCTGGCGGTATTCCCGAGTCTGGCTCGGGGTGGATTTTTCATACCAAAAGCGGTATCCCCGAGCCAAACTTGGGCTTGCATCGCAGGATCCAGGAAGAGTTTACTTACCTTGTCCCCTGGATCCTGCGATGTCTCCCCGCTGTGATCGGCGAGCCGCCGTGTCTCGCTCGATTCACAGTGCCGCGCTCCGTTCCCTGCGAGCGTTGCGACGCACGGGGACGGAGTTCGGCGGTAAATTCAAAAGTGAAACACACAATACAGATACAGCATACTGTAATCTTACAGATTACAGTGCTGTATCAAATAACTACACATCCCCTTTGTCCCTAGTGGTCTGCCCAGTGTCCTGCATGCAGTTTTATATTATAAAACTGTTCTTTCTGCCAGGAAACTGGAGATTGTCCATAGCAACCAAAACTGACCCTTTACAATAAAAGTGGTTTTAGACCAGCTAGAAAAAAGCGATAATAAGAATCACTTGCAGAATTGAGCGATAGTGATTTGTGGGGAGATCCGTCATCAAACACTAAAAGTAACAAAAGCTACAATTCTGCAACTGAGCAAATTTCAGTGTTTTTGATTTGATTACATTATTATATAATTTTTATTATTATTATATTATTATTTGTTATAATTATTTATAGTTATTTATTATATTATAATTTTTTATTTCGTTTTTCAAACTTTATCATACCCGGGATGTCTACTAGACTCTTGTTTGGACAGATTTAAGTGAACTATTCCTAAGAATTACAGGCCTACAATATAAAACGCCAAATTTCTGTGCAAAATAATGGTACCGCTTTCAGCACCTAAAATCTGAAATAATCATACCGCCAGGGAGGTTAAAGGTGAACTCCAGGGAAAAAAACTTTCATTCATATATATACTCCTCCTTCTGTGTAATTATGACACGAGGAGAGGTTTTGGAGGATTTTTCATCACACTAGTGGCTCATCTAGGATCTCAGCATCTTTTTGGCCATCTTTTTGAAAACATGACTAATATGGTGAGCTATAATGAGGCAGGGAGTAGTGACATGATCCCTCTTGGGTAACTCCTAGAGTGCACATGGCAAGACCAAAAAAAAAAAAAAAGATCCTGCTCTGGGTGATCCTACATAAATTTATTCCTAACCGTCATTACTTTTTTTTTCTATTAAAATTTTAATACTTTTTCTATTTTATTATATACAATTTTGTTTTTGTTTTCCCTTGGAAAGTTGTTCCTGTCCAGGACAATCATGGGCAGGGTTGGCAATTTATATATTTTTAAAATAAACACCGCTAATCGCTCATTTGACAGTGACTGTCAGAGATTCTCTGCTCTCTCCTCCAGCGCCCACTGTAGCGCTGGGCTGTGGAGGGGTGGGAGGGGCTGGCTCAGGCTCTGGGCAGATCACTGAGAGGTTGCGCCAGGTGTCAATCCAGGCTTCTGGTTGGATCCGACCATATGGTCGGGATCTTCCTGGGGCCCGGCTCTGTGACATCAGTCCGCTGTTGACTGAAAACAGATCACAGGAGTGCAGAACGAACTGCACTCCTGTGATCCACAGGAGAAGTATGGCCAAAAAAGATTTGACTTTACTTCTCCTTTGAGCAAAACAAAAGCAAACACATGCATATTAACCACTTTCACGAGCAAAGAAGATCTCCACGCAGAGAGAAATACAAAGACATGCATTGTTAACAGTTTGGATCAAAATACTAACCCAACACAATCCTTGCTAGGTCATCCTAGGAATGACAGTAAGGGCAGGCAGCAGCATACAATCCTACAGCATTGGGCTTCATGTACACTAAACTTGAGTTTAAGAGCTTTTGGTGATTTATTTCGCCAAAGCTCCTAAACTTAACTCCATAAAAGCCTATGTGTCTGTCCTTGTACACATAGGCTTTAGGCAGAGTTTAAGAGCTGCTGCGGTTAGGGGAACTTCAACCCCCCTCTCCTAAACGCAGAAGAATCATGTTCAGGATAGGAAAGCTTTCACCACCGGCCACAAAACATGTCAAAAACGTGGTAAAATCGTGGCAAAATTTTTCCAGGTTTTTTCAAAGTAGGCTATGTGTACATGAAGCCTTATGCCGCGTACACACGTGCGGACTTTACGGCAGACTTTGCCCGGCGGACTTTTCGACTGACTTTATGACGGACTTTCCGAATGAACGGACTTGCCTACACACAATCCACCAAAGTCCGTCGAATTCATACGTGATGACGTACGACCGGACTAAAACAAGGAAGTTCATAGCCAGTAGCCAATAGCTGCCCTAGCGTTGCTTTTTGTCCATCGAACTAGCATACAGACGAGCGGACTTTTCGACCGGACTCGAGTTCGACGGATAGATTTAAAACATGTTTCAAATCTAAGTCCGTCCAACTTTTGAGAAAACAAAGTCCGCTGGAGCCCACACACGATCGAATTGTCCGACGAAATTCCTGTCCGCCGGGCAAAGTCTGCCGTAAAGTAATTCCGTTTGAAATAGAAATAAAAGGCAGGCCATTTGTGTATAGATTTAAAAAACACATTATAAACACCTTTTTTTCCCTTTTTATAAGTGATCACATTCCCTCTGTTCTCAGTTGCATATAGAGCTGGTGGCAGGGGAAGCAGCAGTACACTGATCTTCCCAGTGAATTTCTGTGCAAGGGAGGCATGTCAGGATAAGTCTCATTGGAGGAGAGCGAGCTGAGTTCCCAGAATAGCAAGAAAACTGACCACACAGTGCTCTCCTGCTTAGTGTGGTCAGATTTTAATAGGAAAGCAGAGGGACTGGCAGGAACACCAGGGATTTCACATAAAGGAAGCAATACAAAGAACAGGATACCTTCTCATACAAGTACATTGTACAGCAGACACAATCAGGAATATGAAGTGTTGGGGTAACAAACGCTTTAAGCCTTGAAAGTTGAAGCAGCATTCGTTAACACCTCCTACCTACCTCACTATCTTCAGTAATAATCCTGCCAAGCACGAGTTACCCATGTGAAACGCATCAACATATGTTCCTGTAACGTCCTATGGCATGGTGACAATAAAGAATACATTCTACAAAAGTTTTCACTCCATGGTGTGCGGCCAATCTTCTTTTTCTTCAATAACCTTCCCATATCAGGATCTTGGCAGTCCCACATTAACATTCTCTGACCCTCAATCATTATTTTTTGTTTTTTGAAAAAATTATTTACATATTTACATAACATTCCTTGAAGTGTCTGCAATCCCTTCATTAGGGAGTACGTTCACCTTTGTAAAAAAAAATAGTAAATGCACATCTTTTTGCAGGTAAAAAAATGTGCATTTATTTTTTTATTTTTTTATTGAGCTTGCAAAGCTTTGCACCTGCAATCAGCAGATCATAGGTGCAATGCAGGGCCCTTGCAGACTGTCTGTATAAGCTGTTTGACCTACCTCTGATACAGGCAGCTTGTTACACACTGACAGCAAGCATCAATCAACTACCTAGAGCGATCAACAGCAACTATTGAGAACCACAAGCTGATATTTTTTTCTAAATTGTGACCGCGAGCGGGGGAATAAGATCCCCGTTCGCTGCCCAAACGAGGGCGGGGGGGGGGGGGTGCGGTGGCTTTTGCACCTGTAACGTTACAGGTGCGTGGTCAACATCACCCGGTGACCACGCCCCCTAAAACGTCACAGTCCCAGCATGCCCAGGGACTGTGACGTCATAAGGGGGCGGGGTCTCCGCCTATATAAGTCACAGCGGAGCGCTCAGAGAGCAGTCCAGCCGGAGAGACCGTCGTGTCAACATCTGGAGAAGAGAAGAGGGAAGAAGACAAGAAGCCAGAAGTCCGGACCTCCGCTGGCAAAAGATCGGCATGAAGACAGCGGAGGAGCCGGCAGAAGAACTGGAACACCGGGAGAAGAGGCCAGAGAGAGCGGAGAAGAACCAACCGGACGCCGGGAGAAGAGGAACCGGAGGGACCCCCGAAGCCGGAAGAAGACCCCCCAAAGCCGGAGGAAGACCCACCCGGAGCTGTTTTTCGGCGTAGGGGGTTCCCTTTAAAATCCAGACCAGACCTAAGGGCCTGGTAAAAAAATTTGTTTTTCCTATTGCAGCGAGCGCGAGATGCAATACCCTGCCCTTGCGTCGTATCTGGTCCGTCGGACCAGCATACAGACGAGCGGGCTTTCCGTCGGACCAGCATACAGACGAACGGACTTTCCGTCAGGAACTGAGTCCGACGGAAAGATTTAAAACATGTTTCAAATCTAGGTCCGGCGGACTTTTGGGGAAAAAAAGACCGCCGAAGCCTACACACGATCGGATTGTCCGGCGGACTCTGGTCCGCCGGACCAAGTATGCCGGAAAGTCCGCTCGTGTGTACGCTGCATAAGGGTGTGCTGGTCTTAATTGTCCAGCCACAAACTAGCGGCAGGGTGGTAATCAAGTTATATTGAATAATTGCAGCATAACAAATGAGGTCAGCAGAGACAGATTCCTGCCGCTGTCATTCTCATCAGCGCTAGTCACCCATGTGAATATAGCAGTTTGCATGTCACGGTGGTACTGCCCGACGAACTGAGACTTGCCTTGCTGTGAAGAAAAACATTGCAGCTGTGGCAAATGTACCCCACTCCAGCTGGCTTTGCAGCTTAAAACTGAACTTAAAAATAAGTAAGTTTTAACTAAATACAAGAGGCATATGTATTCTTACTAGAATCTGGGTGTGCTTTGTATATTTCTTCCAGATCTGTTAAGTAATCCAGTGGGAGACCTTACCTTTGTGCAGAAGCTTCCTGTAATAAAGACCATTCACTGCTGTTCTCTCTCCTTGTTCAGGGTGACTGGTCTTGTCTCTGCCCCCTTCTGTAGTTTTCTGCAGGCAGGCTGTAGTGGGTGAAGCTTGCTGGGTCCCTCCCACAGCTCTGCTGTCTATACATACACTCTCTCTCTCTCTCTCTCTCTCTCTCTCTCTCTCTCTCTCTCTCTCTCTCTCTCTCTCTCTCTCTCTCTCTCTCTCTCTCTCTCTCTCTCTCTCTCTCTCTCTCTCTCTATATATACAGTGGGAAAAATAATTATTTGATCCCCTGCAAACTTTGTAAGTTTGCCCACTTGCAAATAAATGAAGGGTCTATAACTTTTATCATAGGTGTATTTTAAATGATAGAGACAGAATATCAACCATTATTCACACTCACTCAGGTTGAACTGGATGGACTGGTGTCTTTATTCAACCTTACTAACTATGTAACCATAAAAACACATGATACAAATGTTATAAATTGAGTTGCAGTTCAGTGGGGAAAATAAGTATTTGATCCCCAAGCAAAACATGACTGAGTACTTGTTGGAGAAACCCTTGTTGGCAAGCACAGAGGTAAGACGTTTCTTGTAGTTGGTTACCAGGTTTGCATCTCAGGAGGGATTTTGGTCCACTCTTCTTTACAGATCTTCTCTAAATCCTTCAAATTACTTGGCTGTTGCTTGGCAACTCAAAGTTTCAGATCCCTCCAAAAATTTTCTATAGGATTAAGGACTGGAGACTGGCTAGGCCACTCCATGACCTTAATGTGCACATCACCCTGAACACACCATCCCTACCATGAAACATGGTGGCAGCATCATGTTGTGGGGATGCTTTCCTTCAAGCGGTTGTATACCCGCACATCAAAAAAAAAAAAGAAAGAATAAAAAAAAAAAACCCCTGCAAGGCAAAGGCATAATGAGCTAGTATGCACCGCATACTAGCTCATTATAAAATACTTACCCTAGGTCGAAGCCCCCGTATCGCAGTCCAGTTCACGCCAAGGAAGCTGACATCTTACCCTCTGCGTTTCTTCCGGGTTCGTGGCTCCAGTGCTGAGAGTGGCCGGAGCTGCGATGACATCACTCCCGCGCATGCGCGCAGAAGTTTTCTTCCCGGCAAGGTCCAGCAGCATCTGCCAGACCTTCAGCCAGGCATTCAGCGGCTGCATGCAAAGGGAATATCTCCTAAACCGTACAGGTTTAGGAGATATTAATTTTACCTACAGGTAAGCCTTATTATAGGCTTACCTGTAGGTAAAAATTACAAATTAGGGTATACAACCACTTTCAGCATGGACAGGAAATCTGGTCAGAGTTAAGAGAAAGATGGATGGAGCCAAATACAGGACAATCTTAGAAGAAAACCTATTAGAGTCTGCAAAAGACTGGGGTGGAAGTTCAACTTCCAGCTGGACAACAACCCTAAACATACAACCAGAGCTACAATGGAATGGTTTAGATCAAAGCATATTCATGTGTTAGAATGGCCCAGTCAAAGTGCAGACTTAAATCCAACTGAAAATCTGTGGCAAAACTTGAAAATTGTTGTTCACAGACGCTCTCTATCTAATCTGACAGAGCTTGAGCTATTTTGTAAAAAGAATGGGCAAAAAATTCACTCTTTAGATGTGCAAAGCTGGTAGAGACATCCCCAAAAAGACTTGCAGCTGTAATTGCAGCGAACGTTGGTTCTACAAAGTATTGACTGTATACAAATGCACACCACACTTTTCACATATTTATTTGTAAAATATTTTGAAAACCATTTATCATTTTCATTCCACTTCACAAATATGCCATTTTGTGTTGGTCTATCACATAAAATACATTTACGTTTTTGGTTGTAACATGACAAAATATGGAAAATTTCAAGGCACTGTATGATAAAAAATTATAGACCCCTAATTTCTTTGTAAGTGGGCAAACTTACAAAATCTGCAGGGGCTCAAATAATTATTTTCCCCACTGTATATAATGTCACTGCTACTTTATCAAGGTAATATCTGGGTTTGCAAAGGCATTTGGCGCAAAGTAGATTTATATCCTTTGTGGCTATTGAGGAACATAATCGAATACATTTTTTAATGTTTGAAGTTCACCCTTAAGAGGAGCAATGGTGGGAAGCTCAACCACCTCATTTTACTACAAAATAAATCAGTGTAGCGTAGCAATTAAAAATATAATTAGTAAACCGTCCAAAAGTCCCATAGAGTTATGTGTAACAATACACATCGAAAAAAAAAATGTGTATATATTGTGAATATATATTGAAAATACAAACAAAATCTTCAGTAAATATGTGGGTATCTCCTATACTTCAAAGCACCCTGTGCCTGCTTTCTTCATGCACAGTGACCTACTGAAGAAGAACTATCATGTGGCGCAACATGTCTATTCAAGCTTGTGACGATGCGCCGCTAGGAGTGGTGAGACGGATGACACTGTTATGAGAAGCGCGTGTATTTTTCTTGTAAGTGTTTTTAAGAGGGGTTTTAATAAAGCGTCAAAACGGAGTACACCATGTTTATCCTTTTTGCCTTGCATAATATATAAGTCTGTGGTGACCCTCGGTGAGTCGTGGGGACGAAACTCGTTTACTTACTGAGGAGTGGAGAAATGTGTCTGGTGTGTAAAGAGAGGAGCGAGTTTTATTTTGTATGGAGGTGAGCAGGCCCTTCACCTGGTGATGGATTGCCACTGTGCATGAAGAGAGCAAGCATGTGGTGCTTTGAAATACAGGCGAAACCCACAAATTCACCGAAGATTTTGTTTGTATTTTCATTATTTAGCCACAATTTTTTCGATGTGTATGGTTACACATAACTCTATGGAACTTTTGGACTGTTTACTAATTATATTTTTTATTGCTGCGCTACACTTATTTATTTTGTAATTTACTATAGGTGTTGTGGAATTACTTTTACAATGTTTGGCTGTGCAGCATTTTTTCACATTAATTGATGTAATTTTGAGTGGTTTATTTTATTTTATTTTGGTTTTTTTTAAGTACATCAATTGTGGTGATTGTAATCAATATATTCACCTATTTTTTCTGTCCCTCTTTCCCAACCGCAAGTTTTTTGATTGGTAATCTAGATGGATTTGTGTCTTTTTTTCAAACTGACTATGTAACTATGTGTAACCCAGCCCTACCAGGTGTGCAGAGGATGAGCATATAATATGATCAGGATTGTATAACAAAATGACACAGCAATGTAAACGTGTAAAAATCATAGCAAAATGGTATTTTCAGGTTACATAGTTACATAGTAGGTGAGGTCGAAAAAAGACACAAGTCCATTAAGTCCAACCTATGTGTGTGATTATATGTCAGTATTACCTTGTATGTTGTGGTCGTTCAGGTACTTATCTAATAGTTTCTTGAATGCCCCCCGCTAAGACCACCGCCTGTGGAAGGAAATTCCACATCCTTACCGCTCTTATGCCCTGTACACATGGTCGGATTTTCCGACGGAAAATGTGTGATAGGACCTTGTTGTCGGAAATTCCAACCATGTGTAGGCCCCATCACACATTTTCTGACACACAAAGTTTGAGAGCAGGCTATAAAATTTTCCGACAACAAAATCCGTTGTCGGAAATTCCAATCGTGTGTACACAAATCCGACGGACAAAGTGCCACGCATGCTCAGAATAAATAAAGAGATGAAAGCTATTGGCTACTGCCCCGTTTATAGTCCCGACATACGTGTTTTACGTCACCGCGTTCAGAATGATCGGATTTTCCGACAACTTTGTGTGACCGTGTGTATGCAAGACAAGTTTGAGCCAACATCCGTCGGAAAAAATCCTAAGATTTTGTTGTTGGAATGTCCGAACAAAGTCCGACCGTGTGTACGGGGCATTACAGTAAAGAACCCTCTACGTAGTTTAAGGTTAAACCTCTTTTCTTCTAATTTTAATGAGTGGCCACGAGTCTTGTTAAACTCCCTTCCCTGAAAAAGTTTTATCCCTATTGTGGGGTCACCAGTATTTGTAAATTGAAATCATATCCCCTCTCAAGCGTCTCTTCTCCAGAGAGAATAAGTTCAGTGCTTGCAACCTTTCCTCATAACTAAGATCCTCCAGATCCTTTATTAGCTTTGTTGCCCTTCTTTGTACTCGCTCCATTTCCAGTACATCCTTCCTGAGGACTGGTGCCCAGAACTGGACAGCATACTCTAGGTGCGGCCGGACCAGAGTCTTAAATGTCATAACAGTGCAACATACTGTAGATCTACGGCTGTGTGCGCAGGGTGTGCCAGGTGTGCCTAGGCACACCCTAATCACCATGTGCGGCGTTGATTCCCCCTACTGTCTAGCCTCCCCTGTGCACACTCCTCACAGCACTGTTGATTTGCATCCTCCCCTGCCGGCTACTGTGTTTACTATGGTTCAGTTTGTGAAGAACAGGAAACCGCTCAGCACAGAGCACTTCCCATTCATTTACTGTCCAGTACAGCTGAGGCTGCAGAGAAGGTGACTGAGGAATCTCTGTCCTCAGCCCCTTTCTCTGTCTCAAAACCCTTAGACCGCTGATATTTCACCAAAGCCCCCCTAACAGGGCTTTTTTTTTAAATTATAAATAAAATTGTAAAATAATAATAAAATAATAAAAATACAAAACTTTTGACACCATCCTTTGCCCTACTGACAAAGTCCACTGCTCTACTGACTGATACTGTCCACTGCCCCACTGACAATATACACACATGCATGTGTTTTTGAGCTCTGGGATGCACACTCTAATGCCATAGGCTGTGCACACCTATGCTGTAGATACATAATAAAGATGGAAATCCTTAACTATGGCTTTCTTCAGAAGCGGAGATGACAGATTTGAAGCATTGTGCTTTATTACTTGTAGAAAGTGTAGTGCCGCTTCTGCTCTGTACCCAGGAGACTATATAATGATAATGTTTAATCTCCAGGAACTGGCTCATAGCAGGCTGTGGTAAGGAAAGTGATTTTTACTATTGGGGATGGAGGTGCATGTGTATTTCCCAGAGCTTCCAGCCATCTGTTCTCTTCTTGGGCAGTGTTTTTCTATATACTAATACTAATAATACTATGTGCTAATTAGCTGCAGAGTCATATAATGTTGCTGGAGTTGGGCTTTAACTCTTTCACTGCCAGATCTATACGGCGTATGGACCTACAGCACTGCTTCCAGCTGAACAGGTCCGTACGCCATATGCCACTCAATGCTGATTCCCCCCCCCCCAGCACAGATCCCCCGTGTGCAAATATTGGCTTCCCTCCTCTGGCTCTCCCACCTGCAATTGCATGGGAGCCACAGGCTAAACATAGCCACAAAACTGCCCTGCTGCTGCGATCGCCACGTCAGTCATATATGACAGCCCCCATGCAGCAATGCTGGCTGGTATTCCCTCTGCCCCACTGTTAGAATGGAGATGGGGGGGCTGGTAAACGGGTTTACCAGCCCCCTTCTTTTTCTTGAATGGACACAGACAGTGATCAGTACTGATTGCTTCAGTACTCATTGATCACTGAAGAATAGTAAACAGTGTTTGCTATTCATCAGTTTGTAAATGAATAGGGGTCTCTATGCAGACTCCTATTTATTCATCTACAGTGCAGCTCAGGCTGCAGAGAGAGAGACTGTTTTCAGTCCCTTAATACTTACCTAAGCCTGATGTTGATCCAGTGCTGTGGATGAGAGCAGCATCCATGCTCTCCCTCTTCACTGGCTCAGATGCAGTAGCAGGAGCCATTGGCTCCTGCTGCTGTCAATCACAGCCAGTGAGAAGGGAGCAGGGGAGTGAGGCCGAACTGCACAGGGTGCGGCTTGGGAGCGAGCCTGCATGAGTGTCCCCATAGCTAGAGGCTTGCTATGGAGTCACTCAGCAGGGGGGAGCCAGGAGCGAAGCTGGGGGATTTGAGAAGAGGACCATTGCACAGAGCAGGTAGGTATAATACTTTTTATTATTTTTAATAAAATGAATGATCAAAAAAAAGAACTGGATGGAATCCTCGGCTGTCATAGTACACTTATCAGAGCTGCAGCCGATTGGTTGCAAGCAGTGATCAAACAAAAATTTACCAAAAGTCCTATTTGAGAGGAGTCAATCATCAGATCGAGTCTTCTGGAGCGGGAACTGCCATAGATGGATCTAAATATTGCCGATCCCTGCTGAACCGAACAAATTTTAATCTATCTATGGCCAGCTTTACTTTTATGTATCAGAACAACAGAAACAAGATAGGAGCATGGAACCCTGCCCCTCTCCTATTGTCCATAACTTAGAGGCATAGGTGTGCGCAGCCTATTGCATTAGGGTGTGCACCCCAAAGCTCAAACATATGCATGTGTGTGTATATATAGGGAAGGTGTTAGCAGAGCAGTGGATGGTGTCATAAGGGTAGATATTGGTGATTTCAGTAGGACAGTTACAATATGATTTTAATTATTTTTTTGCAATTTTTTAGGAGAAAAAAAAACAGATTTTTGTATTTATTTGGTGAAATATCAGGGGTCTAAACATTGGAAATATGGACCACACGGGGTGATTAGGGTGTGCCCAGGCACACCTGGCACACCCTGTGCGCACGCCTATGCTTAGAGGGATGTGGTCCCTTAGTCCACTGAGCTAAAAAACATATAACTGATTATACTCAGCGCAGGCAGAGAGCACAGGAAATGATTAGCTTATAAGATTTTTGGCTAGATCAACAGGTATTTTTTAAACTTATCATACAGATATAACAATATTCGTTCAGTGGTATATTTAACACAGCAAAAGGCAGCAAATAATAGAAGTTTGTTGTTAAGGTATATATACATATAAATCTATTTTAAAATGGAAGTTAAGTGCTTTATGGTAGGTGGGCTATAGCCATAATGTGCCAGTATACATAGAATACTGGCACATTATGGCACACTTACCTACTGAAGTGTTCTCCTCCAGGGATGCAATGTTCACGCTCCCTGATGTAGCTCCTTTGCTGCCGTTGACATCTTCTTCCGATTCTGGTGTTTATTTCTTTGGGAATTACATTGTCCCTGAAGCCAGGGCTGCATTTTAGGCCTCTTACAGATGTAAAAAATGAACCAAGTGGTACTCTGCCCTGTGCATTCACCGCAGGCAGTCTACTTAAACGTAGTTCTTCAGCTATGTCTGATGGGACCTCAATTGGTTTCAGGTCTGTTAAGAATTTCTCCTTCATTTCCAGACCCATGCCTGTGGTGAGCAAGAAGGAGGGTTGGGTCCTGAGCCAGCAACCCAGCCATGTAAAATCCTTTACCGCTTTGGAAACATTAAGTGCAAACCTAAAATCTCAGGCAATGTGCACTAAGTAAAAAAATGCTAGAAGCAAGAAACACATTTTTAGTAGATGAGATTTTGCACGTGTCTTCTGCCATAAAACTTCACTTGACTAGGGTATAAACGATTAAGTTCAGGCCTTCCCAAGCTGCCTTGCCACTCCACTCTCAGCCCTGCCCACAAATAAGACACAAATAAGACTCCAACTGGGATTTAATGGCCACAGCAGCCACTTTATTTAATAAAATATAAATAACAAATGAAATAACCAATATAAATACCAAATATACATAACAAAAACCAGTAACAGACTGAATGTATCCTGAAGCCTCAAGGCCTTTATAAGCAACCAAGTTATACCCATGACCCATAACATAGACCTCCAGCGACACCGCACCGACTCAGGGTCAGTTACTCAATTACTGACATAAAGGTACTAAATTAGGTGAAGCCGTACTCAAGACAGGTCCCAACCTATTAAGCTTCACTACTGCCTAACTTCTAGGGCCTTGAACCCCGACAGTCACTATGACAAATCTCCAATCCCCCAAGAAAACTCAACCCTGTAAGACCAAATTCCACCACTAAATACAGGAGAGGGAAGGTGGGAAGATCCCCTGATGTCTGCCGTCTTTTACTGAACTTTCTTGGGACCTCCCTGCCTACAACCCCCTACGGAACCCACTGTCTCATCCGCTTAACCAATCAAGCCAGTACCCCTCCTTCCTGCATCCTACAAATGTTGCCAACTCTACAACCCAGTCCACCACTCCCCTTTTAACCCAGTAATGCTGTCCCTCCATCTATTCCTTACTTTCTAGCTGTTTTCAGTTTTTTTACTCTAGTTCCACTGTAGGGAAGTGAGTTGTGTGCTGGTTTTACTCTATTCAGAACTGGGATTGGTCCATAGAGCCATCTGCAGAGCTGGAAGATACTAATCAGTCTATCCTCCAAATTGTAATAAATCTGCAAATGTCTGAACAGGAGGAAGTAGAGCCCGGAATTGATGCATTAGGAACATGAAAGCGTAGAGGATTAGGGTTTTTTTTTTTTTGCCAGGGCTTTTAGTACAGTACTCAGGAAAAAGCATTAATGAGTCGACCGGCTCTTATCAGTTCTTGTACTTTTCTACTTGTTTTCTCATCCTACTGAAAAGCCAATCAATCTTCATTCAGCTCTTAGCCATGCTCTAATTGGAAGCGTTCTTTCCACATACTGTGTACTGAAGGAATGGAATACAGCTAACACACAAATATTTCTCTAATAATTCAGCACCAAATACATTTGTCTCTGTAACTGGCATTTTACTGACATAGATGCCATGTGGTGTAACTCACTCAGCAGAAGTACTCTTTACAGAATTAGTGAATTGTGCATAATTGGTGTAAAACTGGCTATTAAAAGTTCATCCATGAACGATAATTTGGATTTGGGTGGACACTTGTCTCTTAACAAACTTAAGCTGGCCATAGATGGGTATGGAACAAAAATTCTTAGGGAAAGTCAGCTTCAAAAATTCTTAGGGAAAGTCAGCTTTAGAGCCACTGCTGTTTAACTCCCCCACTGTGAATTTGCCACTTTACTCTATTGAAACACCCCCAACCCTTAAAAATATAATATTAATACATACCTCCTTTCCAGATGTCTTGGGTGCATGGTGATGTAGAGCTACAATCTACAGATCTTACTGCGAGTCAAGTGCGAGGGATGGAGCCATTTTGCCCTGGCCCACAGGAAGTGGGTTGAATGATGCTGGTTGTCATTCAACTTGGAAGAAGACCACAGCTGCAATAGTAATCCTGCGGGGGGCTGCATTGGAGATGGTGTAAGTATAGCAGGCAGAGCGTCTTTTTAAATTCTTTTACAGATGCTGTGGACATATCTTTTTTTTTTGTTATAATATAATTTTTTATTTTTTATTTTAGAAACACTTCATCATTTACCATCAATCCCATCATTCATTATGTTACATATCTTTTACATCTGATGATATATACCAGTATATACAGTGGCTTGCGAAAGTATTCGGCCCCCTTGAACTTTTCAACCTTTTGCCACATTTCAGGCTTCAAACATAAAGATATAACATTTTTATTTTTTGTGAAGAATCACCAACAAGTGGGACACAATTGTGAAGTGGAATGAAATCTTTTGGATTTTTGAAACTTTTTTAACTAATAAAAAAATGAAAAGTGGGGTGTGCAAAATTATTCGGCCCCCTTGCGTTAATACTTTGTAGAGCCACCTTTTGCTGCGATTACAGCTGCAAGTCGCTTGGGGTATGTCTCTATCAGTTTTGCACATCGAGAGACTGAAATTCTTGCCCATTCTTCCTTGCAAAACAGCTCGAGCTCAGTGAGGTTGGATGGAGAGCGTTTGTAAAGAGCAGTTTTCAGCTCTTTCCACAGATTCTTGATTGGATTCAGGTCTGGACTTTGACTTGGCAATTCTAACACCTGGATACGTTTATTTGTGAACCATTCCTTTGTAGATTTTGCTGTATGTTTGGGATCATTGTCTTGTTGGAAGATAAATCTCCGTCCCAGTTTCAGGTCTTTTGCAGACTCCAACAGGTTTTCATCCAGAATGGTCCTGTATTTGGCTGCATCCATCTTCCCCTCAATTTTAACCATCTTCCCTGTCCCTGCTGAAGAAAAGCAGGCCCAAACCATGATGCTGCCACCACCATGTTTGACAGTGGGGATGGTGTGTTGAGGGTGATGAGCTGTGTTGCTTTTACGCCAAACATATCGTTTTGCATCGTGGCCAAAAAGTTTGATTTTGGTTTCATCGGACCAGAGCACCTTCTTCCACATGTTTGGTGTGTCTCCCAGGTGGCTTGTGGCAAACTTTAGACGAGACTTTTTATGGATATCTTTGAGAAATGGCTTTCTTCTTGCCACTCTTCCATAAAGGCCAGATTTGTGCAGTGTACGACTGATTGTTGTCTTATGGACAGACTCTCCCACCTCAGCTGTAGTTCTCTGCAGTTCATCCAGAGTGATCATGGGCCTCTTGGCTGCATCTCTGATCAGTCTTCTCCTTGTCTGAACTGAAAGTTTAGAGGGACAGCCAGGTCTTGGTAGATTTGCAGTGGTCCGATACTCCTTCCATTTCAAAATGATCGCTTGCACAGTACTCCTTGGGATGTTTAAAGCTTGGGAAATCTTTTTGTATCCAAATCCGGCTTTAAACTTCTCCACAACAGTATTACGGACCTGCCTGGTGTGTTCCTTGGTCTTCATGATGCTCTCTGTGCTTTCAACAGAACCCTGAGACTATCACAGAGCAGGTGCATTTATACGGAGACTTGATTACACACAGGTGGATTCTATTTATCACCATCAGTCATTTAGGACAACATTGGATCATTCAGAGATCCTCGCTGAACTTCTGGAGTGAGTTTTCTGCACTGAAAGTAAAGGGGCCGAATAATTTTGCACGCACCACTTTTCAGTTTTTTAATTGCTAAAAAAGTTTAAAATATCCAATAGATTTCGTTCCACTTCACAATTGTGTCCCACTTGTTGGTGATTCTTCACAAAAAATTAAAATTTTATATCTTTATGTTTGAAGCCTGAAATGTGGCAAAAGGTTGAAAAGTTCAAGGGGGCCGAATACTTTCGCAAGCCACTGTATATATATAAAAACCAACAAGGAAAAAAAGGGGGGGGGGGGGGTTGGGGAGAAGTAGAGTGAAATCCTTCTTCTTTCATAATACTTATTATTAACAATACGCCATTACATACTTTAATAATACTTCAGAGACCTAACTATCCGATGCGTAATAACACTACAAAATCATTGTATTGATTCTTATTTACCAGGTGTTATGTGGCAAAAAAAGTGAATTAGGAATCACCATCATATTTAAGAGAAAAAAAGTATCATCAGTAATATAATAGTGCAACTATCACTAAGCACCTATTCCTCAAAAAAAAAAAAACATTTCCCAACCCCATTTCAAAAAAAGGAGGGGGGTGTGGGGAGATGTAAAATGGAATGCTTAACAAAGCTTATGTGACCAATACATGCTTTATTGAACCACCAAGGACTCAACCGCTTTGGTCAGGAACAACCCTACCATATCATTATATTCAATTCTTACAAACCACGTGTTAAGTGCAAAAGAAAAAAAAAATTGTGTTTAAGATAACAAAAAAGAAAAAAAAATGTTCAATATTATAGTTCCACAATAACAAACCCCACCACAAAAAAAACAAGAAACCAGAATGTTATTATCCTCGTCCACATTATGTTGTGTCTTATTTATGTGTTCTCACAACTTCTATATCCAAAAGAAAAAAAATATGCTCAGTTGGTTATTCCCAACCTCTCTATTGAAAAACAATCCTCCCATCCAATATCCCTTTTATCCCCCTCCCAAATAACTCTCAGTGTATCATCTCAATAAAACTAACCCCATTCAGTAGACAAAAAAAAAGCATCCAGACCTTAAATCCACAAAGAGAACTAAACCAGAACAGAGTGTTTATATATGGTTCTTACGTCTGTTCCACCGATATCTCTGGAGAGTAATATAGCCATCCTACCCAGGTGTCTTTAAATTTATCGTATTGATCTCCAACCAGGTGTATCCATCTCTCAGCTTCCATTATTCTATCCACCTCCCTTTTCCAATCTCCTAACGTAGGGAAATTTGTATGTTTCCAGAACCTAGGTATGATATTTTTGCAGCGTTCAACAGATGTGGTGTAATACTTTTTTTAAAAAATTTAATAGAAGATGGTATCCTATGGAAAAGAAAATATAGGGAAGAAAATTCTATAGGTCTTAACGTCAGTTTCTTTATCCAAGGGGCAATTTCCTCCCAAAATAATTTAATCTTGGGGCATGCCCACCATAAGGAGAAAGGAGCCCCTTTGTTCACACCCCCTCCAACACTGGACATTCGCCGTTGGGTACATCTGTGCCAGCCGCACCGGAGTACGGTACCATCTGGTGAGAAATTTTTAAGACATTTCTTGTATTTGGGAGCTTCCAGATGTATAATGTGTTTCCCTAATCAGTCTCTGGATTTGTGCTGATGTAAAATTTTTACCCAATTCTCTTTCCCATTCTCTAATAAAGTATGGGATTGAGATCTGTTGGGCACTAAGAACCATTTTGTACATTCAGGACAATAAATGTCTTTAATCTTGGATATCAACACACCAAGATTCAAAGGTGGTAAGTGAGTTTAAGGGTCTATCCTGGGATTTTAGTTTATTAAATAAATACATTATTTGTCGATACTTCCAAGTGGCCATTGGTATATCCCTCAAAGACGTTATCAGCCTTGCTAAGGGCAACAAAGTGCCTCTTGGTGCAAACCTGGCACATGTGGCCTTCCTGTCCCTTCCCCATAGATTTAAACTTCCCTCCTCTTCCCCTGGGGGAAACCAAGGGTACCCTCCCAGTGGGGTTAAGGGTGATACTGGAGGTGCGTACTTCCAGGAACTATTCAATCTATCCCATACAGACAAAGTTGTCCTGGTCAATGGCGATACCCAGTCTGACAGGCCCCTAGAGACAGCCGGGATCCACGGGGATCCCGCAAAGTCTCTACCTGCCAGTGTCTTCTCCAGGGGCACCCAGAGTTTATTCAAGGAGTCATGACACCAGTTCAAAATTCGCACCAATGTCATAGCTTTGTAATACAAAGCTACATCGGGAAGCCCTATTCCCCCTTCCTGTTTATGTCTCTGTAATATATCACATGCTAACCTAGGATGTTCATCTCCCCACACAAAGGTTGTGAAAGCCCTCCGTATTTGTTTAAAAAAAAGTCTGAGGAAGTGCCACTGGCACCGTATAAAGGATTTAAATAATTCTAGGCAATATACTAATTTTAAGGGCATTCACTCTGCCAAACCACATCAACAGATGGCCTTTCCATAATTAAGGTCATATAAACGCCTTAAATATAAAGAAAAGAAAAATCTTGCGCTAACGAAACAAAATTCAATAACCGGTGCAGCTGCTCGTGTAAGTCAAAAATACAAAAAAGACCCAAAACAATTCATATAAAGTGACAAGCGCGCATCCAAACAAAGTATATAATAATACAATGTATGTGAACCCAAAAAAGTGTTTTTAAAACACTGTTAATGTGACAACAATTCATATATAAAAAATCAATGAAAAAATATGTGAAAAAATTAGTGTATCCAATCTAAAAAGTATACCAACATGTTTCAAACACACTGTGCGATTATTATGCGCATAAATAGACGCAAAGGTGTAACACTGCCCCTTTATTTTACCCTTCACAAAAAGAAATCAGCCTGCTCTTATTTCAACGGGTATCAGGGGGCTATTGTAACACCCCTAGCCCTTGGAATGGGGGATGGCGCATGAAACCACTGATTAAATGGGAAAAGGGACATACGTGGTGTCGACCCTGCTGTGAAGTGCGTCTCCTGTAGAAACACTATTTCTGCCCCCAGGTGGTGGAGTTCACACCAGAGACGGCCCCTTTTACAAGGTGAACAGAGCCCCCTTATATTATAACAAAATAATCTTCACATTATCCGCCATAACCCATTTTGTACGTACAACTCATTAAATCTATTATTTCTCCCTCCATTAAATCGACATCTGTTCTCTCCACAAAAAACCCCACTCTGTCCATAATACTCCATAGATGCATCTGGCTGAAGGAGAAAAAAAACATAATAACACATATCCCACATTTGTGGCCTGTCCACTAATTGGGGGACAAGCATGAGATGGGGAAAATCCCCCGTACCCGGAGTCATCCTCCCTTCTGCACTTTGCGGAATACCAAGTCCCTTAACTCGGGACCAACCTATTGGGGGAAAAATGTTAAAAGGCATGAGCAGAAACCCTGTTATTCTCCGGGCTTCCAAGAATACTTTATACAATGACTACCTATTACCCCATTCCAAAATTTCAGTCAACACCTATCAATAAGGAAGAGAAATTCTTCTTTACAAAAATATGCTTATATGTGCAGACCCTTCTAAACTCCTTTTACTAACTTAGAACAGTAAATTCTCTTTGCTTAAATTCAAGCCTTAAGTTCAAGTCGGCCCGACCGTAACTAAACTTGTCCTTATCTAGCTGAGTGATTTTTCCGTCATCCTCTGGCCATAACTTGATACCATCGCTAAGGACGTTGTAGGGGGGACTGGGACCGGGGGGAATCTCCAATCCGGAAAGTCCACTGAAGCTCCAATATTTCTAAAAAATGTTGCAGGTCATCTTTGGTTCTAAGTGTCACTGTTTTACCATTCTGGGTAGCTGTTATACGAAAAGGGAAGACCCACCGATATTTAACATTAACCAACCGTAAGGCCTCCAGCAATCTGCGTTGCATAAGTGTTCGGTGTGTTAAATCTGGAAACAAGGATAGCTGAGCTCCTTCAAAATCCACTGTAGGGCTATTGCAGACTGCTTTCATAATGGTTTCCTTCACTGCATATCTATGCAATTTACATATAACATCTCTTGGTTTATCTGCATTTTGTGGGACAGAAGATAATGCTCGGTGTACCCTATCTACTTCAATCTTATCAAGTGTAGATTCCCCCAAGATTTGACAAAATAGACCTGACACACTTGAAAGCAAATCGGGGGGTCTGATTTACCTCCGGCATACCCCTTATACGTATGTTCTGCCGACGGTCCCTGTTTTCTTGATCATCAATTTGATCCATAAGGGAGTTCAATACCTTCTCATGATATTTTTTCTGGGTGTCTGCCACTGCTTGTTTAATATCATCTTGACCTGTCTCCACTCTGTCTCAATACTGCTATGTCCTCCCTGAGCCCTTCTGAGAGGCCAGGCATGGATATTGGTTGTCCATTCTTGTCCATTTGTAGGTCACTGCTGGGTGTTATAGTCCCACTGTTTTCCCCAACCTTATCCACTCCAAAGGCCATTCCATACCTCAGTGGACTTCCCTCTGTCCCTCCGTAGCCACCATCCATCCCCAGGGGGTCTAGTCCCGGCTCCAAAGGACTGCAGCCACCTAATGGGGGTCCACTCCTGGATACTACAGGGCTGTGGTTTGTTACTGCGCTACTGCCTTGGCCCATGGTTATGGGATCACTGCTAGGTGTTGTACTCCCGACCCAAGGGACCCTCGGCTATGCACTGGGGAGCCGCGTTCCAGTGCCGCAGTCTCTCTCCTCAGATCGGAAGAGCTACTCCTCGTTCCCCCCTGAGCCACCGCCATCTCCACTGCACGTCCGGCCTCTCCGCTCTGTGCCGTCAGGTACGCTCGTAGCCCACCTGATTGGCTCCTGCTCCCGACTTGCGTCTGTGGGGCGGTGTGTGGACATGCTTCCTGCAGGGGAATAGAGAGCCTCTCGCCACCTGATCTCCTGGAGCCCAGGGATCACAGCATGCTCAGTCAGCGTGTCTACTCATGCCACAACCCCCATCTGGTCCAGCCACATCTTGAGTATGCTGTCCAATTATGGTCACCAGTCTTCAGTAAGGATGTGCTGGAGAGAGTCCAGAGAAGGGCAACAAAGCTAATAAGGGGGCTAGAGGACTTCAGTTATGAGGTCCTCCAGCAGCGTTGCTGCTCTGGGTAAGGGCTGTGACCACCTTTTTGGAGGGGGCCACCATATCTACCATTACCCTATTATTATGAAGCTTTTGTATGTGATTTTCATCCTGTTTATTATGATTAATTTGTTATTTTTATTTCTATTTCTGTAGTACTATATATTGTTTCTGTTCCAATAACATCATACTATGCAAACAAAAGCTCCTGAAGAAACGGTGAATGTCCGCGAAGCATGACGAGCATGCTAACATAAATGACACAGGGTGAACTGGCATTACAATCTTTCTCAGTTGCACCGTCTATGTTTGAACATACAGAGAAATGTGTTTTTTTTTATCTATATGTTTTAACATGTTGATGTTAATTTAATAAAACTTTACTTGTTTTATCTGCCTGTTTATCTCCAATGTTATGGTACCATTAATGTCCATTAGCTTCAAACTACAAATTCCTCTATTTCAACAAGACGTAGGAACCTCTTTTGTAATAATTACATTTTTTGGTACTTCATACAACCTTTCTGGAGAATGACACATGAGCACATGCACACTGGCATGCCCCCTGGGGTGTGCAGAGGCTCGATCACAGTGCTCACAGCGGCTGGGGTATCATGTGATCGCTATGACCAATCATAGCAATCACATGATTACACGTGAGCAAAACTATAATGTATGGAAGCCATTCATGACAGCTTGCTTACTATTGTGATGCTGTGATTGGCCCACGACTATCACATGGTACCTGGGCAAATCACTGTAGCCAATCACAGCATCAAAATAGTAAGCAAGCTGTCATAAATGAAAGCCATTCATGGCAGTTAAATATATTGCTTATAACAGTGATTATAATGGTGTCTTGTGTCCTGATTGGATAGATTGATAGCTGCGCAGCCATTGGCTCCTGCTGCTGTCAATCATATTGAATGACGCGGGGGCCGGGGGCGGGGCTGAGTCCTGCTGTCTGTGTCAATAGACGCAGCAGCAGGACACAGGAGCGCGCCCGCACGGGTGCCCCGAGGGAGGGTGCTTCTCCGACGGGGCACTTGAGAAAAGGAGGAGCCAGGAGCGCCGCTGAGGGACCCCAGAAGAGGATGATCGGGGCCACTCTGTGCAAAACAACTGCACAGAGGAGGTAAGTATGACATGTTTGTTTTTTTTTTAATTTTTATTTACTTTTAGATAGCTTTTAAACCTCTAATTGCCATAGTACCATGTTACAATCATGTGCATTGCATGGCAATCATGGTTTAACTCAAGTGGTGAGGAGGCAACATATTGCCTCCTCACTACCTGTCAAACACTATTGGATCGCTTTTCAGGGGAGCAGCAATGCCTGCTGCACTCGTGAATGAGCCCTTAGTGCTCGCCCACATGTAAAATTTGGGGGGTGGTAGATCCCCACTGTTGAGTCACGGTTTTATCACCCCCAATCCCTACCCTCTTTAGCTACTGAGGCAATAAAAGGTGTACACATGTCACAACAGGAATTAAGCCCCCATTTGCTTTTGGTGGGTGCTACCGCCTGCCAATCGTGACCCGTTCAAGTAAATGGGGCCACTTTGCAAGTGCAGGTTCCAAGTGGATAAAGCAGGTGGTGAGAAAGCAACACAATGCTGCCTGCTTTAACCCCTTGTTTGCTGTGCTTATAAGGTTGCAGGAGACTTGCAGAGTGGCCTCATTCACTTGAATTGGGTCATACTTGGCAGGTGCTACAGCCACTAACCATGACAGGGCGTATAACTAAGGCTGTGACATGTATAGACCCCTGGCGACTGCAGCTAAAGGGGGTGCGGCTGGAGTGGGGGTGATAAAAACACATCTTAACTATGGGGTTTTACTGCTGGCACAACTCTGCTAGCCAAGATAAGAGCGGAAGTGCAGTTGGTGTAACTTTACATGGGACAAGAGCCAGGACTACAGAGGAGGCATCGCCTTATGCGGCACTTGCTACCTACTATAGTCCCTTTGCATTGCACTCTGATGCTCTGGGATGGCAGGTCAGCAAGCCCAGACCGTGATCTACCAGTCACCTGTCCACAATCTACTGGTAGATTGGGATCTACTGGTTGCTGACCCCCGCACTATGGTGACACTGAACTACACTGATGATGTAAAAGAAAATAGTAAAAAAAAAATTGAATTTATTGAAACAGCATATTATAATACATACAGAAAATGTTGTGGGTTGTACTGTATAATATTATACAGAGGGATGAACAAAGAAAATGTTTACATAAGGCCCATTAAGATCAAAAAGAAAGAAAATGTAAAATTGATATACAAGGTTAGGTATACAATGGCAATGTTGAAAATAACATTAATTCTTTAATTCTTTAACGCCATACAAATTGTCATGTTAACTCAGTCTAATGAAATAAATGATTGGTGTAATAAGGAATATGTCTATTCTTGTTGTATGGTACTTAGGTACTTCAGTACGACAGAATGTAGATTTTGTGGATACGAGAGAGTCGTATTCTCAGACAGGTGCTCTGTAGTGACTTATATCCTTCAGACAATATGAAAAAGCTCTATGTGCGCCAGATGTCATGGAAATGTGAAGTGGATTCGTTGGCCATCGCCAAAGTCTCTTCCCTGGCATAAACATCTACTTCCGTCAACCACTCTTTGACAGTTTGGACTTATTTATACTCCCATTAGTGTGGTATTAACGTCTTAGCTGCGTTTAGCAGGTGTCTCTCCAGGAGAGAAGGTTGACGTGGAGCAAATAGCATGCCATATTCAATGTCAATTTGCTTGATGTGATGTGTGAGATCCAATATTTGATTTGTGTCCAAAAAATTTTGGGCAATGTCACCATATGTGAGTGAGGGTGCCTTCATCCTGGTTGCATCTCCCAAATATTATTATTCCCTTACACAGGGAGCCAAACCTGAGAATGATAATCTACAGGTTGAGGTCACCAAGATGTTAAAAAAAAGTGGCATAGTAAAGTGGTGTTAGGGTTAGGTGGATCTGGTGACAATGTGCAGTGGAGCTTCTGGATTTCAATGACGGCACTGGCCAAGCCCCAAGCCCAAGAGCTGATTGATTCATTAGAGTGTTACATGCTTGTGCGCTATTTCTTCTTCGTAAAATGAATGTCTTTGGGATCTTTCTTGCCATCTTGGAGTGGAGGGCGGGCTGATCCAGTGACATCTCAGTGTGCAGGAATCTGTCCCTGGTGGTTGGTTGGGTTAATGTGAACAAGTGCCCTTATTTACAGATATAATTGTAGACATACAGTATATTCTAAGGATTTTCTAGACGTTACCTATAAATGAAAGCTACTTGTATGTGAGTTGGTTCAGAATTGCTTTAGGTAGACAATAGACTAAATTCACAAAGCTTTACCACAAGAGTAAAGCCTTGTACACACGACCAGATTATTGGACGAATTTTCGTCAGTTTTTTGTTTGATGCTAGTCTCAAATCTAAAGTGAAGAGGGTACTCACTATCAGAAAATTTTCTGAGGACAAAATTCAACGTCAGAAGTGACGTAATGTGTTGAATTGTTTTGTATGTGTTCTTTCATTTCTGAGCATGCTTAGTCTTCCTCTTCAGATTTTTCTTTGTCAAAAAACCGACTATCATTTTCAAATCTCATTGAACTCAGCTAAAAATAACTGTAATTTTTTTTTAAATATAAGTATACTTATTATTATTATTATTATTATTATTATTACCCCTGCACTGCTCCTTGCCTTCTCATTGCAGGTGGTGGTGTACAGCAACCCTCAATTCATAGTTAGAGGATTACAGCAATAGATGAACAGCAGAGACAGTCGAGATTTTGCATAGCTGACAAAGGAAAGATTCCTGTAGTTTATCCTTAAAAATCTGTAGTTTATCATTTTTTTGATAATGATGAAGCAGTTCTAAAAGATGAGAACAAGATACATATCTGGGGTATAAATGTAACAATAAACAAGCTACTTTTAAAGCAGTATATAACCCAAAACCTAAACTTTCATGTATTGCAGCTTACCAATCATTATTTGTAGTGGTTGCATTATTTTTCTTTTTTAGGCTTTTTTTCCTTTTATTTTCATCTGGTGATCCAACCAGTAACACACGTCCTGTCTTAAAGTGTTTTTTGATGGAGGAGCAATGCAGACACCCTTGGATAGCATAATTGTCAGTCTGAGGGAGTGTAGTATTAGATGTACTCGTAGATTTAAATCCACTAACAAAATAAGGCTGAACTCCAGCTAACACTTTATAAGCTAACAACAACTAACAAAGCCATCCACAACTTAGCCCCCAGCTACATCACTAACCTAGTCTCAAAATACCAACCTAATCCTTCTCTTTGTTCCTCCCAAGACCTCCTGCTTTCTAGTTCCCTTGTCTCCTCCTCCCATGCTCACCTCCAGGACTTCTCCAGAGCCTCTCCCATCCTATGGAACTCCATATCCCAATCTGTCCGGCTATCTCCTACTCTGTTTTCCTTTAGACGATCCCTGAAAACCCTTCTCTTTAGGGAAGCCTATTCTGCCCCCACCTAACAACTGTACTTTTATTTTCTCCATCAGTTCATCCCCCAGAGTTATAACCTTTAGTATCACTTGACCCTCCCTCCTAGATTGTAAGCTCTAACGAGCAGGGCTCTCTGATTCCTCTTGTATTAAATTGTATTGTAACTGTAATGTCTGCCTCATGTTGTAAAGCGCTGTGCAACCTGTTGGCACTATATAAATCCTGTAAAATAATAATACTACTACTAATAATATAAAGCAGTTACAGCAGTAGTTTTCTCCCCTTTGGGATAAAGGTTTTACATAAATAAATAAAAGCTGACCATTGTAAGCACCCCATGTCAGTGTTAAATGGTTTGTCTTAACCCTCTAATGGCTACATCTGCAGGACAGTTTGTTCTGCTGAGAAAAACAACAGACTTACTGGCAGGATCACTAGGTGAAAATAAAACAAAGAAAACCGAAAAAAGGAAACAAATACGGTAATAAATGTTTGCTTTTGGGTGTAATGCCAATTTAATGACATTTCTGCAGAAAAAAAAAGTTCAAGTTCAGTAAGCCATAAACTAAAGCTGACTACATTGATCAAAATTTGGCCAGTTCAGCAGGGTCTAAATTTTGACCAGTGTGTGGCTGTTCCTCATTGACAGAAGTCGATCATTCAATCAACTTCTTTCAAAGGGACATGTTGGAAAACATTTTCTCAATCAGTGTTTGCAGCCGCTGATCAATGTATTCTGACAGCTGTGTGTGCTTCTGTCAGAATACAATGTCTTAGCCAAGAGGAATTCCTCCATTCACCTCGTTTGTGTGAATGGAGGAAACTAACAGTGTATGGCCAGCCTACATATGACTGCATCCAGGCTTGGACACCCATCCCTAACCACAGGTAACCACTTGATGTGTGGCTACATGGAATCTGTGACAGCTGCTGTCAGCCTGTCAATACTTTGTACAGGCTGAGCAGTTGCCGCTATTTGCATGCACCTGTCATTCCAGCTGCAATAATGCGATTCTTGCTGCTGGAATCCGGTGTGTGTGGCTGAACGACCATGTAAAGGAGGACTTAGTCTATTCCACAACTCCTGGGTCAACTGCAGGGGAATTTTGGTATTGCAATGTAACTTTGGAGGTCCATTTACTTCTTTGTGGTACGGTAATTTATGTGTGCATGTTGTATTAAAGTGAATCTTCACCCATGAAATCACCTTTCATCTTTTCGATCACACCGCCCCTTTGCTACACAAATAGGCTTTTTTCTTTGCTTTGCTTTCTTAGATCTTTTCTTGCCAGAAATCACCCCCATTCCTGAGATCGCCTTGGTAAATTATATCAGTGCCTCAGGTGCACCCTGGGATATGTGGCGTGCATATCCCCGGAGGCAATGGGAGCACTGCATGTCATTCAGTAAAGTAGGAAGGAGGAGGGCCCAACAGCGCGTCATTGGAAGGCTGCTCCTGAACCCAGAAGAGCTGGCCGTCTCCCGGTGACATCACAGGCGAAGACCGAGCAGCAGCTGCTGAGAAGAGGATCTCAGTAGGACAACGCTAGATCTGCTGGGTGGGAGAGTGTATGAATTGAGGACAACCCAGCATCAGATAAGCAGGGAGGAAAAAAAATAGGGGGGAGGGTGAAGATCCTCTTTAAAGAGGAGCTCCAGTCATATTTGTGTCTGTTGAAAGTCAGCAGCTACAAAAACTGTGAAATGTGAAATGAATAGGCTGCCATGCCGATAACTGAATGTGACCCTTTTTTAATGTAAAGCACCAAAAGACACTACTCTGTGTTGCAGTGTGCTGCAGTGCTGGTGTGTAACGGTGTCATTCAAAATGAATGGCACCAGGGGCGCCGCTAGGGGGTGGCTTTTGGGGCTATAGCCCCGAATCTGGGGCCAATAGCCCCGAGTCTCTGCAGCGGTCCCCAAGGGGAGGGGAGGCTCTCTGGGGACCCTTATGTAAGTGGGGGGCTCTCTGGGGACCCTGATGCAAGGGAGAGGCTCTCTGGGGACCCTAATGTAAGTGGGGGGCCCTCTGGGTACCCTGATGAAAGGGGGAGGCTCTCTGAGAACTCTGATGTAAGGAGGAGGCTCTCTGGGGAACCTAATATAAGGGGGGCTCTCTGGGGACCCTGATGTAAGTGGGGGGCTCTCTGGGGATATATATACACACACACGTATATTACTGTATATACATGTGTATGCTTGCCCAAGCATATGACTTTCTTTACCTTCTTTACTACGCTGCTATGGGCTCTAGCCCCAGATCTTTTGTAGACCTAGCAACGCCCCTGAATGGCACCACAGTGCAGTAACACATGTTACATGCATTAGTTTTACCTTAGTGTCAATGGGCCCTAAATACAATAGGTCCCTATGGGAACCACTGTGTTTTAATAGCTGCATTGGAGTCCATCAAACACTGTAAGCAAATCTTGACAAGGGTCTAGTTTTTCTTTAAAAGGGGTATGGCGGAACACCTGGCACCCAGCTTGGGTGCTTCCGCCAGACAGTGCCTCCTGCTCTTCAAACCCTTCTAGCAGACCGAGAGCTAATGCCAGCCCTTTTACCCCAAGCATCGTACACAGACAAGATGTTGAGGCAAAGCAAAAGGAATGATTGTTTATTGAACAGAAGTACAGGTTTTTATACACTTCAAAAGTAGGTCAAGTCACCACATGAACAATAAAACCAAATATTACCCAAAACATCACACAATGGTTCAATAACAAGGTAGAGTTGACACAAAGCAAATCCCATCATGTAGGGACCTCCAAGAGTTAGCCAGATTAGCCAACAGACAGAAAATATAGGTGACTCAGTTAACTCAATTAACAATGGGAATTCACACCTAGATATTGCTTTGATAAATCAGGGATCCCAGAGCGTCTGGCAACAGTCTACAACAGTCTATGAGACAAAACTTATACAATGCTCCAGCAGTCTGAAAAAGTGGAATTCATTTATCTTCATAGATTTCTTGAGGGATATTGTTGATAAATATTTCTGTCCCAAGTGAAGGAGGCGCTCCAACCCAGTCTGCAGGAGGGCCACCATCTTTCCATCCACTCCAGAAAGGAAGCCTTGTCTTTATTGAGAGAATTATTCAAAGCCTTGCTATCAGCATTCATCATTTGGCTGTCTATCATTAGAAAATGATCTGCTCTCTCCATGGGCCATAATCAGTACGTAGGAAGCTTGCCCCTAGTCCTCTCCAAAATCACCTGTACTGGTTGGTCTTTCACAAGGGGGTGTTAAAAGGTTACTAAGAAGATGGATGTTAATTTGATAAGTGATTTTGCATTTTCTTAGCAACCCCCCTTGATACTCTACCTGATATAAAGGATCAATTGCACTTGACTAGAAGCAAAATTACTGCAGTGCAGAGGACTATTGTTTTGTTCAAAGTGTGCATTCAGGACTGACCAATCAGATTTTACCTTCCATCATTTTAAAAGAGAATAGTGTAAGCTTACTGCAGACGTTTTTTTTTTGTTTTTTTTTTAATTTATCAAATAGACTGCACATGTTATTTTTAAAGGTTTTGAACTCTGCACATTGTCTATTTATTTATTAAATAAGCTCATTAGTCTTACATATATGGTTTGCTTGAGAGAAACCCGTGTGCTTGTCGAGTAAATCCCATCCCCAGAGGTTGCAAAATACTCATTTCAGCAGCGTCTTATCAAGTAATTACATTACAAATTCAGATTGCTCACAGAGTGATCAATTTATAATTATCAAATGACATGGAATTCAAAGGCACAGATTTACACAGCTTTATTAAAAGGATTTATAGGTCATTCCCAGTTTCCCGTGCTGACGTGGCAGTTGTGTGATTCTGTCTGCGCTGTCAACGTGAACGACAGGTTGTTTCTTGAACAGAAAACCTTGAAGTAAACCTCAAATTGACCCCCAATCCAAAATAGAATATTTTTCAAAATCATTTTCTTCTTCCTGCGCTTCTTTAATCATTTGCCTCCCAAGCCTATTCTGACACCTCTCATATAGATGTAAAAATATGCTTTTTTAAACTAGATAATTACTTAGAACCCCCAAACATTATATATTTTGTGAAAGCAAAGACCTGGGGGAAAAAAATAATGGCAGTTGCAATTTTTTATGTCACATAATATTTGAGCAGCAGTTTTTCAATTGCAAATTGTTTTGGAAAAGCGACACATTCATGATTTAGGTCCACACAAACACAATAGAATACGCTATTGTTTGGTAAAATATAAAGGATGATGTTGCACCGAGTAAATAGACACCTAACATGTCACGCTTTAAAACTGTACGTGCCCATGCAATGGTAGCAATCTTCATAATCTCCATTGGCGACGCTTTAAAAGCCCTTACAGGTTACGAGTTTAGAGTTACAAAAGAGGTCTGGTGCTAGAATTGTGTAAGTGGTCCCCTGCGCTACCAGGTAAATGTGATCATTCCAAAACAAAAAATATATTTGTGACTAAAACAATTAATGGTGATGGAAATGCTGCAAAAACAATGTGTTCACAGTACACTCAAATAGCAATAAATAAATAAAAGTGATCTTGCGCAATTCCTCTAGCGTTACTCTGTGTATAACATCATAATCCAAAACAATATATCCAAACCAATCAATATCATGAATGGTTAATAAACCAATTGATAAAACAGGAAAGTTCAAATATCAATATGTAGACTCCTTCTGAGTTGAGCTTCCACCAAAAACAGTGCTTTCACCAAACAGCTCAGTGCTCTCAGAATTCTCACCTCAATAATGTGAATAGAAAGCCTGGTGGACAAATATATGGGCTGATGGTCCGTCCTTGGTGTATTTCTTTCCTTATCTCCTCTATATGGCTCTTAAAGTATCGCTAATGGCTCCGAACCACATGCAGGGATGAAATGGACAGAATGCCTCCCATAGTGTAATATAATTTAAAATGGAACAATTTATTAAAAGACAAATGGGTGCTTACATCAATGTAGATTAAAAAGTGCCTAAATGTAAAAACAACGGCGTTTGATCGCCTCTCACATCACGTCCAGTCCGCTATTCATTATGGCCCGCCCTATGCGTTAAGTCACGTGATTTCATCAGGGGAACCGGATTGGTTGACTAGTGATTGTATTGATCTACTGGGGACAGGAAGCCAATCAGCGGCCATTTTGTTGAAGTCAATGTCCGCAAAACATCGCGCCCATTTTCTATGTGATCTTATAGCTGTTTTTCAAATAATAGAGGGCCACAAAAGAAATCACTGTGGCCATTTTTTGTAGTGCATATTTCAGTACATCGGCCATTTTCTTGAAGGTTAATTTGATGAATAACCATCTAACCTCAAAGGCTAAATTGAATGAATAAAATTATTAACAACGATATATGTATGAGGGAAAGAAGATACTAAATGAAAAATCTTGTATAAGGGTGAGATATAAGAAAATATCTAAACTCAACTGCCCTTTCAGTATTGCAACTTATAAAATCTTTAATGAGGTAGGTATAACCTGTTCTAGTAGCCTCAAATTCCATTCTTTTCTTTTCTTTTTCTTTTTTTTGAGTGTTGGCAGGCATAGCAATATTTACATGGAAAAAAACTTTCCCTGTAAAAAATTGGAAATTTCTTTTGAAAGGTGGTTCCACAAAATTTTTCACGATAATATCTCTCAATGTTGGAGCCCCTTTTATAGACAATATTGTGTTTTTTCAGTAAAATACTGTGTAAATGTTTATCACTTTTCAATATATTTCGTTTGATCAATTTTTCCACTTCTTTGTGTTGAACATTGTAGTCTAGCAGTAGACAAGGAGCTTCCGAATATTGTTGAATTCTTTCGTTGGTTTGTAGCATAGATGTCCTATCCATTTTGCTCACATGATCAATTTGATTCTGTATAAATGCTTGAGTATAACCTTTATCCTTGAATCTCATTCCAATTAGTTCAGCTTCAGTTTAGAGTCATGAAGTCTTCTTCCTTTGTACAATTCCTCTTAATTCTAATAAGTTGGCCTTTTGGAATATTTAATAGCCATGGTTTAAAATGACAACTATCCATGAATAGGTAGCTACTTGCATCTACGTTTTTTAAAATGCATTTAGTGAGAAGTTTATTTCCATCTATTCTTATATCAAGATCTAAAAAATGTATAGATTTCTAATCAATATTCCATGTCAGACGTATGTTCTTTTTTTTTTTTTTTTTCTTCCACAAAAAAGATTTTATTGAGAAGTAATCACAATTACATGTATAGGCAGTTGAACAGATTTTGACAGATGCTCCATGACATTTTATACAATAGTGATACAATAAGTGTTGATGCCATTAACGTCATGGGAAATACAAGCGTATGGTAGGAAAATAAGAATGCATAAGAGGAGAACCCGCTAAATACTTTACTACGAGACATTTTCTGTATACAAGTATTATAGGAATCAGGAGTACTTTGTGTGGTCCATTTACACCAGGATCAGTCACATAGTAAGTAAGAGTATGAGACTTGTGTGGAACTAAAACGGGAAGGTCTGTCTCTATTAGGTCCTAGACTGTGTCGTGTTGTCACAATCTGATATTGCGGAGAGGTTATGTATGGGTATGGGTAAGAGGGGAATATACGTTGGGTGAAATGGGAGTAATAGAAAGGTTTAGAAGGGGAAACTGTGGGGGATAGGGAAAAACAGAGGGGGGAGAGGGAAAAAGAGGAAGAATATAGAGGAAGGATATACGTACGGTGTTAGGGTAAAGAAGGGGGGAGAGGATAGGGGGTAGGGGGCCGCCCCCCCTCCCCAGCCAGCCCACCCCGTATTTAGGGGTTTCTGAGGTTTTTCTCGTCTTTCAAGAGAGGGAAAATATTATATTGGGAAGTACGACTTATAACAATTAGTGCTTTTGAAATGTGACCAGCAGGCCCATAGATTGGTGAATTTTTGTATGCGGTCTTGTGAGATATAGATCAATTCCTCCATCTCCTCTATCTTAGCAATCTTTGTCAACCATTCTCTGATTGTCGGGGGACTGGTTGAGCGCCATTTTACAGGAATGCATAATCTGGCTGCATTTACCATATGCATGGCCAGTGATCTGTGGTAGGATCTTTTAGGTAAGGTTGTATGATGGAGGAGATATTGTGCTGGTTCGAAATCCAGGGTGTATGTAGTGACTCGTTGTATTATGTCGTGAACCTCCCTCCAGAAAACCTGAAGGATCGGGCATTCCCACCATATGTGGATCATAGAGCCCACGTCTTTATTACACCTCCAGCATATATTTGGGATTGAGGGCGAGAATTTATGTATGCGAGATGGTGTTCTGTACCATTTGGTAAGTATTTTGTACCCATTCTCTTGGATGGCAACATTTAGTGAACCTGTGTGGGTATGAACATGGATGGTTTCCCAATCTTCCTCAGTGAGGTCTATGTGTAGATCTTTGTTCCAGGATGAGCGAAGAGATTCGGTTTGTGAGTGGTGTGGCGTTTCTTGGAGGAGAGAATAGATGGTGGATATTAGGTGTCTTTGAGACGTATTCTGGGTACATAATGTTTCAAATGGGGTTAGTTTTCTCGCCCATGTATTATTGGAGGTAGCAGAGGAGAGAAAGTGTGTCAGCTGTCTATAAGTCCAAAAAGGAAAGTTTTTTGTGAGGGATATGGATTTGAGATTATCATATGGTCGTAGCCAGTCTGCGTGGAAGAAGTGGTAAGCATGGACTTCTTCATGTGGCCACTCTTGTTTTAAGAATGTTTTTGACGACCCCGGGGGGAAATCTGGATTTCCCCTCAGGGAGGTCAAAGGCCCTGGTCGTGAAGATAGTTGAGAGGTTGTCATAGCAGAGGTAAAGGTGAGTAGTGACGGGTAAATGAGTGGGTGTTTCTTGATTGGTTGTGTCCAATGTTTGGATGAGAGCCAGGGGAGGTTGTGTAGATAGCCAGGCATAAAGGAGTTTTCTAGAGTCACCCAGGGTTTCCCTGTTCTGTTAGTACACCAGTCCACTACCCTAGTTAAATGGCAGGCCATGTAATACTTGTAGAGATCTGGAAGTGCAATCCCACCTTTGGCCTTGCTGCAGGTCAGACGAGAGTATTGGATTCTTGGAGGGCTGCCCTTCCAGATAAAGGTCGTACATGCCTTTTTATAGGAACAAAAGAATGCAGGGGGTAAATGTATTGGAATGGTCTGCATTAAGTATAGGAGGCGAGGGAGGACAATCATTTTGATCAGGGCCGAGCGTCCGAACCATGATACGTTAAGTGTGGCCCACTCCTTTAGATCCGTCTGAATTTTCGAGAGGGCATGAAGGAAATTCTGGTCATATAGGTCTGTAAGTTGTTTAGTAATTTGGATGCCTAGGTAAGTAATGGCGGTGCTTTTCCACTGAAAGGGAAAGGAGTCTTGGCAGTGAGTGACCACCTGCGGGGGAAGGGATATGTTCAGAGCGTGTGATTTAGGATAGTTTATCTTAAGATTTGATAAGACCCCAAAATGGTTGATGTCTTTCAATAAGCTAGGCAGGGTGGTGTGAGGTGATTGGAGTGTTAGCAGGATATCGTCTGCGAAAGCTGCTACCTTAAATTCCCTCCGATTTATAGTTATTCCTTGAATGTCCGTATTCGCTCGCAGTCTATTTAAAAGGGGTTCTAAAGTTAAGATAAAAATGAGAGGGGATAAAGGGCATCCCTGGCGGGTACCATTGGTTATTGGGAAGGCGTTTGACAGGAGGCCGTTTGCTTTTACTTTTGCCGAGGGATTGTCATAGAGAGCGTTGATGTAGTTACACATGTGTGGTGGTAAACCAATGCCCTTCAGCACTTCCCGCATATAGTCCCAGGCCACCCTGTCAAACGCCTTCTCGGCATCGAGAGACAGCATGAATCCCTTCGTTCCCGAGGAGGTAAGCCAGTGGTGTATGTTTAAGGTGCGGATGGTATTCTCTCTGGCCTCCCTTCCCGGGACAAAACCCACCTGGTCTGCTGAGACCAGGCCAGGAATCAGGGGCAATAACCTATTTGCTAGCATTTTTGCATATAGTTTGATATCTACGTTGAGTAATGAGATGGGTCTGTAATTGGACGCCAGGGATGGATCCTTATCTGCTTTTGGTATGACTGCTATATGGGCTTCAAGCAGGTTGCCTGGTGGGGTGGAAGGGTCCGACAGGGAGTTGAAGGCATTGAGCATTTGCGGTGAGAGAGTTTCTAGGAAGCTTTTGTAGTAAATTAGTGGTAGGCCGTCTGGGCCTGGGCTCTTGCCTACTTTCATTTGTTTTATTGCCAAACCCAACTCCTCTGTGGTCATGTGGCCTTCCAGGGTAGCAGCCTGTTGTGGAGTTATCGGTTTAGGGCAGTATTGGGCTAGGAAGTCATGAATTTGAGATTGGCGAAGTGAGGTGTTGGGTGAGTCTGTGTTATGGGATGGCAGGTTATATAGTTTAGAGTAAAAGCTTTCGAAATGGGCTGCAATGTCCTCATTTTTAGAGAGCACCGCACCCCCATCGGTACGAAAGTGATGAATTATGGAAGAGGTCTTGGCCGCTTGTATAGTGCGTGCAAGCAGTCTCCCACTTTTGTTACCGTGTTCGTAGAACACTTTTTGTCTGAGCACATATTGACGCCTTGTGCGTTTCCCTAGTTCCTCCAATAGAGTGGATCTAGCATAAAGGAGGTCCTGTAGTGTGGAGTGGGATGTGGATTGTTTGTGTGTTTTTTCGAGTCTATTGATAGTTTCGATGAGGGATGCAATATGGGCCTGTCTGATTTTTTTCTCTTTTGTTGCCAGGGCTATGAGTTTCCCCCTTATGACACATTTGTGGGCTTCCCAAAGCGTGACCGGGGTTATATCTGGGGAGGAGTTTTCTTGAAAGTACTGTTGGAGTCGGGTGTTTATTTGTCTCACTACGTCAGGGTCTTTAAGGAGGGATGGGTTAAGTCTCCATGTCTTGGTTCTGGTATTGTAGTCTGGGAACGTTAAAGTGATCGTGATGGGGTGATGGTCTGATAAGAACATAGGTTCTATTGTGGCGTGGGAGAGAAATGTTAAGTCTGTTTGGGATAAAAATATGTAATCAATTCTCGAGTATTTTTGGTGTGGGGAGGAGAAGAATGTATAATCTTTGTCAGTTCTGTAATTGGAGTTTAATTTGTAGTAGTGCCCGATAGGGGAGTGCAGAAGCTCCCGTAGAGGAATCTAAATTTGGATTTAGTGGGACATTGAAATCGCCACCAAGAAGTAATATACCCTCTTGAAATGTGGAGAGAAGGTCACAAATTCGTCTGAAGAAAGTTACTTGGTGCTCATTTGGGCAGTACACATTAGCAATTGTGATTAGTTTTGATGCGTAAGTGCCTTTAATAAAAATGTATCTACCCTCTTGATCAACCAGGGAATCTTTCAGTTGAAAGTCAGCGTGTTTGGAGATAAGGATAGATACTCCTTTCGTTTTTGATGTTGGATTCGTAGAGTGGAGTGCATGTTTATATAAATGATTCGACAGTTTGGGGATATGTTTTGTGCAGAAGTGTGTTTCCTGTAACAGGAGGAAGTGGGCTTTGTGTTTAGTCAGTGCTGATAATACTTGCGACCTTTTTTCTGGAATATTTAAACCTTTTACATTTAGTGATAGGCATTTGAGTGAGAGTTGTTGTGTAGAGATTGCAGCTCCCCTTGACATTGTGGGTGTCTATAAGTTCAAAGAGTGCTAAGTTGAGCTAGCTAGTGTCGTGTCCTGTGCACGTGGTGTAAAGTGGATCAATGGGTAGATGAAGGCTGGAGGGAAGGAAGGAGGGGCGGCCCCCGCCCCGTACAGTAGGTGTGAGGTAGAGAAAGTGCAGAATAGACAGAAGGGGTTAGACCCAGTAGAGATAATAGGGTAAAAAGGGAGTGGGAGGGCGGAAAATAGAGGGAGCAGGAGGGGACGGGGGTAAGAGAGGAGGTGAAGAAAAGTCAAAGTAGGTAAACTTAAAGTCTGGGGAGTAAGGGGACGTACCTCAAAGATATAATGGGTACGTAAATAGGGCGCACCGGAGGTGGGCGTAGGCTTGCCTATCCACCTATGGGGTAGATGTCCGGATTAGTAGCTCTAGTCCGTATGGACAGCTGTGTGGGGTAAGCGAGCTGTGGTAGGAATGAGTGCTGCAGCACTATGGAGGACGAATCATGCTAAATAATAGTGGTTGGGGGCTTGTAGATGTGTGCATTAGACTGCATTATGGGAATTTGTGTGTGGGTGATCAGGGATCATATGACTGTTAGTTCAGTCCTGTGAATAGTAAAATTTTTCGGTACCTTATGTATTATTTCTGGTAATAATAGTGGTATCCCAGGATCCCTGAGATATATCTATGTTTCTGCACAGTAAGTCATTAAACAGAAGGAAAAAGAAAAAAAAAAAAAAAAAAGGGGGGGGGGGATAAGGGGGATAATAAAAGAAAAAGAAAAACTCCCCTCTCAAAACATAATAAACATGTATAAAGTAAACGAGAACAACAACCTATGGTAGCCTGACCTCTTGGGAGCTTAATCATTAGGGAAGGGAGGAGAAACTGCTACTCATAATCTTCTGTGTCTTATTGTAATTAAGTTTGCTCAATATTTCTCTACATTTTGAATTTTCTGCTCCCCTTTTTTAGGGGGGCATACCTGCTAGTGTGGGAGTCTGGATCCCCGCTCCAAGTATAATAAGATGCTTAGGTGGTGCAGAATTTAAAGGGGCGCTCGTATTGGTAGGGATTTGCTGTCAATGGGATGGGTTGGCATCATTTCCTTCCATGCTAGTGGTCACGTAAGGTTGCAGAGAGCTTAATACAGGTGCATAGGGCATGGGTGAGGTATGAAATATCATTGGAAGGGAGAGTTAACTGCAAGTCTGGCGAATATAGGTCGCCCTTACCCTATGTTGAGTAAGAATAAAGGGTTTAAGGATCCAGGCTCCCACTATTTTGTCTTACAAGAACAGTCTTAACCATTTAAAACAAGCAAAACAAGCGTAACATAACTAAGAATAGAAATAAATCCCTTTGCTTTAAGCAAGAGAGAACGGCCCGTTTGGGTAGCTGATGTTATAACCAAGGTAAGTGTAAACCTGGCATTAGTGTTAGGGTTGTGACTGAAAAGGATAACAGATCGGCCACATCTGGCTGAGGCGTTACTCACAAGTCCGGATGAGGTGGTGGTACGTCTGCCAGGGTTATGTATATGCATCTCTTATCTAAGCAAAGGGTTTTCAGTATTAGTCCTTGAAGAGACTGGTGTTGCTCCTTCAGCTAAACGGAGAGGAGGAGAAAAACATAGGGAGGAATAAAACAAAAAGGTAACCGGGGGAGGGGGATAGGTAGCCTGCTAGAAGGGGGGAAAAGTTAGATTCACTGTGTAAAAACAGTATGGTCAGTACAAATGAGGGTGGTGTCTTCTAGTAGTTCCGACGAGGAGTGTCTGCCAGGCCTGGACTGCGTGCTGGGAGGTCTCGGTGGGATTGGTGATCTCCAGGTGATGTAGGGTCCAGTCTGCGGCGTCTGGAGCGTTGTCTTTGGGCCTTGGGAGATGAGTTGTATGAGACTGGCTTCCATGGATCCATAGGGAAGTAGAAAGCATGCCACTCAGGTATGTCCATCTGAGGAATGTCCATTTGTTCGCAGAAGGCGGGTAGATCTTCCGGGGTTCTAAGAAAGGCTGTGCGACCCCTAGTGGATGCCGACAGGCAGAACGGAAATTTCCATCTATATTGGATGTTGTGCGAGCGAAGAACTTCCAGCAGGGGGCGCAGGGTGCGTCTGTTCTGTAGAGTGATTTGAGATAAGTCCTGAAACAATTTCACTTCAGTACCATTGAGTAATATGCGGCCTCTATCTCTTGCTTTTTTAAGAATCTCCTCTTTCAAGGGGAAGTTGACAATACAACAGACAATGTCCCTGGGTGGTTCATTATCGCGGGGAGGGGGTCTTAATGCGCGGTGTATGCGTTCCATTTCTATGGGGGAGTCTGCTGGTCGGCCCAATAGATCATTAAAGATGGAACAAACTGTGTGTTGTAGTGCGGCCTGGTCGACTCCTTCCGGAACCCCCCTCACTCTCACGTTATGCCTGCGTCCCCTATTGTCCAGGTCCTCCACTTGTCTATGGAGCTCAAATAAGTGTGGCAAATGTGCATCATACGTTTTCTGTACTTGCCTGATAGCGGTAGCCTGTGTACGAGCATTTTCCTCCACTGCTGCGATTCGATCGTTCATGGAGTGAATGTCCGCCTTGAGATCTGAAATCGCCGACATCATGGTATGTTTGATGTCTAGGGCGACCCTCTGGAGGTCTCTTTGTAGGTCAAGTAAGCTTGGGAGCGGAGCTCCGGGGCCGTCTTCGTCCATAATCGGATCCGTGTTGCTCCTAATTGAGTCCGGGGATGAGGCCTGTAAAGTGTGTGAGGCCTGCGCGGCCTGTGATGCCTCGAGGTGCGCCGCTTGTCTGGTCCGGAATATCTCTGGGATGTTACCGCTGATCTGCGTGCCTGGATCTTTTTGTGCAGGGGGTGTCGAGGTGCTTCTGTTGGGCTTTCCCATCATGGGTGAGTGATTTTAAAGCCCCAAATAAGGCGTTTGTCGTCCTCCGAGTGCGGGAGCCTCTTGTTTAAGCAGCCATCTCGGTTCCCGTCCAGGCCACGCCCCCCCAGACGTATGTTCTTATCGTTGATATTTACATTCAATAAAAAATCTTCTAGTGAATTTCTGCTTCCATCCCATATGATGATCAAATTGTCAATATACCTTTTGTAAAAGGTCAACTCAACAGGGGGATCCTTATATACTCTTTCTTCTTCCCATTGTGCCATAAAGGCATTAGCCACACTGGGGGCAAACTTTGCCCCCATGGCTATGCCAGTAATTTGTCTGTAATAGGCTAGATCATGCCAAAAATAATTGTTCTTTAGGCAGAATTCAATACATTTGATAAGGTATTTTCTCTATTTACATATAAGTTGACTGTGTTCTCTTAGGAGCCATTTCATTGCCTCACAGGCTTAAAGGTGTTACACAATGGTATAGAGGGATGATACATCCGCGGTTGCCAATATGGTCCTACTCTCTAATACTGGTACTAGAATTATTGCTCTCACTCTTACGTTCACAGCGACACCTTACATGTGTGATGTATTCGCCGTTTACTTATGCTTGTGGGACTGATGTATGTGTTCGCATTTGTGCGTGAGCACGGGGGGGACAGGGGGTGCTTTCATTTTTTTACTATTATTATTTATTTTATTCAAATTTTTTTTACACTGTCTCTATTTTTTTCATCAACTTTTTGCTATCACAAGGGATTAACAACATTCTTTGTGATAGCAATAAGCATGACAAGTCCTCTTTATGGAGAGATCTGGGGTCTATTAGACCTCAAGTCTCTGATCTACCCTAAAAAGCATCTGATTAAACCAAAATCGGTTTGATCAGATGCTTTCACAAGCCGTTAACTGCTTGTAAACAACAAACCGAAACCAGAAGTTACAAAATGTTTGTTGCATTCTTAATAATCATATTTTTCTTTCCATGTGTCATTAAACAGACATTTAAGCACTTCTGTTGTTGGGTCTGTGCTGCTTTACAGCTTTCAAATCCCCAAATTATTTCAGAGTGGGGCTTTAAAGTGTAAGTCATCTGCATTTCTAAATGATGGAATTTGGGTATTTTACACAATATGGAGAAAAAAAACAATATGCAAATTTAATAACCTCCAGGAGAGAACACTCTGTTAACAGAGGATGAGTTTGAGGCCTGTATCACTTATGCCATCTGTTTAGTCGTAGCAAAGTACAGATGGATACCCCTATCCTTTTATATGCACCCACCCATCCACAAAGTTATGCAAGACAAGGATAATAATATTCAACAAATCAGATTACCAAAGGGATCCAAAAAGCACATGTACTGTATCTAAAAAATTTGTGGCTGATTTACTAAAGATAAATCTGGGCACTTTGCAAGTGCAGTTGCTCCCCTCTGACATATGCCAGCCAGCAGAGAGAGGTCATGTGACCGCACAGTGGTGCTGTGCAAGAAGGTATTTAGAATTATAATTTTAAAAAAAACTGACATACTGTACTTAATATCTTCCTAAAGCAGAGGGAATAGAAGTGATTTACATACATTACTTTACAGCCATAGAGGAGTAGCAGCAGGAGGGGAGGGGTGGGGAGGAGATCGACTCTCACAACACTACTGAACTGACAGACAGGGAGGGAGGGGGAGAGACTGAACACACAATGAGATGACGGAGGGATGTAAACTGACTACAGTATCATGGATCAGCAGCCATGAATACCATGGTCAGTACACAGTAACAGGCAGGATCAACCAGGTATTATACAACATAGGAAGTGACAAATTACACTGCAGAAACACTATGCTATAGATCATGCTTTAAAGAACAGGAACATTTTTTTTAGGGTTACTACTGCTTTAATACATTCAATAGTGTGGAAAGAAAAAAAATCCATATTGCCTCTATGCACCTTCCAAAAATGTTTAGTGACATTGGATTGTCTAGACACAGTGGGGCACTGATCGGCGCAAAAATGTTCTCCAGTCTGGACTCGCTCGCAACATCCTTCAAGTGCATCCATATATTATAATCTCCAGGTAATAATGCAACACATTCTTAGAGGTAGAATTAAAATTAAAAAAATTATGTAAACAGAAGTTTTCATTAGTCACTAAAAATAATTTCAGTGGTGGCCTGTCCATTAGGGCCGCCCCCTCTATCCACAGCCGCCACCCCCTATTCATGCGTCCGGCCCCTTTTAGGACACCTGGCGCATGAATTACAGCTGCGGGGGGGGGGAGTTTTTTTTAAGCACCCGATTAGAGCCAGAGGCTCTAATAGGCTTCAAAATAGTGTGGGCTCTGGGCACAGAGCATTGCACTATGAGCCCACCCAGGTGTTACAACAGTGAATGAATATTCGCTATTGAAACACTGATCCTCAATCAGGCCAATGAGACGCGGGACCCGTTTCCCGATTGGCCGAAAAGAGAAGAGTCCAGGGATGGATGGTGGTACTGTTTGCTGCCCCCCCAAAAAATTACCACTGGCCACCACTGGATCGTTCCATTCTATTTTTTTATGAACTTTACAATAATGATGTATTGAGCCCAAGTTTCAAAAACCCTTAAGCCGAATATCAGACTTAATTTTGATAATAAACAACAACCTTCAAATAACCACTCAGGGAAGACTTCATACAGTATATGACCAAAGAATCAATATGAACCAGTGTACTCCATTAAGCCATAAACCATCGAGGAGGATGGGTGCTGAGATTAGTTGATAGATGGTCCTATTACAAACATAGTCCAAAGTTGAAAGATCACCAGCTTATTGTGGTAGCAAAATATAGGTTAAACTTTTATCTGCCACCTTGTAATGCATGCAACGTTTTGGAGCCACTAAGGCCCTTTTCCAAGGCAGGAAAGGGTCCTCAGTGGCCCGAAAACATTGCGTGCATTATGTGTTGGTGAATAAAGGTTTAATCGTGATTTAGCTACAATGGAGTGCTGATGATAATACAATTTTTGTTCTTATATGAGCTATCACACCAAAGCAGTCTATGGCAATGTGTGAAACTTGCTCTAATGGATGAGCTGGTTCCACCACAGTGCCAAGGTTTCTCTTTTTCCATACTGTTCATTTCATACATGGTAATATAACTGTGCAGCAATATCATTTCTTATAGGCTGCCAGGGGACCACTTGTTGGCTTTGGCTGGCTATGCAGCTGCTTATGCCTTGGTCCAGCCAGGAATTTACGAAACCCAGACTTCCATATTCATTGCTTAAATTCACAGAACTGCTCACACATAATGACAGATGGACAGGGCAGCAAAGCACGCATGTTGGCAGTCGGAGGCCTGGTAATTTCCATATCACCTCTACCAGAGCCAGGAAACCAAGAACGATTGACATACAATTAAAATCACAGATATTTTAATTTCATTCATCGTAGTTCATATATTATTAATTAGCCAAGGGTTATCCTGTATTTTGTAATACATAGCTTGTATTATTATCTGAAGACCATATCAGTGGTAAAATATAATTTACTGCCGTGTGTTCAATAAAGACATCTTGCTGAATCTTTCAAGAAATCAGGGCAACCACTGATGATTGTTATAAGGATAGGCAGATCACTATGTCATAGGGACAATATATAGTATATAGATCCTTGTGCTCTATAAATGCATGATCTGCACCCTGAACGTTCTCCTTTACCTTCATCCTTGCCATGCTCCTCTCGGAATCATTCTCCTTCTCTTCTTTCCACCGCCATGTCCCTCTCTGGTCACTATCATTCTTTTCTGTCAATGCCTACTCTACCTCTCTTTGATTGCCCCCCCCTCCACATCCTTTCATACCTTCTCTACTTTACTCTTCTGTCATCGATCAAAGACCACTGCCATTTCATCCATACACAGCTCTCAGACTGTGTATACATCGTGGCTCAATGCCGGGGCGGGAGATGTTCGTCCTTTCAGGCTCCCCCTCGTCTTTTCTCATAGGGCACATCAGAGTCAAGGAGGAGCCCAGGGGAAGCTTCCCCGGCTCTGTTTTTCTAGCAAGACAGGTGGTAAGGGATGATGTGGGTTCCAGCTATTGAAGCAGGACAGCGGCTGGATGCCCGGCACTAGCAACTTTACTGGTGCCCCTCCCACCACATTACAGCAGCTGTGCCCAGGATTGGATGCCTGGTGCTAGCAACATTACTGGTGCCCTCCCTCCACCCCTTGTTCCGGCCCCGGAACATGCAGCCCGGCAGCCCCATACCATCGGGTAAATGCCTGGTGTGTCCTATGGCCAGTCTGGGACTAAAAGCAGATATAGACATTGTCAGAGGGAGTACTTTGACACCTGTAAGCATTACACCTACACATTGGTTAGCATGTATGCCCTTAAGATTAAAAAGTATACCTGATGTTTGGTCCAGTTTAGGTGAAACCATTGGCAACCACTATAAATCTCCTATGCTTATTGTATTAAAGGTTAGAAAACAGAAACAGTTTAAGTAAAGGTCTACGCTTTGTGCAAATACCCTTTCAGAAATAATGAAAGCAGTGAAGAGGCACGGCATTCTATAAAAGAGGTCTGCGGAAAGTGTAAGGAAATGTCAGTCAAGGAAAAATTGGAAATCATTGATGCATAGAGGATTTTTTTTTATAGTAATTACAAAAGGAGTTAAAGGTTACTTCATGCTTATAGTTAAGAATTCAGGGGGAAAAAACCTCATGCTCGTTATTTAAGGTGAAAATATCAATGTGTGCTATAAATGCATGATGTGGGTCTGAATCTTTTCCTCTGACAGAATTCAGCTTGAACGTGACTTTGTGTCACTGAGGCATTCAACTCCATGTATACATTTTACTGCAGAAAAAAAAAATGTCCAGTCATCACTGTCTGTTCAAACCACTATGCCCCAGCGTAGCTCATTCTAAAAATGTCCACTATACAAACATTTTAAACACATTTTCAGGCTCCTAGAAACGTGGGATAAGTTAAAAACACATTTTTCTAGTCCCAGTTTTCTTGTCCTCAATGTAAACTGGTAGGATGGTTCTTTGGGCCCCTCGATAGGTTTAAATTGTGCTGAAAATGTGAACCCCATGGCCACCAGTTGGTTAATAGAAGCCAGCAGGATTATACATTTTTTTGGTTTAATCCACTGCATTTTTTTTAAATGTTCAATATATTTATTGAAAAATTGACAGGATTACAAAGGTTGCATAATTATTGTTGTCAGCAATATAATAAATGTAATTTAATAACATCATAATATCCACCTTAGCTCCAGAAGATCGTACCCCCTTCATATCCAGGCCATTTTTTTGCTATTCGGCAATGTGCTAACTTAACTGCCGATTGCGTGGTCATGCAATGCTGTACCCAAACTAAATTTATATTACTTTTTCACACAAATAGAGCCTTCTTTTAGTGGTATGTGATCACCACTGTGTTTTTTTTTTTTGCCGATATAAATGAGAAAAGAGAGAAAATTTGGAAAAAATACAATATTTTTAAAAATATATCCAATAAATTTAAAAAAATCAAATTTCTTCATAAATTTTTGTCAAAATGTATTCTGCTGCATGCTTTTGATAGAAAAAATGACAATAGGTGTATATTGATCTGATTGTGTGAAAGTTATTGCGTCTACAAACTATGGTATATATATATTGGAATTTTAATTTTTAAAATTCTTTTTACAGTACTAATGGTGGCGTTTAACGACTTATATTGCGGCAAACAATCTGACACTGGAGGGGGGGGGGGACTGACTAATTGGCACTGACATCACCAGTGACATTATTACAGTGATCAGTGCTAAAAATATGCACTGTCGCTGTACTAATGACTGGCTGGGAAGGCGATAACATCTAGGGCAATCAAGGAGTTAAATATGGGCCTAATTATGTGTAATGTGTGTACAGTATGCTGCTTATTACTAATAATCTCTTAATTTCTGACAGAAACTGACAGATCCCTCCCGTGTACAGAGCACTGTGTTGAATTTCAACACAGAGACCTGTGCTGTGAATGTACACAGCTGATCAGCACGTCCCGGCTGTGAATCATTGGCCAGGACTTGCTGACAGGCTCCCGCTGTGTACAACCACAGCAGGAGCCGGCCGGGGGGCGTGCATGCATGCACCCTAAACCTGGAAGTAGGCAGTGACATACAAGTCTGCAGTACAACGCGGGCAAGCGGTCGTTAAGTGGATATAAACATAACATGATAAAATGTTACCACCCAAAGTGAACTAGTAAAGGGGTACAGTGGATCCCTTACCAGTTTAAAATTCTGCATTGTAGGTGTTCTGGGAGTGAAGGTGCCTCCTGTCAGAAGCTGACAATGTGGCCGGGGACTGCCAGGAGAAGAGTTAAGGAACCCTTTGTACAATATTGTTGCACAGAGCAGGTTTTAATCTTCTTGCTTCAATACTTCTTGAGTCATTACTTGGAACAAGTATGCAGGCTAAAAAAAGAACCCTCAATATCAAAACAATAAAAATAAAACTATAGTAAAGCCCATAATAAGCATTCTGTGACAAAAGTAGAAACTCAGATATGTGTAGATGCTGTAATAAATCCATTTTTTTTTTAAAACACTGCTGTGATGCCAGAAACTGATGTGCTGAGCCAGGATTTTTGACCACCCTGGGGAACCGTCACCACCACAAGAATTGCACATGGTCCATATTCCCATTGCAAACATTCCTGGAATGAGCTCTTAAAGTATTGGATGCTGTAGCGACCGCCAGCTGGATACTGGAACTGTACGATGATGTAGATATTTGCCAGCACACCAAGGATTTTCGATTTTGTCCAAACGTTTTTTATTAAAGAAAGATCACATCACAAAACAGTGTAGTGCAATGTTTCAGAATCACGCAGGACCCCTTTGTCAGGCATGCAGTTGTGCAGAAGTATTTAAGTGAAAATCCACCGATCAGATCCAGAGAGCAAATGGCCCAAAAAAGAGCGAGCCCTGATCATACTAACAATCATATATAGGTTCAAAGATGCCGGTTGGTTCACCTCTCATCAAGAAAACATGAAAAACATGAAAAAGATAGGTTGGTATTGAGTCCCTTCCCCAGATTGTACCATACAAAGGGTACGAATCCAGAAAGTCTCACCTTGCAAGAGGAGGCGGTTACAATCTCCACCTCTAATTGGTTGTTGAACATGTTTAAGATGTTCAATAGTCATGCCCCTTATTTCGAGTGTCTGATGCTTGTGGTTCACATAGTGTACAGCAACTGGTTTATTAACATCAATCTGTTCATGATTCTTAGCTTTTGTAAGTGGTTTTGCCCACATATGCAAGTGCACAGGGGCATTTGAGAATATAAACACAATACTCAGTGTTGCAGTTCAGATATTCTCCTATACGTTATTGATTTCCCTTGTGTGGGTGCATGAAATATTCACCACAAATAAGCGAGTTGCAAACATTAGAGTTATGACATTTGTAGCAACCTGTTTTTCTGGGTGGAGTCTGTATGTACTTGTGCCTAGGGTCAGCCTGGACTAGAGAATCACATAGCGTCTTGTTACGCTTATGCGCAAACAAAGGCGTCTTTTTAAGTTTAGGTGTTAGAGTACTGTCAGCTTGCAGGAGGTGCAGATTATGTGTCACTGCCTTCTTTATCTTTTCAGGCTTGCGATTGAATGTGTGTATAAACACTGTTCGATCCGTTTGTTCAGTGGCTCTGGTGTGATCGGCTACGGACTTAGCCAATGCCTGATTATGTACCTTCATAGGATATTCTCATTCTAAAAACGTATTGTACATTTTACTCAGCTGTTATTGTCTACCGTTTACATCTGAACAGGTCCTTGAGACCCTCATGCACTGAGAAATAGGCAGGCTGTTGAGGAGGTGCTTTGGATGCGCACTTTGGTAATGTAGTAGCACGTTCCTGTCTGTAGGTTTAGTATATAGAGATGCAGTTAATGAACCTTGAGAACTGGTAATCATTACACCAAGGGACGGAATGTTGCAAGGTGAGATTTCTGGATTAAACACAACCCCAGGAAAGATGCTATTCAAGAAATCTATACAGTCAAAAAAACTCACCTCATCACCAACCCAAATTAGGAATATCTTTCTATCTATTTATAGCATCTATATATCTAAGCCAACTTTTGATATGGTCAGAAAAATGGCAGAAAGATAAATGTGACATTCCTAAACTAAAAAAGAGATTTCCAAATGAGGGAGTGGAGCTGCCCATTTGCTCTCTGGTTTTGATTGGTGGATTTTCAATTTTAAATGCTTCTGCACAACTGCACACACTTCTCACATGCCTGCCAAACGCTGAAAAGTTGTACTACACTGTTTTTTGATGTGATCTTTCTTTAATGAAAACACATTTGGAATAAATTGAAGATCCTTGGTGTGCTGACGAATATCTACATTATCACAACAAGAATTTGACTCTTCCCAGAGCAAAAGGACCCTACTACAGAGTCAAATCAGCTTGTAGTTGGTATCTGGACATCAAGGACCTTAATAAGAACCCCCTGGTTAGAGTTTCACACCATCGCTAGCATACCCTATTCTAAATGTTCCTTCCCTTTTCTTGTATGAATGTGGACAGTTTTTAGAGCATATTCGACTTCAATTGATCAATATTCTTTTTTACTTTTTGCACACATGTTTTTCATTAGTGAACCAATCGATAAGGTCCACTATTTACATATATTTTTTCCTAAAGATTTGGATATTTTTCATAGTAGAGTGAGGTTCAGGTCTTCTTTCTAAGCTATATCAGATAGAGGCTTGAGTTTTTTTGGAGAGTGTGATCCACCATCTTGAAATCTAAACTGAGTGTTGGTTTGTGTGCAAACCACGGCTCGGTCGGTTGGCTATTTTGTTTACCAGAATGAAGCTGGGAAGTCTGGCTATCTTCAATTGGAACTGAGGCCTGGTCTCCTTGCAAGCCACGGCTCCATCGGCCATCTTTAATATGAAAATGAGATTGACAAGTCTGGTAAGCTATTTTGTAATGAAAAGTAGGCCTGATTTGATCAGCAGTTTTTGGGCTCATCCCCCTTATATGGAGTGGTTCAACGTGGTGACTCGCGTAGCGTTTTGTGCCCCCAATGGCGTCAGTTGTAATGAAACACACATGACGTCACCACATTGGTCTCTATGTTTGGGTTGCTTTTAACATTGCCCGGGAATGTATTTTATATCAAGCGCATATTGATTTTGAAAATGTGAGTAGTTTTATGTATCTTTTTGAGCCTCAATAAAATTTTATATGGTTTTACGCTATGTGGGTTTCCCCATGACAATTTCATGGTCACTTCTATGGAGTATATAGAGGACACTGACTGAATGTATGCTGAAAAGCTGGAGACGTGTGAAACTCTAACCAGGTGGTTCTTATCAAGGCCCTTGATGACAAGATACCAACTTCAAGCTGATTTGACTCTGTAGTATGGTCCTTTTACTCTGTTAAGTGTCCAATTCTTGTGGGGTTGTTGGTTCACCAGGGTGGTCACAAATCCTGGCTCAGCACATCAGTTTCTGGCATCACAGTGGTGTTTTTTCAAACAATGGAATTATTACAGCATCTACACATATCTGAGTTTCTACTTTTGTCACTAAATGCTCATTTTCTTACTTCATTGACTTCACTATCACCAGTTCTATTTTTATTGTTTTGATATTGCATATTCGCAACAAGTGATTATCATGGCACCTTCATATTATTGAACTTTTATATTTGTCACTGTATTTTTAATTTGTTTACTTCATCTATGTCACTATATAAGATTGTTTCATTTCATTTGGTAGCGCGGCAAAGCATTTATACTATTGTTTGCACAATGTGTCTGACTGTGTTTTTTGCCTTTTGCTTTGTCTTGCAACCTGCCAGCGTGATTTCTAATGTGTTTTTTAAAAAATCAACCCGTGTTTTAAAAATATAACACCTGTTTTTAAACAGAAAAATCAGCTATAACAGCAGCCACGCCTTTTCATTGACTGGTGTTCTTTAAAGTCCAACTCCAAGCCAAACAGTTTTTCCTTTTCTTTTTTTTAAAGTGGTTGTAAAAAAAAACCTGCAAGACAAAGGCATAATGAGCTAGTATATGAGCTCATTATGAAATATTTACCTTAGATCAAAGTTGTTGCAGCAGTCCCTGCACACCGCTGTGACCAGCAACATGTCTCCCGGAGTTATTTCTGGGTTCCCGGGCTTCGACGCTGTGATTGGACGGAGTAGCGATGACGTCACGCGGGAGCCGCTGGTCACAGCACGGCTACTGAAGAAACGGCACGAGCAGGCTGTTTCTTCAGTGCTCATGTGCCGTCGGAACATGCGGATACAGTGAATATCTCCTAAACTGTGCAAGTTTAGGAGATATTCACGGTGCCTACAGGTAAGCCTTATTATAGGCTTACCTGTAAGTAAAAGTGGTGTAACAGGGTTTACAACCACTTTAAAGTATGGGATTGTTGGAATATCAGTGATTTCCCATTGGGGAAGACATCCCACCACTGCCAATGTGGTCATCAAACAGCAAGACAGAAATCAATGCAAGCTCTTTTTTAGTAGACTAGGGAACAGTGGCGGCTGGTGGTTTTTTGTTGCCTTCTCCTAGTACAAGCACCTCCCCCACAGTAGTAAAGCAGTGGTCAGGCACACAGTTAACTCTTTGATCGCCCCTGATGTTAACCCCTTCCAGTGTCATTAGTGCAGTAACAGTGCATATTTTTAGCACTGATCACTGTATTAGTGTCGCTTGTCCCCAAAATATCGCAGTCCCGCTTTAAGTCGCTGATTGCTGCCATTACTAGTAAAAAAAAAATTAAAATTAAAATATTCCATAGTTTGTAGACGCTATAACTTTTGCACAAAACAATCAATATACACTTCTTGAGATTTTTTTTGCCAAAAATATGTAGCAGAATACATATTGGCCTAAATTGATGAAGAAATTTGATTTTTTTTCCATTTTTTTTATTGGATAGGCTTTATAGCAGAAAGTAAAAAATAGTTTTTATTTTTTTCCAAAATTGTCGGTCTTTTTTTGTTTATAGCGCAAAAAATAAAAACCGCAGAGCTGATCAAATACCACCAAAAGAAAGCTCTATTTGTGGGGGAAAAAAATGACATAAATTGTGTTTAAATACAGCGTTGCACGACTGCACAATTGTGCCGTATCGCAAAAAAAAATGGCCTGGTCAGGAAGGGGAGTAAATCTTTCAAAGGTCAAGTGGTTAAAAAACACATCCTTAGAAAACTGTAGTTGATAAGACTCAGCATGGGCAGGCAATACAAGAATGTATAATTTTACAAGAATTCCAGCAAGTGCACAGTTATTTTTTTTTGTATTTATCAAAAAGTTATAACAAAAATGCTTTTAATGGAATGGTTAAAAGAATAAAAGGGACCAAAAAACATACTTTATTGTTTAGAGTTTGCAAGCCATTAAGGTCTCATGCTAACTGTGGTGTGGCAGAAGGCAGATGGAGGCAGGCGTTGACCTCTGAACCATTGGGATCCAAGCAATGTGATTTGCGTATCATCTAGCTATTAGTGATATTGGAGGGGTTTTTGAACCACAAGTCGAACCACACTGCATCTGAGCACCACAAGCCACAAATTCTATGTAATTAATTTTGATATTTAAACGCCCCCATCCATTCATGTCTTAATGCTTTATTTTGATAAGAAATCATTTTGAAAAACACCCCCTAGCATTTCTGGTCATGGCCATCTTGCGTAATGGCAGATGATTCATATAGCATTTACTTCCTGGAATTCATCTGCCCATAGCTTGGAATTGCAGGCAGGAGGGTGTGAATAGCTAAAAAAAAACTCCTCCTCTCCTTAAGACTCCTGGGATGTATGACAATATGTGCCTAGCCCTGGAAACCAGTAAGTAACTGAAGAAATGTAAAAAAAAGTTTAAAACAAGTAATTTCCACAAAGTTTTATTGAGGTTTTATAAAACAAGCAGCAAGACAACAAATTTAGATAGATCCTCAAGAGAGGAAACTGAGGTAAATCAAGAATGTTACAGTTAGGAAGGGGTAACCATCCCCATGAGTACAATGAATCATTCAGTATCATGAATACGTACATTAAGTAGAAGGGAGTACAGCAGAACATCAAAAGTAATGTGTAAGTTCAAAAGGGTCTGAACAATCACGGTAAAGGATATAGTGGGGTAATTAGTCATTACTGAACAGAGTGCCTAGGAACCATGTTCCTATTTTGAGTAGTTATGAAAGGAGTTGGCAGGTTAAGGATGAAAACAGATGACTGTTGATATTAGGGCTCAAGGCCCATGAAAAAGAAAGACAGGAGAGAAGGGAAAAAGAAAAAGGAGAGAAGAAAAAGGGGCATAAGGTAGAGGGGAGAGATAGGTAGATTAGTTGGGGATAGGTTGAGACAAACGACCCCACCTCTCTCAGATGCAGTTAGTTCATTGGGAAGATAGATCCACCTAGGGTATGTTTTGCTAAGAGTTTAATGAACAATGTGTTGCGCTTAAGTGAAAAAACTTAAAATAGATAAATAATATATAGTTTAATAAAGTGCAAAGTTAACCCATGTGTCTTCAATACGGCACCAATGTAATGACTTCACAGTATTATATATGTGCAAAAATTCTTGTTCACTTAATTCCTCCACCTTGTGAGTAGACCACCACCATAAGTATGGATGTACTCTTAGACCCCTTTCACACTGAGGTGCTTTACAGGCGCTACAGCGCTAAAAATAGCGTCTGTATAGCGCCTGTAAAAAGCCTCACCTGTCTCTCCTGCCCATTGAACTGAATGGGCATCGCTGCCGAACCGCTGGCAAAGCGCCACTGCACCCGCGCTTTGTGGGTCATTTTAAATAATAGCGGAGCTTTACCACCGATGCCCCAGTGAGAAAGAGCCTTACCAGAGAAAGTTGACCATACTTGTGGTGCTGGTCTACTCACAAGGTGGAGGAATTAGGTGAACAAGAATTTTTGCACATTTATAATACTGTGAAGTCATTACATTGGTGCCGTATTGAAGACACATGGATTAACTTTGCACTTTATTAAACTATATATTATTTATTTATTTTAAGTTTTTTCACTTAAGCGCAACACATTGTTACTTTGCACTTTATTCAAATATATATTATTTTTTATTTTATTTTTTTCAGTTAAGCACAACACATTGTTTAATATACTTGTTTATGTGATTATATCTCACGTCAGTGGTGCTGCTATTTATATGATACAGAGTTTGCATACATGAGCGCAGTTTTCTTGCTTTTTATTTCTCGCAAAGAGTTTGCCATGCGTTGAGTGAAATCCTGTGGATTCTAGGTAATGGAGCCAACAGGCCCAGGTGTGGGTAAATTTGAAAGGGGTATCATGAGCTATATTTATGAGCTCTTCCTTTTCCGTGATTTTTTTAATGCATTTTAATTAATCAGTAAGTGTAGGGAGGTCTACAGAGCCCCACCTTACAGTTATGCACATTCTGGCTGCATTAACAAGGTGCATAGCAAGGTGCATAGCAAGAGATTTATGATATGCATTCTTTATGCCCCATCCACACGGTCGGATTTTCCGATGGAAAATGTCCGATCGGAGCGTGTTGTCGGAAATTCCGACCGTGTGTGGGCTCCATCGGACATTTTCCATCGGATTTTCCGACACACAAAGTTTGAGAGCAGGATATAAAATTTTCCGACAACAAAATCCGTTGTCGGAAATTCCGATCGTGTGTACACAAATCCGACGGACAAAGTGCCACGCATGCTCAGAATAAATAAAGAGACGAAAGCTATTGGCCACTGCCCCGTTTATAGTCCCGACGTACGTGTTTTACGTCACCGCGTTTAGAACGATTGGATTTTCCGACAACTTTGTGTGACCGTGTGTATGCAAGACAAGTTTGAACCAACATCTGTCGGAAAAAATCCTAGGATTTTGTTGTCGGAATGTCCGAACAAAGTCCGACCGTGTGTACGGGGCATAAGAGTGATGTGTTATGAAGGAGGAACTGAGCTGGTGTGAAGTATAGGGCATATGTGGTAATTTGAGTGATGACATCATGGACCTCCTTCCAATAAGCTAGTTAAATGTCCCGGTGAGGAGGAAATCTTTAACTTCTTGCAAGCCATGTGAAAGTTCTAGAGGAATAAGATAAGAGAAAACTTTCAATGCCTTATAAGACAAAGAAATGCCAGTAGAGGAGTCAAGTGGAGGATTAATGGGTAAACTAAAATCTCCTCCCAGAACAAGGATACCTGCGTGAAAGAACGTTAGAAGGTCCACCACTGTGCCGAAGATAGCTACTTGCTTAACATTCGGACTATATACATTCGCTAGGGTGATCAGTCTGTCTAAAAACTTCCTGACACGTACCTTGTATGTGAGCCTGACGTGCAGAGGGAGACCTCTCGTACAGCCCTGGTTCCCAGATCACTGGAGTTGAGGACAGTGACCGTAGGAGCACAGTGGGGTATGAGTGCCTGGTGGATTCTCTGGAACTGGAGATGATGTCCACTGGGAGACACTGGAACTGACTGGAGTGCCGGGTGCAGGTAAGCTGGATGCAAGTCAGCAGATAAGCCGGATGCAGGTCAGCAGGATGCAGGTGAGCTGGATGCAGGTCAGCAGGCTGCAGGTAAGCTGGATGCAGGTCAGCAGGCTGCAGGTAAGCTGGATGCAGGTCAGCAGGCTGCAGGTAAGCTGGATGCAGGTCAGCAGGGTGCACACAGCAGGCAGAAGCAAGGTCAGACAAGCCGGGTCATACACAGTGGATCAGTTCAACAGATTCGGCAGGCAAGGAATAGTCAAGTTCGGGCTGGTTTCTGGTAACAGGAGATCAGACAGGCAGGTAAACAGAATCAGAGTCAGGGAAAGCCAAGGTTCAGGATTGGAGACAGCAGCGTGGTCAGAGAGCCAGGTCAGGTGATCGGATGCTGATTACAGGAACAGGTCACAGGTGAAGCTGCAGATCAAACAGCAAGTGCTGAATTGTGGAAGCCCCTCTTAAAGGCCACTGGGCGCCAAAGCCGAATCACTGTGCGTGCGATCTCTGCGATCGGCACATGCGCATTGGCGCACGCCTGTTCGTTACTGGGAACCTGTTGGTGGGGATGCGCCTGAGCCCTGTTGCAGGTCTGGAAGTAGTATGTCCATGACATTGCCCCCCCCTTAAGGGCAACCTCCGGGTGCCCAAAAGAGCTCTTTTATGAGGATGTCTGCGGAAGAAGGCCTGGATCAGTTCTTGGGCATGCACATTTTGCTTAGGTTCCCATGAGTTCTCCTCTGGTCCATAGCCCTTCCATTTGATTAAAAATTGAAGTTGGTTACCTCTTCTCCTGCAGTCTACGACAGCCTCCACCTCATACTCCTCATCCTTATTAATAATAACGGGTCCGGGTGGCCCCGTTCCTCTGTCCGGGAAAGGGTCGGGTACTGTGGGTTTAAGCAGAGACACGTGAAACACCGGGTGCACTTTGAGCGACTCAGGCAGGGTAAGTTCATAGGAGACCTCATTCAATTTCCTTTTAACTGGGAAAGGGCCAATGAATCTGGGTGCCAGCTTCTTTGAAGGGCAAGCCATCTTGAGGTTGGTGGTAGATAACCACACCTGATCACCTGGTTGGAGACGTAATTCACCTCTTCTCTTCCTGTCATAAAGCCTCTTGTTGGTTGCCTGCGCCTTGGCCATAGCTTCTTGCAACAACTTGTTGTTGCGACCCAGGAACTCGACAGTGCTTTGTACTGCTGGAACAGGAGATTCTGGAATAATGTTAGGCAGGAAGACAGGATGGAACCCATAGTTCGCAAAGAACGGTGACTGACCTGTGGCTGAATGGCTGGCATTGTTGAAAGCAAATTCCGCTAAAGGCAACAGTGCTACCCAATCATCTTGGACAAATGAGGTAAAGCAACGGATGTACTGTTCCAGGGTTTGGTTCGTCCTTTCAGTTTGTCCGTTAGTCTGGGGGTGGAAAGCAGATGACATGGAAAGTTCAATTTTCAGAATTTGGCATAGTGATCTCCAGAAGCGGGAGGTGAACTGGACTCCCCTGTCAGATACAATGTTGGTTGGTACCCCGTGCAGCCTTACGATCTCCCTGATGAACACCCGGGCGGTTTCCAAAGCAGACGGCGTACTCTTTAGGGGTATGAAGTGGGCCATTTTAGACAGACGGTCAACCACTACAAAGATAGCTGTATGTCCTTCAGAAGGGGGTAGTTCCACTACAAAGTCCATGGCAATCATGCTCCAGGGTCTGTCAGGAATTGGTAGTGGTCTGAGGAGGCCCCAGGACTTGGTCCTGGCAGACTTGCTTTGGGTACAGATGACACATGACTTAACATAGTCCTTGCAATCTTCCTCAAGCTTCGGCCACCAAAACATGCGCTGGATTAGTTCACGAGTCTTGTGAACCCCAAAATGTCCGGCCAGCGGGTGGTCGTGACACAGGCTCAACACTTCTGTCCGGCAACTTTCTGGCACAAAAATTTTGCTGTCCTTCCAAAACATCCCATCCCTGGGTATCAAGATTGATCCTGGAGGACCGGACACCCCCTCTGAGGCTTGTTTTAGACCGGACATCAGGTCTGTCTGGAAAAGCAGAAAGTTGCCCTCAGATAAGATGGTGTCCGGAACTGAAGTTTCTTTGGGGTCATCGTACATCCGAGAGAGAGCGTCAGGCTTGATGTTCTTTGATCCTGGCCGGTAGGTGATGTGAAATGAAAATCTGGAAAAGAATAACGCCCATCGTGCCTGACGCGGCTTCAAACGTTTGGCAGTTCGTAAATATTCCAGATTTTTATGATCCGTGTAAATAAGTATGGGATGTGCCGCTCCCTCTAGCAGGTATCGCCATTCTTCGAGTGCGGCTTTAATGGCCAAAAGTTCACGGTCCCCCACATCATAATTCTTCTCTGCAGGCGAAAGCTTCCGAGAGAAGAATGCTATGGGGTGCATGAGATCCTTGAGTCCTTGGCGCTGAGAAATAACTGCCCCCACAGCTGTTTCTGAGGCATCAACCTCGAGTAGGTAAGGAAGAGAGGGATCCGGATGGCTCAAGATGGGGGCAGAGGTAAAGAGTCCCTTTAGGGTAGAGAAGGCAGCTTGAGCCTGGGGATTCCACTGGAATCGGACGTTTTGTCTTGTTAGCTGGGTGATCGGAGAGATAATTGCAGAAAATCCTTTGATGAACCTTCTGTAAAAATTGGCGAAGCCAACAAAACGTTGCACCCCCTTTTTATCTGAGGGTGCAGGCCAGTCCAGAACAGCTGTGACTTTTTGTGGGTCCATCTTGAACCCTTCTGTGGAAATTACCAGGCCCAGAAATTGGATACTCTGCCGCTCAAATTCGCATTTTTCTGGTTTGGCATATAAGCCATGCTGACGGAGTCGGCAGAGTACCATCTTGACGTGTTTCCGGTGCTGATCCAAGGATGAGGAAAAGATCAGGATATCGTCTAAGTAGGCTATGACGAAAATGTCCAGATAATCTCTGAAGATATCATTTATCAGGTGCTGGAAGGTCGCAGGGGCATTACACAGGCCGAAGGGCATCACCAGATATTCATAATGGCCAAACCTGGTACGGAAGGCCGTTTTCCACTCGTCCCCTGCACGAATGCGAACCAAATTGTAGGCCCCACGAAGATCGAGTTTGGTGAACACAACAGTAGTTCTTAATCTTTGAAAAAGCTCAGGTACCAGGGGTAAGGGATACCGGTTCTTGACCGTGACCTTGTTCAGCTCCCGGTAGTCCACACAGGGACGCAATGAGTGGTCCTTCTTCTCCACAAAAAAGATCCCTGCCCCAGCTGGAGAGGTGGATGGCCGGATGAACCCCCTCTTAAGGTTTTCGTCAACATATTCCTTTAAAACCTCCAACTCCCGCTCAGACAGAGGAAAAATTCGCCCAAAGGGGATTTCAGCTCCGGGCAGTAACTCAATCGGGCAATCGTAGGAACGATGAGGAGGAAGTGTCTCTGCCCCTCGTTTACTAAAAACGTCTAAGAACTCGTGATACTGTTCAGGTACTGCTGAGCGTAATTCTGAGTCAGCTTCCAGGCACAGCAAAGGACCAGATATCTTGGAAGGTAAGGGCAGACAATGTTCTTGACAGTAGAGGGACTGAAACCTGATTTCTCCGGAGCCCCAGTCAATTTGCGGGTTGTGGGCCTGAAGCCACGGTAGACCCAAGATGATCGGGAACAGAGGGGAAGCAATAGCATCAAACTTAAGCAGTTCCTTGTGGTTTGAGACAGTAATTACAGGCAGTGGGGGAGTCTCTTGAGTCACCTGGCCAGATTTAATACGGGATCCATCTGCCAAGAAAACAGACAGTCCTTGAGCCCTGTGCTGGAGTGGAATGCGTTGTTGGTTGGCAAAGTTCAAATCAATAAAACAACTGCATGCACCAGAGTCTATTATTGCAGTAACAGACACAGTCTTTCCAGAAAACTGAAGGGTGATGGGAATAGCCAGGTGAGTAGAGAGAGCTGGGTGACTGTGTGGTGGGATGGATGAAGATCTACGGTACTTGGCAGGACACGAATGTACATAATGGCCTGGTCCCCCGCAGTACAAGCACAGGTTGAGCTGTTGCCGACGTAGACGTTCCTCAGCAGACAATGCGGGTCTCATTAGTCCGACCTGCCCAGATTTCTGAAAGTCCGGTTTTAGTTTGGTTGGTGCAGAATTAACTGGGACCGGTCTAAGGGGAACAGGGCGAGAGGTCGTAGGCACTTGGGGTAACATCCAAGTTGGTTGAGTCTGCTGGGTCACCCTCTCCATCCTGCGTTCCCGAAGACGACGGTCTATCTGAATAGTTAGGGTCATCAAGGATTCCAGGGAATTTGGTACACCGACCCGAGCCAGTTCATCCTTTAGTCCTTCTGACAAGCCTAGGCGAAACTGGTGCCGTAAAGCTGCATGGTTCCACTGGGTATCCGCGCTCCAGCGTCTAAAGTCCATTATATAATCTTCGACCACTCTGCGGCCCTGCTGGAGCATGCTAAGAGCAGCTTCGGCAGTGGAAGTTCGTTGGGGGTCATCATATAAGAGTGACATTGCGTCAAAGAAGGATGACAGAGAGTCCAGAGAAACATGGTGTTCTTCCAGCAGGTGATGAGCCCAGGCTTGTGGATCTCCCAGCAGAAGTGAGACAACAAAACCCACCTTGGTGTTTTCCCGCGAAAAGGTTAAGGGTAGTAAGGAAAAGTACAGCTCACATGCATTACGGAAAGTCCGAAACTTGCTTCGATCCCCAGAAAACTTCTCCGGAATTGGGACCCTGGGTTCTGGAGATAACATCATTACAGGGAGTGCGGGGGAAGCCTCTGATGACAACCCACTGGAAGAAGGATTGGTAATACTCGTCCGGGACTGCACTTGTCTCACCAGGTGTTCATAGCTGTCCTGAAGAGATTTCACCTCTTGAGTGAGGACGGAGAGTAATTGGCAGATTTCATCAGTAGCAGAGGTCCCTCTTGCAGGCTCAGGCATGCTGTTTGATACTGACACGTACCTTGTATGTGAGCCTGACGTGCAGAGGGAGACCTCTCGTACAGCCCTGGTTCCCAGATCACTGGAGTTGAGGACAGTGACCGTAGGAGCACAGTGGGGTATGAGTGCCTGGTGGATTCTCTGGAACTGGAGATGATGTCCACTGGGAGACACTGGAACTGACTGGAGTGCCGGGTGCAGGTAAGCTGGATGCAAGTCAGCAGATAAGCCGGATGCAGGTCAGCAGGATGCAGGTGAGCTGGATGCAGGTCAGCAGGCTGCAGGTAAGCTGGATGCAGGTCAGCAGGCTGCAGGTAAGCTGGATGCAGGTCAGCAGGCTGCAGGTAAGCTGGATGCAGGTCAGCAGGGTGCACACAGCAGGCAGAAGCAAGGTCAGACAAGCCGGGTCATACACAGTGGATCAGTTCAACAGATTCGGCAGGCAAGGAATAGTCAAGTTCGGGCTGGTTTCTGGTAACAGGAGATCAGACAGGCAGGTAAACAGAATCAGAGTCAGGGAAAGCCAAGGTTCAGGATTGGAGACAGCAGCGTGGTCAGAGAGCCAGGTCAGGTGATCGGATGCTGATTACAGGAACAGGTCACAGGTGAAGCTGCAGATCAAACAGCAAGTGCTGAATTGTGGAAGCCCCTCTTAAAGGCCACTGGGCGCCAAAGCCGAATCACTGTGCGTGCGATCTCTGCGATCGGCACATGCGCATTGGCGCACGCCTGTTCGTTACTGGGAACCTGTTGGTGGGGATGCGCCTGAGCCCTGTTGCAGGTCTGGAAGTAGTATGTCCATGACACTTCCCCTTGATGAGGAGGCCTTCCTTGTCTGCTAGGGATTTGGTTATTTGCAGGGGGACATGTTTTGAGATAAGTGTAGAAACCCCTTTAGATGTCAAAGCTTCATTTGTGGCATGACATGCAGTAGGGTAGGGTCCATTGGTGAGTTTGGAGTGGATCCCGTACAAGAGTGGGTCTTTTGTAGAAATATTACTTCCGCTTTAGGTTTCCCCATAGAAAACAATAATTTTGACATTTTTTCTGATACGTTGAGACCCCGAGCATTGAGAGAAAGAATCTTCAAGGTATGCTGCTGGGCTTTAGCTGTGTTGGGGTTCATCTTGACTAAATAAAGTATAGTGAACAGTGACAGTGGTCTGCCCTACTCAGGTCGTGCGAAGCAGTATAGAAAGGTGGAGAAGGTCTGAGAGAGGCGGAGGGGGTGGTGACCTGGAAAGGAATAAAAATAAAAAGGGGAAAAAGTAGGGAGGGGGGATAGGAGGAGAAGTGGAATATAGGTTAGGGGGAATTAGGGGGGGTTGAGTAAAGAGAGTGTCTCCCTTAACTGAGCGTTAATCCGGAGGTGGGAAAGGACCTGCTAACCCACCCTGAACTCTGAGTAGTTTCCGGTTAATGTGGGAGTGGATTGATGTAGTTAGTGATTGGAAGGCATGCACAAAGACCGCTGTGTTCTGGCTGTGGAGAAAAGATAGATGCTCCCCCACTTTTCGAAGGGAAAAAGATAGCAGGTGAGGCAGCGGTTTCCATAGGGAGGGGGAAAGGGAGATGATGATGGGGTGGTAAGGAGGTATAGGGAGGGCATAAGTCATGAGTTCCTATGTGGAGGTTGTGTACTCCACAGGTCTTAAGCTGGAGCAGTAGTGTATTAAGGGGAGCAATGTCCTCGATGTACTCAAAATAAAGAGGTAAAAAATGCGAGTAGGCGCTTTGACATCAAGCAGGCCAGTGTATGGGTTTATTATCCCTGTCTGAGAGGGGTATAGAAAGGGGAAGGTGAGGAAGCAGGAGCTTGGGGATGAGTAGATGTGAGAAGGTGAGGAAGAGATATGAGGGAGGAGAGGGGTATGGAGGGATTAGTATTATGGGTATGGGGTTAGGATAAGGCATATGAGCCATGATAAGTAGATTTTTCTGTATTTAGACAAGGTGTATATATGGTGATGCTCGCTCTATCTCAACTTGACTAGGTAGTCTCTGTCTCACTTGCTGGTCAACGGTGCATGGAACTAATGACTATGAGCAGGAGACTTTTTGATAAAATTATCAAGACCACCCACCAGATTCCCCCCTACAGCTAAAATCACCTGGTGAGCTGCCCCTTAATACAAAGGCCAAAGTGTTAAATACACATTTATACAGTGCCTTTGAAAAGTATTCATACCACTTGAAATTTTCCACATTTTGTCATGTTACAACCAAAAAACATACATTTTTTTAATTGGAATTTTATGTGATAGACCAACACAAAGTGGCACATAATTATAAAGTAGAAGGAAAATGATAAATCAACATTTTATACAAATAAATATGTGAAAAGTGTGGCGTGCATTTGTATTCAGCCCCCCTGTTTCAATACTTTGTAGAACCACCTTCCGCTGCAATTACAGCTGCAAGTCTTTTTGGGGATGTCTCTACCAGCTTTGCACATCTAGAGAGTGAAATTTTTGGCCATTCGTCTTTGCAAAATAGCTCAAACTCTGTCAGATTGGATTGAGAGCATCTGTGAACAGCAATTTTCAAGTCTTGCCACAGATCCTCAGTTGGATAAGGGTTTGGCCTTTCACTGGGCTATTTTAACACATGAATATGCTTTGATTGAAACCATTTCATTGTAGCTCTGGCTGTATGTTTAGGGCCGCTGTCCTGCTGGAAGGTGAACCTCAGCCCCCTGTGTTTGGCTCCATCCATCTTCCCATCAACTTTGACCAGCTTCCCTATTCCTGCTGAAGAAAAGCACCCCGTCAATATGATGCTGCCACCACCATGTTTCATGGTGGGGATGGTGTGTTCAGGGTGATGTGCAGTGTTAGTTTTCCGTTGGTCTCATCTGACCAGAGCACCTTCTTCTACCTATTTGCTGTGTACCCCACATGGCTTCTCACAAACTGCAAACGGGACTTCTTATGGCTTTCTTTCAAAGATGGCTTTCTTCTTGCCACTCTTCCATAAAGTCCAGATTTGTGGAGTGCACGACTCACAGTTGTCCTGTGGACAGATTCTCCCACCTGAGCTGTGGATTTCTGCAGCTCCTCCAGAGTTACCATGGGCTTCTTGGCTGCTTCTCTGATTAATGCTCTCCTTGCCCAGCCTGTCAGTTTAGGTAGATGACCATGTCTTGGTAGGTTTGCAGTTGTGCCATACTCCTTCCATTTTTGGATGATGGATTGAACAGTTCCCTGTGAGATGTTCAAAGCTTGGGATATTTTTATATAACCTAACCCTGCTTTAAACTTCTCCGCGACTTTTTCCCTGGCTGTCTGGTGTGTTCTATGGCCTTCATGATGCTGTTTGTTCACTAAGGTTCTCTAAAAAACCTCTGAGGGCTTCACAGAACAGCTGTATTTATACTGAGATTAAATTGCACACAGGTGCACTCTATTTACTAATTAAGTGACTTGTAAAGGCAATTGGTTCCACCAGATTTTAGTTAGGGGTATCAGAGTAAAGGGGGCTGAATACAAATGCACGACACACTTTTCAGACATGTCTTTTTTACAAATTTTGAAAACCATTTATCATTTTCCTTCTACTTCACAATTATGTGCCACTTTGTGTTGGTCTATCACATAAAATCCCAGTAAAATACAATAAAATAATGCAATAATACAATAAAATACATTTACATTTCTGGTTGTAACATGACAAAATGTGGAAAATTCCAAGGGGTATGAATATTTTTTCAATGTATTGTATATATAAGTATTTAATTTCGATAATGTCACTGTGATCAAACATAATCTAATGGACTTTTCTTTTACCTAGGTGAAATGTAGTCTCTCCAGTTTACAGAACAATACAAGCTGTCAAGATGGTGTATGGAGAATTCTTCCATCGAAATAAAGGTGATGAGGAGGTGGTGAAGCTAAACGTTGGGGGCTTTAAGCAGTCAGTAGCCCAAAGAACTTTGTTAAGATTTCCTCACACAAGACTGGGGAAACTACTCAATTGCCATACAGAAGAAGCCATACTTGAAATCTGTGATGACTATAATGTTGTTGACAAGGAATATTACTTTGACAGGAACCCTTCCCTATTTAGATATATCTTGAACTTTTACTACACAGGAAAACTCCACTTAATGGAAGAGCTGTGTGTGTTTTCATTTTGCCAAGAAATTGAATATTGGGGTATTAATGAACTCTTTATTGATTCTTGTTGTAGCAACAAATATCAGGAAAAAAAGGAAATTATCTCAGAAAAGGATTGGGATCAGAGGAGTGATGTCATCAGTGTGGGCTCCTCCTCTGACCAGTCCTCTGTTTTTGAGAAGGAACTGGAGTTGTTTGATTCCTTAAAGTTTGGAAACCTTCGCAGAAAAGTATGGATCCGTCTGGAAAACCCTGCCTTTTCTTTATCAGCAAAGCTTTTTGCTATTTCTTCTTTAAGTGTGGTCTTAACGTCAATAGTAGCCATGTGCATCCATAGCATGCCAGAATTCCAAAAGCTAGATAACAATGACCGAGAACTTGAAGATCCAGTCCTTGCAGTGGTGGAAATTATATGCATTGTTTGGTTTACTACAGAACTTGTTCTTCGGCTTGCTGTAGCTCCTTCTCAGAAGAAGTTTTGGAAGAACCCTATGAATATCATAGATTTTGTCTCTATAATCCCTTTTTTTGCCACCCTGGTTCTGGACAGCCAGGATGAAGAAAATGAGGGCATTGAGAACATGGGAAAGGTTGTCCAGATCCTGCGACTGATGAGGATTTTTAGAATTTTAAAACTTGCAAGACACTCTGTTGGGTTGAGGTCTTTAGGAGCAACTTTAAGACACAGTTACCATGAAGTTGGGCTTCTTCTCCTATTTTTGGCTGTTGGGATTTCAATATTCTCAGTCCTGGTTTATTATCTGGAAAAAGATGATGAATTATCCACTCTTGAGAACATCCCTATCTGCTGGTGGTGGGCCACCATTAGCATGACTACAGTTGGCTACGGAGACACTCACCCTGTTACACTATATGGGAAGCTTGTGGGCAGTGTCTGCATTCTTTGTGGCATACTAGTAGTTGCTCTTCCAATAACAATCATTTTTAACAAGTTTTCTAAATACTATCAAAAGCAGAAAGCAATAGATGTAGATGGCTGCAATGAAGATGAACAAAAAGAAAAGTTTAATGACCTTCCTTATTTTAATATAAGAGATATATATGCAAGAAGGATGAATTCCTTCATTTCCAGTCTCTCGTCTGTAGGGATTATCGCAAGTAATGACTCCACAGATGCCTCTAGTATCCAAGAACTTGATGATGCTTATATTGCCACATTCAAATGACAAATAAGGTTCTGTCGTTTGCCATGCTTGTTATGATTTATCATCATCACTGATTACTACCTCCTCATTTGAATTATGTTGGTTAAGTCCACCCAGAACTGATTATTCAGTGCAGGTTGGAAAACAGCTTACTACAACATAGTATGCTGACTGTTTACATTTTCCCATGGCTTTAGCCATGTGCTTATTACATCACCGCAAATGTGCCCATTGCTGTTGTATTTATGTGGCAACAAGGTTGTCACCCATGTCTATGTGGAATTAATTGGGGTAAAGGATAAGACTCATTCAGGGCAAACAAATTTGCTTTAAACCTCCCCTCCATCAGCATACACTTACTTTTTATTTTTTCCTTTTCCACCATGCCAAAGTACTTCTGGGTATGAAAATACTTCTGGGTATGGAGGAGCATGTGACTCACTCCCTGGTAAAGTGTTGTGCCAATCAACTCTGTCACACAGGGAGTCCATAGCCCAGTGTTAGCTATGGCTCTGGTGACTTGTAGCCATAGCCACTTCCACTCCTGACAGTTAAACACAGAGGTGGAGGAGAAAAGTGAAGGTAAGTTTGTGTGTATGTGCAGATTAGAATTAAAGTGGACCTATTGCATCACACTTTTTGGGAAAAGCACAGATCCATTTTTAAGTAGTAACTGCACATTCTCTTTAGGCCTTTGATAGTCTGCAACGGAAACAATCCGGTTCCTGGGGAGCTCAGCAATGTCTCCATGACCCTGCACAGAGGATGCAGCCTCCAGAGTGGTTGATTGTACAGCAGTTGTTGTTTAGCATTTATAAATTGATGCACAGTGTCTGCATTATGGTAGCTTATAGGAAATGACAGAAAACCTCATGTCCCGACTGCTCAGTAATGCCATAAGAGGTTGTAAACACTATCCTACCTATATGCAAGCTGAACAGTGTAGCTGAGGCATCCTTGAGTCTAAGAGGTACTTGTCTACTGTTTGTGTGGTATCTGTCGTCTGCCTAACCCTGCCTGTATACAGTTTTTCTTCAAGCATATTGCCAAAAAATCACTGACAGCAGCTGTGGGAGAAATTGGGCCAGGGGCTCCAGTGGGAGATAATGCCTATGGTGTCTAAGAGAGATATAAGTAACCACTGTGTGCTATAGTAGCTTCAACCCAGTCCAGAAATGTCAGCTTTTGGTGGACCTTCCTTTTATGTCGCGTACACACGGTCGGACTTTTCGTCTACAAAAGTCCGACGGACGCCGACGGACTAAAGCTGGCTGACAATCCGATCGTGTGTGGGCTTCCCCGGACTTTCAGCGGACTTTTCCAGCCTCAAATCTGACGGACTTTAGATTTGAAACATGCTTCAAATCTTTACGTCGTAACTACGCCGGACCCAGAAATCCACTCGTCTGTGTGCCAGTCCGATAGACAAAAACCGACGCTAGGGCAGCTATTGGCTATTGGCTAATAACTTCCTTATTTTAGTCCGGTGTACGTCATCACGTACGAATCCGTCGGACTTTTGTGTGATCGTATGTAGGCAAGTCCGTTCGTAAGAAAGTCTGCCGCAAGTCCGCCAAAAGTCTGACAAGAGTCAGTCGAAAGTCTGTCGGACAGGCTGTCGGACTTTGGTAGCCGAAAAGTCCGACCGTGTGTACGCGGCATTAGAAAGAACCATCAGTTCTGAAATACAGTGGCAAGAAAAAGCACGTGAATCTCTTGTGAAAATGAGAAATTAGAACTGTCTGGGTGTTATCAGCTTAAATACATTGTGCTTGTCAATTGTTGTGACTTTGATGAGGATCAGATCACATTTTATGGCAAATTACTGCAGAAAAAGTTAATTCCAAGTGGTTCATATAGTTTTTCTTGCCACTGTATTTCAGAAGTGATGGTCCTTTCTAAAAAGAAAATCCACCAAAAGCTGACATTTTTTTTCTGGGTTGAAGCATACAATTGCACACAGTGGTTACTTCGGTCCCTTAGACAAAATAGGCATTATCTTTTCTCTCTTCTTGCCTCTGTATTTTGGGAATAACTGGCATTTTAATTATGACATTTCTGCTTAAATTTACTGAACAAAAATGTCTGTTTTCAGAGCTGCCTCGTTTTACTGAGTCTGGTCTATAGTGTCCCTTTTGGGACCTCCTACTCCAAACACACCCGTCTACATCTATCTTCCTTCTAATTCTCATTTCTTTTAGCAAGGACACTTTCTCGTTGATGCAAACTAAAGCCTGGTACACACTTTATGTTCTTTTTCATTCAACCCAGCGGTAGAGATGGGCCGAACACCCCTCTTGTTCGGTTTGCAGCAGAACTCCCGAACAGGGAAAAAGCTCTGCCCCAAACAGTGAACTCCATTGAAGCCTATGGGAGCTGAACATGAGAAATCAAAAATGCCCATTTTGAAGGCTTATATGCAAGTAATTGGCCATAAAAGGGGTGTGGGGATCTGGGTACTGCCCTGGGGGACATGTATCAAGGCAAATATTATTTTAAAACAATCTTTTTTTCAGGAGCAGGGATTTTAATGATGCTTAAAGTGCAACAAAACAAATGAAAAATTCCTGTAAAGTGGCCCATCTTCAGCATTTATAGAGTCAAATCACATTTAAATTGATTCCTGTTTGCAATTGCACCTGGCTATTGAAAAAAACAAAAAACACAAAAAAATAAATAAGAAAGTTTGGCGTGGGGTTCCCCTTAAAATCCATACCAGACTGGTATGGACGGATGGACGGGACCTCACGCCAAAATGTTTTAAATAAATGGCATGTGGCCCACCCAAAATCCATACCAGACCCTTATCTCAGCAAGCAGCCTGGCAGGTCAGAAAAGAGGGGAGGGGGGCACGAGCGAGCGCCCCCACCCCCCCCAAACCATACCAGACCACATGCACTCAACATGGGGGGGTGCTTCAGGGCTCTGCCCCCCTACCCCAAAGTACCTTGTCCCCATGTTGATGGCCCATGTGTACCACGATAAAACTGTTACCCAGTGTCTTTTCCACCTCTGCCTGATATCACTTAAAGTATACATTTGTTGATAATTAATATATGAAATTGCCCATTTATTGTGGGGCACTTTGGTATACAAACAGCAACATGCTTTTATGGCCACTGTCTGTGGCTGAATGCCTCCCTTATCTGGCTGCTAGTCATTAAGGCTGCGCTAGAAAGGAAAACACAGATCTAGCCAGCATAGTTGCTGGTCCCTATGTGCATATCATCACATCCTGGCTCTAGGGCTCCCAAAGGGCTAAAGGAAGTCTAAGATAACAGTCTTATTAACTTATTAATTCCACTATTTTAAAAATAGTAGAGTTTTGCCATTTTTAAAATGTGTGATTGAACAATTTTGAGTTAGTATTTTTGGTTTCTTTTTTAAAAGAACCTGTTAAGACAGCACCCTTACTAATTAACCTATGGATATAAGAGCAGGGACTAGTAGATACAAGCAGGTACATTAGGTAACCTAAAGCATGGTGTCTTTGGAGCCTCCCAGGTGACTTATGCCTATCCCGCATTTGTGAAAGTTGGGGCATGGGCAGTAATTTGCCTCTGCATCCAGCTGTGCAGTGCCATAGCCCCAGGGACCAGTTATTAAGCCAGGAAATGATGTGGACTGAAAAGTATACAAATATTTGTGTAGACGAGGCTTTCCACAGATGTGCTGTCTGAAGATACCAACATTACCAGCCAACAAAATACTAGGTCCCACTGTTGTGCTTTTAGGTTTCTTTGGTACAGTTAGCATCAAGAAGGGTTTGTTTTTATTTATTGCCCTGGCTAATTGCGAGAAAGATGTAATTTCATGCTCAAACATGGACACTGTATACCAGGCCAGAACAAGGATGCTATGAAAATAGACATTTACGACAACCACAATATATTACAAAATGTAATTATTTGGATCAAACTAACTGATAAACAGGATATTATAAGAATTACAGAATCTCTTTAAATAAGGTCCCAATTGACCATTGTTTCAGTCTTTATAGCATTTATATCTCAGGGTATGACTTGGCCATATTTTAGTAACATGTATTGCTACTTAGACTATTATTGCAGAAAATACGTTTTGTTTTTACAAACTGAATATTTTGCCTCCTGTTTTATTTTTCTACATATTTTTTCTATGGAAAAAAAAAATTCTAAAAATAGTTTGTTAAATAGCTATCATATTTGTTTTAGTTGCACTTCAAGCCCTTTACGCTCATTTCTCATGTGCGTGCTGGGAAATTGCAGATTTTCCAAAATTTCTTTGTCTCTGGACTTATTTCTTAATATTGTCATGGGGAATGCACTGCTAATGTGGAGTCAGACTGCACTTTTTCAAAGTACTGAAGAACTGGTATTTCATGAAAACCCTTGTAGCATGGTATCTCCCTAAAAATGTACTCTTTCACTTACGGCTTGTTCACACCACAATTTTAGCATTCCAGATGTATTTTTGAATACACATTTACACGTGTTTTTGATGCGTTTTGATGCATTCCAGTGCATATATTTCTCTTTTTTTACGTTGACACTTGAAAAATCTTTATTTTCATTAGGATAATGTGCATTTGGTGCATTTATATGCATTTTTATGCCTTGTGGACAACAAAAAATGCAGTAGTTGTACTTTTGTTGAAAGCACTGGAAGTGATCGCAGTGGTGTGAACTAGGTCCATTGGACTACATGACAAACAATGTGCATGAATTCTGGATACAGTTTAAAAATGCACTGAAAAGCATTTGGTGTGAACTAGCTCTGAAAGAGACACAAAAAACAGACCTTATAGCAGGCTTAACGTGCACATACTGTACCTGCAGGATCTCTCATGAGATCCGCTCTTTTGATGGGCTGCCTCCCCAGCCGCTAAGGATGCACATGGAGAAGGAGGGGAGGACAAGCTTTGACACTACTTGAAAGTAAAAGATCTTGAAGGGGCTTTAGGTATGTGCACCTATACTTGAAGCCAAAGTCTCCAAAATATGTAAGAAGCTGATGGGTTCCCACCAGTACCCACCTACAACTCTAATAAAATAGGTTGGCTTTTAAATAGGAAGTTTACTTTCTCACTTTAAACAGAAACAGATAAGCTGCCATTGATGATTTTTTTTTTTTTAATTCACAGGTTTCAAGTGCATCCCATTGATACTAATACCGCTACCAAGTTAAGACTTCAGATTGCAGAAATGCCAGTTCATATAGAACATAAAAAAAATATATATATATTTTTTTTTATCAGTGCCTATATATAAAATCACAGAATAAAACATGATGTTGTAGTGAGAGAGAGAGGCAGATTGTTAAATGCTTTGGGGCTGCGAAAAAAACCTCTAATGCCCCGTACACACGGTCGGACTATGTTCGGTTATTCCGACAACAAAATCCTAGGATTTTTTCCGACGGATGTTGGCTCAAACTTGTCTTGCATACACACGGTCACACAAAGTTGTTGGAAAATCCGATCGTTCTGAACGCGGTGACGTAAAACACGTACGTCGGGACTATAAACGGGGCAGTGGCCAATAGCTTTCATCTCTTTATTTATTCTGAGCATGCATGGCACTTTGTGTGTCGGATTTGTGTACACACGATCGGAATTTCCAACAACGGATTTTGTTGTCGGAAAATTTTATATCCTGCTCTCAAACTTTGTGTGTCGGAAAATCCGATGGAAAATGTGTGATGGAGCCCACACACGGTCGGAATTTCCAACAACAAGGTCCTATCACACATTTTCCATCGGAATATTCCTATCGTGTGTACGGAGCATTAATTTTATAATTGTTTATGGTGCTTAATGGAGACCCTTAATTTTGTAATAGATGTATTGCAGAACAGAAGGTTATGGAAAATATTAAAATGTAACTTCTAATGTTTTATTTTACTTATGGATAAAGTAGGAAAGGCTAAGAGTCTGTCTTTAATTGCTGTCTGAGCCTTTAGGCCCCATTCACATGGATGCCTCTGTTCAGTCTCAGCAAGGGAACCATGGAATAATCCCCTACTGAATTAGATCAGTACGGAGTCTTGTGATGGAGATAAAATAGACCCATGTAACCCCCATGGATGACCAGATTTATTCTCTTCCCGCCGATGGTGCACATACACTATATTACCAAAAGTACACGCACATGAACTTTAATGGCATCCCAGTCTTAGTCTGTAGGGTTCAGTAGGGTTCTTGGAAAGCTGTCCACAAGGTTTAGGAGTGTGTCTATTGGAATGTTTGACCATTCTGCCAGAAGTGCATTTGTGAGGTCAGGCACTGATGTGGACGAGAAGGCCTTGCACGCAGTCTACGCTTTAATTCATACCAAATATGTTCTATCGGGTTGAGGTCAGGACTCTGTGCAGGCCAGTCAAGTTCCTTCACCCCAAACTTGCTCATTCATGTCTTTTAGAACACCTTTGGGATGAATTAGAGCGGCGACTGGGAGCCAGAACTTCTCGTCCAACATCAGTACATGACCACATAAATGCACTTCTGGAAAAATGGTCAAACCTTCCCATAGACACACTCCTAAACCTCGTGGACAGCCTTCCCAGAAGAGTTGAAGCTGTTATAGCTGCAAAGTGTGGGCCAAGTCAATATTGAACCCTACAGACTAAGACTGGGATGCCATTAAAGTTCATGTGCGTGTAAAGGCATGTGTCCCAATACTTTCGGTAATATAGTGTATATACGACCTTGCACCGGGTGGGTGCGCACCCTGTAGGAAGGGGTTAAACACACGTGCTCCTGTTTTTTTAGTTTTTTATATCAATTCAGGTCCACAGAAGCCAACCTTGATGCAAACTTAGTGCGTTTGGTCCGACCAACCAGAATAAACCTGGATGGAGGAAAAAAAATAATGGAACAGACCCATATGTCACATACGTAACATCTGTTTCCATTCTCTTCTGACTCAGCAGGGGACCCGTCTATGGAATCAGGCTACAACCATCCATAGGGACACATTGCAGTTTTTGATCTGTCTAGTCAAAAATGGACTGATTGGTGTGAGAGTGGCTTTATTGAGATTTATTCTCACATCCTGTCCTAGTGCAAAATTGACACCTAGTAGACAGAGGGTGAAGGAAAATCTCCATTAGGAACACTGATGAGGGTTTTAGCATTCTCCTTTTCTACAACAAAATATGTTTTGCTATCTGTGTCCCTCTTGGAAATTTCTCCTCATTTCTTGTCTTGGTGATACATTTTCTTACAATTTTCTGCATTGCAGAGTCTATGATCTAACACCATGAAAAGTTGCCTATCTGCCCACTTCTTTCACTGCAATGTCAAATCAGGCAAATCTACAACACAGCTTTTTTGATGCAAAATAGGGGAAGCCCATATGGCATTATGGAAGCCAAGTTTTTTTTTTTTTTTTGGTTCAGACCAGCTTAGTTATAACATGTTGAGGAGGAGAATTGGTTGCACGCAAATTCTAAATTTAAAGTAATTGTAAACCTATTTTTTTTTGTTATAACATGTTCTACTTACCTGCTCTGTACAATGGTTTTGCACAGAGCAGCCCTGATGCTCCTCCTCTCAGGTCCCCCCGCTGGCGCTGCTGGCTCCTCCCCCCTGCTGAGAGCCCCCAAAGCAAGCTGCTCACTATAGGGGCACATGCGCATGCTCAATCCCGAGCCGCGCTCTGTGTGGTGTGGCCATTGATGCACAGAGCGTAGCTCGGCCCCACCTCCCCGCCCTCTGCTCACTGGCTGTGGTTGACAGCAGCAGGAGCCAATAGTTCCTGCTGCTGCCTCAATGTCCAATGAGGAGATCGGGAGATGCTTCTCTCGTGTACAGCGCTGGATGGAGATCGGGAGATAAAGGGGGCAAGAGCTGCACGATTAATTGTCAAGAATCGTTATTGCGATTTTTTCCCCGTTGCGATCTGGACAAAAGTGTTTCACGATTCTTTCTATGCAAAGAATTCTCTCTGCTCTTCTGAAGCCACAGCTGTCAAAAGAAAGGAAGAAAAAAACTGGGCAGTCTGCCAAGATTCACAACATTCTTTAGCAGTGGAACTTAAGTATAAACATTGTAACAATTTGTCAAAGAAATAGACCTTGTGTGTAAATGAGGAAAGTTTAACCACTTAAACACTAAACCTTTTTCTGGCATTTGTTGGTTTCAAGTTAAAATCATTTTTGTTTGCTATAAAATTACTTAGAACCCCCAAACATTATACAGTGGAACCTCGGATTGTGAGTAACGCGGTTAATGAGCGTTAAACAATACGAGCACTGTATTTTTAAAAATCGTAACTCAGTTTGCGAGTGTTGTCTTCAGGCTAAAGCGGTGTGCAGTACTGCTTTTGGCCTGAGGTGGGGGGGCGCCGTAGCCGAGCAGGGACCTGAACATCACGTTCGGAAATGCACGGAAGGACCCGAGTACAGCACGGCTGACTTCGCCAAATCTCGGGTAGGAAGTCTTTCCGAGGTTTGCCGAGGTCAGCCGAAGTGTCCTCGGGCCTGTTTGGCCGTTTCCGAGGCTCTCTAGCGCCCCCCGCCTCTGGCTGCATGCGGTATTGCATCCCATTGAAGTCAATGCGGAACAAATTATTTTAGTTTCCATTGACTTCAGTGGGAAAACTCGCTTTGATGGGCGAGTACTTTGAATTACGAGCATACTCCTGGAACGGATTATGCTCGTAATCTGAGGTTCCACTGTATATATTTTTTTTGTAGAGACCCTAGAGAATAAAATGGTGGTTGTTGCAATATTTTATGTTACACTGTATTTGCGCTTTTTTTTGGAGAAAATTGTTTTAATGAATTTAAAAAAAATAACTAACCAGTAAAGTTAGCCCATTTTTTTTTGTATAATGTGAAAGATTTTACATCGCGAGAATTGTGATCTTTTTATTCTAAGCAAAAAAATCGTGATTCTCATTTTGGCCAGAATCGTGCAGCTCTAGGGGGGCTAGGGAGAGGTAGCTTCTGTATGCATATATTTGCTAAAAAGTGAGGGTGCAAGAGAAGTTGGTAGGTCAAGTATTTGGGTTCCAAGAAACTGCTAGAAGGAAACTCAAAGCAGCCGATCGAAAAACGATGGAAAGGACTTTACAAGCAAATGTTCTTTGCAGCTGCCCTACTATTCCCAGCAACTCCTCAGAATGCTGGAGCCAATTACACTCTATGAGCCTGTTTTTTGGGGCTCTCTGTTTTTCTAAGGATCCTCGGGAGCATTATGTTAATGCCTGTTGATCCAACCAATAGAACTATTGGGTTGGCACCTCTTTTGATAGGGGGACAATTCTGTCTGTAGTGAAATCCATGTCACCCTTGCTGCTGCTGTAGCTGCTTAGATACAATGTCAGTACATAGCCATGCCTAGCTCCACCCAATGTCCTTTACATTGACACCACATTGTGCTTTTTTCAGGCTCTCATGAAAATGATGTAAAAGCCCTGTACAGTCCCTTCCAGGAGAAATCCCCATCTCGATTTACTATTAAAAAGTAGATGAATGTAATTTCTTTTAAGACATTTAATGGTCCAGCATACACTGAACATGCCTGCATATTACTTTGAAAAGAAGAACCTAGATGGTTTGGTGTTTGATCATTACTAATGTTTCAGGAGCATGGGTGGGCCATAGAAAAAGATGTGCAAAATATAGACAGTGAACCAGTATAACATAGGATGTATAATTTTTGGTCATCCTAGGAGATCATATATATTGTTCCTAGATTAGCTTCTGTCCTTACTGACAGTAAAAGGGTGCTTAGAAAAAAAACCCCGTGACCACATTCATAGATACATTCATATTGACTTCAAGACCTAACCCAATTAAGGTATCAATAGGCAAATTTAAGTACTTTAATTGAGAATAGAATAGCTGAGTATTGTACCATGTTAGTCATCAATTATTGCAGCAAGTTTGAAGTTTAGGTGATGCCTTATGTTGGCCAAATTAAAGCTGTAGTAAACTGCACTTTTTTTTCTAAACCTTGAGAGACAATGGCATAATGTGCTAGTATTTATCGCATACTAGCACATTATGGAACACTTACCTTAGAACAAAGCCTCCCAATGGTGCGCTGATAGGGCTTCCATCTTCACCTGCTCTTCCTATTGAGTTTGCGTGCCCTGGCCATCTAAATGGTCATGCCACAATGACGTCACTGAGGCGCGTGCCCGCTGGAGTCACGGATCGTGGCACGAAGCTCTGAAGGGATGGTATGAGTAGGCCATTCCTTCAGAGCGCATGCGCTGGTGACATCACCGGCTGCATGCAGTATGAATATCTTCTTAAACAGTGCAAGTTTAGGAGATAATCACCGTACCTACAGGTAACCCTTATTATAGGCTTACCTGTAGGTACAGGTTAAAAAAAAACCTCCACTTTCATGAGGAAAAAAATTGCAAATAAAAAAAAATAATATAGCATATACAGTGGTACCTTGGATTCCAAGCATAATTCGAAATGCTTGTAATCCAAAGCACTCGTATATTAAAGCGAGTTTCCCCATAGGAGTCAATGGAAACTCAGATAATTAGTTCCACAGTGACTGCTATTGTATGCAGTACCGCATGTGGCCAGAGGTGGGGGGCGCCGGAGACGATCGGAAACACTCAGAGTCACTCAGATGCACCCGGAGAGACTCGGATGTACTTGGGAACGGAGTGTTTCCGAGTGCCTCCATGCGGCGCCGAGTGTCACCGGCGCCCCCCGCACCTCTGGCCAAATGCGGTACTGTACACCGCAGAGGCTTGAATCCTGCTCGTCTTGCGAGACAACGCTCGCAATCCGAGTCAGGATTTAAAAAAAATAATAGCTCATATTGCGAAACGCTTGTAAACCGCGTTACTCGCAAGCCAAGGTATTACTGTACAATTGCAACACAAGTCATTTTGTAATTGAATGTTATTAAAAATTACCTTTCCTTTTCAATCTGCTGCTCTGTAATTTTGTGAAAAGTGCAATGTAATATGAATGTGTACAGAATGCCCCCCAGAAACATAATTTCCTGCTTGTGTGATTGGCTCACTGATTTTCCCTCGAAGTCTACACTAAGATACAAGCCAGATTTTTGGCATCCCCTGCAACAAAATGTCATTTTTTGGTGAGATACTCCCAATAGGAAATAATGTCTAAAGGGATGCAGCAGCTTTCCTCATTAGAGGCCTGATTCTGCAGCAGCTGGTTGATAATTATGAAACCACTCCCATTAGACTCACTTAGCACAGGGGCACAGAGGAACAAACAGTGATTTCTTCAAAATAACAAAAGGTAGGAACCTGCAACAAAGTTGGTAAAATCCTTGCAATGTACACACAGTGCCTTGAAAAAGTATTCATACCCCTTGAAATTTTCCACATTTTGTCATGTTACAACTAAAAATGTAAATATATTTTATTGGGAATTTATGAGATAGACCAACACAAAGTGGCACATAATTTTGAAGTGGAAGGAAAATGATAAATGGTTTTCAACATGTTTTCCAAATAAATATGTGAAAAGTGTGGCGTGCATTTGTATTCAGCCCCCTTTACTCTGATACCCCTAACTAAAATATAGTGGAACCAATGGCCTTTAGAAGTCACCTAATTAGTAAATAGAGTCCACCTGTGCGTAATCTCAGTATAAATACAGCTGTTCTGTGAAGCTCTCAGAGGTTTGTTAGAGAACCTTAGTGAACAAACAGCATCATAAAGACCAAGAAACACACCAGACAGGTCAAGGATAAAGTTGTGGGGAAGTATAAAAGCAGGGTTAGGTTTTAAAAAAATATCTTAAGCTTTGAACATCTCACGAAGAACTGTTCAATCCATCATCCAAAAATGGAAAGAAGAGTATTGCATAGCTGCAAACCTCCCAAGATATGGCCGTCCACCTAAACTGACAGGCCGGGCAAGGAGAGCATTAATCAGAGAAGCAGCCAAGAGGCCCATAATGGTAACTCTTGAGGAGCTGCAGAGATCCACAGCTCAGGTGGGAGAATCTGTCCACAGGACAAATATTAGTCGTGCACTCCACAAATCTAGCCTTTATGGAAGAGTGGAAAGAAGAATGACATTGTTGAAAGAAAGCCATAAGAAGTCCCGTTTGCAGTTTGCGAGAAGCCATGTAGGGGACACAGCAAACATGTGGAAGAAGGTGCTCTGGTCAGATGAGACCAAATTTTACACATAGCAAACCGCTATGTGTGGCAGAAAACTAACACTGAACATCACCCTGAACACACCATCTCCACCGTGAAACATGGTGGTGGCAGCATCATGTTGTGGGGATGCTTTTCTTCAGCAGGGACAGGGAAGCTGGTCAGAGTTGATGGGAAGATGGATGGAGCCAAATACAGGGCAATCTTAGAAGAAAACCTGTTATGCCCCGTACACACAGTCAGACTTTCCAACGGAATACGCGCGATCGGAGCTTGTTGTCAGAAATTCCGACCGTGTGTAGGCTACATCGGACTTTTTCCATTGGAATTTCCGACACACAAAGTTTGAGAGCAGGCTATAAAATTTTCCGACAATAAAATCCCTTTGCGTAAATTGCGACCGTGTGTTGACAATTCTGACGCACAAAGTGCCACGCATGCTCAGAATAAATTAAGAGACGAAAGCTATTGGCTACTGCCCCGTTTATAGTCCCGACGTACATGTTTTACGTCACCGCGTTCAGAACGATCGGATTTCCCGACAACTTTGTGCTACCGTGTGTATGCAAGACAAGTTTGAGCCAACATCCGTCGGAAAAAGTCCATGGATTTTGTTGTTGGAATGTCCGATCAATGTCCGACCGTGTGTACGGGGCATTAGAGTCTGCAAAAGACTTGAGACTGGAGTGGAGGTTCACCTTCCAGCAGGACAACGACCCTAACTATACAGCCAGAGCTACAATGGAATGGTTTAGATCAGGGGTCTCCAAACTTTCTAAACAAAGGGCCAGTTTACTGTCCTTCAAACTTGAGGGGGGGGGGGGGGGGTAGACTGTGGCCCGTGGAAGTAGAAAATGTTAGAGGATGTAAATAATGCCCCATAATTGGTATTAGGGGGAGTAATAGTGTCCCATTGTTGGTATTAGTGGGAGGAATAGTGTGCCATCATTGGTGTCAGTGGGAGGAATGGTGCCTCATTGTCGGTGTCAGTGACAGGAACTATGATCCCACTGTTGCTAACAGTGGAGGAGAATAATGCCCCAGGGGCCAGATAAAACCAAGCAAAGGACTGCATCTAGCCCCTGGGCCACAGTTTTGAGACCACTAGTTTAGATCAAAGCATATTAATGTGTTAGAAGGGCCCCGTCAAAGTGCAGACCTAAATCCAATTGATAATCTGTGGTAAGACTTAAAAATTGCTGTTCACAGACGCTCTCCATCCAATCTGACAGAGCTTGAGCTAATTTGCAAAGAAGTATAGACAAAAATGTCACTCTCTAGGTGTGCAAAGCTGGTAGAGACATCCCCAAAAAGACTTGCAGCTGTATTTGCAGCGAAAGGTGGTTCTACAAAGTATTGACTTAGAGGGGCTGAATACAAATGCACGTCACACTTTTTATATATTTATTTGGGGTGTGAATACTTTTTCAAGGCACTGTAGATCACCCAGAGGGGAATGTTTTTTTCTCAAGAAAAGTGGAGTTACGCTTTAAGTTATTAAGATGCAATCTTTCAAGATAACATGGATCTCTTCTTCAGGCTTTATACGTTTTCGTGTACAAAATTTGAAAAAGTTATCCTGAAACATCTTTATTAACTTAAGTTAGCCAATAAAAGGTATCACCTAAACTCCAAATTTTCTGCATTTTGAATAGAGAAAGCTCAAAACAGTTAGACACCAGCTATCGCTTCTTAGGAGTATAGGAACCCTACTTCTTGGTCCATAGCACCGTCACCAGTGGGTCTACAGAGCTGTCCATAAGCCAGGCACTATGCATAGGAAACAGGTGAATGGCACCCTCTAAAGTAGAGGAGGGTATCATCTCTTTAAGGTCAGTTTTTCATTGTCCATTGAATATGGGCTTTTGAATATGGCATGGTGTATGCACTGTGGTCTTATCTTCAATTACTGAATGTTATGAACTATCAGCTCATTGGGTAATTTGTTGTTTGTTCTTAATTAGGATTTTTTTTAACATATTGTGAACAAATAATTAAGGATGATTTTGTCTTGGCATGTGCAGTATGCATTGTAGAACAACACCAATTGTGAATGCGGGGCAGCATGTGTTACATGATGAAACTGAGAAATCTAATAAAAACTTCCTGTTTCAATAAAAATATCAGATCTGGATCATCATGGTTTTAACTTTGAACTCAGAAATGTTTCATGTGACTTTATAATGACCTGTGAAAATTATTTTTCAAAGAGAAGTATGGGCTTGTAAAAAAAAAAATATACTCACCTAGATGAATGCAGCATTGATCCGATGCTGCATTTGTCCCCCACTGGCTCTAAGACTGAGAACTGAGTGACCAAAGACCACTTATCGCTCGGTTCTCAGCCCTCAGTGAACTGTCAGTCACCAGCTCTCTGCTCTGCCCCTCCAGCACTCACTGGAGCGCTGGGCTGTGGAGGAAGTGGGGCAGCTGGCTCAGCCTCTCAGCAGCTTTCTGAGAGGCTGAGCCAGTTGCCAGTTCAAAAAATAGGGTGGATCCCAACTTTAAATTCAGGATCTTTCCCGAGCCTGGACCAGCTGAATGATGTCAGCCCACAATGGACTTTAGCCTGCTGTCGGCTGAAAACGAGTTCTCAGGAGAAGAATAGCCAAAATAGCTTTGGCTGTACTTCTCCTTTAAAATATTTTTTGGTATCCAGGCAAGATGTTGTTTTATTAAGTGCTTAAAATCATGGAATATAACTTTTGGGGCTCATTCACACAAACTTGTAATATTTTGTGCACAGAACACTGGTTCTTCCTGACAGAGCTATCAGATGATCCTGCATAAAATATGCACCTAAAGTACTTGCATATGATTGCGTTTAGACACTTACATTGTAATGACTTTATATGTGTTGGCGTATATGCGTTTACTCATTTTCATGTGCCTTTATGTGTTTACATGTGGTAAATCTGCAGCGTTTTGAGTCCCTAACTGTTTTCTTGGTAATGAGCCCTTAACTCTTTTCCTTCAGAGTACAGCAGTGTTAATTTCGTCGATGAAAACATTTTTGCCAGCGGCATATTTCCAGTGATGAAAAACAAAATTATCCTAAATTTTCATCAATTGACGAAAACTATGACAAAAATCAATTCCATTTTTGGAAATAAACAAAAACGTAACGAAAATGTGAGGGAAGGACATTTACCAATGTGAACTTCTGGTTTCCTCGGAGCTTCACCTGTAAAACCCGTGAGGTAGCAACTGTAGCATGCTTAGTGGTGTGGTGTGCTTAGCACTGTGCAGCATTACAGGCCTCCTAAGATGACCGTCCTGAGCACTGTGCATTATTGCCCTCCTCAGACTGCCCAGAGCACTGTGTTGAATTACAGGCCTCCTCAGATTCAGGTCACCATCCAGAGCACTGTGCATTACAGGCCTCCCGAGTCCTGACTGTCCAGAGTAACGTATCACTGTGCATTACAAACCTCAACAGACCGCCCAGAGCTCTGTGTAGCATTTAAAGGCCTCCTCAGACCACCGTCCAGAGCCCTGTGCATTACAGGCCTCACCAGATCGCCCAGAGCACTGTGTGGCATTACAGGTCCCCTCAGACCACCGTCCAGAGCACTGTGCATTACAGGCCTCCTCAGACCGTCCAGAGCACTGTGCATTACAGGCCTCCTCAGACCGTCCAGAGCACTGTGTGCATTACAGGCCTCCTCAGACACCATCCAGAGCACTGTTCATTACAGGCCTCTCAGACCACTGTCCAGAACACTGTGCAGCATTTAAGGCTTTTCAGACAATCGTCCAGAGCACTGTGCAGCAGTAAAGGCCTCTCAGACCACTGTCCAGAGAATTGTGCAGCATTACAGGCCTCCTCAGACCACCATCCAGAGCACTGTGCAGCATTACAGGCCTCTTCAGACCAGAGTGTCTGTGTAGTTTATTCAAACCTTAATACCATAAATAGTGACATGATATTCGATTTTTTTTTACTCCAGAAGTATATAATGAGTTTGGAAATTATAGAGAAATGCTTAAACAATATAGTACACTCTAACTAAACCCATTAGATTTTATTTAATTAAAATGTACTACAGATTTTAGTAGACTAAATATGACTAAAGCTCAAACAATTGCAGATGACTAAAATTGCATTTTAGTCAAAAGACTATGGCTAAAACTAAATCGATATTTGATGACAAAATTAACACTGGAGTTTAGGTATGATGCTGTCTAGGGCAAGACACTCTACAAAATATTGTACCCATCTTCAGTACATCATGCAAAATGACACAGCATAGACTACATTTTGAAAGTTGATTTATTTTCTGGGTTCAGATATGCTATGATGCTGCAAAGGAGAAGTTGCCATGCACAGGTCTTCATTTTTTAATCTTTTTCAGGTACCTGTTGAAGTATGATATCCATTTAAGTTGTTTACAATTGTAGATTTGGAAGGACCTGAAGAAGCTTGGACCCCTGAAGAAGAGCAGAATGTAGATAAATGGGAACTTGGACCACTGTTATGGAGAAAATTAGACCCTCCCCCTCTTGGAACTCCCCAAGCAAAAAAAACAAAAACAAACTACAATGTCATAAAAGTGTTAACGTGTACGTAATTTGAAAAAGTCTTTTTAGTATTAACTTTACCTGCAGCTTTCATTTAACCTGTTGCTGCCTGTTTAACGCATATACAGTATGCAACAGCATGGTGAGTGGGCTTTAACCACTTCAATACAAGGCACTGTCCCCCCTTCCTGCCCAAGCCAATGTTCAGCTTTCAGCGCTGTCACTGTTTAAATGACAATTGCGCGGTCATGCTACGCTGTACCCAAACAAAGTTTTTATCATTTTCTTCCCACGAATAGAGCTTTCTTTTGGTGGTATTTGATCACCTCTGTGGTTTTTGAAAAAAAAGGTTTTCTTTGTTTCTGTTATAAAATTTTGTAAATAAGTATGTTTTCTCCTTCACTGATGGGCTCTGATGAGGCTGCACTGCCGGGCACTGATAAAGTGGCACTGATGATCATGGATGAGGTGGAACCAATCAGGTGGCACTGATGAGGTGGCTCTGATATGCGACACTGATGGGCACTGATAAGCGGCACTGATGGGCACTGATAGGTGGCACTGATATGCAGCACTGATGGGCACTCATAGGCGGCACAAATGGGCACTCATAGGTGGCACAGATGGGCACTGAAAGGCTGCACTGATGGATACTTATGGGTGGCACTGATGGGCACTGATAGGTGGCACTAATGAGCACTGATAGGTGGGCACTGCTGAGCATGGATGGGCACTGACAGGAGGCACTGATGGAAACTGATGAGTGGCACTGATTGACACTGATAGATGGCACTGATTGGCATCACTGATTAGGAGGCACTGGCAGGTATTGCTGGTGGGCACTGATTGGCATCATGTGTGGGCACACATTGGCATCATGTGTGGGCACACATTGCCACCAGGGATGCCATACTTGGTGGTCTTTAGTAGTGGCCATCCCTGGTGGTCCTGGTTGCATCCCTGGTGGTCCTGGGTGGGCATCCAAGGGGGGGCTGCGCTGATAATCAGCGCAGACCCCCCCTGTCAGAGGAGCAGCCGAACGGCTCTCCTCTACTCGCGTCTGTCAGATGCGAGTGGGGAAAAGCCGATAAACGGCTTCTGCTATTTACATCGTAATCAGATTGGACACGGCTGATCACGTGGTAGAGAGTCTCCCTCAGAGACTCTTTGCCTAGATCGGAGTTGCGGTGTATCAAACTGGCACACCGCAGCAACGATCGCCGTGATGCGTGCCCCCGGGGGCGCGCAGCGGCTTGTTATCTCAACCACATCATATGACGTCCGGTCAGGATATCGCAATCACTTTGCCGAGGTCATTTTGATATATAGCGGGCGGCAAGTGGTTAATGTCCCGCTGCATTCACACTGGAAAAGTAAGGGTCAGCTCTATAAACAAATCAGGCTTCTTCTTTGCACTGCCTTGAAAACGGAGTGCACAGGGACATCCTCCTCAACTTCCTGCTGCATCCTTAATGTCCAACCACTGGTTGGGAGTGGGTCTTGGGAAAGTTTATATTGCCTAATGATACTCTGCAGTCCAAATCCAGCAATAAACCTGGAGAAGATGCAAAATCTGCTTTTTAAGTGGTTCTGTTTATCCTCTAGACCAGGGGTGTCCAAGATTTTATGAAGTGAACATGCGTGAGGGCCGACCATTTTGCCTGACATTCTTTGAACCAATAAAATTTGGTCTAAGTGTGTTAGTCTGAGCACTAATACACTGCCCAACAAGAATTATCTTGCCTTTGTGGCTGTGTGTGGTGAAGAGATGAGCTTGGGCGTGTTATTTGGATATATATAATATATATATATATATCTTTTGTGGCCCCCAACAAATCCCTGAGCGCCACTCAGGACTGAGGATGAGCTTGGGTGTGTTATTTGGAAATACCGTATTTATCGGCGTATAACACGCACCTTCATTTTAAGAGGGAAGTTTCAGGAAAAAAAATGAATTTTAAATAAATAACTGTGAAGCAAAATAAGGGTCAGTGCCCATCAATGCAGCCTAATCAGTGCCCATCTGAAGCCTCACCATTGCAATGAATGCAGCCTCACCATTACCATGAATGCAGCCTCACTATTGCCATGAATGCAGCCTCAAATGCAGCTTCACCATTGACATGAATGCAGCCTCACCATTGCATGAATGCAGCCTCAAATGCAGCCTCACCATTGCATGAATGCAGCCTCACCATTTGTGTTGCGTTTTGATATAAAATATACAATTTTTCTATAAGACGGTGATAGAATAGCAATCAGACTAGTTTGATTGCAGAGATCAGGTTTGTCTGAGGATGTTTCTCAAACGAATGCCTTGGTAACAATGGGAACTGTTGACAGTTGGCAGTTTGGTTGTTAAGGTAAATGAGTTTGTAACCATTGTCAACAAACTGGTAAAAAAAAAACCCAAATAAAAGGAGCAGTAGAGACTGATAGAGCCCACTTCATCATGCTTTAACACCAGAAGCCACTCATCATGCAAGAAGGTGCTTGATCCCCAGGAGAATTGTTGTCAATGGAGATTATGAACATACAGTAACTGGAGTTAAGTAACTTTTAGGTGTATTTCTACTGTTATAGACCATAGGCTGTTTATTTGCTAGGCATTTTGGTTGTTATAGATATGTGTCAGTCTTGTATTCAGGGTTAAAAAACAAAAAAAAAACCATGCGCTTACTCTCAATTGCAAGCAGCTAACACCGCAAATAGAAATTTTGCTAGTAAATCAAATATATATAAAATTAGTTAGCGCTAGTAGTGATGAGGAAATGCAAATGGATGTGAAATAAAATAAAATTATGCTGTTGACATATACTTAAACCAATCAGTGCATATCCATATTGAAAATATGGATATGCACTGATTGGTTTAAGTATTTGTCAACAGCATAATTTTATTGTATTCAGGGTTGCCAACCGCCAGTAAATTTACTGACAGTTTGTAGAAATCAGTGATTTTTTTTACAACTGCCAGTAAATATCAGGGGCTGATAATTTCATGCTGTGTTGACTTTTTAAGTGTAAATCAAGCAAATTACTTTGTTGTAGGTATTGTCAATGTTTCCATATCATGTTTATATTGTTCAAATATTCACTGTGTTAGTTTTCAATAGAAGTTCTGTAATTTCTCAGGTTGCCAGTAAAAAAATGTGCTCCGCCAGTAAATGTTACATGTTTTGTCAGTAAAAAATGCTGCGGGAGGTTGGCAACCCATTTTTTTTTTCACAAGAAATGGCAACCCATTTACACACTGCAAAGATCTCAGCTTCCTTGCTTATACCACAAAGTAACCTTGCTAGATAGACGCAAGCAAAACAATTTGGGGGCTCGTGCCAAGATCTGTGCTATCATTCAACTGAAGCAGACCTGTTTTTTCTGTGGTGTGTTGTGTAGCTTGTGCTAGGTAAAAATGCTGCGTAAGCTGTTTAAGAAAAACAAGGCTGCAAAGGGTTCTGGTGGCCAGAAGGAAGTGTGCAGCTTACCTATCTGGGCCAGAGACAATGAGTTGGAGCCTCTTGCTAAAGAATTTGTAACGTATATTTGTAGACGCACCAACTAGAAATAAAACATTACTAGATCTACTGATTACCAACAATACAGATCTGATCACGGATGTGGAAATACGGGGCAATTTAGGTAACAGCGATCAAAGGTCAATTAGTTTCAGTATAAATCACACAAATAGGAAACATAAAGGGAACACAAAGACACTGAATTTCAAAAGAGCCAACTTCCCTAAACTACAAACCTTGCTAAAAGGCATAAATTGGGATAAAATATTAGGAACAAAGAATACTGAGGAGAGATGGATTTGCTTTAAGAGCATATTAAATAAGGGCATTAGCCAATGTATCCCATTGGGTAATACATTTAAAAGAGCGAACAAAAATCCTGGATGGCTTAACTCCAATGTAAAAATGCATATAAAAGCAAAGGAGAAAGCCTTCAAAAAATACAAGGTTGAGGAATCATCTTCAGCATTCAGACTTTATAAAGAATGCAACAAGAAATGTAAGGGTGCAATTAGGACGGCTAAAATAGAACATGAAAGACACATAGCGGAGGAGATCAAAAAAATCCCAAGAAATTCTTTAAGTATGTAAACAGTAAAAAAGGGAGGACAGAACATATTGGCCCCATAAAGAATGAGGAAGGACACCTGGTTACAAAGGATGGGGAGATGGCGAAGGTATTGAATTTATTCTTCTCCTCAGTCTTCACGAGTGAATCGGGGGGCTTCAGTAACCAAAACTGCAGTGTTTATCCTCATGACACAACACAGGAAGCACCTCCATGGTTAACAGAGGACAGAATTAAAATTAGACTTGAGAAACTTAACATTAATAAATCACCGGGACCAGATGGCTTGCATCCGAGGGTACTTAGGGAACTCAGTCAAGTGATTGCCAGACCGTTGTTCCTAATTTTTACAGACAGTCTATTGACTGGAATGGTACCAGCTGATTGGAGAAAAGCCAATGTAGCACCATTATTTAAAAAGGGCCCAAAATACATCCCTGGGAATTACAGACCAGTTAGCCTAACATCAATAGTATGTAAACTCTTGGAGGGGATGTTAAGGGGCTATATACAAGATTTTAGTAATAAGAACAATATCATTAGCAGTAATCAGCATGGATTCATGAAGAATCGTTCTTGCCAAACCAATCTATTAACCTTCTATGAGGAGGTGAGTTGCCATCTAGATAAAGGAAGGCCCGTAGACGTGGTGTATCTGGATTTTGCAAAAGCATTTGACACTTTTCCCCATAAACGTTTACTGTACAAAATAAGGTCCGTTGGCATGGACCATAGGGTGAGTACATGGATTGAAAACTCGCTACAAGGGCGAGTTCAGAGGGTGGTGATAAATGGGGAATACTCGGAATGGTCAGAGGTGGGTAGTGGGGTCCCCCCAGGGTTCTGTGCTGGGACCAATCCTATTTATTTTGCTCATAAACGACCTGGAGGATGGGGTAAACAGTTCAATCTCTGTATTTGCGGATGATACTAAGCTAAGCAGGGCAATAACTTCTCCACAGGATGTGGAAACCTTGCAAAAAGATCTGAACAAATTAATGGGGTGGGCAACTACATGGCAAATGAGGTTTAATGTCGAAAAATGTAAAATAATGCATTTGGGTGGCAAAAATATGAATGCAATCTATACACTGGGGGGAGAACCTCTGGGGGAATCTAGGATGGAAAAGGACCTGGGGGTCCTAGTAGATGATAGGCTCAGCAATGGCATGCAATGCCAAGCTGCTGCTAATAAAGCAAACAGAATATTGGCATGCATTAAAAGGGGGATCAACGCAAGAGATAAAACGATAATTCTCCCACTCTACAAGGCTCTGGTCCGGCCGCACCTGGAGTATGCTGTCCAGTTCTGGGCACCAATCCTCAGGAAGGATGTACTGGAAATGGAGCGAGTACCAAGAAGGGCAACAAAGCTATTAAAGGGTCTGGAGGATCTTAGTTATGAGGAAAGGTTGCAAGCACTGAACTTATTCTCTCTGGAGAAGAGACGCTTGAGAGAGGGGATATGATTTCAATTCACAAATACTGTACTGGTGACCCCACAATAGGGATAAAACTTTTTTGCAGAAGAGAGTTTAATAAGACTCGTGGCCACTCATTACAATTAGAAGAAAAGAGGTTTAACCTTAAACTACGTAGAGGGTTCTTTACTGTAAGAGCGGCAAGGATGTGGAATTCCCTTCCACAGGCGGTGGTCTCAGCGGGGAGCATTGATAGCTTCAAGAAACTATTAGATAAGCACCTGAACGACCGCAACATACAGGGATATATAATGTAATACTGACACATAATCACACACATAGGTTGGACTTGATGGACTTGTGTCTTTTTTCAACCTCACCTACTATGTAACTATGTAACTATGTAACTATGTATACTTATCCCTTGAATAAGACTTGGGGTGATAAAGTCTCAGATCATTTTGTAGATTGTAGCCTTAAGGGGTTGAATTTAAGTAAAGCAGAGAAGAGGACAGTGTCCACAGTCGGTTGGTACTTCCTTAATAATATCTATACTGAATCACAGAGAAGGCAGAGGCAGAAGTTAAGGTATTGAAAGACCAGCTAACAGTTGCTTCAGAGTGTGTTTGTTCAACTGCTAGTCGGGCTGATGTTTTGCAAGAGTGGTGTGCAGCCCTCATGACCAAATCAATTAATGCCTTAAGGAAAAGAAAGGTCCGTAAACCTGTTAGTAAAGCCAGGGTACGTGCCATTGTCACATCCCAAAACTGGGATTGTGAGGATGTGCTCTCCCCAAATGATAGTGAGGATGAGGAGATAGAGTTTAATGTTTCTGATGATGATCTGCTAGTGGGAAAGAAAAAGTGTGCCAGACCTCTCATTACTAAGCATAGGAAAAGGCAACATGATAGAGAGGATATGGCAGTTGGGGTGGTGCATTATCCCGACCCCAGAGATGTTGAATTTGAAGAAGTACAGGAGTTTACACAAACTGAATTCCATGAGCTGGCAAAACAATACAAACAAAGGTCTGGGGAGCCCCTATTGAGTTGGCCCCTATGCTTGTGGGATGAAGGGGCAGACAGTGTTGTTTTGTCAGGAAAGGAAGCAGTGGCTATGGGAGTGTTAACCCATGATCCACAATTGCATCAGGCAATGCAAAAAACACGAGAGTTTAGTGTGAATTTTTCACTGTTAGACCTCGTGAGAGATGGAATAGTCAGAGTATACGCTAGTCCTAGTGACCTGGACAACAATAGGAGAGGGTATTTCCAGGTTACGTGAGATGGGTTGTATAACCGGATTAAATACATTTCCAGAATGGAACCCTTTCCAGATATGGAACCCTTTACATCTGCTCTGAGCTCCAAGATGATGAAGTCTGCGCCATTTAATTTCAGGGCTCCTTTATTGTCCTTGTTGGGAGGCCTGGGATTAAACAGTAAGATTCTTGATTAAACAGTAAGATTCTTGAAACCACTACCCTCTTAAGCCATTTGGGGGAGCTAGAGGAGAATAAAACAAAACCTGTCAGGGCAGTAGATAAGGTCAAGGCCAGACAGGAAGAATACAAGCAGAAAAGAACAGAGAAGAAAGGGAATGGGGTAGTGAAGACAGAAGGTGAAGAGAAAACCAGGCTAGTAATCTCTAGGAAACAAATGTGGGTGAACCTATTAAAGGCAGGAGTACCTAAAGATGAGATAGATGGGATTTCTACTGCAGAAATGTTGAAGAGGTGGAAACATTTAGTGGGAAAAACTGTCAGGGTTAGAAACACTACTGCTAGTGAAGATAACATTAGCCTAGATTTAGAGAAAACAAAACAGACCCCTCCTGTTAGCCCCAAACCAATTCCTAACACTGCACATGAACCCAAACCCAAATCCCCTTATCCTGGGGAGGAGTTGAAGAGACTCAGAAAAGGGGATTGGGAGGTTCCTTGTTCTTTATGAAGGGAAGGTGGGTCTCTTGTAATAGCAGTGAGGGCAGTGACCGACGCCCATATGCACCTCTTCCTGAAGTTACACTTTTGCAGGGAAATCCTTCCCATCACAAAGAAGAATTATTATTATTATTATACAGGATTTATATAGCGCCAACAGTTTACGCAGTGCTTTAAAATATATATAGGAGCTTTCACCTCTGAAACCCGCGCAATCTCTTGTGGAGTCCCTCAAGGTTCACCCTTGTCACCAGTGCTCTTCAACATCTACATCTGCCCACTTCTCAAAATCATCAGAAAATCGGACCTCTGCTTCCACTCATATGCTGATGATACCCAACTATACCTTCGCATCACCAGAGAAAAATACCATCATCAGCAACTAGAAAAATGCCTCACTTTGATAGAAGACTGGATGACCACTAGCTCTCTTCAACTCAACGGATCAAAAACCGAGCTTCTTCTCCTACACGCAAATCAAAATTCCAAAACTAAGACCCCATGGACACCACCCACCATCTTTGGACAGACCATCTCTCCAAACACCAAAGCCAAGAGTCTCGGAGTCATTTTTGACTCAGAAATGTCAATGGATGCACAAATAGGATCAGTAGTCAGCCAATCTCACCATCTCCTCCGCCTGCTACGTAGACTCATCCCCTTCGTCCCAGAAGAGGACAAAGCAGCAGTAGTTGGAACAATCAAAATACCATCATCAGCAACTAGAAAAATGCCTCACTTTGATAGAAGGCTGGATGACCACTAGCTCTCTTAAACTCAACGGATCAAAAACCGAGCTTCTTCTCCTACACGCAAATCAAAATTCCAAAACTAAGACCCCATGGACACCACCCACCATCTTTGGACAGACCATCTCTCCAAACACCAAAGCCAAGAGTCTCGGAGTCATTTTTTACTCAGAAATGTCAATGGATGCACAAATAGGATCAGTAGTCAGCCAATCTCACCATCTCCTCCGCCTGCTACGTAGACTCATCCCCTTCTTCCCAGAAGAGGACAAAGCAGCAGTAGTTGGAACAATCATCAATTCCAGACTCGACTACGCAAACTCCCTCTACATAAGACTACCCCAATATCAGCTTGCGTGCTTGCAACTCATCCAAAACACGGCGGCAAGACTGTTAACAGGAAAAAAACCCTGGGAATCCATCTCCCCTTCCCTGAGGAGCCTACATTGGCTAACCATAAAGAACCAAATCACTTTCAAGACCCTCTGCCTCACTCACAAATGTATACAAGGAAACGCTCCTCAATACCTACGCGAGAAAATAAAGCACTATACACCCAATCTCAGTCTTCGATGTTCAAACCAAAACCTCCTCCTTATTCCAAAAACCCACTACAAAACAAAAGGAGAAGGAAGATTCGAAGTCCAAGGACCACGGTTATGGAACGCTCTACCTACTCACATCCGCATGGAAGAAAACCATCAGGCCTTCAGGAAGAAACTCAAGACCTACCTCTTCTAAGAAGCTGGACAACACAGGAGAGATCTAGCGCCTTGAGGCGATTCAGTTCGCATTTGCAGCGCTATACAAATCATTCATTCATTCATAAAAGGGAGACAATACAGTTATAATACAATAAGATACAAGAGGATTAAGAGGGCCCTGCTCAGAAGAGCTTACAATCTAATAGGGTGGGGCAGGTGGTACAAAAGGTTGTAACTGTGGGGAATGAGCGCATGGAAGTGGTAAAAGATTAGTTCGAGACGTTATAGGCTTTCCTGAAGAGATGAGGTTTCAGGGATCGCCTGAAGGTAGCAAGAGTAGGGGATAGCCGGACAGGTGGAGGTAGCGAGTTCCAGAGGATGGGAGAGGCTCTGGAGAAATCCTGGAGATGAGCATGAGAGGAAGAGACGAGAGAGCTAGAGAGTAGGAGGTCTTGAGAAGAGCGGAGAGGACGATTTGGGTGATATTTGTAGACAAGATTGGTGATGTAGCTCGGGGCAGAGTTGTGAATGGCTTTGTATGTTGTGAATTAAATTCGCTGGGTGATTGGGAGCCAGTGTAGAGTTGGAGGAGAGGGTTGGCAGACAATGAGCGGTTGGTAAGGTGGATAAGTCTGGCAGCAGCATTCATGATAGACTGAAGAGGGGATAGCCTATGGAGAGGTAGGCCAATGAGAAGGGAGTTGCAATAGTCAAGGCGAGAGATAACAAGGGAGTGAATGAGGACCTTGGTGGTTTCATTTGTTAAAAAGGGGCGAATTTTAGAGATGTTACGGAGGTGAATTCTACAAATTCTACAAACCCTTTGAGTCTCTGTCAAAAGACATGAAGGAGTCAGCGTGGTTCACTGATGGTTCAGCCATAGTTACCTAGTCTGGGCGTAAATGGACAGCAGCAGCCTACAACCCAAGTACAGACACAGTCCTGCATTAGACCGAAAGTGGAGGGTCCAATCAGTATGCAGAGTTGAAAGCCGTAATAATGACTCTTCAGGAGGATCCTTCTTCCCATGTCACTATCTACACTGACAGCTGGGCAGTCTTTAAAGGACTGACAACTTGGATGCCCACATGGAAGTCCAATGAATGGATGATTCATGGAAAGGTGGTGTGGGGAGGCAAGGAAGTCTCGGACTACATCTGGAAGGAAGCTCACTTCCGCACTATAAAAGTGGGGCATGTTGATGCACATGTGACCCTAGTCCCAGTCTTTGTGAGCTATAACAGAGTTGGAGATGAAATTGACAAAATGAAGGCAGTTGTGTCAGTTGATCCTGTCTTGATGAACTTGGCCAACTGGGCCCACAAGCAATCTGGACATTTGGTGCAGAAAGCAACATATGAATGGGCACAGCAGAGAGGCTTGCCTATATCAATGGACACGATAAAGACTGTAATAGGGAACTTTACAGTGTGTGGAGAAGTGCAACAATGGCCACTGCAAAAGTACTTCACCGGGTCGATTAAGAGGGGGTGAGAGGCCTGCAGAGATCTAGCGGATTGACTTCATCGGTCCCCTGCCCCGGGGAAACAATGAACTGAGATATTGTTGCACTGCAGTGGACACCTATTCAGGACTTTTGCTTGTTCATCCTTGCAAACATGCAGATCAGGACGCAACGCTTCAACTGCTCCAGAAACTTGTCATTGCTTATGGTTGTCTCAAACAAGTCCAAAGTGGTAACGGCTCACACTTCCCGAGATCAACAATACAGCAGTGGGCCAAAGATTCTGGAGTGTGCTGGTTGTGCCGCATCCCATACTATCCACAGACAGCTGGTTTGATTGAAAGATACAACGGGCTATTGAAGGACCAGATACGCAAACTTACACCCACACATACACTAAGGGGGTGGGGGTTGTTAAATTCTAGGCCAATAGCCAAAAGCACACCATATGAGAGGATATTAGGGGATTGGGGCACAGATTCCACAGCTGGAGTGCAGAGTTCAGTATTTATGCAAGGTTTCTGAAAGAACAGGGCTTAACAGGTACCATGTTACTGCTTCCCATGACATAGAAACCAAGAGTGACGTATCTGAAGCTGAAGCCTATCTAGGAATGAGAGGGAATCTGGCAGGAAGGTTTGAAGTTATATTTGCATTGGCAGAGGAGCTTCAGGAAAGTGTCTGAGAGTCTGATTGGTTAGTGGATACGTCTCAGCAAGAGTGGAAAGTGAGGCTGCATAACATCAAACCTTCCAAAATAAACAGCAGTGATCTTCTGGGAAATATCAGTATATTTCCTTTCCTCCTTATTGATTTTCTTTGGGAGGGTCAGAAGTGGATACAGGCAGGTGGTAAAGTGTTGGTCAGAGATCCAGGCAAGAAGCTAGTTAGAGGAGAGATTGCAGGTAAAAAGGCCGGGGTCTACTGTTTATGTATTATTAGAAGGGACAGATAATCCGCTTTGTTTTCCACTCCACAGGCTGTCTTCGATTTGATCCATAGGAAGACCAGAGAAAAGTGGTTACATGATGGAAAGAATGACGGAAGACCGCAAGAGCTGTGGAGAGCAAGGCTGTTGATGTATTACAAGCCTGGACTTGTTTCTAAAGAACTTTAGAATGGACTTTCTAATGAACTTTTAGCCAAAGACTGAAACCCCTTCTCAATGACAGAAATATGGGAGGGGTTGCATTCAAGGAAAATTAATGTTTAGAATGAGTTTTCCTAGTAATTAAGTGATTTTCTGTGTGGCGTCTGAAAGAAAAATCAAGGGCGAAATGTGTTGCGTTTTGATATAAAATATAAAATTTTTCTATAAGACTGTGATATAATAGCAGTCAGACTAGTTTGATTGCAGAGATCAGGTTTGTCTAAGGATGTTTCTCAAACGAATGCCTTGGTAGCAATGGGAACTGTTGACAGTTGGCAGTTTGGTTGTTAAGGTAAATGAGTTTGTAACCATTGTCAACAAACTGGTAAACAAAAGCCCAAATAAAAAGAGCAGTAGAGACTGATAGAGCCCACTTCATCATGCTTTAACACCAGAAGCCACTCATCATGCATGAACATACAGTAACCGGAGTTAAGTAACTTTTAAGTGTATTTCTACTGTTATAGACCATAGGCTGTTTATTTACTAGGCATTTTGCTTGTTATAGATGTCTGTCAGTCTTGTATTGTATTCCTAATATTGTAATAGTTTTGTATGTACAGTATCTTTGTATAGTAAAAGCACATTTACACATTGCAGAGGTCTCAGCTTTCTTGCTTATACCACAAAGTAACCTTGCTAGATAGACGCAAGCAAAACACTATTGCATGAATGCAGCCTCACCATTGACATGAATGCAGCCTCACCATTGACATGAATGCAGCCTCAAATGCAGCCTCACCATTGACATTAATGCAGCCTCACCATTGCATTAATGCAGCTTTACCATTGCATGAATGGAGCCTTACCATTGCCATCAGTGCAGCCTGATCGATGCCCATCTGCAGCTTCGGAGGGGACAGGGAGAGGGGCGGGACGAGCACCAACAGATTACATACAGGAGAATCTCCTGTTTTCTCGGCGGCCTCTTTAATACAAAGTCCCGCCTCCTATGATAGACAAAACAGTCGTCCAATGGCTGCCCAGGAGACGGGACTTCTTATTACATTGGCCGCCATGTAAACAATAAATAGGAAATTCTCACTGTATGTATTCTGTCGGCGCTCGTGCCGTCCCCCTCCCTGTCCCCTTTGAGGCACATATAAATACTGGTATATGTCATTTGAGCCCTTATGGCGCTCAGGCATTCGTTGGGGGCCACAAATGATATATATAGCCAAATTTCCAGTGGGGCCATTTGAAATCAGAACGCGGGCCACAATTGGATCACGGGTTGGACTTTGGACATGCCTGCTCTAGACATTGCTATATGGATAACAAAAAACCCTTCATGTATGGGACTTTAAAGCGGTAGTAAACTCTCATACTTCTACCTGAAAAATACACAGAATGAAGTTCATTAAGTTACTTTAAATCAAAGCGCCATATAGGGAAAATATATGAAGGCTTATTACTTGTAAAAACTTTGTATTTGATAAAGCTCTTTTTCCTCTGCAGACGCTGCCATGCTGACTTCTGTCTTCCATGTTCAATACTGTTATTACTTTCGCCCTTACTCCCTTTCCATGCTCCAAATCTCGCACGCTCGCTGCCTGGTAAATGCTTAGCTTATAAATGGCAAACACTCTCGCGGGATCTCGGAGCTGACATCACACAAAGGAAATGACGCAGCCCGGGCATGTTAACACCAATTTTCCGGCAAGAAGAAGAGCCTGCTGGAAAAATGGGAATAACTGATTACGTCATTGATTAGAAAAGGACAGATTACACAGAAAGGGATAAGGTAGGAAGCGTTTTACACAGAGCAACTAGTTCACGAGGTAAGAAAGCTTGATATGGTGGAAATAGCACAGGATGGGTTTACTACCGCTTTAAGCAGCAACAAAAACTTAAAGTAACATACTTAACATAAAGTGAAATATAATATGAAAATACAAAATCTTTATTTATATCAAAGACCTTTTACTATGCATTTATGGTCTTTGATATAGTCCCATACATGTTTTTTTTTTTGTTTTATTATTATCCATATGTCAATCAGGGATGTTGGCAACCACTAGCTACTAATAATTGTCAACTAGACATTGCTATAGAAAAACAAGATTACCCTAACACCGCTGCCCTCTGTAGTCAGTTGCTCCTAGAACACATCTACTCATGATGCTGAAACACCCTCATTGCTCCCTCTCAAATACACATTGGGGTTGATTTACTAAAACTGGAGAGTGCAAACTCTGGTGCAGCTCTGCATAGAAATCAATCGGCTTCCAGGTTACTTTGTCAAAGCTTAATTGAACAAGCTGAAGTTAGAAGCTGATTGGCTACCATACAGAACTGCACCAGATTTTGCACTCTCCAGTTTTAGTAAATCAACCCCAATGTGTGATGTAAAATCAACACCAGCACTAAACTAATTTTTTGTAGCCACAAATTAGATTTAAACCTGCCTTAGACGGTTGCGTGTGGTGATGTTTGGAGAGAGAAAAAGAGTACGGGGTTCAGGAAGTACACTCCTACTGCCCCTATATGGACCTGTAATGCTCAACAAGGAAGGGGACCTTACTTAGCGATATGTGGAGTCACTCAATGGCCTCCTATTAAATTCAGGGACTCCAGTGGTGATGTTTCTTTACCTAATTTCTTAGCTATGATAGCTAGAGCCTCACTTTCCTTTATAACAGAATTCCACCTAGTAAAAAACATATAGGTATTCAAAGTTTAGTTATCTTGTGCAGTTTGCCAGGTATATTTTGCCATGGTCTGTAAACCATCTCCAGCCCCTGCAAGGTGAATACAAAATCAGTAATGAACAGTAAAATGATAAAGTGCATACTCGTCACCATTCTGTTTTTGAAAGAACAATTTGAACAAAAATTTTTTTTTAAAGTTTTAAAGCAGGCAATGAAAACTCTCTCAGGTGATGCCTTACGTCTGTGTGTTTTACGGCTGCCCAACAAACCATTGCAATGAAAATTTCTTCTTAATCCTAAAATTGCCTTGATTACAGAGTTTCCCTCAGCTGTTGTGAACTGATTTCTAACCTTAATGGCCGTGCACCAAGGGCTATAAAACACTGCTTCTACGGGAGTTTTGAATTTTTTTTTACCTGCCTGTAGAAGCATCTCAATGTTGTCCTATGTGTCTATGCACATTAGGGCATTTAGAGACATATTTCAAGAGGAGAGCTTAGAGGCAGAAAAGAAAAACCATCACAAGTGCATTTTTGAGAGGAGCTTTTTAGGCAGAAAAAATGATAAACACTCATAAACGTGTCTGAATGCAGCATTTTGGAGCATTAGCCCCTTTAAGTGCACCTTGATTATAGTAAAAAATGGGCAGAGGGGAATGTTTTGTGAAAAAAACATTTATAAAAGCAAAGAAATAAAAGAAGGAGCAGAAAAGACCAAATTATTTCAGAAGCATCTCAAAATAACTTATAATGTTATACTTTACCGCATCATACATTAACATGAGGCATCACATGCGCTAATGTGCATGTGCTAACACCAGCTTGGCTTTGCATTATGGCTCTTGTCTGCCTTCAGCCAGTAGTCAAGATCTGTATGTGACTTTGACCTCTTGGCCATTCTTTCTCCATATTATTCAGTATACCAAGCCATAGTTCCTCTTCAGCCATAAATTGTTGCCTGCATCACTGGACCTTAATTATTTTGAAGTCCTTTGCCCTATGACCTCTGAATATATCCAGCCTTGTACTTGAGCTACGATTTTCAATCTGTCCAAGATTAGGCAATCAATAATACAGTCTTTCTATAATATGCTTTCAGCAAGTGCACATTTTGAGTTGAAGAGCAATAAGGTGCAATGGGGGTTATTTACGAAAAAGGCAAATCCACTTTGCACTACAATCTACAGGGACTGCACTTCCAAGTGCACTTTCAGTGCAATTTCAAGTGCACTTTGCACTTGTAGTTTGCACTTGTAGTGCAAAGTGGATTTGCCTTTAGTAAATAACCCCCAATGGCTGTAGAGCTTTAAAAATGAAGAAAGCAGATCCTGCATACGTAAAAAGCAAATACATGCCCTCCCATGTATATATGTATTTTAAACTTTCCTAGAAGCAAGGGGCCTATTATGAATGCAGTTGCACTCTATTTACAAGCATCATAATATGTAAATGTGTGCAAATCTTTTGCAGTTCACATTGTACCTTTTGCTGCTGAACATTTGCGAGTATCGTGTCATTTCCAATTTTACAATTGTCTGCGAAGGTCTTCCTTTTTTCAGCGTGTTGCCAGTGTCATGCTCAATCAAACACTGAGGGACTGGAACTTTATATGTTTTGTACATCATGAGGGTTCCGCTCTTATTAGGAGGGCCAGGGCCTTTATCCAACCCAAACTCACAGTAGACATTGATCTATGAAAATTACAAAATACATTTATCACATATACATGAATCCAACACATTTCAGGGATCCCATCTTCAGGGCTGAAAAGTATTTGTAATGTGAAGAAACTGCAGATAGTGTACAGCATATTCAATGGAATGACAGTGGAACAACCTTCAGCTGTATTAATGCATTTCTGAGCAGAATCCAGTAAAAAAGAGCCAAACTTCCAAGGCAGACTTGCTACACAGGCACACTTTGCTGCTGTGGAAATCTGACTACTGGATAATAAAATGAATTTTTACACAGTGTTTGCACAGCTGCTATTCAGGGATTGCTAGAGAGTTGTCTTAGAGAATAAGGAGTGTACAACAGCCTGATATTATAAAATAGCCTTTTTCAATCGAGGGTGTCATCGCACCCTGGGGTACCTTTTGGGTTCTCCAAGGGTGCCTTGGAAAAATACCTAAATTTGCTCCAAATTGCCCAAAAACTTTTAGCAAGCCAGTGGGTGGATCAAGTGGCCAGCATCCTAACAACCAATGACATTATAAGATGATAAAAAGCACTCTGGATGCCTGAAGACAACCTTGTTTGCCCCTCTTGTGCACCTCTATGTCACCTTCACTGATTGAGAAACTGAGAAAGAAGAGAAATGCTGGAATACTAGTCAGAACCATGTGCAAAGGTGTATTGCTTTGTAAAAGTAAATCACCTCCAATATTTGATGTCCTACATGTGCAGATGCTGCTGCATTATGTAAAAATATTAGTTTAATTTTTCATATTTTAGAATGGGGTGCCTAGAAATTGTGCAGACTTTTAAAGCAGCGTACACACGGTTGGACTTTTCGACCGGACAAAATCCGGCGGACAATCCGATCGTGTGTGGGCTTCACCGGACTTTCAGCTGACTTTTCCAGTTGCAAATCAGACGGACTTTAGATTTGGAACATGCTTCAAATCTTTACGTCGTAACTCCGCCGGACCCAGAAATCCGCTCGTATGCTGTATGCTAGTCCGAGGGACAAAAACTGACGCTAGGGCAGCTATTGTCTACTGGCTATCAACTTCCTTATTTTAGTCCGGTGTACGTCATCACGTACAAATCCATCGGACTTTGGTGTGATCGTGTGTAGGCAAGTCCGTTCATTAAAAAGTCCGTCGGAAGTCCGTCAAAAGTCAGTCGAAAGTCCGCTGGAAAGTCTGTCGGACCAGTCCGGTCGAAAAGTCCACCCGTGTGTACGTGGCATAAGAGTTAGAACATATAAAAGGTCGGCGCTAACTCTCATATGCTTATAACTGTGAATACTATAGCTAGCACAGACCTTTTATATTTTCTAAGTGATCGCTAGGTGATTTATTTCACTTGTTGAAGGGGCAGCTTTCACTCAATATTTCACTTTATTTGTATTTGTTTGGCACCACTTCTTGTTGATTAGATTACACATATGCTTTTAAGAGTGCCTTGACTGAGAAAAATCACTGGTATAAAGAATAGTAAGGGTCACTTTAATGACAAGGCATCTGAAAAACCCCAATGTGTGTACCAAAAACAGAGATAATAGAAAACAGTAAGCAGCTCAAATAATAACTAGATGGACATTTTGCAGAAAGTGGTTGGGTCTCTTTGACTGGATAGCATACTAGAGTTTTTTTTTTAGTTACAAATATTTATATAGTGCCAACAATTTAAGTAGTGCTTTACATACAGTACATTAACTTCATTCCCTGCTCTCAGGAAACTTACAATCAAAGGTCCCTACCTCACATATTAGGGTCAATTTTGACAGGAGCCAATTAACTTACCAGCATTTATTTGCAGTATGGGAGGAAACCCACAAAAACACAAGGAGAACATGCAAACTTCATGCAGATAGCATCCTAGTTGTGATTCAAACCGAATCTAATACTGCATGGCAGAAGTGTTAACCACTAAACCATAGTGTGATGTCATGACCTGTCCCTCCTATGTGTGCAAACCTTACAAAATGAGCTGACTGACATTATGGTACCATTGACAGGAAAGGCTGCTTCTGCTTCCATGCATATGAAATCAAAAATGCTTAGTTAACTGCTTGTGAGTCATTGGCTCACTGGGGCTTTTCAGTTCAGTGTTTGGAGAGTCCCCTTCAAGCATTTGAAACATGCTTTTGGTGATTATTTTTAATGTTTATGTGTATTGGAAATTTAAGGAATAGGTAGTGTAGGTGCCGGATATGTCCAGGCAGCAGTAGCCTCTGGTTGGTGTCAACATTTCCTAGCTTCTGCATACCACTGTGTTTCAAGATTTCCTCATTTGTGATACAGTCTCTTTATGTGATATCCATCTTTGGTAAACTGAGTTCATTTTTTGAGTGATTTTTTTTCTTTTGTGATCTTCCAGGTTATGGGCGCACCTTCACAGTCGTAGTAAGAGAAGGTGTTGACCAGATTTAAAGTAAAAGCTGGAACATGCCTATCATGCACTGGACATCTTTCTCCGTACCTCTATCACATCAAGATATAACACTTCCAAAGTAGGCAAAGTCTTCAACATCTTCATTTACAAAGGGTTTTATTTGAAAAATAATTTTATCAGACAGATTAGGTAAACAATGATATGGTTACATTATATATGGCAAAACAGGAAAAATGCCAACAAAGGGATAAAACAAAAGAATTGTATAGCTTCCAAGTTTAACTTATCGTAGTAACTTAAAGTCCATAAGTCCCTGGTTGAGAGGTCTTGACATTCCAGGTTGTATCGCGTAATGAACTAAAGCAGAGAAATCCGGGCTTAATCATTAATGTTAGGGATTGCAAAACATTTAAACATGTTACACGTCCATATGGGTAAGTATACAATGCATTGTTAGAAGGATGCGATTACTGTCACCATCCACACCCAAACCATGCCCTACAGCCTGGTGGGCATTAAAACTAAACTTGCACAAAAAGAAAAACTGGAGCAAAAACTGAGAAATAGAAAGAAAAGGAGCAAAAAGAGAGCCAGGAGGAAAAGAAAGAGAAAAGGAGCTTTACGGGGTGTGCGCGGAGAGTCGCTAAATTGAAAGAAGCTTGTTATCAAATCTGAAGGGTTGGATATATGCAATCCACGGTTGCCAGACCCTAGGAAATTTATTGTGTGTACCCAAGGCTAATGCGGTCAGCTTCTCGTTTACCATGATATTGTTCATGCGATTCTTAACCGCTTCACAGCTGAGTAGAGGAGTTTTCCAAGCCCTCGCTATGGTCAACTTAGTTGCAGTAAAAAGATGAAAGGCCAATTGCGAGTCTTCAACATCTTCAATGAAGCATCAATTGAAATTTTGTCTGTTGGTCAATCTCCATAGCTTTGGTTATGCATGTTCTGCAGGTCAACCTTTTTTGCTTCCTACTTTGGACTCTTTGTCAGATGTTGCAGACCAAAATGTGTTTCTAATAATAGTGAAAAATCTAGTTCTGTGAGTTGGGATCGGTCTTGCGATGGGATATCGAAACACAGGACATCTGCCATTGCTCATCTCCTTGCAAAATCTATAGTCAGGAGAAAGAAAAGCAGTGAAAGGATGCAGCCCTGTAGCACGCTGTATTAGTACCATTTGTACATTAATGAAGGGGGTACACCCCGAAAGCTTGTTCTGAAAATTTGGATGTTAGTGCAAATATAAAAAGTATCCCATCTTTTTTGCTAAAAAAAATTCTTAGCACCCCAAAAATTATTTATTTTAAAATATATATTTCAGCAGAGATAATAGAAAATAAATTGGTGGGTTTTCCAAGTTTTTATGTCACACAGTATTTGCACAGCAGTTTTTCAAACGCAGATTTTTTGGAAAAAAACACACTTTCATGAATTTTAATGCACACAAACACATTATAATGCCCAATTATTTGGTAAAATATAAAAGATAGCGTTACACTGAGTAAATAGATACCTAACATGTCACACTTCAAAATTGCGCATGCTTGCGGTATGGCGCCAAACTATGGTATTTAAAAATCTCCGTAGGCAATGCTTTAAAAGCTTTTACAGGTTACCAGTGGAGAGTTACACAGGAGGTCGCTCCTCACAGGAGGAGGTTCGCAGCAATAGCTCACATGTGTGGTGCGTTTGCCGTTTACGTATGCGTGCAGGACCAATGTGTATGTTCGCCTTTACACGTGAATGCAGGGGAGCGGGGGAAATTATTATTTTTTTCTTAATTTTATTATTATAATTTATTTATTTTTACACCGTTTCTTACAATGTTTTTGATTGCTTTTATTGCTGTCACAAGGAATGTTAACATCCCCTGTGACAGCAATAGACAATGACGGGTACTCTTTATGAAGAGATCTGGGGTCTATTAGACCTCCTCTGCCTTTAAAAGCATCTGATCACCAGAAGTGACAAAGTACAGGTTCTTCTGGTTTCCTATACCATAGAGCTGATCTAAAGCTCTGTGGAACCGCCGACTTCAATTCTGGGTTCTCTGGTTAGACAGAGAGCCCGGAGAAGGACCAGCGGGAGGAGGGGGTTAAGCCGTTCTGTCGGCTGTAAAAGCAATACAGATAGCTCTTACAGAAAAGCTGATCGCCGCCTGAAAGAAACAATACCAGGATGATGCCTATAACTGCAGCCACCATCCCAGTATAACAACTTGAAGTAATGACATAAAAGTACGTTTTGCGATTTTAAAGTGATTATACCACGCAAGTTGTTGCAATCAGAAGCATTTCCTATTTTGGAAGCTTTATGATCCCACCCTTCCTTCAGTCTCAATAAACGCGCTGCATCTGCCTGTATTCCATGTGTATTCTAGTAAGGGTGGTGTGGTGTAAGTATTGTGTGGCTTCCATGTTTCAGGATCTCTACCACAATTTCATCTACTCTTGGAGCTTGTTATTTTTTAGGTTTCTAATCACCATCAGCCATTACAACACGTGAGAAATGTGGTGTCTTACCAAGATACAATGCTGGTGCCTGAAACATGAAGCCATCAGGTCTTTGCCTAATGAACACAGCCATGATTAGTACATGGGCAGAGACATTAATCACAGCAACTACTAGCACAAACACTGTACATTCACTGGTTGTCATTAGTCAAATTTATGGACTAAACTGACTTTTTGCCATTTTAAAAGATTTACAGTATTTTTTAATTATAATAATTGTTGTTTTACTGTAGTGGAAATTCCACTATACGCTGCGCGTAATCCATGTCACTTTCAGCCTTTTGGTATAATGCATCTTAGTACGACCCTGTTTCCTGTATCTTGTAAAACAGATATGACCACCATCCTTACACCCTTAGCTCCACCAACAGACTTCCCTGATAATGGGAGCAATCTTTATTTATATAACAATAGAGCTTGGTTGCTTTCACAATCAGCCAATCAAGCACAGGCAAACCAGAGGAGTTATATAGATCTCAACCAATGAACAATGACTAGGGTGGTGTATGGGTGTGTCTATGCAGGGGCAATGTGCATGATTTTCTGCCCCCTGTAAGCCATGCTCTCCAGGAAGACAAAAGAAACCACATGGCTGGCCTTAAAATCATGGACACTGTCCGACCATAACGCACCCAAAGACTCCCGTTTTTACAGTTGGCATGAATCCTTATTCTGCGTTGTTCAGAGAACAATGCATACCCGGATTATACTACCATTCCTGAGGATGGGAGATTATCTGCAGAGACACACCATAGCCTCCCCAAGTGTTGCTCACACAGAGCGACACAAGCGTACATCCCCCCATAACCAATAATGTCTTTGCATAGAGAACACAACCCCCCCAGACGAACGTCTGTGCATTGCACAGGGGCCCTGTGCTGGCGGACATATCCACACTCTGCAAACACTTCTCTGTAACATCAGGAAGCTTTCCACTACCAAAACGGGTCTCAACTGTCGTCAGTCTGCCCCAGTCCACTCTGTAGAGTGGGCTGCAGGAGAACTAACACTGGGAGACACTGTGACAATACATATTGAATACAGTATCTCACAAAAGTGAGTACACCCCTCACATTTTTGTAAATATTTTATTATATCTTTTCATGTGACAACACTGAAGAAATGATACTTTGCTACAATGTAAAGTAGTGAGTGTACAGTTTGTATAACAGTGTAAATTTGCTGTCCCCTCAACATAAATCAACACACAGCCATTAATGTCTAAACCGCTGGCAAAAAAAGTGAGTACACCCCTGAGTGAAAATGTCCAAATGGGGCCCAAAGTGCCAATATTTTGCGTGGCCGCCATTATTTTCCAGCACTGCCCTAACCTTCTTGAGCATGGAGTTCACCAGAGCTTCACAGGTTGCCACTGGAGTCCTCTTCCACTCCTCCATGGCAACATCACAGAGCTGGTGGATGTCAGAGACCTTGCACTCCTCTACCTTCCGTTTGAGGATGCCCCACAGATGCTCAATAGGGTTTAGGTCTGGAGACATGCTTGGCCAGTTCATCGTCTTTACCCTCAGCTTCTTTAGCAAGGCCGTGGTCATCTTGGAGGTGTGTTTGGGATCTTTATCATGTTGGAATACTGCCCTGCAGCCCAGTCTCTGAAGGGAGGGGATCATACTCTGCTTCAGTATGTCACAGTACATGTTGGCATTCATGGTTCCCTCAATGAAGTGTAGCTCCCCAGTTCCGGCAGCACTCATGCAGTCCCAGACCATGACACTCCCATCACCATGCTTGACTGTAAGTAAGACACACTTGTCTTTGTTCTCCTCACCTGGTTGCCGCCAAACATGCTTGACACCATCTGAACCAAATAAGTTTATCTTGGTCTCATCAGACCACAGGACGTGGTTCCAGTAATCCATGTCCTTAGTAGGTATGAGCCGAACACCCCCCTGTTCGGTTCGCACCAGAACATGCGAACAGGCAAAAAATTAGTTTGAACACGCGAAAACCGTTAAAGTCTATGGGACACGAACATGAATAATCAAAAGTTCTAATTTTAAAGGCTTATATGCAAGTTATTGTCATAAAAAGTGTTTGGGGACCTGGGTCCTGCCACAAGGGACATGGATCAATGCAAAAAAAAGTTTTAAAAACGGCCGTTCTTTTGGGAGCAGTGATTTTAATAATGCTTAAAGTGAAACAATAAAAGTGTAATATCCCTTTAAATTTCGTACCTGGGGGGTGTCTATAGTATGCCTGTAAAGGGGCGCATGTTTCCCGTGTTTAGAACAGTCTGACAGCAAAATGACATTTCAAAGGAAAAAAAGTCATTTAAAACTACTCCCGGCTATTAATGCATTGCCGGTCCGACAATTCAGATAGAAGTTCATTGATAAAAAAATAGCATGGGAATTCCCCACAGGGGAACCCCGAACCAAAATTAAACAAAAATGATGTGGGGGTCCCCCTAAATTCCATACCAGGCCCTTCAGGTCTGGTATGGATATTAAGGGGAACCCTGGCCAAAATTTAAAAAAAAAATGACGTGGGGTCCCCCTCAAAATCTATACCAGACCCTTCAGGTCTGGTATGGGTTTTAAGGGGAATCCCGCGCCCAAAAAAAACAAAAACGGCGTGGGGTCCCCCTAAAGATCCATACCAGACCCTTATTCGAGCACGCAACCTGGCAGGCTGCAGGAAAAGAGGGGGGGGGCGAGAGAGCGCCCCCCCTCCTGAACCGTACCAGGCCATATGCCCTCAACATTGGGAGGGTGATTTGGGGTAGCCCCCCAAAACACCTTGTCCCCATGTTGATGAGGACAAGGGCCTCATCCCCACAACCCTGGCTGGTGGTTGTGGGGGTCTGCGGGCGGGGGGCTTATCGGAATCTGGAAGCCCCCTTTAACAAGGGGACCCCCAGTTCCCGGCCCTCCCCCCTGTGTGAAATGGTAAGGGGGTACAAAAGTACCCCTACCATTTCACTAAAAAACTGTCAAAAATGTTAAAAATGACAAGAGACAGTTTTTGACAATTCCTTTGAACTGAAGGCATGGAGGGAGGCTCCCACTCTTCTCTTCATCTTCTTCTCTTCATCTTCTTCTCTTCATCTTTTTTTCGGGCCGCTCCGCATCCATGGTGGCATGGAGGGAGGCTCCCGCTGTGTGACGCTTCTCCTCTTCTGACGGTTCTTAAATAACGGGGGGTGGGGCCACCCAGGGAATGCCACAGGGAAGTCCCGTCAAGTCACCGTGCGTCAGAAGGGGGCGGGGTCACCGGGTGACCCCGCCCCCTTCTGACGCACAGTGACTTGACGCTGCGTTATTTATGAACTGTCAGAAGGGAAGAAGCGTGACACAGCGGGAGACTCCCTCCATGCCACCATGGATGCAGAGCGGCCCGAAAAGAAGATGAAGAGAAGAAGATGAAGACAAGAAGATGAAGAGAAGAAGATGAAGAGAAGAAGATGAAGAGAAGAGCGGGAGCCTCCCTCCATGCCTTCATGGATGCGGAGCGGCCCGAGGAGAAGAAGGGAAGACGCCGACGCCGCGGAGGAGATGCCGGACTAGAACACCGGAGGAAGAACCAGAAGAAGAAGAAGATGGAGGAAGAAACCGAAGGAAGATAGAAGATAGAAGAAAGAAGAAAAAGAAAGAAGAAACATTTAAATAAAGGAGTTGTCAAAAACTGTCTCTTGTCATTTTTAACATTTTTGACAGTTTTTTAGTGAAATGGTAGGGGTACAAAAGTACCCCCTTACCATTTCACACAGGGGGAGGGCCGGGATTTGGGGGTCCCCTTGTTAAAGGGGGCTTCCAGATTCCGATAAGCCCCCCGCCCGCAGACCCCCACAACCACCGGCCAAGGTTGTGGGGATGAGGCCCTTGTCCTCATCAACATGGGGACAAGGTGTTTTGGGGGGCTACCCCAAAGCACCCTCTCAATGTTGAGGGCATGTGGCCTGGTACGGTTCAGGAGGGGGGGCGCTCTCTCATCCCCCCTCTTTTCCTGCGGCCTGCCAGGTTGCGTGCTCGGATAAGGGTCTGGTATGGATTTTTGGGGGGACCCCACGCCGTTTTTTTTAAATTTTGGCGCGGGGTTCCCCTTAAAATCCATACCAGACCTGAAGGGTCTGGTATAGATTTTGAGGGGGACCCCACGCCATTATTTTTTTCATTTTGGCCGGGGTTCCCCTTAATATCCATACCAGAAATGAAGGGCCTGGTATGGAATTTAGGGGGACCCCCACGTCATTTTTTTTTTAAATTTTGGTTTGGGGTTCCCCTGTGGGGAATTCCCATGCTGTTTTTATCAATGAACTTCTATGTGTATTGTCGGACCGGCAATTCATTAATAGCCGCGAGTAGTTTTAAATGACTTCTTTTCCTTTGAAATGTCATTTTGCTGTCAGACTGTTCTAAACACGGGAAACATGCGCCCCTTTACAGGCATACTATAGACACCCCCTAGGTACGAAATTTAAAGGGATATTACACTTTTATTGTTTCACTTTAAGCATTATTAAAATCACTGCTCCCAAAAAAACGGCAGTTTTTAAAACTTTTTTTTGCATTGATCCATGTCCCCTGGGGCAGGACCCAGGTCCCCAAACACTTTTTATGACAATACCATGAATATAAGCCTTTAAACTTAGCACTTTTGATTTCTCCCATAGACTTTTAAAGGGTGTTCCGCGGCATTAGAATATTCCGCGAACACCCCAAATTGTTCGCTGTTCGGCGAACTTGTGAACAGCCGATGTTCGAGTCGAACATGAGTTCGACTCGAACTCGAAGCTCATCCCTAGTCCTTAGCCTGCTTGTCTTCAGCAGGCTTTCTTGTGCATCATCTTTAGAAGAGGCTTCCTTCTGGGACGACAGGCATGTAGACCAATTTGATGCAGTGTGCGGCGTATTGTCTGAGCACAGACAGACTGAGCCCCCCCACTCTTCAATCTCTGCAGCAATGCTGGCAGCACTCATACATCTATTTCCCAAAGACAACCTCTGGATATGACGCTGAGCATGGGCATTCAACTTCTTTGGTCGACCATGGTGAGGCCTGTTCTGAGTGGAACCTGCCCTGTTAAACCGCTGTATGGTCTTGGTCACCGTGCTGCAGCTCAGTTTCAGGGTCTTGCCAATCTTCTTATAGTCTACGCCATCTTTATGTAAAGAAACAATTCTTTTTTCAGATCCTCAGAGAGTTCTTTGTCGTGAGGTGCGAAGTTGAACTTCCAGTGACCAGTATGAGAAAGTGAGAGCGATAACACCAAATTTAACACACCTGTTCCCCATTCACACCTGAGACCTTGTAACACTAATGCCCCGTACACATGGTCGGACATTGATCAGACATTTCGACAACAAAATCCTAGGATTTTTTCCGATGGATGTTGGTTCAAACTTGTCTTGCATACACACGTTCACACAAAGTTGTCGGAAAATCCGATCATTCTGAACGCGGTGACGTAAAACATGTACGTCGGGACTATAAATGGGGCAGTAGCCAATAGCTTTCATCTCTTTTTTTATTCTGAGCATGCGTGGCACTTTGTGCGTCGGATTTGTGTACACACGATCGGAAATTCCGACAACGGATTTTGTTGTCGGAAAAATTTTATAGCCTGCTCTCAAACTTTGTGTGTCGGAAAATCCGATGGAAAATGTGTGATGGAGCCTCCACACGGTCGGAATTTCCGACAACAAGGTCCTATAACACATTTTCCGTTGGAAAATCTGACCGTGTGTACGGGGCATAACAAGTCACATGACACCAGCGATGGAAAATGTCTAATTGGGCCCAATTTGGACATTTTCACTTAGGGGTGTACTCTCTTTTGTTGCCAGCGGTTTAGACATTAATGGCTGTGTGTTGAGTTATTTTGAGGGGGCAGCAAATTTACACTGTTATACACTCACTACTTTACATTGTAGCAAAGTGTAATTTCTTCAGTGTTGTCACATAAAAAGATATATATATATATGCATATATGTATATATATATGTATATATATATATATATATATATATATATATATATATATATAGTGATTTATGTACCCCCTTGAAAGCTAATGAATTACTACACAGTTCAATGGTTAGCTGTCCATATGGAATTAACACTGCTCACTGAGCTTATAGGATTTACAATGCAGAGAGCCCAACTGTTCATCCAGCAGGCATTGTCATACTGTCATTGCTGATTTTCGTCTTTTATTATTATTATTATTGTTGTTGACTTACACATCATATCATATTATATATCAGTACATTTTTTACACTGCTGTACTATTTAATTTTACAAACGGGTTTAAATACTACAGCCATACAGTGCCTTGAAAAAGGCACCCCTTGAAAGTTTCCTAATTTTGTCATGTTACAACCAAAAATGTTTTTTATTGGGATATTATGTGATAGACCAACACAAAAGTGGCACATAATTGAGAAGTGGAAGGAAAATGATAAATGGTTTTCAAATTTTTTTACAAATAAATATGTGAAAAGTGTGGTGTGCATTTGTATTCAGCCCCTCTGAGTCAATACTTTGTAGAACCACCTTTCGCTGCAATTACAGCTGCAAGTCTTTTCGGGTATGTCTCTACCAGCTTTGCACATCTGAGGGTTACATTTTTGCCTGTTTATCTTTGCAAATTAGCTCAAGCTCTGTCAGATTGGATGGAGATCGCCTGTGAACAGCAATTTTCAAGTCTTGCCACAAATTCTCAGTTGGACTTAAGTCTGAACTTTCACTGGGCCATTCTAACACATGAATATACTTTGATCTAAGCTATTCCATTGTAGCTCTGGCTGTATGTTTAGGGTCGTTGTCCTGCTGGAAGGTAAACTTTCCCCCAGTCTCAAGTGTTTTGCAGACTCTAACAGGTTTTCTTCTAAGATTTCCCTGTATTTGACTCATCCATCTTCCTTTAACTCTGACCAGCTTGCATGTCCCTGCTGAAGAAATGCATCCCCACAACATGATGCTTCCACCACCATGTTTCACGGTGGGGATGGTGTGTTCAGGCTGATGTGCAGTGTTCGTTTTCTGCCACACATAGCGTTTTGTTTTTACTCCAAAAAGTTCAATTTTGGTCTCATCTGACCAGAGCACCTTCTTCCGCATGTTTGCTGTGTCCCCCACATGGCTTCTCGCAAACTGCAAACGGGACTTCTAATGGCTTTCTTTCAACAATGGCTTTCTTTTTGCCACTCTTTCATGAAGGGCAGATTTGTGGAGTGCACAACTAATAGTTGTCCTGTGGACAGATTCTCCCACCTGAGCTGTGGATTTCTGCAGCTCCTCCAGAGTTACCATGGGCCTCTTGGCTGCTTCTCTGATTAATGCTCTTCTTGCCCAGCTTGTCAGTTTAGGTGGACGGCCGTATCTTGGAAGGTTTTCTGCCATACTCTTTCCATTTTTGGATGATGGATTGAACAGTGCTCCGTGAGATGTTCAAAGCTTGGGATATTTTTTTATAACCTAACCCTGCTTCAAACTTCTCCACAACTTTATCATTCACTAAGATGATTCACTAAGGTTCTCTAACAAACATCTGAGGGCTTCACAGAACAGCTGTATTTATACTGAGATTAAATTACACACAGGTGGACTCTACTAATGTAGCAATAACTCACAGTGGAGCTGCTGATTTAAAGCGGGCTGTTACCGTCACCTTGTTACCTGTAATTTCACCAACATCGGGTCTAGGGGTCTCCGTTGAGCTTACTGTGAGGCAATGTAGGCACCAGTCACTTAAGTACTTTTTCAATGCTTTAATGGGGATAACTGGAAGAAGTAGCAGGAAAGAGGTAGAAGGAGAGTTGCAGGGGTGTTCAAATACCTTTTCTTGGCGTAGCGTCAAAGAATTAAAATCTTTAGGATGGATGTATCCTCAGCTTAGGATTAAATCTTTGCCCGCCCGGATAGGTCTCTCTCACTGACCTAGCAGCCGGAACGCAGCACGAACAAAAAGTCTCTGCCACAGACTTTGGTGGGACAAACTCATACGATCCTCTGCCACAGGATGTAGTAGTTTTCGATGAACAGCAAACACAGTACCAGAATCTTTAAGCTGACCCGGCAGTACTTGTGCAGTAGGGTAATTTAGGATGCGTCCTCCAATGGAGTCACTAGGCCCTTCTCCAGACCAGCGCTCCGCATGGTCCCTTCCAAGACGGGTCCTCCCCTGGATTCTTCTCAATTGTCCGGCTTTTTCCCGCAGGACAGACAGCACAGGACCATCCCAGCAGTAGCAGGCCCCAGACAGGCTTCTGGGCCTACCCGCCCGGCTGCAGCAGCGTAACCCTCCAAGCCGGAGGGCTACGAGGTAGGACTCACTGACACATACCTCTAGGCCAAGAGGGCCACGAGGCGAAAAGCTCCCCGAAACATGGCGTCTGCCCATAAACACCCTCTCCCAGAATGTAACTCGGAGGACCACCTCCGCCGATTTATCTCCGGGACAGAAGAGCACTCATACACTTCAGCTTGTTGCTTTACAACATTGACCCACAATGACAACGACACCCACAGGCGCAATGTGGAACTGCACGCAACACAGCTTAGCTGGAACAGAGGCTAAACTAACATTAGATTAAACCTGAACAATGTATAGCACAGCCATTAAATTTACCTATAAGCGGTAGATTAGAAATCTACCAGCACTACACTAATTTGGTGACTTCTGAAGGCAATTGGTTACACTAGATTTTAGTTAGGGAATCAGAGTAAAGGGGGCTGAATACAAATGCATACCACACTTTTCAGATATTTAGTCGTAAAAAATGGAAAACCATTTTCATGTTCCTTCCACTTTAAAACTGTAGGCAATTTCGGCTTCTAAGACCACCCAGGTAGGTTCAGGTAATGCAGGAAGACCTCCGTAGACCCCCAGGCCTGGAGATATCAATAAAGTGACACAGGAGACAGGTTTGCTTAGCCACTTAATGACATCTAATTTGAGTTTCAGAAATACAGCATTTATGTCATTTGAGGGATGGGAGGAGTTTTACTAACCTTATACATGTCATTGAAATGAAAATAGGTTCAGTTAATATTTAACTATTAGCTGGTGTTATAAGACAAAATCTTGCATCATTTCTACTATTAGAATATTCTTTAACAGGTGAAGGACACACTTTATCTTATCAAGAACAAACATGAGCTAGGCCAAACTCCATATTCTAGCTAAAATGTATAGGCAACCTTGAGAAGGTTTTCTATAGATAACAGCTTAAAGATTATGTGGGTTTCGGTTGAAACTCATATTTGAGTTTTCTCAATTTTCCTGTAAAACATGAGATGGTGTCTTAGAACTAAAATGGAGTCCCTCATGATATGTGCTATGTTCTTTACAATCCCCTCTTTGAGACATTATTTATATGGCTCACTATCTTTCACAGTTATGTAAATTTTCTTCTATCATAATACATACTCAGATAAATCCTATTCGCAGCAGCAGGATCAGGGGTTCGGGATGCCTTAACAATTATACACATTATAAGCTTATAACAGGCATATAGGAACAAAACAAAAAGAACAATCATAATTATAGTTATGGCAGCACTTTTTATCCATGCCAAAATTCCTATCCCAGAACTTAGGTTTGCAAAAGGATCCCATGTCTTAGCAATGTTTCTAGCTTCATCTTGTAATTTGCTTACTTCTTTCCGGTGTTGTGCAATTATATCATAATAATCTGGTACCTCCATACTTGTGTTATGAAACCAGGTACAACACTCATAATCTTCTGTGTTTTCACATAACCCAGTTAAGGCAGCACTCATGCTTTCTATGGCTAACTCGTGTAGTTCTAATTGTTTTCTAATTGCCCTAGTTTCTATATTTAATTTAGTAATATCATCAGAATTCTTTTCCATTATTTCATCAATGATTCCAGTGTAATTATTCAACCTTTTCATTAAGTCTATTCCCCACCCAGTCCATGAGGGGAACCAAGCCCATGCCATATCTTTTGTAAGAAATAACTCCCTTTTATTGCGGTGTTTGAGGGGGTACCTAGGATGCATGCTAGCTTCAAGGAGGTGTCTTCCCTTGCTATCTCCTACTATGCCCATGATGGGGACTAGGGATGCAAGATAACACCATCCTTGGGGTTCGGTGGGGATCCAAGGGTGACAGATTTTTCCACAACAAATATAAATACTGTTTCCTAGAGCTAAGGATCGTTTGTTGAATATTGTCATCATTTCATCAGAAAAACTGGAAAAAGTTAAACTCGACAATAATTGTCCTACTGTGGAAGTGGAACTGGAGTTAAGAAAGTTTATTAGAGTGGTGTTTAGGGCAGGTTCTGAAGTATGAAAGAAAGGGCTTTCAATTGAAGTCATTGAAAAGTTAATATTAGCTTGTTGGCAAACTTCAGCTCCATTTGTGGAGTTTCCCAGCCTAAAACACCAGTCTGGGGAATGACTTCTACCAGTAATTTGGAAAGTAAGGGTATTATTTGAAAGTGTTCTTATGACTTCTGTGAGGATGACAGGAGGTGTGCCATTAAGGAATGGGGTGAAGTTTAGAGGTACTGCCATTAAGGGGATTCTAGCAGTGCTAGGATGGAGTTTACTACATATCCAACATTTTTCAAATCCAGATTTCTGGGCGTAGCTATATTTAAACTTCAACAATAACATTTTATCTGTAAAACTTTCTGAGTTTTGATTTCTCTTGTGTCTGTCATGTGTATTATTCTGTTGTAGAGTGTTAGAGGCCCCACAAATACCCTTTATGAGTCCCAAATCTTCAGAATGATAAATACAGTTAGTTATCAGCCAAGTTGGCAGGAACACAATCAGGGCAGCCCAGCATAGGAGGCACAAGGCCTTCCCAGAAGTCCGTGGTGAAATAAGCGACGTCATCTTGTTCAGAGTCTTGACCACCTGCTTCACTCTGTTTTCGAGGATTTATATCACTTGCTTCACCTCTCTGTGCTTTATCTTTGCCTTGCTTCTTAGGGTCCTGGTTGACCTTCTTTACGCGACTTGCATGAATCCAGGCCTGTTGTCCTTCTACCAAAATAGCTGTGCGGGTGACTGCGATCACTGTGGTTGGGGGTCCGAAGGGAAACTCTTGTTTCTTGGTGCGGTTCAATCTCTGGACCACCACGGTGTCACCCACCTGGAAAGGGTGTGTAGGTTCCTGTGAAGAAGAAGGAGAGGTGCGAGCAACATTCCTTTCAACTTTATCCAAAGTTTCAATAAGTTTTTTTACATATTCTTCCTGAATAAGATCTAGGTCCCCTCTTTCTAACATAAGTGGCTGTCTGGCCCATGGGGTGGGGAATGGCCTACCCATTAAGACTTCAAAAGGAGAGTATCCTGTCTTTTTAGAGGGTGTCATTCTTACCTCGGCTAGTACAGCTGGTAGGACCTTCTTCCAATTTGCATACGTACCTCCAGTGGCCTTCCTGATCTTATCTTTAATGGTTCTGTTCATCCTTTCCACTATACCTGAACTCTGGGGGTGGTAAGGAATATGAAACTTCCATTCTATTTTCAGTGTTTTTACCAGGTCTTGACAAACTTTGGCCACAAATGCAGGACCATTGTCAGAGTTGATCTGTAGTGGGCAACCCCACCTTGGGATAATTTCTTGTATCAGAATCCTCACTACTGTTTGTGCATCTTCCTTTGTAGTTACAAACAATTCTATCCATCTTGAGAACATGTCCACTATTATTAGCAAATATTCCTGTCTTTTACCTAGTTTGGGCATGTGTGTAAAATCTATCTGCAGATGAGTGAATGGTGTAGATGGATATATCAGATGTTCTTGTTTTGCTTTGTGAGGGTTGCTAGGGTTATTCCGAATGCATGTGATGCATCTGGAAACATATGCCTTAACGAGAGAGGGAAGACCTGGAATGTAAAAATCCTTATCCAAAAGTTCACATGTGACTTTCCACCCTCTGTGACCTATCCCATGGTATTGTGAAATAAAAATGGGTGCACTGGCTACAGGGATACATGGTCTCCCCTCTTGGCAGACAAGGTCAGTTTCTGGGTTTGTCTGCACACCTATTGAGTTCCATTGCTGGATGTCTTGTTCTGTGGCATATGCTTGGAGATCACGCAATGTTTGATCCAAAAGAGGAATTTCTGGTGAGAGTAATGGCATTTGTATGTTTGCAGGCTGTGTGGATGCTGCTTCTCTTGCTGCTTTGTCAGCTAAGGCGTTGCCTTTGGCTATGTCATCCTGTTGCCCTGTATGTGCCCTACAGTGTAGTATAGCTATGGACCTTGGTAATTGTATAGCTTCTAACAGACTTGTGACAAGCGTGGAATGTGAGATGGATTTACCGTCTGCTGCTATATAGCCCCGCCTTTTCCATATGACTCCAAAATCATGCGCAACACCGTACGCGTACTTGGAGTCTGTGTAAATGTTTACATCCTGCCCTTCAAAAAGCTGACAAGCTCGAGTAAGGGCTATAAGTTCTGCAGCTTGTGCTGATTGGAATGGGACAGGGTTTGCTTCCAGTATTTTATCAGGCAGCTGAACAACAGCATACCCTGCATGGTATGTGTTATCATTTGGTCTTGAACAAGACCCATCCACAAAGACATTCTGTGCTCCAGGGAGAGCAATTGAAGACATGTCTGGTCTCGGGGATGTGTCTTGGTGGATGAGGTCCATGCATTCATGTTGAGGCACTACCTCATCTTCCTCACCTTTCAAGCCTAGCAAGGCATTCAGGATTGGAGCTGGGCCAGAAGTGGGAGAGGCATATTTGATCTCAAGTTTTGGGTTAGAAAGTAAAATTACTTCATAACCGCTCAGCCTCTGGGCTGACATGTGCTGGGTATGGATGTTCTTTAGTAGAATGGATACATTGTGAGTGGTGTGTAGTGTGGTGGCATGTCCTAGAGTGAATGATGTAGCCATTTCCACCACCATCGCACAGGATGCCAGAGCTCTGAGACACGCCGGCATTCCCTGTACCGGCATCGGCACAACTTTTGAAAAAAACGCAATTGGGCGGAGTTTCCCCCCATGCTCCTGAGCCAGGACCCCCGCCATTGTTTTACAGTTGTCCCTTGCAAACAAGTGAAACATTTTACCATATTCAGGTAGTCCAAGTCCAGGAGATGTGACCATTGCAGTTTTAAGATACACAAAAGCATTGTACATTTCATCATTCCATTTCACACAATCTGGCATGTCAGTACCTGTGGCTTGCCTCAGGAGATTATCATAGTAGGAACAATCAGGTATCCATTGGCGGCAGTAACCAATCATTCCAAGAAAGGATAGCATGTCCTTCTTAGTAAGTGGGCGGGGCAGACCCACAAGAGCCGCAGCTCTCTTGTGACTGATTTTCCTTTCTCCTTTGGAGAGTACAAAACCAAGGTATTCAACAGTTTCCTGACACCATTGTAGCTTTTTCTTAGAAACCTTGTGACCATTGTCTGCTAACCAATGTAACAGATCTAAACCATCATTTTTACATGCTTTCTGGCTTGGACTACACAACAACAAATCATCAACATATTGAAGTAGGACAGAACCATGGCGGGGTGTCCAAGACCGCAGGGTTGCTTGGAGGGCCACTGTGTATACTACAGGGGAGTCTACATAGCCCTGAGGTAATCTACACCACGTCATCTGGCGGTTTCTGAAATTGAATGCAAAGATAGGCTGTGTCTCTTCATCAACAGAAACTGAAAAAAATGCATTACAAAGGTCAATGACCGAAAAATACTCTGCATCGGATGGTATGGAGGTTAAGAGTGATGGCACATCAGGCACTATAGGAGCAATGGGTATCACTAGGTTGTTTATAGCTCTGAGGTCTTGTACAAACCTGTAAGAGCCGTCCGGCTTCATTACTGGGTTAATGGGGGTGTTGTAGGGTGACAGTGTCTCTTTAAGAATTCCTTGCTGCAGGAACCTTTCCACCATTGGGGCCACTCCTTCCTCTTTTTCTTTTGAAATGGGGTATTGTTTGTGATAAACCGGCTGTGCCCATGATTTTAAAGCTGCCTTGTATGGGGTACAAGAAATAAGACCTACATCCAAGGAGCTTTTTGACCATACCGGATCATCTGGTGGAGGGAGGTCACTATCCTCAGTGTAATATATTGGTATTACCTTGGAGTGTACGAAGACCCCTCCTTCAGTAGTCATTTTCAGTGTTATACCCAATCTTCCCATCAGATCTCTACCCAAGAGATTCACAGGACAATTTGGTATAATCCTGAAACAATGATGCAAGACTGTTGCACCTCCCCTTTCAACATCACTTACTGGTAAAGGTGGTGTTTTGTATGTTTTGGTAAGTATCCCATTAATTCCCATAGAAGGTTCAGCAATTTTAGTCTCACCTCTGTAGTAGTCCTCACTGAGGGTGCTCCGAGTTGCCCCTGAATCGGTTAAAAACGGAACAGGCCTATTTTTGACATATAGGGTCACAATTGGTTGTTCATTGTAAGAGTGTGAGATCAAAGGAAATGCTGGGATACTACCTTCCGGGCAGCTTCATTTTAGTTGCTGTTGATTCCACTGTATAGGGAATCGGGGACCCTGTTGCTTTGGGGCAACTTGATTCGGTTGGCTAGATTGGGGTCCCTGTGTATGCATTTGATCTTGATCTTGAGTATTTGGGTTATTCCATTCATAAGGACATTGATTTCTCCAGTGACCCTGTTGTCCACAGTTAAAACAACATGTGCGGGACTGCTGGGGTGGTCTGGAAAAACCATGCCCTCTCCCTTTTGTTCTTCCTCTTCCTCTGCCTCTGTTTCCACTGCCCCATTGTCCACCATTATCTTGGGGAGGCTGAGTTTGCACTCCACCCTGATAAAGGGTACTCACTGCTTTCTCTTTTATTACATCAAAACACCCTGCTGCTTCTTTCTGTATTAAAGTTTCCTGAAATTGGTCAATCGTCTGTGTGGTCCATTCAGATATCATCTGTTTTACCACCAAGGCGAACTGGGGTTTTAGATTATTCATATAAGTTTGAATAAACAAAGCTCCCACATCAGTAGTTGTAGCTAATCCAGCTTCTGTTGTCCAATTTTCATGAAACCTTTTCCAGAATTCAACTACATTTTCTCCTGACTTTTGTTTGCATGCTATGGCAGTAGGGAGGGAACTTTTATTTTTAAATACTCTCATCATTTCAGTCTCTAATTCTGTCCACATGGTGTTCCTACCTGGTACTGTGTTTAACCCATATGCTCCCGCGTTTCCAGTGTCAATAGTGTTTATACTTGGAACATTTGTCCAGTTCCAGGAACTGGTGTGTCCTATGATACCATCAATGATAAGACGCATGTCTTCCTGTGTGTAATTTCTACCCTTACAGGCCTTTTTTAAGTAAATTAAAGTGCCTCCTGCAGAGGCGGTGGGTTTGGGGCAATGTTTTACTATCCTGTCAATGTCCTCAATGTCTATTACCTTTTTTAATAATTCATTTCCAATGGTCATGAAAGGTGCTTGAAGGTTAGTGTTACTATATACAGTTCCACTCTTTGTTTTAGGGGGACTAAGTATTCTATCCCCTTTAACGTCTTCTTCCTCCTGCTCTTGGCCAGGTGGTGAAACTACCCCTCCTATAGCTCCCTGATCATCTTCTGGTTCCCCTACCTCGACTCGGGCCCTCTGTGGGTGCTGTCTATCTTGTTGTGGAGCGGGAGGGATCTGCTGTTGTGGTTGTGGAGCGAGGGGGACCTGCCGTTGTCTGGTTGCATAATGTCCAGCCAGAAGATCAATATCTTCCTTTCTTAAACTCGGATAGACATGTACATATGCAGGTGGAGGATGACTGACTATTGGCAGGGGTGGGGCTATTGGGTCAGGGACAAATCTCTTTTTATCGGCTTCTTCTCTATGTTTCTGGTCATAATCTTCCTTACTTAAACATTTGGTGGGCTTTTTCTGTTTCTTATTATCCCTCTGAAACCAATATGGGGCGTATTTTAACCAGTTCTCTCCTCCCTTTTCCATATAATCCATATCCCATTGAGGATCCCCGGGGTACCAAGGGAAAGCTCTCTTATCTCCTAAACACAATCCTTTTATCATATCTATGTGAAATTCATCATTAGCGCCATCCCGGGGAAAAGGGTCTACACTGTGTATGGCTTCGGTCCATCCCGCTAAATTTGAAACCCATGGGACTATGAATTCATAATTAGTACCACAAATTCTGGCTACAAAATCCTTACACATTTCTCCTGGATTGGGAAGAGGGGGAGGATCTTCTTTGCCTTGTTTCTGACCCATATTGACAGTGGGAGCCGACTGTTCTTACCACCCAGTCTTCTGACCCACACACACACGACAGATTATCTTATAACTTCTAATGCGATAGATAAGAAAAAGCAAAAGATTTTGGGGTCACCGGAGTCTATTTCCTCATTAACCACTTCATATCCCTTCCCAAAAGGAATGTCTCTATATATGTGTATGCAGTACTGCTTATCTTTGTGGGTTTCCCAAAACCCTCCAATATTAACCTCTGGCGTGGTTCTTATCCCCTACTAATTTACGGGTCTAAAAAGCTTTAATCAGAGCTGAGGCAAGAAATATTTCATCAATAAAGACAAAATAAAGACTTACCTTCAGATGATTTTTGGCTTTTATCCCGGACAAAGAGCCCCCAGTTGTAGGCAATTTCGGCTTCTAAGACCACCCAGGTAGGTTCAGGTAATGCAGGAAGACCTCCGTAGACCCCCAGGCCTGGAGATATCAATAAAGTGACACAGGAGACAGGTTTGCTTAGCCACTTAATGACATCTAATTTGAGTTTCAGAAATACAGCATTTATGTCATTTGAGGGATGGGAGGAGTTTTACTAACCTTATACATGTCATTGAAATGAAAATAGGTTCAGTTAATATTTAACTATTAGCTGGTGTTATAAGACAAAATCTTGCATCATTTCTACTATTAGAATATTCTTTAACAGGTGAAGGACACACTTTATCTTATCAAGAACAAACATGAGCTAGGCCAAACTCCATATTCTAGCTAAAATGTATAGGCAACCTTGAGAAGGTTTTCTATAGATAACAGCTTAAAGATTATGTGGGTTTCGGTTGAAACTCATATTTGAGTTTTCTCAATTTTCCTGTAAAACATGAGATGGTGTCTTAGAACTAAAATGGAGTCCCTCATGATATGTGCTATGTTCTTTACAACAACAATGTGCCACTTTGTGTTGGTCTATACCATAAAATCCCAATAAAATACTTTTATATTTTTGGTTGTAACATGACAAAATGTGGAAAATGTCAAGGGGCATGAATACTTTTTCAAGGCACTGTATATAAATGTTTGAAACAAGTGCATACCATTACAATAATAGAGTAAACACTGAATATTTTCATACCAGACCACAGTATGTCTCCATCTAGGGCAATAGTGGTCCACTTGGTACAGCAGTAAAGTGGCAGCAACTTTTGCCTTGCAGCATTAGGGTCCAAAGTTTGAATTGCAGTCAGGATTCTATCTGCATGGAGCTTGCATGTTCTGCCTATGCTTGTTTGGGGTTCTTCCCAAACTCCAAAGAAATATATATTGGTATATTATTTGAATCCTTTGTAAATTGGCCCTAGTATGTGAGATAGGGACCTTAGATTGTAAGATCATGAGGGCAAGGACTGACATGGTGTAAACACCTGCAAGGAATAAACAGTAAATATAGAGGCCTCAATTTTGTTATGTCCAGAGGGCCACACTCTAGATTAATTTTTGTACATATTACTGTTATTAATTAGGATGGTATTAAAGTGGTTGTAAACCCTTACAACACACTTTTTGCTACAGATAAACCCATAATAAGGCTTACCTGTAGCTACCCTGGATAACTCCTAAACCTGAACAGTTTATGAGATATCCCCTGTATTTGCATGATGCCGACGTCATTGGCACATGTGCACTGAAGAAAACATTGCATTGGAATCCATGGTCTGGTGCCCTGATATGTAGATCAGGGGGCCGGACACATGGATAGGGGAGGCGGAGCCCGTGCGCCCTCTATGGACAGGCCACCACTGCCCACTGCCCAGTGCTGAATCTTTCATCCAATTTCTAAATTGCCACATTTGTAAATTACAAAAGTCAATCTAAAGGAATAGTAGTGGCAAAAAAGCAGTTGTGGGTTTAACCAAACATTTTTTTGTACAATTCTCCTTTAAGGGGGCGTGACAAGGGGTCTGTCCTATGCCTACATACTTTTACTAATAGATGTCCCTCATTTCCATTTCAGAAAATTGGGAGGTATACCTCTGATGTACAGGATGTGTTGGTTCTAATGAGGAGGGGAGATCATTTTTTTAAGCATTCTCTACTTTTCAAAACAAAACATTTTTACAAAAGTAATTAAATCTTCCAAAATCAAAATATAATACAGACCACTCTAGTGCCCCGTACACGGTCAGATTTTCCGACGGAAAATGTGTGATAGGACCTTGTTGTCGGAAATTCCGACCGTGTGTAGGCTCCATCACACATTTTCCATCGGATTTTCCGACACACAAAGTTTGAGAGCAGGCTATAAAATTTTCCGACAACAAAATCCGTTGTCGGAAATTCCGATCGTGTGTACACAAATCCGATGGACAAAGTGCCACGCATGCTCAGAATAAATAAAGAGATGAAAGCTATTGGCCAATGCCCCGTTTATAGTCCCGATGTACGTGTTTTACGTCACCACGTTCAGAACGATCAGATTTTCCGACAACTTTGTGTGACCGTGTGTATGCAAGACAAGTTTGAGCCAACATCCGTCGGAAAAAATCCTAGGATTTTGTTGTCTGAATGTCCGAACAAAGTCCGACCGTGTGTACAGGGCATAGAAGTGGGTGAACGAAATAGTCAAACACATAATCATAGAAAAAAGGACCTCATATACAGCTAAGCATGAAAGGAATGGTAGCACGGTACATATATCAGGTATTCAACCAGATGAGGTACCAGCAGTGTTAATTTTGGCAGCAAATTTTGATTTAGTTTTAGTCTTAGTCTTTTGACTAAAATGGCATTTTAGTTTTAGTCCCATTTTAGTCTTCTGCAATTGTTTTAGTTTTAGTCGTATTTAGTCGCCTAAATCTCCAGTAAATTTTTGTCGACTAAAATCATTTTAGTCTACTAAAATCGAATGGATTTACTTACATTGTAATGCATTATTTAAGCAATTCTCTACAATTTCCAAACTCATTATATACTCCTGGAGTGAAAAGCCTAATAGGTTATTATTTATGGTATTAAGGTTTGAACATGCACTACAGACACAGATTTAGTGATTATATAACATCTGCTGACCAGCCGCCACAGTTGTACTGCGGCAGAATGGCACGGCTGGGCGAAACACCAGTTTGTAATGTCGCTTCACCCTGTGGCCACTAGGGGGCGCGCGCCGCCCGCTCGCCCCCGAGCCGATGCGAGTACCCGGCGGTCTCGATCACTGCCGGTCTCCCGTGATCGCCGCTGAGAGACGGAGAACCCAGGACTGTGTGTGTAAACACACAGTTTTTGGTTCTCTGAGGGGAGAACTGACAGATCGTCTGTTCATACAGAGTATGAACAGCGATCTGTTAGCTTCCCTGCACTGTCCCCTCCCCCCTTCAGTTAGAACACAAACTAGGACAAACCTAACCTGCCACAAACTAGGACACACTGCCTCCTAGTGTTAACCCCTTCATTGCCAGTGACATTTTTACAGTAATCAGTGCATTTTTAATTGCACTGATCGCTGTATTAATGCCAATGGTCCCAAAAATGTGTCAAAATTGTCCGACGTGTCCACCATAATGTCGCAGTCACGATAAAAATCACTGATCGCTGCCATTACGAGTAAAAAAATAAATAAAAATGCTATAATTCTATCCCCTATTTTGTAGATGCTATAACTTTTGCGCAAACCAATCAATATATGCTTATTGCGATTTTTTTACCAAAAATATGTAGGAGAATTTTGGGGCATATTTATTATAGCAAAAAGTAAAAAATAATGCGTTTTTTTCAAAATTGTCTGTCTTTTTTTGTTTATAGCGCAAAAAATAAAAACCGCAAAGGTGATCAAATACCACCAAAAGAAAGCTCTATTTGTGGGCAAAAAAAGGACGCCAATTTTGTTTGGACACAATTGTCAGTTAAAGCGACGCAGTCCTGAATCGCAAAAATTGCTCTGGTCAGGAAGGGGGTAGAATCTTCCGGGGCTGAAGCGGTTAAGATAAACCAAGTTTCTTTACAAGAATATTGCTTTTTTGACAAAAGGGTAACGTTAAAATAAAAAATAAATAAAAAATAAAAACTCTTTTGCGTGATGATGCCACCATGTAGTGCACATTCACATGAACTTGTCTGCTTTAAGAAAATATATAATGTTTATGTAAAAACAGCTCTGGCAGCAAAATGGTTAATCCTGCACAGATCAGACAGGGTGCTGCTTTCCCATAATGGGCAATCTATGAAGCCTAGACATGTGCGGTTCGTTTTGCTTCTAATAAATATTCAAATTTTCCATTATTCGGAGATTCGGATATATCTGAAAACCCGAATTACAGTAGAAACAAAGTTTACCAAATGCTCAGAATAATGAAATTAACTTTGTCCGAATTTCTGAAATTCAAATAGAATTTTACTTCGAATTCCAGTCGAATTCGAACTGTAAACATGTTCCTGAAATCAAAGACTGTGTGTGGTTTTATGCCGCGTACACACGAGCGGACTTTACGGCGGACTTTGCCCGGCGGACTGGATTTCGTCGGACAATTCGATCGTGTGTGGGCTCCAGCGGACTTTGTTTGCTCAAAAGTTGGACGGACTTAGATTTGAAACTTGTTTAAAATTTATCCGTTGAAATCGAGTCCGGTCGAAAAGTCCGCCGTCTGTATGCTAGTTCGACGGACAAAAAGCCACGCTAGGGCAGCTATTGGCTACTGGCTATGAACTTCCTTGTTTTAGTCCGGTCGTACGTCATCACGTACGAATTCGACGGACTTTGGTGGATTGTGTGTAGGCAAGTCCGTTCATTCAGAAAGTCCGTCGGAAAGTACGTTGAAAAATCCGCCGGGCAAAGTCCGCCGTAAAGTCCGCTCGTGTGTACGCGGCATTAGAGTACCATTTCGAAATAATGCTATTTAAGTTAAGCCAAAGGTGATTTAAAGAGTCATTGTAATCATTTGATGAAGATTTTTCTTTTGTTTGTTCACTTTGCCACATTCAAATCGAAGAAAAAAATCTAACGCTTTCGATTTGGCCAATTCAAACCTTATCGATTCTAACATTTTGACCTGAAAAAAATCAGTACATTTCTAAGAAAATTCAAAAAAGACATAAAACAAATTCAGAATACGAATTCCGAATACGAATCCCGAAAACGAATCAACCAAATTTAACTAAACAAAATAACTAGATTAACGAATCGAATCGAGACAAAACTCATTTTTTCTTCATACACATGTCTAGTGAAGCCTATTAACAAGGAGCAGGTCTCCTTCAGGGGGCCTCTATATATCAGTATGAAATGTGAGTGTGTGGCAGTGTTTGAGAGGATTAACTATACAGCAAAGCCCCTGCCATCCCAATAGAACATCCCCCTTCAGGCTGCAGATAACAGCCATTGATCGTCTAACCTTCAGCTAGGACAGCCTCCTATCTACAAATGCCAGGCTTCATCCAGAGGAAGCAAGCAGAGCTCCGTGGAAACCGGAAGTTCCTAGGGTAAAAGTCCCTGCCTCACATTTTCATTCCGTTTTTGATTGTTAACCACTTCAGCCCCGGAAGGATTTACTCCCTTCCTGACCAGAGCACTTTTTGCCATACGGCACTGCGTCGCTTTAGCTGACAAATGCGCGGTCGTGCAACGTTACACCCAAACAAAATTGACGTCCTTTTTTTCCCACAAATAGAGCTTTCTTTTGGTGGTAGTTGATCACCTCTGCGGTTTTTACTTTATGCGCTATAAACAAAAAAAGCGACAATTTTGAAAGAAAAAGCAATATTTTTTACATTTTGCTATAATAAATATCCCCAAAAAATATATAAAAAAACTAAGTTCTTTCTCAGTTAGGCCGATATGTAGTCTTCTACATATTTTTGGTAAAAAAATTGCAATAAGTGTATATTGATTGGTTTGCGCAAAAGTTATAGTGTCTACAAAATAGGGGATAGATTTCTGGCATTTTTATTATTAATTTTTTTTGTTAGTAATGGCGGCTATCTGCGATTTTTATTGTGACTGCGACATTATGGCGGACACATCGGACACTTTTGACACTATTTTGGGACCATTGACTTTTTTACAGCGATCCGTGCTATAAAAACGCACTGATTACTGTGTAAATGACAATGGCAGGGAAGGGGTTAAACACTAGGGGGCGATCAAGGGGTTAAGTGTGTCCTAGGGAGTAATTCTAACTGTGGGGGGATTGCCTCACTAGAACATGACAGAGATCACTGCTCCCGATGACAGGGAGCAGTAGATCTCTGTCATGTTGCTAGGCAGAACAGGGAAATGCCTTGTTTACTGTGATTGGGAGCAGAGATCAGTGATGTGTCACATGTAGCCACGCCCCCCCCCCACAGTTAGTAACACATCCCTAGGACACACTTAACCCCTCCCTAGCCCCCTAGTGGTTAACCCGTTCACTGCCAGTGTCATTTACACAGGAATCAGTGCATTTGTATAGCACTGATTGCTGTATAAATGACAATGGTCCCAAAAATGTGTCAAAAATAATGTGTCCGCCATAATGTCGCAGTCATGATAAAAATCGCTGATTGCCGCCATTACTAGTAAAAAAAAAAATTAATAATAAAAATGCCATAAAACTATCCCCTATTTTGTAAACGCTATAACTTTTGCGCAAACCAATCAATAAACGCTTATTGCGATTTTTTTTTTACCAAAAATATGTAGAAGAATATGTATCGGCCTAAACTGAGGAAAAAAAAATTTAAAATATTTTTTGGGTATATTTATTATAGCAAAAAGTAAAAAATAATGCGTAAATCAACCTCAAAGTTTTTCTGGAATGAGAGCTCTGGAGGGAAAACCCCCGGTACTTTCATTCTGGTCCTCATCATTTCATTCCATAAAGTATTTTTTAATGTCATTAGGGCACATCTGGCATGCCAGGATGTGTTTTGTCATCCTTGTAGTATTTGGAAGATATTTGTACATTGCAGTTTTGTTCTCAGCAGAAATTGCACTGTGGAAATGTTTCCAAACTCTAAATGTTGGTCTTACCATTTTACTGAGAGGAGGAAAAGAAAAACTATGCTTCATGCTTACTGGTTTATTGTAAATGCTGTTTCTACTGACAGGAGAGAATCAATGAGCAGGGTTTGGTGTTTGAGAGTTTATTTAATTGGCCAGAATTTTAATTTATTCTGGCCATTGAAATGAATAAATGCTGAACTGCTAAACGTGCCAAGTATTTAGGTGCATTTGGAGTTTTCTATGCCCTAAAGCTCCTCTAGGGAACACCATTCTTTTTTCAGGAGAAGAGCTTTGACTGCCTGTAAACTCTGTTGCTCCTAAACTCTGGTAAATGTGTGCATGGCTTTTCCTGAGTTGAGATCAGGGGCTTTGGCAAAAAAAACAAACACCAAAATCTCCTAAACGTGAGTTTTGGAGCAGCAGTGTGCATGAGGCCTTATTGTCCAGACTATGGGTGTGTTGTGATGGTGGAGAACATTAATAGGAATAATTTAATGGTTAAAAAAAATAAAAAAATAAACAGGTTTGTCAGACAAATTTACCCTCTTACCAGGCAATTAAGACCTGAGAGTACAGAAACTATCATCTACTTTATCCCAACAATCACCCAACTGTAGAAGGTACAAGATGGACCCCACAAGCAAACTAAACTGAAGCCTTTCCCCTGCAGGCCCCCCTAGCGGTAGAAATGCATATGTATCTTGTTTGAGAACTACATTGAGAAGTACAGTGTTACTTGAATTGTATTCCAGGATTTGCTTGTCTTCAGCTAAGAGAACTTACAATATTTTAAGACTTTATGTAAAGTCTCTGAAATCTTTCATTATGGTCTTCGTGTTATACCCTTTTTTTTTAAATTCCGGAAAAAAAACGGCTTTTAAAATAGCTGAAATTGTTCATTTTTTTCTAGGACTTTCTATCTCTAGTCAGGTTTAGGTAACACTCAGGGAGCATGGGTCAGGAATATGTAACGTACGGTGTGTAAGTGTCAGGAGGTGTAAGGATCAGGAGGCGTAAGAGTCAGGCGTAAGTAACATACGGTGTGCTTACAATCGTATGTTGTGTAGGGGTCTACGGAGTAATGCATGGAAAACAGAGGTCAGGGTTACTCCAGATGTTACTAATGGTTCCTTGAGCAATGAACATTTTCTGCCTCTCAAATAAGTAACTACGGTGGGATTCTTCTCAGTGTTGATCACACTAATATACTGTGAAGCTGTAAATAAAGTAATTATTAACAGGGGTTACATTAGCCTGGCACGTTATTTTAAGGATTCCTCTGTGTTAAAAAGATGGAGAAAGGCTGAATTAGACTACCTGTTATTTGCTTAGTGCGCTCAACAACAACTTGCTTCTGAGTCATTATGGAATGTAAGAAGTCACATAACCAAGTCATCAGAATCAGGCTGGATAAATGTTATTAACGAGACTTGACAGTCGCTGTCTTATTTACATTTTTGAATGTGTCACATAGGTTGACAAAGGTTGGGTTCATCTGAACTAGATGGAGAGCCTACAAATGTGTAAAATCACTAAGGCTTTGAAAATATGGTATGAAAAGAATGTAAAAAAACAAGCATATCAAAAGTAAATCTCAGGTAAATTTCACAAAAAATATACCAACCTAATTTTTCCTGTAAATCTACAATATTATTTAATGTGAAAATAACAAAGGCTTATTTGCAACTACCAAATCTGAATGACTATCATTAGACGTGGATCATGTCAATGGGTGATAACTTGCTGCTCTATAACAGTTCTTCTTGCAAGCAGACAGTGAGTAATGTACACAATTACTGGCAGTTTCTGCACAGAACGGGACACAACATGACACATGACTTGTCAGCTCCCAGGCAATGAGAAGTTCTTATATACTGGGCTCCTCGGCCAGTTTATAGTAGGACCATAGATTGTCATCCCTTTGGAGGATTGATATTATTGACCATACAAAACTGTTTCCTGCTGTATATTAACGTGCTCTGTAATTGTAAAAAGTGTATTTTAACCCATGAACTTGTAGATGGGTATTTAACTGCCTTGTGTTTTATTAGATTGTGACCTAGATGAAAAGTTTATCTTCTTAGTTTTCATATGGTTTTAAAAATGTTTACAATATGGTATTGAGAGGGGTTAAATAACGGAGCTTGGTAATGGAGCAATAGATACACTCAATGTACTGGTTAAAAAAAAAAAAAGGAAGATGGCGCAAGGATTCAGATATCCACACCGTTAATTGGAAAAGAGCATACACTGAGTAATGGTCATAAAAATTCTGAATAAGAAATTATGTATAGAAATTATATACATATATATATATATATATATATATATATATATATATATATATATATATATATATATATATATACATATATATATACGTAAAATTAATAATCACAGCAAAGTTCATAAGTCCAATGGGGTGCTATGGCAGCACTCCCTTGGGGGTGAAGCAGTCTCTGGAAAGAAAATAGAAAACGTCAAGGTGTGCCAAACTAAGTGCAATATATTAGGTAAAAGGAAATTTATTAAAACATCAGCCGAATGGCTACTCACATTGTGTCAGATACAATAAGGCATGTAACTCCAAAAGGGTCCATGGTCACTTGGGGGAGCCCAAGGCTTTGTCACAGCGGGCTTCAGCAGTGTAACTGCAGGGATTATGGAAAAGCCAGCCAAGTCCCAGCCTCATGGTGAAGAAACTAGCGTGGACTTGGGGACCTGGCCGGCTTTTCCATCTACCCTGCAGTTACACCCCGCTGAAGCCCGCTGTGACAAAGCCTTGGGCTCCCCCAAGTGACCATGGACCTTTTTGGAGTTACATGCCTTATTGTATCTGATGCAATGTGAGTAGCCATTTGGCTGATGTTTTAATTAATTCCCTTTTAACCGAATATACTGCACTCAGTTTGACACACCTTGCCGTTTTCTCAATATACTGGTTATACTCAGAGGAAAGAGGAACTGAAGAGGTAATGCACAGATCACATACAGAGAGAGGATGGAGATGAAGGGGTTAATGTACAGATGTGCAGGATAAGAGAAGTGAAGGGGTTGATATTTGGTTACTGCCAAGAATGGGGCTGGAGCTGAGATATACAGAAGAGGGGGGGGGGGGGGGTGGAAGGGTTAAAAACAACCCACAACCTTGGGGTCTGCTGATCTGGAACTAAATAATGAAGGATTAATTTAAACATTTCTCCATTGTAGGAGGGCTCCCCAACATAAACACTACGCTGTTTACATTTGTGATCGCCTTGACTGCACATCCCAGCGATCACATGGTACAGAGTGGCCTGGATCGGATCTGTACACTGACGGGCCATGTCCAGCTGGAGGAATCCTGCTATGGAATTTGTATAAAGCGTGTTTTGCCTTTCCTTAAGCATAAAGGTAAAATAACTGGTGAGCGCAATACTAATTTTGGGTGGAGGGTGGTGAATTCACTTATATGTGGACATACACATACATACACATCATCGGATATGGAATCCGATGAAGACTGTTAATGAAGATTTACTGTAATATGACTCTTGATGAATATTGAACACATTTGGATTTTTCAATTTGGACACTTATTTTATGTTTGATTTATTTATTTTTTTGTTTTCCTTGATTTTTTCACTGTGGGTGATGTCTTCATCTTCTAAAAGTGCTACCTTGTTTCTGTTTTCTTTTGTTTTATTTTATCAAGAGGGTTTGATCACTAAAAAAGGATCTTCACCCAAAAATTGAAGTGCCACTTATCCTCTTCCTGCCCCCAACCAGGGACGTGTGGTGAGGTCAGTGGCTGTAAAGGCACTGGCTAGTATCAGAGCAAGATACACACAGGTTACATACGCCGCGATCGTTGGAGAACAATAATTCTAGCAGTAGACTTCCTCTGTAGCTCTAAACATGTAACCTGTAAAAATGTTTAAAGTTACTCAGAATGGTTACTCACTTTGTGCCAGATACAATGGAGATTTTTAAGTACCAAAGTTTGGCGCCATTCCACGAGTGTGCGCAATTTTAACGCGTAACATGTTAGGTATCTATTTACTTGGCATAACATCATCTTTCACATTATACAAAAAAATCAGGCTAATATTCGTGTTTTTATTTTTTTAATATCCATGAAACATTTCTTTTCCAAAAAAATGGCTTTTGAAAAATTGCTGTGCAAATACTGTGTAACATAAAAAGTTGCAACCACCTTTTTCCTTCTAGTTAAGAGGGCTGGGCTGGAAGGGAGCATGTGTCTTTTAGACACATTCCCCCTTCTATGACACTGCAGTGAGAGGACAGCCTCCACTGCATAATTTTTATTGGACAGCTGGGGCCAATGGTACTTTACCATTGGTCCAAGGCTCCAAGCTGTCCATTAAGCTCAGTGCTTAGAAGTCAGTGGCACTATGAGCTCATCCTCTCAGTCTGCTGAAAGCAGAGTGTGTCAGCTTGTATTTAAACTGGCCTCTCTGTATGTAGCATCTGACAGGCTGCACAAGGAGCCCAGTATCTCCGGAACTATAGGTGGCAGGAGCCCCAAATTGACCAGTGGCAGGGTAGGACTTCAGCTACCTACCACCCTGCCTCCCCTGACTGCATGTCCCTACCCCCAACCCCTAATTAGTTTTCAAAGTGTGCATTTTGGTAGGAGTGGATACCTTTTTTTTGGCTTCCATTTCCTCAATCCTCACCTATTTGAACATGATGTCAGTTTAGCTCTGCCTTCTCCCACACGTCCCAAGAGGCTGTAGGACCAGTTTCTTTGATCTTTCCTCTTGTTCCACAGTGGATGTGGTGGGTTTTTTGTTCTTCCTGGACTGAGCGGTGTTAATGCAATGTGAGTGTCTTTCAGTTCAGGAGTACTGTGATTCTAGACTGTGTGCTGATGTGCCTCCAGTGTTAGTGTCCATGACAGCCTGAGCCCCCAGAACTTAGGTTGGTTTCTTCTGTATCACACCTCCATCCCCCACAAATCTTACATCAAATCCCTAGCAATGCACATGATCAACGCCGCTAAGCTTAGCATACCGGTTCACTGGGTCTCAGCCCACGCCCCCCCCCCTGTCTAAATGGTTCACCCGCATATCCAAAATCGTGGAAATGGAAGAGCTCATCTGCATTGCGAACGACTGCCCATCCAAAATCGCATCCACAAGGACATGCTGGATACACATTTGAACCACTGAGGCCTTCCGCCGCCTATTAGACTCTTCTACAACATAGGTCACCTCCTACACTTCCGGACCCTCTTCTCTACACAGTTAGACATGGTCACATGGACCAAACACCTTGTCAAAAATAATTTGCTGGAGGGACCTCCTGGTGAGTCTCCCCTCGCTGCTCCTACCATACCTTTCACCCCTTTTCCCACCCCCCTCCCTTCACCCCCCTTTCTTTTCCTCTCCCCCCCTCTTTTTTTTTAAACCCCCCTCCTCTTCTTTTCCCCCTCGTTCTCTCTCCCCAGAGGCAAAACCTCCTCCTGGGATACCCTATCGTTAGAAAGAATTACATTGGCCTTTGTGTTATTTTCTATTTTCCCGGGCTCTCAAAATGTGCCACCCTCATTCTCCAGGAGCTTGAAACATGATGCATTCTCTCCCCTGGACCAAACACCTTGTCAAAAATAATTTGTTGGAGGGATCTCCTGGTGAGTCCTCCCTCCCTGCTCCTACCATACTTTTCACCCCTTTTCCCACCCACCACCCTTCACCCTCCCCCTTCACCTATTACCCCCCTTTTTTCCTCTCCCCCCCTCTTTTTTTACCCCCCCTTCTTCTCCCCCTCATTCTCTCTCCCTAGAGGCAAAACTTCCTCCTGGGATACCCTATCTTTAGAGAGAATTACATTGGCCATTGTGTTATTTTCTAGCCCTCAATAGGCTCCTCCTGGCCTCTCAATATGTGCCACCCTCATTCTCCAGAAGCTTGAAATGCATTCTCTCCCCTAGACTCCCCCCTCTATCTCATTCCATACCACCATTCCCCCAATTGCCTATCTCCCTCTAATGTTATGTTACCTTACAGTGCATCCTGTGTTAGATGCTGGATTACTCACTTACTGTTATTTGTTCTAATATGTTTGTAATGATAATTACCTCTAACCATAAGCCTCGGATTCTTGCTGTAAACTGTACATTGAATATCGTATCTCTATTAAGCTTACAGATATGACTTTATACTTTGTAATTGATACATAGCTAATTCCTGTACGGAAACAACTTTAATTTCAATAAATTGTTTTTGGGAAAAAGGAATTAGGTTGGATGACCCTGGCTGCCATTCAAACTGAAAGATGGGCAATACTGCATCTTGGGGGTGGTATGTCTGCAGGGTGAAGCACCGGGCATAAGATGTGTATTGCAGCAAAAGCTTTTTTTTAACAGGCACATGTCAGCAAATTAAAAACAAAATATTTTTACTTAAAGTGGAGCTGAGGTTAAAAAAATTCTAGTAGGCAGTGTTTTGGTAGAAGAGTCTATTGCCAAAAACTCTTTTCCTTTTTACTTTTTTTTTTTTTTACGTACGATGAGTGCTTCTGTTAGGAAAACAGGGGCAACTGTGGAACAGGATGGGAGTGCTCAAAGATGTCATCACTGGAACAGCACAAACTCAGAGGTAAGTTTTCTTGTGTAAGTATTTGGTGCATATGTGCACATTATTGGCTATACTTTAAATAGACACTAATGCTCAGTTCTTTTTCAATGTTCTATATTTTAATGGGCACATTATTCCTAATAGCGTTGGCTTTATAAGGTAGAAACTATACACGCCTGATTATAAGTCTGTATGGTTATTCCCAATAAAATGTACATATAATTAAAACAAAACAACAGTCTTTCTATAAAATAATCACTCCTTATTTTTTCCCTGTGCCTGCCAAGACTCCTGACCTGAAGGCTAACATTAACCAACTCACAGGACCATGCAGTGCACACCTTTCTTCACGCAAAGTGATGAACCTACCCATTGGTGTGCGCAGACTATTGCATTAGGGTGTGCATCCCAGAGCACAAACACACATGCATGTATATCAGCAGAGCAGTGAACGGTGTCAGAGTAGAGATTGGTGTCAGTAGCCAGTGTACAGTGTCAGCAGTTTTTATTTTTATGTTTTTTTTTTATTATTTTTTACAATATTATTTTTAAATTTTTTTACAATTTCTTTGGATGAAATATCAAGGGTCCAAACAGAGACAGTGAGACTGAGGACAGAGCTTCACTGCTCCCTTTCTCTGCAGCCTCAGCTGCACTGGGCTGTGAACGAATGGGAAATGCTCTTTGCTGAGCAGCTTCCTGTTCATTCACAAACTGAAGCATAGTAGACATAGTTTACTATGCTTCAGTTAAGAATGAACACCGTCACGATCGGTACAGATCACTCACTATGTTCATTCATTCATCCTCCCGAAACATCCCCTGCAGCAGCCGTTGGGAGAGAAGGGAATCTGGCAGCACTGCAGGGGGGAGACAGAGGACACCAGGAAACAAGGGGAATTGGCAACGCACAGAGTGATTAGGGTGTGCCTAGGCACACCCAGCACACCTTGTGCGCACACCTATGAACCTACCCTGTTACTTGTACTGGCACCGCATGTACATGTTAGAGGCCTTGTTGGAAATAAGTAACAAGAGATGAGAAAGATTTCCTTTAGAAAGACAAAGTATTAAAAAGTGTTAAAAGATTTTGGGCCGGTTCACACAACAAAGTGAGTTTGTGCACTTGTTTTTGCATGATTCTGCATAGCGTCTTTTTCTGTTTTTCAACAGCTTATTCATTTCAATATGCATGTGCATAAACATGAACAGGGAAAACATCTAAATCATGCAAAAATGTATAACTATATATACAGTATATATATTATACTTGGGAACGCATCACTCCTGTTGGACAGATCAGGGACCAGGATAGCTGCTGGTGAGAGGATTTGTCTCTCTCTCTTCTTCAATGGAAGGTTTTGTGGGTAGGAGACAACAGAGAGAGGGGCTGCACATTGATAACTAACATCCTTCTTTATATGAGCACCTGCTGGGGAGTGGGAAGGTAGACCAATCTGCCCTTTATACCTCTTTCATTTGACACATCGCATGACCAGTCATAGGAAAATGTTAAGCTGTCTAAACTGTAAGTACAGTAGGGGAGCAACTCAGTCCTAGAGTTCCATTTGTCTCCTCAAAGCCCCCTTAGCCCAACTCCTTCCTCAGAGCCCTTCAACCACCTTCCCTCTCTTTGAGCCCTTAAGCGCCTCTTCTTCATCCAAAGCCCCTCTACAGCCCTCAGGGTCCTTAGCTCCATGCACCCCACAGGGTCCCCCAAGAGTCCATAGCCCCCTCCCTTCTTTGTTCTATTGACATGGAAGCCAAGTCAATCTTCCTCTCACTGACACTACCAACATAGAGGCATTTTAGTCCCTGTATTTTCACAAAAAACAATATGTTCCCCACTTTAAACTCTTCAATGGATTCTGTGGCACACAAGGCATGCCACAACCATTGCCACTATTTTGGTGCAGTGCATGATGTCCATTTGGGTGTGGCTATCTCCAAGTGCCACTATTAGTCCCACCCCTAATTTTAGACCCACTGATTTCCAGATTACAGGTTATGATAATCAGTTCTGCATTCTTCTGTTGGCCAGCATGCTATGTTATGGCTTGTGGCAATGCTGACAACCCTCTTTTCTGCTGCTAAGATACCCAGCACCAAGCATGTCTGAAAGTTCAAACAATGAGAGGATCTGACTCAAATTAGTCAGCATTCTCAATGAGCTAGTCTAATGCTTGACATACATGTCTGGATATCTTTTTTTCAGTCTGAAGGCCGATTTAGAGAAATGTAATATATTACTCCATGCATGCTAAACAGAGTGGATGGAAGGATCTCCACTGCTGGCTATTGCATTTTGACAGCCGCAGATTGGAGGCAGTCACTGTTCAGCTGACAATTTTCTACTTGGCTCTTTTGACAAAAGTCGCTTAAAAAAATTGGCTGTTGGCAAGCTGGGTCATGCCAACAAAAACATTCCTTGAATTTTGGCTGATTCAGTGAGAATTAGCCAAAATTTGAGCCTTGTATAGCAGGCTTAAGGCCCAGCTCCCTTATCTGCCCAATGGCACCTGCTGATTTTTTTGTCCATTTGTAAAATGTTACTGTAAGCCCGGTACATAATATCAGTTTATTTTTTGTTCAAACCAGTGGGCTGAAATGAAAAAAAACCTAAGGAGCCCGGGAGGAGCTTGTTGTACTAACTATCTGATTTTAGTTCAGAAATCTCCCAGCTGAGCTACTGTGTTCTGACGCTTGCAGCCATTGGCTGAGAGCGCTGACAGGATGCGGACCGGCAGATGTTTTTCTGGCATACCCCTTCAACAGAAGATCGTTGCCTTGCTGAAGACAAGCAGACTAAGGACATGGATTACTGGAACCATGTCCTGTCGTCTGATGAGACCAAGATAAAATTATTTGGTTCAGATGGTGTCAAGCGTGTGTGGCGGCAACCAGGCAAGGAGTACAAAGACAAGTGTGTTTTGCCTACAGTCAGGCATGGTGGTGGGAGTGTCATGATCTCAGGCTGCATGAGTGCAGCCGGCACTGGGAAGCTACAGTTCATTGAGGGAACCATGAATGCCAACATGTACTGTGACATACTGAAGCAGAGTATGATTCCCTCCCTTCGGAGACTGGGCCGCAGGGCAGTATCCCAACATGATAATGACCCCAAACACACCTCCAAGACGACTACTGACTTGCTAAAGAAGATGAGGGTAAAGGTGATGGACTGGCCAAGCATATCTCCAGACCTAAACCCTATTGAGCATCTGTGGGGCATACTCAAACAGAAGGTGTAGAAGTGCAAATTCTCTAACATCCACCAGCTCCGTGATGTCATCATGGAGTAGTGGAAGAGGACTCCAGTGACAACCTGTGAAGCTCTGGTGAACTCCATGCCCAAGAGGGTTAAGGCAGTGCTGGAAAATAATGGTGGCGACACAAAATATTGACACTTTGGGCCCAATTTGGACAAAAGTGTACTCACTTTTGTTGCCAGCGGTTTAGACATTAATGGCTGTGTGTTGAGTTATTTTGAGGGGACAGCAAATTTACACTGTTATACAAGCTGTTCACTCACTACTTTACATTGTAGCAAAGTGTCATTTCTTCAGTGTTGTCACATGAAAAGATATAATAAAATATTTACAAAAATGTGAGGGGTGTACTCACTTTTGTGAGATACTGTACATTGTTTAATTTAAATGTATCTCAGTAATGAAAAGAGCATGATGACTAATTTTCTTTTTTTTTTTTATGGGCCATATACTGTATATTAATTACACATGTAGGTAATTTCCTTTTAAGCACCTTGTCTGTAGAGTAAATAAATCCATCCCAATGAGGCTGATCTCATAGCTGTGATCCTCATTGCCCCCTATTAATTTAATTAGCTTTCTCAGCAATCTTTGCACTTCTAGCAGACTGACCCTTTAAGGTTATGGCCCTGCTTAAAAAATAAATGACCTTCACAGCAGCCGTAGATATGTAAAAAGTTGCTTGACTACTGTATAACAGATGTCACTTGCCACCCCTTTCTTAAACCACCACCCACTAGCTGCATACTCCAACCTTTTACCCCCCAATAATTGAGACAACCACCATATGGAGTAAAATATTGGCCGTAGCAGCCAATTAACTTTATTAAAATATAACCATTAATAATAATAATTTATCAACATCATATAAACCGTATAAAACACCTGACATATCCTTTTTCTTAACTACCACTCCCGTTGGTCTTTGCAGGGAAAAACCCACCAAACTTCAAACTCAAGAAACTCAGGCACTGCGGTACTATAACTATAAACTAGGCCTCCAGCTGACAAGCTAGCTCGGAGACAATCAACCAATAGCCCACAGTGCCCCAATAACCAATTCAAGCTAAAACCCTTGTTACCTGAAATCTCACCAATGGGCCTCATACTAGCGATGGGTCCCGATCTCTTACATATCTGGGGTTTAATCCTTCACCCGCAAAGGCCAACATCACGCCACTGCCACGACTGCCTCTCTACAATACCGTGCCACCATTTAATCTCTTAACTTACCCAACTTACCACATGATAAAGGGAGGGAGGGTGGGACGCTTGTTCCTACGACACCACTGAGCTTGGGCGGGATCTTCCCCCCAGCTAAGTTCCCTCTGTTCCGCCCCATCCTCTTCCCCACCAACCACAACCTTCCTTACAACCACCTCACCTAGCAAGTAACCCTATTAACCCTGTCATGCCCGCCCTCTGCCTATTTCTTTTGTCTTTTGGCTCCGGGCTTACTTGACTACTGTATAACAGATGTCACTTGCCACCCCTTTCTTAAACCACCACCCACTAGCTGCATACCCCAACCTTTTACCCCCCAATAATTGAGACAACCACCATATGGAGTAAAATATTGGCCGTAGCAGCCAATTAACTTTATTAAAATATAACCATTAATAATAATAATTTATCAACATCATATAAACCTTTTAAAACACCTGACATATCCTTTTTCTTAACTACCACTCCCGTTGGTCTTTGCAGGGAAAAACCCACCAAACTTCAAACTCAAGAAACTCAGGCACTGCGGTACTATAACTATAAACTAGGCCTCCAGCTGACAAGCTAGCTCGGAGACAATCAACCAATAGCCCACAGTGCCCCAATAACCAATTCAAGCTAAAACCCTTGTTACCTGAAATCTCACCAACGGGCCTCATACTAGCGATGGGTCCCGATCTCTTACATATCTGGGGTTTAATCCTTCACCCGCAAAGGCCAACATCACGCCACAGCACACCAGGGTAAAACCTTACCCTTGTGTGCCCTGCCACACCCTCAAAGCTCGCTGGATCCCATCTTGCAGACCCAATGCCCATAAATCTGTCCCCACATCGTTCAGGTGTACCCCATCTCTCTTTAAATATCTCCAGGTATCCACCTCCAATTCCAAATGCCTTATCGCTAGACCTCCATTCCTCACTACAAAGCTGCTAATCTCTTTGTTGACCTTCTTCCTTGTCCGGTTGATCTTGTCAACCGACCTGGCCAATCTCCAAGTGGTACGCGCCACGATATCCGACCACACAATGAGCATGCGTGGAAAAGACATCCAGAGCTGCCAAAAATCAAACTTAATGTCTTTTACCAAATCCAACATTGACCTCAATCCCAGATCATTGCTGCCCACATGCAATAATAACACGTCCGGCGCTCTGTCTATGCGTGCCAATTTGTGAACTTCTGACACTGTCCTACCCCACAGCATGCCCGGCACCCCAAACCACCTTAAACAAACTTCCTGCCTAGAAAAACCCAGCTGCCTCCCATCCCTCCTAGCATCTCCTCTCCTGGCCCCCCAACAGACATACGAGTGGCCAACGATCCACACAAGGCATTGCTGTCGACCTGTAAGAAGGAAACACAAACAAAAACCCCCCAAAACATCAATACCTCCCAACCATGTACCAACATAACAATACATAATACCATACTCCCCCATTACTGTAAGCCCACCCGAAAACCCCTTTTTTTTTTTTAATTATATAGACCTACAACAAGTGCGGGCGAACATAAGACCTAAACCGCCTCGATTCCCATCTCCCAATCCTCTTTACTGCCCCCTCATTCAATCCCCACCGAACAGCTTCAGTAGCGGCCCCTATTCTAAACGAGTGGGATGAAAACTTTTCACCTTCCAAACCTAATATCCCCAAACATTTTTTGAAAATCGCAATAAATTGAAAGCGAGATAAAAACGACCCATCCTGATGTATTAGAAAGGGGGCCTCCCCTCCCGGGCGTATCGCTGCCAACCTTTTTACCAACTGTACTGGGCACAAAGGAGAACCGGGCAGCGCGAAAACCTGCACAGTCCTACCTTTGCCCCGCTGATCCGTTTTTGACTTTTTTACTAGGATGGACAACCTGTCCTCCCAACAGCTGACATCCGACCCTCCCAACCCCCCTTTTTCTTTTTTGGAGGGACTAACTAACTCACTAATCCTGAATGCCCCAAAAAACGCTAATGCGAATGTCGCCTTGAACAACACCGCCTCGTATCCTGGCGAACATACATTGTCCAAGCACCCAACAATCCGACCCAACAACTGGAACGAAACTGGCCGCCTGGAGTCTCTCCCCGGCTTAGCCCGTCTGTAACCCTTCAATGCCTGCCTCACCCAAAAATTTTTAGTAAAATTAGGTAAGCCTTGAAATCTTAACAAAAATGATAGAGCTGCCAATTTCTTTTCGATCCCAGACACCGACACCCCATCCTCCAAATTCCTGGCAACGAAGTATAAAACTAGCAACCTGAGTTCCTGGTCTTCATGTCCTTCATCCACCTGTCTCAGCAGAGCTGCCCATTCCTGCCATACTCTGTTGTAAGCAGCCCACGTCGCATCGCTCACCGACTGTTTGATCCATCCTACTAGTCCTCCAAAGCAATCCTCCACAGCCAGTCTGGACACGGGATCCCGTCTTGCTCCGCCCCTGGCTCCAGTTCCCGGAATCTGTCCCACTGAAAGCGAGACAGAGCGTCAGCCACGACATTCTCCACCCCTGGGAGGTGCACCGCATAGATAAACACGTTCAGCTGTAAGCATCTCAGTACAAGGTGTCGAAGCAACCTGATCACCGGCGGTGAAGCCGCTGATACTTTATTGATCACCTGCACCACTCCCAGGTTGTCCTCATGAAACCTAACCTTTAAATTCCTAAACAACTCACCCCATAACTCCACTGCCAACACCACCGGGAACAGTTCCAAAAGCAGCATGTTCTTCAGCAAACCTGCATCCTTCCATGACTGCGGCCAAGGCCCTGCACTCCACTGTCCTCTGAAGAATGCTCCAAAACCTGCTGATCCTGCCGCATCCGTGTACAATTCCAAGTTGAAATTGCTCACTGGCCCTGACATCCACAACGCCCTGCCGTTAAACTTAGCCAGGAACGTGTGCCAAACTCGTAGGTCTTCCCTGTGAGTCTTCAGCAAACGTACGTAGTGCCTTGGAGATTCCACCCCTGCCGTACTTGCAGACAGCCGCCTGCAAAACACCCTTCCCATAGGCAAAATTCGACACGCAAAGTTCAACTTACCTAGCAATGATTGTAACGCCCGTAATTGAACTTTCCGCAGCCCGCTGATACACCGAATTTCCGCCTGTAACGCCGTCAGCTTATCCTCAGGTAGTCTACACTCCATTGCCTCAGTGTCCAGAATGATGCCCAAAAAACTCAACACCGTTTTGGGACCCTCTGTCTTCTCCGGAGCCAACGGGATGCCAAACTTCTCCGCCATATGCTCCAACGTTGCCAACAGGACCGCACAAACTTCCGACCTAGGAGGGCCGATGCATAGAAAATCATCCAAATAGTGGATGATGGAGTTCAATCCCGCGACGTCCCGGACCACCCATTCAATAAAGGAGCTAAACTTTTCGAACAACGCGCAGGATATCGAACACCCCATAGGTAAACAACGATCTACGTAATATTCGTCCTGCCAACAACAACCCAGTAAACGAAAACTTTCCGGATGAACTGGTAACAAGCGAAAAGCCGACTCTATGTCAGCTTTTGCCAACAATGCCCCTTGCCCATACTTCCTAACCCAAACAACTGCGGCATCGAATGACGTGTACGACACCGCACACTCTTCCTGATCGATGGCATCGTTCACCGACTCCCCTTTTGGGTACGACAAGTAGTGTATCAGCCTAAACTTATTGGGCTCTTTCTTAGGCACCACCCCCAGCGGGGACACTACTAAATCCGGTATTGGCACTTCTGCAAAAGGACCACTCATGCGCCCAAACCTAACTTCCTTCTGTAACTTCTCCCCCACCACTTCCTCATGAAGCAACGCTGACTTCAAGTTGCGCGACCTCGGGGGCGTGTCAACTAAGCGAGAAGGTATTCTAAAACCCTCCGAAAACCCCCGAGCTAGTACTCGCGCTGCCTCCTTATCCGGGTATCTATCTAGGAAGGGCTCCATCCTTCCCACTCTCTCCGGTGTTGTCCCCTTTACTAATAGACTCTCCGGCACGGCCTTTTCCTTGTTTAAAACACCGCGATAGCGGGTGGCTCCCCCCCCCGCAGCCTGAACATTCGTGCTTGTACTTGCACGACCCTCCAAATCTACATGACCCCTCTTTGAATTGCCAACAAACCCCCTTTTTTCTTGTGGCCGATTGACCGGAGTTAGCTGATCCACCGCCCCCCCCCTGAAAAAACTGACCCGTCTGCCTAGTTGAAGTCATGAGACGCATCCATAGGCTGATGTCCTTGTGGTCCCACCTCAACGCCGGGTGGATGGCCCTCCGCTGTCTGAATTGCTCATCATACCGCAGCCAAGCCGTGCCCCCGTAGACTCTATAAGCTTCTCCCACGGCGTCCAAGTAGCAGAACAATGCCGAACAGTGCTCTGGATTCTTCTCCCCAATCACGCTTGCCATGATTGCAAACGCCTGTAGCCAGTTTGTAAATGTCCTAGGTATTAGCCTATACCTCCTTTTTTCTTCATCCTCTTTTTTAGTATCCTCCAGCTTCACTCTATCTAAATTAAACTTTTCAAGGGGCAATAGAGCAAAAATCTCTACGTATTCCCCTTTCCAAATTTTTTCTCTAACTTCCGGCTTCAAATGTGCACCAAGCGGACCCTCAAAGCACACATAAACTTCGCATTTTGCGGCGTCCGCCAGCCGCACTAAGTCCTGCTTCTTCGCCCCCTCTCCCGCAGCCCCGTCCTGTGTCTTAGGAACCTCCGCTTGCGCAGCCGCCCCTGTGACTTCTCCCACGGGCGCCGCAACACTAGGGCCAGTAACAGTCCCCGTGCCCACCCCCAGCCCCTCCCTGGGATCGACCCATGCCGCCACCGGAGACTGGCTCCCGCTTGGCCCTGGCTCAAACCTCTTTAGTAATTCCTTCAAACCTGTAACAAAACCCTGCAACCCTGAATCCGCCGATGCGCGGTCAGCGACCTGCGCGGCCAGATTAAAAGGCACGGTCGCTGTCGACCGCCCCGCTACTGCCCGTTCCCCCCTACCCCCCACCCCTACATCACCCTCCACAGTAACAGAATTATTAAGACGTGTCCTCTTACCCCGCTGCCTGGTAGGTTGTCCACCAGCCGAAGGTCCCGTCACCGCCACCGCCGGCTCTTCCTGCTGCCCATCGCCGTCCGACTGCGACAGCTCTCCTTCCGACCTGTCTTCCTCCATTTCTTCTCCGCTCACCGATGGCCCTCCAGCAGCTGCGCCACTGGATGCCGCGAATGTTCCGTTCTCCCCACTCCTCCTCCGCACAGATGATCCGCCCACCGACTTATTGCTCGCCATTCTTGGCCCACCGACCTCGCACCTGTAGTGCCGCCCAAGGCCACTACCCGCAGCCCTCTCTCTCTCTTCTCTCACCGTGGGGTCACCCACCGCCGTGCCAGCGTGCCCTGCTGCCGCAACATAGTCCATTCTGTGCTGAAGCCCCGCCCCTGCCGTGGATCTGCCTGGGGCTTGGCTCTCAGGGCCCGAACTATCTTCCCCAGCATCCGCACAAGGCCTGCTGGCTCTCCTCACATCTGAATGACTGCCACTGCCACTGCTGATCTTCTGTCTGTGCCCCATCCTCCCCACCGGTTGTAGTGTGCGTTCCGCCCTGCCCTGCTGTCCTTGCTCATCACCTGAACGTGTGGGCTGGGGATGATCCACCTTCTTCCTGCTTCTCCCCACCGCTGTCCTCTTCACGGGCGGCCCTGCCTCCGACCGACCCGCCACATCCCGCTGCTCTACCCTCCCAAGCTCCATAGCGACAGGAGGAGACGATCCCCTTTGACCCCGCTCAGGGCGCGCCGCTAATCTCTTCGCGGGAGGCCCAGAAACCGGCCGACCCGCTCGCCCCTTCTGCGCCTGCGTCCGCACCGGGATAGGCGCATCAGGCAAGAAGCGAGTAGGCGGCCTGGTTCGCCTACCTCTCGCGGACTCCCTTTCCACCGCCGAGACCGCTGGGGAAGCCTCACCCAGCGCCGCTGCTAACCGGCCCTCCAGCCATCCAGGTCCCCTGGACGCCGCCTCCGCTTTTAAACGGGCAAACAGGTACTCCACCGCTGACATGCTTACACGCTTGTTCCTACGACACCACTGAGCTTGGGCGGGATCTTCCCCCCAGCTAAGTTCCCTCTGTTCCGCCCCATCCTCTTCCCCACCAACCACAACCTTCCTTACAACCACCCCACCTAGCAAGTAACCCTATTAACCCTGTCATGCCCGCCCTCTGCCTATTTCTTTTGTCTTTTGGCTCCGGGCTTACTTTCCACTGTGTTACATTAGAAAGCAGTGTTTGTGAATTTTCCTCCATCTATTTATCTGAGCTGCCCCAAATGATTGCACTTTCATTTATAGCAATATTTTAGTTCACTCCAAACACAGCAAAGCCCTCTCTTTATTTCAGAATTAGAGATGGATGCTTGAACACGAGTCTTTGGCGTGAAATACAAGCTGCCGACACAGCCAAGTGTTCCTAAGACAAAGCCAAACAAAGAGACAATCAGAAAGATAAAGGATCATTTAGATACTGGTTGTTTCGCCAAAGGAATTCATCTAAAGCTGAAAATATGACACAAAATAAACTGCAATGAAAAGCAGGTGCTTTATTATAGCCAAGGCAGCATTCTGAAAATCGTCATTTCGCCATTGTTTTAAAAAGGAAACAAAGTCAAAAAGAGTTTTTTGTTGCAATCAGTTAAACCAGTCACTGCCTATGTGCAAATGCTTCACTTTTTCTGGACAGGCGTTGGGTTTCATCAGGGGTCTTTGTGTTTTACACAGCAGCTGTGTCACAATGATGAGTGGGAACACACTTTAGGAGCCAGCAATTATTTCTCCATTTGGTCACTAAGGCCTTAAAATGGTCCCAAACTCAAAAAAAAAAATCCGATTTTTTTTTTTTGCCTTAATGCATTCTTTGGATTAAGGTAAAAAAGACCCCACTACCTGTTCTACCCCCCCCCCCCAACACTTACCCGAGTCCTGTAACTGATCCAGCGCTGTCCTGGGTGCAGCACCAATCTCCTCTCTTCTTGCCTCTTGGAAGATTCTGACAGCAGGGGAAGCCATAGGCTTTTACTACTGTCAGTCAAATACCTGTATGGACTCACACAGCCTGGATCTGGAGCGTGTGTACACGGGATCCCCCAGAGTACATGGCGAAAGGGATCACCAAAGAGGAGGCAAGGGACCACTCTTTGCACAAAGCAGGTAAACATAACCTCTTTGTTTTAGAAAAAAAATCCTTTAGTACCACTTTAAATTTCATTACATGTGGGATAAGCAGATCAAGCTGAACCCCAAGTATGATGTTTATTGCATACCTATGTAGCACTTACCCCCTAAGGAGATGCTGGTAATTAATCGGGCCTGTACTCTGCTTTTTCACCCACCATGAATTGGCTCAACCCACTTGACACAGCTGTGTAACAGTGTGGGTGTGGAACCCAATAACAAAGAATAACCATATATTGTACCTCTATTATTACCTGGATATCCTTTTCTCCTCCTGCTTAGAAAATAAACAAAGCCTCACACCAGTTATATTTTAACCAGACTGTAAGTTTACTGAAGGCTGGTTGAAGACAGTAATTACAATAACTATTTTGGTACACAAATTCAGAACAATAATAAACTAGATGCACGTAAATAATTGTAACTCAAAGATTACCTGAATGATGCATGCAGGCGCGCCTCCAAGTGTGACTAGTGCTCAGGGTGATAAGACCTTGACACTGGGCACCTTCCCACTTCCAGTGCGACCACACAACACATACCAGACTTGCAGCACCCTATCTAGTGCTAAAACACAATACAACACAGTATAAATGCTCAAGAGCTCCCCCTGTGGTGCAATGCAGCTCCTAGAGCATGTTACGGAAACACAAGGCCTTACAATGAATGGTATAGTCTCTTGTCTTCTTTCTTCAGCTAGCCATATTATACTGCAGTATTTGTATTCCAGTGAGTTAGCAGATGACAAGGTAATATAAAGTGGTAGATAACGGTGAACTCAATTATGCAACACACTTGTAACTTTCTTCTGTGAGAATGCAACCAGACCATCAGCCAATGTCTAGTGGAGTACAGGCTTTGAGGCCTGGTTAAACACAGTCTATTTGACTGAGACTGTCTGATAGGACTACAGGTCTCAGCAACACTCCGCTATTAGTCTATACCGTGTTAAGTGCTCTATATAAATCTTGGGCAAAGCCCCCTCACCACAACACGCCCGGACAGCTGTACTGCTATGTCTCTGCGATCTCAGTCCCACTTCCAGTGGGCTCCGGTACACCGCACCGCTCCGTCCGTTGAACGATGGCTGTCGTTAGGCTTCTTCAGGCTTCGTGTCATCAGCACACTGTGTCCAACATCTCTCCGGTGGCATCAACTCCGTTCTGCGCCAAGCAGGCCGCGCTCTTCTGAACACTCCTACACATGTCCCTGCAGGCAGGTTTCACATTCCGGGAAGAAGAGAAAACCACATGGCCTTGCTGGGCCTTTTATCTCACTACCCAGCATGCAGTTCTTTAACTGAGCCTCATGGGTAGGTAAGTGAGGCACTGTGGGTAAGTAAGTCTTTTCCAGATAAACCTTTAAGTCATTTCCTGCACATGCTCTATAGCATGTTCTGATGTGTAAACAAAGTCTTATTTCACAGAGATAAGTTGGCCACCAGATGGAGCCAAACACCAATCTAATAGCATTACATACTTACATAGCATTAGATGGCAAAAATCCCAGCGCTACACCAATATTAGCCCACATTGGTACAGTGTACAGTGGGGCAAAAAAGCATTTAGTCAGCCACCAATTGTGCAAGTTCTCCCACTTAAAAAGATGAGAGAGTTCTGTAAATGTCATCATAGGTATACCTCAACTATGAGAGACAATATGTGGAAACAAATCCAGACAATCACATTGTCTGATTTTTTAAAGAATTTATTTGCAAATTATGGTGGAAAATAAGTATTTTGTCAATATCAAAAGTTCATCTCAATACTTTGTTATATATCCTTTGTTGGCAATGACAGAGGTGAAACGTTTTCTGTAAGTCTTCACAAGGTTGTCACACACTGTTGCTGGTATGTTGGCCCACTCCTCCATGCAGATCTCCTCTAGAGCAGTGATGTTTTGGGGCTGTCGCTGGGCAACACAAACTTTCAACTCCCTCCAAAGGTTTTCTATGGGGTTGAGATCTGGAGACTGGCTAGGCCACTCCAGGACCTTGAAATGCTTCTTACGAAGACACTCCTTGACGCGGTGTATTTGGGATCATTGTCATACTGATAGACCCAGCCATGTTTCATCTTCAATGCCCTTGCTGATGGGAGGAGGTTTGCACTCAAAATCTCACAATACATGGCCCCATTCATTCTTTCATGTACACGGATCAGTCGTCCTGTTCCCTTTGCAGAGAAACAGCCCCAAAGCATGATGTTGCCACCCCCATGCTTCACGGTAGGTATGGTGTTCTTTGGTTGCAACTCAGCATTCTCTCTCCTCCAAACACGACGAGTTGTTTTTCTACCAAACAGTTCTACTTTGGTTTCATCTGACCATATGACATTCTCCCAATCCTCTTCTGGAGCATCCAAATGCTCTCTAGCAAACCTCAGGCGGGCCCGGACATGTACTGGCTTAAGCAAGGGGGCAACACGTCTGGCACTGCAGTCCCTGGCGGCGTAGTGCGTTACTGATGGTAGCCTTTGTTACGTTGGTCCCAGCTCTCTGCAGGTCATTCACTAGGTCCCCCCCGTGTGGTTCTGGGATTTTTGCTCACTGTTCTTGCGATCATTTTGACCCCACGGAGTGAGATCTTGCGTGGAGCCCCAGATCGAGGGAGATTATCAGTGGTCATGTATGTCTTCCATTTTCTAATTATTGCTCCCACAGTTGATTTCTTCACACCAAGCTGCTTGCCTATTGCAGATTCAGTCTTCCCAGCCTGGTGCAGGTCTACAATTATGTTTCTGGTGTCCTTTGACAGCTCTTTGGTCTTCACCATAGTGGAGTTTGGAGTGTGACTGTTTGAGGTTGTGGACAGGTGTCTTTTATACTGATAACAAGTTCAAACAGGTGCCATTAATACAGGTAATGAGTGGAGGACAGAGGAGCCTCCTAAAGAAGAAGATACAGGTCTGTGAGAGCCAGAAATCTTGCTTGTTTGTGGGTGACCAAATACTTATTTTTCCACCATAATTTGCAAATAAATTCTTTCAAAAATCAGACAATGTGATTGTCTGGATTTGTTTCCACCTTTTGTCTGTCATAGTTGAGGTATACCTATGATGACAATTACAGACCTCTCTCATCTTTTTAAGTGGGAGAACTTGCACAATTGGTGGCTGACTAAATACTTTTTGCCCCACTGTATATATGCATATTTCATACCTGAGGGACCACTCGGGAAGCTGACAAACAATAAAGCAGTCAGCCTGTAGGTGGGGTGCAGTGTGGTGCAATAATTCACACAGTCAGGTGCAAAGAACACTTGTATTGAAGTAATGCAGCGACAGATCACAACAAACCTAGTGGGAAGACTGCCCAACCGGGTACACTCACGCAGAGGCGGCTCTAGGCTTTGTGAGGCCTTAGGCAAATATGAGACATGAGGCCCCACTCACATCCATAATGGGAAAAATAATTCAAGCGATTAAAATTAACTGTATAAATTGCATATATTAAGAGTTTTAAATTCTATGAACTATGAATTCAACGTTTATAGAATTTTCTAAACCAATTCTTTAATGAAATATATATATTACATATATATTACACGCATATTTCTCCATTTACATGAAGGTCAGGTTAATATAACCCAGCCAGCACAGAGTTTCCCCATATATCAGAGTCTGCAGGATTCCCCCTTACAGTGCAAGGGAACTCTGATCTAAGGGGGAACCTGCAGACTTTGGTGTAAAGGCGAACTCTAATGTAAGGGAGGGGGAGGGCTCTGGTGACCAAAGATTACCTTTATATCAGAGTCCACTGCATTCCCCTTTACATCACAGAGTTCCAACTTGCATTTAAAAAGGGAACTTTAATGTGGAGGGGGCTCTGGAGCACCTTCCGCAGAGTGAGAGAGTCGCAGACATGATACAGTAGATGGTCAGAGACTGCAGACATGATACAAGAGATGATCAGAGACTGCAGACATGGTACAAGAGATGATCAGAGACTGCAGACATGATACAAGAGATGGGCAGAGACTGCAGACATGATACAGGAGATGATCAGAGACTACAAACATGATACAAGAGATGGTCAGAGACTGCAGACATGATACAAGAGATGGTCAGAGACTGCAGACATGATACAAGAGATTGGCAGAGACTATGCTGACATAATACGGGAGATGATCAGAGACTGTAGACATAGTAAAAGAGATGATCAGAGACTGTAGACATGATACAAGAGATGGTCAGAGAGTGCAGATGATACAAGAGATGGTCAGAGGCTGCAGACATGATACAAGAGATGGGCAGAGACTATGCTGACATACTACAGGAGATGATCGGAGACTGTAGACATAGTAAAAGAGATGATCAGAGACTGCAGACATGATACAAGAGATGGTCAGAGAGTGCAGATGATACAAGAGATGGTCAGAGGCTGCAGACATGATACAAGAGATGGTCAGAGAGTGCAGATAATACAAGAGATGGTCAGAGGCTGCAGACATGATACAAGAGGTGGGCAGAGACTATGCTGACATACTACAGCCACTGTGCCCATCAAATTCAGCCACTGTGCCCATCAAGTGCAGCCACTGTGCCCATCAAGTGCAGCCACTGTGCCCATCAAGTGCAGCCACTGTGCCCATCAAGTGCAGCCACTGTGCCATCAAATGCAGCCACTGTGCTATCAAATGCAGCCACTGTGTACATCAAATACAGCCACTGTGCCTATCAAATGCAGCCACTGTGCCCTCAATAGCAGCCACTGTGCCCATCAAATGCAGCCACTGTGCCCTCAATAGCAGCCACTGTGCTCATCAAATGCAGCCGCTGTGCCATCAGTTGCAGCCACTGTTCCCATCAAATGCAGCCACTGTGCTATCAAGTGCAGCCACTGTGCCATCAAGTGCAGCCCTTTTCCCATAAAATACAGCCACTGTGCCCATCAAATGCAGCCACTGTGCCCATCAACTGCAGCCACTTTGCCCATCAAATGCAGCCACTGTGCCCATCAAATGCAGCCACATCTATTGTGGGGTGCCTAGAGCCACCCCCTTTGTGGCAGACAGCATCTGTTTCATTGGGGGGAGAATATGTGCTAGGGGGGCTTTGGGAGGGGAGAAGACATGTGCTGGGGGGGTGGATTTCATATCCAAGCCCCCTTGTAGCACAAGTCCTAAAGTGCCCCCTAGCACACAGTGGCGTCACTAGGGTGGGTGTCACCTGGTGCGGCAGAACGTGGTGTCACCCCCCGGCACTAAGCAGGTTAGTGCGTTGGTGTGGCTCTCCCCCCTTAACCTGCCACAATGATTGGAGCAGGGATGGTATTGAGGGGGAAGGGGAAATAGAGCTGGAATGGGATCAGGGGAATGGATGGAGCCAGAACGGAATCGGGGGATGGATAGAGCTGGGATGGGATCAGGGTGGTAGATGGAGCTGGGATGGGATCGGGGTAGTGGAGGGAGCCGGGATGGGATCGGGGGGATGGAGGGAGCCGGGATGGGATCGGGGGGATGGAGGGAGCCGTGATGGAATCGGGGGATGGAGGGAGCCAGGATGAAATCAGGGGATGGAGGGAGCCGAGATGCAATCGGGGAGATGGAGGGAGCCGGGATGGGATCAGGGGGATGGATGGAACCGGGATGGGATTTGGGGGAATGGATGAAGCTGGGATGGGATCGGGGGGAATGGATGGAGCCGGGATGGGATTGGGGCGGGGTGGATGGAGCCAGGATGGTATGGGGGAATGGATGGAGCTGGGATTGGATCGGGTGGATGGCTGGAGCCCGGATAGGATTGGGGTGGGGTTGATGGAGCCGGGTTGGGATTGGGGAAATGGATGGAGCCCGGATGGGATTGGGGTGGATAGAGCCGGGGTGGGATGGGGGGTGGATGGAGCTGGTATTGGATCCAGGGCCGGTACAAGGCAGGGGCGGAAGGGGCACGTGCCCTGGGCGCTACCATTTGCTATAGGGGGGGGGGGGCGCAGCCTGCAAGTGACGTTCTGCCACGGCCGCCGCCCGCCAATGTGTACAATAATACAACAGTCCAGTGCATTTACAGTCCCCAGCGGCACTGTACAAATTGCCTTCGTGTGCTCCTGCATCCTCCCTTCCCTCAGCACAAACTACTCTGTTACAGTTTACTCCCCTATGGAGGAGTGCCGTAGTCTCTGCCAGCGCCGTGACGTCACACACGGCTGGAGGCGAGGTGGGAGGACGCAGAGGAGCACAGGGAGGCGGGAGCCGGGAGCCGGGAGCTGTGAGCTGTGTCGGCGCGCTGTCACCGCGAGTGAGCTGAGGAGAGGAGAGGAGAGGAGCTGAGGAGCTGCTGCCTGGCTGGCTGGCTGGCTGGCTGGCTGGCTGGCTGGCTGGCTGGCTGGCTGGCTGGCTGGCTGGCTGGCTGGCTGGCTGGCTGGCTGGCTGGCTCTAGTAGCTGCTGCTGGATTCAATCTGGAAGGAAGCGAAGGTAGAAGAGTGCAGTGCCAGTGTCATGTATGCCAGTGTTCTGACTCAGATCTTCAGCAGTGGTGGTCACTGGTCATTAACCTCGCCTCAGCCTCAGATTTATTAATCTGTTTTTAGTGTTTACTTACACAAGTTCAGACTCAGAACTTCTGAGTCTGAACTTGTGTAAGTAAACACTAAAAAACAGATTAATAAATGGCTGGATTGGGGGAGGGGAGGAGGCTGAGAGGAGGTTAATGACCAATGACCACCGCTGCTGTTTAACCACTTAACAACCGGCCCATAGCCGAATGACGGCTACAGGGCGGTTGCTTAACTCTGGGAGGACGTACTATGACGTCCTCCCAGAATTCCCCTCTCGCAGCGCTGTGGGCTGGATGTGTAGTGCCCACAGCGCTGCTCAGTGACATCCATCCATCCATGCTCAGCCATCCCTAATGCTCTGCAATGCCCCAAAATACTCTGCAATGCCCCAGAATACTGTGCAATACTCTGCAATGTCCCACAATACCCCGCAATACTCTGCAATACCCCGCAATACTCTGCAATACCCCACAATACTGTGCAATATTCTGCAATACCCCACAATACTGTGCAATACTCTGCAATACCCCACAATACTGTGCAATACTCTGCAATACCCCGCAATACTCTGCAATACCCCACAACACTGTGCAATACTCTGCAATACCCCGCAATACTCTGCAATACCCCGCAACACTGTGCAATACTCTGCAATACCCCGCAATACTCTGCAATACCCCGCAACACTGTGCAATACCCCGCAATACTCTGCAATACCCCACAATACTGTGCAATACTCTGCAATACCCCGCAATACTCTGCAATACCCCACAACACTGTGCAATACTCTGCAATACCCTGCAATACTCTGCAATACCCCGCAATACTGTGCAATACCCCGCAACACTGTGCAATACTCTGCAATACCCCGCAATACTCTGCAATACCCCACAATACTGTGCAATACTCTGCAATACCCCACAATACTGTGCAATACTCTGCAATACCCCGCAACACTGTGCAATACTCTGCAATACCCCGCAATACTCTGCAATACCCCGCAACACTGTGCAGTACTCTGCAATACCCCACAATACTGTGCAATACTCTGCAATACCCAGATATACTCGGCGATACCCCGCCATACTCTGCAATACCCCACAATACTGTGCAATACTCTGCAATACCCTGCAACACTGTGCAATACCCCACAATACTGTGCAATACTCTGCAACACTGTGCAATACCCCACAATACTGTGCAATACCCCACAATACTGTGCAATACTGTGCAATACCCCACAATACTCTGCAATACTCTGCAATACCCCACAATACTGTGCAATACTGTGCAATACCCCACAATACTGTGCAATACCCCACAATACTGTGCAATACCCCACAATACTGTGCAATACCCTGCAATACCCTGTAATACCCTGCAATACCCCACAATACTCTGCAATACTTTGCAATACCCCGCAATACCATGCAATACCCTGCAATACCCTCTGATACTCGGCGATACCCTGCCATACTCTGTAATACCCTGCCATACTCTGCAATACCCCACCATACTCTGTAATACCCTGCCATACTCTGCAATACCCCACCATACTCTGTAATACCCTGCCATACTCTGCAATACCCCACCATACTCTGTAATACCCTGCCATACTCTGTAATACCCTGCCATACTCTGCAATACCCCGCCATACTCTGCAATACTCTGTGATACCCAGCCATACCCTTCCATATCCAGCCATAGTCTGCAATACTCGGTGATACCCAGCCATGCTCAGTTATACCCAGCCATGCTAGTTATACCCAGCCATGCTCGGCCTCTGTATGTGGCCAGGCTGTGGAAGTCTCACACATGTGGTATCGCCGTACTTAGGAGGAGTAGGAGAATTTATTTTGGGGTGTCATTTTTGGTATGTACATGTTATGTGTTAGAAATATTGTATAAATGGACAACTTTGTGTTAAAAAAAAAATGCGTTTTAACCACTTCCCGCCCGCCGGTTGTCATACGACGTCCTTGACTTTGTGCGGGGATATCTGAATGAAAAACGGGGGGGGGGGCACAGTTTGCCATCTTCGCCCTGGGCACCAAATGGCCTTGTCCCAGCACTGATTGGATCGGGGGGATGAATAGATCTGGGATGAGATTGGGGTGAATTTGATGGAGCCAGGATGGGATGGGGGGTGGATGGAGATGGGATGGGATGGGGGTGGAAGGAGCTGGGATGGTATGGGGGGATGGATGGAGCTGGGATTGGATCGGGGGGATGGATGGATATCCTCTCCCCCCAAATCAGTCCAAGTGAACTCTTTGCTTGTCCCCCCCCTCCCCTCCTCTGTAAGACTGACTTTTAGATTACACAGACCTCAGACCAGTGCGCTCGCCTCTCGGTACAGGTGGTGTGCCTCTTTCCTTCCTCCTCCTTTGACCTCTGTGCACAGGAAAACATTACAGCACAGGAGGAGGAGGGGCGGGTTCAGTTAGCTCTGCTCCGCAGTGCACTCACGGTACTGTGTGTGTGTCAGGCAGCTGGGGAGAGATGCCGGGCCAGCTGCAATGCACAGTGGAGTGGAGCTCATGGCGTGCAAGAACGAAGACACCCCGCACAAGCCGCGGGCATTGCGGTACTCTAATTCGCTGGGACTCCGGGTCGAGAATGGATCATATTGCAGCATGGTCCCGGCGAATCATTGAGGCTGCGGTATGGGCAAATTAGGTGGCTGCGAGGCCCCTCTGGGGGCGAGGCCTAAGGTGACCGCCTAATTTGCCTAATTAGAGAGCCGCCTCTGCACTCACAGTTTCCAGAAACATGAAGAGAGCTGGTATCTGCCAGACTGACAGCATCTGTTAAGAGGGCAGAATGCGGCCTGGCCATCCTGTACCCAAGCGGGAAGATGTCCAGAGGAGTTACGAGCCTACGCTTTCCCTCCTTGTCATAAACTTTTCCCTACCACTAGTACTGTCCCTAACAGATGGGCTACCTTTTCCTACGCTACCCACTAGCATAAAGTGCACCAAACCTGGAAGAGAGGGCCTTACATAGGCTCTGCCTGACCCAAGATGGCTGCCAGAGTCACATGGGGCGGCATCATCCAACCGCATAGCTTCCCCAGTGACCCAGGAACTATGTACCTTTTGACTTCCTCTCAAGCTGCAAGGCCACTGGAGTTGAGCGCCACCTGCAGTGGAGAAAGTAGACTGCACCTGCCTTCAAGTGCTACTACCGTGATAGCAGCAATCCTCCCGATCCCGTACCCAGCAGTTTCCCCACTGCATACTGACCACAGCGGGCTACATCGCTTGCTCCGCACTACTGCTTGTGATAGAATGCCCTGTATCTTTTCAATGAATACAAGGTGTTCTCTGATTGGATAAGCTGAAGATTGTGAGGTCAGCACCCCTACTGTCCACTTTTTCCAATCAGAGAACGCCTTGTATTAACTGAAAAAAATACAAAGCGTTCTATGAATGGCAGCATAGGGAAGTGTGCACATGGAAAGTTGCTTCCACAGTGAGTAAGCAGGACCTGGAGGATGTCTGAGCAAACTGAAAAAAACATATTTAATACATCACTGCAATACATGCAAATTTAATAATGTTTTAACTTTTTAAAAAGACTGCAAATACAGAAAAATAGCTGTTCATCTACCAATGAGCTCTTAACTTCTTGTTGTTGGCCAACAACCCACTTCTGCTGCATTGAAATCTCAAGTTGTGTTGTTAAGCTCTGCTTGAATTCTCCTCTGCTGGACTACAGAACTCCACCTATCCCCATCCCACTCTCCTTTTCAACACGCTTATGGATTTCCCATCACTATCTGTAGTGGAGTCTGTGGTCACCAATATTGATGAGTGTGAGTTCAGTCTGAACCCAAGTCCTTCCGAAACCACAAGTTAGCTATCATTGCTGGGCTAATGAGCTGCTGACGGTAGAATTCCTGCCCCGCAGCTGATGTACACAAAGGTGCAGGGGTTCTCATGAAATCATTGACCTAACATAGCCATGTGACCAAAGTCAATTATGTCACACGCATCCCCATCCCACATTATATGTGCAGCTGCAGGGCAAGGAAACTCCCATCCACAGCTCACTGGCCAGCATCGATAGCTAACTTTTGGTTTCAGACTGAACCTAAGCCCCGTAGTGAACAGAACAAATAGAAAGTGTGACTCTCTCCAGCAGAGACACCAATAAAAACAGGTAAGTGTTTTTGACATCTTCTCTCAAAGATGAGTTCTGGGTATGGACATTTCGTACATAGGTAAATTGGTCCAGCAGTGGACCAATTTAAATATGTATATACCATACCTGGCCAATGCCCCTGGAAGCTGGAAACCACTGAAATAGACACAGCTACTCCATTGATATCCATTTGTTCCCAGGTCCCACGCCCAGCGGCTGCCTTGCTGCATTCTGAACATAGGAGATCAGCTGCTTGGCACACAGGCTGGAATTCAATATCGTCTTCAAGTTTCAACAAGGTGTTAGGCGTCTACCATACAATAACGTTGGGATTTGCGAGGAGTAATGGAGCATTATATTTCCTCCTCCTTGTTTGACCAACTTAAACCACACATCAGCGTGCCACAACCACGTACATTGCACGCAGTTGTGGTGCACCTCCATTCAGTTGAATGGGTCTCAGGTGGTACTGTCCACCAAATACGAGAGCAGAGATAACTTTTGCAACACATTTGGAGCTTAAGGGGGAGTGGTTGGGAGGTGGCAAAGACATGTCACAACCACGTGTTTTCACCACTCGACAACTGCAAGTTTCAATGAGGCCCAAAGCTGCTCCGCTGGACAAAGGCATTTAGATCTTATGTCGACCAGCAGTCCTGCATTCCATGACCATTTGGAAAGCGAGGGACAGCCCACATCCTCAAGTGTCTAATAAAAGAGGCTGCCAGGGGAGCGAAAAATAAGGTAAGTATAGTTGTTACATCCCCCATACCTAGTCAAAACAAGCAGATAACTTTGTAGAGTGGACTAAGCCCCAATACAAAATTCATCTTTTTCCATATAACCCAGAGTTCAGCTTTAAAGTAACCCTGTCAGTGCAAGGTCAATTGTATGTACAACATACAATGCCTTGAGAAAGTATTCATACCCCTTAAAATTCTCCACATTTTATCATGTAACAACCAAAAACATAAATGTATTTTACTGAGATTTTATATGACAGACCAACACAAAGTGGCACATAATTGTGAAGTGGAAGGAAATTGATAAATGGTTTTCCAATTTTTTTACAAATAAATACCTAAAAAGTGTGGTGTGCATTTGTATTCAGCCCCCTTTACATTGATACCCCTAACTAAAATTTAGTGAAACCAATTGCCTTCAGAAGTTACCTAATTAGTAAATAGAGTCCACCTGTGTGTAATGTAATCTCAGTATAAATACAGCTGTTCTGTGAAGCCACCAGAGGTTTGTTAGAGAACCTTAGTACACAAACAGCATCATGAAGGCCAAGGAACACACCAGACAGGCAGTGGCAGACAGTGTTTTTTTTGGGGGGCGGCAAACAAATCACCCCCCTTAGGCATCTGGCGGTGTGGCACTACCCCACCCCTCATCTACCAGTCGGTCCGGCACTTACCCCAACTAGGTGGAGGGTGGTAGATTGTGGGTAGCAGCTCCAGTGTCCCCAGCGCAGCAGGTGGCTGGGAGTAGCGGCTCCGGTGTCCATTCCTCCATGGCTTCCACCGTGCGTGTCCTCTCTCCTCCTCCTTCTCCCCTAGGCATCCAATAAGATCGCCTGGCGTTTTGGCTAATCAGGAAACGGGTCTCAGACCCTCTTCCTGATTGGCGGGGAGGAGATTTAGTGTCAAAATAGCGAATATTCATTCGCTATCATCACACAACTGGGTGGGCTTGGAGCGTTGTGCTCTGTGCCCTGAACAGACCCTTTTTTTAAGCCTATTAGAGCCTCTGGCTCTAAGCACGTGCTTCAAAAAAGAAACCACTCCCCCCCATTGGAATCCATGCATTCGGCGTCCTGTATGTAGATCAGGGTGCCAGACGCATGGATTGGGGGGGTGGCGCACTTGTGCCCCTAATGGACAGGCTGCCACTGCAGACAGGTCAGGGATAATGTTGTGGAGAAGTTTAAAGCAGAGTTAGGTTATAACAGAAAAAACAATCTTTGAACATCTCATGGAGCACTGTTCAATCCATGATCCGAAAATGGTGGGAGAATTTATTAGTCGTGCACTCCAAAAATCTGTCCTTTATGGAAGAGTGGCAAGAAGAAAGCGATTGTTGAAAGAAAGCCATAAAAAGTTTGCGAGAAGCCATGTAGAGACCCAGCAAACATGTGGAAGAAGGTGCTCTGGTCAGATGAGACCAAAATTGAACTTTTTGGCCTAAAAGCAAAACGCTATGTGTGATGGAAAACTAATGCCGCGTACACACGAGCGGACTTTACGGCGGACTTTGCCCGGCGGATTTTTCTACGTACTTTACGACGGACTTTCTGAATGAACAGACTTGCCTACACACAATCCACCAAAGTCCGTCGAATTCGTACGTGATGACGTACGACCGTACTAAAACAAGGAAGTTCATAGCCAGTAGCCGATAGCTGCCCTAGCGTGGCTTTTTGTCCGTCAAACTAGCATACAGACGGCGGACTTTTCGACCGGACTCGATTTCAACGGATAAATTTTAAACAAGTTTCAAATCTAAGTCCGTCCAACTTTTGAGCAAACAAAGTCCGCTGGAGCCCACACACATCGAATTGTCCGACGAAATCCAGTCCGCCGGGCAAAGTCCGCCGTAAAGTCCGCTCGTGTGTACGCGGCATAACACTGCACATCACCCTAAACACACCATCTCCACTGTGAAACATGGTGGTGGCAGCATCATGTTGTGGGGATGCTTTTCTTCAGCAGGGACAGGGAAGCTGGTCAGAGTTGATGTATGGATGGAGCCAAATACAGGGCAATCCTAGAAGAAAACCTGTTAGAGTCTGCAAAGGACTTCAAACTGGGGCGAAAATTCACCTTTCAGCAGGACAATGACCCTAAACATACAGCCAGAGTTACAATGGAATGGTTTAGATCAAAGCATATCCATGTGTAAGAATGGCCCAGTCAAAGTCCAGACCTAAATCCAATTGAGAATCTGTGGCAAGACTTGAAAACTGCTGTTCACAGACGCTCTCCATCCAATCTGACAGAGCTTGAGCTATTTTGGAAAGAATAATGGTCAAAAATGTCACTCTCTAGATGTGCAAAACTGGAAGAGACATCCCCAAAAAGACTTGCAGCTGTAATTGCAATGGAAAGGTGGTTCTACAAAGTATTGATTCAGACTCAGGGGGGCTGAATACAAATGCACGCCACACATTTCACATATATATATATTTGTAAAAAATTTTAATAAACCATTTATCATTTTCTTCCACTTCACAATTATGTGCCGCTTTGTGTTGGTCCATCACATAAAATCCCAATAAAATACATTTACGTTTTTGGTTGTAACGTGCCAAATTGTGTAAAATTTCAGAGGGTATGAATACTTTTTCAAGGCACTGTACCTGCTAAAAGAAGACTGCACTAATCTTCTCATTACCCTTTACTGCTCCTCATCCTATGAAAGTAATAGAACCGATTGGATGGATTGAGTGCCTCCCCCTCTCTTGTTGTGGTTCCTGAAATGGTTTTACCATGTACTAAGTTTTACTATGTACTTAGTCACTGGCCTGAAACTAATATTTAACACAAAGAGTTTATTTCCATCTCAAGGAATTTCAAAACCTAACAACCTATGCACTTTTCCAATGAGGAATTAATTAATTCATGTGCAATTAAGAAGCTTTGAAAATTCCCCACCTATTGAAAAAAAAGTTGTCAAGCACTAGTTACCCTTTTCGCACTCCGTGTCCTCTATCCTGTGCTGTTGGTGTTTTCCAGTATGAATGAAGTCCAATATGAATCTCCTGAGAGAGACTCAGCATGGATCATAGCTAAGAACTTAAAGTGGGGTTCCACCCAAAAAAACAAACATATCTAAAAAATTCTAAAAAAAAAACCAAAAAAACATTTGGATATTTTTTTTTTTTTTTTTACTCACCTCTAAATGCCTGTTGCTAGGTGGTCCCTCGTAGTCTGCCCCCTTCCTCTGCCTGGGCTGGTGACATCACTTCCCCCTGGCACAGGAAGGGCTCGGCTCTTCTCCCTCCCTCCTGTCAATCATCTGGGACCCATTACAGGTCCCAGGTGACTGAGCGGCCAATCACGGCGCGCGGCGCGGCTCGCGCATGCGCAGTGGGTGCCAGGCTGTGAAGCCACAGCCCGGCGCCCACAGTTAAAATGCCGGCGCCGACGAGCGGAGGGGGGGGGCGAGCGGGGCTTCGATCCCCCGCATCGCTGGACCCAGGGACAGGTAAGTGTCCAATTAAAAGTCAGCAGCTGCAGTATTTGTAGCTGCTGACTTTTAATTTTTTTTTTTTTTTAATGGCCTGCCTGGGTGGAACTCCTCTTTAAGCACTTCTCTTCAGCTGCTGACCCGCAAATTATTCTCCAGTACACATCCCAAAGCTGCGCTCCTCTGGTGTAGGAATGTGCTGCTGCATATGTACCCAGCCTCTGAAATCCTGGGGGATTTAAACTCAAAATTTATTTTTTAGAATGATTTTTTTTTTAACAGAAAAGTTTTTATTTGTGAATAAAATGATAACAGAATCCACTCAAAACAAAGAGGTACATAATACACCGAGAGAACATACACAGAAAAATCAATGTAGAAATTTACGGATATAACAATTAAAATGACCAAGTACGGTATATCAAAGAAAAATCAGGAACACATTGGGAGAGTGTAATATCAGGATACACTTAATCATAGACTAAGAATTAATTGAGCAAGGCACTGAGTCTGTATACAAAACTTAAAAAATATTGCTGGTCCGGGTTATCAACAGGGGACAGGGGTGTACTAAAGGAAAGTTATTTACTCCTCCCCTAGAGTGTGATCAAGAGAAGAAGGACAGAAAGGGGGATTGTCAAAGAAGTTCTAGCGGTAATAGAAGGTGGAGGGGGAAGAACAAAAAAGGAATTAGGGAAGAGGAAAGGGGGTGGGGGTGAGTGAGGAACAGGTCATAAAAGAGGGGAGAAATAGGAAAAAGAGGGAGTAGGCGGGACCCATTCCTGAAAAATACAGCAGAAGATGGACAACCAAAGCTTTAGGGTCTACAGCCCAGTGGATCTCTAGCCGGAGACCACCTATCCCATAACCCAGGGGGTACACACCAATGGCTGGGAGCAACACCAGAACATCCCTTCAACAACATTTATTTAAAGATTAAGTGATCTGGCTATAACCCATGCATTCTAAATTTTTCCAAACTTCCGGGGGCACTTGCGTCCCATGTTAGTTAGTGTGTATAGAGGTAATACGGAGTGAATTAACAGACGCCACTGGGTACCCATAGGGGGAGCAGACAGCTTCCAATTCTTAAGAATGACCTTTCTAGCATAGAAACACAAGTTAAATAGCAGTAACTTTTTATGAGTAGATTTAGCCACTGAGTCATTGATACCGAAGAGGAGCACTTTGGGGGCCAGCATCATTGGAAGATCGGTGACCGTAATAATTTCCAGTACCACTGCCTTCTAAAAATCCTGTATGAGAAGACATTCCCAGATGACATGGAAATATGTCCCCACTGCCTGCTGACATTTAGGACACGTCTCTGGGTGTGCAGCATATATCCAGGAGAGATGTTGAGGGGTGTATACTCTATGAAGAAATGTTAGCTGTATGAATCTATCCCTTGAAAAAATAACTGTAGGTATATACAGCTGTATTCCCCTGTCCCACTCCTCCTCCGCAAGGGTAGGGATATTTTCCCTCCAGGAGTGCAATAGGAGAGGATCTCTGTCTGTTTTGCCACATATAATGGGGAAAAATATTGAGGATAGGATTCATTTAGCATGTTTAGCGTCATGCTAAAATAGAAAGTGTGTCACCGCAATTTTTTAAATTATTTTTATATTATTGATGTTTAGTGTTCCTGTTGAAGGCTGACAATGCCAACTGCCACTGCCTTACATTTAGTAACAATTTTGTTAGCCTGCTGTATGCACTCAACTAGTTGGGCTGCCTGTCAGGTCTATCAGATAGGCAGGCCAAAGGCCAACTGAAGTAGATAACAAGTAACAGACTGACAATGCTACTGCCATTTGCAAGGAAGTGACAGTGACCATAAAATACAGATGATATGTGGAATATGCAAGTGCATTGACATTGCTACATCAATACCACAGGACAAAAGTCAAGACCATGTGTAGGTGGGTCAATTAATTGATTATCATTCACAAGTGTGGATACAATGAATGCAGAGTACACACTATTGGGTTTAAAATGTATGTAAAGGCAAGTTTTTTTGATAGAATGTCAAATAGTTACGAACCTGGAACCAGAGACAATTTTACCAGGACAAATGGAGAGAACATCTCCCCAGCTGGGGACAGCCAAAAAAAGCTGATAGAGATTCTAACCCCTAACCAACCCTTATCCAAACCCAAAAAAAAAAGAAATTTCAAAGTTTCAGTTTTACATAAACTTTAACTTGCACTTAATACACCTGAATGGTGTAAGCAGATTTTCTTTTTTTGAGTAGAAATTCAACTTAAATTCACCCAGTAATGGGTAGTGACCAGGCCAGTACACGCAGTTGAAACATGATGCAAACTCACTACTTTTGATCATATTTACATATCATTCCACAGATAAAGCAAGAAAAAACGTAGGCTTTGTAAGGATATTTTAGCTTGCTGTCCTTTATTTTAGCTATAAGAATATGTATCCATCTTAGAATAATATGTATATGTGACATCTATCAAAAGTTAGTTTCAAATCCTTGTAAATAACATGATTTCCCCGAAATGACGCATGAAGGTTTTTCCTTGGTGATAGTTTCTGTATGAAGAAATAATGTCTCATTTTTAGGTGCTTTTTAATCATCTGATGTATACGTAATGTCTGTATATTAATGAAAGGGTTGAACTTTTTTTGTGATGTCGTTTTGATTATATAAGTGATTGTCTACGGAAGTAAAAAGCAGAACATTCCAGACATTTGACTGTTGTGTCATTATTTTCTTGTCGGAATGATCTCCAGATCTGAATGGGTTTTTGGGGAACACTCAATCAGGATATGCTAGAGAAGAGGTTCACTTGCTCCTAGAAGAAGATCGTTAGCCCCCTAACAGAGTTTTGGTGGCAGCGGTGGGGCGGTCATTGTTCATGAGATGATCATCATCCAAGATCATCATACAAGTTTCTAAAGTCCGGTGAGTCTGATTTAATTATTATTATTTCTTTCACCGTGACTTTAGTTTAAAAGACCGTTTCCTTATATGGGGTTAACAGAAGGTGTAGTGTTAAAAACATTTATGTAAATGTATGAATCTCGCAGAGATTCGTTCGGGTGACGGATCAAAGGACTCTGAGTTAGTCCAAAGGACTCTGAGTTAGTCCAAAGAACTCTGAGATAGTTCTAAAAAGAAAGGACTCTGAGTTAGTCCAAGGGGTTCTGAGAAACCCAAAGTAATATAATACAGTACTGTAAGAAGTTTTATAAAGATATCTGATGGAGTGTCCCGGAAAAACCCAAACCTCTTTGCTTGCCTTTCTTTCGCTTAGGAGATAAAATAAGTAGATAAAATAAGGTCATCTGTTTTGTCTGTGTGGAATTTGTCAGGTGTCATAAGGTAAGATGACACCTTTCCACTGCATTGTATTGTCATTGTATTATAATGAAACGTAGAGTGATGTTACAATATTTGGTGATGTATTGATGCTGACTTTTAATGATTTATATATAAATGCTTTGACTCTAAAGTATAAGATATAGATATATATATATAGTTGGCAGGATGATTCTGGCATTGATGCAGTGAGTAAAAATATTTTATTTGCCTTGCTGTAATCAGACGTTCAGTGTCATCTTAGGGAAAGTAAAAAAAAAAGAAAAGGTTTCAAAAGTGTTTCCTATTGTATTACTGGTTTACACAAATTTGTGTTTTAAGAAGGATTGACAGTGCAGGGAGTAATGTCACTTATTGGAAGAGCAGGGGAGACTTATCAAGTCTGTCCCAGGTCTTTGAAGTATTGTGACATTAGGGACGTTTTTACCATTTAAAATATGGGTAGAGCGTTAATAACACTTTTTTTAAGGTAATACATAAATTGGTGAGGATAACTTTTGATTAAAACATGCTATTTGAATAATTCTTTTTGCTACTGACATCTCTCGCAAAGGGGAAGCCAGGTGCAAAATTTGGACATTTGGCTTTTTGCCAACAGAAGTACTAATATCTCACTGACTGTAATAGATAGTGGGGAATTGTTTGTGGCATTAGTACTACCGCAATTGAAGGCACTGTTTGAACCTGTTGGCATACTGCAAAAAGGAAAAAAGAGACTTAGTATCTAATTAGAATGTTTAGAAAGAAAAAATAAATATATATGTTGTGGAGATCGGCTGGACCGAGGCTCCCTATAGTGTCCTAGCCCATACATTGTCCACGATGGGTTTAGCAGAGTCATGGGATGGTAAATCAAGGGTTAAATCTTACATACCACAACACAGAAGTTGAAAGCTGTAGAGGCTGCGCACGCCGTAAAGGGTCAGAATACAAAACACGTAGTTTTAAAACAAGCAGAAAGCACGGAGGAAAAAAAAAGGAAGTAGCTACGCAGTTATATAAAGTTTTCCTTTTATTACACAAGACGCCGGATTTAACACTTAAGATGAAATGTACAGTCCTTTAAATACAGACTTATTAAAGTCTGTCTTGAGAAAAAAAACGTTGATTGAAAAAGACGCAGCAGGATGTTTTGACATCCCAAAACAAACACCAGTATCAACGCATTAGCAAAATGATTTCTTAGGAAATCAAAGGGGAAACTTTTATAAAAAGAGGAAAGGGGGCAAGGACAAAGAGGGAGTTACATACAGAGAAAGAGGATTTCTTAAAGAAAGGAATCTTAAGGGAAATTGTCTCGCCTTATAATACTCCCAGTAAAAAAAAAAAAAAAAAGGCAAATGGTGACTATAGGTTTGTACAAGACCTAAGGGACATCAATAGCCTAGTGGTACCAATTGCCCAAGTAGTGCCTGATGTGTCATCAATACTTACCGCCATGCCATGCGATGCAGAGTATTTTACTGTGATTGATTTAAAGAATGTTTTTTTTTTCATCCCTGTAGACGAGGAGACATGGCCACTGTACTCCAAGTCATCCTTGGGCCCTGGACTGCCCCTCATGGTTCTGTATTATTGCAGTATGTTGGTGATTTTTTGATTTGTAGTTTTTCAGAGGAGGACTGCCGAGCTGATAGCCTATCTTTATTGAAATGGTTACATGTATGTGGTTACAAAATGTTTAAGAAAAAGTTACAATGTTGTCAAAAGAAAAAGAAAAAAACAGTTGAGTATTTGTGCTCACAAAAGGAGAAAGAAGAGTCAGTCATAAAAGAGCTGCGGCTCTGAATGGGTCTGCCCCACCCACTTAATAGGAAGGACATGCTCACCTTCCTAGGTATGATTGGTTACTGCCGCCAATGGATACCTGACTGCTCTTTCATTGACAATATATTGAGACAAGCAATGTTTTTGAAGCAATGTCTCTGAAATGTCTGATACTGTAAAATGGTCTGATGAAATGTTAAATGTTTTTGCCATGTTTTGCCATGTTTTGCCATGTTGAAATGTATAATGGTTACCAGCCCGAGCCTCAGGCCTCCTTGAATATGGCAAAATGTTTCACTTGTTTGCCAGGGAAAATTTGCAGAACCATGGCGGGAGTACTGGCCCAGGAATATAGTGGGAGACTGTGCCCTGTAGTTTTTTTCTCAAAGATGGTCCCGGTGCGCTCTAGCGTCCTGTGCCATAGTGGTTGAGATGGTCACTTCTTTCACTCTGGGACACGACACCACACTTCACATCACTTACAATATGTCAATCTTGTTGAAAAGTGTACATACACAGCACATGTCTGCTCAGAGTTTGAGCGGATATGAGGTGATTTTAAACGCCCTTTTAGGATTAAACAGGAGAACAGGATGAGGTTGTGCCATAACATGACTGCATAAACCTCATTCACCAAGACACATCACTCAGGTCTGATTTATCTTCCACAGCACTACCAGACACACAGGATGTTTTTGTGGATGGTTCTTGCTCTAGGCTATAGTACACTGCAGAGCATACATAGGCCAACAGACAGAGATAGCCGGGGAAATGAGCAGGTCTGGCTGACCCTGCTGCTAGATAAGCTGCTATCTCACAGACAGTAGACATCCAAATTGTTATGCTGATACCTGACCTATCCCCTTTTGAAAAGTCACTTGTAGATCCCCAGGATTATGCATCAAATTATGAGTTAAGGGACTGGAATGGAAAGGGTGTGTAGAGAGTAGGGATGAGCCGAACACCCCCCTGTTCGGTTCGCACCAGAACATGCGAACAGGAAAAAAATTCGTTCGAACACGCGAACACCGTTAAAGTCTATGGGACACGAACATGAATAATAAAAAGTGCTAATTTTAAAGGCTAATATGCAAGTTATTGTCAATAAAAGTGTTTGGGGACCTGGGTCCTGCCCCAGGGGACATGAATCAATGCAAAAAAAAGTTTTAAAAACGGCCGTTTTTTCAGGAGCAGTGATTTTAATAATGCTTAAAGTCAAACTATAAAAGTGTAATATCCCTTTAAATTTCATACCTGGGGGGTGTCTATAGTATGCCTGTAAAGGGGCGCATGTTTCCCGTGTTTAGAACAGTCTGACAGCAAAATGACATTTTGAAGGAAAAAACACATTTAAAACTACCGCGGCTATTGCATTGCCGACAATACACATAGAAGTTCATTGATAAAAACGGCATGGGAATTCCCCACAGGGGAACCCCGAACCAAAATAAAAAAAAAAAAAAATGATGTGGGGGTCCCCCTAAATTCCATACAAGGCCCTTCAGGTCTGGTATGGATATTAAGGGGAACCCCAGCCAAAATTTAAAAAAAAAATTGACGTGGGGTTCCCCCTAAATTCCATACCAGACCCTTCAGGTCTGGTATGGATTTTAAGGGGAACCCCGCGCCAAAAAAAAAAAAAAAAAACGGCGTGGGGTCCCCCTAAAAATCCATACCAGACCCTTATCCGAGCACGCAACCTGGCAGGCCGCAGGAAAAGAGGGGGGGACGAGAGTGCGGCCCCCCCCCTCCTGAACCTTACCAGGCCACATGCCCTCAACATTGGGAGGGTGCTTTGGGGTAGCCCCCCAAAACACCTTGTCCCCATGTTGATGAGGACAAGGGCCTCATCCTCACAACCGTGGCCGGTGGTTGTGGGGGTCTGCGGGCGGGGGGCTTATCGGAATCTGGAAGCCCCCTTTAACAAGGGGACCCCCAGATCCCGGCCCCCCCCCTGTGTGAAATGGTAAGGGGGTACTTACCCCTACCATTTCACTAAAAAACTGTCAAAAATGTTAAAAATGACAAGAGACAGTTTTTGACAATTCCTTTATTTAAATGCTTCTTCTTTCTTCCTTCATCTTCTTCTTCTTCTGGTTCTTCTGGCTCTTCTGGTTCTTCCTCCGGCGTTCTCGTCCAGCATCTTCTCCGCGGCGTCTTCTATCTTCTTCTTCTCCTCGGGCCGCTCCGCACCCATGGCATGAGGGGAGGCTCCCGCTCTTCTCTTCATCTTCTTCTCTTCTTCATCTTCTTCTTCATCTTCTTCTTCATCTCTTCTTCCTTCTTCTCTTCTTCATGTCTTCTGCGGGCCGCTCCGCAGCCATGCTGGCATGGAGGGAGGCTCCCGCTGTGTGACGGCGTCTCTTCGTCTGACGGTTCTTAAATAACGGGGGGCGGGGCCACCCGGTGACCCCGCCCCCCTCTGACGCACGGTGACATGACGGGACTTCCCTGTGACGTCACGGGGAATGCCACAGGGAAGTCCCGTCATGTCACCGTGCGTCAGAGGGGGGCGGGGTCACCGGGTGGCCCCGCCCCCCGTTATTTAAGAACCGTCAGACGAAGAGACGCCGTCACACAGCGGGAGCCTCCCTCCATGCCAGCATGGCTGCGGAGCGGCCCGCAGAAGACATGAAGAAGAGAAGAAGGAAGAAGAGATGAAGAAGAAGATGAAGAAGAAGATGAAGAAGAGAAGAAGATGAAGAGAAGAGCGGGAGCCTCCCCTCATGCCATGGGTGCGGAGCGGCCCGAGGAGAAGAAGAAGATAGAAGACGCCGCGGAGAAGATGCTGGACGAGAACGCCGGAGGAAGAACCAGAAGAGCCAGAAGAACCAGAAGAAGAAGAAGATGAAGGAAGAAAGAAGAAGCATTTAAATAAAGGAATTGTCAAAAACTGTCTCTTGTCATTTTTAACATTTTTGACAGTTTTTTAGTGAAATGGTAGGGGTAAGTACCCCCTTACCATTTCACACAGGGGGGGGGGGGGGCCGGGATCTGGGGGTCCCCTTGTTAAAGGGGGCTTCCAGATTCCGATAAGCCCCCCGCCCGCAGACCCCCACAACCACCGGCCACGGTTGTGAGGATGAGGCCCTTGTCCTCATCAACATGGGGACAAGGTGTTTTGGGGGGCTACCCCAAAGCACCCTCCCAATGTTGAGGGCATGTGGCCTGGTACGGTTCAGGAGGGGGGGGGCCGCACTCTCGTCCCCCCTCTTTTCCTGCGGCCTGCCAGGTTGCGTGCTCGGATAAGGGTCTGGTATGGATTTTTAGGGGGACCCCACGCCGTTTTTTTTTTTTTTTTTTGGCGCGGGGTTCCCCTTAAAATCCATACCAGACCTGAAGGGTCTGGTATGGAATTTAGGGGGAACCCCACGTCAATTTTTTTTTTAAATTTTGGCTGGGGTTCCCCTTAATATCCATACCAGACCTGAAGGGCCTTGTATGGAATTTAGGGGGACCCCCACATCATTTTTTTTTTTTTATTTTGGTTCGGGGTTCCCCTGTGGGGAATTCCCATGCCGTTTTTATCAATGAACTTCTATGTGTATTGTCGGCAATGCAATAGCCGCGGGTAGTTTTAAATGAGTTTTTTCCTTCCAAATGTCATTTTGCTGTCAGACTGTTCTAAACACAGGAAACATGCGCCCCTTTACAGGCATACTATACACACCCCCCAGGTACGAAATTTAAAGGGATATTACACTTTTATTGTTTGACTTTAAGCATTAATAAAATCACTGCTCCTGAAAAAACGTCCGTTTTTAAAACTTTTTTTGCATTGATCCATGTCCCCTGGGGCAGGACCCGGGTCCCCAAACACTTTTTATGACAATAACTTGCATATAAGCCTTTAAAATTAGCACTTTTGATTTCTCCCATAGACTTTTAAAGGGTGTTCCGCGGCATTCGAATTTGCCGCGAACACCCCAAATTGTTCGCTGTTCGGCGAACTTGCGAACAGCCAATGTTCGAGTAGAACATGAGTTCGACTCGAACTCGAAGCTCATCCCTAGTAGAGAGATCCAAGGTCTGGACTTCTCTGCAAAGAGGGGAAACCATGTATACCAACAGCAAGTGCATTCATAGTACCACGGAATAGGCCACGCAGGTATACGAGTTACGCTGATTTCACATACAGGCCCAAACTAGGCAAAAGACAGGAATATCTTTTGATAATTGTGGACATGTTCTCAAATGGTCCAGCTTTTATAGCCAGGGTCTGCCAAGGACTTGGTAAAAACTCTCAAGATAGAATGGAAGTTTCACATTCCCTATCACCCTCCAAGTTCAGGAATAGTAGAAAGAATGAATAGAACAATAAAAGACAAGATAAGAAAGACCACAGGAGGAACCTTTGCCAATTGGAGAAAGGTCCTCCCAGCAGTCCAGACAGAAATACGTTTTTTTCGAAGTTTTGATGAGTAGATTTTTCCCCACCCCATAGGCCAGAGCACCTTTAATGGTAGAAAAGGAAGATTTAGACTTAATACAGGAAGAATATGTAAGAAAACTGGTTGAAATATTGGATACAGTCAAAGAAATGTTGCTCGCACCTCTCTTTTTTTCTTCACAGGAAGCTACTCACCTCTTCAAGGAGGGAGACACTGTGGTGGTCCAACAGCTGAACAGAAATAAGAAGCAAGAGTATCCCTTTGGACCTCCTACTAAGGTGATTGCAGTGATCAGAACGGCTATCCTGGTGGAAAACTGCTAGTCCGGGATCCATGCCAGCCGAGTGAAAAAGGTTGCCCAAAGCCCCAAGAGTAGGAAGTAGATCCTTAATACAGGAGGCCCTCAAGCAGAAGTCCAAGCAGATGAAGGAGGAGTTCCTGGAAAAGCAGGTCCGGCCAGAGAAGATGACCTTGCTTATTTCACTACAGACTTCTGGCAAAACATTTTGCTTCCTGTTCCTGATCACCCTGATAGTGTTCCCGCCCACTTGGATCATCACCAACTGTATTTGCCATCCTGAAGATTTGGGTGCCATTAAAAGTATTTGTGGAAACACACAAACATAGGAGAACATTACAGTGATACAAGTTAGAAACAAGAGAGACATTGAGGATAATTTTGCTGATAAAATGCTTTTGCTAAAATTCAAATATGCTTATGTTCAGAAATCAGGATTTCAGAAATGTTGGATTTGTGGCAAATTGCACCTTAGCACTGTTGGATACCCCTAATGGTTATACCTTTAAATATTACTCCCCTTTTAAAAGGAAAGATTCCCCTTGACCTTTTGAATGTCAGCAGAAGAACTAATGACACCATTTCCTTTCACATCATCAATAGAAGTCATAATCCTACCTGGTGTTTCAATTTAGGGAATTCTACTAGAAATGCTCATATCTGTAGTCAATCGGTTTTGAATATTTCTAATTGCTATGCCCCTAGTGGGAAGTTTTGTTCTTTATATCAAACACACCACGATGAGGTCAGAGTACGGGCTGATTTTGAAAAGATTCTTGCCTCTGAAGATGAAAGTAGTAAATCTGTACAGCATTTGTTTCAGGTTTTAGCAGCAGTTACAGCAGTAGATCAAGAGACTGCTGTGAATACGCCCTTCTCGTTTGGTAACCACACTTATGTTTGCTGTGGAAAGACTTGTTATCCTTGGATTCCACAAGAGGTCCAAGGCTGGTGTTACCTGGCCTCACTGGTGCCCATAATGGGGGTGATAGGTGATAGTGATGGGAGTCATTTACTTGAAGCTAGTATACACCCAAGGTATCCATTAAAACATCGTAACAAGAGAGAGTTATTCCTTGAAAAGGATATGGCCTGGGCATGGTTCCCTTCCTGGGCAGGATGGGGAATAGATTTGATGAAAAGGTTGAATAATTATTTAGGAATTATTGATGAGATGATGGAAAAGAATTCTGATGACATTTCTAAACTTAATGTTGAAACTAGGGCTATTAGAAAACAACTAGAATTGCATGACTTAGCCATTGAAAGCATACATTTAGCCCATACAGGATTATGTGAAATGACTGAGGATTATGAATGTTGTACTTAGGTACATAATACCAGTATAGAGGTACCAGATTGTTATGATGTGATAGCTCAGCATAGAAAAGAGGTGGCCAAGCTGCAACAAGAGGCTCATAACATAGCCCAGACCTGGAGTCCTTTTGGAAATGTTGATTTTGGATTTGGAGGGATATTCTCTTGGATATTCTTTTTCCTTTTCCTTTATCTTGTGTACAAGCTTATTATGTGCCTTATTAATAGAGCCACTCGCATTTCAGATCCCTCATCTCCCAATAAAACTTATCTCAGTATGTATCATCAGAAGCAAGCTGAGAATATCGCCATGATAAGGAAGTGAGATCATACATATATATATATACATGTGCGATCAAAGAGGGGATTGTAAGGATATTTTAGCTTGCTGTCCTTTATTTTAGCTATAAGAATATGTATCCATCTTAGAATAATATGTATATGTGACATCTATCAAAAGTTAGTTTCAAATCCTTGTAAATAACATGATTTCCCCGAAATGACGCATGAAGGTTTTTCCTTGTTGATAGTTTCTGTATGAAGAAATAATGTCTCATTTTTAGGTGCTTTTTAATCATCTGATGTATACGTAATGTCTGTATATTAATGAAAGGGTTGAACTTTTTTTGTGATGTCGTTTTGATTATATAAGTGATTGTCTACGGAAGTAAAAAGCAGAACATTCCAGACATTTGACTGTTGTGTCATTATTTTCTTGTAGGAATGATCTCCAGATCTGAATGGGTTTTTGGGGAACACTCAATCAGGATATGCTAGAGAAGAGGTTCACTTGCTCCTAGAAGAAGATCGTTAGCCCCCTAACAGGCTTGCTCTTCTTTAAGATTAATGGATGGGGTTATGAGAAGAATGGACATGGACTGTTTAGCCATAGCCTTCCTCTTTATCTCCATATGAAAGAACCCTGTTCCCACCACCCATTCAGCAGTTTTGTGTCTCCCCTCATGATGTCACTCTGGAATGCTTTAGGGCCCTCTGAGGGCTATGTGGAGACTCTTGTGAGGGCCAGGGGGTAGACAATTCAGCCAATGGGCAGCAGACACTTCACCAGGAAGAGATGTGGGCATTGCAGACCAGACTCCCCCACACTAAACAGCAGAAGAAAGAAAACCTTGGACCTGGTCTGTCACATGTCCAGAATTTTAAATAAGTAATTGGTGCTTGGTGGATTTTTTAAAATAGAAATTATAAAATAATTACAGAGGAGTGGCATTGGAGATGGTTATGAGGTCCATCACCTTAGGACACAAGTTAAAAACCGAGGACTCTCGAAGTGGGGACAGGTCATAGGAAGGGTGCCCAGGGGGCATGTCCTCAGAAGCTTGCCAGTGTTTAATCACTTGAAGATACAAGCCTATAACCCAGGATCTAGAAATGCTCAGCCTGTGTTCTGTACTATATGATTAAGATGTAGAAATTATACATTTGGTACTGAAGGATGGAGTTGAAGATGATTACTTTTTACTTTTCCTGGAGACGAGCTTTTTGCAGTGTATACTTTTACTGCAAAAATACATTGCCTATTGGACAATCTGTAAAATGTGCCTCAAATGACACTCCTTGGAACACCAGATTTAACTGTATGTAGAAAATAAAAAGCTATCAATGGTATTTTGATGATCTATATTTTCTTACAATCGTTTAACATGTACTGTTAATTAATTGGCATGTTTCCATTTAGGAACAAATTGATGAAATAGGTAAGGCTTCACACTGCAATTTTTCATAAACCTTTTTGTTGCATTATTTGATACATTAATCATGGTTCCAAGAAATTAGCCGCAACTAATATATGGTGATTGAGATAATTGCTTATTACTATGTATGTGGCAGTTAGCAGGGATCCATAATTTGTCATGTAAACAATGTCCTGTACTTTCTCAATGCATTAAACCCCACTACGATTGCCATTTGTGTATTTTTGAACATAAAAAAAATCTAACATAAATCATATCTTCAGAAGAACTAATTTTTCAGAAATAAATGATGTATGCCATGAACAAAATAGAGTCGATTAGTAAGTACAACTTTTCATACTGTGAGCTTTCAGCAATCCAAATTTTTTTTTTAATTCAGTTATAAATTTGGTAATTGCCTATTGTGTTAGGGCATTCCACAGCTTAACCACATCAATACCAGACACTTTCACCGCCTTCCTGCCCAGGCCAATTTTCACCTTTTGGCTCTATAACACTTTGAATGACAATTGCGTGGTCATGCAATGCTGTACCCAAACTAAATTTTTATCAATTTTTTGACACAGATAGAGCTTTCTTTTGGTGGTATTCAATTACCACTGGGTTTTTTATTTTTTGCTAAACAAAATGAAAACAGACCAAAAATTTTGAAAGAAAAGTTTTTCTTAGTTTCTGTTACAAAAATGTGTAAATAAGTGATTTTTCTCCTTCACTGATGTGCGCTTTTGAGGCTGCACTGATGGGCACTAATGTGGCAGCACAGACTAGGTGGCACTTATGGGCATTAATCAGGTGGCATTAGTATGCAGCACTGATAGGCACTGATAGGTGGCACTGATATGCAGCACTGATGGGCACTGAAAGGAGGCACTGATATGCAGCACTGATGGGCAATGATAGGCAGCACTAATGGCAGTCTTTATGTGCACTGATTGGCATTGATAGGCGGCACTGATAAGTGGCACTGATGGGCAGCACTGATGGACACTGATAGATGGCAGTGATAGGTGGCACTGATGAGGAGGCACTGACAGGCACTGATTGGCACCACTGATGGACACTTATTGGCATCACTGGTGAACAACACTGGTGGATACAGGTTGGAATCACTGGTGGGCACTGGCAGGCATTGTTGATGGGGCTACACTGATAATGAACGCACTGATTATCAGCATTAAACTGCTTATCGGCTCTCCTCTACTCACGCCCTGTCAACATGAATAGAGGAATGACGATAACCGCCACTTCCTATTTACACTGTGATCAGCTATGATTGGTCAAAGAGGTAAAAGATAAAGAGCCTTCGTCATAGTCTCCGCACCACCAATCGCCGTGCACGAGGGGCTTGTTCTGAAGGACGTCATATGACATCCAGTCAGTACAATGGAACCCCCACCCGGTCATCATTCTGCTATAGGCCGGGTGGGAAGGTGTTTAAGTTTATGTCCAGGCAAAAAAATATATTCCTTACATCTCTGCAATACATTGGTTTGTCTCTTCAAAAATCCAGAAAATAACTGTTGATTTGCTAAAGAACCAGTGAGCTTCTAACTTCATGTTTCAGCTGACAAAACAGTGCCTCTGTTGCACAGAAATCCAAAGCAGTGTTGTTAGCCTTGTAACAACAAAAAGAAGGAGAGAAAAGCACCACTACCTAAGTGTAGCATTTATTAAAACATCTTTATAAAATGAAAAACAATAAATATGCACTTACATTTATATTAAAACGTGTACTGATAAGTCTCCAGCAGGTGACAACCTTCCAGGTGGTCAATGGTGAGCAAGCCCCTCTGGATGGATGTGATTTAAGCTGCTTGGAGACAGTAAAACCAGGTAAACACCAGGAAGAGCCAACAGAAGCATCAGACTGTCTGTATGTATCACATGGATGAGAACCACTGTGGACAGCAAGAAAGTGTTGTAGGCCCACAAGATGGCCGTGCTGATGTCATGTGTCATAAATGGGCATGGTCATACATTTTGAGGTGTGGCCCCCTTGTCAAGCCCTTTTCCTACTGACCACCAATATAAGGGAGGCCCTTGTCCATTGGCAACCACTGTAAGGGGGCATTTTTCCACTAACCACCAGTGTATAGGGCACTACAATATTTACTACCCGGCTTCTTTTTCTGACTATAATTATGTTTTTTTTCAAACTTATTATTGAAAATAATGTTGTCATATAGACCCCTGATCCTTGCTTATTGTACAATATGCTAGTTACCTTTTTACTATAAAATCTTACTGATCACGCTATGTACTATGAGCTGTAGATGTAATCATTTTTAGCAGGGGTTCCTTGTACATCAATGTGCTTATAGAATATCTTTATCCTTACCCCATCATGCAAACGGTACGCATATATGCGGCCTCACAGAGCTAGGGTTTTTTCCGTGGGGCCGCATATATGCGTACTTCTCTTTGCACTGGGAGCACGGAAAAGAGATTTAATCTCCAAATACAGAAAGTTTTCTTCGCAGTAAGAGCTGTGAAAATGTGGAATAGACTCCCTCAAGAGCTTGTTCTGGCTAGCAGAGTAGATTGCTTTTAAAAAGGCCTGCATTCTTTCCTAAATGTACATAATATAACTGGGTACTAACATTTATAGGTAAAGTTGATTCACGGAATATCCGATTGCCTCTTAGGGGATCAGGAAGGATTTTTTCCTCTGCTGGAGCAAATTGGATCATGCGTAATTGTTTTTTTTTGTTTGCCTTCCTCTGGATCAACTGTGGGTTTAGGATTGTGTTAATAGGACTGCATAATTTTTTCCCCCCTTTTATTGGTTGAACTAGATGGACTTTGTCTTTTTTCAACCAGACTAAGGCTCTCACCAAGAGCTTCAGGTCTCGCAAAATCGCTTGGGACCTGGGACTCCTGGTTCCGGGTCACCTGATCGCTGTGATAAATTCTGACTGGCTATTACAGTGATCAGTCACTGTGCATCCTGCCCCTGTGTTTACTTCCTTTTCTGAATGGAGAGGAAGATACATTGCACCAACACCTTTGCAGACATTGTGCTATTGCTGGGTGTTTGGTGTGCTCCTGTACCTTTAAGGAGGGGTGTGCTCCCCTCCAGCCACCTGTTCTCATTTATCCGTTAAATGCATGTGCCTCCACTGTGGGGACACTCATACTTTAGTGTCAGGACCACAGATACAAGGGTGCCGTGACGTGGCTCTGTGGCTCATGCATGCGTTTACAAATGCGTGCGGACTAAACCCCTTTTTTAACGCTTACTGTTAGGTCAATTTGGTTGTCTGCAAGCTGGTGGTAAGTAGACTTTGGCTTTTTCCTGGGCATTCCCCAGACACTTGTTGGTATTGTATCTTCCAATGTATCTTCCTCTCCTTCAAGGAGAGAACGCTGTAAACAAATCAAAGTGTGTAGAAAAAAGAAAAGAAAAAAATAGCTAGATCAGGGTTAGATCTAGGGCAGTGCTAGGGATAGTGTTAGGGTCAAGGCAAGGGTCAAAGGTCAAGGACAGGATCAGAGGTCAGGGTCAGAGATAAGGGTCAGTATATTTTTGGTAGGATTTTGTTTTAAAAAAGCATTTTTTTAAAATAGTGTCAATGTCGGTTAGTGTCTGTGTCAGTGCGTTTTAGGTAGGATTAAAAAAAAGCAACATGGGCTTCATTGTTTCTGGGTCGTACTACAGGTACGTACAACAAATAACATACACATATGTAGTATTGCTGCGATCGTCAGGAGAAAGAGAATTTATTTAAGGTTATTCTTTGGTGGTAAATTATGGTAATAGAAAGAAATATACAGCTAAATAAAAAATGTTTTTTTTTTACTATTTTGGGTTAGTTTTCCTTTGATAATAAAAAATATCAGGAGATATCCATTACCATTTATCAAAAAATGAAAGCCCAATTTGTCCTGAAATAGCAAGGTATAATCCACCCGGATACACAAAGTAGTTGCAATGATATGTAGGAAGGCCAGTATGGTGGCCTGAATTTATGGGAGGAGCCCGGTGGGTACTTAAGCAGCCCGCTCACCTGTGGTGCTTGTCGGTTTCCTGTGCGCGATATACGTCACTAAGCCGACTATTCGATATACCAGCGTCCGCAAGTTCTTGCCTCGCAGTTCCCGTATTCGATACTCCGTACTCAAAACTTTCGAAGTCCGCGTTTTTCGTTATAGTTGTACCACGCGTCTGGCTTGGCTGTCGCAGGTAAGGTCCCGTCGGACTTTTCGTTTTTCATATCATGTCACTAAACCGTGAGTTCAAAATTTCGTTTCACCCGCATCGCACAAACTGCAATGTATATCGCTCATACTTTCGATATGTCACAATTCGATAGCACAGCGACGCTGACGCCGCTTCATTTCTAGCATGTCGGTATTACTAAACAGCCATAGCCAGTCGCAACTTGCAAATTATCAAATCAAGTTAGTTCGATACCAGTCATTTCTCATTTCTGAGACATTTCTAAAAACTCATTTGGACATTTCAAATCATTTCTCTTTTCTGAAAACATTTCTAAAAACTCATTTCGGACATTTCAAATCATTTCTCATTTCTGAAAACATTTCTAAAACTCATTTCTGACGTTTCAAATCATTTCTCATTTCAGTCACCTACCGCGCTCCGATTTGAATCCAATCGCACCAAAAGGTGCGCCGATTCGTTCCGGTGTGCCCCAGTTATTACGGCCTCATTTCTATACATGCTCCAGAGTTACGTTATTGTCAGTCAATTGTATCTCTGTCATGGTTATCATTTCATTTCCATGTATCACGTCCCGACATGAATTCAGTCGCATGAAAATGCACCGATTCGTCTCGGCGTGCCCCAGGATTGGCCTCATTTCTATACATGCTCCAGAGTTACGTTTATCAATCAATTGTATCTCTGTCATGGTTATCATTTCATTTCCATGTATCACGTTCCGACATGAATTTAGTCGCATGAAAATGCACCGATTCGTCTCGGCGTGCCCCAGGATTGGCCTCATTTCTATACATGCTCCAGAGTTACGTTTTATCAGTCATTTGTACCTCTGTCATGGTTATCATTTCATTTCCATGTATCACGTCCCGACATGAATTCAGTCGCATGAAAAATGCACCGATTCGTCTCGGCGTGCCCCAGGATTGGCCTCATTTCTATACATGCTCCAGAGTTACGTTTATCAGTCAATTGTATCTCTGTCATGGTTATCATTTCATTTCCATGTATCACGTCCCGACATGAATTCAGTCGCATGAAAAATGCACCGATTCGTCTCGGCGTGCCCCAGGATTGGCCTCATTTCTATACATGCTCCAGAGTTACGTTTATCAATCAATTGTATCTCTGTCATGGTTATCATTTCATTTCCATGTATCACGTTCCGACATGAATTTAGTCGCATGAAAATGCACCGATTCATCTCGGCGTGCCCCAGGATTGGCCTCATTTCTATACATGCTCCAGAGTTGCGTTTATCAGTCAATTGTACCTCTGTCATGGTTATCATTTCATTCCCATGTATCACGTCCCGACATGAATTCAGTCGCATGAAAAATGCACCGATTCGTCTCGGCGTGCCCCAGGATTGGCCTCATTTCTATACATGCTCCAGAGTTACGTTTATCAATCAATTGTATCTCTGTCATGGTTATCATTTCATTTCCATGTATCACGTTCCGACATGAATTTAGTCGCATGAAAATGCACCGATTCATCTCGGCGTGCCCCAGGATTGGCCTCATTTCTATACATGCTCCAGAGTTGCGTTTATCAGTCAATTGTACCTCTGTCATGGTTATCATTTCATTCCCATGTATCACGTCCCGACATGAATTCAGTCGCATGAAAAATGCACCGATTCGTCTCGGCGTGCCCCAGGATTGGCCTCATTTCTATACATGCTCCAGAGTTACGTTTATCAATCAATTGTATCTCTGTCATGGTTATCATTTCATTTCCATGTATCACGTTCCGACATGAATTTAGTCGCATGAAAATGCACCGATTCATCTCGGCGTGCCCCAGGATTGGCCTCATTTCTATACATGCTCCAGAGTTGCGTTTATCAGTCAATTGTACCTCTGTCATGGTTATCATTTCATTCCCACGTATAGGGTTGCCACCTTTTCATCAAGCCAAACCCGAACACTTTAGCAGGGCACGGCAATTTTTTTTTTGTAGCACATTAAATTCATTACCTCTGTATAATGCAATGAACTGCATTTTTTTTATGTCGTATACACTATATATATAGTTTTGTGATTAAATAACATTTCTGGAGGGTATGACGGGGGCAATATGTACAGGAGAGGAGTGTGGAGGGTATGATGGGGCAGTATGTGCAGGAGAGGAGGGTGTGAAGGGGGCAGTATGTACAGGAGAGGAGGGTGTGAAGGGGCAGTATGTACAGAAGAGGAGTGTGGAGGGTGTGATGGGGGCAGTATGTACAGGAGAGGAGTGTGGAGGGTGTGAAGGGGCAGTATGTACAGAAGAGGAGTGTGGAGGGTGTGATGGGGGCAGTATGTACAGGAGAGGAGGGTGGAGGGTGTGATGGGGCAGTATGTACAGGAGAGGAGGGTGTGATGGGGGCAGTATGTACAGGAGAGGAGTGCGGAGGGTGTGATGGGGGCAGTATGTACAGGAGAGGAGTGTGGAGGGTGTGATGGGGCAGTATGTACAGGAGAGGAGGGTGTGATGGGGGCAGTATGTACAGGAGAGGAGGGTGTGAAGGGGGCAGTATGTACAGGAGAGGAGTGTGGAGGGTGTGAAGGGGGCAGTATGTACAGGAGAGGAGGGTGTGAAGGGGGCAGTATGTAAAGGAGAGGAGTGCGGAGGGTGTGAAGGGGGCAGTATGTACAGGAGAGGAGGGTGTGAAGGGGGCAGTATGTACAGGAGAGGAGGGTGTGAAGGGGGCAGTATGTACAGGAGAGGAGTGTGGAGGGTGTGATGGGGGCAGTATGTACAGGAGAGGAGGGTGTGATGGGAGCAGTATGTACAGGAGAGGAGTGCGGAGGGTGTGATGGGGCAGTATGTACAGGAGAGGAGTGTGGAGGGTGTGATGGGGGCAGTATGTACAGGAGAGGAGGGTGTGAAGGGGGCAGTATGTACAGGAGAGGAGTGTGGAGGGTGTGAAGGGGGCAGTATGTACAGGAGAGGAGTGTGGAGGGTGTGATGGGGGCAGTATGTACAGGAGAGGAGTGCGGAGGGTGTGATGGGGCAGTATGTACAGGAGAGGAGTGTGGAGGGTGTGATGGGGCCAGTATGTACAGGAGAGGAGTGCGGAGGGTGTGATGGGGGCAGTATGTAAAGGAGAGGAGTGCGGAGGGTGTGACGGGCAGTATGTACAGGAGAGGAGTGTGGAGGGTGTGAAGGGGGCAGTATGTAAAGGACAGGAGTGCAGAGGGTGTGATGGGGGCAGTATGTACAGGAGAGGAGTGTGGAGGGTGTGAAGGGGGCAGTATGTAAAGGAGAGGAGTGTGGAGGGTGTGATGGGGGCAGTATGTACAGGAGAGGAGTGCGGAGGGTGTGATGGGGCAGTATGTACAGGAGAGGAGTGTGGAGGGTGTGATGGGGGCAGTATGTAAAGGAGAGGAGTGCGGAGGGTGTGATGGGGGCAGTATGTAAAGGAGAGGAGTGCGGAGGGTGTGATGGGGCAGTATGTACAGGAGAGGAGTGTGGAGGGTGTGATGGGGGCAGTATGTACAGGAGAGGAGTGCGGAGGGTGTGATGGGGCAGTATGTACAGGAGAGGAGTGTGGAGGGTGTGACGGGGGCAGAATGGGGAGGGATTTCTTGCAGTGTCTGTGGGGTGACCATGGAATGATGTCCCTCAGCTGGGGGGTAGGAAGCTGCTCTGAGTGATATCTGTATGAAGTGGTCTGATGTAAGCTGGGGGGAGTTGGGGGCTGAGAAGTGGTCAGATAGTAATGTCTATAATAAAAAAGCTATTGTGGTCATCTACAAAAATATACAACAATAATACTCAATGAAAACAATCTGTTATAAGATGCCAGCCCCCAGAAATCTGTATGTCCAGAATATGTGAAGGTAATTGATGACCATTGATATAACCCTGTGTTATCCAGGCTCTGAGTCTGGACAATCAGAGGTGTAGACTTACCACATACACAAAGGGTTAAGTGAATGGTCATAAATTACATCACATAATCTGGACAGAGGATGGGGGATGTTTGTATCTGTAGATAAGTGTGCTGCTTGGGAGATACTGTGAGTTGGCTGTGATCGGGCTACAGACTCTTCAACCACCTCCCCCACACACACTCACTTGCTGTCTCTTCTGATTCTCCCTGTCCTAACCCTTCAATGCAGTGCAAAAGAAATCCTCCTGGAACTTTGCACCCTAGGAAACTTTCGTTTCCTAAAAAAGATAAATCAGCTCACCTCCTAGTGAGCAGCGGCCAGCCCGACAGCAGTTCCAGTGATCTCCTCAGCTCCGCCCCCTCTTCTCTCAGAACACGGCACTAATGATTGGAGAGGGGGGATCCGAGATAACAGAGACTGCAGGAGCCTGGAGGGGGGAGACAGAAGGCAGCTTCAGATTCCCAACACACACACCAGCACAGTGTGTGTATTTAGAGAGAAGAAATGACACTGCTGGTGTGACTGACTCCACAGTGACAAGTATGTTAATGAAGCTCCCCCTCTGCCAGAATGGTCTGTCCGGGTTTCAGGCAGTCTGAAAACCGGGCAGATGATTCAGAACCCGGACTGTCCGGGTGAATCCCGTACAGGTGGCAACCCTACCCACGTATCACGTTCCGACAGGAATTCAGTCGCATAAAAATGCACCGATTCGTCTCGGCGTGCCCAGGATTGGCCACATTTCTGATACATGCCCAGAAATCCGGATCATAGCTGAATCGCAGACACCAGGGATTGACCCGTATCTCTGTCATGCAATTTCTACCATTTCACTCCCACAACGCATCACCGTTTCGAAACCAGTCGCATCTGAGGTGCACCGATTCGTCACGGCATGCATCACTGGTTCCGATCGCATTTCATACCTATACCAGAGCTCGGTTAGTTGCCAGTCGCTAACACGGCACAACCAATTCGAGCCGCGGTCAAAACAATCATTTCTCTCATTTCATTTAATACTGCACTCCTATTCGAATCCAGATGCATCAAACAAGCACCGATTCGTCCCAGGAGCACCAATATTTTCAGTTGCCCCATTTCAATACATGCTCCAGAGCCCGGTTCACGGTCGAACAAATCGTGACACGACCAGGCCGCACCTCTGTCATGCAGTTCATTCATTTCACAATCAAAGCAAACATTTCGAATCATTTCATTGTCACAAGATTGCAAGCATCATACAAATCATTGCTTCAAGTTACTTAGCAATCCCTTCACGAATTGTCACCTTTTCATTTTCCTCAAAAAAAAAAAAAAAAAAAATCCATACCTATACCAAAGCTCGGTCGGTTGCCAGTCGCAAAACACGGCACAACCAGTTCAAGCCTCGGTCAAGGTAAACATTTCTCTCATTTCATTTCATGCTGCGCTCCGATTCGAATCCAGATGCATCAAACAAGCACCGATTCGTCCCGGTGTGCACCAATGTTTCTTCTGTTGCCTCATTTCAGTACATGCTCCAGAGCCCGGTTCACGGTCGCATCAGTCACGACACGACCAGGCCGGACCTTTGTCATGCAGTTCAGTCATTTCAAACATCAAGGCAAACATTTCGAATCATTTCGTTCTCACAAAAAAAAAAAAAAAAAAAAAAATATACGAGCTCAAAAACAGGATATTCTCATCAGATCAAATCATGTCACAGGCCGGCAGCGAAGACTTCACGGCCCCTCTGTCGGCTTTCACACAGGCCTCATTTCACTACCTCACAGTACGTACGAATGTGGGAATATTCGTTCAGCAGCCATCGACGAACAAACCATAGATCGGCTCTTACAAACAGAACTAGACCGAGAGTACGTTATAGGCCTTTCACTCAGCCCCCTTTCAACACTTGGAGAGTCAGCCCTATTTGGGGCTTGTCAAGGGCAAATTCACAGATAAATTACGTTTGGGGTACCACCTGTCTGCGCCTCATTCTTCCCACATCCCCAGTCTCAATTCCCTGATTCCCTCCGAAGAATTCTCCCTAAAATATTCCTCCGTAGACATGCCGATACAAGCAGTCATCAAAGCAGGTACAGGTGCCTGGCTTTCCAGAGCCGACATCTCGGATGCCTTTAGGCTCCTGCCTATCCGTCCATCCCTTTGGTGCTGGCATGGCGTCAAGTGGAAGGAGGCATATTGTTTGGCCACAGAACTGACGTTCGGTTCGAAGAGCAGCCCTTGGCTCTTCGACACATTCGCTCAGTCTCTTGCTTGGATACTGTTACACAAGGCTCAGTGACAAAAGTCATCCATTACCTGGACGACTTCCTACTAATAGAACCTCCCAGCAAGCCCCCAGGAGACCTCGACAAACTCAGAGCGATATTCGGAAAACCCAATCTTCCCATCACCGAGCACAAAGTAGAAGGCCCAGCACATAACATCACCTTTCTCGGGGCCAACTTAGACACCTGCGCTATGCAAGCCAATCTCCCCCTCGACAAACTAACCCGCATTAAGGCGGTTCTTCACAAATTCACCCACACCAAGGGGTGTACCAAGAAGCAGTTGCAATCTCTCCTGGCAATGCTGAATTTCGCCATACGAATTATTCCACAAGGCCGCACCTTCGTGTCACGCCTGCTGAGATTCCTGCCAGAAACACAAGACCCCGATCAGATCTTAAATCTAGACTCCGCAGCAATAGCGGACCTATCTATGTGGGACGAATTCCGTCCTCCCGGAATGGCATATCCCTAATTATACCCATGGTTTCAGCCCTGTCACCCCAGGTGGTGACAGACGCTGCAGCCACCACAGGTTTCGCTGCAATTTTTGGCCATCATTGGTTTTCAGGACCCTGGCCTCAACAGATACTGTTGATACCCGGCTTTATTCAAAACATCTTCCCTCCTCGAACTCTATCCCATGGTGGCAGCTGCACAACTCTGGGGTCACCATTGGACAGGGCAAACCGTAGTCTTCACCACCGACAATCAGGCCACGGCAGACATCAACAAAGGCAGGTCCAATTCCCCAGCAGTCATGTCCTTCCTGCGCAGATTGGTACAACTGTTCTTACAGCATCAGTTTAACATACACTGTGCATTTATTCCAGGCAGACACAATTTAGCTGCTGACGCACTGCCACGTTCTAACTACACCTCCTTTTCAAACAGGTTCCCGGAGCCGATCCAGTGTCGGCCCCTATCCCTGCCTGGTCACAACTGACCCTGGACTAGTTTAACATTTACAAGAAGCAACGCAGCTCATCAATCACTCACTCTCTCATAACACACTCAAAGCCTACCAGACAGCTTGAAAGGCGTTCAATAAATTTCTCACATCCTGCCGTAAAGGACCAATAGATGTCAAACAGGTACTGGCCTTCATTTCATACTGCCACACTCAGCTGGCTTTATCTTACAATACCATTCGGCTACACCTAGCCGGCATACAACATTTCGTGACCCTGGAAGACCCCACAAAATCTTCACTGTTCTCATCACACGCTATACGAGCCATCCTAAGGGGCATCCAGAAACAACAACCAGTGATCAGTACTAAGCGCTTACCCATTACGGGGCCCATCTTCAGGGATATGTCGACTATTCTGGCTATTTCGCCATTCGGTCTGCTGCCCAGCACGGTCCTACAAGCAGCCATATAGTTGGCTTACTACGGGTTCACCTATAACCACCCCACAGACCAAGTATTACGCAGACGGCACTTGCTTCGCCACCAAGACCATTTCATCCTTCACCTCGAGGTTTCTTAAACCCAGGAAACAGGCTCTGGAGTGGACATTCACCTCTACAGAACCAATAACAGCTGGTGTCCAGTCACCGTACTTAACCGTCTCCTCTCACTCCTGCCGATTGTTCAAATCGGACACCAGTCCTCTTCTACCATTCCCAGTTAAACCCTTAAACGCATGTCACTTTGTAAAACACATAAGGATACTTCTCCGCAAATCTTCACCTTAAACCCAGTCAGTACTCCGGACACTCCTTCCGCATCAGAGCAGCCTCCGCGGCAACCCGCCGGGGGGTTCCGGACCGCGTCATCGGGGGACTAGGCGGATGGAAGTCGGCCTGCGTCGCCCGGTATATACCCAGTCCTCGAGTGGAGATGGCACAGGCATTCTCCAAATTGGCTCAATGAATACCTGAAAACCAATTATATATTATACCCCTACCTGAATGTTTTTGCCCCCTTATTTTGGCATACCGGCCATTAGACCAAGGCACACTTTCAGGTCCATTTCATATGGTAAGTCCACACTTCCAGGTCTATTTCCGATGGTAAGTCTTATCTTTATTATAAGTGTTATCTATGTCCATATCGGACATAGGGCTCCGACCATAAGTAGGAAGGCCAGTATGGTGGCCTGAATTTATGGGAGGAGCCCGGTGGGTACTTAAGCAGCCCGCTCACCTGTGGTGCTTGTCGGTTTCCTGTGCGCGATACCCACCCTCCCATCCCCATTTCAAGGCATTCATTTCATTTCATTCATTTCATCTCATTTCTCTCTACAGAATAATCATTTCTTAAAACCAGGGTATGCCCCCTTATTTTGGCATACCGGCCATTAGACCAAGGCACACTTTCAGGTCCATTTCATATGGTAAGTCCACACTTCCAGGTCTATTTCCGATGGTAAGTCTTATCTTTATTATACGTGTTATCTATGTCCATATCGGACATAGGGCTCCGACCATAAGTACAGTTTTACTAACACATGTCAATGTTACAAAATTGTGTTCAGGCATTAAAGTAATATTAAAGTCTTGTTTTTTTTTTAAATAACAACCATGTTATACTCATCTGCTCTGTGCGGTGGTTTTGCACAGAGCAGCCCTTATCCCCCTCTTCTCGGGTCCCTACCTCCTGCCGAGTGCCCCCATACCAAGCAGATTGCTATGGGGGCACCTGAGCCAAGTTGCAGCTCAGTGTGTCCATTCAGACACGGAGCCACGGCTCAGCCCCGTCCCCTCTCTCTCCTCATTGGCTCACTGACTTCGATTGACAGCAGTGGGAGCCAATGGTGCCTACTGCTATCTCAGCCAATGAGGCAGAGTCCCAGACAGTCGAGGCTCTCATGCAACAGCGCTGGATCGAGATGGGGCTCAGGTAAGTAATAGGGGGGGCTGTGGCGGGCCACTGCACACAGAAGGTTTTTTATCTTAATGCATAGAATGCATTAAGATACAAAAAACACCTTCTGCCTTTGCCCTCATTTAAATAGGGTTGGGTCTACATGTTTTATGCATGCTCACCACTTCTTCAGGACCCAAGCCTTTTCATCAGTCCAAATTCACTTTGTAAAGTGTGCCAACAAATTTTATCTAAAAAGTTTTTTTTCATTGTATGCAAAAGGTGATCAATGTATGACACTTTTTATGTGTTTTATGTTTATCTGATGAATAAATAATGAGTTTTTATTGGTATATTAATCAGCGTCTGTGATCATTGGTGAAGCGGGTTTTTCCATTCATATAGTCCCCAGTTTTCTTTGAGTTGTTTCCTACAATATATTAGGGATGATGACCTAATATAATTTGACATAGAAATGGCCTTCACCAACCACTCTAATCAAATTACATTATAGTTTGAAGTAAATAAACACATTTTTTTTATCAAAGATAAAGGCCAGTGCTCCCAGCCCATCTAGCCTAGGCAAAGGCCACATATTTACTAGTTACCGGATGCATTATGGATGTTCCACATCTTCAGAGAATGCAGAGACTCTATTGTTTTTGGTAGGATCAAATCTGTTTCTTAGACTATTAGACTTTCTTTACATGCTGAGTTGCACCACACTGACACAATTGCCTTTTCACAGGGAATACCATTATTTACTAGAGGAGACAAAAGTACTTGCATGGTAGGCCAAGGCTGTCAGGTTTGGAGAAACCAGCATGTAAGCGGGTGCAGTTAGCTAGTCTGCCACTAGCTCTGTTCCAAATTAGTCTACTAATAAGGGAATTATGTAATTGGGTGTTAGGTCCCCTTTTAGAAATAGTGATGTAATGGATGTAGTCACTGCCCTGTCCAAGCCAGTATGGGAGGAGTTCTAGTCAGAGGGGCCTGGGAGCCAGATGCCTCACACCTATGGGAGTGTAGTCAGTTTCTGCACAGGCCCTGGACAGGGCAGAAGGCTTTGGGTGAGATAGTCCAATACCCAGAGCCAACTCTAGTTGTCCTGTCTCACAAAACATGGTTTAATTCAGGCATCACTAAATTGCAGATCGCGGTCCAAAAATAGACTGAATGACAGTCCTGCTCGAACTGCGGCTTTTATGCTGTCCATAAAATCTAGCTATAATCTGACTGAGTTCTTTGAGGACTCTTGGGTGTAAGCCACCCGGTCGTGGTGATTTATTTGTGTTAAACTTTTATAGTCTTTGTTAAGCTTTTCTAGTCTAGTAGTAACATCATGGAGCTGGGTCCGAACACTCTGGTGCTCCCAGGGAGAGGAGAGGGTTATTAAGGGAAGATGGCTTGACAATGAGGTGCAATTTGTATCTTTCACAATTGACTGCTACGTACTGTCCACAATATGTGCTTTGCGAAATATGCCAAGCGACACAAGATAGTATGTCTATTTTATGTGAAGTGTCACTGCCATCTTTGAAGAGCAACAGTAAGGTGCGGAAACATTAACTTTGTGTGGACAATCCTTTCTTGTGAATATAAAGGCTAATGGCCAGGGATGTCATAGGACAAGGAGTTGGGCACAATATGGCGAAGGCTAAGAACTATCAGCAGTGGGTTGTAGTCCTATCCAAGTTGAAGCGGGGTGGGGGCTTGAGTGTGTTTGAGCGAACAGTCTGCCAATCAGAAACCTCCTTATTAGCATTAAATGTATCTAACAGAAAATTTGTTCACAGGAGCAGTGAGTAGAGGAATGAGTTAATCAGCGTGCAGTAGCTCCTTACCTGTCTAATCAGCAGGCCTGGGGCAGGAAGGTGCCCAAATTGTACTTCTTAAAAGCAGTAGAGAAAAGGTAGGTTACTAATCTGATTGTGCTGTCTGCAAGGGATAACATACAGTGGAGAAAATAACATGAGACCTTCCAGATCCTTGCTTTCATAAAGAGTGATCCCGGGAGTGAGGCTTCCCTCCGTTGGTTCCTTGGTAACAGGTGGACATCTCTCTGTCATGAGACTATTACAAGCTGACCTGGCGGCAAGGCTAATGCACAGGCGTTTCTGATCTCTATCACTTGAGATCCAACTTATCTGGTAAGCAGTTTGTATTATTACATCTTACACCGCATTTCAGACGGTCGGATTGAAGAGTATGTGCCCTGTTTTCTGGAGATTTAGGACTCCCTTCTGCTGAACCTTATTCAAATATTATATGGACCTTTTTTACAGATATTTTTTGTGTGTTGCTATACACATATTTATTGACTTTTTCACATATTATGTTGAGGTTTGTTCCTTGATTTGCACAAGTTTTATTTATATACCATATTTTTTTTTGGCTTTTAGTAGTTGATCTGTGCACCTTTTTTCTCTTTTTTTCAGTTTGCTTTATGTTTTCAGTATTTAAACTAATAGAGGTGCAGCATTCAATCACATCGCCTGTATACTTAATCACACCACCTGTACATTTACACACCTTTCACCTAGGTGTTGTTTATACTTTTGTGGCTAGCGCAAATATTCCTTTTTCCTTATATAAGGAGAAAAATTACCTGTTTGCAAAATTTATTATCAAAATATAAAACAGTTTTGTATTTTTTCTTAAAAATTCAGTCTTTTTAAATTTTTTTAACAAAAAATAAAAAATCCAGAGGTGATCAAATACCACCAAAAGAAAGCATGGGTACAGTGTTGTATGACCGCGCAATTGTCATTCAAAGAGTTACAGCTGGGCAAGAGGGGGGTTTAGGTGCCCAGTAAGCAAGTGGTTAATATAAAAACAGCACAGCAAAATATATATTAAACACATGATAAAAAATTCCTCCAGACAGAAAGGTACAAGTTAACATAACCGAATAGTAAAGTTCATACTACAGCTAAAAAACCCACAATATGGTACAGACAGCCACGTGTGCGAAAAGAGATCTGATTGCAATTACACTTCGGGGGATTGTTCCCTCCACCAACAGGTAGCTTGCTCGCTCACCTCACATGAAGGACCCCTGAATTAACAGAAAGGTCATATGCGCTTGCCCACCCAGGCGATGTGTATGAGAGGCAGTGGGGGATCCTGGCACTCAACCTGATCCCAGTCACATGTGAATGAACAAAAGAAACTAAGTGCTCTACGTATATACTACGTTAATGAAAGGTAAAAAACTCACAAGCGATCCTCTTGGGAGACTGCATGTAACAGTATACAGAGCCAATCTCGTGTCAGCAAGGCAGGATAACAATGGGTGACGTCAACAAATGTAGCTCCTCCTCCCGTACGCGTTACGTCCAACTGGACTTCGTCAGAGGGGAGGATTTTTGGTTGATATTCTGTCTCTATCATTTAAAATACACCTATGATAACAATTATAGACCCTTTATTTCTTTGTAAGTGGGCAAAATCTGCAGGGATCAAATATTTTCCCCACTGTAAGTGTCAGGAATGGTTGAATGGAAATACAAATCCTTTGACAGGTTAAAGATATAACAGGTAAGACTACAGTAAAAATGCATACATAATTAGATTTCTGTGCCGGGAGACACTTTTGCAACTCCTGATATACAATATTGTCATAGGAAGCCATCACCCTTGTGAATTTATGCTGGTGCATATGCTATCTACTGTATATCCACCAGTTTTCAGAGCTATGTAGCATCATTTATGGTTGCAGATCTCTCAATCTTTTTAGCGAACAATAAAAGAGCTGGAACCCGGTCTCATATCATTGAGAAAGGCACAAAACATTATTGACCTGCTGCTATACACCAGCCTAACAAGCTGAAACACTGTAAGCAATGATCGTAAATTATAATATTGTACATTACTGTGGGGAACAGAGCCTACACGGATCTGTATAAATAACAAGGCATGTAAATGCATTGTCTTATAATTGCTTTAGCTAAATAAAGTTAATAAAATTAATTACACATGGTCATCCATTCTTCGGTGAAATGAAATTAGTTAATTTGATAAAATTAATTATTGGACGCTTTCCAAGCCTTCCAATTACTGCAATAAATTACGTTTTGTGTTTCCTCCGGGGTAATGTTCCAGGTTTAACCCACTCGGAAAAAGTGGACCCTGTATAAGAAAATTACATTTTACATAACCTACATTGCCCATTCAGCAAGTATGATCATAAAACATTAAAGTACTTACCTTCAGCTCTTGTTCTGGTAACAACTATGAAAATTTCCATTTGCCAATCTAAACAGGGGTTCTAACCCTTCCCCACTCTATCCAAAACTTAAAGCAGTATTAAATCCAAAAATGTTATATATTGCAGCTTTCCAAACCTTTAAATATGGTGGCTGAATTAGTTCTCCTTTTTAGGCTTTTCCCCCTTTTTTTTACCTTGGGATCCAACCAGTAACACACTTCCTATTTTAGGGTCTCTCCACTACTCTGGAGGAGCAACAGAGACACCTTTGGACAGCAGCATTGTCATTTTGAGGAGATGGTAGTGTTAGATGCACTAGCAGAGTTAGGACTTGACAAACGAATTAAAGCCAAACTCCAGCTAACACGTTTTAAACAGTTATAGAAACATTTTTTTTTCCCTTTCGGGATAAAAAAAAATGTACATAAATGGGTAAAAGCTGATCATTGTAAGCACCCATGTCATTAGTAAATAGTTTGCCTTTACTCTCTAACTGCCAGACCAGCAAAATTGTCTTATATTGTAAAAATATATTATATTGAAGCTTACCAATTCCTACGCGTGGTGGCTGCATTCGTTTTGGTTTTTTTTTGTTGTTTTATTTTTCCCTTTTTTTTATCTGGTGATCAGGCCAGTAAGGCTGTTATTTTTTTACCTACCTTAACAGACCAAGTTGTTCAACAAAAGTGGCAGTTGGAGAGTTGAGACAAACCATAAACCTATGACAGGGGTGTTTACAATGGTCAGCTTTTATTTATTTATGTAAAACCTTTATCCTAAAAATAATAAAAACTGTTTGCTGTAACCGTTTGAAAAGTGTTAGCTGGAGTTTATCTTTAAAGTGGTGTTCCAGCCGAAATTATACTTTTTAAATAAAAATCCCCTATAATACACAAGCTTAATGTATTCTAGTAAAGTTAGTCTGTAAACTAAGGTCTGTTTTGTTAGTTTATAGCAGTAGTTTGTTATTTTATAAACTTACAGCAGGCCGTGGCCATCTTAAGTGTGGGCATCTGAAGCCAGACTGTATTTCTTCCTGGATCTCATCCTTACAGATTTCTCACATGCTCAGTGCAGCACAAGCAGTGTAATAGGTTTCAGGTCAGGTTTCCATAGCAACGGCAGTTTCAGAGGAAGTTGCCGCCCCTTCCCAGAAGGCATTGCAAACAGGAAATGATGTGATGGGCCGCGGCCAGGGAGGAGGAAGTGAAAAATGAATACAGCAGATATACAGTAGGTGCTGAGAAAAAAAATAAAAAAATATCCAATTTGTTTACAGTGCACAGTTTAGTGAGGGATGCTGAAGAGTTGTAAAAGTGGGTGGAACTCCACTTTAATTTGTTAGTGAAGTCTAAATCTAAAACAGCTACTGCATTTAACATTACCCTCTCCCCATACTGACATTGCTGCTGTTCAAGGGTGTTCCATCCAGAGTGGAGACACCCCCAAGTGTGTTACTGGCCACACCCCCGGGTGAAAATAACGGTAAAAAAATCCTAAAAAAACCCCCCAAAAAATGAAAACTAATGCAGTCATCACATTTGAGGATTGATAAATTGCAATATATATTTTTTTGTATTTGGGTATAATACCACTTTAAAGAAACCTGTGCTTACCTATTTAGACTACCCAGAGAGCTCATAATAACATTATATAGTCCTCTATCCAGCCAGCAGGTGAAATGTCATTATGTTCTTCTTGGCTCAAGCTGACCATAAATGGATTGAAATGTGAATTTCAATCCATCTATGGACAGGAAGGGAAGTCTCCCTGCTGTCAGAATACAATAGCTTAGTGGAGAGGATTCCTCCATCCACATGTGGATGGGGAAATCAAGTCAGTTTTTTTATTGAACCAGCACTTATCTGGGCTGCCTTATGCCCATTACAACAGATCAACAACTTAAAGTGGTTGTAATGACACAAGGTTTTTTACCTTCATGCATTTTGTGCATGAAGGTGAAAACCTTATGTGTGCAGAAGCCCCCCCAATACTTACCTGAGCCCCTTCTCGATCCAGCAATGTCCAGGAGAGCCTTGGCTCTACAGATACTCGCACTCTTGATTTGCTCTTGATTTGCTTTCCAATCAGGAGATTGAGGGGGCGGTACCGAGATGCAGAGCCCCAGCTCAGGAGCGCACCTGCTTGGGTGCCCCCACAGCAAGCTGCTTGCTGTGGGGTCACCTGGCAGGAGTGAGGGGCCAGGAGCGCCAGCGTAGGACCCGAGAAGAGGAGGATCCGGGCAGCTCTGGGCAAAACCACTGCACAGAGCAGGTAAGAATAACATGTTTGTTTTTTTTTTTTTTAAACCATAGCTTTAATACCACTTTAAACTGAAATTTACATACACAAGTGAATGAATCAAAAGTATGACTCATCCTTTGGTAAATGGCTCTGTATGTAATTTCAATTAGACAAAGGGAGCCAAAAGGCAGGAAGCTGCTGCTGTGGTACCTCTGTCATGTACCTGAGCAGACTGAGACTGTGAGGCCAGATAGGGGTGACAAGTGGCATGAAGGCATTAGAGAGGGATGAGTGCTGATAGCAATTGGAAATAGATGGATGATCAGAAACTGCAGGGCTGGGACTTGCTGTGAAACCAGGGCCATGAGTCAGGGGGCACCTGGTACCAGGTTGCCGATTGTAACTAATGAGCAGCACCCAGCAGGCAGAGATGATAAGCCAAAACTGTTGACAGGTGGACAACAAGGCACCAATGCAGCAGACAGAAACTAGGGCATGAGGTGATGTGGGATCAGTATATTGCAGACACCAAAATCCCTAAATTAAAAGACAGGAATGGAGTCAAGATGTCAGGCCAGGATCATCAGCAAAGAAAGATCAGAAGTTCAGGTGTAAAGGGACATGTCAGGAACAGCAGCCCAGTCACACAGATCAGGACAGGACAAGGTGTTCAACTAAATACTACTTAGCAATGGGACTAAGAAGTGCTGATCCTTGAATAGTTTGTCTGGGACCAGCACAAATGCCGAGCGGAGAAAGACATGGAGAGATGTGCATTGATAGGTGTGAATGCACAGGTGCCCATGCAAACCGGTCTTTCTTAAAGTCTCATTAGATAACCCATAGCGCTCCAGGGATCCTTTGACATCCACATCCTGTATACATGCACTTGCTCTGGCTTAGGTTGCATATCATTGCCCTGGAACAGATGGTGATAACAGTGGACTATGCCTGTGCAGTTGGTGATGGTATAGCTTTCTGTAGGAGCACATGTGACAGGGAAACAATGCAGGAGCACAACTGGGAGATAAATGTCAGCTTATAACAAGGAGTGCCTGAACAAGGACACCTTCATGGTAAGTTCATTTTAATGAAAGCTGTCGATATTAAAAGATTGAAAACAACTTTTAAAACGAAATGCACATATTAAATCTTTATTGAGAATTTAGTGACTGGATTTATATCTAAATTGTTCCCTTTTATGGAAAAATGCCCAAGAATAAAACTGTACAGTTAAAAGCAATTAAATATAATGCTAACGGTATATATTCTACACTTGGCTTTTGGCAAATGTGAATTGCATAGGCAATTTCTTTTTATTTAACTGCCAGTGTTTTACAAACAGATGGCAAGCTAGGACTAGCCACTGCAAGATAACTAAAAAGTCATTTTTATATATCAATATTTTACTGTACATTTGCAAGCCTAGGCTATAAAACTGGCGTTTACTACCTCCACAGCCATCATAAACTGCTTACTACATACATATTCAGAGGCAACATATAAAAGTATTATATTTTTAGCAAATCATCCTTCTGTGAAACATACTTCCTTTACATTGTGTTTTCATGAAAAATGAAATGTCAGGTCCCCTAAGTGACCATTTTATCTTTGTAGCTGAATACAGTATCTCACAAAAGTGAGTACACCCCTCACATTTTTGTAAATATTTTATTATATCTTTTCATGTGACAACACTGAAGAAATGACACTTTGCTACAATGTAAAGTAGTGAGTGTACAGCTTGTATAACGGTGTAAATTTGCTGTCCCCTCAAAATCACTCAACACACAGCCATTAATGACTAAACCGCTGGCAACAAAAGTGAGTACACCCCTAAGTGAAAATGTCCAAATTGGGCCCAATTTGCCATTTTCCCTCCCCGGTGTTACAAAGTTAGGTTGAAAAAAGACACAAGTCCATCTAGTTCAAACATAAAAAATTATATATATATATATATATATATATATATATATATATATATATATATATATATATATATATCATACAATCCCATATACCCAATCCTATACCCACAGTTGATCCAGAGAAAGGCGAAAAAACCCCCCAGAAAAGCAGGATCCAATTTGCTAAAGCAGGGGAAAAAAATTCCTTCCTGATCCCAGAGAGGCAATCGGATTTTCCCTGGATCAACGTTACCTATAAATGCTAGTAACCAGTTATATTATGTACATTTAGGAAAGAATCCAGGCCTTTCTTAAAGCAATCTACTGAGCTGGCCAGAACCACCTCTGAAGGGAGTCTATTCCACATTTTCACAGCTCTTACTGTGAAGAAACCTTTCCGTATTTGGAGATGAAATCTCTTTTCCTCTTGACGTAAAGAGTGCCCCCTTGTCCTTAGTGTTGATCGTAAAGTGAATAACTCAACACCAAGTTCATTATATGGACCCCTTATATATTTATACATGGTGATCATATCCCCCTTAATCTCACCTTCTCAAGAGAGAATAAATTCAGTTCCTCTAATCTCTCCTCATAGCTGAGCTCCTCCATGCCTCTTATCAGTTTGGTTGCCCTTCTTTGCACTTTCTCCAGTTCCCCGATATCCTTTTTGAGAACTGGTGCCCAAAACTGAACTGCATATTCCAGATGAGGTCTTACTAATGATTTGTACAGGGGCAAAATTATATCTCTCTCTCTGGTGTCCATACCTCTCTTAATACAAAAACTGCAGCTTGGCATTGCATGTTATTGTTGAGCTTATGATCTACCAAAACCCCCAGATCCTTCTCCATCATTGTTTTCCCCAGTTGTACTCCCTCAACAATGTATGATGCATGCATATTCTTAGCCCCCAAGTGGATAACTTTACATTTATCAACATTAAACCTCATCTGCCACATAGTCGCCCAATTAGACAGTGCATTGAGGTCGGCTTGTAAATTGGAGACATCCTGTAAGGACGTTATTCCACTGCATAGCTTAGTGTCATCTGCAAAGACAGAAATGTTACTTTTAATCCCAGACCCAATATAATTTATAAAGATATTAAAGTGGTTGTAAACCCACTTTACAAAAAAAAACAAAAAAAAACCTAACACCCGCAAGACAAAGGCATAATGAGCTAGTGACGTCAATCCCGCGCATTCGCTCGGTAACGGCACACTCACTGAAGCAACGGCACATACGTGTCATTGCTTCAATTTGTGTCAGTGTGCATGACGTTGGCACATGCAAATACAGGGGATATCTCCTAAACCGTGCAGGTTTAGGAGATATCCTGGGTAGCTACAGGTAAACCTTATTATAGGCTTACCTGTAGCACAAAGTGGTCTGTAAGGGTTTACACCCACTTTAAAAAGTAAGTGTCCCAACACTGAACCTTGGGGTACACCACTGATAACCTTAGACCATTCAGAGTAAGAATCATTAACAACTACTCTCTGAATTCTGTCTTTTAGCCAGTTTTCTATCCATTTACAAACTGATATTTCCAAGCCTATAGACTTTACCTTACGCATGAGCCGTGTGTGGGGAACTGTGTCAAATGCTTTTGCAATATCCAAGTATACCACGTCCACAATTACCCCTCTGTCCAAGGTTTTACTTACCTCCTCATCAGAGGCGGCTCTCTAATTAGGCATATTAGGCGGTCGCCTTAGGCCCCGCAATGGGAGGGGCCTCGCGGCCGCCTGATATGTCTACTTAGAGAGCCGCCTCTGAGGCTGACAGTTCCGGATCACAGATAGAGCCCGGGCCCCTCAGCAGGGCTGGCCGCTGGCGCCAGTTTAAGGCCACCTTAGGGGGGCAGGAGAGGGGAGGCACTAAAGCCGACGGTCCCTCAAGTGCTTATGCTGGCACCGCCCTGCTCACACCTGCTCAGCAAAGCAGACATCAGACTGGTAACATGCAGTGCTGGGCACTGTGAGATTCATCCTCCACACTAACTTTCATTAGCTTCCGCGGCCCCTCCTCCTCCCACATGAAAGGCAGATGATGGCCTTTCATTTCAGCACATCCATCAGTTGCAGCTTCTATCCAAGAGAATCTCCTCTCACATGGGCGGTACCAGAACCGCCTCCATTCCAGCATACTCGTTGGTGAACTGGAGGTAAGTGAGAGGAGGGGGAGGGGCCGAGTGAGACCAGGGGGAGGGGCCAGCAGACACAGTAGCAGGAATGGCATGGATCCTCAGAGGAAGGTAGAGGTAAGGTGCTGTATCATGTCGGACTGTACTGATTACACAGCCTCCTGCATGTACATAATAGGGACCCATCTAGAGATAGAGGAGGGATAGATTGGGCAGAGAAGAGGATATAAGGACAGAGCAAGGGAATAAGAGAGATGATGGCAGTTAGAGAGTACATGGGGACAGACAGAGCAAAGGTGATGGGACAAAACAAGACATCAATGAGGCCCCTTTCACTTGGGACAGACTCTGCTTTGCTTAGCGGGGAGTCTGTCTGCTGACTACCCTCTGAGCAGAGCAAGAGGTTAACAGGTCCGCGTCTGCTCCACTTATGCCAAGTGGACACAGACACAGCCCATACTGCTCTATGGGCAGTCAGGTATAAACGGACCGCCTGTCTGTTTATACCCAACTGACATTCTTCCTGATCAGCCCAGACAGAGGGTAATGGATCCCCCTTCAGTTTGTTTTTGTTGGGCCGGATTGAAGGTAGGCGGGTGTAAGTGGACAAAAGACCATTCACATCCACCGCTCCATAGAGGAGAATGGAGGGTCTGCCTGAAAAACTGACATGTGGACCTGATTGGATCCTTCATGTGAAAGTTCCTAAAGTGCAATGTAAAAGATATCAAGAATTATATATAGACACACACACACACACACTCCAATTGTGCTGTGGTAATCTTGTGCATATACACTGCAAGCTGTTTGCACAGACTTCGGTGTACATCACCAAAACAAAGCACATACCATTTGTTTACCAAAAAATTTGACTCCTTAAATTTATGAAGGTACATGCACTTGTCATCTGCGGGATATTTACAGCCACTTCACTCAAAATGTGACAACGCAGTTATAGTAACTTTCTCCCAGGAGCAGCCTTTTACCACTCTGCCTGGTCAGGTACCAACCACAGCAACCCCGTGTATGCAAAGAATAAAACGTACTGTATGCATTACCAGGACATTCTGCGTTGCCTTATTAAAGTAATGTACTTACAGCAAACTTTACTAGGATAAAGCAACAAATTGTTTACTTGTCCTGGTATTGATTTATTCTTTGCATTTACGGGGTTCCCTGTGGTTGGTACCGGACCAAGCTACTATGCCTGCAGTGTTGTTTTTTGAGTGAAGTGGTTGTAAATATCCAGCAGATGACAAGTGCATGTGACCTCATAAGTTTAAGGAGTCTATTTTTTTGGGTAAGCAAATGGTATGTGCTTTGTTTTGGTGATGGGACACTGACGTCCGAGCAAATAGTTTGCAGTGTATCTGCACAAGTTTATCACAGCACAGTTTTGTTGGATTTTTTTGTGTTACGTGTATGTTTTATGCTATTATTTATTGTACCAGCACTTTGGAATGTACATATATTAATTATTCTTGGTATCTTCACACTATATAACATTTTACTGTGGTACACACTTATATGATGGATGTTCTTTTCTTTAATTTCCCCAGTGACAGCCTGCCAGAATAGCTAGGATCTGCGAGAGCAGCTCCGTATTATACATTACTGTCCCTATACTGTACCCTTCTGCCCCCTGTACTGTGTCCACTTGCCCTCCCCCTGTACTGTACCCTCCTGCCCCCTGTACTGTGTCCACTTACCCTCCCCCTGTACTGTACCCTCCTACCCCATGTACTGTGTCCACTTACCCTCCCCCTGTACTGTGCCCTGCTGCTCCGCCCTGTACTGTACCCTCCTGCCCCCTGTACTGTGTCCACTTCCCCTCCCCCTGTACTGTACCCTTCTGCCGCCTGTACTGTGTCCACTTACCCTCCCCCTGTACTGTACTCTGCTGCCCCCTGTACTGTGTCCACTTCCCCTCCCCCTGTACTGTACCCTTCTGCCCCCTGTACTGTGTCCACTTACCCTCCCCCTGTACTGTACTCTCCTGCCCCCTGTACTGTGTCCACTTACCCTCCCCCTGCACTGTACTCTCCTGCCCCTGTACTGTATCCACTTACTCTCCCCCTGTACTGTACCCTCCTGCCCCTGTACTGTGTCCACTTCCCCTCCCCCTGTACTGTACCCTTCTGCCCCCTGTACTGTGTCCACTTACCCTCCCCCTGCACTGTACTCTCCTGCCCCCTGTACTGTGTCCACTTACCCTCCCCCTGTACTGTACTCTCCTGCCCCCTGTACTGTGTCCACTTACCCTCCCCCTGTACTGTACTCTCCTGCCCCCTGTACTGTGTCCACTTACCCTCCCCCTGCACTGTACTCTCCTGCCCCTGTACTTTGTCCACTTACCCTCCCCCTGTACTTTGTCCACTTACCCTCCCCCTGTACTTTGTCCACTTACCCTCCTCCTGTACTTTGTCCACTTACCCTCCCCCTGTACTGTGTCCACTTACCCTCACCCTGTACCCTCCTTATACAGTTAATTTTTATCGCTTGAATTATTTGTCCTATTATGGGCATGAGTGGGGCCTCATGTTTAAGTTTTGCCTAAGGCCTCACAAAGCCTAGAGCCACCTCTGCTCCTCATAAAAAGAAATCAGGTTTGTTTGACAACTTCTGTCTTTCATGAATCCATGCTGTCTGTTGCTTAAAATATTTTTTTCCAGCAAGAACTCATCTATGTGGTCTTTTATTAAACTCTCCAGTATATTCCTGACTATAGAAGTTAAACTAACAGGTCTATAGTTACTTGGTAAAGACTTTGTTCCCTTTTTAAATATAGGCACCACATTGACCCTACTCCAATCCAGTGGTACTATTCCCGTCATTAATGAGTCCCTAAAAATTAGATAGAATGGCTTTGAAATTACAGAGCTCAATTTTTTTAGGATCCGTGGGTGGATGCCATCTGTTTTAAGGTTTTACCCTTATTATGACCAGGGCAATTTTTTCTATTCAGCGCTGTACTACTTTAACTGGCAATTGCTCGATCATGCATTACTGTACCCAAATTCAATTTATATCACACAAACAGAGCTTTTTTGTAGTGTTTGATCACCACTGGGTTTTTTATTTTTTGTTATATAAATTGAAAAAACACGAAAATTTAGAAAACAATAATATTTTCTACTTTTTGTTATAAAGCATATCCAATAAAATCAAAATTCTTCATAAATTTAGGCCAAAATTAATTCTGCTACATGTCTTTGGTAAAATATCCCAATAAGTGTATATTAATTGGTTTGTGTGAAAGTTATAGTGTCTACAAAATATGGTATATATACTGGAATTTACTCAGCTATAGACGCTATACTAGTAATGGCAGTGATCACTGATTTATAATGTAACTGTGATAGTGTGGCAGGCAATCTGGTGCTAACTATATATACATAAAAATTATTTTGTGCTTACCCTCTAACCAAAAGAGTGAACTGAAATGTGCTACTACTTATGAAAGTCTAAATACACGACTCAAAACATATACAGAAAAATTTAAAAGTGCGCAACTTCTAGATATTCTAATCAAACTCAATAATATCAAAAAACAATATTCATGTTAAGTCCATCCAGAGAAAAAAAAAAAGTGAATAAATAAATAAGAGTGAATAACAAAGCAGGGCTGGGAGGGGGGAGGGGGGAGGGGAAACAAAAAAGGTTAAAGTGCAAATGTATGCTATACGTTCAATGCATAACGTGCTAATATGTATAAGATTTCAAAGGTATTACTTAAATAATTGCTGGAATACACTGAACTCAATATTAAGATACGACAGGTTTATTATGACTTATGCTCAGATTAATAGGTGCGATCATAAATATAAAACATGTAAGCAGAGACATCAATGTCAAGTGCAACACTGAAGTTTCTTACTTGGAATGTGAGAGGGCTGCGTGATAAGGTCAAACGCACGGCGGTGCTCGCATTCCTTAAGAAACAAAGAGCAGATATAATAACATTAGTTGAGACACATGTAGAGGGCAGACTCCAAATGGCACTCCGACGTCCATGGGTGGGTTGGACATTCCACTCGACACACACACCTCATTCCAGAGGAGTATCGGTACTCATTGCAAAATCAGTCCATTTTGAATTGAGTGAACTCCAAACAGACCCAAGAGGCCGCTATGTATTTATATCCTCCAAAATTCACGGAGAATCCTTCTTACTAATGGCCTTCTATATTCCCCCTCCATTCTCCACCTCGATACTTCTAGAAGGCATCGCTTTTATGGCTAAGCATCCTATGGCCCTAGTAATATGGATGGGTGATTTCAATACCACATTGAATGAAAAACTAGACAGACTTAGACCCTCAATAGTGGACACAGGCCACACTGGAGACACCAGACTGTTAAACCTCATCTCCCCAATTCATTTAATAGACACATGGAGACATAGATTCCCAACTAAACTAGCTTACTCGTGCTTCTCATCATCGCATAATACCATGTCCCGCATTGACTTTATATTAATATCACAAAAACTCACCCCACGTCTCCTCGACTCCGGGTTCGACCCTAGATTACTTTCAGACCATGCCCCATACTGGATCACACTGAACTTTCCATTTGACATGCCGCCACGGCCGTGGCGTCTGAATCCATTCTGGTTGTCTCTGCTCCCCGAAGACGATGACCTTGCCAATGAATGGGACAGATTTTATACAGAAAATGCTGACTCTGCTTCTCCTCTAGTGGTGTGGGAAACCTTTAAGCTACATGCACGCTCCTCCCTAACAGCATATATCAATAAATTGAAAAAGGGGTCGATAGAAATATACAATAAAGCAGTACTAGATCTCACATCTACAGAACAAACATATATGGCAGATCCCTCCCCGGCTAACGCTTCCCTTCTTAAAATGCAGACTAGAGTGGTGAATCAAATACAGTACACGAAAGCCAGACAGAAATTATTTTTCACCAATCAGAAACATTTTGAGCAGGGGGAAAGGGCTGGCAAACTTTTGGCATATCTGGTCCACAGTGAGGACAAACCTCCAGTGGTAATTACACTCCAGAGCCCAGATGGACAAATAATCTCAGATCCTCCAACAGTGTCGTTCAGGTTTGAGGAATTTTATAGAGACCTGTACACCTCCACGGTACGGGGAGAGTCCACTGATATGGACTGCTTTCTCGATGGGGTGGTGTTTCCCCAGCTTACTGAGGAGCAGGTCCGCCTCCTGGAGGCCCCTCTAACGGTGGAGGAGATCACGACGGCGATAGCCAGTTTTGCCAGGTCCAAGTCCCCAGGTTCAGATGGCCTACCTATTGAGTTTTACTCACAATACAGTGAAGTGATTACCCCCAAATTACTGAATCTATATAATGAAATGTTTAAAACTTTCACCCTCCCAATATCTATGAGAGAAGCCACTATAATTTTAATACCTAAACCAGGCAAAAACCCAAGCCTACCAGAATCATACCGCCCCATATCACTGTTACAAGCCGATATAAAAATTTTGGCCAAAACACTTTCTATTAGATTAAATCAGGTCATACTAACCCTCATACACCCGGATCAGGCGGGATTCATGCCAGGCCGTAACACTTCATTCAACCTCAGAAAACTATTTATAAATTTGCAAGCTTCACATGAAAACGTTGGCACAAGAGTGGTGGCGACTCTAGACACGGCCAAAGCATTTGACTCAGTAGAGTGGACATATCTGTGGAGTTGCCTGGGGAGGTATGGATTTGGCCCCAATTTCATCAAATGGGCCCAATTACTGTACCAACAACCCACAGCCAAGGTAGTGGCGAACGGATGGCCGTCTCAGAAGTTTTACCTCGGCAGAGGCACGAGACAGGGCTGCCCTCTCTCCCCGCTGCTCTATGCGTTGGCAGCGGAGCCACTTGCCATATCTGTCCGGGCAGACCCAGAGATTGACTTAGGTTTGGAACACTCACTGAAAAAATCAGCATGTATGCTGACGACACACTATTATACCTAGCTGACCCTGGCCAATCCCTCTACAAAGCTCTTCAGATAATCGAACAGTTCGGGAAATTTTTTGGACTCAAGATCAATTGGGAGAAATCTCAAATCTTGCCAATTGATAGCTTTCCGCTTACAGAATCCCAAGCTGAACTACCACTACAAAGAGCTGACACGATTAAATATTTAGGGATATACATTTCCAGAACTCCATCAGATTATATAACTTTGAATATCAAGCCAACATTTTCACTCATTAGAGCCAAAATTAAAGCCTGGACCCGCCTACCTCTGGGGGTTTGGGGTCGTATTAACCTGATAAAGATGGTCCTACTCCCCAAAATACTATATATACTATCGCACGCCCCGACATATATACCCTTAAAATACTTTAAGACAATTGAAGCCTTACTCAAACCCTTTGTTTGGGGAAACAATAGACATAAGATATCATGGCAGACTCTCAAAAACCCGACAGACATGGGAGGTACAGCGCTCCCAGACTTTAACCACTACTATATTGCTTCCCAACTGTCACAACTGTTTCATGTAGACAAGACGGACAGTGAAAGGTTTCTGCTTTTGCTTTGCCCAAAATGGGCACAACAAACTACAGATCCGATCTATGCTATAACTATGGGCACAAAGACTATGGAGGGCAGAGAAGACAAGAAGTCTTTACTTTACCACTACAGACGTATTTGAGAGCTTGCCAATGGTAAATTGAATATTCCCTCACACAATGATCACACTCCCCTATGGTACAACAGAGATCTCCAAGAGTTTCAACACGTACAAGACCCAGGGATCTGGATCAGAAAGGGAATATTTTATCTACATCACATAATATCAAACGGTACCCTCAAAGACTTCAACACCCTGAAAAAAGAATTTGCACTACAACAAAACATGTTCTTTAGATTCTTTCAATTGCGACACGCAGCCCGATCACAATTTTTACAATCCCCACTACAACCCACGCCCAACCCCATAATCGCAATCATAAAAGACACGGACCCCAAAAAATTAACATCTTGCTTCTATAATATGTTAAATGCACCAATATCGGCTAGAGTGGCATACACACTTAAACCACGCTGGGAGGGAGATGTGGGTCAGATGGAGAATGAGGAATGGGAGGAAGCGTTAGAATCCTGTAAAGAAGTATCGCCCAAACTCTCAGACAGATTAACACAAATATATGTACTGCACAGAGCATACCTAACCTCGCTCAGAATAGCCAAATACAACAAGAACCAACCAGCTAAATGCCCAATGTGCGACTCCACAACCGGTACATTCTTTCACCTTATCTGGTCCTGTCCGCGGATCCAGGGATTATGGCAACAAATTGTAACATTTTTGCATGACAACATGGGATCCCCCGTAACGATGGACCCAAAACAATGTTTGCTAAGGATTTTCCCTGACCCCCCTGATAAGTTCACCAAAATTTTCCTCCAGGAAACTTTATTTTCTGGAAGGAAAATAATAGCCAGAAAATGGATGAGACAGACGCCTCCAGATTTTGGAGAGTGGAGAGCAGACATAAATGCAACTCTTCCCTACAAAAGATTTATATACATTAACAGAGGCTGTCCAGACAAATTTAACAAGATCTGGGATCGATGGACGCAAGACTCAGAAACATGTTCATAATTGATGCATATCATTATTATAGTCGTATTAGCCCCTGGGTGCGTGGTTATTGTTTCAATGCACAAACCTCATAGAGGTAATTAAAATAACTTTAATATGAGTTGAATATAGATGATTACATAACACAATTCTATGTTATCTTATGAAAATGTAAGCACAAGTATGCGCTATAATACCTGTATGCACTTTCTTGTTCAATAAAACACTGTTCAATAAAAAAAAAAAAAGAGTGAATAACAAAAATTTGCAAAAAAATACTTCAAAAAAAGTATATCCAAAAAAATATTAAAAAAAAGAGTCCCATAAAATGTGTTCAAATAGGTGAAAAAAAGGATGGTTCTTATACAGTGCTTCAAAGTGCTCCTTCCCCCATGCAATCTACACTTCTTACCAGAAGGGCTGGATCTCAAATTGTAGTGATCAAACACGCTTGCACAGATATCCACCATCAAGGATATTCTACTCCTAGGACTCATCTGTGGGTACTCTCTCCTCATACAAAAAGCTTATGAAAAAAAGGGGGGGAGAGGACACCTTAAAGTCATCCAATAGTAGGTTCTAGGGTGACAAACGGGGGGAGGGGAATTCCCTCCCACTGTGGTAATTAATCAGATTAATATGTCTCTCATGTCACCCGTATCTTTGATCATTTAACTCAGTGGTATGTAGCTGACTAGCTGTCAAATGGTTGTTCAATGGACCATAAAGCATATGTAAGAAAGGGAAGGAAGGGGTCAAGAGGAGATCCCCCCAAAAAAAGATGGTCCGCTCAAGAACAAACAGTTGAACCTACAAAAACTTTATTGTGTCACAATATGTAGAAACATAATCCAACAACCATGTGTATTTTAAAAAATAGGGCAGATAAAAGTCCTATTGTGTGCTGGTGGCCACCACAGACATTACACATATATCTCATGCATTCATGCACTCACACTCATCAATTGAAGTCACTAGAGACCCGGGTCTATACTATTTCACTGGAATTCCAGAGCCGGATTGGCACAATGAGTGGGTAGACTAGGTCCTTGTTAGATAAAGTGCAAGTGCTAATAAACAACAAAAGTCCCCTCGGATGTGAACCAATGGCTGGTTAGACATATATATGTGTCATTCAACCGGAGCCAAGGAAGGAAACGGTGTCCTGGTTGTGTGGTGAACAATTGCAACTCAAGCAACCTCACATAGAGGGCTTTTAAGGATGGACGGAAAATGGCCATAAACAAAATGCCTCATGAATGTGAGGGTACATTTTAGCTCACCGTCTGACGTCTTCAGGGAAGAAGAAGTAGAGCCCAAAGGAGTTGCTGATGGCCGCGTTCGTGTGGGTTTGAGAACACGTTCATGCGGTATTAGCTTGTTGTGGGCATGAGCGGATTACTTCCGGGTATCCTCCGGCAGAAGGTAAGGTGAGTCACAAGGGTCAAGCTTGTTAGTGTCTCATATCCAATGGTATAAGCAATCCGGAGAGACGCTCGGCGTCCGTGTTCACCGCAGAGGTTTCACCTGATGTCCCAAATCTTGATTGATCCGATCAGGATCGTTAGAGATGTTCACATCCAATTTGGAAGGATATTGTAGTTAGAGTGTGAGAGTCTGTGTGCCACCTGCACATGGGTCAAATGCTGAGCGCTTTCGCTTGTTACCAAGCTTCTTCAGAGCTAATGTGGTATCGGTAGCTGGATGTTTAAATAGCCAGAAGGCTAGTGTTCAATTTCCTGTCTTCATAATTAACACCTGAATACCATAGCTTGACCATAATTGCAATCACCAAAAATGTGCCAATCACACCCATACATACATCTATTTAGACAAAACCATTGAGGGTAGTGGATACATAAAGATTCAATCTGATTGACTTGTGTATGTGGTCAGATTTGAATATTGCATCTCTTACCATCATGAAATAACGGAAAAAGGCTTGTCAAGCAACTGCTATCAATACATAAAAACCAATTAAGGAATGCTGCATTTCCAAAACAAACCGTGCATATATAACCATATACTAAATAATAATAATAATAATAAGATAGTCAAAATAGTGATATATGGAAGCAAGAGGGAACAGTCTATTGTTCCAAATTAAATTGCAACACATATCAACATCCTGACAATAGACAAAGATGTCCCAATAATTAATCAAAAATTGCATGGCATACACACACGGAATAAAAATAATGAGTATGAATATATGCAACCAACCATCGCTTTGGCCAAATTAAATGGCAGCTCACGTCCCATGTATTGTCATCCACACACGGGATAAAGACATTGTTACCAGTGAGATTGCCTGTGAAGTCACATGAAACAACTTAATACAGGGTGATTCCGGATAGTCCGGATATGCAGTTACATATAGGCATTACACTGGTATTACCCGCACATGGAACAACAGAATAATCTGTTGTACAGATTATAATTTAAAATATGGAAATTTCATAATCTGGGGGCAGTGCGGCTTCAATTCAATCAGTTGATTGGTAGCCAAATGATCGAGGCAAGCTGGGATGGAATGAGGTCATGGGCCACTGTCTCGCATAGGTTACGTCTCACATGTCACTCACTGACATTCGTGTAGAGGGCAGAGACATGGTTCTTCTTCACTGAAGACGTCAGACGGTGAGCTAAAATGTACCCTCACATTCATGAGGCATTTTGTTTATGGCCATTTTCCGTCCATCCTTAAAAGCCCTCTATGTGAGGTTGCTTGAGTTGCAATTGTTCACCACACAACCAGGACACCGTTTCCTTCCTTGGCTCCGGTTGAATGACACATATATATGTCTAACCAGCCATTGGTTCACATCCGAGGGGACTTTTGTTGTTTATTAGCACTTGCACTTTATCTAACAAGGACCTAGTCTACCCACTCATGTAGCCAATCCGGCTCTGGAATTCCAGTGAAATAGTATAGACCCGGGTCTCTAGTGACTTTAATTGATGAGTGTGAGTGCATGAATGCATGAGATATATGTGTAATGTCTGTGGTGGCCACCAGCACACAATAGGACTTTTATCTGCCCTATTTTTTAAAATACACATGGTTGTTGGATTATGTTTCTACATATTGTGACACAATAAAGTTTTTGTAGGTTCAACTGTTTGTTCTTGAGCGGACCATCTTTTTTTGGGGGGATCTCCTCTTGACCCCTTCCTTCCCTTTCTTTCATACAAAAAGCTTGCTACATTTGGCAATATTAAGCTCCATATAGCCTCATTAATTAGAACGGAGCACCTACAATGGATTCTCGCAGGCGTGAGGGATTTAAAAAAAAGAGGCTTCATGGTGCAGTACTTAGGATCAATATTTATTAAAAATAGCTACTGCACTTACATGTAACGAAAACGGTAAGAAGCAAACAGACCTGAGCTGGAGGAGGGAGGAGCCGGATATGGGCGAGGTTAGGCTGCTAGGGATGTGAGACGGGAGCTCGGCGTCCCTCCAGCCGTGATGCGGACTAAGAACTCACGGAGTGAATGCTAGCCTCCCACCCCCCCATCACGGAGCGCCGTGCGGTGCATGTGGCAATCGCCCCCTCCCTTCCCCCCTGCGTCCCTTCCAGCTCCTGAGCCCGGAGGTAAGGTGGAGGAGCGGTGTCCACAAACAGCGGCCCCCTGAATAACAGCAGCATCAGCGCCGGCGTCAGCTGTAGCAACAAGAGATCACAGCGACTACAGCGGGGAGTATGGTCGGGTTCACCGCGCCATCCCCCTCCTGGAGATAAAGCAGCTCGTACACAGGAAGCAAGACTCACAAGCTGACGGGCGTCAGTGTGTCAGTGGAGGGGCTGCTGAATTTCATGCTGCAGGAACAGAAGATACCAACAGGCTGACAGCAAGTAATTGGGAATCTAAGCGCGGCAGGAAGCACCCAGGAGTCACAGGGAGGTAAAAGGGAAAAAAAAAAAAAAAGGGGTGAAAAATTGTATAACCGGAGCCTGGAATAGGTAAGACTCTGTGAAGCACTTAATCAACAAGGAGGGTGAGTAAATCCCTTTTTATGACACATAAATGTATGGATATTCCTGCCTTTTCATTTCTTGCAGATTGCTGCCTTAAAAGTGATATTATTAGCAATATAATGTGATGGGTCCCATATACCTTATATACTAAAAATACAATAGTGTTTACTTTGAGTATCAGTGAATACTTGGACATACCTGGAAGAGGGGTGAGTGTGAAGGTAGGGGAGGTGGTGAGGGTGAATCTACAGGGATATTAGTACCCCCAGAGCCCCCCCAGAGCCCCTCGCCTCCGGCTACACCCGGGGATACATCCGGGGAGTGGGTTGCTAGATTTCATCCCCGAGCCCAGGATTGTGTTAATAAAGCATAATTAGCCCTGCAGTACACTCTCAGTCCGGGAACCCGGTCAGATGTGCAATAAACGTACAAACAGGAGGAAGGCTCCTAAAAGATATTGAACATATTCCTGAGTGATCAAAGGCGGAACAGATAAAACTAATAACAGGCAATTAGCTACACGGTCAACACCACGTGCGGGCAACCTATCACTTTCTGGGTCAGTATACATCATTAGCCTGTCCCTGCAGGGACCGGAAGAGACAGGGAAATGAGAGGCAAGTCAACAAGAGGGACTACGGCAAACCCTCCCAGGACTAGCTCGAGCCCTGGCACAATCAGGAGATACATGGTGAACGACGGTAGCAAGGAAAGCCCGAGTAAATCAATAGGGGCAACAGCGGCAACAGGCACAAAAAATAAGACACCTGATCGCGCAGGGAAAGCGGGAACAAGAAGACAAGTGGCTGATGGGGATATAAGACCTCTAGGCAGTGATACAGGAGCAGAACTTGTAGTGGAGCCCCAGCAAGACAGGACACTTCCCACCAAGGAGGAAATAGCAGAAATGTTCGCCAGACTAGAGGTCTCAATCAAGGAGGAGATCAACATAGTGCATGAAAATATGAGCCACTTATTGAAAAGAGTGGAGGAAGTGGAATCCACAGTGGAAACACAAGGAGCCGAAATCCAAAAAATGAAGCTGCAGATGGAAGCTATGCAGGTTGAACAAAGAAATATCAAATATAGATTGGAGGACCAAGAAAATCGTAACAGAAGAAAGAACCTGCGGATTAGAGGCCTTCCGGAACCACAAGATAGAACAGAGAATCTCCCGCTCAAAATGGAAGAAATCTTTAATGATCTGTTGAACCCAACGGAAGCTGGCCGAAAGATCAAATTGGACAGAGTACACAGATTAAGAAAACCACCAGACATCAGGGGAGACTCACCACGAGATGTCATCGTACGATTCCACAATTTCGCGGACAAGGAACAAATAACCTCCAACTTAAAGAGAAATCTCCAGGCTAAATACAAAGATACAAACCTGCAAATATTTCAAGACCTTGCAGCAGAGACCCTCAATAGGAGAAGAACCCAGAAACCCCTCCTAGCAACCCTGAAAGCGCATGGAGTACTTCCCAGCCTGCCTGATTGGACGCAAAGAAGGCCGAAAGGCCGTGCTTAGATTCCCGGAAGACACGCAAAAATTCTGCGAACACCTAGAAATACCTCTCGCGGAAATCCCGGGATGGTGGGAGAAAAATACCAAAAATGACTCAATAGGGGAAACACCCACCTGGAGACCGGTTGGAAATCTGCAGTGAACCTGTAGAAAACCAAATACGGAAAAGGGAAGGAAGGAAAAAGAGAAAAGAAGGGAAAGGAAAAGAAAAAAAAAAAGGAAAAAAAAAAAAAAAGAAAAGGGAAATGAGAGGAAACGGTGGTTCTAGGGAAGCGCTAGCACTGACATATAAGTTGTCTGGTTAGCAATGATGTAGTGTGATCACGGGGCTGGGGGGGGGGTGGAGGATGGGGGACCGGGATGAGGGGGGGTGGGGTGAGAGGCACGAGGGAGGGAACCCCGGGATGGACAGCTCCCATACAACAAACGTAAATCCCGCATCTTCGACCAAACCCCGCACCGAGCTCAACCTCTGGGGGACAACCGGGGGTCCTGGTGGTAGAGGAAGGCCACGGTTATACCTTTGGGCCGATGTTGGGCCCGCTATACCCCCAAAGGGTTGGGGAAGGGGGGAGGTAGGGCGTGTGGGAAAGGTGGGGTGTTTAGAGGGTGGGGGAGGTGAGGGGGACGGGGTGGGGGGGGATGGGGGAGGGGGGGAGTAAGAGAGAGTCCAGCGCAACCAACAACACTAGGAGCTTGTTTCTTGGAAAGTAAAATCCTATATAGGGGCAAGAGATGTCACCCAACTTAAAAATAATTTCCTATAATGTAAGGGGTCTGAGTGCCTGTATTAAACGAGCTAACATCCTGGGGGAATTGAAGTCTTTGAAGGCCGAGGTCGCTATGTTGCAGGAGACACACCTCAGTACCAAGAGGAATCAAATTATTTACTCCAGGGACTTTCCAGAGTGGTACTACAGTGACTCACCAATAAGAGGTGCTAGAGGAGTTGCCATAGGGTTGGCCAGGGATACGAGGTTCGAACTAGAGGAGAGATTGTCAGACCCGGAGGGGAGATATCTCTTCCTGAAAGGGAAAATTAACGGACGGAAGTATTCTCTGGCGAACATCTACGGGCCAAATAAAAACACCTACAGAACAGTCATGACCATATTGAGTAAATTTGAGACATTCAAGACGGGGAGAGCAATAGTGGGAGGAAACTTCAACCTATGCCTGGACCCAGAGAGGGACTGTACGTCCCATGCGCGGGGGAGAGGGGGAGTGTGGCCGGGGAAACTAAAGAATAAACTACACCAGCTCCAGCTGGTAGATGTCTGGAGGATACAACAGGGAGACACCAGGGACTACACTTTCTACTCCCCCGTGCACGGCACATATTCAAGACTCGATTTTTTCTTGATAGAGCATAGGATGCTGGAAGAAACTGCAGGGGCCACCATTGGTAATATGACCTTCTCGGACCATGCACCTGTGAGTCTATTCCTAAGGGTAGGAGAAACCGTGATACAGAGCACAGGGTGGAGATTAAACGAAGACCTCTTAGCAGACAGCGATACCTTAAAGAGAATAAAGGAGGAATTAGAATGGTTCTTTAAAATCAATACGCCAGGGGAGGTAAATGAGGCTACAATTTGGGAAGCCCATAAAACTTATATTAGGGGGATCATTATGATGATAGGAGGGGAAAAAAATAAGAGATTGAAAAATCAAAGACTAGCCTTGACCAAAGAGATCCATAAATTAGAACAACAACATAAAGCATCAGGCGGGAGGGTGGTCTGGACGAACTTACTCAAAAAGAGGGAAGAGCTGAGGACAACCCTAGAGCAGGAAACACGTAAAATGTATTATCTGGTCAAAAAAGAGAGATACATGTATAGTAACAAACCCGGCAAACACCTGGCAAGGGCCCTAAAAAAGAAGAAAGCAAATAACTATATAGAGAGCATTAGGACCAGTTCGGGGGAAATCAAACATAGAACGCAGGATATAGCTAGAGCCTTTCAAACGTTCTATGAGGCACTATATGCAATAAAAAAGGGCCACTCTCGGGAACAGGACAAACATAGGCACGAGGCCATCAAAACGTTCCTAAAAGAGGCAAAATTAAAAAAAATCACGGAAGAGGACAGCAACATGTTAGATGCCCCCGTGACCCTCCAGGAAGTCAAAAGAGCGATTCAGGATATCCCAAACGGGAAAAGCCCAGGGCCTGATGGACTGACTGCCCTCTATTATAAAAAGCTGCAAGAACCACTACTTCCCATACTGTGCTCCTACATCAATGGGATCGGGGTAAGCTGGGAGATGAGAAAGGAAGCTTTAGAAGCAAACATTGCCGTCATAAAGAAGGAGGGAAAGGATAGCACTTTGTGCTCTGGCTATAGACCCATCTCCCTTCTGAATATAGACACAAAGATCTACGCAAAGATCCTTGCAGATAGATTGAAAAGGGTCATAAAAGAGATGATCCACTCAGACCAAGTGGGATTTATACCAGGGAGGGAAGGGAAAGATAATAGCATTAAAACGCTAATGGTGACCCAGATAATGAAGGACAGAGGAGCCCCAGGTCTACTCCTGTCGATAGATGCTGAAAAAGCATTCGACAGGGTAGACTGGGGCTTTATGTGGAACACCTTGGAGGAGTTCGGGATTGGCGACAAAATGATTAAAAAGATCAAGGCATTATACACACACCCCACCGCAAGAGTCAAAATCAATGGTACCCTGTCTGGACCCATTGAAATGCAAAATGGTACCAGACAGGGATGCCCACTCTCCCCGCTGCTGTTCGTGCTGACGCTAGAACCGTTGCTGGCTAAGATCAGACTAAGCCCGGATATCAGCGGTATAAAAATTGGGGAAGATGAATATAAAATAGCAGCCTTCGCTGACGACGTTTTGTTGTTCGTCACACGTCCAAGGATCACCCTCCCCAACTTACTAGCGACCCTCAGAAATTACGGTCAACTATCAAACTTCCGGGTAAATGCGACCAAGTCGGAAATAATGGAAGTGGTAGAAGACAAAGGAGGAGATAAGGCCTATCAAAAGAGTCTACCTTTCAAATGGGGGGTAAGGGAATTGAATTACCTGGGAGTAAAAATAACATTAACAAGGGAAACAATGTTCCAAGCCAACTACATGACCCTCCTCAACGAAATCGGAGTAGAGCTAAATAGATTTCCGCGGAATCGACTGTCATGGGGTGGCAGAATAAACTTACTCAAAATGTCAATCCTTCCCAAAATCATATATAAATTTCAAATGCTACCACTGGCTGTCACACAGAGCTATTTGAATAAAATACACACACTGTTTCTAAAATTTATTTGGAGGGGGAAGAAGCCGCGAGTAAAGTATGAACAATTAGTGAATGGCAAGAAGAGAGGGGGATGGGGAGCACCAGATATTAAAAAATATTACACAGCTGCGATTTTGTCACGTATCTTAGAATGGGTTAACAACAATATAGATAAACAATGGGTGAAAATAGAGAACACAAGGAGTGGAGTAGATTTGGGAAAAAATGTTTGGATACCACCACAATTTAGAAAATTAAATATAAAAATATTTGATATCACGAAACATGTTTTAAACACTTGGGATAAGATATACATTAGAGAGAAGTGGAAATATAACTCGCCGCTAGTCCCTCTTAGGGGCACGGATTATTTCCCGCCGGGGAGGGAAGACGTGGCTGGAAGATGGATCCTGAGTGATGACGTCCAGCTTAAGGACATCACCAGCCAGGGAACATTGTGTACCTACCAGGAACTCAGGGCAAGAGATACTTGTTTTGCCATGGATAGCTGGAAATATAGGCAGCTCAAACATTTTGTAGAGTCCCTCCCGCAGCCAATAAGATCAATAGAAGACCTCTACCCACTTGAGAAAGTACTCATAAAGAAAAGTAGGAGGGGAGGAATGTCAAGGATCTATAAAACCCTGATAGAAATGGGAGAGACTGAGCGACCAGGATTTCTTGGGAAATGGGAGGAGGAGATAGGAAAAAAGATTAGTGACAATGAGGCGAGGAGAATCCTGAGTAGAGCTAATGGCACATCAGTAAATTACAGGATCGCTGAAATGAACTTTAGAGTGTTGGCCAGAATGTATATCACCCCGGACTTAGCACATAAAATACAGGATGTGACGTCGCAGTTCTGCTGGAGAGGGTGCAGAGAAATAGGGACTGCTGCGCACATTTGGTGGGCGTGTCCGGAAATAAGAAAATTTTGGGAGGAGGTAAGGGAGATTACATACATGATTACCAACAAGAAAGTACCAGATGACCCCTGGGTGTGTCTGCACCACGGCAGCAATATACCTTCCAAAAACTACCGGAAAATCTTGCTGCCGCACCTCCTTAATGCCACTAAGAGTCTCATCCCTAGGCACTGGAGGAACAGTAGGAGACCATCAATGCGGGAGTGGTTCGACAACATAGACAAAATCTACCGCATGGAGTACTTAAGATATAGTGAAGGAATGGAGATGGAGGAATACGAGGAGACATGGAGAGACTGGGTTAGGTTCAAGGCCTCAAACCAGGCAGCTGAAGTATGGGAGGACAAGGCAGAAAACACACCCTAAATAAAATATACAAAACAAAGAAATAAGCTATGTACCTTGACAGGCTCTGGAAAAACCAGAAATAGTAGAAATAGATTAACAACAGTCTGAGGCTGCGCTGGGTCTCTCTCTCTCTCCCAAATAGGGGGGGAGTCTGGGGTGGGAGGGTGGGGAGGGGGGGATATAGTAGTATGATAATAAATAACCAGAAATGGCAGAGGGCAAACATTTTATAAGGCACTCATGGAATGAAAAACATACTCACATACGGAAAACGCCACAATGATGTGTAAGTATTGAGGAACAAGCTTGACGGAAAAGTTGAAACAACATCCTCTCACGAATAGTACTTGGCTGATGTGGCAAAAAAAAATAAAAAAAATAAATAAATAAATAAAAAAGAAGCAAACCGACGAGCAGTCAGCTACAGTCCTCGCTTGCAGACTGGAGCGTGGTGATGTCACAGAATACAGCTCCACCCGATGCGTTTTCCCGTAAGAGGCATCGACTGGTAGAAACGGAGGCTCTGTCTGGCGTTAACTGCCACTGGTTGGGAAGGACACTAACTGACACTGAAGTCACTAGTGACACTAATACAATGATAATACTGTACACAGTACTAATGACACTAATGGGTGACAGGGTTGATCAGAAGGGCAATCACGGAGTTAACTGTGTGCCTAACAAGTGTATGTGTGCTGCTTTTAATCACAGAATCTAGCTGTCTTTTTTCCCTGAACTCAGAGTTGATTTTGGGTAGAAGAAACAGCCAGATCGGTGTTCGGTGTTCTGTGTGTTTGCGTACACAGAATTCTGTGCTGTGATTGGCCACAGCAAAAAAAAGTATACAGCCGATTTTGGCTGCAACCTGCTGAAAAACTCACCCCCTGCTGTCCAATCAGAGTGCATATCAGCAGGGGATGCGCGCACGTGCCCAAAAACCAGGAAGTGCGCTGTGAAGTACCAGTATGTTGCTATGCCTTGCTGTGCAGTAAATGTACTATTAACGGGCGACAAGTGGCCATAGATGATATGAATACATCAGCAGTGACAATTCATTAATCCCTAACATAGCGGGATGCAACATAAAAGCCTGTTCATTTATACCCTATCTCTCGTTCATTGCTCTTCAGCAAAATGTTAAATATGTTGTGGAAGAAAGCCAGATAAAAAAAATGAAATAATACAAAACATTTTTCTATTTCTGTTAGGACTGCTGTATACTATAAATCCCCCTTGGGATAATACTGGCACTCCGTCAGATAAACTCACAAGTTGATATTAAGTATTCAGCTGGCCACAAGAGCAATGATGGGAAAACAGCAGATACAGATGCAACCGAAGCTTTGCGTTACACCTGCAGAATACAGAAAGTGTTTCTGTTGTAGTCATAGAAGATACAGCATATTGATCAGTTATTTCTGATGTAGTCCCGCTAAGACCCACAACCATATAAAATAAAAACAAGCACATCCCTCAATGTATATGGTGCATGGCAAAAACATGCTTTATATCTCATTGTTCTTCAGCGCACACACCATGACCTGCGCCGCTCCTGATATACACCATATGTAAACTGTGCATGCCGGTGATTAATTGGCTAGAATAACCCCTGGTAAGTGTAGCATGACCTGTTAATAGAAAATGGTTTCCCATTTTAAATTATATTTCCCAGAACGAAATGATGAATTCTGTCATCATATGTGCAGTTTATCTCTTATCTGTGCTGCAATCCAATTTCATTTTCCATTGTTGTTTCAGTTTTTGAATCATAAGAAAAGAAAAATCATTGCATTTACAGATGCACAGATCTCTAGAACACTGCTTCTGTAAAGGCAGCTGGGGAAACAATGGTCTGGAGCAATTTACTAGAAACTAAAAAGGTATTTTAGGCTCTGTTTCCACTACTGCAACCCCAAAGTTGCGCGATTTACAGTGCAACTCTGCAATGCAATTTGTGATTAGATGTCATGTGACCGGTGAAAACCATGTGAGAACAAGTCGCACCGATGTCGGAACAAACCTTTTTTGGCGTCGCTGCGACTTGAGTCGTACCAATTAGAACAGGGACCATTGAAATACATGGGTTTTTACTTGTCATGCGACTTCACCTGTGTCAAGTCGCACAACAACTCGCAGTAGTGAAAACAGAGCCTAAAGCAAATCTATAGAAGATTAACATTATTAAAGAAACAGCTTTAGTGCATACGTATGCTATAGCAGGTACTTCCACGGGTGTGCATGTTGGTTTAGCCTTGTTTTTTAGAACCCTAGGACATAGCTCAAAAGGGAGGGACTGTCCCTGATTCGAAAAAAAAGTCCCTCTATCCCTCTTTCCTCCTCATTTGTCATTCATTTTGGTCTGATCTATATAGTTGTATATAAAATGCACTTTTTATCTTTCAAAAAGTGTTTCCCAATGCATAGTTGCCAACATTGCAAAAAAAATTTATGGGACACTTTTTTTGGCTGTAGGCGGAGCCGTATAATAATTAGGGGGTGGGGCATGCATTTGTAGGCGTGGCATAGCAATAAAAAAGAAAACTTGCGCGCCGCTGCGAAAAATTGGCATGGTTTACGTGAAATAGTGCGAGTTGCTTAAATGGGCGTGGCTCAAAGTGGGTGTGGTTGAAGTCTGAGATGAATGAGGGATGGAGAGGGAAAGGGGGAGAGAGGAATGATGGGACAGCAGGCCCAGATCCTACACAACAATAGAAATATGTGTATTCTAGAAAGTTTAACAATCAGCAGATGAAGATACTCCAAACACCTGGTGTTAGCACTTCAATCATCCCGGCACCATGATTGTTATGGTGTCAGGATGATTGAAGTGCATTATTTCTATTATTACATTGTAATATAAAATTAAATCATTCAACTCACCATAATGCCGAATCAGTGGGATCCCTGAACTTGTCACTAGCCACGTCACCTGCCACCAGCAGAGTCCTTCCTTGCATCAGGTGCCCCCAGCAGAGTCTGTACTTGTATCAGGTGCCCCCGGCAGAGTCCCTCCTTGCATTAGGTGCCCCCAGCAGAGTCCCTCCTTGCATCAGGTGCCCCCAGCAGAGTCAGTCTTTACACCAGGGTTCCCAGCCTCAGTCCTTAAATCAGTGTCCCAGGCAGAGCCATAGTTACCCCCTGTACATAGTTACCCCCTCCCCCTATACATAGTTTCCCCTCTCCCCCTAGTTACCCTCCTGTACATAGTTACTCCCCTGTGCATGGTTACCCCCCCCCTGTACATAGTATCCCCCCTGTAACTAGTTCCCCCCACTGTACATAGTAACCCCTACTGTACATAGTTAACCCCCCTCCTGTAAATAGTTAACCCCCACTCCTGTATATAGTTAACCCTTCCCTCTCCTGTACATACTTAACCCTCCCCTCTCCTGTACATAGTTAACCCTCCCCCCTCCTGTATATAGTTAACCCTCCCCCTCCTGTATATAGGTAACCCTCCCCCTCCTGTATATAGTTAAGCCCCCTCCTCCTGTATATAGCTAACCCCCCCTTCTCCTGTATATAGCAAACCCCTCCCTCCTGTATGTAGCTAACCCCCCCTCCTGTATATAGTTACCCCCTCCTCCTCTATATAGTTAACCCCCCTCCTGTACATTAAAATTAAATTGCTGCAGAGACAAGAGCCAGTGGCGTCACTACAGCTGGTGTCACCCGGTGCGGAAAAAAATTGTGTCACCCCCCTTCCACCAACTATGGTCCCTTCAGTACAGACCCCCCTCCCTCAGTAAAGACCCCCCCACTAAATACAGACCGCCCCTCCAGCAGTATAGATCCTCCTCCCTCAGTACAGACCCCCCCACTAAGTACAGACCCCCTCCATCAGTTTAGACCCCCTCAGTGTAGACCCCCCTCATCAGTATAGACCCCCTCAGTACAGACCCCTCTCCCTCAATACAGACCCCCCTCAGTGCGGTCCCCCCCTCCATCAGTGCAGACCCCCTCAGTGAAGACCCCCCTCCATCAGTGCAGACCCCCTCCATCAGTGCAGACCCCCCTCCATCTGTGCAGACCCCCCTCTATCAGTGCAGGCCCCCCTCAGTGCTGAGCCCTCCCCTCTATCAGTGCAGACCCCTCCTCTATAAGTGCAGACCCCCCTCTATCAGTGCAGGCCCCCCTCTATCAGTGCAGGCCCCCCTCAGTGCAGACCCCCCTATCAGTGCAGACCCCCCTCAGTGCAGACCCCCCTCTATCAGTGCAGACCCCCCACAGTGCAGAACCCCCTCTATCAGTGCAGACCCCCACAGTGCAGAACCCCCTCTATCAGTGCAGACCCCCTCTATCAGTGCAGGCCCCCCTCAGTGCAGACCCCCCTCTATTAGTGCAGACCCCCCTCTATTAGTGCAGAACCCCCTTCAGTGCAGCCCCCCCATTAGTGCAGGCCCCCCTCACTGCAGACCACCCCCTCCATCAGTGCCAGTGCAGACCCTCCCATAACAGCCCCCAGCACACGTCTAGGAACTCCAGGAGCGGCCGGTGTCTTGACGAATACTGGCGCTGTGTGTTCAGTGGAGAGGGGCCGATCCGTGCAGCTAAAGAAGCCGATTCATTGGCTGCACGGATCGAGCCCCCTTCCTCTCTCCACTTAACACAAGGGGGAAGATATAGCATCGGTGGCCATTTTGCTGGAGCCAGCTGCTCCAAAAATTAAAAAACAAACATTCCCGATTTTCCTGATGAAAATCCTGATTCAGGACAGCCTCCGATCGGGACGAGGGTCCCAAAATCGGGATTGTCCCGGGAAAATCGGGACTGTTGGCAACTATGCCAGTGCTAAACCTTTCATCGATTCTACCATTCTAACCACCATTCTAAATTGCTGCATTTGTAAATTTCAAAAGCCAGTATAAACTAATAGTAATGGTAAAAAGAGCACATGTGGGGTTAAATAATCTTTTTTTTGTATAATTCTCCATTAAGGAGGAGTGGCAGGGGGTGTGTCCTATGCCTACATACTTTTGCTAATAGTTGCCCCTCGTTCCCATCTCAAAAAGTTGGGAGGTATGCCCTAGGAGTCCCAAAACTATAGTACATTGGTCTTCAGCATCAAGACCATGTTAGCACTCAGCATGGGGGGGGGGGGGTCCAAAACTCATGGAAAAGTTAGGTGAGCACCCTGACACCTAAACTTCATCTGACTCTGTACCTTATGCTCCTTAAAGCGGAATTACGCCTGTAGCAAACTCTACCAGTAGGTAGGTGCAAGTAATATTTTTTTACTAGGGACAGTCAGCACAGGCAAATTTAGGAGGGCCTATGCTGCAAGCTAGGCTTGTCTGTTTTGATCTGGGGGGCTGGGAGTGGTCAGAGTAGCAGTGGGTGTGACCACCTGTGCTTTAGTTCTGAGGTGCCTCCCCTGCTTCCAGGGAGAATATTCTGTTAGAAGGGCTGGGCCTAAAACTGGAGTGGCAGGTAGCTCATGTGGGAGCCCTGACCAATCCCCAATTGGTATTGGCAGGGGACGAGCCTCCTATATAAGCTGAGGTGATATGCCACTGGGGGGAGTTGTTGTCTGAGTGAAGTGAGGAATGGAATACTAGGCAGCAACAGGAGGGCACCCCCATCTGGGGGGGGGGGGGGTGTACTGATCGCAGGAGAAGGCCCAGGAGAGCTGTGAAGGAACTTTGCCTCTACACGGTCATTGGCAATGTCTTTATCGCCACACGGTCAGGGATAAAGAACTCCTGGAGCAGAGGGGCAGGTGAAGCTGTTGGAACGTATGGTCTGGTCAAGTCTCTCATCAAGGACTCAGGGCAGTGGAAGGTCGGTGAGTGTTACCACAGTGGAGGGCTTGATGTGCCAGGAGGTCTGTGAGGGACTTTGCTTCTACACGGTCATTAGCAAAGTCTTTATCATTTACACGGTGAACAATGGGGAGTCCTGGATCAGAGGAAAGACTGTGGGGATCTGTGTCAAATTGATGTGACCTGAGGGCACAGGATTTGCAAGTTTGGCTGGCTGGGAACAGTAGTCCACCATCCTTAAAAATGCTTTTAAACTACTAGGCCTCCGGGGAGAGGTGCTGCAGGCCTCAGGCCCAGTGGCGTCTCCAGCTTTCATATTTAGGGGGGGGCACATGGGGGGACAGGGACAAAAATAGGGGGGCAATATAAAATGCAAATATATATATATATATAGATAGATAGATAGATAGATAGATAGATAGATAGATAGATAGATAGATAGATAGATAGATAGATAGATAGATATAGATATAGATCTATCTATCTATCTATCTATCTATCTATCTATCTATCTATCTATCTATCTATCTATCTATCTATCTATCTATCTATCTATCTATCTATCTATCTATCTATCTATATATCCATTTATCTATCTATATTCTATCTATCATGAGGCCCTTTACCATGATCCCACAACGGCCCTTTCACATGTTCTGCAGTAAGCTCCCTTCCTACTGTATTTGGCCCCCCCTCAGGGTGGCAGAAAACAAGAGATATATGTCACCAGCATACCAAGAAAATATAAGGGTCCAAAGCAGTGGGAGAACTATCAGGGTTGCAAAGGTTGTCTTGCCTCCGGGCCCTGGTGTTCTGTCACTGTGGTGTGGGGTTCCCTAGCCTCCTCTTGCTGTCCTGCCCCTGATATTGACAGCGCTGATCTGGCATCTCTTAGAATTTACAGGCTGGTTCTCTTGTCCTAAGGACGGGAGAAATCAGTCTGTTTTTTTCAGTAACTGAGAGTCCTGGTGGAGTCCTTCTTGCAACTCGCTCTTCTCCCTGCCAATGAGGATTCAGGGGAAGGAGCAGATCGGGCGGTCGTGGTTGTGTGAGCGCTTGCATTATGCAGTGTCAGACCCCGTTCACACAGGGACGACTTGTCAGGCGACCTAGTCGCCTGACAAGTCGCCTCCCGTTCTGTGCTATGGAACCGTTCTAAGGGGAGCGACGCAAGTCGCTCCGACTTAGAAAAAGGTTCCTGTACGACTTCGGGGGCGACTTGGGGCGACTTGCATAGACTTCTATACAGAAGTCGTTTTGCAAGTCGCCCGGGCAGTCGTGTGCAGGTCGCCTCGGTGAGGCGACCTGCAAGTCGTGTTGCCCCTGTGTGAATGGGGTCTCAGCGAGCAGAGGGAGGGGGAAGGAATCACCCGCAGGAGCTGATTGGGGATGTTCTCCCTCTCAATAGAGACTGTGTTACTCCAGCGGTGGCCCGAGTAAGATGCGGCACATCCGATATGAATGCAAACAAAAAGAAATTGCCTTTTTGTAAAAAAAAAAAAATTAAAAAAAAAAATATTTTTTTTTTTTTGGGGGGGGGCACATGGTGGGGCCCAGCATAATGTTGGGGGGGTCAGGGCCCCCTCTGCCTCCCCCCCTAGGGTCGCCATTGCTCAGGCCTAGTAGCAGCGAGCAACCAGAGACTGTTTAGGGGCTTATTCAGAGTGGGTCCTTATTGCTCAAAAGAAGAAGATGTGACATTACTTTACTTTTCATAAGTTTGTGCAGGAAGAGAAGGATTTCTGAGACCATCACTGTTACACATTCAATAGTGATGTCTCCATTCTTTACATGATAATGGATGGGGAATTCTTGGAAGTAATAGCCTGCGGGATTTAAGCAGAGAAGGAGCAACAGTCTGCATGGAGATGCAGGAGGAGATTCATACCCGGTAGAAATGCACATCATATCTTCTGGCTCTAACTATGTGCTATTGCGCTTAATCTTAAAATATGATGGCAATTAAAGGTTCTATGGGCATCCCATATCCCCTTTCCCCTATTCAAGTTGTACCCCCCAATAAAACAACAGAAAAAAAACAAAACCAGCAAAAGACTATTCATTGTCTCTGTGATGTATAAAGTCTGGCAGCGGGGTGAATTGGTGGATTGTTTGTTACTAGCGGCAACTACATCGCTACACACCCATTTTTTCATGTTCCTTGCAAGACAAGGCCCATTCGTAGAACAGTCTTTAATGGCATTATTTATTTTATTTCTAAATACCTTATTTTTCTCCATGCAGTCTGCACTTCATGCCCCGGCCACCTAGGTGATTTTGTCATTAGGCGATTCCCTAGGACTCCTTGGATGTCGGCGTCATCTATCCCATGAGTCCTAGGGACCCCTAATAATGAAGTCCTAGGGACGCCTAATAATGAAATCTTGCAGTATTTTGAGACAGGAAGTTCTGTTTTGATTGACAGGTTGCCATAACAATTCTGCCAATAATGCCATTGTTATGTCAGTTTGTAAACAACACAGTGCGCCGTGCAGCGTCACTACTGCGCTAGGCGCAAGCCAGCTGCATGGAATCCCGGAAGCAAATAGGAACGGGCTTCAGATGCCCATATCTTTAATGGTTGCTGCCTGCCTACTGGGATCCTGTGAGTAATGACAAATTTCTAAGTAAGAAGAAGGATTACAACAGTACCTAATTATATTGTACAACGAACCGAATCACAGGGTTGCTTTTTGGAAAAAATTGCCAAGGAGACTGGAGCTTCACTTTAATCTTAATCTGACCCTTAGGTTAATTCTAATGCCCCCGTACAACACTTCTGGACTGCCCACTGTATATATACGTCATTACTTTGACATTATATACCGAGGTTATGGCAGCAGCTAGCTGCCATAACCCTGGTATTTTTTTAAACAGTGGGAGATCCTCTTTCACATAAAAGTGGTCCCAGCGGCGGATTCTGGAGCCGCCGGTAGCGGTGAAATCGATCTGATCCTGTGGAGTGACTGGCCAGTCAACAAGCCGGCGGATGGGAAAGCAGAGAGATGACATTATCTCTCACCACCCGCCCTGCATCACTGCAGTTCCACCCTGACTGTGGAACTGTATCACCCTTCCACCCGCGTGCAGCAGAGCGATTACATCATCTCTCTGCTGCCTGCCTTCACTCTGAAACACAGCAAGTGACAATCCGCAACTTGTGGCATGTGACATGGCAAGTGACAATATGCATCTGGTTTCAGGCGATGTGGCAGGCAAGTGACAATGTGCAACTTGTGGCAAGGACGTGGCAAGTGACAATCCGCATCTGAAGGCAGGTAACATGGTAAGTGACACACTCGGGGCTCCCACTGATTCTGCATTATGGCGAGTTGAACTATTTCATTTTATATAACAATGTAATGATAGAAATAATGCGCTTCAATCATCCTGACACCATACCAACCATGGTGCCGTGATGATGGAAGCGCTAACACCAGCCATTGCCCCGATAAATTGACCGCAAAAAAAACATATTTTCTGGCAGGGCCCCTCCCGAGACTAGACTCTGGATCTGCCCCTGGACTCTATGCCCCTGGAGGACCAAAACGTCTGATGTCACTTTAGCCTAATAGCCTTAAAGGGCCAATTTTTTTTTATTGGAAAATGTAAAATGAATTTTTTTTTTTTTGCATTTAAGTGTAAATGTGAGTTCTGAGGTCTTCTTGACTCCAGAGGACCTGTCATGCTTATTTCTATTATAAGGGATGTTTACATTCCTTGTAATATAAATAAGAGTGATCTTTTTTTTTTTAAAGGGACAGTGTAAAAAATAAAAAACAAAAAGTAAAATAAAGAAGAAAATAGAAAAAAAAATGTAAGCGCCCAGTCCCTTTCGAGCTTGCGCGCAGAAGCATATGCTTACGTAAGTCGCGTCCAGATATGTAAACTGTGTTCAAACCACACATGTGAGCAATGGTTAGAGTGAGAGCAATAATTCTAGCACTAGATCTGCTCTGTAACTCTAAATAGGTAACCTGTAAAAAAATGTAAAGCGTCGCCTATGGAGACAACAGGCATAGAAAGATTATCTTCGTAGCCATAACAACAGGGCGGGCACTTCCTCCGTCACCACCCGTTGTTATAGCAACAAGATAATCTTACTGCGCTACGGCCTGTGTATACTGCGCTTGCGCAAGATCGGAAGGTGCATGCAGGGTAGCCAGCAGCACCATATCCCAGAACAGACTCCTAGTGGGCTTCACGTGCCCACAGTGAAGATGGAAGCGCTCTGCGAAGAAGAAAACAAATGTGAGTACATACAAAAATCTGGGAATTGAATGGCAAATTTAATAACCACACGCATTCAAGTATTTAATGCAGCATAGCAGAACGGATTAGCAAAAGAAAAAAAAAATCTGAGTGGAAATCCGCTTTAATGCATAAAATGCATTAAGGTGAAAAACCTGGAGACGTTACAACTTCTTTAATTGGTTAACCTGACCATTAAGCTCACATTAATGACTCCCTAACCCCTAATTGGAAACTGAATCTTAGCATGTTTAATTTTTTAGTGTTCTGTCAGCACTCAGCCTTTTCATACAGCAGCGGTCTCCCACAATAGAAAGAGAGCACTAATCATTAGTCAATTCACATATCCAAATGTCTGTGGACCATTGAGACAAATAACGCAATAAGATGTGGAACTCGGAATGGAAGGTTTTTTTCCCACCAAAAATTCTACAAAGATCCTGGGCTTTCGGATCCAGGACAGAAATTATAAAGATTTTGAGAAAACAAATGTTTTATTTCTCCACGTGAGCCATAGACCCTTGAGCCCCTCACTCACCATGTGTATGTGAGAAACCTAGACAACACATATTTACTGTCCGCAATTTTGTCAGCCCCTGCCTCACAAGAGAAATTACTTACCGGGATAGTCTGACTCTGCCTGTATCTCCTGCCCTCACTGTCTACCCTGTTTGGTGTGTTTCTGTACCTTTAGGGAGTAAAAGGGTTGCCTCAAGGTAAGTCTGCTCTCTGTCTGTACATTGCTGTATATGTTACATAGTTACATAGTTAGTAAGGTTGAATAAAGACACCAGTCCATCCAGTCCATCAACTTGAGTGAGTGTGGGTGCGGGTCTACAGTTGTCCCTATCCCTGTACATTGTGTCTCATTAAGACGCTCATCTACTTTATTGTTATTTGTACTCAGAGTCAATCTGTGGATAGTATAGGAAAGGAACAAAGAGCAACGGAGAACATTGACCTGAGGTGTGCCGAGGTCACGTGGTCAGTATGCCTAAAAGGGGGCATACCCAAGTATGAAATGAAATGAAAAGTAAAAGAAAAGAAAAAAGGGGGAATGGGTGGGCGGGATCCGAGAGCCTATGACCACGAGGGAGGAGGCAAAGGAGGGGAGGCTTCATGTGGCCTGACTCCTCCAAACACAGGCTGACCTGCGGTCAGCCTTACGCTTGTACTCGGAGTCAATCTGTGGATAGTATAGGAAAGGAACAAAGAGCAACAGAGAACATTGACCTGCGGTGTCCCCAGGTCACGTGGTCAGTATGCCTAAAAGGGAGCAAAAATAAACACAGTAGGATGAAATCTTAACAAACAGATTTATTTACACACTGAATTAACATTCAATCCGCCAAATTGACAAATGCTTGTGACATCTCAAAAAGATGCTATGGGATATACCTGGAGAAACAAGACGACCCCCACCTACCCAATTTCTTAATGATATGAGCCGGGACCCCTTGGCGCGAAGCCGCGGAAGCCGCACCTACCCTGAATGAATGGTGAGAGTACGCTTTAGGGTCCAGACCCAGATTGGCCAATAGGGTTCGGCAATGAAGTATGAACTGAGCTGCGGAGAGGGGAGCACTGGGAAAAGGCAACAGAGGGCCATCCCTGGGTTTATCAGACATAGCACAGACGAGCTGGTCTAAAACGAACACCAGGCACCAAGTCTTGCCAGTCTCAAAAAAACCTAATGTCCGTGCCGACTCCCGTTTGCTGCGTCTTGCAAACATGCAAATGTAAACAGAAATGGCCGGGTGTCTAACAAGTTGATTGATCAAAAGTATGCAAGACCATGGGCGAGAAACCATAAATTCCCCTGGCCTCAAAAAAACGTAAAAGGCCAGATAAATCTCTGCCTTGAGCACCAAGCTGGGCAACAGCCCAAAAGGAGACCTCGTGAGCATATCAGACATGTCACGAAAAATATTACCCATAATGGGAAGTCTGGTGACCACGGCAGGAAGGCTACACTTCTGCATCCCTTTAAGGATGGCTTTAATAGGGTGCACAGAAAAAATAGAAGGCCTATTGGGGTCTTCCAAAAACATGAAATGCTGAATCCCAGCCAGATACGTCCTGATGGTGCTGTGGGCCAATTCAAGTTGGGAGTGGCAAAGGCAGTAAATGCTAGTAGGTACTGGATGTTGTAATGGTCAGGACTAGGAAACCTTGACCGGAAAGCCTGGAAAACTTTCCAAGAAGAGTCAGAAGCCTTCCTAGTATTCAAAGATAATGGCTTGTTGATCAAGGGTGCTGCGTTAGCCCAATGGGAATCTAATCCATCACTAATTGCTGGAACCGTGCAGAAGGCGTGGCACAGGCATCTGCATCCGGGACCTGCTGGAAAAATAGTGGGAAATTAAAGCAGGACAGAGCATCAGCCGCAACATTATCTGCACCATTGACGAACCTTCAATGCAAGTGAAAATTGAAATGGAGGGACAACCAAACGAGCCTACGAACAAAACCCATGATCAGCAAGGACTTAGATCTGCCATTGTTGACGATTTCAGAGGTCTCCTGGTTATCAGAGGAAAAAAAAACACTGTCTGTCCTGCCCATAAATGCACCCACCCCTGAGCCGCTGCCACTATGGGATAAATTTCAAACATCACTGATGTCTCAGGAATTGCCAAGGCCTGATCAGACCAAGACCCAGCCAGCCAGTGCGAGCCAAAAATGGCCGCATAGCCTTTGGTGGCTGCTGCATCTGTGGAGACTTGAGCGGAAAAACTGGACACTGCAGGGATAAACATGGTGACCCCATTCCAATGCTGGAGGAACTCATCCCACATCAGTAGATCAGATAGAGCGGAAGGATCCAGAATAACCTGAGAATCTGAGCTAGAGGCTGAAGGCAATAATGATAACAACCTGGAAATGAAAGCCCTCCCCTGGGGAATGATCCTCATTGCAAAATTTAACATGCCCAGCAGCGACTGAACTCCATCCTGGTACAGACTCGGGAGACCGTAAAGACATGAATGCGATCTATGATCCTAACTAGCTTGTCTGTAGGAAGACTGGCCTGCATGGACTGAGAATCAAGCGTGATACCCAGGAACGTGAGTCTAGTAACAGGACCTTCAATTTTTTTGACCGCTAGCGGGATGTTGAGAGCTGAAAAAAACTGAAGTGAGCTTCAGAAGGTCGGTGGGGTCCTGATCACAACCTTCAATGAGGAGAAAATCATCTAAATAATGAATCACCTTGTGACCATTTTCCCTGTGAGTGAGGATCCAGCTAAGGGCCTGAGTCGAACAACCAAGGGCTACTTTTGGACACAAAAGTTAGTTTGGTGGCAAAATAGTAACCTCCCTTCCACCTAATACCATGCTACTGCCAGAGTGACAGCAGAATTGGCAGAAGCTTGAAAGCATCCGCAAGGTCTCCTTTGGACAAGCAGGCGCCTGAGCCCACCGTGATGACGGACTGAATCGCCTGATCTACCGAAGTGTATTTGAGAGAAAATTCTTCCAAAGGAATCAAGGAGTTGAGGCTAGCTGTGTGTAAACAATGAGGGGGAGACAAGTCATAGATTAAACGTAGTTTATTAGAAAACTTCCCTCTAACAAGCTCCAGGGGGTTGACCCTCCAAACCCGGAAAGGTGGTGTGGTAACCGGCCCGATGATGAAGCCTTTCTCAAGTTTGGATTGTAGTAACAGATCCACCGCTTCCGTGTCTATGGAAGATGACCTGAGTTTTGGGCTTTCAAAACTATCTGACGGCAAAGAGGCAAACCCCATATGGAACCCCTCCGAGAAACCCCTTACCAAAAAGTTGCTCAAAAAAGGTGATGGATGGGTGGCTAAACACTCCTGCAAAAAAAGCACGTTGATGCGGCTTAGTTACGAGGCTTTGTTCTGCCTTAGTGAACAGGCCGACTTAGGGTGAGCCCTAAAACACCTGGTACAAATGTGTAACAGACGGCATTGACTGTAATTGCACGTCCCAAGATTGTAATTGTTACAAATCTGGGACTTTCCCAGAAAATGAATGTGCCGACCTAACTTATCCAAAGGTGCCAGATGGCCTGAGGATGGGAGAGAGGCACCTGATCCCCTGGATGTGCTAGGCAGAGCAGGAACCTCTGAATTGGGGCACCAGTATGCCGTGTGCGTGTACGACTGGCAAACCGCGCACACCCGAGATCTAAGCCCAGCGAAATGCCTGCAGAACAACTCAGTATCAATGTTGCTCCAAACTGTCACCACCTGGAATTGCGCAAAACAGCCGCCACCTTGGCGGAAAAAGACCGGCGGTAATCATAAAAATTGGACCCCCCATATTTGTGGCCTAACTCAACCACAGCATACAGGCAAAGGTCCAATTCCTCCCTTCTAAGCGGACTCACAGAGCAAATGATGTCTCTGTAAAGACTAAAGGCCAGGACAAAATCAGGGATGGACAACTTACGATTGAGCCTGTGATCTCTGGTCTTAACCACCACTGAAACGTCCCCGCAAGCGTAAGACCTGTTATCTGCCACATCATGGGCAGCAATTAACAGGGATGCAAGGTTAACATCCTTGCTCTCCAAGATGTCCTTTTTGATGATAAAATGAGCCGGAGTAATAGGGGGGGAGGGAGCATACAAATTATTACATAAGCCTACCTGTACCGGCCTAAGTACCAAGGGGGTTCCGGAATCCACTAAAGCCCCTGGGCCAGTAGAAGCTCCTGGAGCTGCATTAGGCTGACTTTCCAACACCTCCATTCTATTGTGCATCTCCTGGCAGGACGTAGCTAGGAAATTTAGAGTAGTGTGGATCTGGGACAGAGAAGAAACCACAGTCCGCAGGGTAACTTGCTCCGCACTTGCGTCCGATGCACGAGGGAACAGCAACCTAAATAACTGGGCTTTCCGAGCCAAAGCTGGGAAAGCAATCCCCCTGCGTTGTAGTTCTGCCATCAGCCTCGGGACGGTCCAGGTTCTGAGAGAGGGTGAGCTACTGAGCTCCGACCCCCTAGCCGGAGAAGGCGGAGTCCCCAATATACGCTGCTTGAGACATGACCTGCATAAACTAAAAAAATAAATAAAACTTGACATAATCCAGAATGTAACAAACCGCCCCCGTGACTTACCTGCGACCAACCGCCCGCCCCCCCTGAAAAAACACAACCCCCCCCCAACGAAAAGTGGGGTGCCTAGGTACTGAGCACATGGGGAGGAAGTGGTGAGATAAGGAGGGGGGTGCAGCACAGGTATGATGGGTCATGGTGTGGCCTCTAAGAGACTAGGCGAGAGTGCTACCCACTACACCACTGTGCCGCCCAACACCACTGTGCCACCCATGTTCCATAGTTGGGAAACTGAGTTAGGAACAAACGTTATTGAGATATGAAACTGTCTCTCTCAGTTTAGTATATGTGTTGGCAGGTGCAGTGCCCCTTTTATTGCAATCCTTCCTGTTACTATGTCATAGATGAGGTTAGTGCCCACATAAATGCCAGCTGTTGGAGTATGGGAGCAGGACACCTCAGAGCTGCCAAGATGTAGATCCACACTGAGCTGATCCAAAGGACCCTAGGCAGGACTGAATTCCCAGGCGGGGTGGTAAAAATTGTGTGAGGACTAGCTGGAGTCACCCTATCCACCTCTGACCTTCTTCTACAGGTCCTGAAGAGAGGTGCATAAGGCTGTGGGGGCCTGGACAGAGTCCTCTTATGTGAGTAGTATCTGGAACGTGGGAATAGATGTCATCAGGGAGCATGTCCAGCTGGGCAAGGCTGCAGAAGGGACTACTATAGAGAGACTGATATACTGATTGAAGAGCCTTGTCACCCCTGACCCTCATCTGTGGGTCCTGTGACTCGGTGGTGGATAGCCTAAGGCTAAAGACTTATGGGGCGTACACACGGTCGGACTTTTCAGCTACAAAAGTCCGACAGCCTGTCCGACAGACTTTCGACAGACTTTCGACGGACTTTTGACGGACTTTTGGCGGACTTTCTAACGACCGGACTTGCCTACACACGATCACACCAAAGTCCGACGGATTCGTATGTGATGACGTACAGCGGACTAAAATAAGGAAGTTGATTTTTTTGTTTATTATTAGTATTATTTTTTTTACCTTTTGTGAATGTAGAGAACTATATAATAGAACTTTAATAAAACCATGAATAATGAATGTTTACTTATTGTATATGATCACTTGCGGTAGGTAAGGTGGACTATTTCTGTGACAATGGAAACATGAAAAGAATTAGTTTGGAGATAATACAGGTGGTTTGTTTGTAATGTTGTTAATTCAGCAGTCTCTGTAGTATAAAAGTCAATAATGGGAGGGGAGCAATAAATAAACACTTGGCAGACAAACGATTAGTACGTAACAAATGGTTGAAGAAAATGAACTAGGCCGCCATTGTAATGAATTATTTGGACAATGAAGGTCAATGGCAAATTTCAAAACATCATACATTTTTTATATAACAAAAAGGTTCAAATATAAAGTGTGAGAATGTCCATTCATCTTGTGTCTCAAAAAAAAAAAAAAGAAAAAAAAAACTACACACAAAAAAGAAAAAAACAAACAAAAATCCCCAAAAGAAAATTTTAAATGCAGCACATGCACATCATTTAAATACATTTATATGGCTAAAATTATGTGGGCACCTTCCATATTATTGGATTAGGGTGTTTCCAGTGAAGAGTACTGTTAATGTCACAGCATACATTTTAGACAATTGTGTTTATTCAACCTTGTGGCAATAGTTTGGGGAAGCTCCCTAAAGACATGGTTCAGCAGACTTCAAACTAGGGCCCTCAGGAGGTTGCTATGAACTGGCCTCTGCAATGAGAAGGAACTATTGGTTGGAGTGATCTCCAGCCCGATTGTACCTGTATACTCGTAGTCCTGGCCATGACGTCATGTGAGTATTGCGGGATATGGAGGTAAATTACTTGTCAATGGGATTATTTTGTTATCCCACTGACACCAGTGGACGGGGATGGAAGGGTAGATTGTCATTACTGACCCTAGTGTCTGGGGGGAGTGGGAGATTGGGGGAATAGTCTTTTATTACTGACACCAGTACCCAGTGGTGTGGGGATGGTCATCCGATACTCCTGCTGTCCTATTATTATTTATTATTCCCCCTGACACCAATGCCTAGGGGGTTCTTTTATTACTCCCACTGCCTACTGACACAGTAGCATTTATTACTCCAACTAACCATAGAGAAGGGGCATTTTTTTCACTCTCGCTGACCACTCACTCTGGGGCATGTTTTACTCCTACTGACCACTGACTTCAGGAAATTTTTGGTCCTGCTGAACACTAATGCAAGGGCATTTTTTACGCCTACTGACCAATGACACTGAGGTGTTGTTGTTCTAGTGACCACTGACTCCAGAGCAATTTTTTACTCCTACTGACCACCATAAAGGGTAATTGTTTATTCCCACTGACATCTGTACATTTTCTTGTCTTGTCAACCACTGTGGTAGCGGCATTTTTTACTTCCACTGATCAGTGTTACAGGGGAATTTTTTACTCCTACTCACCACTGATGCTGGTGCAATTTCTTTTACATCCACTAATCAACGAGTCAGAGGGCACAGGCATTTTTTTACAGCCCCACACCACCAAGATAGGGGCAGTTTTTTAACTCCACTTTCACTGATCACAGGCATAGGGGGAATTTTAAACACCCAATGACCACTGAAGCAGGGGCATACATAACTCCCACTGATGCAGAGGCTTTTATTACTCCTACTGACCACTGACATAGGGACATTATTTTCACTGACCACAAAATGTAAAGGCATTTTTTTCTTCTAAAGTGTAGAATGTTATACTCAGCACTGCTCCAAAAAAATTTAACAAACAAAAAAGTGCCTGGCTTAATGTATGGTGTAACCAATACAATAAAGGTTAATCAACAATATAAAGTGCTTGGTGCAAATAAGGTGCAAACATCTAAAGTGCAATCATATAAAGTCCATCCATATATATGGTGTGCTGAACTTTGTTCAATTTGTAATGTGCAGATCCTGGGGACACTCCGTGCTCCCCTCCTGGGTCCCCACTCACCAACAATAGTCTTTCAAATTGCCGTCACAGTCCCAGCATGCCCCGGGACTGTGACGTCATAAGAGGGCGGGTCACCGGATGACATCACCCGGTGACCCCGCCCCATGCCTATATAAGTCATTACGCACTGTCCACACAGCATTACAACGGGAGAGAGCGTTGTGTCAACATCGGAAGAAGAGAAGAGGGAAGAAGACGATGCAGAAGACCGGGCCACCTCTAGCAAAAATGCGGCAGAAGATAGCGGAGGAGCCCGACAGAAGAACCGGACACCGGGAGAAGAGGCCGAACACCTGGAGAAGAGGCGGGAGAGAGCAGAGAAGTCAGAAGAAGACCCCCGAAGTCGGAAGAAGACCCACGGAGCTGCCTAATAAATCACTTTAAAAACCTGTGTACTATGTTTTTTTATTGACGCTTTTTTCCCTAGGTGAATGGGTAGGGGTATGATGTACCCCATACTTATTCACATAGGGTGGGGGGCTGGGATCTGGGGGCCCTCTTATTAAAGGGGGCACCCGGATTCTGATAAGCCCCCTGCCCACAGACCCCGACAACCAATGGCCAGGGCTGTCGGGAAGAGGCCCTTGTCCTCATCAACATGGGAACAAGGTGCTTTGGGGGAGGAGGGGGCCACAGGGCCCCCCTCCCCCAAAGCACCCACCCCCCATGTTGAGGGCATGCGGCCTGGTACGGTTCAGGAGGGGGGGGGCGCTCGCTCGTCCCCACCCCCTTTCCGGACCGGCCGGGCTGCGTGCTCGGATAAGGGTCTGCTATGGATTTTGGGGGGACCCCTATGCCGTTTTTTTCGGTGTAGGGGTTACCCATAAAATCCATACCAGACCTAAGGGCCTGGTATACCTCGCGATGGGGCCCGAAAGGTGTCAATCTTGCCGATGAAAGCGGCGAGATTAACTTCCTTTTCTAGTCCCGTCGTACCCGAGTCACGTTCAAAATGAACAGACTTGTCCGTGTGAGGGCAAGTCTGTTCATTTGGAAAGTCCGCCGTAACTCAGTCGAAAGTCCGTCGGGAAGACCGGCGGACCTATTCTGCTGGACAGTCCGGTCATGTGTAGGCAAGTCCGCCCGTTCAGAAAGTCCGTCGGATGTCAGTCGGGAAGACCATCGGACCTAGTCTGCCTGAAAGTCTGGTCGTGTGTACGCTGCATTAGAGTTTTTTTTTATTTTTATTTTTGTTACTATACAGTATTTGTTTTCATAGCACGGGTATTTCTATTATTATTCACATTTTTTTCTTCTGACCACAATCTGGCCCCAAATTGTTTCATGGAAGTAGACTGATCCTCTGTTTAAATGTTTGGGGACCCACCATGGTGTGATGAGTTTGGTGTGTCCTGCACAGAGCCCTGAATTCAACCCTACTGAACACGTTTGGGATGAATTGGAATACCAACTGCAAGCCAAGTTAATGCTTACTTCATAGATGATCTTTTAGCTGAATGTGCACAAATTCCCCCCCCACACACACACTGCAAAATCTCGTGAAAAACCTACCAAGACGTCAGTTTTAGCTTTAAAGATTGGGCCAACTCCATATAGATGCCCATGGTTTTTGAATGACTAGAAAAGCTCATAGGTGTGATGGTTAGGTATCCACAAAGTTTTGGCCCTCTAGAAATTTTTTTTTTAAGTTTGCTTTATTCTGACATATTTTTACATGACACTATTTATACATTACACTGGTTCAGTTGCCATGTGGCTGGAACATTTTTTTTCAGAAAAAAGTCAGATATATACTGTAATTGCACTGTGCTGCACTGGGCATGGCTGATAGGTAGAATCAGGTTATCAGAACTCTAGTGTCTGTTTTTTTATTTGCAAATACAGTGGAACCTCGGATTGCGAGTAACGCGGTTATCAAGCATTTCGCAATACGAGCAATTGTTTTTTTAAAATCCTGTCTCGATTTGCGAGTGTTGTCTCGCAAAACGAGCAGGATTCACGCCTCTGCGGTGTGCAGTACCGTATTTGGCCTAAGGTGCGGGGGCACCGGTGACACTCGGAGCCTTTTGAAAATGCTCGGAAACGCTCGGAAATACTCGGAAACACATGGAAATACTCAATTCCCGAGTGTTTCCGAGCCTTTCCAAGGGTTTCCGAGTGCATCCGAGCAGTCACTGAGTATTTCCGAGTCTCTCCGGTGCCCCCCCACCTCTGGCCACATGCAGTATTGCATGTGGCCGGAAATACTCAGAAACATTCGGAAATAGTTCCCGAGTGTTTTCGAGCCTTTCCAAGGGTTTCCGAGTGCATCCGAATGGTCTCCGAGTATTTCCGAGTCTCTCTGGCGTCCCCCACCTCTGGCCACATGCGGGATTGCATGCAATAGAAGTCAATGTGGAACAAATTATCTTCGTTTCCATTGACTTCTATGGGGAAACTTGCTTTGATATGCGAGTGCTTTGCATTACAAGTATTCTCCTGGAATAGATTATGCTTGTAATCCAATATTCCACTGTATGTTATGCTATGAAGATGTCCTTCAGTTTAAAATATGATGTTTCAGAACTGCTAAGGAAACAACAGCTATATATTGGATGAATTACACCTCAAGGGACCATCTGTAATGTCATTTTTAGCCTTGGAACCAACATCTTCTGGACTACCTAGAAAATACAGGCAACCTCAAGGACTGTTATAAGCTGGAGCTAAACCACCAGTTCAATAAACAGTCACAGAAAGACAAAATTGGCATTGGCTTATATAAAGGATAACTCAACAGTTCAACAAACAAATAAATACATACTACATGAATGATATACAGTATCTCACAAAAGTGAGTACACCCCTCACATTTTTGGAAATATTTCATTATATCTTTTCATGTGACAACACTGAATAATTGACACTTTGCTACAATGTAAAGTAGTGAGTGTACAACTTGTGTAACAGTGTAACTTTGCTGTCCCCTCAAAATAACTCAACACACAGCCATTAATGTCTAAACTGCTGGCAACAAAAGTAAGTACATCCCTAAGTGAAACTGTCAAAATTGGGCCCAATTAGCCATTTTCCCTCCCCGGTGTCATGTGACCCGTTAGTGTTACAAGGTCTCAGGTGTGAATGGGGAGCAGGTGTGTTAAATTTGGTGTTATCACTATCATTCTCATATACTGGTCACTGGAAGATCAACATGGAACCTCATGGCAAAGAACTCTCTGTGGATCTAAAAAAAAGAATTGTTGCTCTACATCAGTGGTTCTCAACTCCAGTCCTCGGGACCCACCAACAGGCCAGATTTTAAGTATTACCTTGGGGAGTTGCAGACTAGAATACTGCAATCACTGAGCAGCAAGTGATATCACCTGTCATGTATTTCAGCTATCTTGCAAACCTGGCCTGTTGGTGGGTCCTGAGGACTGGAGTTGAGAACCACTGCTCTACATAAAGATGGCCTAGGCTATAAGAAGATTGCCAAGACCATGAAACTGAGCTGCAGCACGGTGGCCAAGACCATACAGCTGTTTAACAGGACAGGTTCCACTCAGAACAGGCCTCGCCATGGTCCACCAAAGAAGTTGAATGCATGTTCTCCGTGTCATATCCAGAGGTTGTCTTTGGGAAATAGACGTATGAGTGCTGCCAGCATTGTTGCAGAGGTTGAAGGGGAGGGGGGTCAGCCTGTCAGTGCTGAGACCATACACGGCACACTGCATGGAATTGGTTTGCATGGTTGTCATCCCAGAAGGAAGCCTCTTCTAAAGATGATGCACAAGAAAGCCCGAAAACAGTTTGCTGAAGACAAGCAGACTAAGGACATGTATTTCTGGAACCATGTCCTGTGGTCTGATGAGACCAAGATAAACTTATTTGGTTCAGATGGTGTCAAGCGTGTGTGGTGGCAACCAGGCGAGGAGTACAAAGACAAGTGTGTCTTGCCTACAGTAAAGCATGGTGGTGGGAGTGTCATGGTCTGAGTGCTACCGGCACTGGGGAGCTACAGTTAATTCAGGGAACCATGAATGCCAACATGTACTGTGACATACTAAAGCAGAGCATGATCCCCTCCCTTCGGGGACTGGGCCACAGGACTGTGTTCCAACATGATAACGACCCCAAACACATCTCCAAGATGACCACTGCCTTGCTAAAGAAGCTGAGGATAAAGGTGATGGGCTGGCCAAGCATGTCTCCAGACCTAAACCCTATTAAGCATCCGTGGAGCATCCTCAAATGCAAGGTGGAGGAGCACAAGGTCTCTAACATCCACCATCTCTATGATGTCATCATGGAGGAGTGGAAGAGGACTCCAGTGGTAACCTGTGAAGCTCTGGTGAACTCCATGCCCAAGAGGGTTAGGGCAGTGCTGGAAAATAATGGTGGCCTCACAAAATATTGACACTTTGGGCCCAATTTGGACATTTTCACTTAGAGGTGTACTCCCTTTTGTTGCCAGCAGTGTGTTGAGTTATTTTGAGGGGACAGCAAATTTACACTGTTATACAAGCTGTACACTCACTATTTTACATTGTAGCAAAGTGTCATTTCTTCAGTGTTGTCACATGAAAAGGTATAATAAAATATTTACAAAAATGTGAGGGGTGTACAGTATCTCACTTTTGTGAGATACTGTACAAAGGAAAAGCTGCAATTCAAACTAACAACTGTTAGTATCAATGTTAATGTATTAAGAACCATGCAAAAAAGATGTCATGCTCAATTGTGACCCCATACAATTCTTGCCAGCTCAGTACTTAACCGCTTGCCGACCGCCTCACATACATTTACGTCAGCAAAAGGGCTCGTACAGGCAAAATCATGTTCCTGTACGTTCCCCTTTAAGAGGCGGCCTGTGGCTGCGCGCGCACGCGGCTAGCTCCGTGAGTCGGGTCACGGGTCCCGCGGACTCGATCGCCGCGGGCATACCCGCGATCGCCTCACGGAGAGGACGAACGGGGAGATGCCATTGTAAACAGCATCTCCCCGTTCTGCCTAGTGACAGTGTCACTCGATCTCTGCTCCCTGTCATCGGAGCAGAGATCAGTGACGTCACACTTACAGCCCATCCCCCTGACAGTTAGTAATCACTCCCTAGTACTGATTTAACCCCTCCCCGCCCCCTAGTGGTTAACCCCTTCACTGCCAGTGTCATTTATACAGGAATCAATGCATTTTTATAGCACTGATTGCTGTATAAATGACAATGGTCCCAAAAATGTGTCAAAAATGTCCGATGTGTCCGCCATAATGTTGCAGTCACGATAAAAATCGCTGCCATTTAAAAAAAAAAAAAAAATTTAATAAAAATGGCAAAAAACTATCCCCTATTTTGTAAACGCTATAACTTTTGCGTAAACCGATCAATAATCGCTTATTGCGATTTTTTTTTACCAAAAATATGTAGAAGAATACGTATCGGCCTAAACTGAGGTAAAAAAATGTTTTTTTTATATATTTTTGGGGGATATTTATTATAGCAAAAAGTAAAAAAATAATGCGTTTTTTTCAAAATTGTCGCTCTATTTTTGTTTATAGCGCAAAAAATAAAAACCACAGAGGTGATCAAATACCACCAAAAGAAAGCTCTATTTGTGGGAAAAAAAGGACGTCAATTTTGTTTGGGTGCAACGTCGCACGACCGCGCAATTGTCAGTTAAAATGACGCAGTGCCGAATCGCAAAAAGTGCTCTGGTCAGGAAGGGGGTAAATTCTTCCGGGGCTGAAGTGGTTAAAGACCAACTTCAGCCAGTTGTGTTCTATGGGGAAGAGTTAGGGCCTTTAGCTGGTTTTTATTGGAATCTGTGCCTCTATACTTGTGATGAAAAATGAAAAAATTCTGCAAATACAGCAATAGGGATGCTCAAACTCCAACGCAATTCACTAAATAAATGACAACCACCACCAGTTCCTAGTCTATCCCCTTGAGATAGCTGTCCTATGATGAAATGTGTTGATGGTAGAGTCGATCAGTGTCTAACAATGTGTGGAGAGCCTGGGTTTTTGGGAGAGCCAGGAATGGTGTTATATTACAGATAGCCAGACAATCACAGCAAATTGGCAGAGGCCTGTGTTTTCTCCCTGTGACCATGCTGCTGCTGATTTTAGGTGATCTACTTTGCACAAGTGTTTTTTTGTAAGTGCAATCTTACTTTTAAAATAAAATCTTTTTCAAACTATATTACCCTTTGTGCATTTCTACTCTATTTTTGGTACCCGCCACTTATGCACCTATAATTCTTACGGATCTTGAGAGACAGTTAGAAGACTGCAGCCCAAGGATCAGCAATGATCTAATTAGAGAGTGTTCATCTGAGTCACAAGTGCTTTATGCCCATCTTAAAAAAGAAAGGCACAATGGGAGGGTTAATAAATTTCCAATCTGAGGTGGAGGTACTCACACTATCGCAGTCCCATCATAAGTCGCTGATTACCGCCATTCGTAGCATAAAAATGAAAAATTCTAGTATATATACCATAGTTTGTAGGCTCTATAACTTCCACGCAAATCAATCAATATACAATTATTGGGATTTTTTTTTATCAAAGACATGTAACACAATACATTTTGGCTAAATGTATGAAGAAATTAGATTTTTTAATTTTTTTTATTGGATATATTTTGTAGCAGAAAGTAAACAATATTTTTTCCAAATTTTTGGGGTTTTTTTTCGTTTACATCGCAAAAAAACCCCAAAAAACCCAGTGGTGCTCAAATACTACCAAAATAACGCTCTATTTGTGTGAAAATAATTCTATAAATTTCGTTTGGGTACAGTTTTGCATGACTGCACAATTACCAGTTAAATTAGCACATTGCTAAATAGCAAAAAATAGCCTGGTCATGAAGGGGGTGAACTCTTCCAGAGGTCAAGTGGTTAATGCTATATTTGTGTTGGTATACTTTGGTGCTGAACATTCATAAGTGCTTTTGAATACATCCGCTATTTGTGGGCTAGTTCAGGGTAAGTATGCAATGGGGATTTATAATTTTTCCAATAGATTTATTTCACCTCAAAGTTTCCAGTTTCACTCTTGTAAAATTTTGCCAGTGTATGACACCAATACACTGGCCATTTTGCCATTTTACTCTTGTAAAATTACACCAGCCTGCTGGCTCCTGGGAGACACCTGCTGGTGGACACTGGAGCTGCAGCAAACAGCCCAGAGCAGGATAGTGCAGCATAGTGCCACCAGCAGGTGAGCTTAATCCTAACAGATTCCCCCCTTAAGGAGCTGCCTCTGGATGCTCCATAGGGCCCCACCACCAGGGTCTGCAAGCTGACTGGGCACTCCACTGTCCACGTCTGAAGGCCTGGTGAGAACCCTGCCGCCGGAGTCCCAATCCTGGCTGGGTTCTCTGCTGGTCAGATCCCCAATGAGGCACAACACCAAAATCTTATTCTCAAAAGCAGCCTGTGTCCCAATACTGGGACACCAAAGGACACCTGACTGCCCAATGCCAGAGTCCCTCGTCCGTGCAGGTACCCTGATGCCAGGGCATTCCTTCACAACTGGACCCTCTCTCCCTCTGTTGCTAGAGGCTGCTCTGCACTGTACCTGTCCCTCGGGTCTACCCAGCGCATAGGTTACCCCACTCAGATCCCCAAATGCACCAGGGATCGCAGAGATGACCCCTGGGGCAGGCCAAAGCTTAAATGGAACACTGTCCTTTCCCATGGGACCTCTACTACCGGGGCTGTAACAGCAGATGTGGCTCTCAAGTTTAAAGTGGAGATCTGGATCTCCTGGCTTTGGCACAACAGGATCCTCTGGCTGCAAAAATAACTCAGGATGAGCAAATGTAGGGATCTTAACCCACCCAGACAACCCCTTTAGGCCACATAACACTGGAATTTTAGAAGCCTCAGACACATCAGTGGGTGGGAGTTTAACCCGGTCAGAGTCCAGCTTAACAGCAAGTAGGGATTTGGCATAGTCCAGACGGGCGCCAACCCTGGAATACGCATAGTCCAGAGGGGCAGCAGCCCCGGAATCAGCATCGTCCAGATGGGCAGCAGCCCGGGAACCAGCATAGTCCAGCGGGGCAGCGGCAGCCTGGGAACCTTCTGTGGCAAGCTTGGCAACAGACAGCAGCATAGAAAAGGAATGGACCCCATCAGGAGGCAGCATCAGCATGGAGGAGGCATGGACCCCATCAGCAGGCGACATCAGCATGGAGGAGGCATGCACATCATCTCTCTCTCTCTCTCTCTCCTTCAGAAGGCATACGCCCAAAGCTGTATCCTGGCCTAGGCCGACAAGGCCCAGGCCTAGGGCAGCACTTTGCAGGGGGGCAGCAGAGAAAGAGTCCCCGCCGGCTTGCGCTACACTATTAGTGTAGTGCCAGTCTTATGGGGCGGACTGGTCTGAGTGGCAAATTAGTCTAGCTCTCCCATAAAGTGGCCACACTGCTTCCAGTATGCGGGCGGCCGGCATTGCGCAACTGGGGGGGGTGCGCTTCTAATTTTGACTGTCCTATAATCCTGGACCACAAACCTTCCTCACTGTGCTAGGTTTTCTGCTGCACCATTGGCATGGTTATATCTTCTTAGTCCTCTCCATAGAATTAATCAGAAATTTGTGCTTAAAGTAGAACTATAGGCAACACTTTTTTTTCCCCATTTTATAAAGAGTAAGGGCTCTTTCACACGGGGCGGATCAGTCATGATCCGCCCCGTGAACATCCGCTTGCTCAGCGGGGATAGCTCCGCCGATCCCCGCTGAGCAGGAAGATGACAGGTGCATCGCTGCACACTGTGCAGCGACGGACCTGTCAGAGCGCCGCTCTCCCCTATGGGGGGATCGGATGATGACGGTCCGTAGTGTCCGTCGTCATCCGATCCGATCCGAAAACGGATGGAAAAGTAGGTTTTTCCTCCGTTACACTTTTCGGACCGGAGCGGGTCGGATGTCAGCGGACATGTCACCGCTGACATCCGACGCTCCATAGGGATACATGTATGTCCGTTTTTCATCCGAAAACGGAAGGGTGAAAAACGGACATACGGATCCCTCGTGTGAAAGAGGCCTTAGGGAGGGTTATAGCCCCTGTCAGTTTATTTTTTACCATCCCATTGCAGAGATTTCCCTTCACCTCCTGCCCCATAGCCAAACAGGAAGTGAGAGCAAATCTATGCAAATTAAGGGAATCCATTGCTCTCCCCCCAGGCCCTCAGAACTAGTGTCCCCACTCAAAAATTTAAGGGCAGGTCTTAAACAGTAAGGGGTGATGCCTTGACAGGAAGGGGCGGGTCATATTTAAATTAGGGGCTGCACAAATTTAGTCAGGCCTAGGGCAGCACAAAACCTAAATACACTACTGCATACACCAATGACATTGCTGCATGCACAAGCTTAGGAGATATTCACAGTACCTACAGGTAAGCCTTATTATAGGTGTAACGTACCTGGGATGTGAGCCTGACGTGTGGAGGAGACCTCCCGTACCACCCTGGCTCGGAGACCACTGGAGTGGGAACAGTGGCGGTAAGAGCACAGTGAGTAAAGGTGCCTGAGTCCTTACTGCTTGAAGTGGCCGCGGATGCAGGTCAGCAGATGCAAGTTTGCAGAGCAGCGGATGTAGGTCAGCAGATGCTAGTTTGCAGAGCAGCAGATGCAGGTCAGCAGGTGCAGGTTTGCAGAGCAGCGGATGCAGGTCAGCAGATGCGGGTTTGCAGAGCAGCAGATGCAGGTCAGCAGGCAGAAGCGGAGTCAGACGAGCCGGGTCATACACATCAGGGAATACAGCAGAAACGGCAAGCAGAGAATAATCAGAGTCCAGGCTGGGTCTTGGCAACAGGCAATCAGGCAGGTAACAGAGCTGGGTCAAACTAGCCGAGGTCAGGATTGGAGACATAAGCAGGGTCAGGAAGCCGGGTCAGAATACAGGAACAGGGTACTGGTACAATCAGGAACACAGAGAACGGAAGCAGATCAAACTGCAAGAGGCAGCGCTACTGAGCATCTTTTAAAGGCCACTGGGCGCCAAAGCGCGTCTTAACGAACGCGCATGCGCACGTTCGTACGAGCGGTCCGTGACTCGCGCATGCGCATAGGCGCACGTCTTCTGGAACGGGACATACGTTCGTGACAATAGGCTTACTTGTAGCCTTATTATAGGCTCACCTGTTGATACAAGTAAAAATTAAACTTTAGTTCCACTTTACGTTGTTTTGCCTGCAATACCAGATATGACCACAAGATGGAGGTGGTGGTAAATGTGTAGTTTTGCAGAAACTATAATCTGTTCACCTTTAACAAAAATTCTCATCATTCTTCAGTCTAAGGAAAAAAAAGAGGTGCATCCTGGGAGCTCAGACTCAGACTGCTGCACATCCACTCGAGTACAGCAATAGTGGGAAGGACAATCTCAGCCTGGGCTCCCACCAGGCCACGCTACAAACGCATTTCGCTCCGCACCCCAGAGCTTTTTCATGGGGATGGAGAACTCATGTGCATTGGCGAGTATAAGAGCATCATCGATATTCACTGGTAAGTGCTGGCGGGTGTGTGTAATTGATCGTCTTAGGCTGTAAGTTGGGGATGAGGGAGAGAAATGTGAAGGAGGGGAAAAGGGAAAGAGAACAAAGAGATAAAAGAATGTACATGGGATATGAAAGTGAAAGGAAACAGGAAATGGTGACATAGACAGTATGGGTGGTGTGATGCTGGAAGTGGTACCGATATGTACAGAAATTAAAAAATATGGATAAAAGTGAAAAGGGGAATAAAAATAAAGTAGAAAAATGGAAATGCAAATGAAATTAAAAATAAATGTAAAAATATGTATAAATAACTGAAAATGAAAGTGCAAGTAAAAGTAAAAATAAAGATGAAAATAAAAATAATATAAAGTAAATGAAATTAAAAAATAAAGAATAAAAAATAAAAAGTGAATGGAGTGAAAAATAATGAATGAAGGAAATAATGAAAGTAAAATAGAGTGAAAAAAATAAAATGAATGAAAGTAAAAATGAAAAAAATAAAAATAAAATAGTAATGATGAAGGTGTGGTCCATAGTGGTATTAGGGCCCTATTCTGCGGTGCAGTAAAGAAGTGCATGATGGGGTATGATCTACAGGAAGTGGTGGAAGCAGAAAATTCAATGCTGTCATGGATGAGGTAAGTGAGAGATAAACAAATTGGGATGGCTTGGGCAGAAAAGACATTACAATAGGCTTCTATTTATTATGAAAAATTAAGTTCTGCCTGGAAAGATGAACTTAGCTTTTAAGGTTGGTTCACACTTATAGATGTGACCAAGTGTGGGTCATAGCGTCATTTGTGGGGCAGTCAATTCACTTTATTTGCAATGTTTTTTATTAAGTTTTCTATGAACAAATAAGGCACATTTAAAATAGATACAAAAGTACAATAAACCATCAACTTGTCACAGTGCTAAACAAGTGAGTCAGAGCAAAACAAAATACAAACATATTAATAGTCCATGAGTGCTGCATATACAGCCATTGTTGAGGTCCCTCCCGAGGGTCTATTATCTCCTAAATTGTGCTAAAACTCAGTGGAATATCAAAGTTTTCCACAGATATTACAGAGTCGCAAACAACCATATGTAGCGCCCCCCTGGGGCTACTGGGAGCAAGGAGGTACCTCCAGAGACAGGGGGCAAGCTTACATTCACCCCAGGGCTAAATCCATGGCTATAATGGGAAATTAGAACAGAATGTGGGTGCCAGTCACTTTATATATTTGCAATGTTTTAATAAGGTACTTGCATCTCTTGCATCCTCCAAATGAGTTACCAGGCCCTCCTAAGAGACGAGCCTTCATCCTGGCTCTCTCCAGCAAGGTTCCTCTCCTGGATCTCCTCAGGTTGGCTTGGCTTCTTGCACACAGGCAAGACAGTCTAAGGACCACCACAGGATTAGTAGGCCCCAGACAGGCTTCTGGGCCTACTTGCAGAACTTGAAGCAACACATCCTTAGGCCAGGAGGCCCCCGAGGTAATAGAACACATGAGAGCACATGGCTCTGCCCAATAAATACCCCCTTCCCAGAATGCACAGTGGCCAGGAACCTCCTACTGGGCTGTTCTGGGAAAAGAAAAATTATTAAATAGCTCAACCTAGTTGTAATTCTCATACTGCCCTGTGGTACCAGTGACGCCTACTGGCAACAGTGAGAAATGCACAACTCAGATAAGTTTAGAGAAGAAACAAATAAACTATACAAACAAATCTGAGCTGTTTACAGCTCAGCCAAAAACTAAATTTACACTATAGCCCCAATTTTAGGAACAGGGGGCTACAAATTCCCCCCACTAATGGAGACAATGCCCTTAGCTTCTATAAGGAAAAAAAATAACTCTCAAGCCTAAAAGTAGGTATCTGAACCAAAAAAAGACTTGGATGGGAAGGGTAAGGCAGTAAGAGAAGAAGGTTACAGTTTCAAACATCAATCAACAGTATATTCACATCAAACATGTTACAGGAACCTCACTATCTATCTAACTGCCCCCACTCTAGCAGCTTGATAGGAGATCCTGAAAAAGAGGATTACACACACAGAAACACATAACAGTATCACTGATCAACTGGGAGCAAAGCCTCACTCCCAGGAGAGTGAAACTTTCTTCCACATTTTAAATGCAAAGCAAACTAGAATGTAACTTAAAAGTCCATCCCTTTAAGTAACTTAGCCACCATCTTGCGGCAGAAATCAGTATGACAAAAGTCCTTAGTGGCAAAGTATGAAATTACTGTACACATGTAGAAAATCTTGACCATAAAGTTCTCTAAACCTAGAACTATCTGGCTATGTACCCCATAGTCCATTTGGAGTAAAGAACTTTTCTCAGTCTTTGTTCAAAGGGCTGAAGACTCTTCTCTGAGTTTTAAACAGGAACAAACTGTTGCTTTAGAGCAGAGACTGATATATTCCAGCTGAACTATGACAGACCCTTTAAATGGATACCAGAGAAATGAGGATCTGGCAAAGTAACTGGCTTCCCTTGTTTATCCACATTAGTAACATAGTAAACAACATCTTCTTTTCCAGGTCTGCAGATGACCACTTTGTCAGAGTAGATATGACGGTCATAGTTCCATTGAAGCATGCATCCGTCATAATGCTCATCCATGACAGATGAATAGCCAGCTTTTCTGAAAGGCTTTGGTTCAGACAGGTAGTCCCAGATAGCTTCACTGTACCACTCCTCTTGCTTTGCTTCAATTTCTTGCATAGTCTCTTAAGGAACATATGGAAATTCCAGGCCATATTCTGTTGCAACTCTTTTGTTGAGCACTCTTCGTAAGCGAGCAAGCTTTGGCAAGGCTCTGGTATTCCCCAATCCAGGAAGCACACATGGATTCAGAGACTTTTGCACCATGGGTTTAGCAGACAACTTTTTTGTTTCAGCTGGACTGATAACTTTAGGCAGTGGCTCACTATTAACACTTGGCCTTTCCATACTAATTGATGTCTCTCCAAAGTCTAAAGCTGCCCAATCTGGGAAAGTGAAGGTAGAAGCAACATCCTATCTCACAAGAACTATTGTGGACTACACAATAGTTCTTGTGACATAGATTCAAACAGTTCATCATCACCAGAAAAATCAGACAAGGAATCCAGCTCAGAATACCTTAATTATTCTGCTGTCCTATATTTACACATTGACCCCACTGAAATGCTTGTCCCAGATTTCTCACCAGTTCCTGATAAGGATATCCCAGGAGTGACACCTTCCTCGGGTTCCGGTTCTGGTGGTCTCTGGGGTAGGCCTCGGCCGCGGGATGCCTTTACATAGCCCACCTTCTTCTAGACAGGTGCAGCGGGCACAATCAACTCTGTAGGCACGGGGCAGCATGGTAGGGTGTTCCACAGCAAACAGGTACTCCCCGCAGTGCAGGCAACGAACAAACAGACGGAGATGTACAGCCAGTCCTCCACACATGTGGCATAACATACCCAGCATTTCATGGTCTCCAACAGTATACAGCACAAACCGACCACATGGCTTCTGACGGTGCCGACAGGAAACATCTTGGTCCCCACTGCAGTTTGCACAAGAGAAAATTCAGCCATGACTGGCCTGTGATCTTGGCTGTAGTAACAGCAAACTTTCTCTCTTCAGCGTCAGACACACACAGCGTCTCACGCGGCAGCAAGCAGTAACTCCTCCCACTTGCTCTTCTGATCACATAGTTCCTAGGCTTCTCTCACTCCACCCACAGCTCACGCAGTCAGAAATGTGATCTTGCAATTAACCCCTGTTTTCCTGGAGAAAGTGACAAAGTCCAGGAACCCCTCTTTAGCAGAGACTCTCGGGTTATTTCCCAGTGGATAGTGCAGCACTTTGGAAACAGTCTCAAGGGCTTTACTTGAGGTCACAGTTCACAATCCCCACGGTGCCATGACGAAATTCCTGAGTTGCAGTTGGTTGCTAGGGACAATAGCAAACTTGTTCCGCCAGGCCCCACGTCGGGCGCCAAAATGTAGCGCCCACCCTGGGGTCTACTGGGAGCAAGGAGGTACCTCCAGAGACAGGGGACAAGCTTACATTCACTCCAGGGCTGAGTCCATGACTATAATGGGAAGTTAGAACAGAATTTGGGTGGCAGTCACTTTATATATTTGCAATGCTTTACTAAGGAACTTGAAAGAAGTAGTAGGAGACAGGGTTAGGGGAGGTTTCAGATACCATTTGCAGATCACGTACAGACTCCTTGAATCCAAAGGTAAAACTGTTTTCTCTTTTAGCAGACCTTGACTACCTGGATAGGCCTTTCATACAGACCTTGCAGCTGGTAGATTTTCTGGACAAGCCTCTCTCACAGACTTAGCAACCAGTAGAACTCCTGGACAACCCTCTCTCACAGACTTAGCAGCCAGTAGCACTCTTGGCTAAGCCTCTCTCACAGACTTAGCAGCCAGGAGCTAGTTACCACAGTTTAGATTGTAGAATAGGATTCAGCTTCACAGTGTCAACTTTAAGCCATCCGGCAACACTGTAAGAGTAGTTTAAGGTATGGAAGCGTCCTCCAAATGAGTTACCAGGCCCTCCTGAGAGACCAGCCTTCATCCTGGCTCTCTCCAGCAAGGCTCCTCCCCTGGATCTCCTCAGCTTGGCTCGGCTTCTTCCACACAGGCAAGACAGCCTAAGGACCACCACAGGATTAGTAGGCCCCATTCAGGCTTCTGGGCCTACTTACAGAACTTGCAGCAACACATCCTCAGGCCAGAAGGGCCCCGAGGTAAGAGAAGACACAAGAGCACATGGCTCTGCCCAATAAATAACCCCTTCCCAGGATGCGCAGCGGCCAGGAACCTCCTACTGGACTGTTCTGGAAAAAGAATAATCATTAAATAGCTCAACCTAGTTGTAATTCTCATGTGGTACCAGTGAGAAATGCACAACTCAGTTAAAGTGGTTGTACAGCCTGTACAACCACTTTTACCTACAGGTAAGCCTATTTTAAGGCTTACCTGTAGGTGCTGGAAATATCTCCTAAACCGTCAATAAAGCTGTGCGCTGATGTCTACAGCGCATGCGCACTTTAGAAAGGGCAGATCATGCCGTTTCTAAAGGGGGTCATGCCGTAACTGGCGGCTCCTGCATGCATGCACAGGAGTGACTTCACGCGACTTCCGACCAGTCACAGAGCCGGAGGAAGGAAGAGGGGTGAAGATGGACGCTTGCTGCTAGTGGGGACAGCGGTGACATCGCAGGCTTTGTTTTCAGGTAAGTGACACATAATGGGCTACTATGCGGTGCAGGATCAAGCAATAGTGATACGCACCGCTATGAATATATTGTAAATGTTATCAATCTTCTTATGGGTTTCAGGGCTCACTCCACTGAACAGCCCAGTAGTGCCTATTGTGGGGATTTGATGAGGTTAACGCCAAGTTGGAGTGTTAGTAAAATTGTAATTGCGGATCCAAAATCTTTTGACTTTTGGGCACGTCCACCACACATGGTAGGCCAAGCCCTCCTGACCACAACCTCATAAGCAGAGGGGGAAGGTACCCGGGACCCACAAAGCTATTCTAGCGGGAACCCTGTACCATCACAGTAACACTTTGCAATGGCTATTAAGGAGGTGTTGACTAGACTTTTGGTGGCACTGTTATGGAAATGATTAAGAGCTCCAATCGAGCTCAAGGTCATCTGCTGCTGTCTCTAATTGAAAAGTGTGGATATGCATGCATATAAAAGTAAACACTCTGAGACACGCTCAGCACCGTTACTTCTTACACTTCTAATTTATTCAAGGCGATGCTAATGTTTTATACACACAAATACGTCATTGCTATGTTAGTCTAATAGGTACATCTCATTGGTTAAGATAAAAAAAGAAAATGGATAATCTTCATAACGAGGTCTGGCTGTCCTTGGTTTTATCTTCAGTTCCGCGTTCTTCTGATGTGTGGGATGTGTACCCGCCATCTTGAGAAAATATAGGAACAGAGCAAACCTGTATACTTATATAATGAGTAAGGAGAAAAATATGTATACACATAAGAAAATAGACACTTTCAGATTACTATTATTATTATTTACATCACATTCCTTCACAATCCCCCCTAAAATGACTATTTTCTCTTTTCTGTCCCTAATACTAAAGGTCCCACTTTGGCCTGGCCCTTCTCCTCAGCAACTATTTTAGGCTGTATATAGAATTGGGCAGCAACTGTTCACTTCCCTCCTCGATACAGCTGGAGAGGTGCAGTCAGGCGCTATCTATCCCTAAAACCCTATAGGATTGTGAGATTATGGACAGGGAGTGACTGTAGGGGAGTGAAGGGTTTGTCATCTTCCATCATAAGGAGGTCCTCTTCTTCTTGGTGGAGAAATGTAGGTGTGCTATTGTCTACAGCCTTGCTCATTAACTTTTTACAAAAGGTAGAATACAGCTTACAATCAGGGCTAAAATAACCAGGATTATTAATACCGTTACCCCTATCTGGACGAGCACCTTCTGCCACCCACTCATCCAGCTAAAGTATTGATCCCATGGGTCTGTGATACCTGAGTTCTTCAACTCCAATGACAGATCTTCTAATTTCTTTATAGCTAAAGTAACCTTACCATTTGGCCCAGTATTATCGGGAATGTATGTACAATAGGTTCCCGTTTTTCCCTATGATTTTACAAAACACCTCCTTTCCCAGATAGCACCATGTCTAAGGCCATCAGGTCCTGGAATGTCATGTAGGAAGTGGGGGCTAACTGGTCAGCAATTCGCTGGAGGGCATCTTTAGAGTAATTTACAAATCTCTGTTGGTTATAATATGTGTAGTGTCAGGTCACCTAGAGGCTGGGTGACAGATGCACACCGTTGAGATTAGGAGTGCACTACAAGGCAGTGGACCCTACGGCTGACTGCTGCGGCTTAAACCCTGGGAGGTTCAGGAATCAGGTCTACTGGATCACTGACACAGATCCCACTGGGAGCTAGAGCATAGATTCCCCAGGGCGCGGAGTCTAAGAGCCAGCAGGTGTTCACCAGAGCCTTTAATGGTAATGATGGACTGCGCTGCAGTCTGGCTCCAGGTCGCGGCCCCCAGGGTCTCACAGCTCACGCTCACGGTAGACTACAGGAGAAGAGGAAGGAGGCAGCAGGCTGGAACAACAAGGAAAGTAAGGGACAAGCCAAGGTCGGTAACAGGAATCAGATGTAGGAAACACAGCAAGTACACACAGAGGCTAACACACAGTGGTTGATCAGCACTGCTGGCTTGCAGTGCACAGGTTAATATAGGGTTCCCTGATAGGGCCTGTGGTGGGGCCATGCTTAGAGGAGAGGTTACAAAAGCAGTCAGGTGAGGGTCAGCTGCTCTCTAGAGATGAACACATGGAGACAGGTATGCTGATCGACAAACTCTATTGCATAACCATGACATGTAGTTAATCCAATCTACATTCTTGCTGACAGTTGTTATGGGGATCAAAGACTCAAAACCAGCTTTTACCTGATCCCTGGCTTTAAACTCATCAGGGACCCCCCTTGTAACCCCTATGACATGTATGTATACATGAGGATCAAAGCTTCCGGAGAGAGCTGCTCGCTTCCTCCTCTGACTGTGTGCTGGGTCAGTGTATGTATCAAGGGTATCTTTGGTTAGGATATGGGGCTTTCTATTTTCATCTTTTTTTTTGTCTAATGCACTCTGTGGTCGCCCAGTCTGGCCCTGTGTTCCAACCCACTGGCCCCCACAGAAACCACAACTCTGTCCCCAGTAACTGTCTGTGTGGCATACATATATGTCCTTACCGTCAGGGATATCACTGTACCAATGGCATCACCATGAAGGGTCAAACGGACAAGGTACTATGTCACAGTAATCTAAGGTAAAGGTGGTCACATGTGTACCTGAAGAGTTACACCAAAACGTAATTATGTTATCATTTTTGTGATGGCCACCTCCTGGGCCCCTCCCCCCTAGATCAAACAGAAAAAGGATATGCAGCGCCCGAAAACACGCTCTCCTGCAGTGGTAAGCGTGCATTCAGGTGTTCTTCCTGGCCAACTTGACTGAGGTGGCTGTGGTCAGCAAAACTTGGAATGGACCATCATAACTTGGCTCAAGTATCTCCAGACAGTAGTGGGTGTGTTCCTGTATCTAATTCAGGATCTGAATGGAAGAAAACATCTGGACATGCATTCAGGTTAATTCTCGTGATAATGTGGTTACATAATTAGTCAACACATCAGACTGTAACTGTAACTGTTGTGGAAAGTAACAACCAAGTCTGGGAGCTGAACCAAACAAAATTTCATAAGGGGATAGGGCATGTTTCCCCCTGGGGTGTGTCTGACACTGAACAGGGCAATGGGCCAACTCATGTTAGTCTATTGGGCCATCTTTAACATCCTGTTTTTAGTGTCCCATTCATCCTTTCTACCTTCCCGCTACTTTGAGGGTGGTATGGGGTGTGTAGTGCCAACTGAACCCCCAGTGCTGCCCAACTCTCTTTAGTAAGGGTTGCTGTTAAGGCTGGTCCCTGATCTCTCAATATCACCTCTGGGACCCCAAATCTACATACTATCTCACTTAGTAGTTTCTTAGCTGTGGTCCTGGCAGTCGTGACCACTTCCACTAGGGCGTATTCGAATCTGCCACTTCTTGGCACTTGAGAATGATCAATTTGCATCCTCTGGAATGGGGTATAGGGCTTTTGCCAGGTGCTTCTTCTGTGTTTTTTTTTCTGTGCGTCCTGGGTTACATTTGGTGTAGATAATGCATGATCTGCAGAAGTTGTCGGTCAGTGGAGTAACTCTTGGTGCAACACTTGTTGATAAGAGAGTTCATAAAAGTCTTTGTCAAGTGGGCAGCTCCATGTGCCCATTGCACCACGGCTGGGTACATACTCCTGGGTAGACAAGGCTTCTTGTTGCACTCGAATAGTCCATTTCTGAGAGTTGCTCCTCTCCGTTTCCAGCTTTCCTTCTTATCCGGACTTGCTGTTTCCTGTAGTTCTTTTAGATAAACTCTGTCCACTGGGAAAGTCTGTAAGGTAAGCACAGGGTGGTCTTCTTCTACCACCCTGCTGTCCACTTCCCGTGGACCACCAGCAGTCTGTTTGGCAGCTGAATTGGCTAGATGATTGCCTCAAGCTTCCTTTGAGTTCATTTTGTCGTGTGCTTTACTCAGAATAGTCACTTGGGTTGGGAGAAGCAAGGCATCAATTTTTCACAGGTGTTCCTGCAGCCGTCAGGAATCCTCTGTCCTAGATAACACCATTATCATGGGCAATGCTGAAAGCATATCTTGAGTCCATATGAATGTTGGCTCCTCCTCCTTTCCCCCCTCGAGAAGTGGAAGAAGGGTGGTAGGGTTCAGTGTTTGACAACTTAATAGAGTAATGCTGTCCAGTAGGAGGGAACACAGGAGTCTCAAGTGTCTGGTAGTGGACAAGTGTTTCGGCTGGATCTTGGTTGAATATGGCAACAACGTCATGGGGAGCAAGCAGAACGAGGCAGTGTCCGAGGACCAAGTTCAAAGTTTTGTCAAGCAAGGCTTGTGTAGCAAAGCCAGCTCACAGACACAATAGGGCTCCTCTTACTACCGCATCCAGGCAACAGGAATAATATCCTATGGGGCGTAGGCTGATGCCGTGTGATTGGGTGAGTACACCTGCAGCATGTCCCAGACGTTCGGATACAAAGAGCTTGAGCGTTTTGTCATAGGCTGGGAGCCCTAGCACCAGAGGTGGCGCACTTAAGGGCCTCAAACTTAGATATTTCTTCAGGAGACATCTGGAAGGGTCTGATTGCAGAGCATCAGTAGGAAGGCTTCTGGAATCCATGCTCCACACTAGGAAATTAGTCCAAGGAAGGCATGAAGGGATTTCTGGCCTTGTGGCAGTGGGATATCAGAGATTACTTGCACCCTGTCTTCAGTGGGGTGTCTTGTCCCATGGGACAAACAGTGTCCAAGGAAAATGACAGGTGTTGAGCACCACTGCAATTTGGGCTTTGAGACTTTGCAGCCCTGGTTGGCAAGATAGCACAACAGGCTTTCTGAGGTGACTTCAACAGGGGGTAAGTCAGCTGCACAAAGGAGAAGGTCATCAACACGTTGGAAGAGAATCACTTCCGGGTGTTCCTCTTGTCATGTGTCAAGGATGATAGCCATAGCTTTTGCAAACTGGCTTGGAAAGTTCTGTGCCCCTTGCGGCACAACTGTTTAGGTATATTGCTGTTTCTTTCCGTGGATGAATGCAAAAAGGTACCAGCAGGAGGGGTGAGGGTGGACACTGAAGAAAGCGTTTGTAAGGTCCACCTCTGTGAGGTATTTTGCAGTCAAAGGCATCCACAGCAGGTACCTGGTTCTCTTTTAGGATTCTCTTCTTGGGGTTATTGTGGTTTCCGGGGCAATGATGCGCCCTCTTTTAGCTTGACTGAAACTGGTGGCACCTTTAAGTGACCGTTGTCTTCCGGTCCTGTGGACCTTAGGCATGCAGGGATTCTGTCAAGTACTTTCTGCAGTATTGAGCTTGAAGTTTTTGCTTCATTAAGTGTCATCAGGAGAGGCAGAGAACACAAAGCAGATGAGTCTTCTAAAGATAGGGGAGTATGTAACTTCATCCCCCCTTCAGGCGTGTCCTGATTGAGGCCTGTAGTCTGGACAACACATCAGCTCCTAGTAGATTCAAGGGACATGTAGAGGACACCACAAATCTGGCAAGCAAATCAGGAAATGTCCCCACTTGGAGTGGCTCTACAAATGGACTGGAGCGGAGCACCCCATCCACTCTCACGCAGGAAACGTGTGTGTCTCTTTTCATAGAGGGAGAAACTCAGATCATCAAAGGCCTGTACGAGTTTAGTATGATACTTCTTCAGACTCCCCTTTATCTTGGGTAATATCTTGGATTGTGGTCTTCTGATCCGTCAACTTCTCCTTTGCCCAGTCGTGGAGTTGTGCACAGAACTCCACGCCTGAGGTGTAGGAAGTGGCACTTGTCAGGCTGGCATCATTGAAGGCCGTCTGCATGACTGGCCAAAAGACATGTCCTGCTTTGATTCGGCATAGGCTGATCAAGTCTCTCCAGGCAGCTGAGTAAGTTTCTTGTATCTGCACTATCCTGTGGTAGAAGGGAATTGGCTGCTTCTCTGGGTCAGGCAGACTTGTCACTAAGGCCGCTGCTTGTGATAGAGTAAAAGCGACATACATCACTGGTGCCCCTTCTGGTAACCGAGACTGTTGTTGGGGCGGGGGTTGGCAAGAGGCACCGTTCCTTACGGTTGCCAGCATGTGTTTGAGATCCTCTCGGAACTGAGAGTCTGGAGCCGGATTGGGGGTTAAATCAGTGGGTGGCTTTGCTGCCTGCTGTTGGGCTTCCCACTCAGATGCTTCTTCATCATTAACATATCCGGCCTGGGAATGTGATGCTCCCGTATTGGGGAAGACAGGTGTGTGGTATGAACCATCTTGGTTTAAAACAGGGAGGGCTGGGTACAGGCTGTTTAAGCTTACTGGGTGTACCAAGATGGCCGCCGGCAGGAAGTGCACTGGACTGGGTAGAAAGTGAAGGCATGGGTGCACTAAGATGGCCGCCGGGCTGAGTTGTCACAGTGGGTTGTGCTTGGGTGGTGAGAAAGGAGTGGTTGTTAGACAGAGGGCAGTGCTGTCCCTCCCCTCCTTTGTTTCAAGTTCCAACATATCATCAGCTCTGTGATACACATACATAATACAATCGCCATCTTTCTTGATTTCCTTTATCCAATTTTCTTTATCACACAGGATTTTTCTCCCTGTTTCTTCAGCAACATAACTTTCGCCACTTCTTTCAACTTTGTTAACTATTTCAACATCTTATCTCCTCTTCACTATCACATTCTTTTCTCTCTCTGTTTCTCGGCTAACGGCTTGAGAGGAGACTACATACAACCAAGGGGTTAATATTCTTTCTCAGTGTTCTTATCAACAAATTCCTTGCGTGGGAGTACATAAGACTGCGCTCCTAGCTTCTACTGTTTGCTATAACCCTGTAATGTACGGTTAATCTCAGAACAAGAACAAACACGTCAGGGGTAGTGAGGAGCGACGGCCCGCGACCCAACAGATCCCCCGGGCAGCCCCCCCTCCGACCTTAACCAGTCCCCAACCCCCCTCGTGTATAGCAAACAGTAAACCACAAATACACTCACGACAGGACATTACACCTGCCACTCTTCGAACTGCAAAATTTCAGCAGGCTAAGATAACCCCAGGGGCAGACAACTCCCCTTAAACCCAGTTAAAGGCCGTCATTACAGTTACTCCCAGAGGCCGACAGCACATCTGGGGGTGATACATCTGTAATGCTTTCAGACTGCAACGCCAGCAGCTGAGATAACCCTCAAAGATTCGACGAACCCAGAGTAACCCGTCCCATAACCGACTACCACAATAACCCATCTCACTCCAGAGGCCGACAGCACATCTGGAGATGATAACACACATGTAGCACTTTTAGACTGCTGAGTTTCGTAGCCCAAAGAATGGCAGACAGTGAACAAATACAGTCAGCAGAAACCCATTGACAGGTTTGTTAAAACAACCTCAGGCGAGGAAATACCTGCCTCTAAGACAGTCTCAGAATACCGACAGAATCCAGCGGTCAACCGAAATATAAGAAAGTCGTACAGTGGTAAGAATATAAATCAAACCTACCGGTACTGTTAGGGCTGCGCAAACCCCACTCTTATCAATCAATTAACGCCCGAATGCTTGTCGCGGTATAGCTTCGACTGTAGCCTGAGGTCCCGGGTTTCGGCACCATCTGTTATGGAAATGATTAAGAGCTCCAATCGAGCCCAAGGTTATCTGCTGCTGTCTCTAATTGAAAAGTGTGGATATGCATGCATATAAAATTAAACACTCTGAGACACGCTCAGCACCGTTACTTCTTACATTTCTAATTTATTCAAGGCGGTGCTAATGTTTTATACACACAAATACATCATTGCTATGTTAGTCTTATAGGTACATCTCATTGGTTAAGATAAAAAAAGAAAATGGAGAATCTTCATAACGAGGTCTGGCTGTCCTTGGTTTTATCTTCAGTTCCGCGTTCTTCTGATGTGTGGGATGCAGGGGGTACCCGCCATCTTGAGAAAATATAGGAACAGAGCAAACCTGTATACTTATATAATGAGTAAGGAGAAAAATATGTATACACATAAGAAAATAGACATTTTCAGATTACTATTATTATTATTCACATCACATTCCTTCACAGCACCAACTTATGCCAGTCTGACAAGTCAAGCGTTTCCCCGATGTCCTTTTTGGTCATATAGGGCAGCTCAATGTCTTGGGAGGTAAGCATGTAAATTTTTTTAAATATATAACCGTAATGTTTGCATGGGTACTCCATAGTAGTGGCAGAGAAGAGATCAGGTCCTTTTCAGAGATGTTAGGAAATGGGCTATTTGAGTGTAATGATAAGTCTCAGTGCGCCATATATCAAATTGAATGAATTGCAGAGGCAATATTCCTCGGTGGTCACAGAAGTCCGCTATGTGCAAAAGTTCCTTATTTGTCCACCAGGAGAAATCATGGGGGGCGAGGCCCGGGGTAAAGTCTGGGTTGTTAAGTCATGGAGCCATTGGGGTATGAATAGATTTAAATTTATATCTGTTTGTCACTCTATTCCACAAATCGAGTGAAAAGGAGAGAGGGTGGGACATAATGCCATAGGCCTGTCTTTGACCTTTTGGCACAATAAATGGCTAACTGGTGTCGAGTGGAGGATAGAGGATTGCAACTGCATCCATATAGGGCGTTGAGCCTCAATATGGAGTCTGATTAGTTGTGTGGGTTGAAAATACTTGACCAAGTCGGCTACCCCCAGTCACGCCTTAATTTTGGGGCTATAGTGTGTACACCTATTCACTGTAGGTAGTCAATTCATTTCAATGGGCTGCCATATGCATGAGAAATGCAGAAAATAAATCCCTGACTTCTTTGCAACAAGTCTTCTTACTCCAATTCTGAGCATCGTATTTCAGACTCACATTAAATGACCTAAAAGTCAACACTGATGATAAAACTCAGGAAAAGTCGAAAAAGCCAATTTCGCTGAGATAAAGCAGAGAATCCTGCACACTGTAATGCTAATACTACAGTGCTGACTCCTGACACTAATTTAAAATTATATTACACAAGCTAATGAAATGAGTGTCAACGGTGGGCCCGGTATGGCCGTCTCTGGAGTAAAGGCATGCCAGGGCTATAAATCAGGCTGGCGTAATATAATCTGATTACCTATTAATTCTATGTACCGGATCAATCAGCTTTCTGGGAATATGGTTTCAATCAAAACGCAGGTCTTCCATGTACATAAACAATCATCCCTCGTAAATGGCAGTGGAACAATAAGCACCTTACTGAATCGATCTACAGACCTGTAAAGGGACACTTACTGTATCTGCTTCAAAGCCACAAATATAATTAAAGGGGAATGCTAACTTACCCCATATCAATCAATATGGGAATGACACAACTTCACATGGCAACCAGGAGCATCGACTTCACTGTACCTAAAATGCAAGTAGTTACCATTTTGTACGTCCTGAGGACCCAAATGAATGCAGGTTTGTATTAATTAATAAATCATTACATTTATTTTTTCTAAAGGCAAGTAGTATAAGCACTGGAATTAGTCCTAGTATCCTTTTAAAATCTCCTGCACAGCAGAGCTTATCACTAGGAGCCAATCCGTTGTGTAACATGGGGCATGATGACAGGAGAAAAGAGCAGAGTGACAGAGGGATGAGCTCATCAGTCTGCTGCTTCTCCTTCACAATCCATTCACAGGCTAGGGGAAGGACAAGACCTGTAAATGTTACTTAACGATAGCAGGAAAAAAAACAGGTCTCCTGCCCTGCGAGAGAGGAATGTGCTAAATGGCAGAGCTCTGTAAATCTTAGGACTGGATGAATGGAAATAGAAATCTCTTGGCAGGTAGAACAGCTTCCGTTTACTGTATGTATTTCATATGTGTGTGTTCACCTAGAGTTCAGACTTAAAAGGAGTATATACTGTATTACGTTAAAGCCATTTTTGATGTGACTTTAAAATTTGTACATCGATGTAATTCCCAACTCTGCTAAAAAATTGTAAAAGATTTCTCCTCCGGACAAGTTCTGCATTGCAGGTTTATGTGACAGAAGCACCGCAATAGCAATAGTTTGGAGTTCACACAGCTTAAAAATTTCCCATCTTCTTCTCTATACACTGTCATATATCTCACTAAGTGGCCTCACCAAGTTTTATGGCTAATTGTTTTTAACTGTCCACACACATATTGTTCGGGGAATGCGGCAATGGCAGATGGGAATTTGCTTCTAGCAGGGGAAGTACCAAGAAACATTTCAGTACAATGCATTCGTATGCTGTTTTTTCTACCATTACAAGTCCTAATACACTATGCAATTCTCTGTATAATGCTCTCATTTTTGTTGCCATGTGGAATAAAGATCTAAGCGCTGCTTATGGTTGCTGTGTTTTCTGTAGGTGTTCAATAATGAGGGTTGTAGAAGAAAAAAAAATCTGCAAATCAGGAAAATGGAAAGCATATAAAAGAGAGGTAGTGTTTAACCATTTGCCTACTGGGCACTTTCAACCCCTTCCTGCCCAGGCCAATTTTCAGCTTTCAGTGCTGTTGCACTTTGAATTGTGTGGTCATGCAATGCTGTACCCAAACTAAATTGTTATCATTTTTTTGAGACAGATAGAGTTTCCCTTTGGTGGTATTTAATCACCACTGGGTTTTTTATTTTTTGCTAAACAAACAAAAAAATCTCCCCAAAACTTTGAAAAAAAAAGTTTCTGTTTCTGCTTCTAGTTTCTGTTATTACATTTTGTAAATAAGTATTTTTTCTCCTTCACTGATGAGGCTGCACTGATGAGCACTGATGAGGTGGCACTAATGGGTACTGATGAGGCTGCACTCATGAGCACTAATGAGGCAGCACTGATGAGGAGGCACTAATATGCAGCACTGATGGGCACTGATAGGTGGCGCTGATATGTAGCATCGATGGGCACTGATAGGCAGCACTTATGGGCACTGATAGGCAGCACTGATTGGGGGCACTGATAGGCACTGATAGGTGGCACTGATGGGCACTGATAGGTGGCACTTATGAGGAGGCACTGATGGGCACTGACAGGCATCACCGATGGGCACTGAAAGGCAGCACTCACAGGCATCACTGATGGGCACTGATTGGCATCACTGGTGGGTACTGACAGGCATCACTGGTGGACACTGACAGGCATCACTGATGGGCACTGAAGGGCAGCACTGATGGGGCTGCACTGATCATCAGGGCACTGATGATCAGTGCCCTGATGGTCAGTTCAGATGTCTCCGCTGAGGAATGCCGCTTACCAGCTCTCCTCTCTTCACGTGCTGTCAGTGTGAGGAAAGGAATGCCAATAACCAGTGATCCTGACTGTCTTCCAGATCCTGTGCTGAGTGATTGCCCTTCTAGAAATCACAGGGGGTCACCTGCTCTGTATAAGCATCATTCAGAGAACATCTTGCTTTTTTTCTCAATGAATAAAAGTTATTCTCTGATTGGACAAGGTGGAGATCATGATGTCAGAAGCTAATCAAGATTGCAGAATGGCTTTTTGGAATGTGGGAGGAAACCCATAGAAACATAGAAACTCCACACAGTGCCATGGTTGGAAATCATACTGAGGACCCTAGTGCTGTAAGGCAGGAGTGCTAACCATTAAGCCAAAGGTATTAAATATTTATTTGCAAAACAAAGATTGTATGCATAATAAAAAATAAGATGTAAAACAATGGTAATGTAAACTTCAAAAACAAACAACTAAAATAAAATTGTCCTAAAATCATTATAATCTCAGTTGAAGATTAGCCAGCAGCACTTTGAAATGATAAAAATAACCCGTTATAACTAACATTACTCAAAAGAGAAGTCCAAAATATTTTTCCTTCAAGCAAATCTTGTCAGTAGTAGAATATTTCGGAAATCCCTTCATAGCGAATAGTTGCACATATGTCCAAATGTGGAAATGTTTCAGTCTTAGAAAAATACATCAGCAGTTGGCATTTAAAGTGTTTTATTCTTTCCGCCGTAGGAGACAGTGACCATCTGTATGTAATATGGTAACAGAGACGGCTTAAAAGAGAACTTTAGTTTGCAACAGAAAATTAGATAATATGCAGGGGCACATTCATCAAAGACGTAAAACCGCCTCTGTTCAAATACAATTCAGTTCATATAAAGTTCCTTCTATTTATGAACAATAGGCTGGCATACAGTAGCACTAGCGATGTCAATGTAGGGCAAAGCAGCACCAAATTATCTTGGTAACACAAAGTTAAAGTGTATATCCAGCCATTACCCCCATTTACCCCCAAACATCCTTTCCCCTTTGGGAGCAGTGGTTCTTAAAAATGTTCCTTCCCCCCTCCTCTTTCCTATCTTGCCTAACATGTATAAAAAAGATGTGTGTACTTACCTATTTTTAATCAGGTCTGGTCTGGTCATGTGATCCTGCAGCTCCAGCTCTCCTGTGTTAGTAAGTGGCTGCTGCAGGGGAGAAAAAGGAGTGCTGACAACAGCTGGAACATAACAGGGTGGGACGGATGTAACCGCTGCATCACTGGAAGTAAGAGGTGAGCATTTTTGAGGGCTTAGTTCTGCCTACAGTAGGGTTTTTTGGTTCTTGAATATTTTGCAAAGTTTAATACTGCTTTAAATCCCTGGACAAGACTTTTTTTCCATTTTACTTTTTCTTTTCAATAATTTTTATAACAATTTTAAGCACAATACATAAAACTTATACTTGAACATTATCAGGTAATCGTCAAAATGAGGATGCATTAACCAAAGTGATCAGAGGCCTTGACCGCCTGTACAGAAGAGCTACTACAAGAAGTTTAAGGCTTAGCAATCCGGGTCTACTTGTTAGCATGACCATTTTTCTAACTAAAAGCCCGTAGGTATCAACCACTAGGCACTCAAAAATTAAACAAATAGGAATAATTTTTAAGTGACATTACAGCAAGTTGTTGGTCACGCATAATTCCAGAACATGGTGAAATATTACATTATATAGACTTCACCCTATATAAATCTGCCCTTCTAAAATACAATTCATGCTGCCAAACAAGCCTACTTTGTGTCTCTTTTTAATTCCTTGTCATCCAGTCCCCATCGGCTCTTCTCAACCTTTAACTCTCTGCTTCGTCCCCCACCCCCTCTACCCACTAACTCACTCACTGCCCAAGAGATTGCCAATCACTTCAAATACAAGATTGATGCAATTCGTGAGGATACCTCTACTGTGCGTACATCTTCCCCGCCCAACATACCTTTCCTAACAGCACATTCAACACTCTCCTCTTTTGAATTGGCTACTACTGAAGAGGTTACAAAACTTTTCTCAGATGCCCACTTAACCAATTGTCCCCTGGATCCTGTTCCCTCACAACTACTACGGTCACCCTCTTCTTCTATCCTATGCTTCCTCACTCACATCTTCAATCTCTCCCTCTCTAGTGGCACCTTCCCCTCCCCTCTAAAACATGCACAGATCACTCCCATACTTAAAAAGCCCTCACTGGACCCTACCAACCTGAACAACTTAAGACCCATCTCATTACTCCCATTCACTTCTAAACTTCTAGAACGCTTAGTCTACAACCGTCTTAGCTCCTACCTCAGTGAAAATAACCTTCTTGACCCTTTACAGTCTGGCTTTCGCTCACAGCACTCCACAGAAACTGCCTTACTAAAACTCACTAACGATTTAACTGCTAAAACCAACAGCCAGTACTCCATACTCCTACTACTTGACCTCTCTGCGGCCTTTGATACTGTTGACCACCCGCTCCTTCTCAATAAACTACATTCCCTTGGCCTCCAAGATTCTGCTCTATCCTGGTTCTCTGCCTATTTATCACAGCGCTCCTTCAGTGTCACCTACAACTCTGTCTCCTCCTCTCCATTGCCCCATTCTGTGGGGGTCCCCCAAGGCTCTGTTCTTGGACCCCTTCTCTTCTCTATCTACACCTCCTCCCTTGGTCACTTGATAACCGCCCACGGCCTCCAGTACCACTTATACGCCGATGACGCCCAAATCTATCTGTCTACTCCTCACCTCACTCCTTCAGTCTCCTCTCGCATTACTAACTTACTGACATATCAGCATGGATGTCGCACCACTTCCTTAAACGAAATCTCTCTAAAACTGAGCTATTAATATTCCCCCCCGCCCGTGCCCCCCTCCACGACTTTTCCATCAAAATCAACAATGCAACCATCAGTCCCTCCCCACACGCCAGGGTACTAGGTGTAATCCTAGACTCTGACTTGTCATTTCAGCCTCAAATCCAATCGTTGTCAAAAGTTTGTAGAATTCACCTCCGTAACATCTCTAAAATTCGCCACTTTTTAACAAATGAAACCACCAAGCTCCTCATTTACTCCCTTGTTATCTCTCGCCTTGACTATTGCAACTCCCTTCTCATTGGCCTGCCTATCCATAGGCTATCCCCTCTCCAGTCTATCATGAATGCTGCTGCCAGACTTATCCACCTTACCAACCGCTCAGTGTCTGTCAACCCTCTCCTCCAATCCCTACACTGGCTCCCAATCACCCAGCGAATTAAATTCAAAATTCCAAACATTAAACCTCATCTGCCACATAGTTGCCCAGTTAAACAATGCATTGAGGGCTTGTAAGTTGGGGACATCATGTAATGCCCCGTACACACGAGCGGAATTTCCAAGATTTTTCGGACGGAATTCCGCTCAAGCTTGCCTTGCATACACACAGTCACACAAAAGTTCTCGGAACTTTCGACCGTCAAGAACGCGGTAACGTATAACACTACAACGAGCCGAGAAAATGAAATTCAATGCTTCCGAGCATGCGTCTAATTGTTTCCGAGCATGCATGTTTTTTTGCGCGTCGTAATTGCATACAGACGAAAGGAATTTCCGCCAAGAACTTTTTTCGTCGGAAAAATAGAGAACCAGCTCTCAATCTTTTGCTGGCGGAAATTCAGGCAGAAAAAGTTGGATGGAGCATACACACAGTCGGAATATCCGACCAAAAGCTCCCATCACACTTTTTTTTACGAAATTCCGACCGTGTGTATGCAGCATAAGGATGATATTTTACTGGAGTTTTACTTTGAGATTTTTTTGCAAGAAGCATTATATTATATAAAACGAAAAAACAAAAACTTCAGTAAAGCAAAGCAAGGAAATTCCAAATAAATTTGAGCCCATCAGACCCCACCCCTTACATCAGAATCCCCATCGAATTCCCTTTTACATCATGGTACCCATCACAGCCCCCTTACATCAGGGTCTTTATCAGAGTCCAGTCTTACATCAGCGAGCCGGATGAAATCTTGCAGAGGTACTAATTTGGCCCAGGTGCCATAGTTAGGAGAGCCCTTTACTAGAACATGTCTATCAGTACACATGAAGGTCCATTGTGGGAATGGGGTTAAAAACATTAGGCCCAGAGACCAAATTTTATCACAGAATGAACGAATCATTAAACATTTTGACAATATATATGACTCTTTAACATTTGCTCATTACATCAAATTGATTGTTCAAGTTGAATACTTTGTTGTAATTTTCTGGTACTTTTTTATTAGCGTTGAAATATCAATTAATTTTTAATTTAAAGTAGAAAAACGCAAGGCTCAGAGCTCTGTGATAAATGTCCTTTTGTTCAATAAAAATGTATTATTGCGATTTCTGTTGTTAAAGTGAGACCTGGAGGAGAAAATGCACGGAGGGGCTGCATGACTAAGGGAGGAACAGGGGCAGGGAACAGTCAGCTAGGTCAGTGTGTTTGGTGGTGGTGTAGCCCTTACCTGATTGGAGGCAGTTGGAGGCAGAGGTCGAAGGGGCAGGGTTCAGATGAGAGGGTCTTTGCAGTGAGGTAGTTCTCTCACATTCCAAGGAGTCAGGAGAAGTGGCAGCTTCCCACCCACCCGCCCTGGTGTTAGGGGTTACCAAAGTGGATAGGTAGGTGGTTGTATTTTGTGTCTAAAGTTTGTATCGAGTTAATACTAAAAACTAAAAATAATAGCTGGAAGAGAGAGACAGAATGAGTGAAGTGGAGACCTTGTTGGACCAGGTCAGGGCCGCAGCAGAGGATTGGGGCCTGCAGTGGCTGCAACAGCAGCTATTAGACATGCTGGGGGGTGAGAGCAGCTCCCTCACCTGCTACTTCCCCATCTGGTTGGAAACAGGCTAGGAGGATTCCCCCTCCTGAACGCCTAAGTCCTTCACCTGTTTCCCGGGTCCAACGTCCACGTAGGAGCCGCTGTCTCAGGGACCCTCCAGGGTCTTCTGCTAGGCTTCCTGCTCCAAATCCCAGCGGTGGCCCTGGGAGGAATCCTCGTCGCCAGCGGGACCCGAGGGGGAAGGGGGCATCCTGCTCTTACTCCCCCTCCTACCCCTCTCTTCAGATGCCGGAGCTTGTGTCTGCCCCCCTGCTGAAGTGCCGAGTGGGGGGGGCAGCTCAGAGTGGGAGGGGTGTCACGGCCCCTCAGCTGCTCCCGGCGGGAGATCATCTGCACTGGATGCTGGAGGAGATTGCACGGAGGGGGGGTCCGCTTTACTCTCCTGCCCATCGGCTCTCTCTGTGGCTTCAGAAAATAGATCAGGTATGGGCAGCAGGAGGGTTTGTGTGCCCTCTGCTGGTCCCCCAGCGCCACTGCAGCCTGGTAATGTCAGTGGAAGAAGGCCGGAGACTCGAGCTAGGGGATCCGCCCCCTTAAAGAGACAGCATGTCCCTGCTGCAGCTGGGGGTTCTAAGGTACACCGCAGCTCATCATCCTTGCAAGATACGGCTGGGAAAGACGATAATGTTTCCGGGAGCCCTGAGCAAGAACGCAGGGTGCAAGGGACGCTGATGCATCGGAAATCTTCTGCCAAATCCGGCGAGGTCATCAGCAAAGATCTACAGAGAGGCGCCCTGCCTTGCAGAGCCAGCTGGGATCCGGACGAACGGCTAGTCGTGGTTCAGCGCGGCTGCAGCCTGGTAAGCCGCAGTCTATGTCTGTTTCTGATTGTCAGGGGGGCATGGTTAGTTTAGGGGTTCCACAGGGGGTTCTTTCAGGGGCGTCAGGTTGGCGGGAGGTTCAGGCGCTCCCAGACTTGCGGCTTTCTTCAGGATCTGCTGTCGGGGCCACGGGCGCTGCTCTGTTTTTGGCCGCATTTTTTGCAGGTTTTCGGGTATTATTGGCCCGTTGTGACCCGGCTGGGTCTTCTTCCCCATCCCAGGGGCCCACGGGTGCATCGGCCCCTGCAGCTCCTGCATTGGGTAGTGGGGTAGTGTGGGCTTGGTGGTTCCTTTTTCATCTGCCTCAGCAGAGCTGATATCTACGGGGGGGGGGGCGGGGGAAGGGACAAGGTGGAGCCTGCAAAAGAGTCCACGGAGGATAGGGGGGGGGTTGGCGGATGCGGCAAAGGGCGAGATTTATGTGTGCTTTGAGAGCCCGTTGGAGGTCCATCTTAAGCAGGATGTCGGAGACTAAATCTGTAAGGGGGAATATGTTGAAATAGTCTCCCTCTTGCCTTTGGAGAAATGTAATATAGAGAAGGGTAAGGCGGACGAATGCAAGAAAGAGGAGGAGGGGAAGCGCCGCTGGTGGCTTATCCCCTGCACTTTTTCTAATTGGCTTTTCCCACCTTGGCCAGCGCCATTGGCGAAAAAGCACTGGAAAATTGTTCTCCACTTTTTCTTTGCTATTTTTACGCCATGGGGGAAGCATATAGAGTTTACGGGAGTACTGCTTGGCTGCGTTATGATAAGCAGTTCCGCCAGTGGAAGGCCTTGCAGCCTGGCTTGCGCTGGGATCATAAGGACATTGGGCTTTGGATGAAGCTCATAGCTCAGGCAAGGGCTCCAGGGCAGCCCTTTCTTGGGGGGGGGGGGGGTGCAATGCGGGTGTTGCTGGACAGGGATCATTGTTGGCAAAGACGAATCTGCTTTTTGCCTGCTGCCGCTTCACCCTGAGAGCCAACATTTGCTGGGTTGTTTTGGGAATGGCAGTTCTTTCTTGACCGCTGTCTACCGATGGCCTTTTCCATTTCCTGCATGTCTTTTGAGGTTTTTAGCACCTTCGTTGAATGGGTAGTACAGGAGGAGAAGCAGGTAAGATCGGTGATACACCACGATTTCCTTTGCATTGACCCCCAAGATTCCTCGGTTTGTTCTGTTTTGTTGCACACTTTGGAATCTATTGCAACACGGTTTGGGATTCCTCTGGAGCCTGAAATCACGGAGGGTCCTGCCACGGTCATACAATTCTGGGGTATTGTCATTGACATGCAAATGATGGAATGTCGCTTGCCGATTGACAAATTAGAAGATCTGCATCGGATTGTTGACGAGGTCAAGACAGCGAAGAAGGTTAGGCTTGCACAATTGCAGTCCTTTTTGGGTATGCTTAATTTTGCCTGCCTCATTATGCCTATGACTCTAAGTTTCAGAATTGTCAAATTTGTTTTCATTGCGACAACATTGGGGGTGGTGGAAGTTGTGTCCAGCCTGTCTGCCTCGTCGCCACCGGTGGTGCACTTACTGTGTTACCTTGTCTTGCGGTGTTTGAGTTCTAAAACTGATCAGTTGGAAAAGGGGGTTACTGTGTCCTTGTTTCGGGTGCTTCCAGACTCCTGATTGTAGGCAGAGGTTGAAGGGGCAGGGTTCAGATGAGAGGGCCTTTGCGGTGAGGTGGTTCTCTCACATTCCAAGAAGTCAGGAGAAGTCAAATCCATTGTGGTGGTGTATAGAGCCAAAAAGATTAGAATTGTGTCGATGTCCCAATATTTATGGACCTGACTGTATATTTTACTAAATGGTATATGTTGCTCATTTTGTCACAGCAGTTGGCAGGTCAAGGGGTCTTTGGGGGGGGGGGGGGGGGTCAGTACATACATGGTTACAAAAGTGTGTGGCCTCCTGGGGGAGGGGAATATGGAATTAGGTGTGATGTTGGAATGAATGAAGACTAGGAGGTAACTGTCATGAAATGGGCAATGTTCCAATAAGTATATAAGTAGAATGAAGAAAAGCATATCAAGCTGTCAAAATAATGACCTTAAAAGAGAAGTATGTTTTTTTGTTTTTTTTTTTATTTGTGATTCATACTTACCTATGTGGATGGAGCATCAGACCAATGCTGCAGCTGTCCCCCCGCCGTCTCTGTACTGAGAACCGAGCCACCGAACATGGCCGATGGCTTGGTTTTCACAGATCCCTGAGAGGAGAACTGCTGAATGTCAATCAGCATCTTTCCTCTCTGCTTCTCTACGCGCATTGGAGCACTGAGCTGTGGAGGGGCAGGGAGCGGCCGCCTCAGCGGCTTGCTGAGACACTGAGACAGCCATCAATCAAGGCAGCTGACGGATCCAGACTTGAAAGTTGGATGATGCGCTGCCTTGACTGATGGCAGTGACGTCAGCGGAGAGCGGACTTCAGATCGCTCTCCGCTGAAAATGGGTCACAGGAGTGCAAAACGAATTGCACTCCTGTGACCCAGAGGAGAAGCCCAGCCTAAAAAGCTCAGGCTGGACTTCTCCTTTAATTTGTCATCACCAGTTGATGACAATACATCTACCAGTTTGAGTATATTTGGGCATTACATGTCACCTTGTTGGGCTACCAGAACAATCACCTTCACGCTATCACCATCAGTTGAGACAAACAGGTTCTAAATATGCAATTGCTATACATATGCAGTCTGTGTGTATGTTTTACCTGTTTGATATGCCAAAAGATTAAGGCCTCATGCACACTGGACGTTTTTACAGCAGCTGTTTTTGGCTGTAGACGTTTTTTCTACAGTCATTAAACTCTCCATCATGTTATCCTATGTGTCTATGCACACATAGGCTGTTATCAGCAGTTTTGGGCAGTGGCGTGTTTGAGCAGTAAAAAAAACCCAAAACTAGTGGGTTCTGAGAGACGTTTTCAGCTGTCAAAATGCTATAACACTGATAAACGCTAATAAACATCGATAAAAGCTCAAAAACGTCACTCACCAGCGTTTTTTAACATTTTTGATCCATTAGAAAAAAAAAAACGCTAACGCGGAAAAACGCTAATGAACGCTAAGAACCGCTATTGCAAAAACGTTAAAAAAAGTTGAAAAACTCACTGCAAAGCTACAGATGTTTTTATAACATTATTTTAACGTCCAGTGTGCCTTAATGTACAGTACCTGATTTACAAGCCAAAGAATTTACAGTTGTGCTTCTAAGTTTACATACCCTGGCAGAATTTATGATTGCTTCATAGAATATGAATGATAACACAAAAACTTTTCTTTCACTCATGGTTAGTGTTTGGCTGAAGCCATTTATTATCAATCAACTGTGTTTACTCTTTTTAAATCGTAATCACAACAGAAACTAGCCAAATGACCCTGATCAAAAGTTTACATACCCTGGTGATTTTGGCTTGATAACATGTACACAAGTTGACACAAAGGGCTTTGAATAGCTTTTAAAGGTAACCATCCTCACCTATGATCTGTTTGCTTGTAATTAGTGTGTGTGTATAAAACCTCAATGAGTTTCTGGACTCCTGACAGACCCTTGCATCTTTCATCCAGTGCGGCACTGGCGTTTATGGATTCTGAGTCATGGGGAAAGCAAAAAAATTGTCAAAGGATCTGTGAGAAAAGGTAGTTGAACTGTATAAAGCAGGAAAGGGATATAAAAAGATATCCAAGGAATTGAGAATGGCAATTAGCAAACTCTAATAAAGTGGAAAATGAGGGGTTCTGCTGAAACCAAACCACAGTCAGGTAGATCAGTGGTCATCAACCCTGTCCTCAGGGCCCACTAACAGGCCAGGTTTGCAAGATAACTGAAATACATCACAGGTGATATCATTTGCGGTCAGGGCCGGTGCAAGGATTTTTGACACCCTAGGCGAAACCTCATTTTGCCGCCCCCTCTAGCTCCGCCCCTGACTCCACCCCCTTTGCCAGTGTTAAATGGTTTGATTCAACCCTCTAACTGCTACATCTGCAAGACAGCGCGTTCTTTTGAAAAACAACAGACTTACGAGTAGGATCACCCGGTAAATTATAAAAGAGGAAACCTAAAAACAAAAAACAAAACTAATGCAGCCACCCATCTAAGAATTGGTAAGCTGCAGTATAATATTTTGCTTTGCTTTAATACCACTTTAGGTGGATAAAGTTAACCAAGTAATTCTGTTATACATCAATGTATAGGTAGATGATGGGAAGGAAGGAGTTAAAACAGGAGATAAACAGACTGGAGTAAAGCTACTTCCAGTGCTGGCAAGGAGGGAGACAGAGAGAAAAAGAGAGAGCGAGGGGGTCAGGGAGAGAGGGAGGGCGAGAGAGAGAGAGAGAGAGGTCAGGGAGAGAGAGGGAGGTCAGGGAGAGAGAGAGAGAGAAGGGGGTTGGGAAGAGAGAGAGGGGGTCAGGGAGAGAGAGAGGGGGCAGGGAGAGAGAGGGGGGGTCAGGGAGAGGAGGGGGGCAGGGAGAGAGAGGGGGGCAGGGAGAGAGAGGGGGGCAGGGAGAGAGAGAGAGAGAGAGAGAGAGAGGGGGGAGAGAGAGGGGGCAGAGAGAGAGAGGGGGTCAGGGAGAGAGAGGGGGGCAGGGAGAGAGAGAGGGGGTCAAGGAGAGAGAGAGGGGGGGCAGGGAGAGAGAGGGGGCAGGAGAGAGAGGGGGGCAGGGAGAGAGAGAGGGGGGTCAGGGAGAGAGAGGGGGGTCAGGGAGAGAGAGAGGGAGAGAGAGAGAGAGGGGTCAGGGGAGGAGGGAGAGAGAGAGAGAGAGAGAGAGAGAGGGGGGGGGGGTCAGGGAGAGAGAGAGGAGGGTCAGGGAGAGAGAGGGGGGCAGGGAGAGAGAGGGGGCAGGGAGAGAGAGAGGGGGTCAGGGAGAGAGAGAGGGGGGTCAGGGAGAGAGAGGGGGGGCAGGGAGAGAGAGGGGGGCAGGGAGAGAGAGAGGGGGGTCAGGGAAAGAGAGAGGGGGTCAGGGAGAGAGAGGGGGGGCAGGGAGAGAGAGGGGGTCAGGGAGAGAGGGGGGGCAGGGAGAGAGAGGGGGGTCAGGGAGAGAGAGGGGGGCAGGGAGAGAGAGAGGGGGGTCAGGGAAAGAGAGAGGGGGGTCAGGGAAAGAGAGAGGGGGGTCAGGGAGAGAGAGAGGGGGGTCAGGGAGAGAGAGGGGGGGTCAGGGAGAGAGAGAGGGGGGTCAGGGAGAGAGAGGGGGGTCAGGGAGAGAGAGAGGGGGGTCAGGGAGAGAGAGAGGGGGGTCAGGGAGAGAGAGGGGGGGTCAGGGAGAGAGAGAGGGGGGTCAGGGAGAGAGAGGGGGGTCAGGGAGAGAGAGAGGGGGGTCAGGGAGAGAGAGAGGGGGGATCAGGTTCTGGTCAGTGAAAGAGCTCACTCACTTGGAATGGTCCCCAGGGGCTCACAGCGCTCACTGGTTAATTCAGCAGTTTTTCAGTGTTGCTGTTCGCTGCTTGTTTTTAATCTTCCCGCCCACATCCCCTTCACAGATGGAGCGCACAGAAGGGGCGGGACTCGGGAGAAGTGTGAAGCTGCTCTGTGCAGACATGCAGGAGGCGATTGGACAGAGCACACTGGAGGGGCGGGACTCGGGAGAAACGTGTAGCTGATGTGCCATTATGATCACAGAGCGGAGAGGGGGGGATTGCTGGACACACATCAGAGCGGAGAGCTCGCTGGGGGGGGGCGGGGAGGCTGGGTGGTTGCTGGACACATGATGTTAGATCGGAGAGCAGAGAGCCGCAGGGGGGGGGGGGGCGGGGCGGTGCTACACACATGTCAGAGCGGCTGCCTGGTGGATACTTGCAACTTGCAAGCTCTTTGGACAGTGCGGGAGTAGAAAAAAACAGCGGCCAGGCGCCCTAGGCGGCAGTGCGCCCTAGGCGGTCGCCTAGTCCGCCTAGTGGTAGCACCGGCCCTGTTTGCGGTAGATCAACCAAAATTTCAACCACAACTGCCAGGAAAATTGTTCGGGATGCAAAGAAAAACTCACAAATTACTTCAGGTGAAATACAGGACTCTCTGAAAGCATGTGGTGTGGCTGTTTTAAGATGCACTATAAGGAGGCACTTGAAGAAAGATGAGCTGCATGCTCAAGTCACCATAAGGAAGCCATTACTACGCAATTGACACAAAGTATCCCGCGCACAATACGCCAAACAGCACAGAGACAAGCCTCAAACCTTCTGGCACAAAGTCATTTAGAGTGCTAAGACCAAAATTGAGCTTTTTGGCCACAATAATAAACGCTACATTTGGAGAGGAGTCAACAAGACCTATGATGAAAGGTACAACATTCCTACTGTGAAACACGGAGGTTGATCGCTGATGTTTTAGGGATGTGTGAGCTACAAAGGCACAGGAAATTTGGTCAAAGTTGATGGCAAGATGAATGCAGTATGTTATCAAAAAATACTGGAGGAACATTTGCATTTATCAGCCAGGAATCTGCGCAAGGGACGTACTTGGACATTCCAACATGACAATAATCCAAAACACAAGGTCAAGTCGACCTGTCATTGGCTACAGCAGAATAAAGTGAAGGCTCTGGAGTGGCCATCTCCTGACCTCAATTTCATTGAGCCACTCTGGGGAGATCTCAAACGTGCATGACATTTGTAGGACTTAAGCCCAGTCTCCTGATCACACCTTATATCCCCCAAAACTTCCCCCCCTCCAAACCCTTCACAAATGACTTGACCAGGTTTTGGAGTAAATGGCCTTGACAGCCTTTTTATTAACAAATTATAAAATTAAATAAATAACATCTTCATAAATAACCATTAAACTTTTAATATATTTTCTTAGTATCATAGAGGGAAACAACATACCACTGGTCACTGCGAACAACTTCTTTTAAACTTTAGGCCTCCAGTCGGAAACCCCTGACTCGGAGGCGGTACCCAACCTTCGCAGTGGCCTACCCTTTTTAACCCTTCCAGGTTAACCCCTCGTAACCTGAAAGTACCATAAACAACCCCCATCCCATGGATGGGTACCAGAAACAACCCCCATCCTTTCATGAATGGGTACCAGAAGCAACCCCTATCCTTTCATGGATGGGTACCAGAAACAACCCCCATCCTTTCATGGATGTTTACCAGAAACAACCCCCATCCTTTCATGGATGGGTACCAGAAACAACCCCCATCCCATGGATGGGTACAACATGTTCCATAAATGTAACCTCTATCTTCTCCTTCTCCAGCGACCCAACACTGCCAGTCATCCTGACCTGTCCCTTACCCCCTTTTTAACCAACTCAGGGCAGGTGGGTGGGAATCGCTTCCTCCTCCGCTCTGCAACTGACGTCACTTCCCCCTCTCCCTTCCTCTCTCAAGCTCGAGCGCCGCCCCCACCCAGCCGCTCCCCCTATTCAATTAAAGGGGGAACATCACTCTTAAAATGGCAACTGTGCTGTCCAGCACTGCCATGCCGTCCCTGCGCCCATTTCTCTCCTGTCCTTAGCTCCGGGACTCTCTTGACATTTGTAGGACTTAAGCCCAGTCTCCTGATCACACCTTATATCCCCCAAAACTTCCCCCCCTCCAAACCCTTCACAAATGACTTGACCAGGTTTTGGAGTAAATGGCCTTGACGGCCTTTTTATTAACAAATTATAAAATTAAATAAATAACATCTTTATAAATAACCATTAAACTTTTAATATACTTTCTTAGTATCATAGAGGGAAACAACATACCACTGGTCACTGCGAACAACTTCTTTAAACTTTAGGCCTCCAGTTGGAATACCCTTTTTAACCCTTCCAGGTTAACCCCTCGTAACCTGAAAGTACCATAAACAACCCCCATCCCATGGATGGGTACCAGAAACAACCCCCATCCTTTCATGGATTGGTACCAGAAACAACTCCTATCCTTTCATGGATGGGTACCAGAAAGAACCCCCATCCTTTCATGGATGTTTACCAGAATCAACCCCCATCCTTTAATGGATGGGTACAAGAAACAACCCCCATCCTTTCATGGATTGGTACCAGAAACAACTCCTATCCTTTCATGGATGGGTACCAGAAACAACCCCCATCCTTTCATGGATGTTTACCAGAATCAACCCCTATCCTTTAATGGATGGGTACCAGAAACAACCCCCATCCTTTCATGGATGGGTACCAGAAACAACCCCCATCCCATGGATGGGTAAAACATGTTCCATAAATGTAACCTCTATCTTCTCCTTCTCCAACGACCCAACACTGCCAGTCATCCTGACCTGTCCCTTACCCCCTTTTTAACCAACTCAGGGCAGGTGGGTGGGAATCGCTTCCTCCTCCGCTCTGCAACTGACGTCACTTCCCCCTCTCCCTTCCTCTCTCAAGCTCGAACGCCGCCCCCACCCAGCCCCTCCCCCTATTCAATTAAAGGTGGAACATCACTCTTAAAACGGCAACTGTGCAGTCCAGCACTGCCATGCCGTCCCTGCGCCCATTTCTCTCCTGTCCTTAGCTCCGGGACTCTCTTGACATTTGTAGGACTTAAGCCCAGTCTCCTGATCACACCTTATATCCCCCAAAACTTCCCCCCCTCCAAACCCTTCACAAATGACTTGACCAGGTTTTGGAGTAAATGGCCTTGACGGCCTTTTTATTAACAAATTATAAAATTAAATAAATAACATCTTTATAAATAACCATTAAACTTTTAATATACCGTATATACTCGAGTATAAGTCGTCCCGAGTATAAGTCGAGGCCCCCAATTTACCACAAAAAACTGGGAAAAATTTATTGACCCGAGTATAAGACGAGGGTGAGAAATGCAGAGGGTCAACAATGCCCATCTGCAGCTGCATGCCTCCCTGTGTCCTGTGCAGCCTACCTGTACCCTGTGCATGTGTCCTGTACATGTGTGTGTGTCCTGTACATGTGTGTCCTGTACATGTGTGTCCTGTACATGTGTGTCCTGTACATGTCCTGTGTGCATGTGTCCTGTGTGCATGTGCAGCCTACCTGTGTCCTGTGCAGCCTCCCTGCGGTGATCTCCAGCCTCCCTGTGGCGATCTCCATCCTCTCTGTGGCGATCTCCATCCTCAAGCGGCGGCCGGCGTGTGATGATAGTGTTCGGCGGCCATTCCACAGTTCAAAAGCCACGCCTCCTCCTCGTCTGTGATAGGCTGACCGCTGACTGCCTATCACAGACATTCTCTCATTCTCATACCACGGACGAGGATGAGAGAATGTCCGTGATAGGCTGTACACTGACAGCTGTTCAGCCTATCACAGACGAGCAGGAGGCGCGGCTTTTGAAAGCTGCAATAGCCGCCGAACAGTATCATTACACGCCGGCCGCCGTCTGCCTGCATGACACGCTGATCATGCAGACAGACGGTGGTGACTCGAGTATAAGTCGAAGGGACACTTTCAGCCCAAAAAAAAGGGCTGAAAAATTCGACTTATACTCGAGTATATACGGTACTTTCTTAGTATCATAGAGGGAAACAACATACCACTGGTCACTGCAAACAACTTCTTTAAACTTTAGGCCTCCAGTTGGAAACCCCTGACTCGGAGGCGGTACCCAACCTTCGCAGTGGCCTACCCTTTTTAACCCTTCCAGGTTAACCCCTCGTAACCTGAAAGTACCATAAACAACCCCCATCCCATGGATGGGTACCAGAAACAACCCCCATCCTTTCATGAATGGGTACCAGAAGCAACCCCTATCCTTTCATGGATGGGTACCAGAAACAACCCCCATCCTTTCATGGATGTTTACCAGAAACAACCCCCATCCTTTCATAGATGGGTACCAGAAACAACCCCCATCCCATGGATGGGTACAACATGTTCCATAAATGTAACCTCTATCTTCTCCTTCTCCAGCGACCCAACACTGCCAGTCATCCTGACCTGTCCCTTACCCCCTTTTTAACCAACTCAGGGCAGGTGGGTGGGAATCGCTTCCTCCTCCGCTCTGCAACTGACGTCACTTCCGCCTCTCCCTTCCTCTCTCAAGCTCGAGCGCCGCCCCCACCCAGCCGCTCCCCCTATTCAATTAAAGGGGGAACATCACTCTTAAAATGGCAACTGTGCTGTCCAGCACTGCCATGCCGTCCCTGCACCCATTTCTCTCCTGTCCTTAGCTCCGGGACTCTCTTGACATTTGTAGGACTTAAGCCCAGTCTCCTGATCACACCTTATATCCCCCAAAACTTCCCCCCCTCCAAACCCTTCACAAATGACTTGACCAGGTTTTGGAGTAAATGGCCTTGACGGCCTTTTTATTAACAAATTATAAAATTAAATAAATAACATCTTTATAAATAACCATTAAACTTTTAATATACTTTCTTAGTATCATAGAGGGAAACAACATACCACTGGTCACTGCGAACAACTTCTTTAAACTTTAGGCCTCCAGTTGGAATACCCTTTTTAACCCTTCCAGGTTAACCCCTCGTAACCTGAAAGTACCATAAACAACCCCCATCCCATGGATGGGTACCAGAAACAACCCCCATCCTTTCATGGATTGGTACCAGAAACAACTCCTATCCTTTCATGGATGGGTACCAGAAAGAACCCCCATCCTTTCATGGATGTTTACCAGAATCAACCCCCATCCTTTAATGGATGGGTACCAGAAACAACCCCCATCCTTTCATGGATTGGTACCAGAAACAACTCCTATCCTTTCATGGATGGGTACCAGAAACAACCCCCATCCTTTCATGGATGTTTACCAGAATCAACCCCTATCCTTTAATGGATGGGTACCAGAAACAACCCCCATCCTTTCATGGATGGGTACCAGAAACAACCCCCATCCCATGGATGGGTAAAACATGTTCCATAAATGTAACCTCTATCTTCTCCTTCTCCAACGACCCAACACTGCCAGTCATCCTGACCTGTCCCTTACCCCCTTTTTAACCAACTCAGGGCAGGTGGGTGGGAATCGCTTCCTCCTCCGCTCTGCAACTGACGTCACTTCCCCCTCTCCCTTCCTCTCTCAAGCTCGAACGCCGCCCCCACCCAGCCCCTCCCCCTATTCAATTAAAGGTGGAACATCACTCTTAAAACGGCAACTGTGCAGTCCAGCACTGCCATGCCGTCCCTGCGCCCATTTCTCTCCTGTCCTTAGCTCCGGGACTCTCTTGACATTTGTAGGACTTAAGCCCAGTCTCCTGATCACACCTTATATCCCCCAAAACTTCCCCCCCTCCAAACCCTTCACAAATGACTTGACCAGGTTTTGGAGTAAATGGCCTTGACGGCCTTTTTATTAACAAATTATAAAATTAAATAAATAACATCTTTATAAATAACCATTAAACTTTTAATATACCGTATATACTCGAGTATAAGTCGTCCCGAGTATAAGTCGAGGCCCCCAATTTACCACAAAAAACTGGGAAAAATTTATTGACCCGAGTATAAGACGAGGGTGAGAAATGCAGAGGGTCAACAATGCCCATCTGCAGCTGCATGCCTCCCTGTGTCCTGTGCAGCCTACCTGTACCCTGTGCATGTGTCCTGTACATGTGTGTGTGTCCTGTACATGTGTGTCCTGTACATGTGTGTCCTGTACATGTGTGTCCTGTACATGTCCTGTGTGCATGTGTCCTGTGTGCATGTGCAGCCTACCTGTGTCCTGTGCAGCCTCCCTGCGGTGATCTCCAGCCTCCCTGTGGCGATCTCCATCCTCTCTGTGGTGATCTCCATCCTCAAGCGGCGGCCGGCGTGTGATGATAGTGTTCGGCGGCCATTCCACAGTTCAAAAGCCACGCCTCCTCCTCGTCTGTGATAGGCTGACCGCTGACTGCCTATCACAGACATTCTCTCATTCTCATACCACGGACGAGGATGAGAGAATGTCCGTGATAGGCTGTACACTGACAGCTGTTCAGCCTATCACAGACGAGCAGGAGGCGCGGCTTTTGAAAGCTGCAATAGCCGCCGAACAGTATCATTACACGCCGGCCGCCGTCTGCCTGCATGACACGCTGATCATGCAGACAGACGGTGGTGACTCGAGTATAAGTCGAAGGGACACTTTCAGCCCAAAAAAAAGGGCTGAAAAATTCGACTTATACTCGAGTATATACGGTACTTTCTTAGTATCATAGAGGGAAACAACATACCACTGGTCACTGCAAACAACTTCTTTAAACTTTAGGCCTCCAGTTGGAAACCCCTGACTCGGAGGCGGTACCCAACCTTCGCAGTGGCCTACCCTTTTTAACCCTTCCAGGTTAACCCCTCGTAACCTGAAAGTACCATAAACAACCCCCATCCCATGGATGGGTACCAGAAACAACCCCCATCCTTTCATGGATTGGTACCAGAAACAACTCCTATCCTTTCATGGATGGGTACCAGAAACAACCCCCATCCTTTCATGGATGTTTACCAGAATCAACCCCTATCCTTTAATGGATGGGTACAACATGTTCCATAAATGTAACCTCTATCTTCTCCTTCTCCAGCGACCCAACACTGCCACAGCACGAAAGGGGTAACCCCTTACCCTTGTGTGCGCCCCCACACCCTCAGCCCTCGCTGTATGCCTTCCTGGAGGTCCAGTGCCCACAAAACAATCCCCACATCATTAAGATGTACCCCACAATTACACATATCTCTCCAGCTCACTGTGGCGTATAGCCAACCCCCGTTTTTGATGAAAAAACAAAACCAGCTCACTTCTTTATATGGGCTCTGTCCACCTTCTTAATTGACCAAACCCACAGCCATGACATACTGCACAAATAACAGACCTTACTATAACCATACCTGGTTAAGCCGCTATAAACATAACAAATCACCTCTTATGAGGTCCCTCATAGATCTGGCTCCAATACCATTTTCCCCCACATGTAGCAACAAAAACATCCGGGGCACTGTACAAACAGGAGAACCTGCGTACTTCCCCCAACACCCTCTTCCCCGCATGCCTGGGACCCCGATGCACCTGACCTGAGCCTACAGCCTGGGAATGCCAACCGTTTGGCCGAACCTCCGCCCTTCAGACCCCCCAATAAACTTTAGGAATAACCAAGTATACCAACCAGGCACGCCTCCTGACCTGTGAACAACAAATAAATGACAGCACAAACCACATAAAGTATCGATCACAAGTACAATATAACAACAGCCCAAAGTCATGTGAGACATACAACCGCATAGATGTGGGCAATGTACCACTTACATCTATCCGAATCACACCTACCAATGCGCCAGACCACTTCCTGTCTCAGACCCGACCTGGAAGCCTACATGGCTGCCCCCATCCAAAAGAATGACAAGAGAAAATTTTTGGGTCATACCCAGCTGCTGACACACATCTTCCGACACCGTTACATGCTGAAAATGTGATAAGGATGCACCTGTCCTCACGTATTAGAAAGGACTCCTCAACCCCAGGCCGCATGTCCTGACCAAAGAAAGCTAATGCAAATGCTGCCCATAATAAAACCCATGCATAAAGAGAAAGTAGACCTTCTCCAAACGAGAGTACAAAACCCGTAACATCTTACAGGAGACCGGGCGCCTCCCATACCCTTACTTGTGCCCATCCTGTACCCTGACATTGTTCGTTTTACCCTAAACTCTTTGGCGTGGTACCGTTGCCCTTGACACTTAAAAGGAAAGGCCAAACCCGCCAGCCCATGGTAAAAGGCAGCTGCTGAGATACCCCTTCTAATACCACGTTAATAACAAAGAGATCTGCATAGGCTGCGTCATGACCTTCTGGGGCCATAACAATCCCGTTAGTAAAGCAAACCATTCCTGCCATATCTTTTGAGTAGGCATACCATAAGTTGCTTGATACTCTTTGCTGCATTCCCCAAGTAATGTCTGCTACTGATCCCAACTCCTGGAACCTGTCCCACTGAAAACGAGACAAAGCGTCAGACAAAGTGTTATCACACCCTGATAAGAGTACAGCGTAGATGAATGCATCCCTTGTAAGCCGCGCAGTACCCAATGTCGCAAAACCTGACCACCGGCACTTATGTCGTTGTCAGTCGATAAACCACCTGTACCACCCCCAAATCGACCCAGTTGCCTCAGACCTTTTGGTTGCTGAAGGATTCCCCACAAATTTTCAAGGCCGCTACAATTGGAACAATTCCACACGAAGACAGGTTCTGCAGAAACCCTGCCTCGCAACAAGCTGGGGGGCACCGAGCTGGGCTCCATATTCCCCTGAAACAAGTCTACAGCCCCGTGGAGCCTGCAGCATCCGTGACTAGTTCCAAGTCAAAATCGCTGACGGGACATGACATACAAAAAGCACGCCCGCTGGACGATTCTAGGAAATCCTGCCTCACCCGCAAGTCCTCCCTGTAATCCTTATTACGGCTAAAAGTGAGTAGGAGCCCGTAATCCCGTAGCTGCTGCCGCCAGCCGAAGGCAAAATAAACCTTACCCATGGGGATTATGCTGCAGCAAGCCACATTCAGCTTGCCCAGCAAATATTGTAGTTGATGTAACTGTACCTTGTGTACTCTAAAGGTCCCTTGCCCTTGTTTTTTTTAGCCTCCCTAGCTTGTCCCTCGGCAGCCCGCATTCATCCTAATAGAATCTATTGCAATTCATAGGAATGTAATGTTTGCCGTGGGGGCCCCACTGTTATCCTCGGAGCTAAAGGAACCCCGAAACATACCGCCAAATGTCACAACGTCCAACAGGACTGCGTAGATATTGTAACCCAATGGACCAACCCCAACAAACTGATCCATGTAATGCATGCCAGATTCGATACCCAAAACACCCCAGACTGCCCCATATAAGAAGGAGCTGAACGTTTTGAAGAAGGCACACTAAATAGAGCAACCCATCAGTGGTCAACGATCCACATACTATGCCCCATTCCCTATGCCGTTCATCAGCCGCAAGCTGGCCGGATGTACCGGAATAGCTGCAAGGCCCATACAATGTCTGACTGGGCCACACAATGACCCCTATCCATACCGCCGCACTTATGCAACCGCTCCATTGAAAGAAGTGTACGTTACCCCCCCTCTTCAGGACCAATTGAATCACTGACCAGCCCACCTTACTGACAGGCAGGTGATGAATCAATCCAAGCTTGTTGGGCTCTATCTGGGGAACCACTTACAGTGGAGAGACCACCCTCCTTGGAAGCGGCCTACTAAAGATGGCTGGCCATGAGCCCTAACGTAACCTCCTTCCCCAGTTTTTTTAAAACCACTGCTGGATGAACCAGGGCCACCCGTAACTTGTCAGCCCCGGGTGGGACCGTCTTCAACGCACAAGGTATTATCAAACCCTTAGTTAAACCGGCCCCTAACATTTGCGCTGCTGCTCGGTTCGGGTATCTACTGAGGAAAGAAAGCATCCTTTCCAAATGCCCCCACGCAGTCCCTCTTACTACCAGACCCTACGCATGTACTGTTTCACTCTAAGAACCCTTGGACAGTGAAAGGGATACACTCGCCTGAACACATGTGTTTTACTCGACAGTTTGGCCCAAATTTACACTTGCCTGAAACTGATTAGGAGCCCACGACGCTGCCATACAGCTTCATCCCCCGGCTGATGTCCTTATGGGCCCAGTGTAGGGACAGTCGGACAGCCATCCACTGCCCAAACTATTCATCCCGCCTAAGCCAAGTACACCGTCATAAATCCAGTGTGCTGACTAATGCCTGCAAGTAAACTAACCAAGCCGAACAGTGCTCAGGGTTGTTTTCCTCTATTACGCTCGCCCATATGGCGAACACCTGTAGCCAAGTGGCAGAGGTACGGGGAATCAACCGATACCTCCGTTGTTCCTAATCTTCCTTGTTTTATTCTGGCTTCAACCTGGCCAGGTTGAACTTCTCCAAATGCCATAACGTGAATATCGCTACACATTCACCTTTTTGAATATTTTTGGTATTGCTGTCTGCACATGTGGGGCCCCAGGGGGCCCTCAAAGCAGATGTGTACCACTTTAGCGGAGTCCGCCAACCTGACCGAGTTCGCTGTTTCGACCCCTGTCTTGCCCTGGCTATTCGGAGCTTATTTGATAAACTGGGAGGCTCACCGACCGCCGTGGCCGTCCCCATGGCTGTTCATCGCCACCTTCCGACCCGGACCGTTCACCTTCATGCCTGTCGCTGCCCATTGTCATTCGACCGAACGCAGGCTGCATCCCCGATGGACCCGCTCCGTTTGCCATGGGTCTGTGCCGCTGCTCTCACTCTGTCCTCCGACCCATCCCGCCAGACCCACTAGTTGGCCCTCGTGATGGCACCTGCGCCTCCTGTTTGACTGGGTCCTCATCACCCGCCTCAGCCGTCGCTCCCCCTACAACCCTGTGCTCCACGTGGACCTCCTTCCGGGCTGCGTGTGACTGTGGGCCGTGCTAGCTGTCTGGCCCCCATCCTGAAGTTTGGTATTCCCTCCCTGGGCCGGCTGGCCACCTGCAATGTGCTACTGTAAAAAGCCAGGGGAGCAGAGCCGTACACTGTACAGGGCTCCCCCCCCCGCCACGTCCCTGCCTCTTTGCCGGGTGCCACTCTCCTCCCTGTACTTCATCCTCTGGCTCCACTGTGCCCTGGGGGTTGGGGGGTTAAATCCTCTCTGCTACTTGCTGCCTGCTCTGTGAGCCTCCAGGGCCTGCAGCCAGGCTGAACGTTACCGGCGGCCGTGCCGCCACGAGGAGGCCCCCCCCCCCGTCGCCGCTCCTCCCTCAGCCGCTCCAGTTGTGGTCCGGGCCCGCAGCCTGTATGCTCCTAGTGTGCAACTGCCGCTCTAAGCTGGGCAGCAAAGCCCTCCATCGCCGCCATACTGCCATGTAAAGGAAGAGGACCTGGAACGGTGAGGGTGAGGCATCCAATCGCTTCCTCCTCCGCTCTGCAACTGACGTCACTTCCCCCTCTCCCTTCCTCTCTCAAGCTCGAGCGCCGCCCTCACCCAGCCCCTCCCCCTATTGAATTAAAGGGGGAACACCACTCTTAAAACGGCAACTGTGCTGTCCAGCACTGTCATGCCATCCCTGCGCCCATTTCTCTCCTGTCCTTAGCTCCGAGACTCTCTGTTCATGCAAGACAGCCCAAGAATTTACATGAGACTTTTTGCCAAGAGGAATGGTCAGCTTTACCATCTGACACGATAAAGAGCCTCATCCACAAATACCACAAAAGACTTCAAGCTGTCATTGATGTTAAAGGGGGTGATACACGGTATTAAGAACTGGCGTATGTAAACTTTTGATCAGGGTTATTCGGGTAGTTTATGTTGTCATTATGATTTAAAAAGAGTAAACACAGTTGATGGATAATAAATGGCTTCAGCCAAACACTAACCATGAGTGAAAGAAAAGTTTTTGTGTTATCATTCATATTCTCTAAAAAATGGCCAAGAAATCATAAATTCTGCCAGGGTATGTAAACTTATGAGCACAAATGTGCATGTATCTATTTTATATGCAATTGAGTTTGTGGTTCTGCTTGGCCAGTCATGACATCCATATGCCAGTGTTCTACCACCCAGCCTGGTTTAGCTTTGCAGCCTCTCATAACCTAACCTCTATCTCCATCTTGCTTAGTGGACTTTGAAACAGCAATATATATAATATTCTATCTGTTATGCCTCTTTCACACGGGACAGATCCGTGATGATCCGCCCCGTGAACATCCGCTTGCTCAGCGGGGATCGCTCCGTTGATCCCCGCTGAGCCGGCGGATGACAGGGCGGTCCCTACATACTGTGCAGGGACCGCCCTGTCAGATCACCACTCTCCCCTATGGAGGATCGGAGGAACACGGACCGTCTGTCCGTGTTCATCCGATCCGCTCTGCAGACGGATAGAAAAATAGAATTTTTCTCCGTCTGCCGAATTGGGCCATAGCGGGGACGGATGATATCGGGTGTCAGCGGATCTTCATCCGCTGACACCCGCTATCCCATAGGGATGCATGTATGTCCGTATTTCATCCGAAAAGGGATGGATGAAATACGGACATACGGTCCGCACGTGTAAAAGGGGCCTAACAGATTTTGCTATTTTTGATGGAGCAGACTGCGATTTCTTACTCTGGGTTGTCCAGGAGCACAGTAGACAGGTCTTCCCCCCAAGATCTGCTTTCAAGCTAGCAAGACATAAAAACGTTATCTCAATGGAAAATACAGTAGAGAAAGAGATATGTATTTTACATAAAGAAACCAGGCCGGTATGATAGCTAGATAGAGAAACAGATTTAGGGTATCACAGCTGTGGGGTTTTCCCTTTGAAGCTTGTTGCATGCAAAGGTCAGCTTCACCCAAAACAGAAACCTTCATTTGGGATGGAGTTGTTCTTTAAGGAGAATGATTACAGTTTTTTATATATATTTTAATGTTAAATGGTCAGCAAAAAAATTATATTTTTTAGGTAGGAGATTATAAAAAATGCATACGTTTTTGCTTGGTGGCGATTTAGCTTCTTTTCACATTTTAAAGGCTCCGATGAAAAGCCTGTTGTTTACTGTATATAGGTCAATGTTTCATCAGTAACTCAAGCTTTATCTGTTTCAGTAAAAGAAATTGTGCCTCAAAGCGAGCTACTCTGCTGTGCAGTCTCTTTATTTATTTATATACTGTATATGTGGGTGACATTACCCACTAAAGCTTGTATTTAAAACAGAATTGACCATCATAAATCATGTGGAACACACTTTACCTACAAAGTGGGCAACATTACTCCAAATAAGAATAAACAGACTGGGTAGGCAGAAAGCGCACAGCTTGCTGTTGTAGATAAAACTTCTACAAACCCTTACTGATAGCTCTGGTACACATAATGCATTCATACTGGTGTGCATTGTCCACTATAATACATGTGTTGTTGCAATGCATCGCAGTTCTTGTTTTTTTTAACTTCATTAGCATACCTCCCAACCGTCCCGGATTGCCCGTGAAAGTCCCGCTGTGGGAGGTCTGTCCCGCGTCCCGGGCAGCTTCATTCCGGGACAATACAATGTCCCGGAATTGCCCCACTGGCCGATCTGATGCCCCCCTAAAAATTGCCGCATTGCCGCTGTCCCTCACAGCCTGCTGTACTAGTTTTGGCAGCGACCGCTTCATTTCACCCCCAGACGCTGCCTGGCTCACTGCCAAAACAACTGGTTGCTAGGCATGGCCCGCCTGGCGTCTAACAACCAGTGACGTCACGACAAGGAGGAGAGTGGAGCCCCAGCATTTAGCCAAAGGAGGAGTCCTCTTCGCGCCTAAGCTCCGCCCCCGGCTCCGCCCCTAACTCCGCCCCCGACTCCGGGTCTTCCCTGAGTGGAGCCCCAGCATTTAGCCAAAGGAGGAGTCCTTTTCGCGCCTAAGCTCCGCCCCTGACTCCGCCCCCGACTCCGCCCCCAACTCCGGGTCTTCCCTGAGTGGAGCCCCAGCATTTAGCCAAAGGAGGAGTCCTCTTCGCGCCTAAGCTCCGCCCCCGGCTCCGCCCCTGACTCCGCCCCCGACTCCGGGTCTTCCCCGAAGGCTGTTCCTGCGCTGGAATAAAGGTAGGAGAAATGCTCCCTGCACTGCCCTGACTCTGAGTACACTCATGGTAACTCTGCTCCCTCCCATACACTGCCCCTCTCCAGTCATGCTGTACAGTCCCCCCATACTGCCCTCCACTACCCCCCCCCATTATACTGCCCCCCTCCCATTTTACTGCCCTCCACTACCCCCCCATATACTGCCCTCTACTACCACCCCTCCCATCATACTGCCCCAATCCCATCATACTGCCCCCCCTCCTATTATACTGCCCTCCACTGCCCCCCCTCCTATTATACTGCCCTCCACTGCCACCCCTCCTATTATACTGCCCTCCACTAACCCCCCCATTATACTGCCTTTCACTGCCACCCCCACCCATCATACTGCCCCCCTCCAATTATACTGCCCTCCACTGCCATCCCTCCTATTATACTGCCCTCCACTAACCCCCCTCCCATCATACTGCCCTCCACTACCACCCCTCCCATAATACTGCCCTCCACTAAACCCCCTCCCATTATATTGCCCTCCACTACCATCCCTCCCATCATACTGCCCTGCACTAACCCCCCCTCCTATTAAACTGCCCTCCACTACCGCCTCCTCCCATCATACTGCCCTCCACTACCTCCTCTCCCATCATACTGCCCTCCACCCCATCATACTGCCCTCCACCCCATCATACTGCCCTCCACTGCCTCCCCTCCCATCATAATGCCTTCCACTGCCTCCGCCCCCAACATACTGCCTTCCACTGCCACCCCTCCCATCATACTGCCCTCCACTGACACCCCCTCCCATCATACTGCCCTCCACTGCCACCAACTCCCATCAAAAACTGTAAAAAAACTCTAAAAAATAAAATGGATAAAATATAATGGTAAAAAATAATAACAAAAATAAAATAACAACAATAAAAAAAAACTACTGATCCTGTTCACTGCCCTACTGATTATGTCTACTGCCCTACTAACCACGTCCACTGCTCTACTGACCACGTCCACTGCCCTACTGACCATGTCCACTACCTTACTGACCACTTTCTCTGCCATACTGACCACTTTCTCTGCCATACTGACCACTTCCACTGCTCTACTGACCATGTCCACTGCCCTACTGACTGACACCATTCACAGTCCACACTGACACCACTGGCGGAACTACCAGCAAAGGTTGCACTTGCAACTAGGCCCTGGCCTTCTGCCCCCATGGCCGGGCCCAATCTGCTGTGGGACCATGAAGGGTGATGGGATCAGTGGGAAGGGCTCTGGGCTCGAAGGGAATGGCCCATGCTGGAGGTCGGGGGGGCCCTTCATGGTTTCTTGCACCAGGGCCCCTGAAGGTTCTAATTACGCCTCTGCTGCACCCTGTATACAGCTCATCCAGTACCCTGTGCCCTGTATATAGCTCGTCTCAGAACCCCGCACCCTGTATATAGCTCATCCCAGAACCCTGCACCCTGTATAAATCTCATCTCAGAACCCTGCACCCTGTACATAGCTCATCACAGATCCCTGCACTCTGTACATAGCTCACCCCAGAACCATGCTCTCTGTACATAGCTCAACCCAGAACCCTGCACTCTGTACATAGCTCAACCCAGAACCCTGCACTCTGCATGCAGCTCACTCCAGAACCCTGCACAATGAATGCAGCTCACCCCAGAACCCTGCACTCTGAATGCAGCTCACCCCAGAACCCTGCACTCTGAATGCAGCTCACCCCAGAACCCTGCACTCTGAATGCAGCTCACCCCAGAACCCTGCACTCTGAATGCAGCTCACCCCAGAACCCTGCACTCTGAATGCAGCTCACCCCAGAACCCTGCACTCTGAATGCAGCTCACCCCAGAACCCTGCACTCTGAATGCAGCTCACCCCAGAACCCTGCACTCTGAATGCAGCTCACGCCAGAACCCTGCACTCTGAATGCAGCTCACGCCAGAACCCTGCACTCTGAATGCAGCTCACGCCAGAACCCTGCACTCTGTACACAGCTCATGCCAGAACCCTGCACTCTGTACACAGCTCATGCCAGAACCCTGCACTCTGTACACAGCTCATGCCAGAACCCTGCACTCTGTACACAGCTCATGCCAGAACCCTGCACTCTGTACACAGCTCATGCCAGAACCCTGAACTCTGTACACAGCTCATGCCAGAACCCTGCACTCTGTACACAGCTCATGCCAGAACCCTGCACTCTGTACACAGCTCATCACAGATCCCTGCACTCTGTACATAGCTCACCCCAGAACCATGCTCTCTGTACATAGCTCAACCCAGAACTCTGCACTCTGTACATAGCTCAACCCAGAACCCTGCACTCTGCATGCAGCTCACTCCAGAACCCTGCACTCTGAATGCAGCTCACCCCAGAACCCTGCATTCTGAACGCAGCTCACCCCAGAACCCTGCACTCTGAATGCAGCTCACCCCAGAACCCTGCACTCTGAATGCAGCTCACCCCAAAACCCTGCACTCTGAATGCAGCTCACCTCAGAACCCTGCACTCTGAATGCAGCTCACCCCAGAACCCTGCACTCTGAATGCAGCTCACCCCAGAACCCTGCACTCTGAATGCAGCTCACCCCAGAACCCTGCACTCTGAATGCAGCTCACCCCAGAACCCTGCACTCTGAATACAGCTCACCCCAGAACCCTGCACTCTGAATGCAGCTCACGCCAGAACCCTGCACTCTGAATGCAGCTCACGCCAGAACCCTGCACTCTGAATGCAGCTCACGCCAGAACCCTGCACTCTGAATGCAGCTCACACCAGAACCCTGCACTCTGAATGCAGCTCACGCCAGAACCCTGCACTCTGTACACAGCTCATGCCAGAACCCTGCACTCTGTACACAGCTCATGCCAGAACCCTGCACTCTGTACACAGCTCATGCCAGAACCCTGCACTCTGTACACAGCTCATGCCAGAACCCTGCACTCTGTACACAGCTCATGCCAGAACCCTGCACTCTGTACACAGCTCATGCCAGAACCCTGCACTCTGTACACAGCTCATCACAGATCCCTGCACTCTGTACATAGCTCACCCCAGAACCATGCTCTCTGTACATAGCTCAACCCAGAACCCTGCACTCTGTACATAGCTCAACCCAGAACCCTGCACTCTGCATGCAGCTCACTCCAGAACCCTGCATTCTGAATGCAGCTCACCCCAGAACCCTGCACTCTGAATGCAGCTCACCCCAGAACCCTGCACTCTGAATGCAGCTCACCCCAGAACCCTGCACTCTGAATGCAGCTCACCCCAGAACCCTGCACTCTGAATGCAGCTCACCCCAGAACCCTGCACTCTGAATGCAGCTCACCCCAGAACCCTGCACTCTGAATGCAGCTCACCCCAGAACCCTGCACTCTGAATGCAGCTCACCCCAGAACCCTGCACTCTGAATGCAGCTCACCCCAGAACCCTGCACTCTGAATGCAGCTCACCCCAGAACCCTGCACTCTGAATGCAGCTCACGCCAGAACCCTGCACTCTGAATGCAGCTCACGCCAGAACCCTGCACTCTGAATGCAGCTCACGCCAGAACCCTGCACTCTGAATGCAGCTCACGCCAGAACCCTGCACTCTGAACGCAGCTCACGCCAGAACCCTGCACTCTGAACGCAGCTCACGCCAGAACCCTGCACTCTGTACACAGCTCATGCCAGAACCCTGCACTCTGTACACAGCTCATGCCAGAACCCTGCACTCTGTACACAGCTCATGCCAGAACCCTGCACTCTGTACACAGCTCATGCCAGAACCCTGCACTCTGTACACAGCTCATGCCAGAACCCTGCACTCTGTACACAGCTCATGCCAGAACCCTGCACTCTGTACACAGCTCATGCCAGAACCCTGCACTCTGTACACAGCTCATGCCAGAACCCTGCACTCTGTACACAGCTCATGCCAGAACCCTGAACTCTGTACACAGCTCATGCCAGAACCCTGCACTCTGTACACAGCTCATGCCAGAACCCTGCACTCTGTACACAGCTCATGCCAGAACCCTGCACTCTGTACACAGCTCATGCCAGAACCCTGCACTCTGTACACACACAGCTCATGCTAGAACCCTGCACTCTGTACACAGCTCATGCAAGAACCCTGCACTCTGTACACAGCTCATGCCAGAACCCTGCACTCTGTACACAGCTCATGCCAGAATCCTGCACTCTGTACACAGCTCATGCCAGAACCCTGCACTCTGTACACAGCTCATACCAGAACCCTGCACTCTGTACATAGCTCATGCCAGAACCCTGCACTCTGTACATAGCTCATGCCAGAACCCTGCACTCTGTACATAGCTCATCCTACAACCCTGCCCTCTGTATATAGCTCATGCCAGAACCCTGCACTCTGTATATAGCTCATCCTACAACCCTGCACTTTGTACGTAATGCACTCCAAACACTGCATTCTTTTATCCTTTTTTTTAAATGAATGTGCTGGGATATGTATGTATCCATGAGACTCTTGCTTGTGCAACAATAATAAAAGCATATTTTATAGATACAAGGAAGCCCAAGTTTTGTTTAATGATGCCCATTAAGCTCCTCCCACTATCAAAAGTTTGACCACGCCCACATTTGCCGCAGCGCGCTATGCAAGGTTACTTCCTTCCTCAAGTGTCCCTCATTCTGAAGTTCAAAAGTTGGGAGGTATGCATTAGGCCCAAATCCAAGAAAAGTTAAAATCCTCCCTTGCAGTTAGGCTGCCTCATACAAATGCCCGGTTCGATCTAGGGGATGGGAGAAGCATTCCTACGTCCTGATCCTCGGCCACCCCCCCCCCCCCGCAGATGACCCATCCCTATGCTTTCGACCAGGGGTACTATTACTCAGATCATCCACATCACAGCATCCCGTGCACTTCACAGCGCCCCCCCTCCCCCCCACATCTTTAGGGCCCACACACATCACACTTTGTCCTTTTTTTCTTTAAACTTTATTGAATTGTCAAAATTAAATTTTAGTAATTTTTATGCACCGCAGCTCAGTTGCGGTGCATAGAAACAGTATGCATTTCGCACCGCACTGCTCAGCACTCAGGGGTGCTGTTGCAGTGTGAACAGGACACATAGAAAACAAATGTTTTCTATTGCCCTTGTAGAGACCTGTTTTTTTCTAGTGCAGAAATCACAGACCCCCTTTTACATCAGTGTCCTCAGCCCCCCCTTCACTTTACAGACCCCCCTTTTACATCAGTGTCCTCAGCCTCCCCTTCACATCACATCCCCCCCTTTTACATCACAGACTGCCTCATCACAGACCCCTCCATCACAGACCAACCCATCACAGAACCCTGTCATCACATGACCAACCCATCACAGACCCCCCATCACAGAACCCCCTCCATCACAGACCGACCAACCCATCACAGAACCCCATCATCACAAGACCAACCCATCACAGACCCTCCATCACAGACCAACCCATCACAGAACCCTGTCATCACAGGACCAACCCATCACAGACCCCCCATCACAGAACCCCCTCCATCACAGACCGAACCATCACAGAACCCCATCATCACAAGACCAACCCATCACAGAACCTCCTCCATCACAGACTGACCCATCACAGAACCCCCCATCAGAGACCGACCCATCATAGAATCGACCCATCACAGACCCCCCCCATCACAGGCCGACCCATCACAGACCGCCCCATCACCGAACCCTCATCACAGAACCCCCCCATCACAAACCGACCCACCATAGAACCCCCCCATCACAGACTGACCCATCACAGACCCCCCTTCATCACAGTCTTCTCTCGATATTAGACTCCTGTCCTCTTCATAACAGCGCAGCACTCCACCAGCCCCACAGAGCCCTACATTATTCACACAAGACAGGAAGCACGACAGCCCTGGACAAAGGACGGGACTTTTCATGTTAAAGGTGGGTGATTGCTGGGACCACCCCACTGCCTAGCAACCAATCACCCACTTCTTAACTTGAAAATTCCTGCCCTTTGTCCAGAGCGGCCGTGCTTCACAACTTGTGTGAATAAGGTAGGGCAGTGTGGGGAGGAGAGGGGGGGGGGTGCAGCGATGTTATGGAAGGGACAGACCTGCTGCGCCTCCCATGCTGTGAACATAGTGGCAGGCAGGTGGTCCAGTGGCAGGGAGAGGACACGCAGGCAACTATTTGGCGAGGTTGCGGTCCTGATAGGTCGTGACCGTGGCCCGCTATTTATTGATGCCTGCTTTAGACTGTTCCTTTGTGTCCTCACTTCCAGTGCAGGGTGATGGGACCTGCCCCTTGATGACGTCAGGAGCATCCCACTGCCAGTAAAGTGGCTTTTCTTGTTCCCTTAGATGTAAAAGAGCAGTTAAAAGAAGTATGGGATTTTGTTTTCAAAATCATACTTACCTAGGTGGATGCAACATTGGTCCAATATTGCATCTGTCCCCTGCCGGCTCTAAAACTGAGAATGAAGCAATCTAACACCTCTGAGCGCTCGGTTCTCAGAGCTCCGTGAGCAGAGAGCTGGTGACTGTCAGTCACCGCTGTCTGCTCTGCCTCCCTGTGCTCAATGAAGTGTTGGGCTGTGGACTAGGTGGGGGTGGCTTCTGGGTGAATCCTGACCATATGGTCGCGACCCTTCCCCTGCCTGGGCCGGCTCTGTGAAGTCAGCAAACAGCGGGCATCAGCCCCCTGTGCAAAACAAACTGCACTCCTGTGATCCACAGGAGAAGTACAACCAAACAAGCTTTGTCTGTACTTCTCCTTCAACCCTTGCAGTATAGGGACAGCCCCACTGTGAGGATGGATTTTACTTTCCCCAGAGTTCAGCTTTTACGCAAAACATAGCCCCATAGAAGTGTTTTTTTTTTCTTTCTTTCTTAACTTTATTTAATCGAGAGACAGCCCAATAGAAGTGTTTGTTTATTAGCTTTATTTAATTGGGGTACATAGAAGTCTGGGCCAGAATGAAAACAATTACTGGAGGCCATTGTCAGATCCAGATAGGTAAACATCTGTGGAACAGGACAAAAAGGATAAGTTCACTTTGTTAAAGTGCACTCAGGGTTTCTCAACTCAGTGTCCTCAAGGTGTCCCAACAGGTCATGTTTTTAGGCTTTCCATTATTTTGCACAGGTGATTTTATCAGTTTCACTGCCTTAGTAATTACCACAGGGAAATCCTGAAAACATGACCTATTGGGGCGCCTTGAGGACTGGAGTTGAGAAACACTGCTTTAAAGTGGTTGTAAACTCACGAAAAAAAAAAAAAAATCCTGCAAGACAAAGGTATAATGAGCTTAGCATAGCATACAAGCTCATTATGAAATACCTTAGATCGAAGCCCCCGCAGCGGTCCCGGCACACCGATGTGGCCAGGGACATGTCTCATGGAGTTATTTCTGGGTATCGGGCTCCGGTGATGTGATTGGCTGGAGCCGTGATGACGTCACTCCCGGTAATGGCACAGCAGCTGAAGAAATGGCACGAGCTAGCCGTTTCTTTAGTGCGCATGTGCCGATGACGTTGGGACATGCTGATACAGTAAATATCTCCTAAACGATGCAAGTTTCGGAGATTTTCACGGTACCTTATTATAGGCTTATCTGTAGGTAAAAGTAGTGTGTAAGGGTTTACAACCACTTTAAAAATGCAAGATATGCAAGATTTAATGCAAGATAAAAGCAAATAAAAGTGCAAATGACAGTGTGGTCTAACTATTGTGTACAGGCCCTGTCTAACCACTGGAAAGGGGAATAACAAACAAGTTTGCTGGCAGGGGGGCCCTATACTTAAGTTGGAGTGCTTGTCCTCAAAGCAAGGGTATTTGTGATCTATTGGCTATGAGGGAAATACCCCCAAAATACCTGAGCAACCACTTCATTGGTGATAAAAAAAAGTTCCAAAAACAATTTCTGCTTGAGCCTCCTGCGTTTCCATCACTTGGGCCACTATCTATTGAATATCAGTGAGGAATTATTGCATTTCCACCAGAGTCGGCACAACCTGGGCCAGTAAATTGTGTATCTCAGAACTGTTTTGCATCTGATACTTGATCTACCCTATCGGCTCATAAGCTGATCTGATATCAAACAGACCTTTGTCTAATTCAGGAAACATCTCTCCCACCTGACCAGAACATTACAGAACCTTTTTATTTCCTGGATCAATTCCTGCATTATTGGTAAAGTCTTGTTTCCTCTCCTCCAACAAGGCATTTGCTCCCTTTCTTTCACTTATTCAGGGTAAGTGGGTGTGTCTCTAGAGCCTGTAAACAATAAAGGAGGGCACCAGATCAGTATACAGTGCCTTGCAAAAGTATTCACCCCCTTGGCTTTTTACCTATTTTGTTACATTACAGCCTTTGGTTCAATTTTTCTAAAATTAGAAAAATATATACATAAAACTATTTTTCAGAAATAAAAAAATGATAATTGGCATGTGCGTATGTATGCACCCTCTTTGTTATGAAGCCCATAAAAATCTCTGGTGCAATCAATTACCTACAGAAGTCACATAATTAGTGAAATTATGTCCACCTGTGTGCAATCTAATGCCGCGTACACACGGTCGTACTTTTCGTCTACAAAAGTCGGACAGCCTGTCGGACAGACTTCCGGCAGACTTTCGGTGGACTTGCCGCGGACTTGCGGCCTACTTTCTAACGACCGGACTTGCCTACACACGACCACACAAAAGTCTAACGGATTCGTACGTGATGACGTACACCGGACTAAAATAAGGAAGTTCATAGCCAGTAGCCAATAGGTGCCCTAGCGTGGCTTTTTGTCCGTCGGACTAGCACACAGACGAGCGGATTTCGGGGTCCGTCGTAGGTACGAAGTAAAAGTTTTGAAGCATGTTTCAAATCTAAAGTACGTCGTATTTGAGGCTAAAAAAGTCGGTTGAAAGTCCGGAGAAGCCCACACACGATCGGATTACCAGCCAGCTTTAGTCCATCAGCGTCTGTTGGACTTTTGTAGACGAAAAGTAGGACCGTGTGTACGCGGCATAAGTGTCACATCATCTGACATTACATATACACACCTTTTTGAAAGGCCCCAGAGGCTGCAACACCTAAGCAAGAGGCACCACTAACCAAACACTGCCATGAAGACCAAGGAACTCTCCAAACAAGTAAGGGACAATGTTGTTGAGAAGTACAAGTCAGGGTTAGGTTATAAAAAAAATTATCCAAATCTTTGATGATCCCTAGGAGCACCATCAAGTCTATCATAACCAAATGGAAAGAACATGGCACAACAGCAAACCTGCCAAGAGACGGCTGCACACCAAAACCCACAGATCAGGCAAGGAGGGCATTAATCAGAGAGGCGGCACAGAGACCTAAGGTAACCCTGGAGGAGCTGCAGAGTTCCACAGCAGAGACTGAAGTATCTGTACATAGGACAACAATAAACCATACGCTCCATAGAGTTGGGCTTCATGGCAGAGTGGCCAGAAGAAAGCCATTACTTTCCGCAAAAAAAACAAAATAACACGTTTTCAGTTTGCAAAAAGCATGCGGGAGACTCCCAAAATGTATGGAGGAAGGTGCTCTGGTCTAATGAGACTAAAATTTAATTTTGTGGCCATCAAAGAAAACGCTATGTCTGGAGCAAACCCAACACATCACATCACCCAAAGAACACCATCCCCACAGTGAAACATGGTGGTGGCAGCATCATGCTGTGGGGATGTTTTTCAGCAGTTGGGACTGGGAAACTGGTCAGAGTTGAGGAAAAGATGGATGGTGCTAAATACAGGGATATTCTTGAGCAAAACCTGTAACACTCTGTGTGTGATTTGAGGCTAGGACGGAGGTTTACCTTCCAGCAGGACAATGACCCCGAAAACACTGCTAAAGCAACACTTGAGTGGTTTAAGAGGAAATGTGTAAATGTGTTGGAATGGCCTAGTCAAAGCCCAGACTCAATCCAATAGAAAATCTGTGGTCATACTTAAAGATTGCTGTTCACAAGCGCAAACCATTCAACTTGAAGGAGCTCGAGCAGTTTTGCAAGGAGGAATGGGCAAAAATCCCAGTGGTAAGATGTGGCTAGCTCATAGAGACTTATCTAAAGTGACATGGAGCTGTGATAGCTGCAAAAGGTGGCTCTACAAAGTATTGATTTTAGGGGGGTGAATAGTTATGCACATTGACTTTTTCTGTTATTTTGTCCTATTTGTTGTTTGCTTTACAATAAAAAAAAATCTTCAGTTGTGGGCATGTTCTGTAAATTAAATGATGCAAATCCTCAAATAATGTTAATTCCAGGTTGTGAGGCAACAAAACACGAAAAATGTCAAGGGGTTTGAATACTTTTGCAAGGCACTGTATGTCAAGCATAAACCGCAATTTATTCTGAAAACACTTACATCTATAATTGTTGTAAACTGTACACAGGGCTGTACACAGGGCTGGTAGAATGGAGCAGCGGTGTCAATGGACTGGACACTAGTCGCAATAGCACACGCCAGGAGCGTCCGGAGCTCTAACACCACTCTCTAACGCCACTCTCAGTGTGTCCACAGACTGATAGAACAGGCTTCATCAGGCTAGCCTGATGAAGGAGGCGGGCCTCATAAACATGTTGCGGCCCGCCCCCCACCTGTTCTACCACAATGACATCAACGCAATGATGTCACTCCCGCGCATGTGCGAGGGAGCCGCCGGTAACAGCACAGCAGCCGAAGAAACGACACGAGCAAGCCGTTTCTTCAGTGCGCATGTGCCGATGACGTCGGCACATGCTGATACAGTGAATATCTCCTAAACTGTGCAAGAGATATTTCCTGTAGGTAAAAGTGGTGTGTAACAGATTACAAACACTTTAACTAACACTTCATATGTAACACTATCCACAGCAGCACTTTGTGACATAGTACTGTGTGTAGCACTCTCTAGTGTACAGTTTTAGTTAGGAAAATGTAGCTGACTCACAGCAACTTATGTAAGTTTGGGTAATGCTGTGTGTTCAGCTTAAGGTCAGGCTGGAAAGCTCTGCAGACAAGGCCTCTATCACCTCCCCCTGGTTCTGGAGGTCCATGGAAACTTCTAGAAACTAGTGGGCGGAGGTACAGAGGCAAGGATCTGAATATTTATGGAAGTTTGACCAATCCCCAGGCAAGAGACCTGGCAGGGTGATAATAAGTGCCCATAAATATTGAAGAGCCTGGCCCGCGAGGAGGGGGGGGGGAGTGGTTGTTGGGTGGAAAATAGAGTGCTGTGGCTGAGGATCGTGAGGCCTGGGAGGGAACTCCAGGGCTGGCGAGCTCTGCCATCAGACTGGAGCTAAGGAAGGTAGGAAAGGAAGCTGAAGAGAGGGACCTTCATCACCCTTCAGTCTCATCCAGGAGACACCCTGTTTAGCATGGGAGGACTTACTGTGCCTGAACAGCCGCCTTAGCCAAGGCAGCAGGATTCAAGGGACTGTGTGAGTACCTCTACCTATCACCCCCAGGGCCAATAAGGAAGAAGGCTGCCAGATGCAACATTTAGCAAGCTTTCATTGGGACAGTGTCCCAGCTAATCTAAATCCCTTGCTCTGGGACACATTGCAAGGCAGCCAGGCGGGCTAGTATTTTCTGCAAGTTTGCGATTCTGTGATTTTCATCAAGGGGACCTAGAGCTCCTAAAAGAGGAACCCTGCTAGTGATTCATTAGAGACTGTACATCAAGTCCAACCTATGTGTGTGATTATATGTCAGTATTACATTGTATATCCCTTTATGTTCTGGTCGTTCAGGTGCTTATCTAATAGTTTCTTGAAACTATCGATGCCCCCCGCTGTGGAAGGGAATGCCACATCCTTGCCGCTCCTACAGTAAAGAACCCTCTATGTAGTATAAGGTCAAACCTCTTTTCTTCTAATTTTAATGAGTGGCCACGAGTCTTGTTAAAATTCCCTTCTGCAAAAAAGTTTTATCCCTATTGTGGGGTCACCAGTACGGTATTTGTGTATTGAAATCATATCCCCTCTCAAGCGTCTCTTCTTCAGAGAGAATAAGTTCAGTGCTCGCAACCTTTCCTCATAACTAACATCCTCCAGACCCTTTATTAGCTTTGTTGCCCTTCTTTGTACTCGCTCCATTTCCAGTACATCCTTCCTGAGGACTGGTGCCCAGAACTGGACAGTGTACTCTAGGTGCGGCCGGACCAGAGTCTTGTAGAGCGGGAGAATTATCGTTTTATTTCTGGAGTTGATCCCCTTTTTAATGCATGCCAATATTCTGTTTGCTTTGTTAGCAGCATTGCATGCCATTGCTGAGCCTATCATCTACTAGGACCCCCAGGTCCTTTTCCTTCCTAGATTCCCCCAGAGGTTCTCCCCCCCAGTGTATAGATTGCATTCATATTCTTGCCACCCAAATGCATTATTTTACATTTTTCTACATTGAACCTCATTTGCCATGTAGTTATTATTAATTTGTTCAGATCTTTTATCAAGGTTTCCACATCCTGCGGAGAAGTTTTTGCCCTGCTTAGCTTAGTATTGTCCACAAATACAGATATTGAACTGTTTACCCCATCCTCCAGGTTGTTTATGAACAAATTAAATAGGATTGGTGCCAGCACAGAACCTTGGGGGACCCCACTACCCACCCCTGACCATTCCAAGTACTCCCCATTTATCACCACCCTCTGAACTCGCCCTTGTAGCCAGTTTTCAATCCATGTACTCACGCTATGGTCCATGCCAACGGACCTTATTTTGTACAGTAAACGTTTATGGGGAACTGTGTCAAATCTTTTGCAAAATTCAGATACACCACGTCTTCGGGCCTTCCTTTATCTAGCTGGCAACTCACCTCCTCATAGAAGGTTAGTAGATTGGTTTGGCAAGAACGATTCTTCATGAATCCTTGCTGATTACTGCTAATGATACCGTGCTCATTACTAAAATCTTGTATATAGTCCCTTATCATCCCCTCCAACAGTTTACATACTATTGATGTTAGGCTAACTGGTCTGTAATTCCCAGGGATGTCTTTTGGGCCCTTTTTAAATATTGGTGCTACATTGGCTTTTCTCCAATCAGCTGGTACCATTCCAGTCAGTAGATTGTCTGTAAAAATTAGGAACAACGGTCTGGCAATCACTTGACTGAGTTCCCTAAGTACCCTCGGATGCAAGCCATCTGGTCCCGGTGATTTATTAATGTTAAGTTTCTCAAGTCTAATTTTAATTCTGTCCTCTGTTAACCATGGAGGTGCTTCCTGTGTTGTGTCATGAGGATAAACACTGCAGTTTTGGTTACTGAAGCCCCCCGATTCACTCGTGAAGACTGAGGAGAAGAATAAATTCAATACCTTCGCCATCTCCCCATCCTTTGTAACCAGATGTCCTTCCTCATTCTTTATGGAGCCAATATGGTCTGTCCTCCCTTTTTTACTGTTTACATACTTAAAGAATTTCTTGGGATTTTTTTTTGCTCTCCTCCGCTATGTGTCTTTCATGTTCTATCTTAGCTGTCCTTATTGCACCCTTACATTTCTTGTTGTATTCTTTATAAAGTCTGAATGCTGAGGATGATCCCTCAACCTTGTATTTTTTGAATGCCTTCTCCTTTACTTTTATATGCATTTTTACATTGGAGTTAAGCCATCCAGGACTTTTGTTCACTCTTTTAAATTTATTATCCAATGGGATGCTTTGGCTACTGCCCTTATTTAATATGCTCTTAAAGCAAACCCATCTCTCCTCCGTGTTCTTTGTTCCTAATATTTTATCCCAATTTATGCCTTCTAGCAAGGTTCGTAGTTTAGGGAAGTTGGCTCTTTTGAAATTCAGTGTCTTTGTATTCCCCTTGTTTCCTATTTGTGTGATTTATACTGAAGCCAATTGACCTGTGATCGCTGTTGCCTAAATTGCCCCAAATTTCCACATCCGCGATCAGGTCAGGTCTCCCGGAGGCAGTATAATTCAGGATCTGCATTTCTTGTGCATAGCGGAGAAGTTTGTCCTCGTGTTGTTCTACCAAGTTCAAGCTGGGCATCCCATAATCCCTACCCCTATCCAAGTTGATGCCCCTCAATAACACAACAAGCCTATGGACTGGTTACTGACTCTATTTGGAAGGTGGAAAATGCTTGTTGCTTGGCTGTGCAAGAATAGGGAGACCCAAAATGCAGCTGCCCTCTAAGGGGTAGTGCTACATGTGCAAAATAACATGTGTGCAGCGCTGGATAAAGATGTAGGCATGCTGTATTTTTATGAAATACACACCAACGGACTTGTATGACGTGAACACAGAGAACAATTGTTTTCAGTGTCCTTGTGTCGAACGTGTGTAGGTAAGTGAACTTCATTACTGAAGTTGACTTTTCTGTCCACTTACTCTGTTCAGCACAGCAGAATCTCCTCTCAATTTCTTCTCAACAACAACTCCAGGCACACGTCTCCTGGATATAAGAAGAAAGCCAACAGACCTACACACATTCCTAACTTTCTTAAATACTATAAATTAAATTAAAATAAAAGTTAAAGAAGAAAAAAAATGGCATCAGGAAGAGGGTGACAATCCCATGGAGCCATTTATTTATATGCTGGCCTTGGCATTATAGTTTCTCCCTAAGCTTACAGAGATAGTACAGCATGTGTAATGAAGGCTTCCTATAGCAGCCAGTCAGAACTCAGGTATCCTTTTTTGTGGAATGGAAAATGAGAACACTGGACTGACTGCTTTTGGTAAAGACAGATACTTTACTTTTAGACCTGTTTGATAAATGAAGCCCAAGGTTATAGCAGTTATGGCTTGAGCTTGGAAAATCCTGCTCTGGACCATCGCACTGACTTGAACTCTTAATGCTTGCAAGTTTTAAATTTAGGCTGAGCCTAACAACAATTTATTTCACCTGAATGAAAGATGTTCCATATTAAACACTACAGTGAGGCAGAAATGATTTATGATAAGATTGTGAGTTGTTTATGCGCCTTGTACACAGCAATTCATGTTTATATTATATAGGTATAGGCTTCTACACCCGGATGAAATGTAAATGAGGAACACAATTTATTCTCTTTGTTTATAGTCTGGTATGTGATTTTGAAAGTGTGATATTTTTCTCATTCTTTGTGGTCCTCTGGCTGTGCATAAACTCCAGATACTTCACCACCAACAACAGAAAGACTTAGTTCTTTACATTCTTGTCCCAATCACAAATCCTCTTCAGTTTTCTCAGCAGTCAGGTCTCTCATTGGTCACAAGCCTTGAATGGCCTAGCTGCCAATTCTTCTTCAGGAAGGAAACCTCTCTTCTGCACTCCAATCCCTCTGTCTTGTATCCTGTACAACCATTCTTCATTAGGAGGAGCAATTTCTCTTCTGTTCACCAATCCCTATTTCCACTATAAAGTCCTGGAAAAATGGGTATGACTTCCATAAGCCACATCCAAAATAGTTAGGGAAAAATATGGACTGGAAAATATCCAGCCCAAAGAGTCAACTGGACTTTACAGGCTCAGCATGGTACAAAACATGTATTGATAAATTTGTAGTACACGTTAAAAGACACAAATTAAAAAGGGGATAAAAAGACTCAATCCTTAAGTGACTAAGGGGCACACAGGGTTAAAAGCCCAATGTCCTTCCAACCATAACAGCATGAGGATAAGCGGTATATCACATATACTCAGATGTATCCTGAATAGTAATAATAATTGCAAATGCAATGTGGTATTATAGAATTCCGGTGAAAAGATCAAGATAAGTCAACGTGTTTCGCCAATTATTGGCTTCTTCAGGACACTATGACAAGAGGTGGTATCACTGTATACAAACATAATACATTATTAATAATTATATATAATGTACATGATACAATAGATAGCTATATCATAAGCATTGTGCTCGCACAGGTGGAACAGGTCAAGGGGTGTCCAGAAATCGGCCCTGGGGCAAATACAGGGGCACTAGAGCTATAGGTCTTCAAGGACAGGCGGAAGGCAGTAAGGCAGTGACAAGGACCTAAAATGGGCAAAAAGCAGCCACTAAGAAACTATTCATGTAGGAATGTAAAATATCAATAACAATAGTTAACATATAACAAAATGGGGTGTCTGCTGCTCTGGTTGAAATAATTTAAACAAAGCACACTACGATCAATCAGGCCGGGCAGGCATAGATGATCAGTTCTCCCAGTGTTTAAGATGTTAGTTCCACACAAAAGCATGTCCCATGTAACATAAAGGAATAAATCTCATGGTGCAGTAATCTTTGGTGCAATTTATTAGTGTAAAAATGAGGGTATTACACTCACATGATCCTAGTTAAAAAGCACTTGTTTGCTGGATGCGACTCACAGCTCACACCACCAACAAGATGGCCACCACGTCTCGGCATACACTAGCTCCACGTCTTGTCACAGGTTCCTACCTACGCATTTCATCATGACACCCATGACCACGTCATTTCATGATGAAACGCATGATGCTGTGTGCCCCAGTGTATGTGCTTTATAAAATCATGCTCTAAAGAACAGGTATAGAATGACATTTTTTCAAAATAAAACACAGACACTGGGGCACACAGCATTAATAAACAGAGAGGATTGTGTGGCGACAACAGAGTAGCTTAACCAGTTGCCGACCGCCTAACGCAGATATACTGCGGCAGAATGGCACGGGCAGGCAAAATCACGTACCTGGTACGTGATCTGCCTCCCGCGGGCAGGGGGTCCGATCGGACCCCCCCCGGTGCCCGAGGCGGTCAGCTTCTGTCTGGAAACAATCAGAGGTGAGGGGGAGACCATCCATTTGTGGCCCCCCCTCGCGATCGCTCCCAGCCAATGAGATTCTTCCTCTGCTGCTGTATAGTAAACAGCAGCAGAGGAAATTATGTCATCTCTCCTCGGCTCGGCATTTTCCGTTCCGGCGCCGAGGAGAGAAGACATCCGAGTGAGTTGCACAACACAACACACACAGTAGAACATGCCAGGCATACTGTATACCCCCCATCACCCCCCGATCGCCCCCGTCACACTGACACCAAGCAGTTTTTTCTTTTTTTTCTGATTACTGCATTGGTGTCAGTTTGTAACTGTTAGTGTGGTAGGGCAGTTAGTGTTAGCCCCCTTTAGGTCTAGGGTACCCCCCTAACCCCCCTAACCCCCCTAATAAAGTTTTAACCCCTTGATCACCCCCCGTCACCAGTGTCAGTAAGCGATCGTTTTCCTGATCGCTGTATTAGTGTCACTGGTGACGCTATTTAGGGAGGTAAATATATAGGTTCGCCTTCAGCGTTTTATAGCGTCAGGGACCCCACTATACTACCTACTAAATGTTTTAATCCCTTGATTGCCCCCTAGTTAACCCTTTCACCAGTGATCACCATATAACTGTTACGGGTGACGCTGGTTAGTTCATTTATTTTTTATAGTGTCAGGGCACCCGCCGTTTATTACCGAATAAAGGTTTAGCCCCCTAATCACCCGGCGGTGATATAAGTTAGGTTTTAGGATCTGATAGGGTCTGCATCGCCCCAGGCAGCGTCAGGTTAGCGCCAGTAGCGCTAACACCCACGCACGCAGCATACACCTCCCTTAGTGGTATAGTATCTGAACGGATCAATATCTGATCCGATCAGATCTATACTAGCGTCCCCAGCAGTTTAGGGTTCCCAAAAACGCTGTGTTAGCGGGATCAGCCCAGATACCTGCTAGCACCTGCATTTTGCCTCTCCGCCCGGTCCAGCCCAGCCCACCCAAGTGCAGTATCGATCGATCACTGTCACTTACAAAACACTAAACGCATAACTGCAGCGTTCACAGAGTCAGGCCTGATCCCTGCGATCGCTAACAGTTTTTTTGGTAGCGTTTTGGTGAACTGGCAAGCACCAGCGGCCTAGTACACCCCGGTCGTAGTCAAACCAGCACTGCAATAACACTTGGTGATGTGGCGAGTCCCATAAGTGCAGTTCAAGCTGGTGAGGTGGCAAGCACAAGTAGTGTCCCGCTGCCACCAAGAAGAAGACAAACACAGGCCCGTCGTGCCCATAATGCCCTTCCTGCTGCATTCGCCAATCCTAATAATTGGGAACCCACCACTTCTGTAGCACCCATACTTCCCCCATTCACATCCCCAACCAAATGCAGTCGGCTGCATGAGAGGCATTTTCTTTATGTCCTCCCGAGTACCCCTACCCAACTAACCCCCCCAAAAAAGATGTTGTGTCTGCAGCAAGCGCAGATGTAGGCGTGACACCCGCTATTATTGTCCCTCCTGTCCTGACAATCCTTGTCTTTGCATTGGTGAATGTTTTGAACGCTACCATTCACTAGTTGAGTATTAGCGTAGGGTACAGCATTGCACAGACTAGGCACACTTTCACAGGGTCTCCCAAGATGCCATCGCATTTTGAGAGACCCGAACCTGGAACCGGTTACAGTTATAAAAGTTACAGTTACAAAAAAAAGTGTAAAAAAAAAAATAAACACAAAAAAATATATAAAATAAAAAAAATAGTTGTTGTTTTATTGTTCTCTCTCTCTCTATTCTCTCTGTATTGTTCTGCTCTTTTTTACTGTATTCTATTCTGCAATGTTTTATTGTTATTATGTTTTATCATGTTTGCTTTTCAGGTATGCAATTTTTTATACTTTACTGTTTACCTGTCACTACCTATTGCCATCATAGGGGATATTTAAATTCCCTGAGATAACAATAAAAATGATTAAAAAAAAAATGAAAGAAACAGTTTAAAAATAAGATTAAAAAGCAAAAAAATAATAAAGGAAAAAAAAAAAAAAGCACCCCTGTCCCCCCCTGCCCTCGCGCGAGCGCAAGCGTCGGTCTGGCGTCAAATGTAAACAGCAATTGCACCATGCATGTGAGGTATCACCGCAAAGGTCAGATCGAGGGCAGTAATTTTAGCAGTAGACCTCCTCTGTAAATCTAAAGTGGTAACCTGTAAAGGCTTTTAAAGGCTTTTAAAAATGTATTTAGTTTGTCGCCACTGCATGTTTGTGCGCAATTTTAAAGCATGTCATGTTTGGTATCCATGTACTCGGCCTAAGATCATCTTTTTTATTTCATAATTTTGGCAAACTAGTGTGTTTTAGTGCATTAAAATTTAAAAAAGTGTGTTTTTTCCCCAAAAAAATGCGTTTGAAAATCGCTGCGCAAATACTGTGTGAAAAAAAATTAAACACCTACCATTTTAATCTGTAGGGCATTTGCTTTAAAAAAATATATAATGTTTGGGGGTTCAAAGTAGATTTCTTGCAAAAAAAAATAGTTTTTTCATGTAAACAAAAAGTGTCAGAAATGGCTTTGTCTTCAAGTGGTTAGAAGAGTGGGTGATGTGTGACATAAGCTTCTAAATGTTGTGCATAAAATGCCAGGACAGTTTAAACCCCCCCCAAATGACCCCATTTTGGAAAGTAGACACCCCAAGCTATTTGCAGAGAGGCATGTCAAGTCTATGGAATATTTTATATTGTGACACAAGTTGCGGGAAAAAGACAATTTTTTTTTTTTTTGCACAAAGTTGTCACTAAATCATATATTGCTCAAACATGCCATAGGAATATGTGAAATTACACCCCAAAATACATTCTGTTTCTTCTCCTGAGTACGGGGATACCACATGTGTGAGACTTTTTTGGAGCTTAGCCGCGTACGGGACCCCGAAAACCAAGCACTGCCTTCAGGCTTACTAAAGGTGTAAATTTTTGATTTCACTCTTCACTGCCTATTACAGTTTCGGAGGCCATGGAATGCCCAGGTGGCACAAAGCCCCCCCAAATGACCCCATTTTGGAAAGTAGACACCCCAAGCTATTTGCTGAGAGGTATAGTGAGTATTTTGCAGACCTCACTTTTTGTCACAAAGTTTTAAAAATTGAAAAAAGAAAAAAAAAATGTTTTCTTGTCTTTCTTCATTTTCAAAAACAAATGAGAGCTGCAAAATACTCACCATGCCTCTCAGCAAATAGCTTGGGGTGTCTGCTTTCCAAAATGGGGTCATTTGGGGGGGGGGGGGTTTGTGCCACCTGGGCATCCCATGGCCTCCAAAACTGTGATAGGCAGTGAAGAGTGAAATCAAAAACTTACGCTCTTAGAAATCCTGAAAGCGGTGATTGGTTTTCGGGGCCCCGTACGTGGCTAGGCTCCCAAAAAGTCCCACACATGTATTATCCCCATACTCAGGAGGAGCAGCTAAATGTATTTTGGGGTGCAAATCCACATATGCCCATGGCCTGTGTGAGCAATATATCATTTAGTGACAACTTTCCCGCAACTTGTGTCAAAATATAAAATATTCCATGGACTCAACATCCCTCTCAGCAATTTCCTTGGGGTGTCTACTTTCCAAAATGGGGTCATTTGGGGGGGTTTTGTGCCATCTGGGCATTTTATGGCCTTCAAAACTGTGATAGGTAGTGAGGAGTGAAATCAAAAATTTACGCCCTTAGAAATCCTGAAGGCGGTGATTGGTTTTCGGGGCCCCGTACGCGGCTAAGTTCCCAAAAAGTCCCACACATGTGGTATCCCCGTACTCAGGAGAAGCAGCTGAATGTATGAATATGCCCATGGCCTGAGTGAGCAATAAATCATTTAGTGACAACTTTTTGTAAATTTTTTCTTTTTTGCCATTATTCAATCACTTGGGACAAAAAAAAAAATGAATATTCAATGGGCTCAACATGCCTCTCAGCAATTTCCTTGGGGTGTCTACTTTCCAAAATGGGGTCATTTGGGGGGGGGGGGGGGGGTTACTGCCCTGCCATTTTAGCACCTCAAGAAATGACATAGGCAGTCATAAACTAAAAGCTGTGTAAATTCCAGAAAATGTACCCTAGTTTGTAGACACTATAACTTTTGCGCAAACCAATAAATATACGCTTATTGACATTTTTTTTACCAAAGACATGTGGACCAATACATTTTGGCCTAAATGTATGACTAAAATTGAGTTTATTGGATTTTTTTTATAACAAAAAGTAAAAAATATCATTTTTTAAAAAATTTTTCGGTCTTTTTACATTTATAGTGCAAAAAATAAAAACTGCAGAGGTGATCAAATACCATCAAAAGAAAGCTCTATTTTTGGGAAGAAAAGGACGCAAATTTCGTTTGGGTACAGCATTGCATGACCGCGCAATTAGCAGTTAAAGCGACGCAGTGCCAAATTTAAAAAGTGCTCTGGTCAGGTAGGGGGTAAATCCTTCCGGGGCTGAAGTGGTTAACAACCACTTTAAACTTATTATATTTTAACATCAGATTTCAACCTCAACATGCTGACATGTGGTACAGCAATAAGCTCTTTATGCAAGAAAATTAGATTTTGGGGGGAAAACAGTCCACGTTGCCATATTGCAAAAAAACTTTTTTTGACAGGTTTGTAAAGCCATATTAGTTCCATATATTGATGTCACTCACTTTCCTTCCGCTCACAATGCAGCACTGGGTGCTTTATTGATTGATTGCCAGACTCGATCTCAAAAAGGGCACTAGGAACTTACACAGGGCTGCTTGTCTCCGCCTCTACGGGTAAATGAAGCAGCAGGGAGTGAAGGGAGTAACATCAGAGGGTGGGGTGGCCCAGCACTTAAAGTAAATCTAAACCCTAACTTGAAGTCATTTAGTTTGCTGAATCACTGTGTTTCAGAGCAACGGCCTTCCTTTTTTTTTTTTTTTAATAAAATTCTTGTTTTCACCTTTTTCCCACCTTTTTTACATCTCAGTGCTGGCAATTTCCTCCAGACACTTTCTATCTTCATTCATTCGCTCCATTGTTGGATGATCATCATTGCTCAGGACCTGCTTCCTGAAAATCAAGGGGGGGGGGGGTGGGGGGAATTGCTTCCTTAAAGCCAAAGAGACAGAAACACAGAAAAACACCCCAAAACATGTTCCCCATGAGTAAGCTCTGGTGGGTAGGTTGAAACACATTGGGGGCGTGGCCTGGCGGGGGTCATTCATCATCACACAGCAGGCTTTGACTTGATGTGCAGCTCCTGGGACACCTATCACTCTCTACCATCCCAAAAGAAGTTCTAGTCCTTTTGGCCGGTGTTCTGCTTTATAGTTGTGAACATAAAGCCCCTGCATTATGGGAGCTGAGGCCATAATTTATTAGTTGAGACCTTGTCAGTACAATACAATTCATTGGCAGCAGAGGATGATTCACATAACTGCTTCCCATAGCACTGCTACAAAGTTATGAGATCATATACTGTACTTGCAGCGTGCCAAGACTTCAATTAGCATTAAGCACCGAGTATTAAAAATAAAGCACGAAAGATTGGTGCTGGGATAGCTCAGGCACAGGATAAGCAAGATTAGCAAAATTTATAACAAGGATTCTTTGATTTTCATAAAAGTCTCATCAGTTGACATAACGCACATTTTCAATCATGACTGTATCACAGAGGAGACAGATCTACACTGCAGCCATTCCACTAATTACTGGGTGACATTTTATTTTCTTCTACTACCATATTAATGCCTATGAGAAGACGATTCATCAATGTCCAATCATGGAAATGTTGTAAAGTAAAAAAAATCCTCCACAATGCAGTTGAGAGATGTTTTGTTTAAAAATATGGACTTTTTAAATATAGATTTGAACTTTAATCACTAAAACAGCATCAAAGTTTTAAAGCTGAACTTTAGCTATGGAACAATTGGCTCCTGCTGCTGTCAATCAATGCCAGTGAGGAGGGATAGGGAGCAGTCCCGAGCCATGTTGTGTGTGTCTATAGGCACACAGAGCTCGGCTTGGGTGCAAGCCCGCACATATGCCCTCATAACTATTGGAGCAGAAACAGAAGAAGAGGAGCCAAAAGTGCTTGCTGGGAACCCCAGAAGAGAAAGTTCAGGGGTGCTCTGTGCAATACCATTGCTCAGAACAGGTGAGTATAACATTTTTATTAGTTTAATTTAAAAAGAATTGCCATTAATCACGCATTATGCTAGCTATATGGGATAAAAAGGCACCAGAACCTTTTGGGCTGACCTGTATCTACTCATAGAAACCACTGCCCTTAGAGCTACAGTAACTGAAGTTCAAAAGTTCTGTTTTGAATCCTATATCCACTAAATTGACTGGAATCTATTGTATTGTGAATCACTACAAGTCAAGGCTCCTATCCTGAGGTCGGGTATGTGTGGAAACTTTATTTATGTAAGTGGATGGGGACATTCAGATTGGACACCTATTAGGACTCTTGAGGTTACAAAGGTACTTCAGGAGAACAGAGATGCATGCTTAACTCTCTGACTTGCATCCATTTAATATGCATAAATATATATCAGAAGTTTTCTCTAATCTGATTGTACATGTACAAAATGAACATGTGTATCACCTGCAACCTTTTGACATAAAGTATTTAGTTGTACTTGCTGCTGGACAATAATCTATAGCCCCATAAAAACATTAAGAAATAATTCCAGTTATGGATATTTTTACATAGTTACATGCTTCCAACTTGGACTAATGTAACTATGCATATACCATACCTGTGGGATCGTTTTAGAAGCTCAATCTCCACTAGCTTCCAGGTCCTGTGCTGGGCACTAGCTAATTTTGCAGCCCAGAGATTCTGGCAGATGGCTCAGAAGATACCATACGCGGCTTGAATTTCTGCTTATTTCTGCTGCAATTCGAGCCATGGGTGTCCATGTTGGCACCACCCAGCTTGACAAAACTTAATATGGAAAATAAAAGAAACCAGGTAGAAAGCATATTCAGTCAAACAGTGTGTAAGCAGGTTGAAATTATGCATGTTAGGCTCTGCCCCGGGTGGGAGGGTAAAATTTAATGCTTTTCCTGGTTCTTTGGTTTTGGCAGGTTATCTTTTGGTCTGACCCACTGGTCCTGTGACATAAAAGAGGGACAGGGGTCTGGAGCAGAGAGCCCCAGAACCCCCAAGAGGACCCCGTATGGGAGAAGATCGGAGAACCACATCCGGGAGGAGTGGAAGAATGTCACTTGTTACTGTTGTGATGTGAAAGGTCACCTGGATCTAGGGTTCGTCCCCGAATATTCCAACACTGAAAAATGCTACTTTTGCAGCCCCTGATCATACATGAACTCTTCCTTTGCAGGTATGCTGGGGAAGCACATAGCCTGAGTTAGGATTAGGGATGTTGGAGAAATACTGTTTGTGCATGTTGGACTTTGAGATGTTTTTGCACTTTCCTAATTAAAGCTTTGAAACCTTGTTCCTGTCTAGTCTGAAGTTATTTAAAGATTTAAAGTGGAGTTCTGCCGAAATTTTTTTTTGTTAAAGTCAGCAGCTACAAATACTGCAGCTGCTGACTCTTAAAATATGGACACTTACCTGTCCAGGGCACCCGCCATGTCCTCACCCAAAGCCGATCTGTCTCTCGGCTCTCTGGTGGAGGCGCCGCCATCTTCGGTAAGGGATTCAGGAAGTGAAGCCTTGCAGCTTCACAGCCTGGTTCCCTACTGCGCATGCGCGAGTCGCGTTGCGCGTCCTCACTGGTCCCTGCTGTCTTCTGGGACCTGTGTGTCTCCCAGAAGACAGCAGGGGGGTTCGGAGGAGGAGCCGAACACGGTGTAGATCACCGCGGAGCCTGCGGTGATCTATGCCCGGAAGTGGGAGCAAATACCTGGATTATACAGGTATCTGCTCCCCCCTGAAAAGGTGCCAAATGTGGCACCTGAGGGGGGGGGGGGGGGATCTGATCAGCAGAAGTTCCATTTTTTGGGTGGAACTTCACTTTAAGGAGTGTAATGCAAGTAACTGGCTCCTTTCTACAGTTTGGGTGATTGAGGTACTTTGGGGTATGAAGATGTCAGTACCAAAGTTGATATAGTGTGCAGATACAAGTGATTACCTAGAGTAATGGAAATTGATCAATCAGCCTATTGTTAAGTGCATGCCTATGGCAGGTGGGATAGTCTCTTTCAGGAGGGAATTGTCAACACTGTCTTCGTGAGCGGTCTGTCTCCCATAGCGACGGGAGTGGACTCACGCTGCAGAGGTCCCCAGCCTGTAAACAGGTACAGAAGAATTAAAGGAAGTCATGTGCTTGTATGGAGTCTGCACTAGGTGCACAACGGGACTCCAAACCATTACTGGGAGCGAGGTAGCAGTGATACGCTGGACGGGTGGATGCAAGTTACAGGGGAGGTGTTCATTGTCATGGGGACCCGAGAGGTAATTGCTGAACAGGTATGGTGCAAGTGTACATGGTGTACGTTCATCTCTAAAAGCAGAGGCATGCCTTAAGGTTGAGTATTCCCCCACGGCATCCTCAGCCTTGCCCCATGGCATTGATGGAAACAGCACAGAGCAAAGCTACCCCATGTGTATGGTAGAGATCCTGTACAGCCTAGCCTAGCCCAGAAGAACCCACCCCAGTGGTAGTCCTCTCATGTGACTTACACTTGGTGCCCAACGAGTTAATGGGAAAACATGAATGAAAGGTCCATCTTTCTCCCTACCCCGCCTACAACTGGCTGCATCCTATCAGATACAATAGCCTTCAGGAAAGAATCTATCATACAATGCATATTATCTATTTCTGCGTGGTTAGTATTATAGTGAATCTGTGAGGATTCTCCCTACACTTCACAGAAGGCCCTCTGGGCTGGACAAGGATGGCTCCCACCCCCCAGGAATGGAGTCTTACAGACCCTCTTCTTCTATGCCCTCCATTGATCCTGATGTAACACTAACTCCTGGTCTGTACCCAATACTTGTATAATGGATGCTGATGTTTAAAACACTAAATGCAATTTTGTGTACCGAGGATGTGATCAATGCAAACTGTATAATGTAATTTGTGTCTATAGTGCTACAGCTACTACAGCAATTAAAATATTACATCCATATATCTAGTATGCTGCAAAGTGCCCAGCAGACCAAGGCAGTTAATGCTTGTTGATATATTCTGTTTTGACTATCTGCTACTTATATAATCAAACAATGTAGCAAAGCCTTCCAACATTATTCCTCAATCAATAATACTTTATAGGATCATGACCAGCGTAGATCAGAGGTCCCCAACCTTCTTTTATGACTGCCCAACCATTAGTACTCAGCATACCCCTTAATATTACCTACAATTAATGAGACCACACCTGAAATGGAGTACAAATTGCCATAGAAGCCTTTTTTATTAGCCAAACAACATTTTAAAACTAACATACACTTTTTTTTTATCAACATCTGAAACAACATCTTCAGCCTGTTGGTCTTTTGACTGCACCCAGAATTCCAATACTACTCCACTTATACACTGCAGGCCCTTTTACCATAATAGGCTTCCAGCCATGACACACCAGTTTGGAGACAACCCACTACCTGCAGTGCAACCATTACCATATTCCAGCTATCCTATTTAACTGGAATACATCAGAGGGGCACATACCACCGATGAGTCCCCAACACTTTCATCTCTAAAGCATTTTCTTACACCGTCAAAAGACCAAGCACCGCCACCACCCAAAAGGGTGGCACCTTACCCTTGCAGGACCCCCCACACCCGCAATGCACGTTGAATTCGTCCTGTTACCCCAGGGACCACAAATCTATTCCCACCGCAGATAAAGCCAATGTAGCACCAATAAAAAGGGCCCAAAATACATCCCTGGGAATTACAGACCAGTTAGCCTAACATCAATAGTTTGCAAGCTCTTGGAGGGGGTGATAAGGGATTATATACAAGATTTTAGTAACGAGAACGGTATCATTAGCAGTAATCAGCATGGATTCATGAAGAATTATTCTTGCCAACCCAATCTATTAACCTTCTATGAGGAGGTGAGTTGCCATCTAGATAAAAGGAAGGCCCATAGACATGGTGTATCTGGATTTTGCAAAAGCATTTGACACAGTTCCCCATAAACGTTTACTGTACAAAATAAGGTCCGTTGGTATGGACGATAGGATGAGTACATGGATTGAAAACCGGCTACAAGGGCGAGTTCAGAGGGTGGTGATAAATGGGGAGTACTCGGAATGGTCAGAGGTGGGTAGTGGGGTCCCCCCAGGGTTCTGTGCTGGGACCAATCCTATTTATTTTGCTCATAAACGACCTGGAGGATGGGGTAAACAGTTCAATCTCTGTATTTGCGGATGATACTAAGCTAAGCAGGGCAATAACTTCTCCGCAGGATGTGGAAATCTTGCAAAAAGATCTGAACAAATTAATGGGGTGGGCAACTACATGGCAAATGAGGTTTAATGTCGAAAAATGTAAAATAATGCATTTGGGTGGCAAAAATATGAATGCAATCTATACACTGGGGGGAGAACCTCTGGGGGAATCTAGGATGGAAAAGGACCTGGGGGTCCTAGTAGATGATAGGCTCAGCAATGGCATGCAATGCCAAGCTGCTGCTAACAAAGCAAACAGAATATTGGTATGCATTAAAAAGTGGATCAACTCTAGAGATAAAACGAGTGTGTTCGGTCGTTCGCCGAATTACGAATGTTATGGGCCGTTCGCGCCAAATCGAGTGGCACGTCACGGACCATAATTCACTGCGGCATCTCAGTGCATTGCTGGCTGATGATTGGCCAAGCATGCACTATGACCCGCATGCTTGGCCAATCACAGCGCCGTCTGTACAGGGAGGCTTTGGCCAATTATGGCTCAGGGAGTTTAGTACACGCCCCACACTATATAAGGCCGCCTGCATGGCGGCCTTGTGTAGTGTGTTGCAGCGGAGAGAGTTAGATAGACAGAGAGACAGTGTAATTTGATTTAAGTTAGATAGAGTAGGCAGGTCGAGTCAGTTAGCTGCACTTACAGTGTATTGTGTATATATATATATATATATACATCCCAGGCTCTTGAAGTATTTACAGTTAGTGTACTGTGTAACCCTGCACAGTTGCACCTACAGTATAGCTACCTGAAGCCAGGTGCTTGTGTGCTTCTTCTGATCCTAATAATTGCACAGGCAGGCTCTTGAAGTATTTACAGTTAGTGTACTGTGTAACCCTGCGCAGTTGCACCTACAGTATAGCTACCTGAAGCCAGGTGCTTGTGTGCTTCTTCTGATCCTATTAATAGCACAGGCAGGCTTTTGAAGTATTTACAGTTAGTGTACTGCGTAACCCTGCACAGTTGCACCTACAGTATAGCTACCTGAAGCCAGGTGCTTGTGTGCTTCTTCTGATCCTATTAATAGCATAGACAGGCTCTTGAAGTATTTACAGTTAGTGTACTGTGTAACCCTGCACAGTTTCACCTACAGTATAGCTACCTGAAGCCAAGTGCTTGTGTGCTTCTTCTGATCCTATTAATAGCACAGGCAGGATATTGAAGTATTTCCAGTTAGTGTACTGTGTACCCTGCACAGTTGCACCTACAGTATATCTGCCTGAAACCAGGTGCTTGTGTGCTTCTTCTGATCCTATTAATAGCACAGGCAGGCTCTTGAAGTATTTACAGTAAGTGTACTGTGTAACCCTGCACAGTTGCACCTACAGTATAGATACCTGAAGCCAGGTGCTTGTGTGCTTCTTCTGATCCTATTAATAGCACAGGCAGGCTCTTGAAATATTTACAGTTAGTGTACTGTGTAACCCTGCACAGTTGCACCTACAGTATAGCTACCTGAAGCCAGGTGCTTGTGTGCTTCTTCTGATCCTATTAATAGCACAGGCAGGCTCTTGAAGTATGTACAGCTAGTGTACTGTGTAACCCTGCACAGTTGCACCTACAGTATAGCTACCTGAAACCAGGTGCTTGTGTGCTTCTTCTGATCCTATTAATAGCACAGGCAGGCTCTTGAAGTACTGTATTTCCAGTTAGTGTACTGTGTACCCTGCACAGTTGCACCTACAGTATAGCTACCTGAAGACAGGTGCTTGTGTGCTTCTTCTGATCCTACTAATAGCAAAGGCAGGCTCTTGAAGTATTTACAGTTAGTGTACTGTGTAACCCTGCACAGTTGCACCTACAGTATAGCTACCTGAAGCCAAGTGCTTGTGTGCTTCTTCTGATCCTATTAATAGCACAGGCAGGCTCTTAAAGTATTTCCAGATAGTGTGCTGTGTACCCTGCACAGTTGCACCTACAGTATAGCTACCTGAAGACAAGTGCAGGTGTTCTCATACTAATAATCCTACAGGCAGGCAGTTGATTCTGCTAGCTGCAGTATAATCGGTATATATATAAATCCCAGCTACATCTCACTGCAGGCAATTAGTATGTCTGGAAGGCCAACAAGGAGAGGCAGACAGTCACAAGCCAATAAAAGAGGGCAAGCAGACTCTGTGTCTAGAGGCAACATTACTGGTCGTGGACACGGTGCATCCTCATCAGCACGTGGCCGTGGGACACACTTGGCCTTTTTTTCGTCAGCTGGCCGTGTTGAGTCGCAACATGCGGAAGACTTGGTCGAGTGGATGACCAAGCCGTCCTCATCCTCCTCATCCTCTCTCACCCAGGCTCAGGGTACTTTGTCTGGCAAAGCAGCTGCCAACACGGCCTCTTCCCTCAGCTCAATGGCATCAGTCACTCCTTCCCTAGCCTCACCATGTCCTCCTGAGGAGTCCCCCGAAATGTTTGACCACAGTGTTGGGTACATGCTCCAGGAGGATGCCCGGCGTTTTGAAGGCTCCGATGTTGGTACTCAGCTAGAGGAAGGCAGTAACGTGAGCCCAGACAGAGGGGGTGCCCAAGAAGGACAGCAATCTGGCAGCCATGTTCCCCCTGCTGCAGCATACTGCCAGGTTTGCTCCAGTGATGCGGAGGGAGGGGATGATGAGGCCACTGACTCCATGTGGGTGCCTGATAGGAGTGAGGAGTAGGAGGAGGCACACCACCAACGAGGCAGGATGCCCTCCAGGGGCCAGCTTAAGGGCAGCACACTGACTGCATCACACCGCAGAGCTCCGCATGTGCAGGGCGCTGCTCTCTCTGTGCGTTATTCCAAAAGTTCTTTGGTGTGGGCCTTTTTTGAGACGAGTGCATCAGATCCCACCGCTGCTATTTGCAACATATGTCTCAAGCGTATCCCGTGTGGCCAAAACATCTCCCGCTTGGGCACCACATACTTGACCAGACATATGTTGACCTGCCATGTAGTTTGTTGGCAAGCGTACCTAAAAGACCCACACCAAAGAACAAAGAGGACCTCTCCTTGCTTCTCATCAGCTGGGATCTCCAACCCCACTATACCTTCAGTCCTCTCTGAGACCTGCACTGAGAGGAATGAAGGTGTAGAATTAGGTGTGTCACAGCCAAGTACTTGCGGGCAATCTGCTATCGGTACACCGACGTCAGATTGTACCAGGCAAATTTACCTGCCCCAGCAGCTGCACCGCAGAAAGAAGTTCGCTTCCAGCCATCCACATGCCCAGCGGTTGAATGCTAGCTTGGCAAAATTGCTAGCACTTCAACTACCTTTTCAGTTGGTAGACTCTGCCCCCTTCTGTGAGTTGTGGAATGTGCGGTTCCTCAGTGGCAGGTTCCCAAACACCACTTTTTCTCATGGAAGGCGATTCCGGCTCTCTACCAGAATGTGGAAGGCAATGTCTTGGCCTCGCTGGACAGGGCGGTCAGCGGTAAGGTGCATATTACCGCTGACTCATGGTCCAGCAGGCATGGACAGGGACGTTACCTATGTTTCACGGCGCATTGGGTGACTCTGCTGGCAGCTGGGAAGGATGCAGGACAAGGTGCAATAGTGTTGGAGGTTGTTCCGCCACCATGCCTCCAAAATGCTACTACTGGTGATTCTGACACACCTCTCTCCTCCACCCCCTCCTCTTCTTCTTCCTCCATGGCCTCTTCCTGTGCTTTGTCCTCGGAACCAGCGGGGCTCCGTAGGCGTTCAAGGGGCTACGCAAATACGCAGGCCAAAAGATGCCATGTGGTGCTTGAGCTGGTGTGCTTGGGGGACAGGAGCCACACTGGGGCAGAGATTCTGTCAGCTCTGCAGGGGCAGGTTCAGAGGTGGTTGACGCCACGCCAACTTAAGCCAGGAATGGTGGTTTGCGACAATGGCACCAACCTCCTCTCCGCCCTCCGACAGGGACAACTGACCCATGTCCCCTGTTTGGCTCACGTCCTTAACTTGGTGGTGCAGCGGTTCTTGGGCAGGTACCCGGGATTACAGGATGTCCTGAGGCAGGCCAGGAAAGTCTGTGTGCATTTCCGCCGGTCGTATAATGCCAGTGCTCGGCTGGCTGACCTCCAAAAGGAATTTAACCTGCCCAAGAACCGCCTAATCTGTGACATGCCCACCAGGTGGAACTCAACGTTACTCATGCTGCAGCGGCTGCACACGCAGCAGAGGGCCATCAATGAGTACCTGTGTGACTATGGCACCAGGACAGGGTCAGGGGAGCTTGTTTTTTTTCCCCACGCCAGTGGGCCATGATCAGGGATGCATGCACTGTCCTGTCACCATTTGAGGAGGCCATGAGGATGGTGAGCAGTGACAGTGCATGCATCAGTGACACTGTCCCCCTTGTCCACCTGTTGGAGCACACGCTGCGTGGAATAATGGACAGGGCACTTGAGGCAGAACAGAGGCCGGAAGAGGAGGACTTCCTTAGCTCTCAAGGCCCCCTTTATCCAGACAGTGTTCCTGCGTGCCCGCCAATCACACAGGAAAAGGACGAGGAGGAGGAGGAGGGGAAGGAGGAGGAGGATTGTGTCAGCATGGAGGTGGAGCCTGGCACTCAGCATCAGCAGCAGTCTTTAAGGGTCTTTTACAGTCCCAAGAAACCCATGGACTTGTACATGGCTGGGAGGAGGTGGCTGCGGATCATGTCGTCCTTAGTGACCCAGAGGACTCTGGACCGAATGCCTCAGCAAACCTACGCTGCATGGCCTCCCTGATCCTGCGGAAGGATCCTCGTATTCGTGGTATCAAGGAGAGGGATCGTTACTGGCTGGCAACCCTCCTTGATCCACGTTACAAGGGTAAGGTTGCGGACCTTATCTTGCTCTCGCAGAAGGAGCAGAGGATGAAACATCTTCGGGAGGCCTTGCAGAAAGGTCTGTGCAACGCGTTCCCAGAGACTGGGAGGTTACAAACTCCTGTTCCTGGACAACGTGTTGCTGAGGCTTCAGTCAGTCAAAGAAGGAGCGGTGGAGAAGGTGGCTGTCTGATCGATGCGTTCAGACAATTTTTTAGTCCGCAGCCCCAAGGTATGATCGGTTCCAGCAACCATCGCCAGCGTCTGTTTTACATGGTGCAGGAATTCCTAGGGGCAAGATCTGACTTGGACATCTTTCCCACCGAAAATCCTCTGGGTTACTGGGTCTTGAGGATGGATCACTGGCCAGAGCTTGCACAGTATGCAATTGAGCTACTGGCCTGTCCTGCATCCAGTGTTCTTTCGGAACGCACATTCAGTGCTGCTGGAGGCTTTGTAACTGATCACAGGGTGCACCTGTCCACCGACTCGGTCGATCGACTGACCTTCATGAAAATAAATCAGTCTTGGATCACCACCAGATACCAAGCACCTGATGCTGATGTAACCGAACAATTTTTTTTTAAATGTCAGATTCCTTCAAGACTCCCTATGCTGATGCTGAGTGACTATCCTGTTATGCTGAGTCACTATCCCCTTCCTCCTCAATGTTAATGCTGATAGCTTGTAAGAATATTTTTGGTTCTGGGTGCCGCCACCAGTGGCTAAGGCCCAATTTTTCTGCCCCTGTTTAACAGGGGTGTGTAATTACAATTTTTGATGCAATACTTTGCAGCAGGGCTCGTTCCTGCGCTCCAACTAGAGTATCTGTGAGGGGTGGCAGTGTTGTGGTACCAGCACCACCACCAAAGGCCCAATTTTTCTGCCCCTGTTTAACAGGGGCGTGTAATTACAATTTTTGATGCAATATTATGCAGCAGGGCTCGTTCCTGCGCTCCAACTAGAGTATCTGTAAGGGGTTGCAGTGTTGTGGCACCAGCACCAGTGCCTAAGGCCCCATTTTTCAGCCCCTGTTTAACAGGGGCGTGTAATTACAATTTTTGATGCAATACTTTGCAGCAGGGCTTGTTCCTGCGCTCCAACTAGAGTATCTGTCAGGGGTTGCAGTGTTGTGGCACCAGCACCAGTGCCTAAGGTCCAATTTTTTAGCCCCTGTTTAACAGGGGTGTGTAATTACAATTTTTGATGCAATACTTTGCAGCAGGGCTCGTTCCTGCGCTCCAACTAGAGTATTTGTGAGTGGTTGCAGTGTTGTGGCACCAGTGCCTAAGGCCCAATTTTTCTGCCCCTGTTCAACAGAGACATGTAATTACAATTCTTGATCTAATATTTCACAGCAGGGCCCGTTTCTGCGCCCACCAAGAGTCACTGTGAGGACTTACAGTGTTGTGGCACCAGCACCACCACCACCACCACCAAAGGCCCAATTTTTCTGCCCCTGTTCAACAGGTGCATGTAATTACAATTTTTGATCTAATATTTCACAGCAGGCCCATTCCAGCGCCCACCAAGAGTAACTGTGAGGACTTACAGTGTTGTGGCACCAGCACCACCACCACCATCACCAAAGGCCCAATTTTTCTGACCCTGTTCAACAGGGGCATGTAATTACAATTCTTGATCTAATATTTCACAGCAGGGCCAGTTCCAGTGCCCACCAAGAGTAACTGTGAGGACTTACAGTGTTGTGGCACCAGCACCACCACCACCATCACCAAAGGCCCAATTTTTCTGACCCTATTCAACAGGGGCATGTAATTACAATTCTTGATCTAATATTTTACAGCAGGGCCCTGTGAGGGCTTACAGTGTTGTGGCAACACCAACACCTAAGGCCCCAATTTCTGCAGAGTATATAGGGCAGGCCCCTACTTTCAAACATCCAACTTACAAACGACTCCTACTTGCAAACGGGAGGAGACAACAGGAAGTGAGATGAAATCTACCCCTAGGAAGGGACATTCTCTCTTGTAAGAGTTAATATGGGAAAAACATTTCTCCTTTCCACTGATGCTTTATCACCAATCCTTGTTTCACTAAAAACCCCAAATTTTCAAAAAACATTTGTCATTGGGACAGAAAGTGAGGTGAAATCCTCTGAAGAGGAGCACAGACAGCAAAACAAATGTCACAGGGGTGATAACCCTTCCCTATGTTTTCCAAAAAGCTTAAAATAGATTTTTTTGCTGGAGCTAAACACTTTAAAATGTACCAGTTCAAAATTACAAACAGATTCTACTTAACAACAAACCTACAGTCCCTGTCTTGTTTGCACCACCTGTATACTGCTGTTCAGAGGGCCTGGGGCCCTACGCCTTTTTTTAATTTGGGTGCAGGGTTCCCCTTAATATCCATACAAGACCCAAAGGGCCTGGTAATGGACTGGGGGGGGGGGGTACCCATGCTGTTTGTCTCACTGATTTCCATCCATATCACTGGGACCCGACATTACATTAAAGCCGTAAGCAGTTTTAAATTACTTTTATTCCTTTAAAAATGTCATTTTGTGCAGGGACTGTTCTAAGCGAGGAAACACGCGCCACTTTACAGGCATACTATAGACACCTCCAGGTACGATATTTAAAGGAATATTTCACTATTTTTTTTTTTTCACTTTAAGCATCATTAAAATCACTGCTCCCGAAAAAACGAAAGTTTTTAAAACTTTTTTTTGCATTGATACATGTCCCCTGGGGCAGGACCTGGGTCCCCAAACCCTTTTTAGGACAATACCATGCAAATTAACCTTTAAAATTATCACTTTTGATTTTGAACGTTCGAGTCTCATAGACTTCAATGGGGTTCTAGCGTTCGTGCAAAGTTTCGGGCCGTTCGCAGGTTCTGGTGCAAACCGAACCGGGGGTTGTTCGGCTCATCCCTACTGGTGACCCCACAATAGGGATAAAACTTTTTCATGGAAGAGAGTTTAACAAGAAACGTGGCCACTCATTAAAATTAGAAGAAAATAGGTTTAACCTTAAACTACGTAGAGGGTTCTTTACTGTTAGAGCGGCAAGGATGTGGAATTCCCTTCCACAGGCGGTGGTCTCAGCGGGGGGCATCGATAGTTTCAAAAAACTATTAGATAAGCTCCTGAATGACCACAACATACAGGGATATACAATGTAATACTGACATATAATCACATACATAGGATGGACTGGATGGACTTGTGTCTTTTTTCAGCCTCACCTACTATGCAACTATGTAAATGGACTCCATCCCCTCTCAGGTACAGCCTGGTATCTGACTTCAATTCCAAATGGAGGATGACCATTCCCCCATTCCGAATAACAAATCGCCCCACCACTTTATTGACTTTTATGCAAGTTTTATTGAGTCTGGCAACTGACCTCGCCATGCTCCAAGTCGTCCGAGCCACCATGTCGGACAAACAAGACCATCATATTGGGGAAGGCTGTACAGAGCCGCAAGAAATCAAATTTGATGTCCATAATGAGCTCCCTACTGGAACGAAACCCCAGATCGTTCCCACCGACATGAAGCACTAAAATGTCAGGTGGCCGGTCAAGGCGTGCAAAACGATGCACCTCAGGTACTACCTTGCTCCACATCATCCCTGTTACCCCTAACCAGTGGACACATGCCTCCCTCCTGGAAAAACCCAGCTGCCTACCATCTGGCCTAACGTCCGCTCGCCTGGCCCCTCAAAAAACATAGGAGTGGCATATGATCCAGATGAGGCCTAGCTGCACTCCATCTGAAAGAAAAGAACAAAACCACTGGATAAAACCAATCTCCCCAGGAATACTCACCCAACATGAAAAGAACCACACTATACACCAGTCGTTCATAGGACCCCCCCCCCTTTGAGTACCAATGCTTAATCAACCAAGAAATGTGGGCAAATGTAGGAACAGAATCTCTTGGAATCCCATTTACCAGTCCACCTAACAGCCGCCTCGTCCAGCCCTCACCAAGCATCCTTCCTGATACACGAGTACGAGGCATACTGTTTTTCTTCCAAGCCCGCTGCCCAGAGACCCTTCCTGAAGATGGCTATGAACTAAAACTTGGACAACAGAGACCCCCCCCTATGTATCAGAAACGGCCCTTCCACGGCTGGGTGCATATCTATAAACTCCCGTACCACCCTCACCGGACACACCAGGGGAACCTGGCAGTATAAACAGTTGCACCCACACTCCCCTGCCCGCCTGGTCTGTCTTTGACCTGTGCAGCAAGGCTTGCAACCGGTCCCCACAACAAAGCACACCCTGCACCAATATTCCCCTGGGACCTTCCGAGATGGGCTGACCAGCTCGCTAATCCGAAATGCCCCAAAAAATGCCAGGGAAAAAGCCGCCTTGAATAAGACAACCTAGTATGTGGAGGAACATAATGAGCCCAGTCTCACAAAAATGGCCTGTAAATTACTAAAGGACACGGGCCGCCTAGTGTCCTTGTGCTTATGTGACTTCCGATATCCTTTCACCGCCTGGCGAACGCAAAAATCTTTTGTAAAATCCACCCAACCCTGTAACTTAAATAAAAAAGCTTAAGCCACCAGTTTCTGCTCCAGGGCAGACAGATGCTCCTTGCTCCATGTTCTTAGAAACAAAGTACAGAACCACCAGCCGTACTTCTGAATCTCCCTGCTCTACCCCAGCTAAATGCAACATCTCTAACCATTCCCGCCATACCTTGGAGTAGGCCATCCATGTAGCCTCACTCACCTACCTTCTGATCCATCCCGCGACGACTCCAATGCAATTTCCCACAGCCACCCAGGACAAGGGACCCCCTTTTGCTCTGCCGCTGGTGCAAGTTCCCGAAACCTGTCCCACTGAAACCGAGACAAGGAGTCAACTAGCGCATTGTCTACTCCCGGGAGGTGTACAGCATACAGAAAAATGTTCAACTGAAGGCAGCAAAGCATCATATGCTGTGTAGCAGAGCGTCCCAGAGAGAGCCAGGAAAAGTCCTGTTCGGGGTTTATACATCTCCCAGGCTCCTCTCATACAGGTTCAGGGATCTCTGATCCATGGTCCGATTCAGGTTTTGGTCCCCTCCCCCAGGCTAATTTAAGCTCACCTGAGCAAGACAGCCCTTGCTCTTGGCCTGGGATACTCAGACAACTTCTGTGTAGGAGAGCAAAAAGGTATGTGGAAGCTGACAAGCTGTAGGCTTGCTCAGCCTGGTAGTTAGGATCTGTAAATATTGTTTAGTTAGTGCCGAGACACGGCTAGGTTTTGTTTTGGCTATTTTTGTTCCTATTAGTTTTTTTTGGAACTGTACAGCACCTGTATATAGACTTGTATATATCACAAATAAACACCGCACTGTTTGTCACTATTTCACTGGATTTGGTATCTGTGCCTGAAAGACTGCTCATCCCAGGGAGCTTTGTGCCTGCTACCTGTCCCCCAGGTTACATATGGTGGAGACTGCGACCAGCTGTAGTAAGTTACTACTTAAAAAGCCAGTACCTAGAGTGACTAAACATGGAGGAAATCCTAAAACAATTGGTGATATCCAATGCTGCACAGCAACAATCCAATGCTGCACAGCAACAAGCAAATTCTGCACTGCATCAAGCAAACGCTACACAGCAGCAAACAAACGCTATCGCACAGGAGCAAACCAAGGCGCTGTGCCAACAGATTGGTGCTGTACAGGAGCTATCGCAGAGGCTGTTTGAACAGCTAGCCACTGATGCAAAAGAGGATAGGAAAACCCTGACTGCGGTTGTGGAGACGCTAGCACAGTGGTCACCTGCTAAAGTTAATGTTGTTGGAGACAAGCCCTCAGCCATCCATGTGGGTTGCTTTCTTTCCAAGATGACTGCAGATGATGATCCAGAGGCCTTTCTCTTAACGTTTGAATGGAACGCTGAGAGGGAAGGTTGGCCCAAAACCCAGTGGGCAGGACTGGTTGCCCCCTTGCTGTCTGGAGAATCGCAGAAGGCCTACTATGATTTGGAGTCAGCAGAAGCAGGAGACTATGAAAAGGTCAAGCGGGAAATCCTGGCGCGACTTGGCGTCACCTTGGCAGTTCGAGCACAGCGGGTCCACAGCTGGTTCTTCCAACACGAGTGGCCCCCAAGATCGCAGATGTTCGACCTAATTCACTTGGTGAGAAAATGGCTACAGCCAGGGTCCCTGTCTGGGCCACAAATAGTGGAGCGTGTGGTCATGGACCGGTTCCTGAGGTCACTACCAGTTCCCCTGCAGAAGTGGGTGAGTCAAGGAGACCCCAACTCGGCGGACAACCTCGTGGAACTTGTTGAAAGGTACTTTGCTGCAGAGAACCTGGTCGCCACCCCTACAGCCGCACGGACTTTCCGCCCAAATCCACGGTCTCCCCAGGCAACCGGTAAGACTGTTCCAGGGGAAATGGTTGGTAAGCATGGCAAGGAAATAGGGAGGAGGATTTTTGGTGCCAGGACTGAAGTTTGGCATCCCAAACAAGGGAAGCTACTGTCTGTCAGCAAACCAAACTGGGGAAACATCAGGTGTTTTCGTTGCCAAGAACTGGGACATGTTGCAGCAAATTGTCCATTGACAGATGAACCAATGCAGTGGGATCTATCTATTAGAAGGCAGTCTATGTTTGCTGCTGTTTCATGCGCTGCAGCACCAAGTATGGGAAAACACATGTGCCAAATGACTGTTAATAATAAGCCTATTACGGCCTTGCTGGACTCTGGAAGTCTAGTGACTTTGGTTACAGCTGAGATGGTTGAAACTGTGAATTTGCATGCAAAAAAAGTTGCTGTGATCTGTGTACATGGGGATACCCACGAGTATCCTATAGCCACTGTTCAGTTTAAAACTGGCCTAGGTATGGTGACCCATCCGGTCGGACTTGTGCCCCACTTGGTGCACGAGGCCATCGTTGGTAGGGACTTCCCTAAGTTTTGGGAACTGTGGGATCGTCCCGACCCGGTCGCAGTAGCTGACTCAGTGACAGAGCCAGAACTCCTGGCCGCTACTGACAATGTGGGTTCAGGGGACTCTTCTCAGGGCTCCCCGGGTTTTCCTTTCTCAGTTATGGCAGGAGAGCTGGAGGAGCCTGAGGAGGTCCCCACAACCAGTGGAGCTGGACAGCCATCTGCTGAATCTGAGCCTACGTTGGAGTTTGCTGACCTTAATGTACACAAGGAAAATTTTGGTACCGAGCAGAGAAAAGACCCAACCCTTGCCAGGGCCTGGGAAAATGTAATGGTGATTAATGATGTACCTGTCGAATCAGGGGACAGGCTCTGTTTTCCTTATTTTAGCAGCAATGAGGATTTAATGTATCGTGTATGTAAAAAAAATGATGAAGTGGTTGAACAGTTGGTGGTCCCTAAGCCATACAGACAGGGGGTGTTGGAACTTGCCCATGGGCACTTGCTAGGAAGTCATTTAGGGGTTGAGAAAACTACTGAAAGGGTGTTGCGCAGTTTTTATTGGCCCGGGATACAGAAGGATATTGAGAATTATTGTCAATCCTGTCCTGTGTGTCAGATGTCAGCCCCACTACCCCACTTCCGAAGTCCTTTAGTGCCCTTGCCCATTATTGAAGTGCCCTTTGAGAGGATTGCAATGGACCTTGTGGGTCCACTCCCCAAGTCTGCCCGAGGTCATCAGCATATCCTCGTAATCATGGATTATGCTACTCGTTACCCAGAGGCCATTCCCTTACGCACCGCGTCTGCTAAAAACATTGCCAAAGAGCTGTTTATGGTGTTCAGTCGTGTTGGAATCCCTAAAGAAGTCCTTACAGACCAGGGCACCCCATTTATGTCACGAATAACTAGAGAGCTGTGCAAATTATTTAAGGTGACGCAATTGCGAACCTCGGTGTACCATCCTCAAACGAATGGCTTGGTGGAACGCTTCAATAAAACATTAAAGAGCATGTTAAAAAAGGTTGTTGACAAGGATGGGAAAAACTGGGACTTCCTGATACCATACTTGATGTTTGCCATCAGGGAAGTTCCCCAGTCCTCCACGGGGTACTCTCCCTTTGAGTTGCTTTATGGGAGACACCCTCGGGGACTCTTGGACATAGCCAAAGAAATTTGGGAGGGGGAGCAGACACCCCATAAAAGTGTCATTGAGCATATCGCTCAAATGCAGGACAGGATTGCAGCAATCATGCCGATGGTAAAAGAACACTTACTGCAGGCCCAAACAGCTCAACAGAGGATATACAACAGGGGGGCCCAACTCAGTGTTTTCTCACCTGATGATAGGGTCCTGGTGTTAGTTCCCACTGTTGAGAGCAAGTTCCTGGCTAAGTGGCAGGGTCCCTTTGAAGTAATTGAAAGAGTTGGGGAGGTCAATTACAAAATATATCAACCAGGAAAAAGGAAGCCCGAACAGATTTACCACATAAACCTGTTAAAGCCCTGGAAGGATAGACTGACGTTAACTGCGAGGTCCCTCCCGGTAACGCCTAAGGGTACTAAGTCCCCTCTGATCCCTGAGGTCACGATTCCAGACACCCTGTCATATTCTCAAAAGCAGGAAACTAGAGAATTCCTGATAAGAAATAGAGAGAAATTTTCAGAGTTACCTGGCACAACTTCAGCAGTTCAGCATGATATTGTTACTGAACCTGGGGTCCGTGTCAAGCTCAAACCATACCGAATTCCTGAAGCGAGGAGAAAGGACATCAGCAAGGAAGTTAAAAGAATGTTGGAGCTAGATGTCATGGAGGAATCCAATAGTGACTGGTCTAGCCCCATCGTGTTATTCCCAAAACCGGATGGCACTTGGAGGTTCTGTAATGACTTCAGGAAGCTTAATGCAGTGACAAAGTTTGACACGTACCCAATGCCCAGAGTGGATGAACTTATAGACCGACTTGGCAAGGCTCGCTATCTGACCACTTTGGACTTGACAAAAGGTTATTGGCAAATACCCCTGACTGGTAGTGCCAAAGAGAAGACTGCATTTGTGACCCCGGAGGGTTCCTTTCAATATAAAAAAATGCCTTTTGGGTTGCAAAATGCCCCCGCCACATTTCAGAGGGCCATGGACAGGACTCTAAGACCCCACCGACAATATGCAGCAGCATATCTAGATGACATAGTGGTACATAGCACTGACTGGGAGTCTCACTTGCCCCGTGTCCAGGCTGTCCTCGATTCCCTCTTCAAAGAAGGTTTTACCAGTGGGAGGGGGGGTACCACACTGGGCCCTGTACCTGCACCGCCTGCATCCACTCTGCTACCAGACTGGACCCATGGCGACAGCTGCAGGGTTGTCCCCACGTTACCCCTGGTGAATCGCTGCACTAAGTCCCGTAGCCCACTTAACAAATCCCTTAGTTATTAGGAATTAGGAACTTAGGAATACCCACCACCTGTGGGTCGGATGCTGAGCCTGCCTCTACCCGCTGCGTGGCTCCACCCGCTACCGTCGCGTTCCCATCCACTACCCCCAACAAGCTTCCCAAAATATTATTACCAGAATTAGCAAATAAGTTAGCAGACTTGAAAAGATATTTATTCCTGCACTACCATGTAGGAAAGAAAAGGGGTGGAAAATCTGCATGCACCAGGTCAGGGTCAGCCGAACCTAGATAGACAGTAATGTAAGAATGGGGGGAGGTGCTGCGCTAATCCATCACTGAGACGGTGATCATTATGAATATAAATATTAAAAAATCCCAAAAACTGTGTTAAAAACTACTGAGGTGAACAATTAATGATGTGGCTGAATAAATATATAAAAGATGAATAAAATATATGGTGCAAACATGTAAGCAGCTGCTCACATGATCACTTAGTGATAAATAGTGAGAATGAGCAGCCTTAGAAACACCTGAAAAAATGTTGTCAGGGAAAAGTACAAAATACCTATACAATCGGTGAGGAAAATATTGACCACTGACACAATAACAAAAAAGTATAATAATCAATGTGACATAATAAATTCAGTGCAGCATGCAAGCATCTAAAAAATTGTCACCAAGACAGTGTGACGCATAAAGCACTCACAATCACTCTGTGCTGAATACAATGTGCAAAACTCAGCAATAAATAAAAACTGCAAAGTGAAGTGCAAAAAATAGGATGTGGCAGTGAATAGGTATAACAATAAATGCGACTTATAAATAAGAAAATTCAAAAAAGTCCATATGTGCAAATAGCAATGTGCAAAACTCTATAGTAGATAGAGACCAGGTGTAGCAAATAAGTATAAAAACTATAAATCAAAAAATGCAAAACAGTTCATATGTGCAAATCGCAAAATGGTGATGAATGGGTCAAGATGACAGTGTATCTTCTTAGAGTGAATATAAGTTCCACTGTGCAGTGCTTAAGTAAAGGAAAGTAGTGACTCCTCTTCCTGTACAAGTCACACAATAGTAAGCAATGGCCTCTTACCTTACGGTAATGAGGTAATAGCATAAGGTGTATGCCAGTGGAGGCTACCTCTCCTTGTAGTCCTGAACCATGGTGTAATCCCTACAGGGCTTGGTCCCTCGTGGGTGTGGAGGAGGTAAAACAAAAGAGGGTACCCAATAGTGTGATATTGTTTAAACACTAGTGACCTTTATTTGAAAAAACAGCATCTAGGTACTCACATAAATGACAAAGTAAACGGCATTGAATTCCGACGAGCGGCAAGCTCGTAAGTCCACGTCAGAGCAGAGTGCCTATCCTGTCCCTACGCGTGACGTCACCTACACACGTGACTTCATCAGGGGATAAAGGGAAGGCATAGAAGGTGTCCTTAAATAGTCTGGGCATTATTTTCAATGGGCGGCCATTTTCTTGTGGTTCAGCCCAATAATACTAATAGCATCATGGCCATTTTCCAAAGGACCATGGGCGCGGCCATTATGTTGGTTATCACCTGATGCGCAACACAGCAGGCGGCTCACATTGATATAGATACAGCCAGAACGCAGGAAGTACGATACGATTATCGTATTTCATCTGTCTTTGTATTTTGTCTACGTTAGTGCTGAGGTCTATCCGATCCAATGTGCCCGCTGCTGGCTGTTTGAATTCCTCACCATACTCCCCCCTTTTACAATAATATATTTGTTTTTAACGTTTTTATTTCAATTACCTCTTCTGTATTTTTAAATTACTAGAGTATTTCATCCTCAGCCTACGATCATCCATTTTTGTTTCACTCTGTCATCTTTGCTGACAGCTCGTGGCTACTTCCTGCGTTCTGGCTGTGTCTATATCAATGTGAGCCGTCTGCTGTGTTGCGCATCAGGTGATAACCAACATAATGGCCGCGCCCGTGGTCCTTTGGAAAATGGCCACGATGCTATTAGTATTATTGGGCTGAACCACAAGAAAATAGCCGCCCATTGAAAATAATGCCCAGACTATTTAAGGACACCTTCTATGCCTTCCCTTTATCCCCTGATGAAGTCACGTGTGTAGGTGCCGTCACGCGTAAGGACGGGATAGGCACTCTGCTCTGACGTGGACTTACGAGCTCGCCGCTCGTCGGAATTCAATGCCGTTTACTTTGTCATTTATGTGAGTACCTAGCTGCTGTTTTTTCAAATAAAGGTCACTAGTGTTTAAACAATATCACACTATTGGGTACCCTCTTTTGTTTTACCTCCTCCACACCCACCGAGGGACCAAGCCCTGTAGGGATTACACCATGGTTCAGGACTACAAGGAGAGGTAGCCTCCACTGGCATACACATTATGCTATTACCTCATTACCATTGCTTACTATTGTGTGACTTGTATACGAAGAGGAGTCACTACTTTCCTTTACAAAGTGAAAAGGAACTTATATTCAGTGGAACAGTGGAACTTATATTCACTCTAAGAAGATACACTGTCATCTTGACCCATTCATCACCATTTTGCGATTTGCACATATGAACTGTTTTGCATTTTTTGATTTATAGTTTTTATATTTATTTGCTGCACCTGGTCTCTATCTACTATGGAGTTTTGCACATTGCTATTTGCATTTTCTTATTTATAAGTCACATTTATTGTTATACCTATTCACTGCCACATCCTATTTTTTGCACTTCACTTTGCAGTTTTTATTTATTGCTGAGTTTTGCACATTGTATTCAGCACAGAGTGATTGTGAGTGCTTTGTGTGTCACACTGTCTTGGTGACAATTTTTTAGATGCTTGCATGCTGCACCCCAATTTATTATGTCACATTGATTATTATACTTTTTTGTTATTGTGTCAGTGGTCAATATTTTCCTCACGGATTGTATAGGTATTTTGTACTTTTCCCTGACGACATTTTTTCAGGTGTTTCTAGGCTGCTCATTCTCACTATTTATCACTAAGTGATCATGTGAGCAGCTGCTTACATGTTTGCACCATATATTTTATTCATCTTTTATATATTTATTCAGCCACATCATTAATTGTTCACCTCAGTAGTTTTCAACCCAGTTTTTGGGATTTTTTAATATTTATATTCATACTAAATCACCGTCTCGGTGATGGATTAGCGCAGCACCTCCCCCCATTCTTACAAGTTAGCAGACTTACCTGGGCTGACCAGGGGTGCTCCCAACAGCCGCAGCTCCAGAATCCCTCGGTGCAGGCTGGCTCTACTATTCCTCCTCCTCTGAGCATGACAGCTCAACCTCGGACTGGACGTCTGGCAGTTGCAAATCATCAGCTGGAAGCAGCCCAGGCGATGGGGGCCTGGTCGCCGTGGATCTGCGCTGTACTTGGCTCCACCTCCCCGCACCGGATCCGACCACAAAACTGTTGTTGTGACTGCCCACACGTCCATGGCCATGGTCTCTGACTTCCTACAGCACCTCCCCCCTTCTCCTTCCTAGCGGGGGTCATCGCGCTCACACTGAAACCGGCCGCGTCAGGTGACGTCCTGGCAACTGTGACATGGCCTTTCCCTCGCCGAAACTCCCCCCATCCTGATACGTTAGAGGGGGAGGAGTCCGTGAGCTCTGGACAGTGCCGCCGGGCGGGCAGAGGAGGAGTGCGCACACTACCTGACTCCCTACCCGCCGCGCTCCGCCTCCAATGAGGATTCTGTCCAGGCCTGCCACCCGCGGAAGCCAGGTGGGTGCTTCGCCGGTGGGCCTGATGGGTCCCGTATGTGGCTCCTAGAGTGGCGCAAAGCTCAGGGGGAGGATCCGGGTGAAAAACGCTCTGGCGGCCTAGACTGCCGTGCATGTGGAATGTCCCATCTCCCCGCAGCCGACCCGGATGTCTGGTCCTCCAACAGGGCTGCTACCTGGCTTTGCAGCCACTTGGATGCAGCAGCCACCTGCAGCTGGGCCAGGAACCTGTCGACGTCAGCCATCTTCTCTGTGGATGTGATAAGCATGACTGTTGTATAACAGATGTGTTTAACTCCCCATAAACTATAACACCCCACTTATAACCTTATTCATTAACCGAGACCACACCGTGCTCTTGGGGTAACAAAGGCCGTAGCAGCCTACTTTATTTAACAAATATAATGACTCAAGTATCAAAAACATATAAAACGTATAAGTAGAAAAAACATATCTGTTATAAAACCTATGAAATCTAACGTTGGTCTGGGCAGGAAATCAATAAACCTCTGTTAATAAACCTTCTTGCACTGCAGCCCCTCTCCAATGTATTATACCTGCCTCAAGCCGACAAGCTGGCTCAAAGACTACCCCTGACCGCAGTGCCCCATTATCACTTCCCGGCTAACCTCCGTTAACCGGGAACCACCATCAGGACCCCTCCAACGATAGTCCCAATCTCATCCTTCTGATATCTTCTTTCCCTGCACAGACCAACGTCCGCCACAGCAAACAAGGGTAATTCCCTTACCCTTGTATGCCCCTCCACACCCGAAGTGCTCGCTGTATACCATCCTGAAGGCCCAAAGCCCACATGTCTATGCCTACCTCGTTTAAATGTACCCCATCTTTTTTCAAATACCTCCAGGTCTCAAACTCCAACTCTAGATGACGTATTGCCAACCCTCCCTTCCGTACCATGAATTTGCTCACCTCCCTATTAATCTTCCTCCTGGCTCTATTAATACCTTCCACTGATCTGGCCATTCTCCATGTCATACGCGCCACTATATCTGACCATACAACGACCATATCAGGAAATTGCTCCATCAAACGGTCAATATCTGATTTGATGTCTCGTGTAATGTCTAACATGGACCTAATCCCCAAATCATTGCCGCCCACATGTAATACTAACACATCAGGCGGTCTGTCCCTAGCTGCATAACGCTGTACCTCAGGAACCAACCGGCTCCATAACATTCCCGGGACTCCAAACCATTTTATGTAGGCTTCCTTTCTGTCAAAACCCAACTGCCTACCATCGTACCTCATGTCCCCTCTCCGTGCCCCCCAGCAGACATAGGAATGGCCCATGATCCAGACCATCCCGGTCGCCGCACCTGAAATTAAAAGAGGAAAAAACAACATACACTATAATATGACCATCATTTTCAAGAACACCATACCCGGGCAGACTGAAGAGTCCTGCCCACCTGATTGCCTCACAAACCTACCACTAGATGGGGCCTAACGTAAGACCTGAACCTGTTCGACTCCCACCGCCCAATCCGCTTTACTGCCTCCATATCCATCCCTTGCCTTGCTGCCTCTGTTGCCGCTCCTATCCTGAATGAGTGGGATGAAAATGCTTTGCTATCCAAACCCAACTTCTCCAAGCATTTTCTAAATATAGCCCCAAACTGAAAACGAGACAACGGCGTTCCATCCTCATGTACCAAAAACACGCCCAGCCCCGCCGGGCGAACCCTCATGAAAACCCTTACCGCCTCTATCGGGCATAAAGGCGAACCTGGAATTGGAAACACCTGTACTAACTTTCCCCTGCCCGCCTGATCTGTTTTTGATTTTCTCAACCACAAGGACAGCTTTCCTTTACAGCACTCCACCTCCTGGCTACCAATTCCCCCTTGTACTTTCTTTGAAGGGCTGACCAGTTCCCCAATTCTAAATGCCCCAAAAAATGCCAACAAAAACGCGACTGTAAACAATTTTATCTCAAATTCCGATGAACACACCTCCCTCAACTTGGCTACTATACCCTTGAGAATCTCAAAGGTCACGGGCTTCCTGGTGTCCTTCCGAACCACCGATCGCCTGTAACCTTTTATGGCCTGCCTCACCCAGAAATCTTTTGTAAAATCAGGCCGCCCTTGTAATTTGAACAAGAAGGCTAAACCTGACAGTTGCGCATTCACTACAGATGCAGACACCCCCTCCTCCATTTTCCTGGCGACGTAGTATAAGACGAGTAAACGCCCTGCTTGCCCTTTCGGCTCCTCACCCACTTCTTGCACAAACGCCAACCACTCCTTCCAGACCCTCGTGTATGCTGACCACGTAGACCCACTTACCGACCGCTTTATCCATCCCGTGATGATTCCAACGCTATCCCCCACAACCATTCGGGACAAGGCACTCCCTGTTGCTCCGAATCCGGCGCCAACTCTCGGAACCTGTCCCACTGGAAGCGAGATAATGCATCAGCTATCACATTCTCCACTCCTGGCAGGTGTACAGCGTGAATGAAAACATTCAGTTGTAAGCATCTCAGCACCAAATGTTGAAGTAATCTAATAACCGGCGGAGAAGACGCCGTGTTCTTATTGATTACCTACACCACCCCCAAATTGTCCCCATGGAAACGCACCTTCAGATCCCTGAATAGGGATGAGCCGAACACCCCCCGGTTCGGTTCGCACCAGAACCCGCGAACGGACCGCAAGTTCGCACGAACGTTAGAACCCCATTGACGTCTATGGGACTCGAACGTTTGAAATCAAAAGTGCTCATTTTAAAGGCTAATTTGCATGGTATTGTCCTAAAAAGGGTTTGGGGACCCGGGTCCTACCCCAGGGGACATGTATCAATGCAAAAAAAACTTTTAAAAACGGCCGTTTTTTCGGGAGCAGTGATTTTAATGATGCTTAAAGTAAAAAAAAAAAAGTGAAATATTCCTTTAAATATCGTACCTGGGGGGTGTCTATAGTATGCCTGTAAAGTGACGCGTGTTTCCCATGTTTAGAACAGTCCCTGCACCAAATGTCATTTTTAAAGGAAAAAATCTCATTTAAAACTGCTTGCGGGTTTAATGTCATGTCGGGTCATGGCAATATGGATGAAAATCAGTGAGACAAACGGCATGGGTACCCCCCAGTCCATTACCAGGCCCTTTGGGTCTTGTATGGATATTAAGGGGAACCCCACACCCAAATTAAAATAAGGAAAGGTGTGGGGCCACCAGGCCCTATATACTCTGAACAGCAGTATACAGGCGGTGCAAACAAGACAGGGACTGTAGGTTTGTTGTTAAGTAGAATCTGTTTGTAATTTTGAACATTTTTAATGTGTTTAGCTCCAGCCAAAAAATCTTTTCTAAGCTTTTTGGAAAACATAGGGAAGGGTTATCACCCCTGTGACATTTGTTTTGCGTCTTTCCTCCTCTTCAGAAGATTTCACCTCACTTTTTTGTCCCAATGAAAAATGTTTTTTGAAAATTTGGGTTTTTTTGTGGAACAAGGATTGGAAAGCATCAGTGGAAAGGAGAAATTGTTTTCCCATATTAACTCTTACAGGAGAGAATTTCCCTTCCTTAGGGGTAGATTTCATCTCACTTCCTGTTGTCTCCTACCGTTTGCAAGTAGGAGTCGTTTGTAAGTTAGATGTTTGAAGGTAGGGTCCTGCCCTATATACTCAGCAGAAATTTGGGCCTTAGGTGTTGCTGTGGCCAAAACACTGTAAGCCCTCACAGGGCCCTGCTGTGAAATATTAGATCAAGAATTGTAATTACATGCCCCTGTTGAACAGGAGCTGAAAAATTAGGCCTTAGGCACTGGTGCTGGTGCCACAACACTGCAACCCCTCACAGACACTCTAGTTGGAACGCAGGAACGAGCCCTGCTGCAAAGTATTGCATCAAAAATTGTAATTACACGCCCCTGTTAGACAGGGGCAGAAAAATTGGGTCTTAGGCACTGGTGCTGGTGCCACAACACTGCAACCCCTCACAGACACTCTAGTTGAAACGCAGGAACAAGCCCTGCTGCAAAGTATTGCATCAAAAATTGTAATTACACGCCCCTGTTAAACAGGGGCTGAAAAATTGTGCCTTAGGCACTGGTGGTGGCGCCCAGAACCAAAAATGTTCTTACAAGCTATCAGCGTGATGATTGAGGAGGAAGAGGATAATTACTCAGGGATAGTCACTCAGCATCAGCATAGGCAGTCTTTGAAGGGATCTGAGATTTCAAAAAAAATTATTCGGTTACATCTGCATCAGGTGCTTGGTAGCTGGTGGTGATCCAAGACTGATTCATTTTTATGAAGGTCAGCCGATCGACCGAGTCGGTGGACAGACGCACCCTGTGATCGGTTACCACGCCTCCAGCAGCACTGAATGTGCGTTCCGAAAGAACGCTGGATGCAGGACAGGCCAGTAGCTCAATTGCATACTGTGCAAGCTCTGGCCAGTGATCCATCCTCAAGACCCAGTAACCCAGAGGATTTTCGGTGGGAAAGGTGTCCAAGTCTGATCTTGCCCCTAGGTATTCCTGCACCATGTAAAACAGACGCTGGCGATGGTTGCTGGAACCGATCATACCTTGGGGCTGCGGACCAAAAAATTGTCTGAACGCATCGGTCAGACGGCCACCTTCTCCACCGCTCCTTCTTTGACTGACCGAAGCCTCAGCAACACGTTGTCCAGAAACAGGAGTTTGTAACCTCCCAGTCTCTGGGAACGCGTTGCACAGACCTTTCTGCAAGGCCTCCCGAAGATGTTTCATCCTCTGCTCCCTCTGCGATGGCAAGATAAGGTCCGCAACCTTACCCTTGTAACGTGGATCAAGGAGGGTTGCCAGCCAGTATTGGTCCTTCTCCTTGATACCACGAATACGAGGATCCTTACGCAGGCTTTGCAGGATCAGGGAGGCCATGCAGCGTAGGTTTGCTGAGGCATTCGGTCCGGAGTCCTCTGGGTCACTAAGGACAACAACGTCCGCAGCCACCTCCTCCCAGCCACGTACAAGTCCATGTGTTCCTTGGGACTGATCCCTTAAAGACTGCTGATGCTGAGTGCCAGGCTCCACCTCCATACTGACACAATCTTCCTCCTCCTCCTCCTCCTCCTCCTCGTCCTCTTCCTGTGTGATCGGCGGGCACGCAGGAACACTGTCTGGATAAAGGGGGCCTTGAGAGCTAAGGAAGTCCTCCTCTTCCTGCCTCTGTTCTGCCTCAAGTGCCCTGTCCATTATTCCACGCAGCGTGTGCTCCAACAGGTGGACAAGGGGGACAGTGTCACTGATGCATGCACTGTCAGTGCTCACCATCCTCGTGGCCTCCTCGAATGGTGACAGGACAGTGCATGCATCCCTGATCATGGCCCACTGGCGTGGGGAAAAAAAACCAAGGTCCCCTGACCCTGTCCTGGTGCCATAGTCGCACAGGTACTCATTGATGGCCCTCTGCTGCGTGTGCAGCCGCTGCAGCATGGCCAACGTCGAGTTCCACCTGGTGGGCATGTCACAGATTAGGCGGTTCTTGGGCAGGTTAAACTCCTTTTGGAGGTCCGTCAGCCGAGCACTGGCATTATATGACCGGCGGAAATGCACAGAGACTTTCCTGGCCTGCCTCAGGACATCCTGTAAGCCCGGGTACCTGCCCAAGAACCGCTGCACCACCAAGTTAAGGACGTGAGCCAAACAGGGCACATGGGTCAGTTGTCCCTGTCGGAGGGCAGAGAGGAGGTTGGTGCCATTGTCGCAAACCACCATTCCTGCCTTAAGTTGGCGTGGCGTCAACCACCTCTGAACCTGCCCCTGCAGAGCTGACAGAACCTCTGCCCCAGTGTGGCTCCTGTCCCCCAAGCACACCAGCTCAAGCACCGCATGGCATCTTTTGGCCTGCGTACTTGCGTAGCCCCTTGAACGCCTACGGAGCACCGCTGGTTCCGAGGAAGAGGCCATGGAGGAAGAAGAAGAGGAGGGGGTGGAGGAGAGAGGTGTGTCACAATCAGCATTTTGGAGGCGTGGTGGCGGAACAACCTCCAACACTACTGCACCTTGTCCTGCATCCTTCCCAGCTGCCAGCAGAGTCACCCAATGCGCCGTGAAACTTAAGTAACGTCCCTGTCCATGCCTGCTGGACCATGAGTCAGCGGTAATATGCACCTTACCGCTGACCGCCCTGTCCAGCGAGGCATGGACATTGCCTTCCACATGCCGGTAGAGAGCCGGAATCGCCTTCCGTGAGAAAAAGTGGCGTTTGGGTACCTGCCACTGAGGAACCGCACATTCCACAAACTCACGGAAGGGGGCAGAGTCTACCAACTGAAAAGGCAGCAGTTGAAGTGCTAGCAATTTTGCCAAGCTAGCATTCAACCGCTGGGCATGTGGATGGCTGGGAGCAAACTTCTTTCGGCGGTGCAGCAGCTGGGGCAGGGAAATTTGCCTGGTACAATCTGACGTCGGTGTACCAAAAGCAGATTGCCCACAAGTACTTGGCTGTGACACACCTAATTCTACACCTTCATTCCTCTCACTGCAGGTCTCAGAGAGGACTGAAGGTCTAGTGGGGTTGGAAATCTCAGCTGATGAGGAGCAAGGAGAGATCGTCTTTGTTCTTTGGTGTGGGTCTTTCAGATACGCTTGCCAACGAACTGCATGGCAGGTCAACATATGTCTGGTCAAGCATGTGGTACCCAAGCGGGAGATGTTTTGGCCACGCGAGATACGCTTGAGACATATGTTGCAAATAGCAGCGGTGCGATCTGATGCACTCGTCTCAAAAAAGGCCCACACCAAAGAACTTTTTGAATAACGCGCAGAGACTGCAGCGCCCTGCACATGTGGAGCTTTGGGGTGTGATGCAGTCAATGTGCTGCCCTTAGGCTGGCCCCTGGAGGGCATCCTGCCTAGTTGGTGATGTGCCACCTCCTCCTCCTCCTCCTCCTCCTCCTCTCTCCTATCAGGCACCCACGTTGAGTCAGTGACCTCATCATCCCCTCCCTCCTCATCACTGGAGCAAACCTGGCAGTATGCTGCAGCAGGGGGAGCATGACTGCCAGATTGCTGTCCTTCTTGGGCACCCCCTCTGTCCGTGCTCATGTTACTGCCTTCATTGAGCTCAGTATCATCATCAGAGCCTTCCAAACGCTGGGCATCCTCCTGGAGCATGTACCCAACACTGTGGTCAAACAGTTCGAGGGAATCCTCATGAGGACATGGTGGAGCTAGGGAAGGAGTCACTGATGACATTGAGCTGAGGGAAGAGGCCGCTGCTTTGCCAGACAAAGCACCCTGGGCATGGGTGAGAGAGGATGAGGAGGATGAGGACGGCTTGGTCATCCACTCGACCAAGTCTTCCGCATGTTGCGGCTCAACACGGCCAGCTGCCGAAAAAAAGGCCAAGCGTGTCCCATGGCCACGTGCTGATGAGGATGCACCGTCTCCACGACCAGCACTAGACACAGAGCCTGCTTGCCCTCTCTTATTGGCTTGTGACTGTCTGCCTCTCCTTCTTGGCCTTCCAGACATACTAATGGCCTGTAGCTGCACTAAGCTGGGATAGAACACCTGTAATTTTCTTCAGGTAGCTTTATATACTGTAACCAGACAAGCCTGCCTGTCAGTAGGAAGATAACAGGAACGGATCTAGCTGAACACTGTGAGCAGGACGTACTGCACTAAATGTATATAGCAGGAACGGATCTAGCTGAACACTGTGAGCAGGACGCACTGTACTAAATGTAAATAGTCTAGCTGCCTGACCGTGGTACTAATAGGATCAAAAAGAACACCTGTAATTTTCTTAAGGTAGCTTTATATACTGTAACCAGACAAGCCTGCCTGTCAGTAGGAAGATAACAGGAACGGATCTAGCTGAACACTGTGAGCAGGACACACTGTACTAAATGTAAATAGTCTAGCTGCCTGACCGTGGTACTAATAGGATCAAAAAGAACACCTGTAATTTTCTTAAGGTAGCTTTATATACTGTAACCAGACAAGCCTGCCTGTCAGTAGGAAGATAACAGGAACGGATCTAGCTGAACACTGTGAGCAGGACACACTGTACTAAATGTAAATAGTCTAGCTGCCTGACCGTGGTACTAATAGGATCAAAAAGAACACCTGTAATTTTCTTCAGGTAGCTTTATATACTGTAACCAGACAAGCCTGCCTGTCAGTAGGAAGATAACAGGAACGGATCTAGCTGAACACTGTGAGCAGGACGCACTGTACTAAATGTAAATAGTCTAGCTGCCTGACCGTGGTACTAATAGGATCAAAAAGAACACCTGTAATTTTCTTAAGGTAGCTTTATATACTGTAACCAGACAAGCCTGCCTGTCAGTAGGAAGATAACAGGAACGGATCTAGCTGAACACTGTGAGCAGGACACACTGTACTAAATGTAAATAGTCTAGCTGCCTGACCGTGGTACTAATAGGATCAAAAAGAACACCTGTAATTTTCTTCAGGTAGCTTTATATACTGTAACCAGACAAGCCTGCCTGTCAGTAGGAAGATAACAGGAACGGATCTAGCTGAACACTGTGAGCAGGACGCACTGTACTAAATGTAAATAGTCTAGCTGCCTGACCGTGGTACTAATAGGATCAAAAAGAACACCTGTAATTTTCTTCAGGTAGCTTTATATACTGTAACCAGACAAGCCTGCCTGTCAGTAGGAAGATAACAGGAACGGATCTAGCTGAACACTGTGAGCAGGACGTACTGCACTAAATGTATATAGCAGGAACGGATCTAGCTGAACACTGTGAGCAGGACGCACTGCACTGAATGTAAATAGCAGGAACGGATCTAGCTGAACACTGTGAGCAGGACGCACTGCACTAAATGTAAATACCAGGAACGGATCTAGCTGAACACTGTGAGCAGGACGCACTGCACTGAATGTAAATAGCAGGAACGGATCTAGCTGAACACTGTGAGCAGGACGCACTGCACTGAATGTAAATAGCAGGAACGGATCTAGCTGAACACTGTGAGCAGGACGCACTGCACTGAATGTAAATAGCAGGAACGGATGTAGCTGAACACTGTGAGCAGGACGCACTGCACTAAATGTAAATACCAGGAACGGATCTAGCTGAACACTGTGAGCAGGACGCACTGCACTGAATGTAAATAGCAGGAACGGATCTAGCTGAACACTGTGAGCAGGACGCACTGCACTGAATGTAAATAGCAGGAACGGATCTAGCTGAACACTGTGAGCAGGACGCACTGCACTGAATGTAAATAGCAGGAACGGATGTAGCTGAACACTGTGAGCAGGACGCACTGCACTAAATGTAAATACCAGGAACGGATCTAGCTGAACACTGTGAGCAGGACGCACTGCACTGAATGTAAATAGCAGGAACGGATCTAGCTGAACACTGTGAGCAGGACGCACTGCACTGAATGTAAATAGCAGGAACGGATCTAGCTGAACACTGTGAGCAGGACACACTGCACTAAATGTAAATAGTCTAGATAGAAGATAACAGGAACGGATCTAGCTAAACTGAATACAGTGTATATATATATATGCAACACCTGGGATGCATATATATACACAATACACTGTAAGTGCAGCTAACTGACTGACTGTTCTGCCTAATCTATCTAACTCAAATCAAATGACACTGTCTCTCTCTCTCTCTATCTCTCAGCACACCGGAACACACACTACACAGGGCCGCCGTGCAGGCGGCCTTATATAGTGTGGGGTGTGTACTAAATCCCCTGAGCCATAATTGGCCAAAGCCACCCTGGCTTTGGCCAATTACAGCTCTCTCTACTGACGGCGCTGTGATTGGCCAAGCATGCGGGTCATAGTGCATGCTTGGCCAATCATCAGCCAGCAATGCACTGCGATGCCGCAGTGAATTATGGGCCGTGACGCGCCACACGAATTTGGCGCGAACGGCCCATATCGTTCGCAATTCGGCGAACGACCGAACAGCCGATGTTCGAGTCGAACATGGGTTCGACTCGAACACGAAGCTCATCCCTATCCCTGAATGATGCTCCCCACAACTCCACTGCAAGCACTACTGGAAATAATTCCAACAGCACCAAATTCTTCGTGAAACCCGCCGCTATCCAGGACTGTGGCCAGGGGCCTGCACTCCATTGCCCCTGAAAGAAAGCTCCAAAACCTGAAGACCCCGCTGCGTCCGTAAAGAGCTCCAGGTCGAAATTACTGACCGGTCCTGCCATCCATAACGCTCGCCCATTGAATGACTCCAAAAAGGTATGCCATACCCTCAGGTCATCCCTATGGGTCTTGACCAAGCGTACAAAATGTCTCGGGGACTTAATGCCACTCGTACTTGCTGCCAGCCGGCGACTGAACACCCTCCCCATAGGCAAAATGCGACAAGCAAAATTAAGCTTGCCTAAAACCGATTGCAATAAGCGCAATTGCACTTTTCGCAATCCAATCAGCCTCGCAATTTCTGTTTTTAGGTCTGCCAACTTTGCCTCCGGTAACCTGCATTCCATGGCCTCTGAATCCAGTACAATGCCTAGAAACGTGATGACCGTACAAGGTCCCTCAGTTTTTTCAGGCGCCAATGGAATGCCAAACCTGTCTGCTATGTGTTCCAGCGTTGCCAAGAGCACTGCGCAGATCCTGGACTCTGCTGGTCCTATGCATAGAAAGTCATCCAGGTAATGAATTATAGAATTCACACCCGAAACATCCCTTACCACCCACTCTACAAAAGAGCTGAATTGCTCAAATATCGCACATGATATAGAGCAACCCATCGGTAGGCATTGGTCGACGTAGAACTCATCGTCCCAATGACATCCCAGCAACCTAAAACTTTCAGGATGCACTGGTAACAGCCTAAAAGCCGATTCTATATCAACCTTAGCCAACAGTGCCCCTTTTCCGTACCGGCGCACCCACCCTACGGCTGCATCAAATGACGTATATGTCACTGAGCATGCCCCCTGATCTATGGCGTCATTCACCGATCCCCCTTTTGGAAAGGACAGGTGATGTATGAGCCTGAATTTATTGGGTTCCTTCTTCGGCACTACCCCCAGTGGTGACACCACCAGATCAGCCAAAGGTGCCGACGAGAATGGCCCCGCCATCCTTCCCATTGCAACCTCCTTACGTAGTTTTTCACCAACCACATCTGGGTGTTGCAAAGCGGACCGGAGGTTGGGTGAAACGGGAGGAACTACCGCCAGTGAACAGGGTATTGGGAAGCCCACAGAGAAACCTTCTTCCAATAATTGTGCCGCTTTTCTATCCGGATACCTACCTAGAAACGGCCGCATCCTTCCCACTCTCACCGGAGTCCTCCCTCTTGTGTCCAGCTTCCCCTGCGCGACCCTTGCCTTGTTTCAAGCATCTGGATGCTGAATGGGCTCCATTGCACCCTGAACACTCATGCCTGAACCTACATGAATTTCCGAACTTGCATGTCCCTGTGTTATATTGCCAGCACACCCCTTTTTTGTTTCCGGCCGACTGTCCCTGTGCTGAAGGTCCACCGGCCCCCCCCTGAAAAAACTGGTTCGGTGCCCGCGCAGTCGTCATTAAACGCATCCATAGGCTGATATCTTTGTGGTCCCATCGCAGCTCTTTTCGCACTGCCCTCTGTTGCCGAAACTGCTCATCATACCTCAGCCACGCAGTCCCGCCCTAAACTCTATACGCTTCCCCAATAGAATCCTGATAGCAAAACAGCGCCGAACAATGTTCGGGCCGTTTTTCCCCAATAACACTTGCCATTATGGCGAACGCCTGCAGCCAATTGGTAAATGTACGCGGGATTAACCGATATCTCCTTTTCTCTTCGTCCTCTTTTTTAGAATCGTCAGGTTTTACTCTATCTAAATTGAATTTTTCCAAGGGGAGCAGAGAAAAAATCTCCACATACTCACCTTTCCACAGCTTCTCCCTGACCTCCTGCTTCAGATGCGCTCCTAACGGCCCTTCATAACACACATATACTTCACATTTTGCTGCATCCGCAATTCTAATTATATCCTGCCTCGCCACCGTCTCACTGGCCACAGCCGTCTTGTCTGTCCCCTGCGCAACGACCGTACTCACTCCTTCCTTGGCCGGCACCGTGCTGGCCCCTGTGACTGCCGTCATCTCTGTACTCACCCCTGACCCTGCGTTTTCCCCCGATCCTGCTAAAGGTGGGACCCAAGCTGCCGCTGGCCCCACTGCTGTGTTGCCGGCCTGCTCAAACTTCTGTACTAGCTCTTTGATTCCTTCCAAGAAACCTAATAAGCCCACAGCACCTACGGAGGTCTCCCCCCTCCCCCCCCTTGCTGGGCCAGACCCTGACCCACTGCTAGGCCCACTGCTCTCTTGCAAACATGTCTCAGGTACTATAGCTGCTGACTTACCGGGCTGCATAGGTGTCGCCCCGTCAGCCGACCGTCTGCCGTCCACTTCTACTGTCCTCCCCGAACGGGGGGCCGCCTCTTCTTCGGACTCCGATCGATCGTCCGCAAGGTTCAGCACCATATCTTCCTCCTCTTCTGATGAGAGCCTACCAGGCCCGCTAGCTGTTGCTGTCACAGACATCCTCTCCCTCCTCTGAGCAACGCGTCCGTGTGGCGACTTTTGGACAGCCTTACCAGGACCGGTGTGCGGTACCACAGTCCTGGCGGCCTCCGCTCTCCCCTTTCTCTGCTCCCTCTGTCCACGATCATGCCACTGGGGATCTCCTGCCGCTGTAGGCCCGGAGCTCCCATCTGCATCCCTCCTCTGCATCTGTCCCTGTTCCATCTCTGGTAGCCTGGGGGCGGGGCCGGCGCGCTCGCACTCACCGCGTCTGCTAGGCCTCAAAGCGGCCCTGTCCTTCCCCTGCCATGTGCCGCATGATCTGGTTTCCCGATCGGTTGTTCTCCCTGGGCTGCCGCTGTTCGTCCGTGCCGACCGTTTTGGAGGTGGGCCCGCCGCAGATCCCCCCCGGCTCCCCCCGACTGCCGCTGCGCCTCCGATCGTTGCTCCGGCGAATACCGCTCCGGTGGTCTGGCCCTGCAGGTTCTGGTAACACTCCTGTCCGCCTGCCCGGACGCCGCATCTGTCCTCATAAGTGCCGTACCTAAAGTCTCCTGAAGCCACTCAGGACCCCGCTGCTGCCTCCTCTCTGAGCTGGGCCAAAATTCTCTCCACGTCTGCCATGCTGCTTCTCTCTGAACTTTCCCCCACGTTTTGGTGACTCATCCCAGGCGGGGCTCCCTTTTCAGTATTCCTCCAGCCCCTCCCCCTCGGCTCTATACACACTACCCTTTTTGCCTAGTTAATTCCCTGTTAACCCCGTCATGCCCGCCCTGCGCTTATTCACTTCATTGCTATTGCTCCGGGCTTTCTGCAGCGTGGAAACTGCCTGCTTTGTCACCTGTCCCTTCACTGATGCCTGGGAGACCCCACCTCCCCCTTAAATCAACTACCACTCCCCTCCCCATCCTGTTGCTTCTGGCCAATACAAACTCTCCCCATTTTTCCACCTACACTTCCTTAATAGTTGCTAACCCTTATCAACCTGTCATGCCGACCCTTCACTATGCTTTGCATTTTATTTCTCTCGCTCCAGGCCTTACTCTGTAGTGATATTTGAGACAAGACATAATCAAATCAATGTGTTCTGCTTTACACTTTACAAACCATACTTTTCTGAACTGAGCACCCCTAAAGATGGTCCAGGTCATCTTTCTGGAAACATGCATTGGTCAGTTCACCTAAGTGAAGCTTTTGCAGTTGCCTAAAGTATACAGAAAGCGAAAAACATTTTTTTAAAAGTAAAACTATAGGCAAAACTTGTTTTTTAATTTTGGATAGAGTAAGGGAGAGTTATAACCCCTGCAAGGTTTATTTTTGCCCTCTTTGTCCCATTGAGGAGATTTCTCATCACTTCCTGTCCCATAGCAGAACAGGAAGTGAGAGGAAATCCCTGGAAATTAGGGGAATTCCTTGGGGACCCCAGGTCACCAGAACTAGTGTCCCCGTTGGAAGATTTACTCATCTATTACTTTTATGGGGACAACCCAAAATGTAGGACTTTCTTTTACTTTCACTTTCAATGATAATGGTAAACAGAATAAATAGAGAGGGTGAATCTCCATAACAGGGGTTCTAATTCCTCTCCACTCTCTCCAAATCTAAAAAAAAAAGTTTTGCCTTTGGTTATACTTTAAGTTTTTTGTCCCGATGACAATGATTACCAAGGCAAATAGAGAGGGTAAATCTCCCCAGCAAGGAAACACAGACAGCAAGGTTTCTGCACTTCTCCTCTGAATCCAAAACCACAAAATATGTTTGGTTTAAAGTATGCTAAAGCTGTTACTATAAAGTTAAGCACTTCAGCTCCAAAAGGTTTACCCCCCTTCATGACCAGGTCATTTTTTGCGATACGGCACTGCGTTACTTTAAAGAGGAGTTGCACCTGAGGTCCAGTCAGAAAAAAAATAATTAAAAGTCAGCAGCTACAAACACTGCAGCTGCTGACTTTTAATTGGACACTTACCTGTCCCAGGGTCCAGCGATGCGGGGGATCGAAGCCCCGCTCGAGCGGCGCCGCGCGCCGTGATTGGCCGCTCAGTCACCTGGGACCTGTAATGGGTCCCAGATGATTGACAGGAGGGAGGGAGCAGAGCTGAGCCCTTCCTGTGCCGAGGGGGAAGTGATGTCACCAGCCCAGGCACTGGAAGAGGCAGACTACGAGGGACCCCCTAGCAACAGGCATTTAGAGGTAAGTAAAAAAAAAAAAAAAAATATCCAAATGTTTTTTGTATTTTTTTTTAGGATTTTTCATGTCGTTTTTTTTTTTGGGTGGAACCCCACTTTAACTGACAATTGCACGATCGTGTGATGCTGTACCCAAATAAAATGAATTTCTTTTTTCCCACAAATAGAGCTTTCTTTTGTGGTATTTGATCACCTCTGCGTTTTTTATTTTTTTGCGCTATAAAAAAAAAAGACCGACAATTTTGATTAAAAAAAAAATATATTTCCTGACAGACTCCATGGCAGCCTACGTGTGGGTTAACCCCGCCTCCTCTCCAATGCTATAGGACCCCATTCCCATAAATGAGTGCTCACCACTAGCTACTGCGTTCCTTTTTTGTCCTCCTCTATGGACCTACACATGCTGTTCGCATCAAGACTGATTGATTCCAAGATTGATTGAATCCAAGATGGGCATACCTGTGCGGTGCAGCTCAAAAGCCCAGCTATGAGCGGGCGAGTAGCTTGAAGAGGCTTGAATGTTCCCCTTGGTGGATGGGTGGTCGCCTCTGTATGCCCGGCGGACAGTTCTCATCAACGGCTGGCAAGGTCTGTGGATGTTTTCTCATACTCCATGGCAGTGTTTCTATGTGTTGTATGTATTTTCCCTGGTGATCCAGTGTGTCCTATCCCCCTCATGGCGGCTGGTTCGCGTGCGTTCCAGCCCGCCACGGCACTTCCGGGTTGCGGCAGTCTCCGCCGCTGGCACCTGCGCTGTAGCCACCCTGAGAGCGAGGTTTGGCTCGCGCATGCGCAGTACGGCGGCTCGTTCGTCGTCCGCGCAGGCGCCGTACGGTGGTTCCCCTTTGCGCGTGCGCTGTAGGGGATAATGATGTCACGGGCGGGGAATTTAAATTCCGCCCTCCTGTCCTGCTGAGTTGGGATCTCCCTTGGTAGGGAAAGGAGGAGCGGATCCCTGCTGGTCTCCAGGTGAGTGGTGGAAACCTCTGCAAAAAAAAAAAAAAAAAAAAAAAAAAAAAAAAAAAAAGGTCAAAATAATGGAATATGTTCTTTTATCATTATATATGTTTATCTAAATATATATACTTATGCGGCTGGAAGTTGTTTTTCCTTGCCTTGAATATATGTTGATACGTGCTTTGTGCATATTATAAAAAAAAAAAAAAAAGAGGCAAGCAGAGTTTTTTCTTTTCTCTAAAACCTTCTCATATTTGATGCCTAGGTTTTCTTAGACCATTATCCCTGCAGACTATTAAAGTGACATTTCGTGTCCCTGGTTATGGACAATTCACCGCCTTTAAGTGGCCAGCCCTCACGCACAAGGTATGTGCTCGTGAGGGGAGGGGATGAGATTTATGCACGTTATTGTCGTGCTGATACCATGTTCTGCCTTTCTTCTCTCCCCTTCCCCTATTTTTTCTCTTCCCAGCCCTTCTAGGTCGGACCCGCTAAATGCGGTCCAGAATGCCAATGACCTTGCCAAGCCACAATACAATTCATCTTCATCCAGACGAGACTCACAGTCCGGATCCCACCAGAGGAGACGCTCTCGTTCCTCCTCAAGACACCGCTCCCACCGCCATGACAGCCGCTCAGACCACAGAGCCTGCTGGGGATGTAGGACACGAGTTCCGGAGGGCAAGTCCTTATGTGACCGTTGTTTTGCCCGTGCGGTTGGGGAAAAAGAGACGGAAAACCAGCGTTTAGAGTCTCTTGTGAAACGAGTGGTACAGCAATCCCTAATGGAGAGGGAAGCACCTCGCACATTGAGCCAGTCTACCACCGCGTCTGGCCCGCCGGCAGAAGAGGCCCGCGATGATCCGGGTACTTCGCAGCCCTATATTACCTCTCCTGACTCCTCAGAGGATGAGTCTATTAATGAGGAGGTCATTGGAGGGTTCGACTTCGCGATGGTTTCCCCTTTAATCAAAGCAATCAAGGAAGCCTTGAAGTGGGAAGACCCTTCCACTCCCCCAGCCAAGCAGAAAAATTTTTTCAAGCACCTGGGGAGAGAACGCGCAAACTTTCCGCTCCTTCCAGAGCTAAAGGAAATCATTGAGGAAGAATGGAGTAAAACAGAGAAAAAATCCTCCATGTCTAATAAAACCTCCAGATTGTACCCCTTCAAGTCAGAAGAAGTAAAGAATTTGGAGAATACTCCCCTTGTGGACGCAGCTCTTATGCGTCTGGCCAAACATGTGACTCTTCCTCTAGAAGACGCAGTATCTTTTAAAGATGGGCTCGAGAGGAAGATAGACCTAGATCTAAAAAGAATCTATGGGCTCGCGGGTATGGCCTGTAAACCAGCCCTGGCATTAGCGGCCATGTCTAAGGCCATGGAGGCCTGGACGGAGAACGTGGAATCCTTCCTTAAAGGCGTGTCAGAAGAACTGGCTGGAAGTTCAGCAGCCGCAGAGCTGAAGCTTGCAGCGGTCTTCCTGGGGGAGGCGTCCATTGACCTGATCCGCCTTCTGGCTCGTATTATGCTGTCCTCAGTTACGGCCAAGAGAGCCCTCTGGTTGCGTCCCTGGCTTGCGGACCCTGGTTCTAAGCAAGCGTGGTGTAAAATCCCGTTTGAGGGGTCCTCACTGTTTGGCAATAAGCTTGACGATGCCATTACGCGAGCCACAGGTGGCAAATCGGGTTTTCTTCCCCAGGACAGGCGCATGCTGGGTCGAAAGAAGCCCCAGTTCAGAAGACGAAGTCCGGAGCGCTCCAGGGAAGCACGCTCCTACAAGCCTGGCCGGGACTTTAGGAAGAATTGGAGCAGAGGGCAGTCATCCTTCCGCAAACCCGTTAAAAATCAAACGTCCAGTGCTCGTGATCAGGCTAAATCTTTTTGAGATTACGCCCGCCCAGGCGGGCCATGTGGGGGCTCGTCTGCTCCTCTTCCGGCACGTCTGGGTGGCCTCGATCTCAGACTTCTGGGTCATAAGGACGGTCTCGTCAGGCCACAGATGGGCCTTTTCCAGGACTCCGCACCCAAGGTTCGTCTCCACTCTTCTCCCTCGGGCAGAGGATCAGAAACAAATTTTACTGTCCTATGTGGACCTCCTGAAAATTCAAGGAGCAGTAGTACATGTACCACAGGACGAATGGTTCCAGGGGATATACTCCCCTCTCTTCCTAGTTCAAAAAAAGGGGGGCTCTTGGCGCCCAGTCATAGACCTCACATATCTCAACGGATTCATAGAGAATGGAAGGTTCAAGATGGAAACCTTGGTGACCATTCAGAGAGGCATACAACCAGGCGACTGGATGATATCAATCGACCTGAAGGACGCTTATTTCCACGTTCCAGTGGAAAAAGAATTTCACAAATACCTCCGCTTTCACATTGGGTCAGTTCATCTTCAATTTATTTGCCTCCCCTTCGGGCTGACAACGTCCCCCCGGGTCTTTTCAAAAGTCCTCCTAGCTACGGTGGCACTAATAAGATCCAAAGGGGTACGTCTTTACCACTACCTGGACGACCTGCTGGTGCTGTCCCAAAGCAGGGAGCAGTTGCTGGTCCACCGGGATCAAGTAATCTCCACTCTGTCCAACTTCGGGTGGCTCCTAAACATAGAAAAGAGTCAACTGAGCCCAACTCAGCGTCTAATATATCTGGGAGCCCAGTTCGATACAGTGGCAAACACTATCTCCCTTCCACTACAGAAAATTCCTACAGTTCGAGACAGAGTCTCCCGGGCTCTACATGCATGGCAAATGAAAGCCTCTCAGTGCCTGAAAGTCGTTGGCACGATGGTTTCTACGACTCCCATGGTCAAATGGGCCTTATGGAGATTGCGTCCCTTCCAGTCAGGCCTCCTACGGCAATGGAAGTCAGGGGACAAGAATCAGGTCATCCGCATAACATCTACAATGAGAAACAGCCTCTTCTGGTGGCTTCAGCGCAAGAACCTCCTGACTTGCCACTCCATCGCTCCCATCTCCTGGGTGACGGTCACGACCGATGCCAGCGGTACCGGTTGGGGAGCCCTTTGTGGGTCGAACCTGGCCCAAGGCAAGCGGGAAACATGTCTCCCCAACCCAGGGTCGAATGTCCTGGAACTTCGTGCGGCCTGGTGTGCCCTACAGTTCTTCTCTCATCTCCTGATGGGGGAGTCAGTGCTGTTGAGAATGGACAACACCACAGCAGTATCGTATGTGAAGAGGCAAGGGGGTACTCGGAGTCCCACACTCCTTCGGGAAGTCGCGCCCATCCTATCGTGGGCGCAGAAATACCTTGCCAACATCTCGGCAGTCTTTGTCCCAGGCGTCCAAAACACTCAAGCAGACTTCCTGTCACGGACCGAGTTGGACAACAACGAGTGGTCTCTCCACATAGAGACGTTCAGGTGGATCTTGTCACTAAAGACCGATCCCGAAGTAGATCTGTTTGCTTCCCCCTGCAATCGCAAGCTGAAGAAGTTCTACACCCGGGGGCTCTGCAGTCAAGCCATCGGGACAGATGCCCTGACGGATCAGTGGAGGTTCAAGCGGGCATACGCCTTTCCGCCACTGCCAGTTATACTGAGATTCCTGCAGAGGCTCCGAGCGGAGCCAGTGGAGGTGGTGACAATAGCTCCCTACTGGCCGAACAGGCCTTGGTTCCCTCTCCTGGTCCAGCTCAGCTGTCGGGACCCAGTGCCTCTCCCTCTCAGACCGGACCTTCTTTCTCAAGGGTCAGTCCTGCACCCTTGTCCTGCGGTGCTGAGACTGATGGTCTGGTTCTTGAGAGGGAGAGGCTGGAATCCCTAGGTTGTGCCTCAGAAGTAATATCCACTCTCATGAGCTCGAGAAGATCCAGTACAAATAAAGTCTATGGAAGGATCTGGTCCAAATTCGTGGAGTTCTGCTCTCCTCAGGGCAGGTCTTTTAGACATCCAAAAGTCCAGGACGTTCTCAGTTTCCTCCAAACGGGCCTAGATTTACATCTATCTGTCAGCTCTCTGAGAGTCCAAGTTTCTGCACTTTCGGCCTTCTCCGGCACTTCATGGGCAGTTCATCCTCTGGTTAGACAATTTTTCCGAGGTGCATCGAGACTCAAGCCCCAGAGAAAGCCTAGGTTCCCCAAATGGGACCTTCCATTAGTCCTTGACTCGATCTCTGGACTCAGTACTTCGGGGCCCTCCCCGCTCCCTATCAAGGTCTTTTCAGCAAAGGTGGCCTTCTTAGTGGCCATTACCTCAGCCAAAAGGGTCTCTGAAATTGCATCACTTGGTCACGAAGAACCCTTCCTAACATTTTTCCCGGACCGGGTAGTCCTCATTCCTATGCTGGGTTCCAACCCAAAAGTGTCTTCAGTATTCCACGTCAATCAAGAGATCGTTTTACCTACATTTAGGACCCCAGGGTCCACTGAGAATCACCCTCTAGATGTGGGCGAAGCTATTAAGGAATATCTCAAAGTTACTTCTCCCTTTAGACGTTCTAGTCATCTCTTCGTGCTTCACTCAGGCAGCAATATAGGGAAAAAAGCCTCAACCAGGACTATCGCGTCCTGGATCGTACAGACCATACAACAGGCATATAGGGCTAAGGGCTTGGCTCCTCCAAAGGCGGTGACAGCCCATTCCACCAGAGGAATGGCAGCCTCGTGGGCAGCGGCTCGACATGTGGCTCCAGATACCATCTGCAAGGCAGCTTCATGGGCTTCTATTAATACCTTCATGTTGCACTATTGTATAGAGCCTGCCTCACTATCCTCTGTAAACTTTGGGTTACAAATCCTATCGACCGATAGGACAAATTAAAATTTATGTTTTGATCATGCATACCCACCCGTGTGGTTGGCTAGTTATTTCCCACACGTAGGCTGCCATGGAGTCTGTCAGGAAAAAGGAAAATTTATTGTCAAATACTTACCGTAATTTTCCTTTCCTGATGGACTCCATGGCAGACGGAGTTCCCACCCATTGGTCAACGAGTAGGCTAGTTACGGAACGCAGTAGCTAGTGGTGAGCACTCATTTATGGGAATGGGGTCCTATAGCATTGGAGAGGAGGCGGGGTTAACCCACACGTAGGCTGCCATGGAGTCCATCAGGAAAGGAAAATTACGGTAAGTATTTGACAATAAATTTTCCTTTTTTTTACTTTCTGCTATTAAACATACCCAATAGAAAAATGTAAAAAATCAAATTTCTTCATCAATTTAGGCCAATATGTATTCTGCTGCATGTTTTTGGTAAAAAAAATTCCAATAAAGTATAGACCTGAGATTTTGGAATGAGCCCAGGGTGGCCCCCTAAGTGTCTCACCTCCTCATACCTGCACTGCAGAACTCCCTTCTCAAGACTGTGTTAACAGCTTCCACCTGCTTGCTGCTGCACTGTTGAACTCTCCTCTAAAGACTGTGTTAACAGATTTTACCTTGCTGCTTTGCATAGAGTAGCCAGTCCATCCAGCGTCCCGCTGCCTGGCAACCAGCGCAGCACGACCTGCGACTTGGCCACGCCCCTCACCACCGGGACTTGCTATAAACATCATGGCGCCCCCGCGCCGAGCAGGCGCGCGGCGGGCAAGGTGCGCCAGAGGCAGGCCCATCGGCGCCCGTCTGGCCCGGGCTGGACGGGGCAGAGGGGCCACAAACCTCTGGATACAGTACAGGAAAACTTTCTGCCGGGGAAATGAGTACCGCACACTGTTTAATCTACTCGAGGTGGTTGCTTATTTCACTCAATAATCAACATACTGCAATTTTAAGAGACATTCAACTTAACTGCATCGAAAATAAAATCTGGTGCCCCCAGGAACATAAAAAAAGGGACAAACAGCCAAAATCGGCGAAATCATCTACCTTTGAGACTTTAAGGGCCGCCTTTCATTAATGCCCACTCAGCCACTAAGCATTGTTCGGAAATTTTTGACATGCTAGAGTCAGAGAAATTTCACATTTTAGGAATCCCAGAGACTTGGTTTAATGTGAATTATAAGTCAGTTTTAGAATAATTACTTCCCCGAAATTTTAAGATTTTAGTTAAAAATAGAGAATACAAGAGGGGAGGGGGGGTTTGTGTGATTCATGATGACTGTTTGGATTGCACTGAGCTAAAAACACCTGAGTTTAGTTCATTTGAACACCTAGTGATCAGATGTAAAGTAAGTGACTCTTCTTCATTTGTATTAGCCACTGTATGTCGTCCAACTGGTTCAGCAGGTACTTTCCATGCTGACTTATCTGAACTAATGATGTCCCTGTGTCTACAATCAGATTGTATCATCCTCCAGGGAGACATGAATATGTGGCTGGAGGATGAGGATGATCACATACATAAATGGCCATATGCTAGATGCCCTTTTTACTCATGGCACGGAAGCTTTCAATGTTATAGCACATGAGGTGGGATGGTCACCTTTAACCTCTTGGATTTTTCACCAATAAAAATCCCCAAAGGAAATTGTATGACAAAATCTGCTCCATTTCGGAAACTAAAAAATATAACAGTCGAAGACTTTAAAACAAGGGTAAAGAATGCAGGGGGGGGCGGGGGGCTGGCGGCAGCCTTGGTGCTACTCGACCTCTCCGCAGCCTTTGACACTATTTTTGTTTTTGTTTTATTTCTATTTTTTTTTTACTTTTTGGATGTAGTGGCACTATCCTCCATTGGATCAACTCCTTTCTCACGGATAGGACCCATTAAGTGCGGATGAACGATTGCAGCTTGCCAATGGAACCACTTCTCTATGGAGTCCCGCAGGGCTCGGCATTGTCGCCCCTGCTATTCAACTGCTATATGCACCCACTCGCTGACATTATTGCTACACACAAATTAGCATGCCAGATCTTCGCAGATGACATGCAGATCCTGGCTGACGCTTGCAGTGGGCCAAATATGCACCTACAACTGAGAAATGGCCTCCTTCACATACAAAAATGGATGGCCGACAACAAGCTAGGCCTTAATGAAGCAAAGACCGAGGTGATACTGGTGGATCCTCAATTTTCTCTTGGCCTGGCCCTCTTCATTCTGCCCCATCCCAACGCCGGCAAAACAGGTAAGAAACCTAGGTATCATCTTTGATCCCTGCCTGTCATTTATACCTCACGCAAAACTCTGTCAAAAACTCCAACTTCTATATACAGAGACCCCGGAAAATTAAAGATCTGTTTTTGCACGAAAACCGGCTAATTCTTGTACAAGGCCTTGTGCATTCCCGGTTGGATTGCTCTAACATCTTTTTTCTTGGATTTCCATTGAAGTGGCAAAAAAAATTGCAAGCAATTCAGAATCAAGCTGCTCCAGATGCGCCAGAACAGACCACATCTCTCCCGTGCTGGAAAAACTGCACTGGCTTCCTATCGTCAAGCGAGTACTATTCAAGGCAATGTGCTATATGTATAGGGCACACCGGAAACTGGGTCCAATTTAATTGTCTGAATGGGCCCCTCACCATGTACCATCAAGACCACTCCGATCAGCCAACTTACTTCTCACAGAACCGACAATCAGCAGACTAAAATTTACTGGTAACAGACGCCTGGTTACAAAGGGCAATGAGCTGTGGAACTCCCTTCCAGCGTCTCTAAGGTCCTTACCCTCCCTCCTGAGTTTCAGGAAGGGTTTAAAAACCTTCCTCTTTGTCCAGGTCTACGGATAATCTGATGAAGAATAGAAATCATACAAAAACATGGATTTTGTATGCTCTTTCTCCTCCCCCATCTTGAGGGTTAGTCTCCCCCCCCCCCCAGTTCTTGGCTGTTTTTATTCTACCTCTTTCATATTGGGCACCCTAGGCTCCTTTTTTAACGTTCTTTTGGAAATCTCACTTGATTTTAGGGTCTTTGTGCGCCTAGACGCGCTCCTCACGGAGCGCATTCGGCGCAGTACAAATCCCATATCAAATCAAATCAATAAGCGTATATTGATTGGTTTGAGCAAAAGTTATAGCGTCTACAAACTATGGTATAGATTTATGGACTTTTTATTTTTTTTACTAGTAATTGCGGGACTGCAACATTGCAGTGGACAAATCGGACGCCTAACTGACACTTTATGGGGACCAGTGACACTAATACAGTGATCAATGCTTAAAAAAATGCACTGTCATTGTACTAATAACAATGGCAGGGAAGGGGTTAACATCAGGGGCGATCAAATGGTTAAATATGTTCCCTATGAGTGTTTTCTTACTGTGTGGGGGATGGTTTAACTGAAGGAGGACAGAGATCCGTGTTCCTGCTTAGCAGAAACACAAGAGCTCTGTCTTCCATACTAACAGAATGGCGATCTGCCTTGTTTACATAGGCAGACCACCGTTCTGCCTTCGATCGCCGGGTTTGGGTCACAGTGGGAGCGTGGCTCCAGTCGGCACGCGCGCCCCAGAGCCGAGGAAAAGAATCACGTATGGGTACGTGATTTTTGCGCTTAATGGCTGTCCTGCCACAGTATATGTATGTGGGGCGGTCCTTAAGCGGTTAAACATGAGACTTAAGTTTGCCTTGACATTTTTTATTTTAATGTATGCTGTTTTTATACATATCTTGTTTTTCTGTTTTGTTTTTTTATCATTTTTATCAATATTTTAAAGAACAAAATAAACAGTATAAAGAAATATATGACAATATATGTATCTTGTTTATTTTTTATGTTCCGAGCAAAATATTGCTTATAATAAATACTTACCACACATAAGGTCTGTGTTAATGAACTTTGGGCTTGTGTTGATGGCAGTTTGAAATGCTCCTGAGATGTACATAATTCATTGATCAGTGCATTTGACCTGAAGCTTATCTCCTTGACATGAAAAGGATTTTTTATTCAGATAATTTTTAATAATAGAAGCTCTGTCAACCCATTTGAAAGACCATTCATATTCAGATTAATCCGAACCTGTAAAGGACTATAAAAACCTTTGGAACAAAAAAAATCCAGTTTTGATGAATCATACATTAACTGGAGCTTGTTTTTTTATGCATAGTTAAAAAAAACACCTTAAACGCACCTTGAAGATTCTGAGGTGGTAATATCCTGCTATGGGGATGTTTCTCTGCAGCAGGTAGAGAGCTTGTCAAGATGAAAGGAAAAATGGACAGGGAAAAATTCCATCAAATTCTTGAAAAATAATCTGCTGCCCTCTGCCAGAAAGTTGTCAATGGGAAGAAGGTTCACCTTAAAAGATGGCAATGACCCAAAGCACACAGCCAAAATGACCACACAGTGGTGGAAGTAGAAAAAAAGGTGAATGTCCTTGCATGGCTTAGTCAGAGCCAGACTTGAACACCATTGAAAATCTGTGGAATGACTTAGACTGGAGCCCACAAACGGTCACTATAAAATTTAACTGAATACGAGCAATTTTGCAAAGAAGAGTGGGCAAATATTGCAAAGTCTAGATGTACAAAGTTAGTAGAGAAATCCCAACAGACTAAAGGCTGTAATTAAAGCAAAAGGTTGTTCAACAAAATACTGACATAAGGGGGGTGGTGATCCTTTTTCCAACTCAGTGATTCTGGGTTTTTTTGGCATGTTGGTGTTAAATCTTTCACTTGGATGTTATAAGTTGCACTCATAAATACAGCTGGATAAAACAAAAATGGGGTCTCTCTTCATTTCAGGCTGCAAAGCAACTAAATGTGATTATTTATATAGGTGATCACTTAATCTCTGTTCTCAGCTGCATAAAGAGTTTGGAGAGCTGGAGATGGAGAAACAGCCACACACTGATCTTCCCAGTAAATGTTTGTGCAGGAGGAGGTGTGTCAGCACAATTCTGATGATTGGAGGATGAGCAGGCTGTTCTCCCAGTACAGCCAGAATACTGATGACACTGGGATGGATGTGCTCTCATGCCTAGCATGGTCAGTTTGAAATATGGAAGCAGGGAAACTGGAGATTTCACACAAAGGAAGCAAAAAAAGAGAACAGAATACATTTTAACACAAGTACATGGCACAACAGACATACAGTATCTCACAAAAGTGAATACACCCCTCGCATTTTTGTAAATATTTTATAATATCTTTTCATGTGACAACACAGAAGAAATTACACTTTGCTACAATGTAGTGAGTATACAGCTTGTATAACAGTGTAAATTTGCTGTCACCTCAAAATAACGCAACACAGCCATTAATGTCTAAACCGCTGGCAACAAAAGTGAGTACACCCCTTAGTGAAAATGTCCAAAATTGGGCCCGATTAGCCATTTTTCCTTCCCAGTGTCATGTGACTCATTAGTGTTACAAGGTCTCAGGTGTAAATGGGGAGCAGGTGTGCTACATTTGGCGTTATCGCTCTCACTCTTTCATACTGGTCACTGGAAGTTCAACATGGAAAAAAATAATTGTTGCTCTACATAAAGATGACCTATGCTATAAGAAGATTGCCAAGACACTGAAACTGAGCTGCAGCACGGTGGCCAAGACCATACAGCTGTTTAACAGGACAGGTTCCACTCAGAACAGGCCTTGCCATGGTCGAACAAAGAAGTTGAGTGCATGTGCTCATGATAACGACCCCAAACACACCTCCAAGACGACCACTGCCTTGCTAAAGAAGCTGAGGGTAAAGGCGATAGACTGGCCAAGCATGTCTCCAGACCTAAGGTGGAGGAGCACAGATCTCTAACATTCACCAGCTCCGTGATGTCGTCATGGAGGAGTGGAAGAGGACTCCAGCGGCAACCTGTGAAGCTCTGGTGAACTCCATGCCCAAGAGGGCTAAGACAGTGCTTGAAAATAATGGTGGCCACACAAAATATTGACACTTCGAGCCAAATTTGGACATTTTTACTTAGGGGTGTACTCACTTTTGTTGCAAGACATTAATGTCTGTGTGTTGCGTTATTTTGAGGGGACAGCAAATTTACACTGTTATACAAGCTGTACACTCACTACTTTGCATTGTAGCAAAGTGTAATTTCTTCAGTGTTGTCACATGGAAAGATATAATAAAATATTTACAAAAATGTGAGGGTTGTACTCACTTTTGTAAGATAGTGTATATCAGGAATATAAAATGTTGGGGTAACATAATTTTTAACATAACTATCTGCTTTTACAGCAAGACTACCTAATATACCCACCCTGACACAAGTGGTACTGGTAGGGGAGAGAAAATAACACAATATGTGTTCTAAAAACATTATACTACCTCCTTAGTATTCCAGTCCTACCTCTCCTCTATTCCAGTCCTACCTCTCCTCCATTCCAGTCCTATCTCTCCTCTATTCCAGTCCAACCTCTCCTCTATTCCAGTCCAACCTCTCCTCTATTCCAGTCCAACCTCTCCTCTATTCCAGCCCTACATCCCCTCTGTTCCAGTCCTGCCTCTCCTCTATTCCAGTCCAAACTCTCCTCTATTCCAGCTCTACCTCTCCTCTATTCCAGTCCTACCTCTCCTCTATTCCAGTCCTACCTCCCTTCTATTCCAGTCCTACCTCCCCTCTATTCCAGTCCTACCTCCCCTCTATTCCAGCCCTACCTCTCCTCTATTCCAGGCCTACCTCCCCTCTATTCCAGCTCTACCTCTCCTCTATTCCAGTCCTACCTCTCCTCTATTCCAGTCCTACCTCCCCTCTATTCCAGTCCTACCTCCCTTCTATTCCAGTCCTACCTCCCCTCTATTCCAGTCCTACCCCCCCCCCCTCTATTCCAGTCCTACCTCCCCTATATTCCAGTCCTACCTAGTCTCTCTATTCCAGCCCCACCTCCCCTCTATTCCAGCCCTACCTCCCCTCTATTCCAGCCCTACCTCCCCTCTATTCCAGCCCTACCTCCCCTCTATTCACATTCTAACTTCCCTTCTGTTCCAGTCCTACCCCCCCCCCCCCCCCCCGTTCCAGTCCTACCTCCCCTTTATTCCAGTCCAACCCCCCCTTCTATTCCAGTTTTACCTCTCCTCTGACTTTTACCTATAGGTAAGCCTATAATAAGGCTTACCTATAGGTAGTGTAAATATCTCCTAATCGTGCACGGTTTGGGAGATATTTACTGTACATTCAGCCAGTGACATCACTGGTGCATGCGCTCTGAAGGAATGGCCACCTGGGCGATTCCTTCAGAGCCCTGTGCCATAAACTGAGGCTCCCTCGCGAATGCATAAGAGTGACGTCATCACGGCTCTGGCCAGTCACACAACCAGAGTCTGAAAACCTGGAAGGAAGACGGGTGAAGATAGGAGCGCTTGCAGCAGTGACAGCTCGGCACTGGAAGGGCTTCATTTTAAGGTATCATAAGGGTCCTTTCACACGGGACAGATCCATGAAGATCCGCCCCGTGTACATCCGCTTGCTCAGCGGGGATCGCTCCGTTCATCCCCGCTGAGCCGGCGGATGACAGGGTGGTCCCTGCACACTGTCCGTGTTCATCCGATTCGCTCTGTAGACGGATAGAAAAATAGGATTTTCCTCCATCTGCAGAATCGGACTATAGCGGGGATGGGAGATATCGGGTGGATATTCATCTGCTGACACCCACTATCCCATAGGGATGCATGTATGTCCATATTTCATCCGAAAAACGGATGGAGGAAATACGGACATACTGTCCGCACGTGTAAAAGGGGCCAAAGTTTAACATAATGTGCTAGTATGCATCGCATTTTTACATTACCTTGCAGGGTACAAAAAAAAAAAACGTGGTTTACTACCCCTTTAAGTAACAAAATGTGTTTTTTCTCTTGATTGTTTATTACTTTATTAAAAACATAATATGGTGCTAAATCATACAAGTCATCTATAATAGCAACCTGGTGCTCTCAGGGATAATAGGAACACAATTTACAGAGCAGCTTTGGCTTAGCACTTGGCTTCTGCATATGTTTGTACCTTTTTGCAGCAAGACCTCTATTTTTATTTATAGGTTTTTGATATGGTCCTCTTTGCTGGATAAAAAATAATCTAATGTAAATAATATATTCTAAGCTGCTGGTTCATTTTAGTAATTTCAGATCTAATTGAAATCATTGTTCAAGGCAACTAAAAATATATATTTTAGCTTTAGGTGGCTGTAATCGCCCAATCTTGCCAGGAGCTCAGCCAGCAAAATCTCTACTCCTGAGTTCCCAACAACACCCATTTGTAGCTTTACCATCATTTTATTCAGCAGCTTTTCCAGTTTTTTAAAAATGTATTAGAATGCAGCAGGTGGAGGGAGACTCCCTCAGTAGGCTTTGAAATGACTGTGTTGGAATTCTGAGCAGGAAACTCTGGTGCAGAAGTCTTGCATCTGCTGTTCCTAACAGCTATATTACCTGTGAATGATTTCACCCAATGGCATTTATGTCAGTTTTTGTAGACTGACCCTTTAATAATTGCAAAAGTGAAAAATGTCAATACAAATGTTACACATTAAGAAATGCTAGAAAGGTTAATGTTGCTTTACATTTTCCGAAAATAAAACCCCAACATGTGGCACGCTGCTGATGAATTATGATTATGATGGCATCCTTCAAGAGAGAGAAATGAGCATGCACAGTTTGCCAAGGGCAGTAGACTGCAACTCCCATCGGTTTGATGAATGATTGAAATACCTGGTAAGAAGTGAAAGGATTCTGAGCCAACCAAATGACCTCTCTGGAAAGGTACTTGGCACCCCTGGCTAAATTAGGACTTTCATAACTTGGAATAAAACTACTGTGTGTCATATACCTTAAAGTGGAACTCCAGGAAAAATGTCCTTGGAATCAACATTATATGTCTCACATACAGTGCATCTGGAAAGCATTTACCATGTATTCACTTTTTCCACATTTTGTTATGTTACAGCCTTATTCCCAAATTGATTTTAATTCATTATTTTCCTCAAAATTCTACAAACAGTACCCCATAATGACAATGTGAAAGAAGTTTGTTTGAAATCTTTGCAAATTCATTAAAAATAAAAATCACAAAGTATCACTTGTGAAGCACCTTTGGCACCAATTACAGCGTCAAGTCTTTTTGAGTATGATGCTACAGGCTTGGCATAACTATTTTTGGTCAGTTTCTCCCATTCTTCTTAGCAGGACCTCTCAAGCTCCATCGGGTTGGATGGGGACCATCGGCACACAGCCATTTTCAGAACTCCCCAGAGATGTTCAATAGGGTCTGGGCTCTGTCTGGGCCACTCAAGAACATTCACAGAGTTGTCCTATAGACACTCCTTTGTTATCTTGGCTGTGTGCTTAGTAGGGTGCCCACGTGTCCCGGATTGCCCGGGATAGTCCCGCTATTAGCAAGTCTGTCCTGGGTCCTGGGCACCTTCATTCGGGGACAATACAGTGTCCTGGAATGATACTGACAGAGTGAGCAAACCCCGCTGTTGCACTGGTGCTCACTCCGCCTCCACCTACACCTGATACTTTACTGGCCACTGGTTGCTAGAGCCGCCTGGTGTCTAGCAACCAGTGATGTCATGGCTGCGACTCCCTGCTCGGCTCCCAAAGTGGAGGAGGGGTTAACTTTCTCCTCCTTCGTGCCTAGTGCTCTCCACTACGCTGGATGACCACCCACCTCCTCTATCTTCTGGTAAGTGACACTGCATCTGGGCCAAGTGTCAGTGGGGGGGCCCACTCATGGCATCCCAAAGAACTGGGCTGAAGTCTCTGTTAATTCACTTCCAGTCTCCACGGGGATCTCTACCATGCATCTGACCCTTCACAGCATGGAGCAGCCAGCACCAGCGATGTTCCCAATCAGTGTGATCGCACAGTGAGTGTTACTCCAGTAGGGGGGATCCGCCAGCCTCTGCCCACACCATAAGGGGACACACTGCATTGTCAGAGGGAGTTGTAGGAGTTCTATAGAGGTGCCTGTTGGATGGATGAGCCTGTGCCTCCTTGTCGGTCACTTTCTTCACTTCCCCTCTCCGTAACCTGCCCACTTGGAATACTCCACGTTGGCCATGCTAGAAGAATCATAAATCACTTTGAGGGGACCATGAACGAGTGCTCGGGAGGGAGGGGGGATGTACAGTTGTCAGTGTGTTTGTACATGTCTACTGCCTGTGTGTGTGTGCTACACTGAGAGATGGGACAACACTGGCTGTGTGCTAAGAGACCCCTCCCCCACTGTATACACAGCATGTCACAGTACACATAGAGGGCGGAAGTCCCTGACCTGGAGACCAGTCCCTCTCTCTCACCCACTACTGTGGATGGCATCTCCCTGATTAATAGGGACAGTCCCTGTTTTATAAACAAACCCCTCTGTCCTTCTTTTATTGTCTTCTGTCCCTCTACCAAGTGTAACTATTATAGTTGTAATCCCTGTTTGGTAAGGACAGTCTCTGATGTACAGAGAAAGTCCATGTTATAGACAGTCCATTAAAGAAACGGTCCTTATTATCCACTTGCACTCTGGAAGATTTACTCCCCTTCAGGACCACTTTTTGCAATATGGCACTGTGTTATTTTAACTGACAATTGCGCAGTCGTGCGACGATGTACACAAATATAAAATTAATGTCCTTTTTTTTCCCACAAATAGAGCTTTCTTTTCGTGGTATTTGATCACCTCTGCGATTTTTTCTTTTTTGCACTATAAACAAAAAAAGACCTACAATTTTGAAAAAAACCCCCAATTTTTTACTTTCTGCTATAAAACACATCCAATAAAAAATAGAAAAAAATCGAATGTATTTATCAATTTAGGCCAATATATATTCTGCTACATGTTTTTGATTAAAAAAATCCCAATAAGCATATATTGATTGGTTCTGGGATATTTTTATGGAATATTATTTTTTTTTCTACTCATAATGGTGGCGATCAGCGACTTATAGCGGGACTGCGATGTTGCAGTGGACAAATTGGACACACTGCATCTGGTGGCAGGTAACAAGCTCAGGGTTCCCACTGATTCTGCATTATGATGAGTTGAACTATTTCATTATATATTACAATGTAGTAAAAGAAACAATGTGATTTGATCATCTTGACACCATATCAAGCATGGTGTCGGGAATGATTAAAGTGCTAACATCTGCCATTCACCCAACAAATCACCCGCTGCCAAATTCCCCATCAACCCTGAGACTACATCCCCCCCCCCCCAGTCACTGGCAAAAATTTGTTCCACAAAACCAATCCCTCAGGAAAGGGGGGGGGGGTCATTTTCCTTTTGGAAGATGAACCTTCACCCCAGTCTGAGGTCCCCAAAAGCCGCCTAAGAAATGGCCCAGCCAGAATGTACTAAGCCAACGTGGAGGAATGATGATACCACAATACTGACAAAGATAATTTAAAAGACAAGGCAACAATAATGCCAATAAAATAACTACTATGCACAGGCTCTGTCTAAACATTGGCCAGTGGTACACTATTTCAGTCCTGCTTGTGATAGGGCCTTTGCACTGGAACACTCAACTGTATAAACAAAATGAAGGGCCAAGGTCTCTCACCACTGATGACTGATGGTTCTTGTCACAAGTGGTTCCTTGAAGGGTGGCAAAAAGTTTCTTCCTTTGCAAGCCAGCTCTCTGCAGCAGTAACAGGTGGTAAAGGCTGGAACACTAGACGACAGAAAAGCTGGAATGCAGCTGAAACAGTTTAGCACATGCAGCTTGTAGCCCCCTCTCAGCAGACAGTCTACACTTCAGGAGCATGCATCTCTCAGGCTCAATCCCCCAGCAGTGGAAACAGCAGTAGGAGCAGCAGCCTCTGTACAAAGTAGCACAGTACTCACAGTGGTCAGGCTCTCAGTAGCAAAGTCTATTTGCAGGCAGCTCCCAATCCTTAACCCTGCAGCAATGTCTTATCCAGCAGATTGTGGTGTGACACGCAGTTCCCTGAGCCCCCGCACACAGGCTCCCATCTGCTTGTGGGTCTCTGGAACTTCTGAGCCCTATCCCTGAGCTCACTCCATGCTTTTTCCCCCACTCTGTTCCTGCAGGTCCTGACAGGTTATTTTAATGCTGGACTCAGGAGCGCGCCCGCAAGGTAACCCCCCGGGAGAGCGCTTCTCCCAGGGGGTTATCTGATTTAGGGAGGAACCGCGAGAGCCGCCGAGGGACCCCAGAAGAGCAGGTTCGGGGCCACTCTGTCCAAAATGAGCTGCACAGTGGAGGTAAGTATGACATGTTTGTTATTTAAAAAAAAAAAAAACCCTTACAATCACTTTAAGAATGCCCCACAGATGTTCAATAGAGTTTAGGTCTGGAGACATGCTTGGCCAGTCCATTATTTTTACCCTCAGCTTCTTCAGCAAGGCAGTGGTCATCATGGAGGTGTGTTTGGGGTCGTTATCATGTTGGAATACTGCCCTGTGGCCCAGTCTCCGATGGGAGGGGATCATGCTCTGCTTCAGTATGTCACAGTACATGTTGGCCTTCATGGTCCCCTCAATGAACTGTAGCTCCCCAGTTCCGGCAGCACTCATGCAGCCCCAGACCATGACACTCCCACCACCATGCTTGACTGTAGGCAAGACACACTTGTCTTTGTACTCCTCGCCTGGTTGCTGCCTCACACGCTTGACACCATCGGAACCAAATAAGTTTATCTTGGTCTCATCAGACCACAGGAGATGGTTCCAGTAATCCATGTCCTTAGTCTGCTTGTCTTACTTGTGCATCATCTTTAGAAGAGGCTTCCTTCTGGGACGACAGCCATGCAGACCATTTGATGAAGTGTGTGGCGTATGGTCTGAGCACTGACAGGCTGACCCCCCCATCCCTTGTACCTCTGCAGCAATGTGGGCAGCACTAATACGTCTATTTCCCAAAGACAACCTCTGGATAAGACGCTGAGCACATGCAATCAACTTCTTTGGTCGACCATGGTGAGGCCTGTTCTGAGTGGAACCTGTTATGTTAACCGCTTGCCGACCAGCCACCATCATTATACTGCGGCAGGTTGGCACGGCTGCACGAATCGCCGTAGGTGTACGTTGGGCGATTTAAGAGCGATAGGGGGTGCGACGTAGAAAGCTGATGCACGTGGCCAGCGGCCGTGATGTCCACCGGCCACCCGTGATCGCTCCACAGAGAGCTAGAACGGGAATCTGTGTATGTAAACAAACAGATCCCCGTTCTGAAAGGGGAGTAGAGAGAGATCTGCTGTTCCTAGTGTTAACCTATTCCCTGCCAGTGACATTTGTACAGTAATCAGTGTTTTTTAGCTCTAATCGCTGTATAAATGTTACTGGTCGCAAAAAAGTGTCAAAAGTGTCCGATCTGCCCGCCTCAATGTCGCAGTCCCGCTAAAAATCGCAGATTGCCGCCATTACTAGTAAAAAAAAGCTAAATAATAAAAATGCCATAAATCTATCTATTTTGTAGACGCTGTAACTTTTGCACTAACCAATCAACATACGCTTATTGCGTTTTTTTTTTTTTACCAAAAATATGTAATAGAATACATATTGGCCTAAACTGATGAAGACATTTTTTTGATATTTATTATAAAAAGTATATATATATAAAGTAAAAAATATTGTTTTGTTTTTCAAAATTGTTGCTCTTTTTTTGTTTATAGAGCAAAAAATAAAAAACGCAGAGATGATCAAATCCCACCAAAAGAAAGATTTATTTGTGGGAAAAAAAGGACATCAATTTTTGTTTGGGTACAGCGTTGCACGACTGCGCAATTGTCAGTTAAATGGACGCAGTGCTCTATCACAAAAAATGGCCTGGTCAATAATGCCGCGTACACACGAGCGGAATTTACGAAAGAAAGAATTTGATGGGAGCTTTTCATCGTATATTTCGACCATGTGTATGCCCCATCAGACTTTTTCTGTCAATAATTCAGACTTAATATTACAAAAATGTGAGGGGTGTACTCACTTTTGGGAGATACTGTATATATATCATACTGTACATGTAGCCTGACTGCATTGCAATATAAATAAGGAGGGTTCAATTGGACTTTATTATTTTAAAGTCTTGTTTGTAGTTATAGTTTGTAACTATACAGTCAGGATCTCTGCTTTATGTGCACACACTTGATCTACATATAGCATGCAGTATGCATTTTCAAATAACTAACTCTTCCCATTTCTGAAAAAAACAATTGTGTAACATTATTGGTGAGACAAAAAGAGATATATAAAAGGCCCCGGATAAGCCATGGCCGGTTCCTGCCCACCCCCACCCCCACCCCCCCGCTCCTAAGAAACGCCTACGCTGGACAGATCGGTAGACGCAGAGACTTCCACACCTTACCCTCTGGCCAATCTCCTGCAAGCCACCACCTGCAAGACACATGGCCCCCCCCCTTAGGCCAGACACTGACCCCCTGAACCCCCACCCGGAATATATGCTTAGGGGTCGAGGGCCAATAAACAGATTACTTGCACCGTATGAGGAACTGTCAATGCTCTCAAGTATCAGAGACAGTAAATCAAGATCTATACCTGTGTTCCACCGCCCCCTCCTTCACTTACATGTATACTCTGCCTCTACAATATGCATATTGCTGGGGGGGAATGTCACACTCCAGGGGATTTTGTGTCCTAATGTTCTAATATGCAGGGCGCTAAGCAGGATAGGATCTCACACCCACATAAAAGGGAGCCTGTGCGGGGCTGGGGGGAGAAGACCATGCTACTTATCCCCCTGCGGGGTGGAAAGCAATAAGCCAGACACTGGGAGAACAGACGCTCTCCTTCTTAGGGGGGAGACAGGAGAGAGACTCCGGAAGGAGTGGGGGCCTCCTCCCAGCTATCCCTGACCACACTCCCCCATAGAATCACACTCTATTTCCAGTCTGTAACTGGGGAGCGTACTAGCAATAGTTTGCTACAATACTAGACTCCTCCCCCCCTCGGGTGGGTCCTCTCGCTAGGTGACTAGCACTTTCTTCACCTTTCCCCCCCAGTCACTTAACCACCTGAACCTCTCTACCCTGTTTCTCTTCGTTCCAACCTTCATCTACCTCTCACTCCCTGCTTACTCTATATCTCTACCTGTTTAGCTTCCATCTCCTATCTATCCTATATACCCCACTTACACTCTCTCCCCTCCCCACCTTTCCTTTTACATCAACCGGGGACATAGTGGTGGTAAATGTGCTCTTACTAAATGCAAAGGGCCTTAACATCCCTGAAAAGAGACGCACGCTATTGCAAGACCTGCGCCACATGAAGTCAGACATCGCTTTCATTCAGGAAACACATTTTAAGGACGGCAAGTTGCCTATCCTGAAAAATAAAATTTTCCCGGTGTGTACCATTCCAATAATGAGTCCACTAAAACTAGAGTTATAGAGTGAATAAGTCTTGCTTGTTTATTGCTGGGTTTGCTGGGGTGCATTTTTGGGGCTTTTCCTTTTAGTTTTTCATTTGCCTTTTTCTATCACTTTTTAAATAGCTTTTTTTCTTTTTTTTTTTTTTCCTCTGGTTCCTTCAGCCTATCAATTAAGGGGGGTGGTTAATTGCTCACAGGTGCCTATTTAACTGGGTGTAGAACTCAGTCTGAGCGTGCTCAGTCTTTGGCTGTGGAACTTTGTGTAAGTGGAACTTGGTATAAGTGGGAGTTAAAAACTAGAGTTATAGAGTGAATAAGTCTTGCTTGTTGATTGCTGGGTTTGCTGGGGTGCATTTTTGGGGCTTTTCCTTTTAGTTTTTCATTTGCCTTTTTCTGTCACTTTTTAAATAGCTTTTTTTCTTTTTTTTTCTTTTTTTTTTTTCCTCTGGTTCCTTCAGCCTATCAATTAAGGGGGGTGGTTAATTGCTCACAGGTTCCTATTTAACTGGGTGTAGAACTCAGCCTGAGCGTGCTCAGTCTTTGGCTGTGGAACTTTGTGTAAGTGGAACTTGGTATAAGTGGGAGTTAAAAACTAGAGTTATAGAGTGAATAAGTCTTGCTTGTTGATTGCTGGGTTTGCTGGGGTGCATTTTTGGGGCTTTTCCTTTTAGTTTTTCATTTGCCTTTTTCTGTCACTTTTTAAATAGCTTTTTTACTTTTTTTTTTTTTCCTCTGGTTCCTTCAGCCTATCAATTAAGGGGGGTGGTTAATTGCTCACAGGTGCCTATTTAACTGGGTGTAGAACTCAGTCTGAGCGTGCTCAGTCTTTGGCTGTGGAACTTTGTGTAAGTGGAACTTGGTATAAGTGGGAGTTAAAAACTAGAGTTATAGAGTGAATAAGTCTTGCTTGTTGATTGCTGGGTTTGCTGGGGTGCATTTTTGGGGCTTTTCCTTTTAGTTTTTCATTTGCCTTTTTCTGTCACTTTTTAAATAGCTTTTTTTCTTTTCTTTTTTTTCCTCTGGTTCCTTCAGCCTATCAATTAAGGGGGGTGGTTAATTGCTCACAGGTGCCTATTTAACTGGGTGTAGAACTCAGTCTGAGCGTGCTCAGTCTTTGGCTGTGGAACTTTGTGTAAGTGGAACTTGGTATAAGTGGGAGTTAAAAACTAGAGTTATAGAGTGAATAAGTCTTGCTTGTTGATTGCTGGGTTTGCTAGGGTGCATTTTTGGGGCTTTTCCTTTTAGTTTTTCATTTGCCTTTGTCTGTCACTTTTTAAATAGCTTTTTTTCTTTTTTTTTTTCCCTCTGGTTCCTTCAGCCTATCAATTAAGGGGGGTGGTTAATTGCTCACAGGTGCCTATTTAACTGGGTGTAGAACTCAGTCTGAGCGTGCTCAGTCTTGGCTGTGGAACTTTGTGTAAGTGGAACTTGGTATAAATGGGAGTTAAAAACTAGAGTTATAGAGTGAATAAGTCTTGCTTGTTGATTGCTGGGTTTGCTGGGGTGCATTTTTGGGGCTTTTCCTTTTAGTTTTTCATTTGCCTTTTTCTGTCACTTTTTAAATAGCTTTTTTTCTTTTTTTTTTTTTTTTTTTCCTCTGGTTCCTTCAGCCTATCAATTAAGGGGGGTGGTTAATTGCTCACAGGTGCCTATTTAACTGGGTGTAGAACTCAGTCTGAGCGTGCTCAGTCTTTGGCTGTGGAACTTTGTGTAAGTGGAACTTGGTATAAGTGGGAGTTAAAAACTAGAGTTATAGAGTGAATAAGTCTTGCTTGTTGATTGCTGGGTTTGCTGGGGTGCATTTTTGGGGCTTTTCCTTTTAGTTTTTCATTTGCCTTTTTCTGTCACTTTTTAAATAGCTTTTTTTCTTTTTTTTTCTTTTTTTTTTTTCCTCTGGTTCCTTCAGCCTATCAATTAAGGGGGGTGGTTAATTGCTCACAGGTGCTCAGTCTTTGGCTGTGGAACTTTGTGTAAGTGGAACTTGGTATAAGTGGGAGTTAAAAACTAGAGTTTAAAACAGGAGGTTATAACAGGAGTCATAGTACCTGTGTAGTGTGAGTATCTGAGTGTTGTCTGAGTAGTGTGTGTGGATCGTTAGTACTTGTGTATTGTGTACTGTATACTTGAGTATTGCGATTGCACGTAGGTCTGTGAGTACCTGTGTATTGTCTTGTTGGGTACCTGTGTATTGTCTTGTTGTGTACCTGTGTATTGTCTTGAGTATTAGTGCCAGGAAGCTTGCTGTTAGGTAATTTGGACAGGGTAAAATCCCCAAATCCTCACTAAATTTAATAGGTATGATGCCCGGCGGGTGTGGAGAGGCGACTCTTTGTACATCTTGCCGCATGTATGCGTTCCTTGATCATCCGATCGAGGGTGAATACTGCTGTGCAAAATGTAAGCACATTGTTTCCCTGGAAGCCCAGGTTCTGAATCTAGGGAAGCAACTGTCAGCACTGAGAAGTCCCTCCATACTAAAGGTGAGCCAGGAATGTACACAGCAGGTGCCGGCAGGGGCCAGCACAGAGGCGGGTGGAGACAAAGAGGCGCAGGCACTAGCAAAGAGTAGATGGGTGACAGTCAGGAGGGGTAGAGGGGGAAGTGCCAGAGAGGCCGATCCAGGACTGGAGCATCCCAATAAGTACGCTCCATTGAGTATCATTGGTGAAACCAGTCAGGGACCAGCACTGCTGGAGATGAGGGACTCTCCTAGCTGCCAGGGGAAGAACTCCTCCAGTGAGAGTGGGGGGGCAGCAAAGGGAAAGGAAAGACAGATTCTGGTGGTAGGGGACTCAATTCTTAGAAGGACAGAGAGGGCAATCTGTAACCAAGACCTGAAGCGCCGAACAGTATGTTGTCTACCGGGCGCTCGGGTTCGGCACATCACGGATCTTGTGGACAGATTACTGGGAGGGGCTGGGGAAGACCCGGCTGTCATGGTGCACGTTGGCACCAATGACAAAGTCAGAGGCAGATGGAGTGTCCTAAAGAACGATTTTAGGGACTTAGGTGCTAAATTGAGGAAAAGGACCTCCAAGGTAGTATTCTCAGGAATACTACCGGTACATCGAGCCACACCAGAAAGGCAGAGGGAGATTAGGGAAGTAAACAAGTGGCTGAAGAGCTGGTGTAGTAAGGAGGGGTTTGGGTTCCTGGAGGACTGGGCCGACTTCTCAGTCGGTAACCGGTACTATAGAAGGGACGGACTGCACCTAAATGAGGAGGGTGCAGATCTGCTGGGAATGAAGATGGCCAAAAAGTTAGAGGGGTTTTTAAACTAGGCGATGGGGGGGAGGGTTCAGAGACAGTGATAGCCAGCGCGGATGATATTCCAGAGGGTAGTGTTGGGGGCATTAGTGGTAGGTTAACAAAACCACAAAAACACAAGGTGAGTATAGTAGCAAGTCCTAGTTGCAATTTTGAAACACCCAATACGAGGACAATATGCGACCGGTCTAAACTATGTGGCATGTTCACCAATGCCAGGAGCATGGCAGACAAGATGGGTGAACTAGAGATACTGTTGTACAAGGAGGATTTGGATTTTGTGGGAATTTCAGAGACCTGGTTCAACAGCTCTCATGATTGGCTGGCAAACATTCAAGGGTATACCCTATACCGCAAGGATAGAGAGGGTAAAAAAGGGGGAGGGGTATGCCTATATATCAAGAATAATGTACAAGCGAATGTGAGAGATGACATCACTAAGGGAGCTAGAGAGGAGGTGGAATCCTTATGGGTAGAGCTCCAAAGGGATGAAGTTAAGGGGAAATTAATACTGGGAGTATGCTATAGGCCCCCTAACCTGAAGGAGGAAGTGGAGACGGATCTCCTATCACAAATTGGATTAGCAGCAAGGATGGGAAGTGTTATCATAATGGGGGATTTTAATTATCCAGACATAGACTGGGCGGAGGGAACCGCGCATTCATTTAAGGCTCGCCAGTTCCTTAATGTCTTGCAGGACAATATTATGGGTCAGATGGTAGACGCACCAACTAGAAATAAAACATTACTGGATCTACTGATTACCAACAATACAGACCTGATCACAGATGTGGAAATACGGGGCAATTTAGGTAACAGCGATCACAGGTCAATTCGTTTCAGTATAAATCACACAAATAGGAAACATAAAGGGAATACAAAGACACTGAATTTCAAAAGAGCCAACTTCCCTAAACTACAAACCTTGCTAAAAGGCATAAATTGGGATAAAATATTAGGAACAAAGAATACGGAGGAGAGATGGGTTTGCTTTAAGAGCATATTAAATAAGGGCATTAGCCAATGTATCCCATTGGGTAATAAATTTAAAAGAGCGAACAAAAATCCTGGATGGCTTAACTCCAATGTAAAAATGCATATAAAAGCAAAGGAGAAGGCCTTCAAAAAATACAAGGTTGAGGGATCATTCTCAGCATTCAGACTTTATAAAGAATGCAATAAGAAATGTAAGGGTGCAATTAGGACAGCTAAGATAGAACATGAAAGACACATAGCGGAGGAGAGCAAAAAAAATCCCAAGAAATTCTTTAAGTATGTAAACAGTAAAAAAGGGAGGACAGACCATATTGGCCCCATAAATAATGAGGAAGGACATCTGGTTACAAAGGATGGGGAGATGGCAAAGGTATTGAATTTATTCTTCTCCTCAGTCTTCACGAGTGAATCGGGGGGGGCTTCAGTAACCAAAACTGCAGTGTTTATCCTCATGACACAACACAGGAAGCACCTCCATGGTTAACAGAGGACGGAATTAAAATTAGACTTCAGAAACTTAACATTAATAAATCACCGGGACCAGATGGCTTGCATCCAAGGGTACTTAGGGAACTCAGTCAGGTGATTGCCAGACCGTTGTTCCTAATTTTTACAGACAGTCTATTGACTGGAATGGTACCAGCTGATTGGAGAAAAGCCAATGTAGCACCAATATTTAAAAAGGGCCCAAAAAACATCCCTGGGAATTACAGACCAGTTAGCCTAACATCAATAGTATGTAAAATCTTGGAGGGGATGATAAGGGACTATATACAAGATTTTAGTAATAAGAACGATATCATTAGCAGTAATCAGCATGGATTCATGAAGAATCGTTCTTGCGAAACCAATCTATTAACCTTCTATGAGGAGGTGAGTTGCCATCTAGATAAAGGAAGGCCCGTAGACGTGGTGTATCTGGATTTTGCAAAAGCATTTGACACAGTTCCCCATAAACGTTTACTGTACAAAATAGGGTCCGTTGGCATGGACCATAGGGTGAGTACCTGGATTGAAAACTGGCTACAAGGGCGTGTTCAGAGGGTGGTGATAAATGGGGAGTACTCAGAATGGTCAGGGGTGGGTAGTGGGGTTCCCCAGGGTTCTGTGCTGGGACCAATCCTATTTAATTTGTTTATAAACGATCAGGAGGATGGGATAAACAGTTCAATCTCTGTATTTGCAGACGATAATAAGCTAAGCAGGGCAATAACTTCTCCGCAGGATGTGGAAACCTTGCAAAAAGACCTGAACAAATTAATGGGGTGGGCGACTACATGGCAAATGAGGTTCAATGTAGAAAAATGTAAAATAATGCATTTGGGTGGCAAAAATATGAATGCAATCTATACACTGGGGGGAGAACCTCTGGGGGAATCTAGGATGGAAAAGGACCTGGGGGTCCTAGTAGATGATAGGCTCAGCAATGGCATGCAATGCCAAGCTGCTGCTAATAAGGCAAACAGAATATTGGCATGTATTAAAAGGGGGATCAACTCCAGAGATAAAACGATAATTCTCCCGCTCTACAAGACTCTGGTCCGGCCGCACCTGGAGTATGCTGTCCAGTTCTGGGCACCAGTCCTCAGGAAGGATGTACTGGAAATGGAGCGAGTACAAAGAAGGGCAACAAAGCTAATAAAGGGTCTGGAGGATCTTAGTTATGAGGAAAGGTTGCGAGCGTTGAACTTATTCTCTCTGGAGAAGAGACGCTTGAGAGGGGATATGATTTCAATTTACAAATACTGTACTGGTGACCCCACAATAGGGATAAAACTTTTTCGCAGAAGAGAGTTTAATAAGACTCGGGGGCCACTCATTACAATTAGAAGAAAAGAGGTTTAACCTTAAACTACGTAGAGGGTTCTTTACTGTAAGAGCGGTAAGGATGTGGAATTCCCTTCCACAGGCGGTGGTCTCAGCGGGGAGCATTGATAGCTTCAAGAAACTATTAGATAATTACCTGAATGACCGCAACATACAGGGATATGTAAGGTAATACTGACACGTAATCACACACATGGTTGGACTTGATGGACGTGTGTCTTTTTTCAACCTCACCTACTATGTAACTATGTAACTATATAAGTTCCCTGGAGACTGAACTCCTGATTTTACGTCAAAAAATCGTGGACCTAATGCTTTTTAAAGCCAAAGCACAAATACAGATTTGCCGGAGAATATCCTACGAATCTGGCAATAAATGTGGAAAACTCCTGGCCAGAGCCCTGAGAGAACAAGCGCTGGGAAACTATATACCACCCATAACGGCGCCAAATGGTCAAATTGTTTCCCTCCCCAAAAACATTGTGAGGGTATTCCAAAGATACTATTCAGCCCTATATAACCTTCAAAAAGACTCTCCTTCACCGACCCAGACAGAAGAATATCTAGCCAACTCCCACATGCCCAAACTACCCCTGGAGGTAAGCAAACTATTAGATGAACCCATCACAATGGAGGAGATTCAAAGCGCGATCGGATCCATCAAATTAGGGAAGGCTCCAGGCCCAGACGGCTTTACCATCACGTACTACAAGACCCTACAGTCATCCCTGGGTAAATTTATGCATAAGTTCTTTAATGCCCTAGGACCTGACATGACATTCCCTTGCGATACACTTGCGGCACATATAGCAGTGATACCCAAGGAGGGAAAAGACCCCACCTCATGCAGCAGCTACAGGCCGATTTCGCTGCTCAACACCGACCTAAAAATATTTACAAAAGTCCTAGCCTCCAAAATCCAAGATCACCTCCCAACCCTGATTCATTTAGATAAAGTGGGATTTGTACCCACCCGTGAGGCCAGAGACAACACAACCAAAGTCCTGAAGCTCGTACACGTGGTCAATAAAAATTGCGCCCCTTGTGTATTCCTGGGGACCGACATGAAGAAGGCCTTCGACAGGGTAGACTGGAAATTTATGGTTTCAGTGCTGCAATACGTGGGGATTGGGAGTGTCATGCTCGACAGTATAGGTACATTGTACGCTGAACCCACAGCTCGTGTTAAAGATAATGGGGTACTATCCGAGCCTTTCATGATTAGGAACGGTATGAGACAGGGCTGCCCCTTGTCACCACTCCTCTTTGCCCTGTCACTGGAGCCTTTTTTATGTACAGTCCGGCTAAACCCGGACATAGGGGGAGTGACGATGGGGGACACCCAGCAGAAAGTATCCGCATATGCGGAAGACATGATGTTCTCGCTTACAAATCCCTCGATCTCCCTGCCGAACCTTCTCCGCAAGTTTTACAAATACGGCAGCCTGTCAGAGAACCATTACAAATGCTCGTTTCCGTGCGCCAGCCAGACGTGCGGCACGAACGTGTGAACCCCGGACCAGGCACGCACGTTAGTACTCTCATACGAACGAGTGCACGTCGGCGTGGGCACGTCCGCACGCCAACGAATCACAGCACAGGGCGCCCTATTTAAAGGATCAGCATACTAGTATCAGTGCTGGATTGTCTCAGCTAGTTCCTGTATCCTTGATTGCTGTTTGATTGAACCTTGATCCTGAAACCTTGGCCTTCCTGACTACTCTTTTGGATTATCCCTTCAACTCTGCTTACTTCTGCTTCCTGTACTGAACCCGGCTTGAACTCCTGACCAAGGCTCTGTCTTCCGATCTTGTACCTCTCTGCCAGCCCATTGCCAACCTCCGCTAGCCCCTGACTACGAACCTGCCTATCGATTGTGTACCTTCCTGCCAGCGCGTTGCCGACTCCTGCTTGTTCCCGACCTTGCAAGTTCTCCTGTTGGACTTTCCTGAACCAATCCAGGATCAACATCTCACCAGCACCTCTAAGGCTCCGGTGTTCCTGATCCTGCCAACAGGCACCTGCACCCTTCCATTGCCCTAGCAGCCCTGTCTCCACCTCCAGGGGTGTTAGGACCGGAACCGTGCAAGAGGCCACCCTCGTCATTTCAGACTCCACAGTAAGGTACGTGACACAGCCTGTCAAACTTGAAGATTAACTTCAACAAGTCAGAGGCGATGAGAGTGGGAATAAGGCAGCCTCAGCTTATGCAACTCCAGACAAGCTTTAAATTCAAATGGACGACAACAGCCCTAAGATACCTAGGCACATACTTCCGACCCAATATATCTCAAATATTTGCCCTGAACTTCCCACCTCTACTAAAAACCACAAGGGCACTACTCAATAAGTGGTACACTGGACTCCACTCCTGGTTCGGTAGGTGCAACATACTCAAGATGTGCATTCTCCCCAAATTTTTGTACCTCCTCCAGGCACTATCGATCCATATCCCCTCTAAATACTTCGACAAGGTTGCAACAATGTTCTCAGACTTTATCTGGGCTCACAAATGACCGAGATTAAACAGACAACAACTTTCATTTCCCAAAACTTACGGCAGACTGGCGGTACCTGACATACGGAAATACCAACAGGCGACGCACCTAACCAGACTCATTGACTGGAACCGCTATCAAACAACCAGATTATGGCCGCGACTGGAACAGTCTCAAAGTACCACCCCACTAATACCAAACGACATAAAGACTCATCCGCTAGTGGGACTGACTATGTGGATTTGCTCGTCACTTTTCATTAAGTTCCCTCTTATGTCAACCCATTCCCCACTCTACCCGATACTGGGGAATCCTATATTCCCCCCAGGGCTCCAGGACTCAGTCTTCCGCTCCCTGAGACACGGTGGCCACTTTCAAGCATCTCACTTACTCACCCACAGTAATTGGCCATCCCTATCAGAGCTCATGGACATAACGGGCCCCTTCAGGCTAGACCACTGGAGCTGGAGGAAGTGGTTCAGCCCTCCAGCTGAACCACTTCCTCCAGTCCTTACCCTCTCCTGACAACTTTAGCCAAAATCTTACCAACTTTAAGATCTATTGTTCAGAAGACAGCACCCTGCCACATGCCCTATCGGCCGCCTACCAGTTACTGGTCGCACCACCTGACGATTATCAGCTGCCGTGCCTTAGTGCATGGAAGACAGGTATCGGACATAAGTTTACGACACGCCAACGGCAAAACATTATCAGCTTTACCTATAAATCCTCCATATGCACCAAGATACAGGAGACAAATTTTAAAATTGTCACCAGATGGTACAACACTCCCGCAAAATTGCTAAAGATCTTTCCCACCTCCTCAGACCGTTGCTGGAGATGCCATGAGGACTGGGGAACAATTCTCCACGTCTTCTGGTCCTGTCCAAAATTAGAACAGTTCTGGAAGACAATCCAACAAGTAGCACAAAAATTTATGGAACGTCCAATTATGAACGACCCAGCCTACCTCTTGCTCCATGCATCTAACATTCCGAGCAAATCCTATAAAAAATCAATTCTCCGCCATCTCTTCGACGCAGCCAAGGCGTGCATTCCCTTATGCTGGAAATCCACACAAGCTCCATACATAGGCCTATGGCTTTAAAAAGTAGAGGAAATCAAGAAAATGGAGGATCTCATCCTCACGGCATGCCACCAAAATGAACTATACACCAAAACATGGACACTTTGGAATATGTTCATCTTCTCTGATGAGGGAGGGGCCCTGTTTGAAAACGACACGGCAGGCTAATCTAATTGCCTAGGGTCTCACTGCGGATTCTTGTGGACCTACAGACCCCTCCTGATTGCATAGAGATATAGAGAATGAGCATTTACCACCTTCACCTCCAGGTCTTTTTGCCCCTCCCTCCCCGGTCCCGGCCCCCTCCCATTCCCTAACCCCTCCCCACCTTACCATCACCCCACCCCCTACCCACTCTCCTCCACCTAATACTCGGGGCACCCCCCAACCCTCTCAACTACCTCCTTCCTTAACTGTTTTCTTTATTTTCCCTTCCTTCTCTTCTGTAATTTCTCTTTAAGAGATATGCTATATCTTTAGTTAATTAAATTTTGGAAAACCTGAGACAGGAAGCACGGGGACACCCATGGCAATGGGCTATAACCTGAAGAAATAGACACTTAAGCACATAGAAACAGTGGCTCACCCTTTGACCCTGTAATAAGTTTAATGTATCTGTTCAGAATGATTGATAAGTCTGGCATGTCACATATACCTGTACCTTGAAATGCTATCTCTGATGGGCAATGTTATCTCGACACACTTGATTTGTTGTCATACCTCATCTTTCATATACTGGACAAAGTTGGATTCATGTTTTCATGTCTCGTGAAATAAATAAAAGACATGAAAAAAAAAAAAAGAAATATATAAATGGCCATCATTATTTACATACAACCCTGGCTATGATACACTGAGTTTGTAGTCAGCATGCTTGTACTTGCCTAGTGAAACTATTTATACATCACATATACTGTATCTGTTAGATAGAAGACATATTTCTAGTATGGCTGCAGACTCCATGCTGTCTTCAGATCACTTAACATTTTGCTTAGGGTAATTCGAATTCAGTCTTAAAAAAATAATATTAATTTAAATTTGCTGCTAAAATGCTTTGTCTATTAATAAATCTACATGAATAATATATTGTACACAAAAGAAAAAGCAGTTCTTTTTATCTAAAAAAAATTCCTAAAGTATAACTAAAGGAAAAACTGTTTTTAACTTTTGAATAGCGTGGAGAGGGATTAGAACAGTTTTCCCTGTTAGGGAGAGTCACCCTCTCTATTTGTCATGCTTACCATTATCACTGTAGAAAGGTCCCAGACCTCTAGAGACCTAATGGTGACCTCCAGAGTCAGGGAGAGCTGACATCCTTCTTTGTAAAGTGGGCTACAAGGCATGGTGGGTGTAATACAAGCTAAAGTGATGGGTGCCAGACACTTTTTGAATGCAAAGAGATTTATTGTCTCTTGAAAAATGGAACTTCCGCTTTAAGTGCTGGTGACCCCCCTGACATGCCACATTTGGCATGTCATTTTTGGGGGGGGGAGCGAGTACCCTGACAACAGGTAGTTGGTGGGAGGAGCTTGGAGTCTTTTGAAACAAGCATGTTGACACAAAGAGACTTGTGTTTGGAAGGATGATGGAAATCATAGTAGGTAAGTTTGAAAAAAGACACAAGTCCATCAAGTCCAACCTATGTGTGTGATTATCATTTTGATTTTTAAATTTAACTCCAGTTGTTTTGTGAAGTTTTATACTGTAATACAGTTTTGGGTAGAGAGTAAGCACGAGGCATCCACGTTATTGTTGTAAAATCTAGGTAAGGATAGAAGCCATAATATTGTTTTGAATAGTGGAGGATTTTATGGTGCTTTGTAGTTTGTCTGACAAACATATTTATAGGGCTGCTGATAATCGGTTGGAGAGCATGTAAATGTGAGGAGTAGATTCTAGCATACCGGGAGGCCATGTATAATAATCGGAATACGCTGGGTGCCAGTACTGTAAAAGTAGCCACTAGGCAGTACTGCTCCGAAAGTTAGTGTGAGGGTGCCCTGGATGCAGGAACACGTCATAAGCGATTCGAATAGACAAGGGTAATGTTGGCCGTCCATGCGTTGGAGGAAAAAAATGAGGCTCCACACCAGTCAGACAGCTGCATAGTACATGAGGTCTGGGTTTGGGGCTCTGGACATGAGACTCCTTAAAGATTGGCATATATGGTCAGAGGGTACAGTAAGGTGTATTCCTTTGGAAGGTAGTTTTGATGTCTGGAGGTACGAGACCCCAGAATAAAAATACCTTGGAAGTAGATCGTCTGTGGCTTCAGAAATCTGTAATGATGAGTGGGTTGATGGATGTGTAGTACACGTTTGTGTGGCTAAAATTCTCATTCCTGTTTTTGAACTTTGTGTGGCTGGCCCATGCAAGGTTTGGAGTTGCTCTTGTGTTTTTCCTATTCTATTTTTTTTCTATCACTAAAAGAGTGAAGGCAGCATTCCGTCTGGTTGTTTTTGTTTTTACTATGAAATATCTCCCTCACATTTGTATCTAAATGTTTGTTTCATGTTTTAGTCTTCTCATTTTTTGTATGAAATAACATGAATATGTTTGAACTTACCATGGCGGCCCTCCTACGCGTTGCGGCTGTTGTATTTTTGTAGGAACGTGAAAGTAAGGGTTACAGAGGGTTTCATTGTTGTCGGTTTTGAGGAATGTCAGTGACAATTTACCAATGAACACCAATGTATTGTCTACCATTCTTTGCAGGTTAAATATGAAGGCTAAAGTAATAGCTTTTAGTTTATAAGTATCTTTTCAGGTCCAAGGAGTTACTGAAAGTGTATGTACATAGAAAGCAGGTGTATGTAGATAGCTGTACACATGCATAAATACACACGCCTAAGAAGGTAAAAGTATCATAGGCTGTTTCACTGTTTCATTGTTTTTTTATGCACAGTTCTAAACCCTGCGTGTCTTCCTCCAGTTTGTAATGAGGAAGAAAATGGGGAGGATAAAGGTAAGAATGCCAATTTTCAAACCAATAATACTAACCGCTCTAATTCTAGCCAAGTTTGTGACATGTTCCACGACTGTCTTTCTTTGATGGAATTTGAATCAGTAAGCAGCAGTCCGGTGAAGGAGGCTCCCATCCCAGATGCTAAGAACCTTTTTCAATGGTTCCAGGTATTACACTCCAGATGGTAAGCCACGCAGTGACCACAGTCATTGAGTTAGGTTTGTTTGGAGGTCAACCAAAAACAGGGTTGTACTTTCCTCAGCAGCTGTCGACATTCTCAGCTGATGGGGTGGGTGCAGTCACTGTAACATGAACTTCAAAAAGTCCACCACGGTGTTCATGAGTCCCTCCTGGACCCTGACACAATAACCGGTTTACATTCTTTCCAACCAGGTGACTGGGTCGTTGTAAAGAAGCTTGATGGATGAGACAACTGGATCCACGCCAGCCACTGCAAGAAGCTGCTCAACTACACCAAAGGATGAGGAGTATCTTTGTTTGTTTATATTTTTTAGTTTAGTATATTTTGGCAAGGGTAACGATGAAAAGCATCACAACTTATTGTTTAAAGTGTATTCTCCAACTAGCTAAGAAAGCGAACAGGACCAATTGTTGGGTCTACTCTAAATCTTCACCGAGCTTTAGTACCCCCAGCGATGACAGCGGTACATGATATATAGGATGTTCATATTGGTATGTGGAGTTTTGACAAACTAGTAAAAAAAACTCCAAACAGACACTTGTCAATAGAACTAACAATACATTTCTAGAGGGTAATGTTAGTTATAGTTTTAACAATATCTTTGGTTCCTGCCAATTTGGATATCGGGACAACTAGGTAGCTCACAAGTGTATTTAGTATGGTATTTATGCGGGTCTACAGCTTATAAGGTAACTCCCCCTAATGCAAGAGGTTCATACGTGCTGGTGAAACTCGTCCCAGCATCTTATGCCACGGCCGATCGTGAGGATCTGATGGCGTGAGAGAAGATAAGAATGGCAGGGACGGCTAGAAGAGAATTGTTCACCAACCCCAACCAGGTCTGGGCTTGCTTTCCTGCTTGTAAAGGGTGGGGGCTTGAGCTTATGAAACGATTGAACAATTTCTCATCCAGTGTGGATGGGATGTTCAATGTAACTGTTGAAGCTACAAGGAGGACCCCACAGGAACAACGGCAGATCAAGACCTTTCTATTAAAAGATGGTGTGACAGACCTAGCCAGGACAGAGGCTTTTGGAGGGGACTGAATGCCTCTTGCCTACCGATTATGGGCCCTGGCATTTGGGGGAACGGTGCTCTTTGTGAGCTGTATGGCTGGGGACCCTTGAGGATGACGTTACTTTAGATTCGGGTCCATATCCCCCCAAGTGACACAGACTCTGGGGACCCTGTATTTGCCATATTACAAATAGTGACTGATTCATACTGTTGGGACACATACTGTGAGGAGATGCTGATGTCAATTCCAGCCACCTGTCTCTGTCTGTGTCTGCTATAATGTAAATTAGTCTAGTATGACTTGTCACAGCTTCTAAAGAGTCTTTTCATCCAGTGTGCTAATTAACCCTGCAATTGTATTGAGATGTACGAAAATGTGTATTGTATAGTCAGTGAGCTAGGAGACATGAAGACTGTCCTAAAGGTCATGTCTCTGAGTCACCTAGGCTGTCTAAAGGATTAGATAATTAGCTCATGTTAATTAGGTTTCTGGTGAGAGGTTGTAGTTTCATCCTGCGGTTTATATTTGTGTGAGATCTCAAAATAAAGAGTCATTCCTGTTTGAACCTCAAGACAGAGCCTCGTCTCGTACTCGGGGGGAGAATTATTTGTATGGGTTATTTGTTCGGCTTTAACCCCTTTCATACGCGGGATGTCATTACAGAAGGCCCATGATTATCTATGAGTTTGATATGCTTGCTGAGCCACGAACTTATATAGCACTTTTTAACTTGTCTAATTTTTATTCTGCCCCTGTTTTGTTTGGGAGTCAGAAACTATTTTAAAATAAATTTCCTTACGTGGATGTGGAGACACTTTTTCTCCTTTTTTTCTTTTGGGAATTCATACCATTTATAAGAGGATTGGAGATTAGGATTGGAGATCTTGCCACAGCCCATGGATGTAGAAGACATTGAAGCCATTCATACTAGCGTTTAGTATACGTTCATGCGGACTCAACTCCTTCCCTTTTAAGGGTGTTATTTATCACTGATTTTTCATAGTCTCAATAGTTTCTATACGGACACTGGGTATAGATTATGCCGGTGTTCTGTTATGCCCCGTACACATGGTCGGATTTTCCGATGGAAAATGTCCGATCGGAGCGTGTTGTCGGACATTCCGACCGTGTGTGGGCTCCATTGGACATTTTCCATCGGATTTTCCGACACACAAAGTTTGAGAGCAGGCTATAAAATTTTCCGACAACAAAATCCGATCGTGTCAATTCCGACCGTGTGTGGCCAGTTCCGACGCACAAAGTGCCACACATGCTTAGAAGAAATTCCGAGACGGAACAGCTCGGTCTGGTAAAATTAGCGTTCGCAATGGATACAGCACTTTCGTCACGCTGCAATGTAAAAAATGGTTTAATACAGCGCACTCTCTTCTTCTTTATAATGTGAGAAGAATGAAGTAGTTTTGCTGCTTATATTCACACAGACTTCTCGCAAATTTCTTTCTTTATTATTTATCGGGATTCCCTCAATATATTTTGATTTGTCACATCTGACCAATTTTTTGTTTGTTTGTTTTTAATTGTAAAAAATTTTTTTTAAAAGCTGTTTTTTTTTTTTTTACTTTTTTTTGCTTTTTACTCCAGAATATTTTTGTGTGTGTTTTGTGTGTCAAGTTACCACAACACCGTTATTATCTTGTGTTATTTAATCTCAATGAGATTGTTTGGTGTCTCTTGTTAATTTCACATTGTATTTTGAAATGTACCTGGCTCCTCACCAACAAACTGTTTTTTTTTTTAAGGAAAACACACATAGGCGAGTCTAATTGAAACAAAAAATCCTTTATTAAGGGCTCAGAACCAAACAAAGAGGGAGGCAACACTGGAGAAACAGCTGAAATTGGTGAAGCCTTTGGCCCCCAGGGCACATATCAATTATTTTACTGCAAAATTGGTGGCCTGAGGAGTCCATATCTAAGGGAGTGCAGTCTGGTCCAGAAGTCCCAGAGATCCAGAAAGCAGCAGATGACATCTGTGTCCCCAGGTTGTGGTCATACAAGCCTGCATCTTTTGTCAGACCAGACTGAACCCAGGTCATCACTCTCTGGTCTTCCTTCCACGCTTCCTTCCACTCTGTGGCTCTGGTGGTGGAGTTGTGGCAGGAGGAAGAGGTAGAGGAGGATGGTCCAACTCAATCACGTCGGTCTTGGGTGTGATTTCGCCACTCACCCCCTTAGTTAGGACTTTATAAATAAGTTTCTCATACATGAGGCATTGACCCTCCTGCATGCACTTCAGTTTGGTGGCAGCCATGCAGGCAAAGGCCTCTTCAGGAGTGGGTAAGGCTCTGAGGGACGCAGAAGCTTCCTGAATGAGCCTGAGCGCTGAATCCTGCACGTGACTCTCCTTCCTGGGTCTTTTGTATGGAAGGCGGAGGGGAGGAACCTGCGATTCTGTCAGGCTGCGACTGGTCCCAGGCTTCTCCTGGCTGCCACTTAGCCCCACCTCCTCCTGGCTGCCACTAACCCCCGCCTCCTCCTGGCTGCCACATTCCATAGCCTCCTCCTGTGTCGCACATTCCACAGCCTCGTCCTGGCTGAGGTCTTCCTGTGTATAAAAAAGGGACATAGTTTTAGTTTTTTATTCATCAATCACACACAATTTTCAGCTCATGACTGTTGCAAATTGAATGTTAACAAATATAACAGACTATCCTTCTGAGCCCAGCATTTTTCAGTCTTGTCCCAATTATTTTTGCCCACTACTGTCTATTGATATGTAAAACACTTTCTTAAATCAGCAATTAGTGATCAATAATAACATCTAGTAAAGATCATTTATTTATTGACCAGAAATCTGTAGAACAATGCTATACCTGACTCCATCTGGGCTCCTCCACTTCTTCCTGGCTGGAAGTCCCAGGCTGGACATCGGAAGCCTCAGCTGGGGTGGAAGGAAGAGTGGAAGGAAGGGTTGAGAGGGATTCCCTGACTCCAGTGTGGTCTGACAGAAATCGCAGTCTCTCATAGTACCACAGCCTGGGGACATAAACGTCATCTGCTGCAGGTCCGGATCTCTGGGAATCCGTGACCTTCTTACGCTCCCTAAGATAAGTGCTCCTCAGGCCACCAATTTTGGCTTTTAAATAGGGGATGGTTGCCGTGGGGACCACCGGCTTCATCAACTTCAGCAGTTTCTCCAGCGCTTCCTGCCTCTTTTGTTTATTATTGTAATGTGGATGTTTCACCTGCCACAGACAGGGCAGCTCCCTGTACTTATCTATGAACAGGGGGAGGAAGTTGTGGTCATTGAAGCCATCCATTTTATCTGCAAAACACAACACGAGACAAACCCTAATGTCAGGCAAAACTCTCCTAATCTTGTTACAATATAGGCCTCAATCTAGAAGCAGTATAGGCCCAAGTTTAGATCTTACCTTCGTTATCACGATCGGTGCCTCCGATACTCCGTCCTCCGCTCACAGATCGTACGTACTATGCACGCGTGTTACGCTTTATACACACTGCACATGTGTGTAACTCCGCCCGCCCCTGACAATCTTTCTAGTCTATTTCCCGCCCCTTTTCGTTCAACGCAGTGGGGGAAGAGCACATGGCGGAGACACAGCAGGTGCGTGCTAATTATAGCAACGAGGAGGAGGGGGAGGAAAGCCTGGAGGCAGAAACGTCCCAATCCAGAAGGAGACGATTTAAGGCCTCAAATGTGTCCTTTGGGGAGATGTTGGAGATGGTCGACATCCTGAGGAAGGCTGACTATGACGGGAAGTATGGACCTTACCCCAACCCCAATGTCAGAAAGGCCAAGATAATGGCGAAAGTGGTCAAAAGTCTGCACCGGAATTTCGGTGTACGACGATCGAAAGATCAGCTCAGGAAGCGGTGGTCGGACCTAAAATTAAGAGCAGTACCGAAAGATCCGGAGAGTGCTGCAAAAAAGTAAGTAGTTGTGCTGTGTTTCTATTCTTTATGTTTATTACGTTCGTGCTGCTCCATGTGCTTTTCTTAACTGTTATCCAGTTTAAAATGTCAACTTTCATGTTCATGGGCACATTATTCGTTCGTATCAAACAGTTTTCTTTCGACCTATAAAACACCATTGTTTTGGCCATATGCATTTGCCCACATTTTTTAGGGCCTACTTGTCTGAAAATAATTTGGTTGTGTAGATGGGTTTGTTACTAGAATGAAATGCAAACTTGATTCTGTGTAAGGAGAGGACACTCAGCAGCAGTTTTCACATCTGGACGCTGGAGCACTAGTGTGGGACACAAGAACACCCTTTTTATTAGGGGGCCCACACAGGTGCTCCAGTGGATACTATAGGGGTGTCTCCGTCTGTGAAGCTTGTACAAAACAGGTAAAGTATTAAAGCTTGACAAAGGACACTAAAAAGTTATACATCTTGGAACTCTGCCAAAACAGACAATTGTACCCCACTTCCAAGCAATGTTTCATATTTATAGTTCTGCCATCAAATATCTGTGTGCTAAGTATACCCTTTTTTTTTTGCATAGGGGAGAAAAGACTCGGAGGACACCCCTCATCCGAGGAGACCAGAGACCCCCCACCTTTGGAAGAAGGGGAAATCCACCAAAGACAAGAAGAGCAGGAGGAGGAAGACGTGGTGGAAATTGGCACCACAACAGGTTAATGTCTGCAACCACAGGCTCAGGTAAGAGATGGATGCCGGCATATTTATAATACATGTTTTTTTTTTGGCTTCTATCTTTTTAGGTGATCGTGATGTTGTGGATCCAGGGCATTTCACCTCAGAAAGTGCATAGATCCTGATTGGGGAGATCCTGGGGTGTAATAAGGACTTGGAAAACATCAAGAAAAACATCAATGATGTTATTCAAAAAAATAAGAACATCATTGATGTTTTGGGGAGAGTTTAAAACCCGTCCACATCCCTTTCTTTTATGGTGTGCTACAATTTTAACATTTTTTGTCTAATTGGAGAAAAGCCAAATTTTGAGGATGCACACAGTGTGTAAACATGTGCTATCTAACCAAAAGAGGAAAACTCTCTCCTGCGCTCAAGTGTCTAGATGCTCAGTGTGTGATAAGGCCAATAGGCTTCAATGGTATCTGCCGTCTTGCAGCCCTCTTCAGAATGTTGGGCATTCAAAAGCTACAAAAAGAAACAAAAAGAAGAGAGGGCACACCGACCTAGCGCATTACCACTGATAGCGTTTATTAAAACTGTAAAATAGCGAGTATATACTCACAAACGAGCTTGGAATACAGGCATGGACATAGACTGCAGGTGTGCAGTAACAGACATCAGGATGAAAATGGGTTCGGACATCAGGTGGATACGGTAATGGCTAGCGCGTTTCGGGGGCGAGCCCCTTTCCTCAGAGCCTAAGCGGGTGGTAACTGCTCACAAGTGAGAGCTCCTCTATATATGTGTGCATGCATGTGACCGAGCCTCCCAGTAATCACCAGCACCAGCCCACCATGGCCACTCCCCCCTGCTGAACTCTCCCAGTTAGAAAAGCCCTCTCTGATGTCACCAAATCTTCATAGTAACAGCATGGTAATATCATACCCATGAAGGGAATGTGTATGTTAATCAATCATTAGTATTGGTGGTGTAATACACAAGAAGAGACCCTACCTGCGGGCCAGTGAAGACCATCTAGGGCTAGTGATCCGGCCACATCACAAATGTAGATGTAAGTATAGATGTAAACAAATGAACGTGACAATATCATCAGTATCATTTCTACAAATCAATCGTTCATGGTGCACAAGAGGGGACTTTACCTGCACTGTTAGGGACTATCCAGGGCTATGATCCGGCCACATCACCAGTGAAGATGTAGGTATAGATGTCGACAGGCAGAAGTAACAATACCATCTGTGCCACCTCTGCAAATAGGGGATGTAATGTGGGCTGTACGTAACAGAGGGGGCTACTATGAACCATCAAAGGGCTTCAGAGGGCTACAGGCGCCGGTGGAACGCACGCCGCTATGAGAACCCGGAAGTTCGGGTATGATTGCGTTCCACAGGCGATTTCCGGCTGCCTTCAACGACATTTCCGCCCGCGCATGCGCAGTGGACACAGGCCGGAAGTGCGGGTGGATATGCGTTCCACCCCGCGGCCTCCGACCACTTCAGCCCATACACTCGCTGTAAGCGAGCATGTATGGGTGCGCACGCATCCTCTCAGCGCTTACTCGCAGAAGTGGGAAGATATATGAAGCTGGTCATCACTTAGATTGACTCAGACTGATGGTGTAAATGTGCTGGTATTGGAGCCAAACCATCGGGGGGAGGGGAAGGGAGGAGGGAGGGGAGGGCCAGAGGCTAGTGCTGATGCCGGGAATGCCTCAAGAAACACAAGCAACGTAAACACAACACACAGAGGAGATCAACTCAATGGGCAGTCGCTAGAGAGCCCCCTAGTAAAAAATACACTTATATTATATTATTAAAACAAAAACCTAATCGTTATGGTCAATGTGAAAAATTAGTAGCAGATAGGAAATATATCCGCAACAGTACATTATAAAACACAAACCTACATAAAAATTATATGCTAAGCTCGTTTGTGAGTATATACTTGCTATTTTACAGTTTTAATAAACGCTATCAGTGGTTATTGCGCTAGTTCCGTGCGCCCTCTCTTCTTTTTGTTTCAACATGTGCTATCTGCCATCACGGGAGATCAATGGACGCATTTTGGGGGTGCAACCCCTTCCTCAATAATAAAGTAGCTGTGAGGAAGGGGTTGCTCCCCCAAAACACATCCCTTGATCCCCCATGATGGCAGAGAGCACATGTTGACATTCGGCTATTTGTGTGCATCTTCAAAATTTGGCTTTTCTGGGGGTGACTTCACCCCATCTGAACGCAATATCAAACACAGTTTGTAAATACTCATGTCTGATATTGCCTTCAAGTTCTACCAAATGTGAACTTTGTAAGTTCAAGATTTGTGTCTTTCTTGTGGGTTTTAAACATGCCTGTTTTATCTTAAATGGACATTTCTACTTTTTCTAATGTGACCCCAAAAATTTTTATACAACAAACATGTTGGTTTGTTTTAAAAAACCTTTTCTAAATGCACATGTGATTGTGCAGGTATTAAAAAGATTGTTAATCAAGAATGTGTGGATTATTGTCTCAACGCTACAACACTTTTGGGGTGCTCTAATTGGTGTTTTCTGTGACAATGGGTGTTATTTCCTAAGGGCAAATCCACTTTGCACTCCAAGTGCAGTTTCAAGTGCACTTGGAGTGCAAAGTGTCTTTGCCTTTAGTCAATAACACCCAACAGTGCTTTGTATAAGGTTACACAATCACGCCATTTTCAGGACTCACCACATTTCTGTCAGGGTTAGCTAAAACAAACACAAGCAGTAAATGTCACCAAAGATTTGCGTAATGTTTTTTTTTTTTATTTTATAAAGGTTTCAGACATTGTCTGGCATATTGACAGCCCCCCTACCCGCAAAGAATTCAAGGTATCTTATCTCATCTCATCAGCGCACATCAGTGAAGGAGAAAATTACCTGTTTCCAAAATGTTATAACAAACTATAAAACATTTTTTTTTTTTGCATTTTTTGGTCTTTTTTCGTTCAGCAAAAAAATAAAATAAAACTCAGGGGTGATTAAATATCACCAAAAGAAAGCTCTATTTGTGTGAAAAAACATGATAAAAATTTTTGGGTAAAGTTTGGGTACAGTGTTGCATGACCACGCAATTGTCATTCAAAGTGCGACAGCGATGAAAGCTGAAAATTGGCCTGGTCAGGAAGGGGGAAAAAGTGCCCAGTAGGCAAGTGGTTAAGAACTAGCTTTGCATAATTCAGGTAAGCATTTGCACCAGTCTCAGTAACATTACCCTCACATGCAGCGAATTCAGATACTTCTTACTACTGCTATGCTAAGAACCTGTTGCTATGGTGGCACAGATTTTTTAGAAATTACCACCAGTTCACTGATTAGAGAACTGGTGGTAATTATGACCAGCTCTGGGCTGGTGTACAGAGGGGTAGTCCACTCCAGTAATTAGAGTGAGGCATAGCAGTGCTGGGAAGCTGTGTATGTAACAGTTTCCTGCACAGGGCTCTATCCACAGGCTCCATTTCCCTGTCAACTGGGAGATTTCCAGGCCTGAAAGCTAAATAAATATGCAGTACTACCCTAGCAGGAGCCGCTTGAAAGATTGGGTTCTCTGTTCTTCTTCCTTGACTCTGATAATAAACTCAGTCCCACTGACACACCAGGTTAAGCAAATGGATACTGCTACTGGGAACACAAATATAGATACCTTGCATACAACAGTTCACTATCAAAAAGCACACATCAGACTGGTTAGTGGTAAATGAACCCAATATATTGTCTCAGGTTGCAGTAAACAGCAACAAGAATGTCACCTTCCCGGCTGGGAGCGGCATTGAAAGTCTACCTGCTATCACCTGGCTCGTGAGAGAAGCTGCTCCTCTTGCTTCTGTGGCTGCTCCAGGACCCAACGCTCTGGTTTTTCCCTCGAGGCCATGGTCGGGCCCCATTGCTCTCCTTGATAGCGAAATCACAGAGAAAAAGGGCGCCGGAGTCCGGTAAGCCTGCAAGGGGTGAAAGTGGTGTGCCAGTGGGGGAGGAGATACCTGTGGCCATTAAAGGAGATAATGTGGTTGTGCCAATTAAAGCCAGCTCCAAGCGCAGCTATCTCCCGGCCAAAGAATGCTCCACTATATCCAATTCGGTTATCCCTTCTGACATGGACTGGAAAGTAGAGTGATAGTGAGGAGGAGAAAATATGTGACTTGGAGGAGGATGAGATTCCTCCTGGGCCTACTGCAAGTGTTAAGATTGAACTGTCTGCTAATGCTGCCCCAACTGTGTGTATTACTAAGTTTTTTGAGGAGGATTGCTGGGAAAACTGGGTCCCTAAAATTATGTCAACTAAACCAGCCTCCTATTCGGTTATGGGCGAGTTGAGGTTGGTCAGTGAGGCTGGGTCGATTTGTGGAAGGGGGAGTTGGGCTAGAAAGGCCTGGTCAGATCAAGGGGGTCTGAGCTGTAGAGCTTGGTGTAGAGTTGTTCTAGGATTGAACTGATACCGTCTGCCAAGGAGATGACATTACCTTGTGAATCTTTTAGCTCTGGTATATGAGTGGGGGTGTGATTGCCCTTACACAGTTTTGCCAACAGTTTCCTGGACTTGTTACCATATTTGTGGTATTGTAAGTCAGAGTGTGACTGGTAGATTCGTTCTTGGGCATCACCCCCACAGATTGAATTCAGTCTTGGCTTCACGCCAGGACTTGCAGTGCTCCAGGGAATTGTTTTGCGAAAGCTGGGTTTGTGAGTCTCATAGCCAGTCTCTGTAGCATTTAAGAACTTTTGTTTTGTATGATACGGCAAAGGCTATGATCTTGCCTCGCAGAACTGCCTTGCCTGTGTCCCAGTACAGATTGGGATCGGTGTTGTGGGCATTGTTTGTCAGTTCGTATTCTGACCAGGTCTGTTGCTGTAGCACTTTTTGGAGATCAGGATTGTGGGCTAGGTATTGTGGGAAACGCTACATTTTCGTAGGGGGTGAGGGACCAAAGTCTCTAATTTGTGCTGAGATAGGGCATGGTCTGAGATAGCAATTGCGTGGATAAGGGTGTCAGAGGTGAATGGTAAAATGGCTGCATTCACTAGTAGGTAGTCAATTCTCAATAAAGTGTGATGTGAGGGTGAGTATAAAGTGAAGTCTTTGCCCTCAGGGTGCGCTAATCGCCATGGGTCAATGAGTTGTAGGGCAATAGCAAAGGAAGAAAATGCTGTGGGGGGATGGTGGGGGTAGAGCCCGATTCTAAAAGCTACTTACAGGTACTCCTATGAGATTGGGCATAGGCGTGGAAGGCTGGGGGCCAACCGGCGAAACATCAGCCTGTTGGGAGCTGAGGTGGACTAGCCCAGAGCACACAGATGGAGGTCCGATAACAGACAGCAGTCCCCAAAGAAACATCCCCATGGATACGGAAATGGGTGTGATCCACGTGATAGCCATCTAAGAGCAAAGGGATATAATTTTCCTTGTCCAAATTATCGGGGATGGAGGCGCTTGGCTCTACACACCTCACGCTTCATTTAAAGTCCCACCCTCCTGTTTAGGTTTTTCAAGTTTATCGTATTCATTAAGGGATGGAAACATGCACCCCTTACCTTTTTATATTATTTGAATATTGGTATTGTCCATTATCTTTATTTATTTAGGTGCCTCTTCTATATTCAAGCATCATTTAATTTTTACACTGCGAATCTTGTTTTCTTTCTTTGGTGTCAGTCTGGAGGAGTCTATCATACTATGCTACTGCTCCACACTATTATTCTCATTGCGTGTGCATAGCCACGCTGTCCTTCTGTGTTGTTACTGTGTTGGGTTGGGAGGTGGGCTGGTCTGGCCCTGCCGGCCGCTTGGCCTATCTTTGGGAGCTGCGATGCGCTCCTGGGGTCCTCCCCTTTTTCCCCCTCTCCTCATTCTGAGTGACGTGGAGGATCGGGTGTACATCCAATTGCGCATCAACGTCACGTTTCTGGCGCCGGCACGCACTACGTCACTATCTGTGATGACGGCGAGCCGCCGCTGTCGATTCCATCTAGCATCCTACACGAGATGATGACCTTCGGACAGTGGGCAGCTGACGCTGCTCAGCTGTTTGGCGCCATTGCCTCCTATTGGCTGCCAGCGTGCCGTTGGTGGACACCCATGATCACATTGGAGTACATATACTCCTTCCGATTCATTCCCAGCCCCCATACGCTGGTCATCCCCACGGCTTGTATGCACTCCCAGTTTACATGGCCCACACCTCTTCCAGGTAACTCTCTTGGCTTTTTCCACCATCCCTTGTCTTTCTTTTCCCTCCTTTTCTTCCCCTTTGGTGTTCAATTCTCCCACGACTTTACACTGTTCCCACTCTCTGTTATCTTTCCTTGTTTTTTGACCGACACTTGCACCAACACACCTTTTTCACCACTCACACTAGTCACCTCCCCACATACATACACACACATACATATTCACTATATATCCCTTTGCTCTTAGATGGCTATCACGTGGATCACACCCATTTCCGTATCCATGGGGATGTTTCTTTGGGGACTGCTGTCTGTTATCGGACCTCCATCTGTGTGCTCTGGGCTAGTCCACCTCAGCTCCCAACAGGCTGATGTTTCGCCGGTTGGCCCCCAGCCTTCCACGCCTATGCCCAACCTCATAGGAGTACCTGTAAGTAGCTTTTAGAATAGGACTCTACCCCCCCTTTCCTCCCCTCCTCCACATTTACACAGACTGAATATACAATATTCATTATTATAGATGTTTTCTAATATAGATGTTTTTTAATACTTATAGACACCTACCTCACACTTGCTCCTGAAGAGTGGCGTTCGCCACGAAACGCGTTGACCCAATAGATGCCCCTACGTTTATACCATATTATTATCATTTTACTACTATATACATACCAATTGGACTATACCAATCAACGATGACTATAATCATCTACCATGGAGACACACCTCAGTGAACTTGGCTATCTACATTATTTATGGCATGAACCAATTAGGTTGTTCCACTATGGGATTACGAGCCAATTCTTCCCCCCCCCCCCCCCCCCCGTTGTCTATAATTGCATCAGTTTTTATCTTTATCCCTACTTTACATTTAATTGGATATTATTTACCAACTAAGATTACAATGGATTGTTATGGAAACCTGCTGTCTATGAAACTGTTTTCTACAATGTTTACAATATACAATGTTTACATTATAAACCTTTTTTTACTACACTGTATTTATGATACATTTTTTATGATGTAAGACTTGGTTTTCACAGATCTGGGTTTTTTATAGTACCAATATGGACCATGTTACAATCTGTACCTTTGTTACAATCTTACATTATTAAACCATTTTATGCCAATTGATGTCATGTGATGCTTCTACTCAATGTTTTTGGTTCTGCTCTATTTTTGGGTACCTGCCATATTCATGGTTGCGGTGTTGTCTCCTGGAGTGCATGTTTCATTTAAAGTCCCACCTTTTTTGTTCCTTTTCCTTGTCCAAATTATCAGGGATGGAGGCGCTTGGCTCTACACACCTCACGCCTCATTTAAAGTCCCACCCTCCTGTTTAGGTTTTTCAAGTTTATCGTATTCATTAAGGGATGGAAACATGCACCCCTTACCTTTTTATATTATTTGAATATTGGTATTGTCCATTATCTTTATTTATTTAGGTGCCTCTTCTATATTCAAGCATCATTTAATTTTTACACTGCGAATCTTGTTTTCTTTCTTTGGTGTCAGTCTGGAGGAGTCTATCATACTATGCTACTGCTCCACACTATTATTCTCATTGCGTGTGCATAGCCACGCTGTCCTTCTGTGTTGTTACTGTGTTGGGTTGGGAGGTGGGCTGGTCTGGCCCTGCCGGCCGCTTGGCCTATCTTTGGGAGCTGCGATGCGCTCCTGGGGTCCTCCCCTTTTTCCCCCTCTCCTCATTCTGAGTGACGTGGAGGATCGGGTGTACATCCAATTGCGCATCAACGTCACGTTTCTGGCGCCGGCACGCACTACGTCACTATCTGTGATGACGGCGAGCCGCCGCTGACGATTCCATCTAGCATCCTACACGAGATGATGACCTTCGGACAGTGGGCAGCTGACGCTGCTCAGCTGTTTGGCGCCATTGCCTCCTATTGGCTGCCAGCGTGCCGTTGGTGGACACCCATGATCACATTGGAGTACATATACTCCTTCCGATTCATTCCCAGCCCCCATACGCTGGTCATCCCCACGGCTTGTATGCACTCCCAGTTTACATGGCCCACACCTCTTCCAGGTAACTCTCTTGGCTTTTTCCACCATCCCTTGTCTTTCTTTTCCCTCCTTTTCTTCCCCTTTGGTGTTCAATTCTCCCACGACTTTACACTGTTCCCACTCTCTGTTATCTTTCCTTGTTTTTTGACCGACACTTGCACCAACACACCTTTTTCACCACTCACACTAGTCACCTCCCCACATACATACACACACATACATATTCACTATATATCCCTTTGCTCTTAGATGGCTATCACGTGGATCACACCCATTTCCGTATCCATGGGGATGTTTCTTTGGGGACTGCTGTCTGTTATCGGACCTCCATCTGTGTGCTCTGGGCTAGTCCACCTCAGCTCCCAACAGGCTGATGTTTCGCCGGTTGGCCCCCAGCCTTCCACGCCTATGCCCAACCTCATAGGAGTACCTGTAAGTAGCTTTTAGAATAGGACTCTACCCCCCCTTTCCTCCCCTCCTCCACATTTACACAGACTGAATATACAATATTCATTATTATAGATGTTTTCTAATATAGATGTTTTTTAATACTTATAGACACCTACCTCACACTTGCTCCTGAAGAGTGGCGTTCGCCACGAAACGCGTTGAGCCAATAGATGCCCCTACGTTTATACCATATTATTATCATTTTACTACTATATACATACCAATTGGACTATACCAATCAACGATGACTATAATCATCTACCATGGAGACACACCTCAGTGAACTTGGCTATCTACATTATTTATGGCATGAACCAATTAGGTTGTTCCACTATGGGATTACGAGCCAATTCTTTCCCCCCCCCCCCCCCCCGTTGTCTATAATTGCATCAGTTTTTATCTTTATCCCTACTTTACATTTAATTGGATATTATTTACCAACTAAGATTACAATGGATTGTTATGGAAACCTGCTGTCTATGAAACTGTTTTCTACAATGTTTACAATATACAATGTTTACATTATAAACCTTTTTTTACTACACTGTATTTATGATACATTTTTTATGATGTAAGACTTGGTTTTCACAGATCTGGGTTTTTTATAGTACCAATATGGACCATGTTACAATCTGTACCTTTGTTACAATCTTACATTATTAAACCATTTTATGCCAATTGATGTCATGTGATGCTTCTACTCAATGTTTTTGGTTCTGCTCTATTTTTGGGTACCTGCCATATTCATGGTTGCGGTGTTGTCTCCTGGAGTGCATGTTTCATTTAAAGTCCCACCTTTTTTGTTCCTTTTCCTTGTCCAAATTATCAGGGATGGAGGCGCTTGGCTCTACACACCTCACGCCTCATTTAAAGTCCCACCCTCCTGTTTAGGTTTTTCAAGTTTATCGTATTCATTAAGGGATGGAAACATGCACCCCTTACCTTTTTATATTATTTGAATATTGGTATTGTCCATTATCTTTATTTATTTAGGTGCCTCTTCTATATTCAAGCATCATTTAATTTTTACACTGCGAATCTTGTTTTCTTTCTTTGGTGTCAGTCTAGAGGAGTCTATCATACTATGCTACTGCTCCACACTATTATTCTCATTGCGTGTGCATAGCCACGCTGTCCTTCTGTGTTGTTACTGTGTTGGGTTGGGAGGTGGGCTGGTCTGGCCCTGCCGGCCGCTTGGCCTATCTTTGGGAGCTGCGATGCGCTCCTGGGGTCCTCCCCTTTTTCCCCCTCTCCTCATTCTGAGTGACGTGGAGGATCGGGTGTACATCCAATTGCGCATCGACGTCACGTTTCCGGCGCCGGCACGCACTGCGTCACTATCTGTGACGACGGCGAGCCGCCGCTGTCGATTCCATCTAGCATCCTACACGAGATGATGACCGTCAGACAGTGGGCAGCTGACGCTGCTCAGCTGTTTGGCACCATCGCCTCCTATTGGCTGCCAGCGTGACGTTGGTGGACACCCATGATCACATTGGAGTACATATACTCCTTCCGATTCATTCCCAGCCCCCATACGCTGGTCATCCCCACGGCTTGTATGCACTCCCAGTTTACATGGCCCACACCTCTTCCAGGTAACTCTTTTGGCTTTTTCCACCATCCCTTGTCTTTCTTTTCCCTCCTTTTCTTCCCCTTTGGTGTTCAATTCTCCCACGACTTTACACTGTTCCCACTCTCTGTTATCTTTCCTTGTTTTTTGACCGACACTTGCACCAACACACCTTTTTCACCACTCACACTAGTCACCTCCCCACATACATACACACACACACATACATATTCACTATATATCCCTTTGCTCTTAGATGACTATCACGTGGATCACACCCATTTCCGTATCCATGGGGATGTTTCTTTGGGGACTGCTGTCTGTTATCGGACCTCCATCTGTGTGCTCTGGGCTAGTCCACCTCAGCTCCCAACAGGCTGATGTTTCGCCGGTTGGCCCCCAGCCTTCCACGCCTATGCCCAACCTCATAGGAGTACCAGTAAGTAGCTTTTAGAATTGGGCTCTACCCCCCCTTTTCTCCCCTCCTCCACATTTACACAGACTGAATATACAATATTCATTACATAGTTACATAGGTTACATAGTAGGTGAGGTTGAAAAAAGACACAAGTCCATCAAGTCCAACCTATGTGTGTGATAATGTGTCAGTATTACATTACATATCCCTGTATATTGCGGTCATTCAGGTGATTATCTAATAGTTTCTTGAAGCTATCAATGCTCCCCGCTGAGACCACCGCCTGTGGAAGGGAATTCCACATCCTTACCGTTCTTACAGTAAAGAACCCTCTACGTAGTTTAAGGTTAAACCTCTTTTCTTCTAATTGTAATGAGTGGCCACGAGTCTTATTAAACTCTCTTCTGCGAAAAAGTTTTATCCCTATTGTGGGGTCACCAGTACAGTATTTGTAAATTGAAATCATATCCCCTCTCAAGCGTCTCTTCTCCAGAGAGAATAAGTTCAGTGCTTGCAACCTTTCCTCATAACTAAGATCCTCCAGACCCTTTATTAGCTTTGTTGCCCTTCTTTGTACTCGCTCCATTTCCAGTACGTCCCTCCTGAGGACTGGTGCCCAGAACTGGACAGCATACTCCAGGTGCGGCCGGACCAGAGTCTTGTAGAGCGGGAGAATTATCGTTTTATCTCTGCAGTTGATCCCCCTTTTAATGCATGCCAATATTCTGTTTGCTTTATTAGCAGCAGCTTGGCATTGCATGCCATTGCTGAGCCTATCATCCACTAGGACCCCCAGGTCCTTTTCCATCCTAGATTCCCCCAGAGGTTCTCCCCCCAGTGTATAGATTGCATTCATATTTTTGCCACCCAAATGCATTATTTTACATTTTTCTACATTGAACCTCATTTGCCATGTAGTCGCCCACCCCATTAATTTGTTCAGGTCTTTTTGCAAGATTTCCACATCCTGCAGAGAAGTTATTGCCCTGCTTAGCTTAGTATCGTCTGCAAATACAGAGATTGAACTCTTTATCCCATCCTCCAGGTCGTTTATGAACAAATTAAATAGGATTGGTCCCAGCACAGAACCCTGGGGAACCCCACTACCCAGCCCTGACCATTCTGAGTACTCCCCATTTATCACCACCCTCTGAACACGCCCTTGTAGCCAGTTTTCAATCCATGTACTCACCCTATGGTCCATGCCAACGCACCTTATTTTGTATAGTAAACGTTTATGGGGAACTGTGTCAAATGCTTTTGCAAAATCCAGATACACCACGTCTACGGGCCTTCCTTTATCTAGATGGCAACTCACCTCCTCATAGAAGGTTAATAGATTGGTTTGGCAAGAACGATTCTTCATGAATCCATGCTGATTACTGCTAATGAAATCATTCTTATTACTAAAATCTTGTATATAGTCCCTTATCATCCCCTCCAAGAGTTTACATACTATTGATGTTAGGCTAACTGGTCTGTAATTCCCAGGGATGTTTTTTGGGCCCTTTTTAAATATTGGTGCTACATTGGCTTTTCTCCAATCAGCTGGTACCATTCCAGTCAATAGACTGTCTGTAAATATTAGGAACAACGGTCTGGCAATCACCTGACTGAGTTCCCTAAGTACCCTCGGATGCAAGCCATCTGGTCCCGGTGATTTATTAATGTTAAGTTTCTCAAGTCTAATTTTAATTCCGTCCTCTGTTAACCATGGAGGTGCTTCCTGTGATGTGTCATGAGGATAAACACTGCAGTTTTGGTTACTGAAGCCCCCCGATTCACTTGTGAAGACTGAGGAGAAGAATAAATTCAATACCTTTGCCATCTCCCCATCCTTTGTAACCAGATGTCCTTCCTCATTCTTTATGGGGCCAATATGGTCTGTCCTCCCTTTTTTACTGTTTACATACTTAAAGAATTTCTTGGGATTTCTTTTGCTCTCCTCCGCTATGTGTCTTTCATGTTCTATCTTAGCCATCCTAATTGCACCCTTACATTTCTTATTGCATTCTTTATAAATACTGAATGCTGAGGATGATCCCTCAACCTTGTATTTTTTGAAGGCCTTCTCCTTTGCTTTTATATGCATTTTTACATCGGAGTTAAGCCATCCAGGATGTTTGTTCGCTCTTTTAAATTTATTACCCAATGGGATACATTGGCTAATGCCCTTATTTAATATGCTCTTAAAGCAAACCCATCTCTCCTCCGTATTCTTTGTTCCTAATATTTTATCCCAATTTATGCCTTTTAGCAAGGTTTGTAGTTTAGGGAAGTTGGCTCTTTTGAAATTCAGTGTCTTTGTGTTCCCTTCATGTTTCCTATTTGTGTGATTTATACTGAAACTAATTGACCTGTGATCGCTGTTACCTAAATTGCCCCGTATTACCACATCTGTTATCAGGTCTGTATTATTGGTAATCAGTAGATCTAGTAATGTTTTATTTCTAGTTGGTGCGTCTACCATCTGACCCATAAAATTGTCCTGCAAAACACTAAGGAACTGGCGAGCCTTAAATGAATGCGCGGTTCCCTCCGCCCAGTCTATGTCTGGATAATTAAAATCCCCCATTATGATAACACTTCCCATCCTTGCTGCTAATCCAATTTGTGATAGGAGATCCGTCTCCACTTCCTCCCTCAGGTTTGGGGGCCTATAGCATACTCCCAGTATTATTTTCCCCTTAGCTTCATCCCTTTGGAGCTCTACCCATAAAGATTCCACCTCCTCCCTAGCCCCCTCAGTGATGTCATCTCTCACACTCACTTGTACATTATTCTTGATATATAGGCATACCCCTCCCCCTTTTTTACCTTCTCTATCCTTGCGGTATAGGGTATACCCTTGAATGTTTGCCAGCCAATCATGAGAGCTGTTGAACCAGGTCTCTGAAATTCCCACAAAATCCAAATCCTCCTTGTACAACCGTATCTCTAGTTCACCCATCTTGTCCGCCATGCTCCTGGCATTGGTGAACATGCCACATAGTTTAGACTGGTCGCATATTGTCCTCGTATTGGGTGTTTCAAGATTGCAACTAGGACTTGCTACTATACTCACCTTGTGTTTTTGTGCTTTGGTTAACCTACCACTAATGCCCCCAATACTACCCTCTGGAATATCTTCCGCGCTGGCTATCACTGTCTCTGGACCCTCCCCCCCATCGCCTAGTTTAAAAACCCCTCTAACTTTTTGGCCATCTTCATTCCCAGCAGATCTGCACCCTCCTCATTTAGGTGCAGTCCGTCCCTTCTATAGTACCGGTTACCGACTGAGAAGTCGGCCCAGTCCTCCAGGACCCCAAACCCCTCCTTACTACACCAGCTCTTCAGCCACTTGTTTACTTCCCTAATCTCCCTCTGCCTTTCTGGTGTGGCTCGATGTACCGGTAGTATTCCTGAGAACACTACCTTGGAGGTCCTTTTCCTCAATTTAGCTCCTAAGTCCCTAAAATCGTTCTTTAGGACACTCCATCTGCCTCTGACTTTGTCATTGGTGCCAACGTGCACCATGACAGCCGGGTCTTCCCCAGCCCCTCCCAGTAATCTGTCCACAAGATCCGTGATGTGCCGAACCCGAGCGCCCGGTAGACAACATACTGTTCGGCGCTTCAGGTCTTGGTTACAGATTGCCCTCTCTGTCCTTCTAAGAATTGAGTCCCCTACCACCAGAATCTGTCTTTCCTTTCCCTTTGCTGCCCCCCCACTCTCACTGGAGGAGTTCTTCCCCTGGCAGCTAGGAGAGTCCCTCATCTCCAGCAGTGCTGGTCCCTGACTGGTTTCACCATTGTCACTCAATGGAGCGTACTTATTGGGATGCTCCAGTCCTGGAACGGCCTCTCTGGCACTTCCCCCTCTACCCCTCCTGACTGTCACCCATCTACTCTTTGCTAGTGCCTGCACCTCTTTGTCTCCACCCGCCTCTGTGCTGGCCCCTGCCGGCACCTGCCATGTACGTTCCTGGCTCACCTTTAGTATGGAGGGACTTCTCAGTGCTGACAGTTGCTTCCCTAGATTCAGAACCTGGGCTTCCAGGGAAACAATGTGCTTACATTTTGCACAGCAGTATTCGCCCTCGATCGGATGATCAAGGAACGCATACATGCGGCAAGATGTACAAAGAGCCGCCTCTCCACACCCGCCGGGCATCGTACCTATTAAATTTAGTGAGGATTGGGGAATTTTACCCTGTCCAAATTACCTAACAGCTAGCTTCCTGGCACTAATACTCAAGACAATACACAGGTACACAACAAGACAATACACAGGTACACAATACACAGTACTAACGATCCACACACACTACTCAGACAACACTCAGATACTCACACTACACAGGTACTATGACCCCTGTTATAACCTCCTGTTTTAAACTCTTGTGTTTAACTCCCACTTAATCCAGCTCCACTTACACCAAGCTCCACTGCTTCAAACTGAGCACGCTCACACTGAGCCCTGCAACCAGTTAAATAGTCACCTGTGAGCAATTAACCACACCCCTTAATTGATAGACTGATGAAACCAAAAAAAAAAAAAGAGCTGGTTATTATTATAGATGTTTTCTAATACTTATAGACACCTACCTCACACTTGCTCCTGAAGAGTGGCGTTCGCCACGAAACACGTTGAGCCAATAGATGCCCCTACGTTTATACCATATTATTTTCATTCTACTACTATATACATACCAATTGGACTATACCAATCAACGATGACTATAATCATCTACCATGGAGACACACCTCAGTGAACCTGGCTATCTACATTATTTATGGCATGAACCAATTAGGTTGTTCCACTATGGGATTACGAGCCAATACTTGCCCCCCCCCCCCCCCCCCCGTTGTCTATAATTGCATCAGTTTTTATCTTTATCCCTACTTTACATTTAATTGGATATTATTTACCAACTAAGATTACAATGGATTGTTATGGAGACCTGCTGTCTATGTTAACTGTTTTCTACAATGTTTACAATATACAATGTTTACAATATAAACCCTTTTTTTACTACACTATATTTATGATACCTTTTTATGATGTAAGACTTGGTTTTCACAGATCTGGGTTTTTTATAGTACCAATATGGACCATGTTACAATCTGTACCTTTGTTACAATCTTACATTATTAAACCATTTTATGCCAATTGATGTCATGTGATGCTTCTACTCAATGTTTTTGGTTCTGCTCTATTTTTGGGTACCTGCCATATTCATGGTTGCGGTGTTGTCTCCTGGAGTGCATGTTTCATTTAAAGTCCCACCTTTTTTGTTCCTATCACAAGGGGTAAGTGCAGGAAGGGGGCCAAGTGGGTAGAGACTGACTGGAAGAAAGACTTGGTAGGGGAGTTTGGGGTGTACACATTTGTCACAATTAGATCTCTGGATGCGATACACAAATGGAGAGTCAGAAGACGTCCCCCTGCATAGTTTACTGAGGACACTACCTCACAGGGGAAATTTTTGTGAATGAGGATTAGAACCCCTGAGTTTGCACATGCGCTGGAAGTCTTCCATAGGAAGAAGCGTCTCCTGTAGGAGGGCAATATCCGATTTTAGTCTTTTTAAGTGCCGGAGCACTGCCATCCATTAATGGGGGGGAACGTAGTCCCTTAACATTCCATGAAGTGATTCTCATTGTTAAAGTAGGGAAGGAGCTTAAAGTTGTAGAAAGTAGCCTGTTCTGCGGTGATGTTAGAGTATAATATGAGAGCAGATTGCTGGTGTCGGAGGGAGGGGGGGTGGAGAGGGGAGGGGTCCCTGGTATGGGTACAAAGAAAGGTACAGGGGTGTAGTAGAACCTTGGTATAAAGTAAAAGCGTAACAGAAAAACAGATAACTCACAGAGCGAAGCCTGGACTTCACTTTCTTCTACAACTATCTCACCAATCTAATGACAGCGTTACCGGAGAGGGGACTGTGATCAAATGTACTGGGGCAGGTCTGCCAGGCGAGTAGACAGAAGTATTGGTAGGATTATGAGAGGCCCTCTGGCTTTCACACTGGAGTGACAGGAGTTTACAGGAGCTTTGCAGGCGCTATTTTTAGCACTATAGTGCCTGTAAAGTGCCTCAGTGTGAAAGTAGTCTTACAGTTAGTAACTTCTACAAGACTGTTGCAATAGGAGACAGTGGCCTACCTATACAGAAGCGGTGTCCGGCTGGAGGCCTTCACCTGTATAGCTGTCTACCTGTAGAAGTCTCGGAGTCTGCCAATTAACATTGCACCTACCTAAGGGTGTCCAGGCCCTAACCCTCTCTCCTCCAGTTCTGTTTAAGAGACAATGAATCTCTTTGCATTCTAAAAGTATCTGGCGCCCACCGTTTCATCTTGCATTACACCCACCATGCCTTGTAACCCACTCTACACAGAAGGATGCCAGCTGTCCCTGAATCTGGAGGTCACCATCAGGCCTAACAAGGCCCGGGACTTTGCTACAGCAGTATGCATATAAATGAGTAAGTAAAGGTTTACGTGAATCACAGTTTAATAGACAATATGTTCACTAGGCTATAGCAGCATAGAATGGAGTTCTATGCAGGTAAATTAGAGTAAACATACCAATTCACAAAATCAGCAATAAGTAATGGCATTATAAAACAGAAACATTAATGATAATAATAATTGTGACTACTCCTCCCTAAATAGTAGGCTATATCCACTTTAGAGTGCACTCAATATGAATGGCAGCAATTCAATTTAAATCTCCCTAAAGAGCTACCTCTTACTATAGACAATAGGCCAAGATCTTGCCAAGCAGCTATCTGAGTGAAAATCAGAGTAAGGTAATAGGTACTTGTGCGCACACCAAAAATTAATTAACCAGCAATAAAAGTATAAAAAATATGAAAATATAAAAATATAGAACTCATCTACTAGAAAAACGAATAGCAGCCACAAATATTAGTGTTCACACACCTAAAGACAATTAATAAAAGGGTTTGATGTGCGGCGCTAATCTAAATAAGTGGATTCCTGGGACGCCAAGGAGATAAAAACTAGTGAAAAAATGCCATTAAAAACTCAAAAAAATGACAATAATTCTAAGGTGCGTGGATAACCAATAATGGAAGAAATATGCTATATACCAAAGCCAAATAAAGAACAATAATGTTCACCAAGCTCATACAAGGAGGAAAAGATAGCGACCACAGATGATACTGTTCACAAACCTAAAACCAAGTGCGGGGGGTAAAACTGCGGCGTAAAAATGGAAGGGTATATTCCCAGGATGCCAAAGAAAAAGACAATGGACACCGCGGGAATATAAACCAGAGAGGAAGATGCAGGTAGCAATTCAAAAATTTCTATAATGCGTGAATAACTGGTAATTCCTCGAGCGGGATATGCTATGTGACAAAAAACCAATGACCACACCAAGAAGGGGAATCCAGGTACGGAACCAGTTTATGTAAATTAATATTCCACTATTTTTTGCAACAAAGAGTACAAACGAATCAATGTTTTGATGCAACATTGATTCGTTTGTACTCTTTGTTGCAAAAAATAGTGGAATATTAATTTACATAAACTGGTTCCGTACCTGGATTCCCCTTCTTGGTGTGGTCATTGGTTTTTTGTCACATAGCATATCCCGCTCGAGGAATTACCAGTTATTCACGCATTATAGAAATTTTTGAATTGCTACCTGCATCTTCCTCTCTGGTTTATATTCCTGCGGTGTCCATTGTCTTTTTCTTTGGCATCCTGGGAATATACCCTTCCATTTTTACGCCGCAGTTTTACCCCCCGCACTTGGTTTTAGGTTTGTGAACAGTATCATCTGTGGTCGCTATCTTTTCCTCCTTGTATGAGCTTGGTGAACATTATTGTTCTTTATTTGGCTTTGGTATATAGCATATTTCTTCCATTATTGGTTATCCACGCACCTTAGAATTATTGTCATTTTTTTGAGTTTTTAATGGCATTTTTTCACTAGTTTTTATCTCCTTGGCGTCCCAGGAATCCACTTATTTAGATTAGCGCCGCACATCAAACCCTTTTATTAATTATCTGAGTGAAAAATCTTTAGCCCTAGTTATTCAGCCAATTAGCCTTGGGGCCCAGTCTTTACGGTGGTGTACATGAGTACAGTCTCAGTGAAGTCTGCATGCAGTAAAGAATGCTGCTTGTTAGATGCCTAGTCCCTATGTGCTCAATCTCTGCTAGCAACAACAGTTTAATAGCAACAGTGTCCCCACACCAGCAACAGGGTCTCTTGTTCAAATGTTAAATCACTTCTGAATCTACCTGGAGTGACTCTGGTCCTGAACACATGGCTACAGGCTTGTGGCAGGCTGATGTGCATGTAAGAGCAGCGATGTGCACAACTTGGTCTCCTTGCAGCAAAGAGGAAACCCCTCAGTATTATGCCTGTGAATATACAGCTTCCCCTCTCTTTATACCAGGCTCACATTGGGAATTGTAGTCCAAGGGTCTATAGACTGCCATAGCAAAGTTTATTTCCCAAATCTTATCTCCCATGATTTAATGCTGCCAAACATAGAGTCTCTTGAGCTCCTTCTGCTTGTCAGCTTTCCATGGTGAATGGAGGTGAGGTAGTGTTAACCCATTCAGCTGAAGTCCATTGGCAGCACAGACAGTACTGTAGCACAGTATCCTAAATCACTCTCTGTCTCTCTAGCCAAGCACCTGGCTACAAATACAAAAGTGGTACTGCCCATTTTAGGAAAAATTACTTGTCACTGGGTGGGTGGAGCCTGATGGGGAACTGAGAAACTAGTTCTCCATCTGGTCCTCTTTACTTTCAATTGACAGCACACAGCAGTGGGCAGAATCTAAGGCCGCTGTTAGACTGAATAGCAGCTATGAATCCGCCCACGCCCCGTGTGCTGTCAATTAACACTAAAGCAGACTTGATGGGATACTAATCTCAGTTCCCTATCATGCTCTGCAAACACATGTCAGTGTGATGGGCGCAGTGGTCGGAGATAAGGTGCACTGAGGAAGGAGTGTCCAGTATGTGGGTAAGTGGGCAGTGACAGATTCATCTACCTGTCTCTGACTGGTAGATGAATAGGGGCAAGCACCATCACTTTTGGTGAACTGCCCCATTTAATTTTTGAAAGGGTGTCTACAACACCGTTTAGGAATTCCCCAGTTTTGAATGCTATATTCAACAGAGCAAAAGGGAGCAAATAAGAAAAGTTAATTGTTAGGGTTTCCATACACTTTCATAGTTTAAGACCCCTTTCACACTGGGGCGGTTTGCAGGCGTTATTGCGCTAAAAATACCGCCTGCAAACCGCTCCTAAACAGCCTCCGCTGTTTGTTCAGTGTGAAAGCCCGAGGGCTTTCACACTGAAGTGGTCCGCTGGCAGGAGAAGAAAAAATCTCCTGCAAGCCGCATCTTTGGAGCGGTGAAGGAGCGGTGTATTTGAAATCAATGGGACAGCGCGGCTATACCGCGGTAATACCGTGGCTATAGCCGCGCTATACGAGGGGTTTTAACCCTTTTTCGGCCGCCAGCGGGGGGGGGGTTAAAACCGCACCGCTAGCGGCCGAATACCGCGGTAAAACAGCGCTAAAAGTAGCGCTGTTTTACCGCCGACGCCCCCTACCACCCCAGTGTGAAAGGGGCCTAAATAAAAGATGATCATATTTTACATAACATGCTATAAAATTACAATCTATCCTTTTTTTATAGTATACTGTATATCCTTGTTCCCTAGACTTTGGCAGAATTTCCAAAGCTGTCGCACTAGCTTGCTCTTTGACATAAAATGAACTGAAGCAGAATGTACATACAGTATCTCACAAAAGTGAGTACACCCCTCACATTTTTGTAAATATATTATTATATCTTTTCATGTGACAACACTGAGGAAATGACACTTTGCTACAATGTAAAGTAGTAAGTGTACAGCTTGTATAACAGTGTAAATTTGCTGTCCCCTCAAAATAACTCAACACACAGCCATTAATGTCTAAAGCACTAGCAACAAAAGTGAGTACACCCCTAAGTGAAAATGTCCAAATTGGGCCCAATTAGCCATTTTCCCTCCCCGGTGTCATCTGACTCGTTAGTGTTACAAGGTCTCAGGTGTGAACGGGGAGCAGGTGTGTTAAATTTGTTGTTATCGCTCTCACTTTCTCATACTGGTCACTGGAAGTTCAACATGGCACCTCATGGCAAAGAACTCTCTGAGGATCTGAAAAAAATAATTTTTGCTCTACATAAAGATGACCTAGGCTATAAGAAGATTGCCAAGATGCTGAAACTGAGCTGCAGCAAGGTAGCCAAGACCATACAGCGGTTTAACAGGACAGGTTCCACTCAGAACAGGCCTCGCCATGGTCGACCAAAGAAGTAGAGTGCACGTGCTCAGCGTCATATCCAGAGGTTGTCTTTGGGAAATAGACGTATGAGTGCTGCCAGCATTGCTGCAGAGGTTGAAGCGATTGGGGGTCAGCCTTGCAGTGCTCAGACCATACGCCGCACACTGCATCAAATTGGTCAGCATGGCTGTCGTCCCAGTAGCAAGTCTCTTCTAAAGATTGTGCACAAGAAAGCCCGCAAACAGTTTGCTGAAGACAAGCAGGCTAAGGACATGGATTACTGTAACCATGTCCTGTGGTCTGAGTAGACCAAGATAAATGTATTTGGTTCAGATGGTGTCAAGCATGTGTGGTGGTGCGCCTACAGTCAAGCATGGTGGTGGGAGTGTCATGGTCTGGGGTTGCAAGAGTTCTGCCGGCACTGGGAAGCTACAATTCATTGAGGGAACCATGAATGTCAACATGTACTTTGACATACTGAACTAATAACCCCAAACCCACCTCCAAGACGACCGCTGCCTTTATAAATAAGCTGAAGGTAAAGGTGATGGACTGGCCAAGCATGTCTCCAGACCTAAACCCTATTGAGCATCTGTGGGACATCCTCAAATGGAAGGTGGAGAAGCGCAAGGTCTCTAACATCCACCAGCTCTGTGATGTCATCATGGAGGAGTGGAAGAGGACTCCAGTGGCAACCTGTGAAGCTCTGGTTAAGAGGGCTAAGGAAGTGCTGGAAAAATAATGGTGGCCACACAAAATATTGACACATTGGGCCCAATTTGGACATTTTCACTTAGGGGTGTACTCACTTTTGTTGCCAGAGGTTTAGACATTAATGGCTGTGTGTTAACTTATTTTGAGGGGACAACAAATTTACACTGTTATACAAGCTGTACACTCACTACTTTACATTGTAGAAAAGTGTAATTTCTTCAGGGTTGTCACGTAAAAAGATATAATAAAGTATTTACAAAAATGTGAGGATTTACTCACTTTTGTGAGATACTGTATGCAGCTTCTTCTATTTGCAGCCAAAGTTAGTATATACAGTATCTCAGTTAATGCTGAGATCAGCATGTTTCAAAGGAAGATCTGAGAGATTAAAGAACCAAACAGACCCTTTAGAAAATGTGGCTTCTCTTTAACATAGGACAAAAATATTGCTTGGGGAACTCAAAGAGAACCAAGTACAGACAACACACATAAAGGCTTTTACAAATAGGCAATAAACAGTATAACTGCTTGAATCTGAGTTTTTCCTTTTTGATTGGTGTGACACTTTAATACTGCTATTAAAGCAGAAATGCGTTCTTTTTAGTACTTATTCTGTCCTCTTAACATAACAAATGGATCCCCATAATGCTGCAGGAATTAATATATAGGATTCAGCTCATGCAGAAAATGTATGCAGCATTTCATCAAAAAGGCTGTGACATGGAAGTACAAATGATTTTTTTCTGCCAGAATAAAATACTTCATCAAACACGTGTAGGCCTTCCCGTACCATCTTTTAAATCTGTATTGACTTACGCTATAGCTGACATTTTACAACTTACTTAAAACAATTCAACGGATCATTAACCGCCAACTTCATTGACTGCAGGCTTACAGTATTGGAAATGAGATGGCATAATAGTATTTGCAGTCGTCATCAAATGCTTTTTCTATTGGGACACCTCGGCAATTGGGAGAGCATCAATATCATTCTATTCAGGTTCCTGAGTTTTAATTTTGGAAGTCCTGGAGGCTCCATCTTAAAAAGAAATTACAACAATGTTTCATGATGTGTCTTATGACAAAGTACATGTGATCCACAATAAATGCTTAAGGTTCCTTGCTCAGGGTCTGATGAGTTGGATGCTGCTGACTGGTGAGGGTGCACCCAAAGCACACTGCAAAAATAGGAAGAGATAGCCCGATTGCCCCACACCTCACTCGGGCTGAGTGGTTAGCAGGTAAAAGCTGCGTCAGCTCAATTCTTTACCCAGTTCCAGACCAGCCGCCGCAGTTATACTACGGCAGGTTGGCTTGGCTGGGTGAAGCGTCGTAGCTGTAGGGCGGCCGCGACGATCGGATTCGCTTCAGAACCGATCAGTCTCCAGGCCTGGACCTGGTGATCAGTTCTGGCGAATTAAATCCTCCCCTGCCTGTGTAAGTGTAAACACAGGCAGGGGAAGTGATGTCCTCTCCCCTTGTGGAACACTTTTTTCCATTCCAAAGAGAGAAAAGAAGACATCTCAGAGTACGTTGCACCAACACTACACTGACCCAGTACACATAGGCACACTTGTCACCCCCCGATCACTCCCCCAGTTAACCCCTTCACTCCCTGTCACTGTGTCACCCAGTGCAGTGTTGATATTTTTTTTTTATCACTGTACTGGTGTCATTTATGACAATAATCAGTATTAGGGTACTTAGTGGTAGGCCCAGATAGGTCTAGGGTCCCCCCCTAAACAAGGTTTAACCCCTTGATCACCCCCAGTCACCAGTGATCACCATATTAGTGTCACAGGTGATGCTGGTTAGCTAATTATTTTTTATAGCGTCAGGGCACCCGCCGTATATTACCTAAATAAAGGGTTAACCCCCTCATCACCCAGCGGGTGATATCAGTTAGGTTTTAGTGTCAGTCAGGGTCTGCGTCGCCCCAGGCAGCGTCAGATTAGTGCTAGTAGCTCTAACACCCACACACGCACCATACACCTCCCTTAGTAGTATAGTGTCTGAACGGATCAATATCTGATCAGATCTATACTAGCGTCCCCAGTAGTTTAGGGTTCCCAAAAACGCAGCATTAGTGGGATCAGCCCAGATACCTGCTAGCACCTGCGCCCAGCCCAGCCCACCCAAGTGCAGTATCAATCGATCACTGTCACTTACAAAACACATAACTGCAGCATTCGCAGAGTCAGGCCTGATCCCTGCAAACGCTAACAGTTTTTTTGTAGCGTTTGAAGCAGTCGCTGACAGTCAGGTGCTCTTTTTTCCTTTGAGTCTCACTAGTGTAACAGTAAATTTAGAGGCCAAAATGTCCAATCAAAGGTACACTAGTGAAGAGTCCTACATGTTTCTGAGCATGACAGATGAGAGTGAAGAGGAACTCACCCATCTGTCTGATTCTGGCTCAGAATACGAACCAATAGATAGCAGCGGCACCCTGATAGATAGCTCTGACGATGGAGTAGTGGTCCCTGCCAAGGTCAGGCGTACCTGACCCCATTCTTCTGCTGTTGTTGAGGTGCAAGAACCGCAGGGCTCTGGTATGGAGCAGAGAGCCAGTACTAGTGAAAACCCCGAAAACCAATCACCGCCTTCAGGCTTTCTAAGGGCGTAAAATGGTGATTTCACTTCCTCACTACCTATCACAGTTACGGAGGCCCTGAAATGTCAAGATAGCACAAACCCCCACAAATGACCCCATTTTGGAAAGTAGACACCCCAAGGTATTTGCTAAGAGGCATGGTGAGTATTTTGCAGCTCTCATTTGTTTTTGAAAATGAAGAACGAAAATAATTTTTAAATTTTTTTTTTTTTTTCAATTTTCAAAACTTTGTGACAAAAAGCGAGAACTGCAAAATACTCAACATGCCTCTAGGCAAATAGGGTGGTTTGTGCTATCTGGGCAGTTCATGGCCTCTGAAACTGTGATAAGCAGTGAGGAGTGAAATCAAAATTTACGCCCTTAGAAAGCCTGAAGGCGGTGCTTGGTTTTTGGGGTCCTGTTTGTGGTTGACTGCCAAGAAGTCTCACACGTGTGGTATCCCCGTGCTCAGGAGAAGCAGCAGAATGTATTTTTGGGTGTAATTCCACATATAACCATGCCATGTTTAAACAATATATCACACACGAGCGAACATCTCGTTGGACTGAACTCCGAAGGACTTTTCAACGGAGTTCCGATGAAACTGACTTGCCTACACACGATCCCACCAAAGTCCGATCGTTTCTAATGTGATGATGTACGACCGGACTAGAGAAGGAAGTTCAATAGCTAGTAGCCAATAGCTGCCCTTGCGTCATTTTCGGTCCGTCGGACTAGCATACAGACAAAGTTTTTTTTGATAGGAATCGAGTCCGTCGGAAAGATTTGAAACATGTTCTATATCTAAGGTCCATCAGATTTTTCGACAGAAAAGGTCCAATGAAGCCCACACATGATCGGAATGTCCAACGAATTCGTTCCGTCGGACCTTTTCTGCCGGAAAGTCCGCTTGTGTGTACGCGGCATTAGGTAGCCTGAAGGCAATGATTGTTTTTCGGGGTCCTGTACGCGGCTAGGCTCCCAAAACCAAAAAGTCTCACACATGTGGTATCCTCGTACTCAGGAGAAGCAGCAGAATGTATTTTGGGGTGTAATTCCACATATGCCCATAGCATGTTTGAGCAATAAATCATTTAGTGACAACTTTGTGCAAAAAAAAACAAAAAACAAAAAAAGTTTGTCATTTTCCTGCAACTTGTGGCAAAATATAAAATAATCCATGGACTCAACATGCCTCTCAGAAAATAGCTTGGGGTGTCTACTTTCCAAAATGGGGTCATTTGGGGGGGTTGTGCTATCTTGGCATTTTATGGCCTTCGAAACTGATAGGTAGTGAGGGGTGAAATCAAAAATTTACGCCCTTAGAAATCCTGAAGGTGGTGCTTGGTTTTCGAGGTCCTGTACACGGCTAGGCTCCCAAAAAGTCCCACACATGTGATATCCCCATACTCAGGGAAAGCAGCAGAATGTATTTTTGGGTGTAATTCCATATATAACCATGACATGTGTGAGCAATATATCATTTAGTGACAACTTTGTGTAATTTTTTATTTTGTCATTTGTCAATCAAAAAATAAAATATTAAATGAGCTCAACATGCCTCTCGGCAATTTCCTTGGGGTGTCTACTTTCCAAAATGGGGTCATTTGAGGGGGGGTTTGTACTGCCCTGCCATTTAAGCACCTCAAGAAATGAGATAGGCAGTCATAAACTAAAAGCTGCTTAAATTCCAGAAAATGTACCCTAGTTTGTAGACGCTATAACTTTTGCGTAAACCAATAAATATACGCGTATTGACTTTTTTTTACCAAAGACATGTGGCTGAATACATTTTGGCCAAAATGTATGACTAAAATTGAGTTTATTGGATTTTTTTTATAACAAAAAGTAGAAAATATAATTTTTTTTCAAAATTTTCGGTATTTCCATCTAAATATTGCAAAAAATAAAAATCGCAGAGGCAATCAAATACCATCAAAAGAAAGTGTTATTTGTGGGAAAAAAAGGATGCAAATTTTGTTTGGTTACAACATTGTATGACCGCACAATTAACAGTTAAAGCAGTGCAGTGCCAAATTGTAAAAAGTGCTCCAGTCATTGAGCAGCCAAATCTTCCGGAGCTGAAGTGGTTAATGGCATTCTTTAAAGTTGGTGTAAAGTCAGGTTTTTTATCTTAATGCATTCTGTACATTAAGATAAAAAACCTTCTGTGTGCAGCAGCCCCTCCCCAGCCCCCCTAATACTTACCTGAGCCTCATTTCTATCCAGCGATGTGCACGAGTGCCTCGGTTGTCCGGGGCTCTCCCTCCCGATTGGCTGAAACACAGCAGTGGCGCCACTGGCTCCCACTGCTGTCAATCAAAGCCAGTTAGACAGTCAAGAAAGGGGGTGGGGCCGAATGGACACACAGAGCTGCGGCTCGGTTCGGCTTGGGTCCCCCCCATAGCAAGCTACTTGCTGTGGGGGCACTTGACAGGAGGGATGAGCCAAGAGAGCCGGCAAGGGACCCAAGAAATAGAGGATCTGGGATGCTCTGTAGAAAACCACTGCACAGAGCAGGTAAGTATAACATGTTTGTTTTTTTTAAGAAAAAAAAAAACAAGACTTTAGTATAACTTTAATGACTGACATAGTACCACTGGATTGGCATAAGGCCAATGTGGTGCCTATTTATAAAAAGGGATCAAAGTCTTTACCAAGTAACTACAGACCTGTTCATTTAACTTCTATAGTTGGGAAGGTACTGGAAAGTGTAATAAACATTCACATAGATGAGTTCTTGCTGGAAATAGATATTTTAACAGACAGCGAGGTTTCATGAAAGACAGAAGTTGTCAGACAAATCTGATTTCTTTTTATTAGGAGGTAAGAAAATCCTTGGACAGAGGAGTGAGTGTGGATGTGGTATAGTTGGATTTTGCAAAAGCGTTTGACACAGTTCCCCACACATGGCTAATGTGTAAGGTAAAGTCTACAGGCCTGGAAACATCAGTTTGTAAATGGATAGCAAACTGACTAAAAGACTAAATTCAGAGAGTAGTGGTTAATGATTCTTATTCTCTCCGCTCCAATTCATCCTGAAGGTGTTCTATTGGCATGAGGTCAGGACTCTGTGCAGGACAGTCAAGTTTCTCCACCCCAAACTCATCCATGTCTTTATGGGTTTTACTTTGTACACTGGTGCGCAGTCATGTTGGAACAGGAAGGGGCCATCATGGGACCATGATATTGTCCAAAATGTCTTGGTATGCTGATGCCTTAAGTGCTCCCTTCACTGGAACTAAGGGACCAATCCCAACCCCTGAAAAACAACCCCACACTATAAACCCCCCTCCACCAAATGATTTGGAGTTGGAACAATACTTTTGGCAATATAGAGTGGATGAGAGAGTTTGGGGCGGAGGACCTTGACTGGCCTGCACCTGATAGAACACCTTTGGGATGAATTAAAGTGGAGACTGCGAGCCAGGCCTTCTAGTCCAATGTCAGTCAGTGCCTGACTTCACAAATGCACTTCTTGAAAAATAGTAAACATTCCCAGAGACACACTCCTAAATCTTGTGGACAGCCTTCCCAGAAGAGTTGAAGCTGTTATAGCTGCAAAGGGTGGACCAACTCAATATTGAACCCTACAGACTGGGATGCCATTAACCTGTTATGGACCGCCCCACGCAGATATACTGTGGCAGGGTGGCCCTCATGCACGAAATCACGTACCTGTACGTGATTTTGTGCACATGGTCTGGGGCGCATGCGTGCGCTGCTGGTGACCCGCTCCCGCTGTGATTGGACACAGCGGGAGCCAATCAGCAAATCCAGGGGGACACGATGTCCGCAGGAACATGCCGATCATTCTCAGAAAAGGGCAGACTGTGAGAGGGGAAGATGGAGATCTTGTGTTGCTGCCAAGCAATATAGTGTATTTATAAATGATAAAGGGTCTGGGATTTCAGTCTTTGCAGATGACAAAAAGCTATGCAGTGGAAAAATGTCCTTTCAGGATGTCTCCAACTTACAAGCCGACCTCTGTTTAATTGGGCAACTATGTGGCAAATGAGGTTTAAAGTAATTGTAAAGTCTTGTTTTTAAAAAACAAACAAAAAACAAACATATTAGACTTACCTGCTCTGTGAAGTGGTTTTGCACAGGGCAGCCTGGATCCTCATCTTCTTGGATCCCTCTTCGCTGCTCCTAGCCCCTCCCTCCTGTCAAGTGCCCCACAGCAAGCAGCTTGCTCTGGGGGCACCTGAGCCAAGCTGCAGCTCCCTTTGTCCAGTCAGACACAGAGCTGTGGTTCGGCTCTACCCCCTCTCTCTCTCTTGATTGGCTAACTGGCTTTGATTGACAGCAGTGGGAACCAATGGCACTGCTGTGTCTCAGCCAATCAGGAGGGAGAGTCCCGGACGGCTGAAGGACTCGTGGACTTCGCTGGATAGAGATCAGGCTCAGGTAAGTATTGGGGGGCTGAGAGGGGCTGCTGCACACAGAAGGCTTTTTATCTTAATGCATAGAATGCATTAACCACTTGCCGACCAGCCGCTGCAGTTGTACTGCGGCAGAATGGCAGGGCTAGGTGAAACGATGATATGTAACGTCGCTTCGCCCTGTGGCGCGTGCGTGCCCCCTTCTCGCCCACTGTCAGGGAAATAGGCACATCCCTGTGAGCAACAGTGCAGAGATGGCGAACCAGCACAGGCAAAGGCGCATCGGCGCACAGGGACATGCGGTGCCGTGACTAGGCGAAATGGCGCACGCTCTCAGTAATCTGGGTGCCACTGCCTATTTAAACCCGCTGCTCACAGCCATGCATTGATGGTTTGTCTTCAGCTCCCCCTGTGTTCCTGTGCCCTGTATTATCTGCTGATCTGATTCCCTTTGTACCGACCCGGCTTGCTTTTGACCTAGTATTCCTGATCCTCTGGCTTGACCCTTCAGTTTGCACCTGACTTCCTCCTGCCTGCTTCCAGCATCTGACCCCAGCCTGGCTATTGGACTCTGTTTATCCTGCTCCCTATACTAAGACGCAGCTGACCCTAAGTCATTCTGATCCTGGACTGTCTCTCTATGAAGGACCCCTGGCTTGGCTTCCGGCTCTGCTATTCAGTTACTCCACTGGTCTCTGTCTCCTGGACCTTCCAAGCACGCCCGTCTCCAGAAACCAGGCACCCGTGCTTCTGTGGGCACCACACCTTCTGTTCCACCTTCAGTGGTATGCTGCGCTCGGCCGCAAGGGGAGCCCTCCCAGCTTCTCGGCCTCCTACCAAGCTCATGACAGTACAAACCAGCCATGTCAGAGACCGACGGAGATGTCTCCCCGCTGGAAGCCGCAAGTCTACAGATCACGGCCCTCACTCAGGTCATCCAAAAACTCCAGGAGGGGTACTTCCAGTTAGTGGACTGCCTGCAATACCTGTCTGCGACACCTACCACCACAGATCAAGGGCCTTCTTCAGCCAACCCTCTGGTAGTTACTCCTACTGTGGTGATGCCCCCTCCAGAACCACGAGTACCAACACCAGGACTCTTCTCCGCTGATTGGAAGAAATTCAAATCCTTTAAAAATGCCTGTTACCTATACTTGGCCCTGCAGCCACTGACTTTTTCCACTGAAACAGTGAAGGTGGGATTCATTATTTCTTTATTGACTGATGAACCCCAAGTATGGGCTCATGGCTTATTGGAGCAGGAGAGTCCTCTCATCAACTCTGTCAAAACCATGGCCCAATTATACGATGACCCCCTGTGGGTGGCCACTGCAGAAGCTGCTCTGCATACCCTACGGCAGGGTCAGCGCCCTGCGGAAGATTACACGGTGGAATTCCGTACCTGGTCCTCAGACTCAGGTTGGAACGAGGCAGCGTTAAGTTATCAGTATCGGCTGGGACTGTCCGAATCCCTTAAGGATGAACTGTCCAGAATTGAGACCCCCTCAACCCTAGAAGGTCTCATCCTACTGACCATTCAACTCGATAGATGCTTACGAGAATGCCAGTCTGAACGTATCCAAACCCTTCCGCAGCCCGAAGTCCCGCCTACATCCAACCCCATGCAGTTTGGCCTGGCCCATCCAACATTAACTTCAGAGGAGAGACTTCATCGCCGGCAGGCGAACCTTTGCTTCTACTGTGGGGAAACAGGACATTACATAACCTTTTGCCCTGTAAGACCCAGGAAATCAGTTCTCCGCACCCCGGTCAATTTTCAGGTATCCAGGTCCTCTCCAAAATATATCAGTCTTCCTGTCACGTTACTGGTAGCAGAAGAGGAAGTTCATCTCCATGCAATACTGGATTCCGGGGCATGCAGTTGTTTCTTGGATCTGACCTTGGCAAAGAGACTCGCTATCCCTCTTCTCCACAAAAGGCAAAGACTGACCGTCCATCTGACCGATGGCTCAATGCCTAGTTCTGGGCATGTCACCCAAGAAATGGCTATTATGAAATTGAATAAAAACCAAGCGCTGTAATAGATACACCACACTGAATGTAGCTAAGGCGAATAAAACTGGATAATAGAATATAAATGGAGGTTATAAATATTTGCTAAGCGAATACTCGTGACCAATTAGATTGAACAGATAGAATTAAGCTGCTATCAATAAAACAGGTCTCAGAGGCCCATAATAAGGAAATATATAAGATAAAAATTGATGCGCTCTAATACACCATTCAATCAATAAAGATCTATGCAATCATGCTAAAAACAAAGATGTGAAAATATGTGTGCAAATACTGCAATGAATATTAAACATATGTGTGAATACACTGCACACATGTATACAAATGTGCTAAATGCACTGAGAGGTGCTAAAAAAGTGTGCACAGTGCTCCAAGTACCATAAATCAATATATGTAGGATAAAATGTGCAAATAAACTACTAACAATGCGCTCAAAATTTTTCACTAAAAAAATGTGCTAAAAACCTGGTGAATATGTGTTTAAATAATACAAATATTCCCGTGATAAATGCTATAAGTCCATAGCAGTGCTGGGAAAAATTAATAAATTAATGCCAGTATTGTATAAATAAAAGATATAAAAAAAATGTTAAAAGTAAAACCATATAGAATCAGGTGCTAATTGAAATGTGATTTAAACATAGATACTAAAGATCATAAGGTGAATCGGATGGTCACCACAGCAGTTCGTTTCTCAGTGCACTGGGATGATTGAATTCCTGAACTGTTTTTGTTATCACAATATTGGATGTTTCCACCGCAGCCGTAAAAATAAATACTCAGTGCCAGATGATTATAAAAGAGAAACAAAAAGACAGGATCATTGCGCAATGTAACAAAACAAGGTCCACAAGCAAAAGACAGCACAGTGATACACTCACGTGCTCCCCATTGAGTTAAAGCATGTAGATAGGCAGATAAGCAGGTCTCAGTTAGCCGTTATGGACGAGGCTTGGCTGACAAGCCGCTGCTGCTTGTTACAATGTAATACAACACAGCCAGCGTCCTTGGCTCCTCCCACGCGTTGCGTCACTGACACGTGACTTTCTCAAGGAATTTATCACGGGAATATTTGTATTATTTAAACACATATTCACCAGGTTTTTAGCACATTTTTTTAGTGCAAATTTTTGGGCGCATTGTTAGTAGTTTATTTGCACGTTTTATCCTACATATATTGATTTATGGTACTTGGAGCACTGTGCACACTTTTTTAGCACCTCTCAGTGCATTTAGCACATTTGTATACATGTGTGCAGTGTATTCACACATATGTTTAATATTCATTGCAGTATTTGCACACATATTTTCACATCTTTGTTTTTAGCATGATTGCATAGATCTTTATTGATTGAATGGTGTATTAGAGCGCATCAATTTTTATCTTATGTATACCCAAGAAATGGCACCTATCTTTACCTCCATGAATTCTGATCACCAGGAATTTCTACGCTTCAATGTCCTGAGCTCCCCTATGTTCCCTGTGATCCTGGGAATTCCATAGCTACAGGCGCACAATCCTCAGATTGACTGGTCCAAAAGGGAAGTTCTCTTTACTTCTTCCTACTTCCGGCAGCATTGTCTTGCTCCTGAATCCAAGGACTTTTCTAGTTGTCTGTCTGTTCTGCCCACACCCAGCGTGGATTCCAATATACCAGTGGCTTACCATGAATTCCAAGATGTTTTTGACACGAAGAAGGCAGATACTCTACCCCCGCATCGTCCCTATGATTGCCCCATTGAGTTGCTACTGTTGGCTGAGATTCCTTTTGGCCATATTTTTCCCCTTTCCGAGACTGAACTTGAAACTTTGAGGCATTATGTTGATGAAAACCGTGAAAAGGGATTTATTCGCCCTTCCTCCTCTCCCGCCGGTGCCGGCATTTTCTTTGTTGAGAAAAAAGTTAAACCTTGAGGCCATGTGTGGACTACAGGGACTTAAACAAAATTCTTCTCAAAAACCGCTATCCGCTCCCCCTCATCCCCAAAACTCTTCCAGAGGTTTCGTACAGCTCACATTTTCACCAAACTAGACCTACGTGGAGCTTACAATATTGTCCGTATCCAAGAGGGGGATGAGTGGAAAACAGCATTTAGAACAAGATTCGGACATTTTAAATACTTAGTAATGCCATTTGGATTATGTCACGCCCCGGCCACATTTTAACATTTCATAAATTATATTTTCTGGCAGTACTTAGACCACTTTGTTATCGTCTACCTCGACGATATTCTCATATTCTCAGCTACTCTGGAGATTCACAGATGCATGTAAAAAAGGTACTGGGTATCCTCAGAACACATGGATTGTATGTAAAAGCCGAAAAATGCGACTTTGAGAAGATTACAATCCAATTCCTCGGACTCATCCTCACTACGAATGGGGTGGCTATGGATCCTCAAAAGTGGAAGGCCATCCTTGAGTGGTCGGGTCCATAAGAAGCGTGTTCAGAGGTTTATCGGCTTTGCAAATTTCTACAGGAGATTTATAAAGAACTTCTCTAACATTGTAGTGCCTATTACCCAGATAACCCACGAGCATACCAGATTCCAGTGGTCCGTAGTAGCACAAGCTGCCTTTGATCAACTGAAGCTCCTCTTTACCTCTGCACCTATCTTACAGCATCCTGATCCTACCTTACCCTATGTCCTGGAAGTCGATGCCTCCGATGTAGCCACGGGGGCAGTTCTTTCCCAACATCAGGGGCCCAAAGCCCTACTTCATCCCGTGGCCTTCTCTTCATGGAAAATGAGTCAGCCAGAGAAGAACTACGACGTGGGGGATCTGGAGCTCCTGATGATTAAGACTGCTCTGGAGCAATGGAGATATCTCCTGGAAGGTGCCGTCCATCCTATCTTAATCTTTACAGATCATAAAAACCTAGAATATCTCCGCACGGCCAAGTGACTAAGACCCTGGCAGGCTCAATGGGCTCTATTCTTTTCTAGGTTTAACTTCCATATCACCTTCCGTCCAGGGTCCTTTCTAAAAAACCAGGAGGGGCTCGTTTGGCGTCAAAACAAGATTTTTGTCCCACAGCAAGCCAGGCTTCAGGTTTTAAGAACTTTCCATGACCACCAATTGGCTGGTCACTTTGGGGTCCGAAAAATCACCAAACTGGTCCAACGGTCTTTATGGTGGCCCACTCTGAGATCCGATTGTAAGGAGTATGTCAATTCTTGCATAACATGCCAGCCGAATCAGGGGTCCAACACTAAATCCTGGGACCTGTTAAGACCTCTGCCAGTCCCGCAACAGCCTTGGAAAAACATTTCATTAGACTTTATTGTGGATTTACCCCCTTCAGAAGAATTCACAGCCATCTTGGTAGTAGTAGACCGGCTTTCCAAGATGGTACACTTCTTGCCAATGATGGGCACACCTTCCACCATGGACACAGCAAAAACTTTCATCAAAGAAATAGTCAGATTGCATGGTGTACCAGGCAACATTGTGTCAGATAGAGGTGTTCAATTCCCCTCTAGGTTCTGGAGGAACCTTTGCAAATTGCTGTCTATCAAAACATGTTTTTCTACAGCCTACCATCGCCAGAGCAACGGTCAGACGGAAAGGACTAACCAGATGCTAGAGCAGTATCTGAGATGTTTTTGTTCCTTTTCTCAGGACGATTGGATTACATTATTTCCCTGTGCGGAATTTGCATACAATAACTCTGTGCATGCTGCTACCAACCAGTAGCCCTTCTGGGCGAATTATGGCTACCATCCCTCATTCCTACCCAATATAACCTCTGAATCCTCAGTTTCGGCAGTTCAGGACAGAATAAATTTCATTTAAACCAATTATCAAATTCTCCAGGACACAATGCGGAAAGCTCAAGAAGGGAATACGAAACAATATGACAAGAAGAGAAGAGGAAACCATGTCTTTAAAGTGGGAGGAAAAATCGGGCTCTCTTCTGCAAACCTCAAACTGCCATGTCCATCCTGAAAGTTGGGGCCAAAATTTGTTGGTCCTTTTGAAATTAAACGCAAAATAAATCCAGTAGCCTTTGAACTTGCCTTACCTGAATCTTATAAGATCCCCCCCTTATTTCATGTTGCACTACTTAAACATGCCATTTCTAGTTCTTTTCCAGGAAGAGAAGAAGTACCTCCACCTCCGGTCCTGCTAGGAGATGAGACTGAATTTGAAGTGGAATCCATCCTTGACTGTCGACGGAGAGGTAGGACAATTCAGTTCTTAATTAAATGGAAAGGATACCCGGCAGAAGAGAACTCTTGGGAGCCTGCGAGTTACAGTATCTCACAAAATTGAGTACACCCCTCACATTTTTGTAAATATTTTATTATTTCTTTTCATGTGACCACACTGAAGAAATGACACTTTGCTACAATGTAAAGTAGTGGGTGTATAGCTTGTATAACAGTGTAAATCTGCTGTCCCCTCAAAATAACTCAACACACAGCCATTGATGTCTAAACCTCTAGCAACAAAAGTGAGTACACCCCTAAGTGAAAATCTCCAAATTGGGCCCAAAGTGTCAATATTTTGTGTGACCACCATTATTTTCCAACACTGTCTTAACCCTCTTGGGCATGGAGTTCACCAGAGCTTCACAGGTTGCCACTGGAGTCCTCTTCCACTCCTCATCACGGAGCTGGTGGATGTTAGAGACCTTGCGCTTCTCCACCTTTCGTTTGAGGATGCCCAACATATGCTCAATAGGGTTTAGGTCTGGAGACATGATTGGCCAGTCAATCTCTTCTGCCCTCAGCTTCTTTAGCAAGGCAGTGGTCGTCTTGGAGGTAGGTTTGGGGTCGTCATCATGTTGGAATACTGTCCTGCGGCCCAGTCTTCGAAGGGAGGGGATCATGCTCTGCTTCAGTATGTCACAGTACATGTTGGCATTCACGGTTCCCTCAATGAATTGTAGCTCCCCAGTGCCGGGAGCACTCATGCAGTCCCAGACCATGACACTCCCACCAATATGCTTTCAAGTAGGAAAGACACACTTGTCTTTGTACTCCTCACCTGCCACCACACATGCTTGACACCATCTGAACCAAATAAGTTTATCTTGGTCTCATCAGACCACAGGACATGGTTCCAGTAATCCATGTCCTTAGTCTGCTTGTCTTCAGCAAATTGTTTGCGGGCTTTCTTGTGCATCGTCTTTAGAAGTGGCTTCCTTCTGGGACGACAGCCATGCAGACCAATTTGATGCTGTGTGCGGTGTATGGTCTGAGCACTGACAGGCTCACCCCCCACCCCTTCAACCTCTGCAGCAATGCTGGCAGCACTTATATGTCTATTTCCCAAAGAAAACCTCCAGATATAACGCTGAGCACGTGCACTCAACCTCTTTGGTCGACCATGGCGAGGCCTGTTCTGAGTGGAACCTGTCCTGTTGTATCACTGTCTTGGCCACTGTGCTGCAGCTCAGTTTCAGGGTCTTGGCAATCTTCTTATAGCCTAGTCCATCTTTATGTATAGCAACAATTCTTTTTTTCAGATCCTCAGAGAGTTCTTTGCCATGAAGTGCCATGTTAAACTTCCAGTGACCAGTAAGAGTGAGAGTGATAACAACAAATTTAACACACCTGCTCCCCATTCACACCTGAGACCTTGTAACACTAACGAGTCACATGACACTGGGGAGGGAAAATGGTTAATTGGGCCCAGTTTGGACATTTTCACTTAGGGGGTGTACTCACTTTTGTTGCCAGCGGTTTAGACATTATTGGCTATGTGTTGAGTTATTTTGAGGGGACAGCAAATTTAGATTGGTATAATAGTTGTACACTCACTAGTTTACATTGTAGCAAAGTGTAATTTCTTCAGTGTTGTCACATGAAAAGATATAATAAAATATTTACATACTGTGGCTTGCGAAAGTATTCGGCCCCCTTGAACTTTTCAACCTTTTGCCACATTTCAGGCTTCAAACATAAAGATATAAAATTTTAATTTTTTGTGAAGAATCACCAACAAGTGGGACACAATTGTGAAGTGGAACGAAATCTATTGGATATTTTAAACTTTTTTAGCAATTAAAAAACTGAAAAGTGGTGCGTGCAAAATTATTCGGCCCCTTTACTTTCAGTGCAGAAAACTCACTCCAGAAGTTCAGCGAGGATCTCTGAATGATCCAATGTTGTCCTAAATGACTGATGGTGATAAATAGAATCCACCTGTGTGTAATCAAGTCTCTGTATAAATGCACCTGCTCTGTGATAGTCTCAGGGTTCTGTTGAAAGCGCAGAGAGCATCATGAAGACCAAGGAACACACCAGGCAGGTCCGTAATACTGTTGTGGGGAAGTTTAAAGCCGGATTTGGATACAAAAAGATTTCCCAAGCTTTAAACATCCCAAGGAGCACTGTGCAAGCGATCATTTTGAAATGGAAGGAGTATCAGACCACTGCAAATCTACCAAGACCTGGCTGTCCCTCTAAACTTTCAGCTCAGACAAGGAGAAGACTGATCAGAGATGCAGCCAAGAGGCCCATGATCACTCTGGATGAACTGCAGAGAACTACAGCTGAGGTGGGAGAGTCTGTCCATAGGACAACAATCAGTCGTACACTGCACAAATCTGGCCTTTATGGAAGAGTGGCAAGAAGAAAGCCATTTCTCAAAGATATCCATAAAAAGTCTCGTCTAAAGTTTGCCACAAGCCACCTGGGAGACACACAAAACATGTGGAAGAAGGTGCTCTGGTCCGATGAAACCAAAATCGAACTTTTTGGCCACAATGCAAAACGATATGTTTGGCGTAAAAGCAACACAGCTCATCACACTCAACACACCATCCCCACCGTGAAACATGGTGGTGGCAGCATCATGGTTTGGGCCTGCTTTTCTTCAGCAGGGACAGAGAAGATGGTTAAAATTGAGGGGAAAATGGATGCAGCCAAATACAGGACCATTCTGGATGAAAACCTGTTGGAGTCTGCAAAAGACCTGAAACTGGGACGGAGATTTATCTTCCAATGACAAAGACAAAGACAATGATCTCAAACATACAGCAAAATCTACAAAGGAATGGTTCACAAATAAACGTATCCAGGTGTTAGAATGGCCAAGTCAAAGTCCAGACCTGAATCCAATCGAGAATCTGTGGAAAGAGCTGAAAACTGCTGTTCACAAATGCTCTCCATCCAACCTCACTGAGCTCGAGCTGTTTTGCAAGGAAGAATGGGCAAGAATTTCAGTCTCTCGATGTGCAAAACTGATAGAGACATACCCCAAGCGACTTGCAGCTGTAATCGCAGCAAAAGGTGGCTCTACAAAGTATTAACGCAAGGGGGCCGAATAATTTTGCATGCCCCACTTTTCATTTTTTTTATTAGTTAAAAAAGTTTCAAAAATCCAAAAGATTTCGTTCCACTTCACAATTGTGTCCCACTTGTTGGTGATTCTTCACAAAAAATAAAAATTTTATATCTTTATGTTTGAAGCCTGAAATGTGGAAAAAGGTTGAAACGTTCAAGGGGGCCGAATACTTTCGTAAGCCACTGTAAATGTGAGGGGTGTACTCACTTTTGTGAGATACTGTATGTACACGCCTCTAGGCTTATACAGAGGTTTCACAACAGTCACCCCAGAAAATGGGCCCAACTGGGCATCCGGAGGCTGCCCATTGGGGCGGGGCACTGTCAGGGAAATAGGCACATCCCTGTGCGCAACAGTGCAGGGATGGCGAACCAGCACAGGCAAAGGCGTGCATCGGTGCACAGGGATGCGCGGCGCAGTGACTAGGTGAACGCGCAGCGCCGTGACCAGGCGAACGTGCATGCGCAGCGGCGCACGCTAACGGTAATCTGGGTGCCACTGCCTATTTAAACCCGCTGCTCACAACCATGCATTGCTGGTTTGTCTTTAGCTCCCCTTGTGTTCCTGTGCCCTGTATTATCTGCTGATCTGATCTCCTGTGTACCGACCCGGTTTGCTTTTGACCTGCTCTTCCTGATCCTCTGGCTTGACCCTTTGGCTTGCACCTGACTTCCTTCTGCCTGCTTCCAGCATCTGACCCCAGCCTGGCTATTGGACTCTATTTATCCTGCTCCCTATACTAAGACGCAGCTGACCCTAGGTCATTCTGACCCTAGACTGTCTCTCTGTGAATGAGCCCTGGCCTGGCTTCCGGCTCTGCTATTCAGTTACTCCACTGGTCTCTGTCTCCTGGACCTTCCAAGCACGCCTGTGTCTCCAAGAACCCGGCACCCATGCTTCTCTGGGCACCACACCTTCTGTTCCACCTTCAGTGGTGTGCTGCGCTCGGCCGCAAGGGGAGCCCTCCCAACATCTCGGCCTCCTACCAAGCTCATGACACCCACGAAGCCAATGCGAGTGCCCGGCGGTCACGATCACTGCCGGGCTCCCGCAATCGCTCGGGGCACACGGAGAACCGGAATCTGTGTGTGTAAACACACAGTTTCCGGTTCTGTGAGGCGAGAAGTGACAGATCGTCTGTTCATACAGAATATGAACAGCGATCTAGCTCTTCCCCTACACAGTCCACCCCCCTTCAGTTAGAACACACACTAGGGAACACAATTAACTCCTTGATCGCCCCCTAGTGTTAACCCCTTCCCTGCCAGTGATATTTTTACAGTAATCAATGCATTTTTAAAAATCGCAGATCGCCGCCATTACTAGTAAAAAAAAAAGTTAATAATAAAAATGCCATAAAACTATCCCCTATTTTGTAGAAGCTATAACTTTTGTGCAAACCAATCAATATACGCTAATTGCGATTTTTTTTACCAAAAATATGTACATATCGGCCTAAACTGAGGAAAAAAATATTTTTTTTATATATATTTGGGGGATATTTATTGTAGCAAAAAGTAAAAAATATTGCGTTTTTTTTCAAAATTGCTGCTCTTTTTTTGTTTAAAAAGGTAAAGTAGAATATAAAACAATAAAGCAATAGAATAAAAATAAAAGAATAGTAAAGAACAGAATAGAATTTAATAGAATGCAATAAAGTAGAACATGACCGTCTTCCGTTATTCGAATTCCGAATACCGGTAGTATAAATTTGAATTCAAGAATAGATTGGAATATAATTCAAAACAATGAAAACTAAAATAGAAAAGAATAGAAAAACAATAGAACAGAATAGAATAAAATACAATATATATTATATTTTATTCTATTCTGTTCTATTGTTTTTCTTTTCTCTTCTTTTCTATTCTATTCTAATCTTTTCTATTCGAATTTGAATTCTATACGAAATTTGAATTTCTTATAGACAGAAATCGAATTTGAATAGAAAAGATTAGAATAGATTAGTTTGAATTCAAAAAAATTTTGACCGAATTCGAAAAAAGCCGATGAAATTTGAAAAATTTTATCAAATTCGAAAAAAAATCTACTAGATTACAAAAAACTATCAAATTCGAAAAAATTCTACCGCATTCGAAAAAATTTGACCGAATTCGAAAAAGTAAACTATATATATCCATTTTCCAAAATTTGAATTTCGTATAGAATGAAATCGAATTAGAATAGAAAAGATTAGAATAGAATAGAAAATAATAGGAAAGAATAAACTAGAAAAACAATAGAACAGAATAGAATAAAATATAATATATATTATGTTTTATTCTATTGTTTTTCTAGTCTATTCTTTTCTATTATTTTCTATTCAAATCTTTTATATTCAAATTGAAATTCATTCTATATGAAATTCGAACTTCTGAAGCCATCTTCCGAAATTCGAATTTCGTATAGAATGAATTTGAATTGGAATAGAAAAGATTACAATAGAATAGAAAAGAAAATAATAGAAAAGAATAGCACAGAAAAACAATAGAACAGACTAAAAAAAAATATTATATATAAGTTTTTTTTTTTATTCTGTTCTGTTGTTTTTCTATGCTATTCTTTTCTATTATTTTCTATTCTATTCTAATCTTTTCTATTCAAATTAGAATTCATTCTGTACAAAATTAGAATTTTGGAAGATGGCTTCTGAAGTTCGAATTTCGTATAGAATGAATAGATTTGAATATAAAAGAATAGCATAAAAACAATAAAACAGAACAGAAAAAAACATAATATATATATATATATATATATATATATATATATATATTATATATATATATATATATATATATAAAACCATCTTCCAAAATTCGAATTTCGTATAGAATGAATTTGAATATAAAAGATTAGCATAGAATAGAAAATAATAGAAAAGAGTAAACTAGAAAAAAACATATATTATATTTTATTCTATTCTGTTTAGTGTTTTTCTATTCTATTCTTTTCTATTATTTTCTATTCTATTATAATCTTTTCTATTCAAATTCATTCTATACGAAATTTGAATTTCGGAAAATGGTTATATATATAACCATTTTCCGAAATTCTAATTTCATATAGAATGAAATCAAATTAGAATAGAATAGAAAATAATAGAAAAGTATAGACTAGAAAAACAATAGAACAGAATAGAAAAAAAAAAAAAAAAATATATATATATATATATATATATATATATATATATATATATATAAAACCATCTTCTGAAATTGGAATTTTGTATAGAAAGAGTTTGAATAGAAAAGATTCCCCCCTGCTGTAGCAAATTGGATCATGCTTTGCTGGGGTGTTTGCCTTCCTCTGGATCAACTGTGGGTATGGGATTGTGTATATAGGATTGTAAAAAAAAAATGTTTTGTTTTCCCCTTATTATTGGTTGAACTGGATGGACTTTGTATCATTTTTTCAACCAGACTAACTATGTTGGTATGATTCATCCAAGCCATGTCCCCAACATGTTTCGTTCTGCCCCCAGGGCTTACTTTTGGAGATCTTCATGATTAAGCCCGGGGGGGGGGGGGGGGCAGGGATAAACATGTTGGAGATGTGGTCTGGATGAATTGAGCTGAGGCTGCTTTTACCTGCTAACCACTTGGGCCGGATGAGGTGTGCGGCGGCTGGGCAAGGTGTGCTGCGGCCGGGCTATCTATTCCTATTTCTGAAAAGTGCCATCAAATCTGATATAATATCTTGAAGATGAACTTGTGCAAAATTTGAACATGAAAATGATTGTGGCTCATACAGTGCCTTGCAAAAGTATTCACCCCCCCCCCCCCCTTGGCTTTTTACCTATTTTGTTACATTACAGCCTTTAGTTCAATGTTTTTTTAATCTGAAATATATGTGATGAATCAGAACACAATATTCTAAGTTGGTGAAGTAAAATTAGAAAAAATATATACATAAATCTATTTTTCAGAAATAAAAAACTGATAATTGGCATGTGCATATGAATTCACCCCCTTTGCTATGAAGCCCATAAAATACCTTTTTGAAAGGCCCCAGAGGCTGCAACACCTAAGCAAGAGGCACCACTAACCAAACACTGCCATGAAGACCAAGGAACTCTCCAAACAAGAAAGGGACAATGTTGTTGAGAAGTACAAATCAGGGTTTAGGTTATAAAAAAATATCCAAATCTTTGATGATCCCTAGGAGCAACATCAAATCTATCATAACCAAATTGAAAGAACATGGCACAACAGCGAACCTGCCAAGAGACCCGCCGCACACCAAAACTCACGGACCGGGCAAGGAGGGCATTAATTAGAGAGGCAGCACAGAGACCTAAGGTAACCCTGGAGGAGCTGCAGAGTTCCACAGCAGAGACTGGAGTATCTGTACATAGGACGACAATAAGCTGTACGCTCCATAGAGTTGGGCTTTATGGCAGAGTGGCCAGAAGAAAGCCATCACTTTCAGCAAAAAACAAAATGGCACGTTTAGAGTTTGTGAAAAGGCATGTGGAAGACTCCCAAAATGTATGGAGGAAGGTGCTCTGGTCTGATGAGACTAAAACTTTACTTTTTGGCCATCAAAGAAAACACTATGTCTGGCGCAAACCCAACACATCACATCACCCAAAGAACACCATCCCCACAGTGAAACTGTGGTGGCAGCATCATGCTGTGGGGATGTTTTTCAGCAATCGGGACTGGGAAACTGGTCAGAGTTGAGGGAAAGATAGATGGTGCTAAATAGAGGGATATTCTTAAGCAAAACCTGTACCACTCTGTATGTGATTTGAGGCTAGAACAGAGGTTCACCTTCCAGCAGGACAATGACCCCAAACACACTGCTAAAGCAACACTTGCGTGGTTTAAGGGGAGACATGTAAATGTGTTGGAATGGCCTAGTCAAAGCCCAGACTTCAATCCAATAGAAAATCTGTGGTCACACTTTAAGATTGCTGTTCACAAGCGCAAACCATCCAACAGGCCCTATTATAGAGAGTGTTTAATAGGCTTCAAAAAAGGGTGGTCTCGGGGCGCAGTGCTCCCAGTTGTGTGACAATAGCGAATTAACATTCGCTATTTCCTTCCTGATTCTCTCCTCCTGGCCAATCAGGAATCGGGTCACCCAATTGGCTGAGAGGAGAAGCAATCCTAATGGCCGCCAAGGAGGAGGCAGGAGATTCAGGGGAAGCTGCTGTGAAGCACCAGAAGGAGGAGACTCCTCCCGCCGCCCAGAGGAAACACTGCCCGCGACCTAGATGGGGGAAGTGTGGGGCTGGGGACCGACCGACGAGGGGGGGTGCCTGTGACACAACCGACTGGGGTGGGTGGATTGTTTTACTTTTACTATTAGACTGTCTGCAATCGTTACCTCCCACAGTCTCTATGTCCTTACTCTGTTAATTCTAGATTTAATATGCAGCAGTATTCACCTCTGTTTTTTTTTTTTTATAAGTTTTCTACTTGCAGGAGTAACATAGTTATAAGGCAGGGTTTTTGCGTTATCATACACTACGTTACTGTGTGGTACCACACAGGGGCGGACTGACCATTGAGCCACTCGGGCACTGCCCGAGGGCCCTGGGCCACTAGGGGGCCCCATCAGGGTTGCCAGCCTCAGTAAAACCAGGGACAGTATGTATAAATCTGTGTTTTTTTTACATCTGTCTGTGTATACTGTGTGTACATGTAGGTGTATACTGTGTGATTGTATACTGTGTGCGTGTATACTGTGTGGCCCCATAATCTCTGATTGCCTGGGGGCCCCATAATCTCCTATTGCCCGGGGGCCCCATGAGTTATCAGTCCGCCCCTGGTACCACACATGCTTTACAATAAGTGTGAATGAGCCCTAACTTGATTGGTGTTTTGCCTTGAACTCTGCTCTCAAAACACAATCTTATTATCCGTGTTTTAAACATGAGTGTCTAATATATACCCTTGTGCTCGCATTGGCTTTCATTGGCATGAAACTTGCTATGCTGTTCTATTTTCTTGGGCTGATTAATCTTTGTGTCTAGTGTATCCTGCTGCTTGATAAATCACACTACAGGATGAGGAAGAGCACTCCTGACTTTATGACTCTTTAACGTGATATGATAATTTTTTACGGTACCGGGTCTGTTTTATGTTGTGTTTTATCTACCGTGAACAGGCTCAAATAAAATTTACTTATAATTTATTTTTGTTTTAAAGGAAAAAAATAATACTCGCTAATATCCTTTAATAAATAATATTTCATACAGAATTGCATTTAATTCTGTTGTTTTTTTGTGATGTTGGAAAATTTATAATAGTATGTGACTTCTGGTTTGGATAAGGCCAACAGCAGACAGCATGCATTTAAAGTGGAGTTCCACCCAAAAGTGGAACTTCCGCTCATTTGTCTCCTCTCCCCCTCCTGTGCCACAATTGGCACCTTTCGGGGGGAGGGGGGACAGGATACCTGTATTTGACAGGTATCCTGTTCCCACTTCCGGGATTCGGCCCCTCCTCCTTCCTCCTCCTCTCCCTGTTGCCGGACCAGTAGGAGAGAGGAGCAGGGCCTCCCGCATGCACAGTAGGGTTTCCTGCGTGAAGCCGTAAGGCTACACTGCCGGGTACCCTTAACCGCAATGGTGGAGGCAGCACCTGACAGCTGATGGAAACATCAGCTGCGGTGCCAACATTGCTGGACTCCAGGACAGGTAAGTGTCCTATTGTTAAAAGCCAGCAGTTGCAGTATGTGTAGCTGCTAGCTTTTAATTTTTTTTGGGGCGGAACACCGCTTTAAAGAGGTTGTAAAGGCAGAAGGTTTTTGTTATCTTCATGCATTCTATGCATGAAGATAAAAAGCCTTCTGTTGCAGCAGCCCCCCCTCAGCCCAGGGTTGGGGCTCCATGTCTGAATGGACACACGGAGCTGTGACTCGGCTCGGGTGCCCCCATAGCAAGCTGCTTGCTGTGGGGGCACTGAACAGGAGGGAGGCGCCAGGAGCACAGAAGAGGAACCTGAGAAGAGGAGGATCCGGGCTCCTCTGTGCAAATCCACTGCAACAGGGCAGGTAAGTATAACATAGTTGCCAACATTGTCAAAAAATTTATAGGGACACTTTTTTGTCTGTAGCCAGTCTTATTATAGTTAGGGGGCGGGGCATTCGTTTTTGGGGGTGGTGTAGTGGGGAAAGGAAAATGTGGTGCAACGAAAAATAGGCGTGGTTTAAATGGATAATGGGTGTGGCTTGAATGGGGCGTGGCTAAAATGGGGTGTAGTTCAATTCTGAGATGAATGAGGGATGGAGGTAGAAAGAAAGAAATAGGGAGGGAAGGAGAGAGAAGGAAGGAAAGAAAGGGGATGGAGGGACAGCAGGCCCAGATCCTACACCACATTACAAATATGTGTATTCCATAAAGTTTAACAATCAGAAGATAAAAATACTCCAAATACCTGGTGTTGGCGCATCAATCATCCCAGCACCATGGTTGTTATGGTGTCAGGATGATTGAAGCGCATAATTTCTATTATTACATTGTAATATAAAATGAAATCATTCAACTCACCATAATGCAGAATCAGTGGAAGCTCTGAGCGTGTCACCTGCCACCGTTGCCTGCCACCAGATGCCATCAGATATCCCCAGCAGAGTCCCTCCTTACACAAGGCATTCCCAGCAAAGCCCCTCCTTACATCAGGTGTCCCCAGCAGAGTCCCTCCTTACACCAGGCGTCCCCAGCAGAGTCCCTCCTTACATCAAGCATCCCCAGAAGAGTCCCTTCTTACACCAGGCATCCCCAGCAGAGTCCCTCCTTACACCAGGCATCCCCAGCAGAGTCCCTTCTTACATCAGGCATTCCCAGCGGAGTCCTCCTTACATCTGGTGTCCCCAGCAGAGCCCCTCCTTACATCTGGTGTTCCCAGCGGAGCCCCTCCTTACACCAGTGTCCCCAGCGGAGCCCCTCCTTACATCTGGTGTCCCCAGCAGAGCCCCTCCTTACATCTGGTGTCCCCAGCAGAGCCCCTCCTTACATTAGTGTCCCCAGCGGAACACCCCTCCTTACATCAGTGTCCTCAGCGGAGCCCCTCCATGCATCAGTGTCCCGAGCGGAGCCCCTCCTAACATCAGTGTACCCAGCAGAGTCCCTCCTTACACCGGGCGTCCCCAGCAGAGTCCCTTCTTACATCAGGCATTTCCAGCGGAGTCCTCCTTACATCAGGTTTCCACAGTGGAGCCCCTCCTTACATGTGGTGTCCCCAGCAGAGCTCCTCCTTACATGTGGTGTCCCCAGCAGAGCTCCTCCTTACATCAATGTGCCCAGCGGAGCCCCTCCTTACATCAGTGTCCCCAGAGGAGCCCCTCCCTACATTAGTGTCCCCAGCAGAGTCCCTCCTTACATCAGTGTCCCCAGCGGAGTCCCTCCTTACACCAGGAGTCCCCAGCAGAGTCCCTTCTTACATCAGGCATTCCCAGCGGAGTCCTCCTTATATCAGGTGTCCCAAGCGGAGCCCCTCCTTACATCTGGTGTCCCCAGCAGAGTCCCTCCTTACATCTGTTGTCCCCAGCAGAGTCCCTCCTTACACCAGGTATCCCCAGCAGAGTCTCTCCTTACACCAGGCGTCCCCAGCACAGTCCCTTCTTACATCAGGCATTCCCAGCAATGCCCCTCCTTACATCTGGTGTCCCCAGTGGAGCCCCTCCTTACATCTGGTGTCCCCAGCGGAGCCCCAGCTTACATCTGGTGTCCCCAGCGGAGCCCCTCCTTACACCAGTTTCCCCAGCGGAGCCCCTCCTTACATCTGGTGTCCCCAGCGGAGCCCCTCCTTACACCAGTGTCCCCAGCGGAGCCCCTCCTTACATCTGGTGTCCCCAGTGGAGCCCCTCCTTACATTAGTGTCCCCAGCGGAGCCCCTCCTTACATCAGTGTCCACTCTCGGGGCAGAGCGTTAGCGGCAGCTCCATTTCCCGCATTTCCGTGTGTTCAGTGGAGAGGGGAGGGGCCTCCGATCTGTGCAGCCAATCGGCTTCAGTGTAAAAGAGACTTGTCCACTTGTATGCTGAAGAGAGAGAGAGGCCCCCTCCCCTCTTCATTGAGCACACGGGGAAAGCCGGAAAGAGATCTCGCGGTGGTGGCCATCTTTTTGTAGCCCGCTGCGGTCTTTGCCAAAAACAGTCCCGATTCGCGGGACAAAAGCAAAATCCCGGAATTTTCATCAGGATGGACTCTGATTGGGACGAGGGTCCAAAAATCAGGATTGTCCCAGGAAAATCAGGACTGTTAGCAAGTATGGTCTAACGTGTATTATTTTTATAGGAAAAAAATGAGACTTTACAATCACTTTAATATACTAAAACATTGTAGAAATTGAAGTGGAACTAAAATCTCTCAGTCAACATTGACTATTTTTAATTCTTATGCTGCTAGCATTAGTAAATAGATAAGAAAGTATATTATATTTACTTGTTTAAACGTTTTTTTACATTTCTTTAGTTGCTTCCTGGCTTCTGGCTGGGGGGCCAAAATTATGTCATACAGCCCTGAAGTCCTAATAAGCATTAAGAGGGGAGGAGGGGCTTTCTCAACTAAGCACCTTCCTGCCTGCATGTCAGAGCTAAGGTCAGATGGATTCCAGGAAGTAAATAGTACATGAATCATCTGCCCTTACTCAAGATGGCAGCAGCTAGAAATGCTAGAGGGGTGTTTTTCAAAGGAATGTCTCAACAAAATAAATAATAGAGACACGGATGAATGGTGAGTTTGCATTGAATATTAAAAATAAATTAAACAGCATTTTCATTTTGTGGTGCTCAGATACAGGTGAGATCCATCCTCACTCAGGCTATCAAGGTCCCTGATTAGGCTGAAGGGGTGGGATGAAACATGTTGGGGCCTTTCCTGGATGTATTGAGCTGAAGCTGCTTTTACCTACTAACCACTCGCATCGGACGGGGTGAGCCATGGCGGGGCCATCTTTTTCTGCAACTGGTGAGATCCACTTTAATGCAAAATTTCACAGGTTTTGCACCTGATTGATCAAGTGAGACCATTGGGTAAGGTTTAGGATGGATAAAATTATAACTGACAACTCTGTGACAAGATGACATTGAATGTTAAGGGAATATCAGATATAAACTTGATTGAGATAAGCCTATATTGAAAAAATCTGGAGCCAATATATAGACTGTCTTAGTTGGACCAGAAGACTGCAGCACCACACCGAAATGTCAAAATCCAAAAATGAGGTTTAATCCACTCTAAATAACCAACCCATTTCGGGAACTTAAACTGTGAAAAAAAAATCTGGAAAATGTTATATTAAAGAGTATTGGTCCCCTTCAATAGCTCCAGATGCCCCACTGGGATAGTATTAGTGTCATTTGGATAAAACCAATAACATGTACAAAGTAACATCCACCATGTTCCAGCACCATCAAATCCACCACCTGAAGAATTATATGAACAGTACCAGGGGGTTTTTGTCTGTTTTTCGGATTAAAACCCCAATCGATTGACCAATATACACCTATACTGTCTTCACTAGACTATGGGAAAGGGTCCCTTTGTTTAATACATTTTAGGATGTCCTGTATAAATGCTTGCTTTACGCATTTTTGTTATTATATAAAATGTAGAGCAGCGGCAGCCTGTCCATACTCCCCTAATCTATGTGCCCGGCCCCTAATTTACATCCCGGGGCACCGGACGCATGCCAGAGCACATGCGCCCTGAGCCCACCCAGTTGTGTGACAATAGTGAATTAATATTCGCTATTGCCTTCCTAAATCTCTTCACGGCCAATCCTGGCTCAGGAAGCGAGTCCTAAGACCTGATTGGCTGAGAGGAGAAGCAATCCTATTAGCAATCGAGCTGGAGGAGGAGACGCAGGGGAAGCCGCGCTGCCCTGAAGCAGAGGAAGGAGGAGACGCAGAGGCCCCCCACCCGCAGGAAGCACGCAACCTACATTGGGGGGCTGGGGGCCGGTGGCAATCCGCTCAAAAAATATACCACCAGCTGCCACTGAGTAAAAAATGAGGAAAAGGGGAACTTTAAATGAGGCCATGACCTGGTAAGGTCATGTGCCTCCATCCCTATCAATATGAGGAATTAGGAGCAAGAGTGTGGGACTTTGAGTGAAGCACAGGGTTGAATAGAATACAATGGTGGATATTAAAAAGTTTAATACTCTGTAAATACATGATTACATAAACTTATTCCATATATATATATATATAGAAAGACATACTATTCACAGTGTTGATTTCTAAAACAGTGGTAACTGATAATAACATGGTTATAAATGAATACCATAATAAGATTACAGAGTCCACCAATGGTCATAATTGGGTACACATATAATACAAGGTAGCAACTGCATGGCCTATGACCTTCCTGATCCTCTCACAAGGTATAGTAGTATAGGTAAATGGCATATAGTCTCTTGGGACTGAAATACTGAAATACACGGCATCTGGTAGCTCGACACGTTTCGTGGCTTGGTGCCACTCATCAGGAGAAAGCATGTGATGTATCTGAAAATAGCGAATAATGTCTAATTCAATAACTTGTATCAATAGAGGGGGAAGATGTGTAGGGAAACCCACCTATAAATCACTTACAAGTAAATATGCAGTCGTAGGTGTGGTGTCAGAGATCACGGGCAACCCGAAAGCATCAGGGTCGGGAATGGAGGAGGCATGATCAGCGGCGGCACCCATCACGGTCAGCAATCCAGGCGGACCCAGGCACACAGAGCACTCCTATAGTGAATATGTGACAAAAAATTAAGTTAATGACCGAATTAGTGTGTGTGTATATATAAAGACTGTGTGAAGGGGGATGTAGTGATAGTGAGGACAGTGCTAAATGGTGGAACCAGTGTATGTAAGGGGGGGGGGTTATTGAAGGTAAATGGATAGGAGTGAGGGTGGATAGCCATGGTGGAAGGTTGCCACCAAGACACCTGAAGGGAGAAGTAATTGTGGAAGGCAGGAGAAACGGAGTAACTGCTACGTGTAGAGGATTTACCTGGTGCTGAAGAAGGAGGAGAAAAATGGTCATGATCTGAGATAAGCAGGAAATCTAATGTGTATGAGAGCCCTGAGTGACCCGGTCCCACCAGTGCAGCTGCCCATAAATGGGCATGCGCTGCCCCCAACGTCACACACACTCTACCACCGCTACCACTGAGGTAGAGATATGCAGATTAACCGCTAGAGGCAGTGAAGTCAAGAACAGCAATTAGGATGAGGTATCAGCCACAAAGGGAATCCATTGTTTTTAATGAGTTAATCAATTTACAGACTTGCGTTGTAGGAACTTAAGCCCAGTACACGTGGGCCGAATGTCGGGCGGCATTGGCCAGTTCAATAGAAGCCGGCCGACATTCGGCCTGTGTGTACTGCAGCCAGTCTGACAGAAGCCGGCTGTTCGGCCAACTTCTATGGAAGAGGCAAGACCGAAAAAGGTCTGCCGACCGGTGTTCTGCCGAGAAAGTTCCCCCCGGCGGATTAGGACTCCCCTGTACTGCGCAGCGCTTGCGCAGTACGAGCCGCCAAAAATAGCCGAAGCTGAACAGCTGAGAGTCAGCTGTACACGGCACCTGTAACAGGGCCCCTCGCGGGCTCGCTTCGCTCGCCGCACTTCGGTCATGGCCTTGCTTCGCTCGGCATAGTTTTATTCAAACTCTATGTCCACTTGGATGGTGGGGCTTGAACCTGGACTCAGTGCGCAGGCGCCGTGTAGAGCTGACGATCAGCTGTTCAACTTCAAAGTCTTTCGGCGGCTCCGTAGTCGTTCGTACTGCGCAAGCGCAGTACAGGGGGGTCCTCATCTGCCGGGGGAACTTTCTCGGCAAGACACCAGCTCACGATCAGTGCTCTCAGCCAATGGCTGAGAACACTGATTGGAGCATTCTGGTGTGGGGGGGGGGGTGTCCCCCTGAAGGAACACAATAGAAAGGCAGGGGAGATCTGAGCTGTCAGTTTTTTTTTTTTGTTCAGCCCACTGGGTTGAAAAAAAAAAAAACTAGCAGTGTATACTAGGCTTTAGTAAAGCATTACCATTGTGAAGCACCGCACAACAGATGTGGCTACTCCCATGTACATATAAAATGACACACTGTATCTCAATCCAGTTTTTAAAAAAAAATATTAACACACAATAATAAACTTACTTACATCAAATTCTACTCTACATGTACATCTAAACATTATTAAAAGACCATAAATTTCCTTAAAAAAAAAAGAAAAAAAGGAGGCAGGGTTAAAGTTTGTCTCAACCCCTTGTCATTTTCACTTTCGTTGGCCAACATATAAACATTGAAAAATATAAAGTAATGTAATAAGCCCCATAGTTATGCTTTAAAAATGCTTTTTTTCCCGTTTTTTAAGTTTTGGTTAAAGTCTGTAAGGGGTAAAACTCTTGTCAATTTTTTATTGTTGTCTCTGCTCCTCTCACTATTTGTACTAGTGACCATTGTTATCAAAACAAAAAGTGATGGGAAATCCACGAATTTAGAGTTGTCACTAGAACAAGAAGCGAGGGGAAAATGTTTCGGCAATAGTGCCTGGTACACACTGCAAGTTTTTTTTTTTCCGTTCAGCCCAGCCTGCTAACTGAAAAAAACGGAAGAACTCACTGTACTAACTATGCAATGTTAGTACAACGATCTCCCTGCTGTGCTGTTGTATTCTGACAGAACTGGCTGCTGGTTCTCCAATATGCCCACTGGACATAAGCCAGATATTACATAGTTAGTAAGGTTGAAGAAAGACACCAGTCCATCCTAAGTGAGTGAGGGTGCATGCCTACAATTATCCTCATTTTATTTTATTTATTTATTTTTTAAGGTACCCATATAGCGCTGTCAATTTACACAGCACTCCACACATACATTGCACACTCACATCAGTCCTTACCCTCTAGGAGCCCACAATCCAAGGTCCCCAACTCACATTCATATACTAGGGCCAATTTTGGACCGAAGCCAATTAACCTACCAGCATGTCTTTGGAGTGTGGGAGGAAACCCACACAGACACAGGAAGAACATGCAAACTCCGGGCAGGTAGTGTCGTGGTTGGGATTTGAACCAGCAACCCTTTTTACTGCTAGATGAGAGTGCTATCCACTACACCACTGTGTTAGACCAGCTTTCCGACGGACAGGCTGCCGTGCACTCTGGCCAAATGTCAGCTGGTTTCTTTTGAACAGGCTGATACTGGCCAATATTCGGCACGCGTGTACCAGCCTTAAGGGCCAGTTCACACCACACGCAGTCCATTGAGTCAGTGCATCAAAAACGCATGGATAGTAGGGGTATATGGTTTTGGTACTGAAACGCTGTAAAACGTACTGGAACGCACCTAAACACCAAAAACGAAATGGCCCTAAGAGAATTTTCCCTTACATTCAATTGTGTCTCCGGGACAGGAAGTGAAGGGAAATGTATTTATTTATTGTTTCATGTACTTATATAGCGCCGTCAATTTACGCATGGCGCTATACATATATATTGTACATTCATATCAGTCCCTGCCCTCAAGGAGCTTACAATCTAAGGTCCCTAACACACATTCATACAAATACATAGTAGGGCCAATTTCCCAACAGGATACAGGCAACAAAACACACATTGACAGAGATTCTAACCCTTCCCTACTCTATCCAAATCTAAAAAATTTACTATAAATGTACATTTTTTTTAAATGAAAATGACTGGAAGATGAAGGGAGGATTTGAATAAATTCTAAAGACAAAAGTCTGTTGCTGACAGTGTAAATAATACAATTTGTTATAGAAAGCCACAGAGAGCTGGGGACTGAAATGGAAAAGTAATTATATTTAAAAAAAGTTGACATTATAAAATGTCTTGTGTGGCAATTATATGTAATACCGGTTTATTACAGAACTTGAGATACAATTTCATTTTACAGTTATTATATTTTATTACCAGAGTAGGGGATTATGGCAGATGTCTTTTAAAGCCTAATGATGTTTTTCAATTATTTCCAGTAAAATAGAGAAAATGCTGTGGAATGTGTCAGCTGACAGTTTCATTCTGTGTGCTTTAAATGTGGGACTGCAATGCAGACATCTGTGACATAGATAAATGAGAGAGGATAAGATCTAATACTATGTATGTAAAATGGGAAAAGTCCCAATGTAATACAAAAGATTAATAATCCACCACTCTTCTCTAACACAACTAGAGAATTGGATTGGGAGGGGAATGGAGAGGAGTTCAATTTCATGTACAATGGGTCTTCAGCTTTTATTTAACAATATTAAAAAATAATTACAAAACAGTATGCAACTGGTGTTGCACAGATGTTTCCAGGAATAGGAAATAGTAACTGAAGAATACTGATAATCTGCAGACTAACCTGGGCACATTTGGTCTGTTTAGACCAGGGGTCTTCAAACTACGGCCCTCCAGTTGTTCAGGAACTACAATTTCCATCATGCCTAGTCATGTCTGTGAATGTTAGAGTTTTACAATGCCTCATGGGATGTGTAGTTCCGCAACAGCTGGAGGGCCGTAGTTTGAGGATCCCTGGTTTAGACTCATCTACCTTCACCTGTATTTCGCCCTACAGATTCAGGTTATAAAGTTAAAGTATATCTATTGCCAAAACTTGAGCTTCTAACCCCTCACCACTCCTTCCAAAACTAAACAAGAAACATTGAGAGATAACAGATACAAGAGATAGTAAAAAAGTAAAAGAGACAGTAAATATATATATATATATATATATATATATATATATATATATATATATATATATATATATATATACAGTGCCTTGCGAAAGTATTCGGCCCCCTTGAACTTTTCAACCTTTTGCCACCTTTCAGGCTTCAAACATAAAGATATAAAAATTTTATTTTTTGTGAAGAATCACCAACAAGTGGGACACAATTGTGAAGTGGAACGAAATCTATTGGGTGGTTGAAACTTTTTTAACTAATAAAAAAATTAAAAGTGGGGCGTGCAAAATTATTCGGCCCCCTTGCGTTAATACTTTGTAGAGCCACCTTTTGCTGTGATTACAGCTGCAAGTCGCTTGGGGTATGTCTCTATCAGTTTTGCACATCGAGAGACTGAAATTCTTGCCCATTCTTCCTTGCAAAACAGTTTCGAGCTCAGTGAGGTTGGATGGAGAGCGTTTGTGAACAGCAGTTTTTAGCTCTTTCCACAGATTCTCGATTGGATTCAGGTCTGGACTTTGACTTGGCCATTCTAACACCTGGATACGTTTATTTGTGAACCATTCCTTTGTAGATTTTGCTGTATGTTTGGGATCATTGTCTTGTTGGAAGATAAATCTCCGTCCCAGTTTCAGGTCTTTTGCAGACTCCAACAGGTTTTCATCCAGAATGGTCCTGTATTTGGCTGCATCCATCTTCCCCTCAATTTTAACCATCTTCCCTGTCCCTGCTGAAGAAAAGCAGGCCCAAACCATGATGCTGCCACCACCATGTTTGACGGTGGGGATGGTGTGTTGAGTGTGATGAGCTGTGTTGCTTTTACGCCAAACATATCGTTTTGCATTGTGGCCAAAAAGTTCGATTTTGGTTTCATCGGACCAGAGCACCTTCTTCCACATGTTTGGTGTGTCTCCCAGGTGGCTTGTGGCAAACTTTAGACAAGACTTTTTATGGATATCTTTGAGAAATGGCTTTCTTCTTGCCACTCTTCCATAAAGGCCAGATTTGTGCAGTGTACGACTGATTGTTGTCCTATGGACAGACTCTCTCACCTCAGCTGTAGTTCTCTGCAGTTCATCCAGAGTGATCATGGGCCTCTTGGCTGCATCTCTGATCAGTCTTCTCCTTGTCTGAGCTGAAAGTTTAGAGGGACAGCCAGGTCTTGGTAGATTTGCAGTGGTCTGATACTCCTTCCATTTCAAAATGATCGCTTGCACAGTGCTCCTTGGGATGTTTAAAGCTTGGGAAATCTTTCTGTATCCAAATCCAGCTTTAAACTTCTCCACAACAGTATTACGGACCTGCCTGGTGTGTTCCTTGGTCTTCATGATGCTCTCTGCGCTTTCAACAGAACCCTGAGACTATCACAGAGCAGGTGCATTTATACAGAGACTTGATTACACACAGGTGGATTCTATTTATCACCATCAGTCATTTAGGACAACATTGGATCATTCAGAGATCCTCGCTGAACTTCTGGAGTGAGTTTTCTGCACTGAAAGTAAAGGGGGCCGAATAATTTTGCACGCACCACTTTTCAGTTTTTTATTTGCTAAAAAAGTTTAAAATATCCAATAGATTTCGTTCCACTTCACAATTGTGTCCCACTTGTTGGTGATTCTTCACAAAAAATTTAAATTTTATATCTTTATGTTTGAAGCCTGAAATGTGGCAAAAGGTTGAAAAGTTCAAGGGGGCCGAATACTTTTGCAAGGCACTGTATATATATATATATATATATATATACAGTACCTCACAAAAGTGAGTACACCCCTCGCATTTTTGTAAATATTCTTATATATATATATATATATATATATATATATATATATATATATATATATATATATTGTAAATATTCTATTATATATATATCTTTTCATGTGACAGCTTGTATAACAGTGTAAATTTGCTGTCCCCTCAAAATAACTCAACCAACAGCCATTAATGTCTAAACCGCTGGCAACAAAAGTGAGTACACCCCTAAGTGAAAATGTCCAAATTGGGCCCAAAGTGTCAATATTTTGTTTGGCCACCATTATTTTCCAGCACTGCCTTAACCCTATTGGGCATGGAGTTCACTAGAGCTTCCCAGGTTGCCACTGGAGTCCTCTTCCACTCCTCCATGACGACATCACTGAACTGGTGGATGTTAGAGACCTTGCGCTCCTCCAGCTTCCGTTTGAGGATGCCTCACAGATGCTCAATAGAGTTTAAGTCTGGAGACATGCCCTTTCCAGTCCATCACCTTTACCCTCAGCTTCTTTAGCAAGGCAGTGGTCATCTTGGAGGTGTGTTTGGGGTCGTTATCATGTTCACTGCGGCCCAGTCTCCGAAGGGAGGGGATCATGCTCTGCTTCAGTATGTCACAGTACATGTTGGCATTCATGGTTCCCTCAATGAACTAATGAACTGTAGCTCCCCAGTGCCAGCAGCACTCATGCAGCCCCAGACCATGACACTCCCACCACCATGCTTGACTGTAGGCAAGACACACTTGTCTTTTTACTCCTTACCTGGTTGCCACCACACACGCTTGACACATCTGAACCAAATAAGTTTATCTTGGTCTCATTAGACCCCAGGACATGATTCCAGTAATCCAGTCTTCGGCAAACTGTTTGCGGGCTTTCTTGTGCATCAACTTTAGAAAAGGCTTCCTTCTGGGATGACAGCCATGCAGATCAATTTGATGCTGTGTGTGGCGTATGGTCTGAGCACTGCCAGGCTGACCCCCCACCTCTTCAATCTCTGCAGCAATGCTGGCAGCACTCATACATCTATTTCCCAAAGACAACCTCTGGATAAGATGCTGACCAGGTGCACTCAACTTCTTTGGTCGACCATGGCGAGGCCTGTTCTGAGTGGAACCTGTCCTGTTAAACCGCTGTATGGTCTTGGCCACCATAGTGCAGCTCAGTTTCAGGGTCTTGGCAATCTTCTTATAGCATAGGCCATCTTTATGTAGAGCAACAATTCTTTTTTTTCAGATCCTCAGAGTTCTTTGCCATGAGGTGTCACGTTGAACTTCCAGAGACCAGTATGAGAGTGTGAGAGCGATAATACCAAATTTAACACACCTGCTCCCCATTCACACTTGATACCTTGTAACACTAATGAGTCACATGATTCCGGGGAGGGGAAATGGCTAATTGGGCCCAATTTGGACATTTTCACTTAGGGGTGTACTCACTTTTGTTGCCAGCGGTTTAGACATCAATGGCTGCGTGTTGAGTTATTTTGAGGGGACAGAAAATTTACACTGTTATACAAGCTGTACACTCACTACTTTACATTGTAGCAAAGTGTCATTTCTTCAGTGTTGTCACATGAAAAGATATAATAAAATATTTACAAAAATGTGAGGGGTGTACTAATTTTTTGTGAGATACTGTATATATATATATATATATATATATATAGAAAAAGAGTCCAAGAGGTTGCTGCACTTAAAAATTTATTTGCTTTATTTCACAACTTGTTCAGTAGGGATTTACAAAGCAAGTATAATCCAAAATCACAGGCACGGAATGCCTACACAGTTTCAGACACAAGTAGATTCAGATATGGATGGATGGATGGATTACGTCACGGGCTAGTCAGCTTACACCCTTCCTAAGATCCATTGAAGCACATTGTGCTTCAATGGATCTTAGGAAGGGCGTAAGCTGACTAGCCCGAGACGTAATCCATCCATCCATCCATATCTGAATCTACTTGTGTCTGAAACTGTGTAGGCATTCCGTGCCTGTGATTTTGGATTATACTTGCTTTGTAAATCCCTACTGAACAAGTTGTGAAATAAAGCAAAGAAATTTTTAAGTGCAGCAACCTCTTGGACTCTTTTTCTATATACAAGGTCGGTGGGAAGACCTGATTGCTGGCACTAAATCGTAAGCAGAGTGCGGTTCTCCTCCACAAGTGAATATATATATATATATATATATATATATATATATATATATATATATATATATATATATAAAGCTATCAGTGGCGGCTGGTGTGCAAACAAACTGAAAAATGCAGAAAAATACTTAAAATACTTAAAAAAAACATCATTTGCAGCCTATCAAATGCAGCCACTTTGCTCATCAATTGCAGCTGCTGTGCCATCAATTGCAGCTGCTGCGCCATCAAATGCAGCCACTGTGCCCATCAAATGCAGCCACTGTGCCCATCATATGCAGCCCCTGTGCCCATAAAATGCAGCCACTGTGCCCATCAGATGCAGCCACTGTGCCCATCATATGCAGCCACTGTGCCCATCAAATACAGCAACTGTGCCCATCAAATACAGCCACTGTGCCATCATATGCAGCCCCTGTGCCCATCATATGCAGCCACTGTGCCCATCGAATACAGCCACTGTGCCCATCATATGCAGCCACTGTGCCCATCAAATACAGCAACTGTGCCCATCAAATACAGCCACTGTGCCATCAAATACAGCCACTGTGCCCATCAAATGCAGCCACTGTGCCCATCAGATGCAGCCACTGTGCCCATCATATGCAGCCACTGTGCCCATCAAATACAGCAACTGTGCCCATCAAATACAGCCACTGTGCCATCAAATACAGCCACTGTGCCCATCATATGCAGCCACTGTGCCCATCGAATACAGCCACTGTGACATCAAATGCAGCCAGGCGCTTCCCCCCGGCTGTCGCTTCACCAACCCCCCACCCCACGCTCAGCCGGTCTGGTGGCACTTACCACTCGTGTGGTGGGACTCTGCTCCTCTCCTCCTCCTCATCTGCAGTGGCGGGAAGCGGCGGCTCCGGTGTCTGCTTGGCTCCTCAGGCTTCCTCTGCTGTGTCTCCTCTTCTGCCAAAGCGTTAGGTCTCACTGACCTGCCTCCTGACTGGCAGGGAGAAACATTAGTGTGAAAATAGCGAAAAATTAATTCACTGTGTCACACAACAGGGTGGGATCGGAACGCAGTGCTCTGTCCCCCCGGGCCCACCCTATTTTGAACCCTATTAGAGCCTTTGGCTCTAATCACATGCTTCAAAATACACCCCCCCCCCCGCCCATCACCGCCATAATATTTCATGTGTCCGTTGTCCTGAAAGGGGCCGGGCACATGAATAGGGAGGGCGGCGAGGGTGCTGGGGAGGGGCAGCCCACAATGCACGGGCCAGCACTGATTTTGGTCCATATTGACATGATAGCATCAAGCAGTTACTGCAGAATTGTTGGCTGCACATCCATGATGCGAAGCTACCAAATCTCCTGTTCCACCAAATCCCAAAGGTGCTCTATTGGATTGAGATCTGGTGACTGTGGAGGCCGTTGGAGTACAGTGACCTTATTGTTATGTTCAAGAAACCAGTGCTGAGATGATTTGAGCTTTGTGACATGGTGCATTATCCTTCTGGAAGTAGCCATTACAAGATGGGTACACTGTAGGCACCAGAACATGCGAACAAGCAAAAAATTTGTGCGAATATGTGAACCCTATTAAAGTCTATGGGACACGAACATGAAAAATCAAAAGTGCTAATTTTAAAGGCTTATATGCAAGTTATTGCCATAAAATGTGTATGGGGGCCCAGGTACTGCCACAGGGGACATGTATCAATGCAAACAAAAGATTTTAAAACAACCGCTTTTTCAGGAGCAGTGATTTTAATAATGCTTAAAGTGAAACAATAAAAATGAAATATTCCTTTAAAGATTGTGCCTGGAGGGTCCCCTTAGTCTACCTGTAAAGTGGTGCATCTGTGTGATGCGTTTTACAGTGCTGCAGCAAAATTACATTTCTAAAGGAAAAAATTTCATTTAAATTGCTCGCGGTTGTAATGTATTGCTGGCTCCCGGCAATATAGATAAAAATCAAGGAAAAAATTATTGGCGTGGGTAACCCCCCTTCACACCAAGCCCTTGGGGTCTGGTATGGATATTAATGGGAACTCCATGCCAAAATTTAAAATAAAAACAGTGTCCCCTCCCCCCCCAAAAAAAATCCATACCAGGCCCTGGTATGGATTTTAGGGTGACCCCCACGTAATTTTCTTTTAAATTTTGGTTCGGGGTTCCCCTTAATAGCCATACCAGACCCAGAGGGCCCGTTAATGGACTGGGGGGGAACCCATGCCATTTTTTTCAATGAGTTTTATCTATATTGCCGGGACCCGACAATTCATTACAGCCGCGATCAGTTTTAAATTACTTTTTCTCCTTTAGAAATGTCATTTTGCTGTGGTACTGTTCTAAACACAGGAAAACTGCGCCACTTTACAGGCATACTATAGCCACCCCCCCAGGCACGATATTAAAAGGAATATTTCATTTTTATTGTTTCACTTTAAGCATTATTAAAATCACTGCTCCTGAAAAATGGCTGACAATAACTTGCATATAAGCCTTTAAAATGAGCACTTTTGATTTTTCATGTTCATGTCCCATAGACTTTAATGGTGTTCGCGTGTTTGTCCAAATTTTTTGCCTATTCGCCTGTTCTGGTGCGAACCGAACCGGAGGGTGTTCGGCTCATCCTTATTACATGCTGTACTGTCAGCTATGGTGACCTGCCAGATTTCTATTAGAGAGAAAAAAACCTTTATAATTACCGTATTTATCGGTGTATAACAACCACAGGCATATAACACGCACATCAATTTTAGGAGGGAAGTTTAAGGAAAAACACTTACATTTTAAATAAAGAACTTTGAAGCCATTAAATTGACCAACAATGCAGCCTGCTTAGTGCCCATCTGCAGCCATTAAATTGACCAACAATGCAGCCTGCTTAGTGCCCATCTGCAGCCATTAAATTGACCAACAATGCACCCTACTCAGTGCCCATCTGCGGCCATTAAATTGACCAACAATGCACCCTGCTCAGTGCCCATCTGCAGCCAGTAAATTAACCAACAATGCAGCCTGTTCAGTGCCCATCCGCAGCCTCACCTTTCCCATCATTGCAGTCTCATCAGTGTTGGATTATCCCTGCTGTCTCCGAAGGAAGAGGAGGAGTGAGCGCCGCTGAATTACACAGAGCCGCGATCTCCTGTGTACCCGGCGCTCCGTCACTCACAGCCACGCCTCCTGGCCCTGATCATATGACAGACAGAACAGTGGCCCAATGCGGGGCCAGGAGGCGTGGCTGTGAGTGACGGAGCGCCGGGTACACAGGAGATTGCGGCTCTGTGTAATTCAGCGGCGCTCGCTCCTCTTCCCTCAGAGACAGCAGGGATCGGTGTATAACACGCACCCACGATTTTCCCCTAATTTTAAAGGGAAAAAAGTGCATGTTATATGCCGATAAATACAGTAGCATCCTAGTGATAGTTTTTTTTAGCCTAACTGGGTTTTACCAAGGGTGCAGAAACATAGGTTAAAGAGGTGCCAGTTGTAAAGCCTATGTAATAAGCAATGCTCTTGAGATCATAAAGGGTAACTCCATGTTTGTGAAAAAAATATATAGCATATACAAATGCTACAGAAGCCATGTTGCAATTTAATGTTATGAAAAATGACCTCTTCTTTTCAATCTGCAGCCACTGCAATTTTCTGCTTGTGTCATTAAGGCTGGGTTCACACTATAGAATGCAGCGACTTACAGCAGGAGTTCAGTACATCTCCATTCACCATATCAGGTCGGATTTCAGCCTGAATTTTGGGCTGAATTCGGACCTGAAATGGACCAAAAGACACACAGGAGTCCTGTGCAATTCGCACTGGAGCCGCCCCGGAGATGTGTAAACAGGCTTCACAGAGAGCTGGTCACAATCTCTTTCTATGCAAATTGGATGCAGGGAAACCCGCATCCAATTTGCAATAGTGTGAACCCAGCCAAACTCTTTGATATTTCCAGTAAAAAAAAAGGCACCTCCTGCAATAGGAATGTCAGTTTTGATGAGATACCCCCAAGGATTAAATACATCTAAAGGGATGCAACTTTCCTCATTGGAACACTGAGAGTGCTTTTTTTTCAGCAAAAGTGGAGTTACTCTTTAAGTGTTCTGCAGTGAGTAGATAAACTGTCATGGTACTCATGCATTACTATCAGGGGTGCCATATATACTATGGGGCTCCGCAAGGCAAAGAGACCCAAATAAAAATCTATTTAAAAGATCCCACTGTCTCTGTAGGGAATAAAAAATGATTAAACCCAAAATGTAATATATTTCACCTTACTAATCCTTAGATGTGGTAGCTGAATTATTCTTTTTTTGCAGTTTTCCTCTCTGTTTCCACCTGGTGGTCTGGCCAATAACACACCTCTTGTATTAGAGTGCCCCCTACTCTGAATGAATGAGCACAGAGAGCACAGCAGACAGCAGCATTGAAAGTCTGGGGGAGGGGAGTGTTAGCTGTACTAGCAGATTTAGATACACTAACAACTTGAAGACAAACTCCAGCTAACACTGCTGTTACACAAGCAGTTACAGCAATGTTTTTTTCTTTTGTGATAAAGGTTTTACATAAATAAATAAAAGCTGATCATTATAGGCACGCCTATCAGTTTTTCTGTTGAAAAACAACAGACCTACTGGCCAGACTATCTTCACATCTGGTGGTTTTTATATCTCATTTTATGTAGCATCTATCATTCCAGTTTTATGGTCTCTCTAAATATCGTTCCCCTCTTAGCTCTGGAGTCTCTCTCTTGCACTTAAAGTATAACTAAAGGCAATACTTTTTTTTTTTTTTAAGTTTTGGATAGAGTGGAGATGGGTTAGAACACCTGTCAGTTTTTATTGCTGTCTGTGTCCCCGTTAGGGTGATTCACCCTCTCTATTTGTCCTGTTTACCATTATCATTGAAAGTGAAAAAAAAAGAAAATACCAAAACTTCTTATGTTTTTTCCTTTACCTCTGGCTGTTGAGATGAGTCTTTAAAGTCTACTATGCTACACACTACTAACTCCCATCTCTACATGTTTACCACTTTGCATGGTTTCATCAAGAGAATAAATCAATAATGTTTGTAGTACAGGTAAATTTGGTTAGATAAGTCAAGTTAGGTAAGACATACTATTAAGTCTTAATATACTGTAAATTAAGTCCTATAGGAAGTGAGGAAAATCCACCCCAATGGGGACAGAGCTATTAGTTGTTCAAAAGTTTTCCACTCTATCTACATTAAAACAAAATAGTTCCACTGTAAATCCGTTCTGGGAAATATTCTTCCCTTGCCAATTATTAAAAAATGCCTTGGCCTTCTAACTGCATTTCTATCATCTTATAGCGCTTGCAATAAACACATATATACTGCCCGGTAATTTAGAAATTAGTTTCACATTAGATCAATACTTTATCCCCAGTCCCATGTAAATAAGTCAATTCCTTGTTTTAGCAGAATATAATAAATCCTGGCCTAGACCAAATAACAGACTGTGAAGTGTTTTATGATGCAGCTGCCTCAATATCACAGCATAGAAAGCTGCACAAACGGAGGAACATAAAACGGACACAATATAATAAAATAAACCCTAGGGCATCTTTTGTAATCTATTTCTACAAACTTTATAGAGACCAAATGACAGGACTCATACACTGTAGAAGTTAAACATTGCTTGGCTCACCATTCCTGGATGACATAGCCTTGTACTTGCCTTTATGGCAAATTACTTTTTCAGCATTTGACAAAATGCTTTCCTGATATCAAGCATTATGTGATAGTGTCAATAACAGATGGTACACAAATACCCAGAGATACATAGCTACTGAAAATTCCTTTTAACACACACATTGATACTATAACTGAAGGCAACTTAGGGCTCACTACTGAAAAAGAATATTATTTATTAAAGTCTAACTTCCACCAAGATGTTCTTCCACCAAGATGTCCTGAGGTGTACAATCAGACAGACTGAAGTGAATAGTGATATCCTCCACCGAACATCAACACATCAGGCTTCTTAACCCAAAGTATGGACCGCTAGGTTATAGGTGGTCAAACAAGCATAGTGTTTATCCACGAGCTGGACAGGTCTTCACTAAGGCAACATGCAACTGGATCCTGTATAACTCTCACAGATGGTGAGTCCATAGGTATCATGCATTAAAATAATAAAAAAATATTCTTCATGGCGCAGTTGTCAGAAACCATGAAATCAGGCCGAGACAGAAGTACAGTTAAATCACACTTGTTTAATAATAAAAGTAAAAAGAACAAACATAGTCAAAACATAGCCAAAATTCAGTAACCGGAACAGATAGTCAGCCAAGCCAGAAGTCAGGGATCAAAGTAATGGAATAGCAAGCAGGATCCGGAGCTAGAAGGGATGTCAGCAAAGCCAGTCTTTAAACAGGAATGCAGCAGATGTTTCTTGCTCCTCTGGACTGGACGGCTTACGTAGGCAGGACTGAGGAGCAGGATATCAGCAAGAGCTGAGTAACTGTGGAAAGAGATGGGAGCTGGCAATTAGCCGACAGCAGAGTGGTTAGATCAGAGGAGGAAGGGCTGAGCCCAGGCCTGACAGCAGTATATCAAGTCAGTGTAAAGTTTATTCCAAAAGAATTCTAAAATACTCACATTTAAAACATTAAAACAATCGTGTCATATGGTATGAATGAGCAGATGTTTCCAACCCACAAGATGGCCACGTCCACGCAAACAGCGATGTGCCATCAGATCCCAAGCTCCACCCTATGCATTTCGTCCAATGAGGAACATTGTCAGGGACATGGCTTGCAACGGTCACTTCCTCAATATATAGGGAGGAGGTGGACTAAATACGCCTACTCTCTATTGCATTCCAAGCCTCAGTTCCGACCGATGGAAGCAGAAATGACATCATAGCCGGATGAAAACATTGCAGCCAAGACACCTATAGCCTAAATAGCAGCGGCCATATTATTGGAAACCAAAGGCAGAGATAACACGAATCTCGCTGTCTCGGTTCCTGAAACTGGGCTAAACTAAAAGACCGGGTTAAATAGACACAAAACATAAAAACTACTAACATTAAAAATGCCTATAAATAGGCATTAAATGCAATCAATCCCCTAAAAAAGATTTGAAATCAAAGACCTAAAAAAGGGGTAGGATAATGCTGCCATCTTGTGATTGAAAACAGATATAACAATAATTCATTACACTAGATCATAAAACTAAAAAAAGAAAAAAAAAATAAATTTAATAAATAACCTGGGGTTTCAGCTATTAGTGATAAAAGCTTGGTTTTAACAAATCCTCTCTATTTCTCAAACCCATCTCAGCTATAACCAAATCAAGGTCATTCGTTTCACATCCTTTCTGAAGGAAACGTGTTTTAAGGAATTCTGCTCTCCTTAGGTAATCATCCTGAAGGGAGCATATCCTCTTCAATCTAAGGAACTGGCTCATAGGGACCGATTTAAGCCTGTATCTATGGTGGCAACTATCGCTCCCTATATAGCCATTCCTATCAGTATCTTTAAAAAAGTAGATGTAATCAATTTGTCACTCTGTACTCTGATAGTTAAACCAAAAAAGTGGATAGCAGTGGTACTGGCCTCATGTTGGAGTACTATGCCCTGATCATTGATGTTCAACTGACCAATGAAATGATCCAGAGAGGCATGCTCACCATTCCAGAGGAGGAGGACATCATCTACGTATCGCCCCCAGAAGACTAATTCAGGCCTCTGTTGGACATAGCTGACGTCCTCCTCCCACTTGGCCATAAACAAATTGGCCATACTGGGCGCGAATTTGGAGCTATTTGCCACTCCACGACCCTGCAAATAATATGAGCTATCGAACCAGAAATAATTGTGGCTCATTGCAAAGTCGAGGAGACGAAGAAGATATTGCTGTTGTAACAAATGAATGTTAAGTCCCTCTCCAGATAAAATTTCACGGCCTCTCTACCCTGTTGATGTGAAATAATGGTATATAGAGAAGCCACAATAGCGGTGGCCATTATATATCCCCCTTTCAAATTTGGTTTAAGATATTAATAACTTGTTTGCTGTCTTTTAAGTAAGGGGGAGTTTTAGAAACAAGGGGTTGCAAAAAATTGTCTATATACCTTCCGATTCTATAGGTAACAGAATTGATACCGCTGATGATAGGCCTACCTGGTGGATTCAAAGTCTTTTTGTGCACTTTAGGCAGATAATAAATTACCGCAATATGAGGATCCACCGGTATCAAATAAAGTTTCTCCTTTTTGTTCAAAATACCTCTCTAAAAACCCTGTTCCACTATCACTTGAAGTTCTTTTTGTATACTTGAGTAGGATTATTACTAAGAGGAAAATAAGTGTCCTTATCAGAGAAAATTCGGTTCATCTCATTCACATAAGCAGTACTATCAAGAATGACAATACCGCCCCCCTTGTCAGCAGGGCGAACGATAATGTCACTCCTTAGCTTAAGTGAGTCTAAACCTTTCTTAAAAACGGAATCCATTCTCTATTTTTTAATTGTTCATTTCTCCAAATCATTAAATACTAGGTCCTCGAAGACTCCAATTGAGGGAACTGAAAAACCCGGAGGGTTGATTAATGAAGCATTAGAGTAGTATGTTGAATTCAAATGAAACAGTACCTCTATTTTGATTAGGATTCGAAATGATGTATCTTTAAACATTACGTTTCTGAACATATTTGTGGATGTCCTTACAGGTTTCGAATTTATTTAGGGGGCGAAGTGGAACAAATTTAAGGCTATAATTCAGCACCACCTTCTCTTCATGAGAAAGAGTAGCTGTACTTAGGTTAATTAACCCAGTATCTGTTAAACCCGCCTTCTTTTTAGACCTTGCTCTCTTCCCCCCTCTGGTCGTTTGGTTCTATACTTCTTTTTAAACTTGCTCCCTCCCCGGGAAAAAAAACTGTCATTATTAGAATGGTTAACATTACGCTGGGGAGGTGAACAATTATAGTAATCATCCCAATGACCCCCATCTCCACCATTATCCCTACCATATAGATATGGACCACCAGGGGAAGAATTTCCACGGTGGCTCCAAGAGTTGTTGGTAAAACCACGGGGAAGTCCTTGCTGTAGATGTTGGACAATATCTGTCATTACCCCCATAGTGTTCATTCTTTCTAAAAAGGGGTTCAAACCTATTATGGGTAACTACAGGCTCATGATAAAGAGAGCGTCCACATCCCCTCCTGACCATTATGGAGCCTCCCCTACCACGAAAATGGTTGTTTTTAAACAGTGGTCCATTAATAAACCTGGGTGGCTTAGCATTTCTTCCCTGATTGACAGGTGGCTGGAAAAACCTTCAGGTCCCTTATGGAGAATAAGGCACCCCATTGGGTTTCTGTTGGTTAGTCTCCAAAGTACCAGTCATATTAGATTGTTCCTTACATTGCCATTTAAAAACTCTGTTATTCCTATAATCCTCTATATCTCGATTATTGTTTTTTCTTTTTTGTAGTTTTTTTGTTCAGTTTCTTCCTTCTCTAAATGTTTCCTAAGATTATCGGATCTTTTATAATCCTCTTGCTCTTTAAGAGGATCTATTTTTTCCCTCAATCTATTTCCTCATCTATTTTAGCTAATTTCCGTCTTTTAAAGTGGAGGGCCACCCTAAAATAGAAAATAGCATGAAAAATCATAAAAAAAAAAAAAAAAAAAACATTTGAAAAAAAATGTTTTTTTAAACTTACCTGAACCCTTGTTGCTAGGCAGTCTTCCTAATCTGCCTCTTCCTATTCCGCGGCGTGTTCTGCTAGCTGAGTGGCCCCGTTGCCTTCTGGGAACTGTGTGTGTTCCCAGAAAACCACAAGGCCATTCACAGATCGCCGCGTCGCTTGCGCGTGCGCAGTAGGAAACTGGCAGTGGAAGGAAAATGATAAATGGTTTTCCAAATTTTTTACAAATAAATATCTGAAATGTGTGGTGTGCACTTGTATCCAGCCCCCTTTACTCTGATACCCCTAAATAAAATATAGTGGAACAAATTGCCTTCAGAAGTCACCTAATTAGAAAACAGAGTCCACCTGTGTGTAATTTAATCCTAGTATAAATACAGTTGTTCTGTGAAGCCCTGAGGTTTTTTAGAGAACCTTAGTGAACAAACCACATCATGAAGGCCAAGGAACACACCAGACAGGTCAAGGATAATGTTGTGGAGACGTTTAGAGCAGGGTTAGGTTATAAAAAATATCCCAAGCTTTGAACATCTCATGGAGCACTGTTCAATCCATCATCTGAAAATGGAAAAAAGTATGGCACAACTGCAAACCTACCAAGACATGGCCGTTCACCTAAACTGACAGGCCGGGCAAGGAGAGCATTAATCAGAGAAGCAGCCAAGAGGCCCATGGTAACTCTGGAGGAGCTGCAGAGATCCACAGTTCAGGTGGGAGACTCTGTCCACAGGACAACTATTAGTAGTGCACTCCACAAATCTGGCCTGTATGGAAGAGTAGCAAGAAGAAAGCCATTGTTGAAAGAAAGCCATAAGAACTCCTGTTTGCAGTTTCCAAGCAGCCATGTGGGGAACACAGCAAACTCGTGGAAGAAGGTGCTTTGGTCAGATGAAACCAAAATGAACCTATACAGACTAAAAGCAAAACACTAGGTGTGGTGGAAAACTAACACTGCACATCACCCTGAACACACCATCCCAACCGTGAAACATTGTGGTGGCGGCATCATGTTGTGGGGAAGCTTTTCTTCAGCAGGGACAGGGAAGCTGGTCACAGTTGATGGGAAGATGGATGGAGCCAAATACAGGGCAATCTTAGAAGAAAACCTGTTAAAGTCTGCAAAAGACTTGAGGCTGGGGCTGAGGTTCACCTTCCAGCAGGACAACGATCCTAAACATACAGCCAGAGGTACAATGGAATGGTTTAGATCAAAGCATATTAATGTGTTAGAATGGCCCAGTCAAAGTCCAGACCTAAATCCATTTGAGAATCTGTGGCAAGACTTGAAAATTGCTGTTCACAGATGCTCTCCATCCAATCTGACAGAGCTTGAGCTATTTTGCAAAGAAGAATGGGCAAAAATGTCACTCACTAGATGTGCAAAGCTGGTATAGACATCCCCAAAAAGACTTGCAGTGAAAGGTGGTTCTACAAAGTAGTGACTCAGAGGGATGAATACAAATGCATGCCTCACTTTTCAGATTTTTATTTGTAAAAAGTGTTGAAAACAATTTATCGTTTTCTTTCCACTTCACAACTTTGTGTTGGTCTATCACATAAAATCCCCCAGCAGACTCATTAAAAATGCTTTCAGTATCAATAACATGAGTGGCTCTAAAATCAAAGATATCCATTGTGAACAACCCAGCAGCAAATGAGAAGGGTACCAAAAACAGACAATAAAGATAGAGAATATTCACTGCGCTTGGGTTCTAAGGAGCAGCTGGCATAAAATTGTTGGTGACAATAAGAACATAGGAAAATGAGTATATGCAGCGCTAAAAATATAAAAATTAAAAAGTATCCACAAGCACTGGCACAAAAGTGAATTTTTCTTTTTGGAGTCACCCGAGGTATATAATCAGACAAACTGAAGTGAATAGTGATATCCTCCACAAAACATCAACACACCGGGCCTCTTACCACAAAGTATGGACCACTAGGTTATAGGTGGTCAAACAAGCATAGTGTTTATCCACGTTTTCACAAAGGCAACATACAACTGGATCTTGTATAACCCTCACGGATGGTGAGTCCACAGGTATCATGCATTAAAATAAGAGAAAACAATTCCTCATGGTGCAGTATATCAAGCCAGTGTAAAGTTTATTCCAAAAGAATTCCAGAATACTCACATTTAAAACTTTAAAACTAGAGTGTCATATGGTATGAACGAGCAGATGTTTCCAACCCACAACATGGCCGCTGTCTGCGCATTTAGCGCTGTGACACCAGATGCCAGGCACCACCCTACGCGTTTCATCCAATGAGAAAGGTCATCAGGGGCATGGCTGGCAATTGTCAATTCCTTTATATATAGGGGAGTAGGCGGACTAAAAACGCCTACTCTCTATTGCGTTCCATGTCTCAGTTCCGACCGCCGGAAGCTGAAATTACATCATAGCTGGATGAAAACATCACAGCCAAGACACCTATATCTAAATAGTGGCGGCCAGTTTTTATGTTTTGTGTCTATTTTGGCCAGGCCTTTTAGTATAGCCTAGTTTCAGAAACCGAGACAGCGAGATTCGTGTTACCTCTGCCTTTGGTCTCCAATAGTATGGCAGCCGCTATTTAGATTTTTTAGATTTAGGCTATAGGTGTCTTGGCTAAAATGTTTTTATCTGTCTATGATGTCCTTTCTGCTTCCGGTGGTTGGAACTGAGTCTTGGAACACAATAGAGAGTACGTTTTTTTTTAGTCCGCTTCCTCCCTATATATATATATATATATATATATATATATAGAGGAAGTGACGATGCCATGCCCCTTACGACGTTCCTCATTGGACGAAACGCGTAGATTGGAGCTTGGGCTCAGATGTCACGATGCTACATGCGTGGACCACGGTGGGTTGGAAACATCTGCTCGTTCATACCATATGACACGGTTGTTTTAATGTTTTAAAAGTGAGTATTCTGGGATTCTTTTGGAATAAACTTTACACTGGCTTGATATACTGCACCATGAGGAGTCATTTTCTCTTATTTTAATGCATGATACCTGTAGACTCACCATCCATGAGGGTTATACAAGATCCAGTTGTATGTTGCCTTAGTAAAGATGTGACAGCTCGACGATAAACACTATGCTTGCTTGACCACCTATAACCTAATGGTCCATACTTTGGAGTAAGAGGCCCGGTGTGTTGATGTTCGGTGGAGGATATCACTATTCACTTCAGTCTGTCTGATTATACACCTCGGGTGACTCCAAAAAGAAATATGGACTTTTGTGCCAGTGTTTGTGAATTTTTATATTTTTAGCGCTGCATATACTCATTCTTCTATAGGCTTTAAAGTATAACTAAAGGTAAAACTTTTTTGTTTTTAGTTTTGGACAGAATGGAGGTGGATTGGAAAACCCTGTCATGTTTTTATCTAACCTTCCCCAACTCTGTCCAAAATGATAAACAATTCCCTATAGCTCTTCTTTATAAGATGTCTGGTGTTTAACACCTTCCTGCCTGGTCTATAGCAGAATGACAGCCAGGTAGTGGCTTTACCGTTTTGACTGGACGTCATATGACGTCCTTCCGAATGGGCTGCCTGTGTGTGCCCCCAGGGTTGCGGCGATCAGTGGTGAGCTGGGTCCCTCGGGCACAGTGCATCACCGATCAGTGTAAAGAGCCAATGAAGTGGGCTCTTTACCATGTGATTAGCTGTGTCCAATCACAGCTGATCACATGTAAACAAATGCCTGTTATCTGCATCACCTTTCTTCAGCGCTGTCAGTGTCTGAGGAAAGGAAAGCTGATAACCGGCTTTCCAGTTACAGGGGACATTTATAGGGATAATCAGTGCCCACTGCCCTGATTATCAGTGCAGCCCCATCAGTGCAGCATATCAGTGTCCATCAGTGCAGCCTCATCATTGCCCATCAGTGCTCATCAGTGCAGCTTATTAGTGACATCAGTACCGCCTCATCAGTGCCGCCTATCAGTGCCTCCTCATCAGTGTCCATCAGTGCTACCTAATTAGTGCCCATCAGTGCCCCCTCATCAGTGCAGCATATCAGTGCCCATAACTGCAGCATATCAGTGCCCATCTGTGCAGCCTCATCAGTGCACACCAGTGAAGAAGATAAATTACTTATTTACAAATTGTTATAACAGAAACTAAGAAAAAACTTTTTTTTCCCCAAAATGTTCAGTCTTTTTTGTTTGTTTAGCAAAAAATAAAAAAACCAGTGGCGATTAAATACCACCAAAAGGGGGCGTGGCTTGCGCGCAACTGTAATGGACACTTAAGTCGTTAGCTCTGTCAGTGACCAGGGACATATCGACATATCCGGAGAGATACAGAACCACCGGAGCCCACACGGAGCTCCTACCTCAAGTCGGAACCTGCCCTCATGCTGTCCCGCAAACGAAAAGACATAAGACAGCCGAAGAAACTCACAGACTTCTTCACAATGCCGGCCTCAGAAGGGGAGACGTGGCAAGATGGCGGCGGCGGCGCGGCAGCACAGGCCTCATCGTCATACACTGACCTGCCTGACGACTACAATGGAGATTGGGAGGACGGAGTGAGACCAATATCATCCCGGGACCCCTCATCACACAGCCCACTCTCCAACAGCCCTGCCAAGGCGAGGATGAGGCTGGATCCGGTCACACAGGCCTCAGGCGCAGTGAGTAACATTCCCCACACAGACGCGGCAGGCCTCACTACACAGCCATCCATAGCAAGCTTTCCAACCTCTGGTCAGCCGGTGCTGGACACAGTAATGAAGGATATGTTATTATCTCTTCACTCATCCCTCATGGTCAACTTCTCCACACTGATACACCAATTTACTGCTGAGATGCAAGGCATGGGGGAGAGAGTTCAACATATTGAACACAAAATGGATGAATGCTCTCTGACAGTGAATGACCTCATAGACGCATACAAAGACCAAGCTGACGACAACGATCGAATAAAAGCGAAACTCGCGGATCTGGAAGACCGCTCGCGAAGAAATAATGTTAAAATTAGAGGTGTCCCTGAAACAGTTCTTCCTGCTGACCTACCCAAATATGCAGCAGACATGTTTGATAAACTGATCCCTGAAGTATCGCAGATTGAACGCATTGTGGATCGAATTCACCGCATACCAAAACCCAAACATCTTGATGCATCCGTACCTAGGGACATTCTGATGAAAATTCATTTTTTCCCTACTAAAGAAAAGCTTTTAGCAAAAGCCAGATCTGCACCTGATCTCCCAGCACCATATCAGGATATTTGCCTATATGCAGACCTTTCTCAGTACACCCTTAACATGGGAAGACAAATGAAGAACGTCACTAAAGCGCTTAACAATCATAAGATCGCTTACAAATGGCGACATCCGGCCACTGTGGTGATTACCAAGAATGGTGCAACACACACTGTGTATAGCCCTAAGGAAGGCCTCCGACTACTACACACATGGGGCATCATCCCAGAGCTCCCAAGCACTGAGTCATCACACAATCCTAACCCACATAACTCAGGACCACCACCACTAGGCCGTCACAAGCGGGAATTCCGAAGAACCACTGAAAAATGATGTATCCTCTGGTAACTACTACAAGAGCGCCTCACATCCCTGGTCTGACTCCCTGCTAAGTCACACTCAATTTGTTAACCATTTTGAACATTGCCTCCACTTCTGGTCAGTTACCTATTTGGCACACTGACCTCTCTCCTATTTTGCCAACATTGGTAAAATCTTTTATATTTTTCTTTTGCTCTTCATTTCTTTTTTTTTTTCTTTTCCTCTTCTTTGTTGAGTAGCGGCTGCTTCACAACAGTTACCTGATCCACGCTATCGCTTACACGATTCTCAGGTGGAACATCTCTTTTGATTTACCATTTTTGTTACAGCAATAACTGTTTTATATGTTTTGTTGATCACAGACTACTCCCTTACGGGACGCAAGCTCATCCATTGATTCCAGGACTTCCAAGTAACAACCATCGGACGCCCATCTCAGACCCATCAACAGTGGACATCTTCCTAACCAGAGATAAGTAAACCTACGTTATAGCACACTACTCCCGCACCTCCACAATTATGGATATCAACATACTATCCATAAATGCGAAGGGATTGAACCATCCTGCAAAACGAGCATCGTTATGGAAAACAGCATTAGCCCACAACAGTGATATCATATGCGTACAAGAAACGCATTTTGCCCAAGACAAGACCCCCAACTGCCAACACATAAAATTTCCTCACATCTACAGAGCATGCTATTCTAAGAAGCAAAGGGGAGTTCTAATAGCCATTAGAGATACTGTCAATTTCCAGCTACAGGACAGTATTCTGGATCCAGAAGGAAGATTCATCATCTTAATATGTTCTATAGAAAACACCGTATACACCATTGCAACTATATATGCCCCAAATCAGAGACAAATATCGTTCCTCAAATCTACGCTGAAAAAAATTCAAAGTGTGCAGCAAGGTCATTTACTGATCTGCGGGGACTTCAACTTAGTACCGGATAATGCCATGGACTCCTCTTCGGGTCCCAAAAGATTTGCATCCCCTCTGAACTCTTTTCTGACGAATAATGATTTGTATGATGTTTGGAGGTGCTGTCACGCGGCTGAGAGGGATTATACGTTCCTCTCCCCGCGTCACAACACCTACTCCCGTATAGACCTGTTTCTCGCAGATAAGTGGCTCCTACAAAATATTCATAACTCCTGCATCCATACCATCACCTGGTCAGACCACGCCCCTATCAGCATTAAAATTACCAACAAAAATTCCAAACCACAATCCTACTTATGGAGAGTGAATAATTACCTCCTACAAAGCCAATCCAACGCTACTTTTTTATCCCAAAAACTGGAAGAGTTTTTCACCACAAATGTGGGATCTGTGGCTGACCCGGCGATCTTGTGGAATGCTCACAAAGCATACATAAGGGGATTTTTCATACAATTAGGGTCCAAACTTAAAAAACATAGAATGCGGACAATACAAGAACTGACCACATCCCTTGCACATGCAGACAAACAAAACAAATCCCATCCATCACCAGCATTACAAACCCAGATTTTTAAGCTAAGACACGAACTTAGAACATTACTACTTGACAACTATGAAAAAACACAACGTAAACTTAAAGCTAGATCCTTTGTTACCAATAATAAAGCGGGGAAAACTATGGCAAATAAAATCAAAGGTCACCGTATAAAATCTAGAATAACACATCTCTTTCATCCAAAAACCCACGATAAACTTCTAAATACTCAAGAGATAGCAGACGCTTTTAGCACGTATTACGGTGAGCTTTACAACCTCAAAACAGATTGCAACACCCCCCAACCAGACCAAATAGAGATTGAGGCATTCCTAGACCATATTAAACTTCCTTCATTAACGTCTGATCACCTCGCCAAACTAAATTTACCATTTTCAGTAGAGGAGATTTAAAAAACTATACAACAACTCCCAAACTCTAAATCCCCAGGTCCAGACGGATTTACCGGAGAATATTTTAAATCCTTCCACTCAATCCTGGCCCCTCATCTATGTGAACTTTACAACAACACAACACTGTCCTCGCATTTTCCAGCAGAAATGTTATCAGCCCTAGTAATTACCCTGCCAAAGCCGGGGAAGGAACCCACCTCTCCCCAAAATTTTCGTCCCAAATCTTTATTGAACCTCGACCTTAAAATATACGCCAAAATGATAGCTAACAGACTCATGGACATTATGCCATCACTAATACACAACGATCAAACGGGATTCACTAAGGGTAGGCAGACTTCGGACGCAACTAGAAGACTGATCAATATTATCCACCACTCGAGCTCCACTGGAACGCCTTCTCTGCTCCTATCCTTGGACGCAGAGAAGGTGTTCGATAGAGTTAATTTGAGTTATCTATCCCTCACACTACAGAAATTTGGTTTTCAGGGACGAATCCTACAGGCCATACTTGCCCTATATACTAACCCAACGGCACGAGTATACACATCCAATCTTTTATCTACCCCATTCAACATTACAAATGGAACAAGACAAGGCTGCCCACTATCCCCACTAATTTTCAACCTAATAATGGAACCTTTAGCTGAACACATCAGATCTAATCCCAAAATAACAGGCATCACAATTGGTTCTCAAACACACAAAATCAGTCTATTTGCAGAAGATGTAATCTTAATCCTAACACAACCTACATCTTCCCTCCCTGAAGTCTAACACACCCTAAACTGGTTTAGCAAAATATCCTACTACAAGGTAAATACAACTAAATCTCAAATATTAGACCTCGGAGTAGATGCTGTGAATAAAATCCTCCTACAAAACCAATTCCCATGGGCAGATTCCAGTATTACATACTTGGGCATTCAGCTCACAAGATCCACCAATCTCCTATTTCAACATAATTACATTCCCCTAAGGTCCAAAATCCAAAATGACCTTCAAAAAACAGCCAAATTTGAATTTTCCTGGTGGGGAAAGCTTGCAGCTTTTAAAATGATACAACTCCCACAAATACTATATCTCTTCAGATCTCTCCCCATTCCAATCCCAAACAGCTATTTTAGATCCCTACAATATCTACTGTCAAAATACGTTTGGAATGGGAAGAGATCCAGTGCTCCCATGCCAAATTGATCAAACATAGAATGTCCGGCGGTGTAGGATATATAGACTTCCAGGACTACTATACGGCCTCAATATTGACACAACTAAAAGAATGGTTCTTGACATACCCATCCACGTTGTGGGGATCCATTGAGAAAGAATTAAGTCCTCATAACCCCTTGAACATATGGCTTTACAGCACTCAACTAGGAGCAAAAATACCATCCCACTTCTCTCCTACAATGATTGCCTCAATCAAATCCTGGATGAGACTACTACAGGGCACCCACCAACATACATCCAATACACTTCTGAAAATTCCCCTAATAGTTCTGCACCACCTCATAGCCCAGATCTCCATCACACCGTGGGCCAGAAAAGGAATAACACACCTACACAATTTATATGACTCAGGAACTCTTAAATCCTTCTCTGATATTCAAACAGAATACCACATACCTCAACAAGACCTATACAAATATCTGCAAATTAAACATTGCCTTAGGAACCTAACAAAAACCTCTCATACTATACCGACTTTAGCATGGGCTTTCCTAACAGCGGGCACACCAATGAAAAAAGGTATCACCCTTTTTTACAACTTATTCCAACAGAAAACCACATTCTCCAAATCTAACTCACACCTGCAGTGGGAAACGGATTTACAACAAACCTTCTCCCTTATACAATGGCAGAGGGCGTGTAAGATCACTCAGAGAGCCACTAGATGTTCCACACTGTGGGAACTCACTGTTAAGATAACTTTGAGATGGTACATCACACCTGCTAAACTCTCCAAATTCAATCCGATAAACAGCGATAGCTGTTGGAGACAATGCGGATTACGCGGTAATCTTCTACACGTTCTCTGGCAATGCCCCAACATTCTCCAATACTGGTTGGGAATATTCAATATCATCTCTGACATCACTAAAACCAAAATACCACCTAACCCAGCACTTGCTATACTTTCTATAGGCATTGAGGACTATCCTCCTAAACTCCATAACACCATTATAAATATACTCCTAGCGGCAAGACTGACACTAACTAGACACTGGAAAGACCACACATCCCCAAAGGTTTCTGAGGTAATAGACCTCATAAATTTACACTGCTCATATGAACAGATCATGAAGACCTGCCCTGGAAATGTCCAGTCCTACACCACTCAGTGGTCTCCTTGGTCCTCCTGGTATCGGAACACTGACTTACTCTCTCTCCACTGACACCCCCTTTTAATACTCTCAACAACATTGAAGATGCTGAGTTCTCTTCCACACAATTAGATTCCAATAAGGGATTTAGGGAGAGTTAACCCAGCCCAATGCGTAGACATACTACTTACTGTTAATAAACCGTGAAGAAGTTTAACACTGCAAGTCCCTTCCTACACTACCCTTGTTATTTGGACCTGAAATACTGGTCTCATAGTAATCTTTACACCTGTACTCTAAACCGTATTGTGTAACTGTTTTGACGAACTATTGTTATTGACTATTACTGCTTTATACTAAATTAACTAAACTATTGAAGTATAGTTGACTGCGCTTCCACCTTAACGTGGACACAGTCTACTCCCAGAAGGGGTGCACAGGATAAGTGACAGTACTTCAAATGTAAGATAAGTATTGTTGTTACCTCCACAGCTCAAGTTTATGTTGCTTTATTTGGCATAGTATACTATGTGAACTCTTTTCACAAAAGATGTACTGTAAAAAATGTATCACATTTTTATCTATTTGTACCCTTCTCTATAAATACTCAATAAAAACTATTGAATTAAATACCACCAAAAGAAAGCTCTATCTGTGTGAAATTAAAAAAAAAAATTCATGTGGGTACAGTGTTGCATGACCGCATAATTGTCATTCAAAGTGTGACAGCGCTGAAAGCTGAACAATGGCCTGGGCAGGAAGGGGGTGAAAGTGCCCAGTATTGAAGTGGTGAAACACCCTGCAGGATCCCTCCAATCCAGCTAGTACAGCACATTTCGCTTTCATTTGTACCAAACTCTGATGAGCGGTGAGTCTCTGAACCCCCAAAAAGTGCTGGAAAAAAAGAGAAATTGAATTTGAAATTGAATTTGAAATTGTTTTCAAACCTTTCTTTTTTATATACTAAATAAGCAAAGGAAGCAGAGGATGAATGTGTAGATAAGCTTGGAACTGTAAAAACTGATCAGACAGAAGACTTTTAGGGATGAGCCAAACTACCCCAGTAAGGTTTGTTGAATTCTTCTTCTGACTTCTATTTATATCTAAAATATTTGGAGGACCTTTGGAGGGGGTCTATGTTTTTTTTTTCTTTTTTAAAGAAGCTGGCAATGAAATGTCATATGCTGACAATTAAAAAAATGTAACTCTTTTTCTTTGTAAACATCAATTTCGCTATACAGTAGCACATCCTACAGCATGAATGAAGGAGATTCCCCTGACAAAGCATCTTGTGCCATGTTGATGTGCACAAGGACATTTTCCCTTAAAAACCTGGTCCGTGGTTGTGGGGGTCTGCAGGCAGGGGGCTTATCAGAATCTGGAAACCCCCCTTTAAAAATAAGAGGGGTCTCAGATTCCAGCCTTCCCCCCGTGTAAATGAGTAAGGGGTACATAAGTACCCTTACTCATTCACAAAAAAATGTATCCTAGAAATAAAGATACCAAAAATGTCCCTCATTGTAAATCCATCGACAATCACAGAGCCTAATGCAAAGAACAGCAATCACATGCCACAACACTACAACATGTGAGCACAATGCTATATAGATGTGAAGCCCACCCAGAGCTTGACTCAGGGTGGACAGTGCTAGCCACGTGACCACATGGGAGACACCAGCAATTAAGGTACATATGTTTATTGTATTCAATGTAGGTATGTGCAGGTCTGTAGAGATGGGGGGGATTGGGAAGCAAAAAGTGGGCTTTAAATTGGACTCCACATGAGTCAAGCATCATAATCTCATTAACCGCACATCTCAACATTCCTGAAGGAAAGGCACAGTTAGGCTGATTTAATAAAACAAAAGAGTGCAAAATCTGGTGCAGCTCTGCATGGTAGCCAATTAGCTTCTAACGTTAGCTTGTTCAATTAAGCTTTGACAAATAAGCCTGGAAGCTGATTGGTTTCTATGCAGAGCTGCACCAGATTTTCTACTCTCCAGTTTTAGTAAACCAACCCCAGTGTGTCAAGGCAGCTGTTGATTGTCCAAGAACAAAATGGCAAGTACGAAAGTTTGTGGGCCACCCTGTTCTAATTACCAAATCCATCTCTTGGTTCATATAAGTCTGTCACAGGTTTTAGTTATTCAATTTCCATAGCTGAAGATTTGAAGTTTTTCTCAAATTTGCCTAGGTACAGATGGTAACATTATATACGGATGGGAGTTGGTGCCAAAAGCTCTTACCTCTGCACAAGGATGGCTATTCCAGTTTGACATAGAGGGCCTTTATTACATCTCTTGTGAACCAGCTGTCATCTTCTCTGGGATCAATGCCTCGCGCAGAACAACCATCTCTAACAGGGGTGGGGGCCTTCAACGTCATCTGTCATCCACTTATAATGCCATTTTAACATCTCTACCCCAACTGTTTAACACCAGTTCACACCTTCAGCCATGTACATCTAAGGAATACCACCTGTAGCAGACTTCCCGCCACCAAGGGATTGGATTATGTAATGAGAACAGGGTGGTTCAACAAGCTTTCACGCCTCCCTTCCCATTCTTGACAGTTATTGGTACTGAGTTACCCATGGGCTAATGGGTAACTCTAGTGAAGGGGTATGTTCCTGACACTCATTAGATCTCAAATAAATGGATTGCATTAGCTGTGAAATGCCTACAGTGTTACAGAGCAAGCCCCATGAATGTGACTAACTACTACTAGATATACCATAACCTGGATAAATGGGAACCTTTGCGGATGTGTATTTTACACTTTAGTGTTTTGTGAACACAAACAAAAATCACTTAAATTAGTGCGCGTTTATGAAATATGTGTTAAAAATGCCAGATACACGCCTTGCCATTCATTGTTAATGGCATCCCAAATGCAACAAAAAAGACGTGTGTTTGTTGCACGAAAAGACATGTGTCAAACAACATGCAAAGCTCAATGCTCAAAAAAGTGCATGAGTTACTTTGTCATGTTTGTCACTGGTAGGACAACTTATTGAAATCAATAGGTTGCCCTAGGTGTGTGGTGCAAAAAATGTGGCACGATTTTGCGCATGTTCACAAAAAACTAAATTTGAATGCAGCCCTTAGTGCTAAATCATGTATATTAGAAAACCGATGTCTGGACTACTACTGATGCATTCTACTTATTACCCGAGCTTGGAGTCCTCCTTTAGATAAATGTATGAACCCTTTCTTTGACCACTTGGCCTCCGTTAGATTTCCCACCCTTCATGTCCAGGCCATTTTTGGGATATGGCACTGCGTTACTTTAACTGACAATTGCGCGGTTGTGCGATGCTATACCAAAATACCATTTATGTCCTTTTTTTCCGACAAACAGAGCTTTCTTTTGGTGTTATTTGATAAACACTGCGATTTTTATTTTTTGCGCTATAAACAAAAAAAGACCAACAATTTTGGAAAAAAAAATAAATATTTTTTACTTTCTGCTATAAAACATATCCAATAAAAAAAATTAAAAAAATCTAATTCCTTCATCAATTTAGACTAATATGTATTTTGCTACATATTTTGGTAAAAGAAAATCCCAAAAAGGGTATATTGATTGGTTTGTGCAAAAGTTATAGCGTCTACAAACTATGGGATATTTTAATTAATTCATTAATTTTACTAGTAGTGGCGGCGATCAGCGACTTATAGTGGGACTGCGATATTATGGCGGACAGTCAGAACACTAACTGACACTTTTTGGGGACCAGTGACACTAATAAAGTGATCAGTGCTAAAAATATGCACTGTCACTTTACTAATCACACTGGCTGGAAAGGTGTTAAACATCAGGGGCGATCAAAGGGTTAACTGTGTGCCTAGTCAGTGTTTTATAACCGTGTGGGAGGTGCTTTTACTAGGGGAAGGCATGGCTCCATGTCCCTGCTTTGCAGGAACACAGGATCAATGCCTTCCCTATTGACAGAACGGCGATCCTCCTTGTTTACATAGCCAGACCACCGTCCTGCCTGTGTATTGAACGATCAGCAGGTGGACATCGGGTCCGTGGAACCTGATGATCAGCTCCCGCTGTGTAGAAACACAGCGGGAGCAAGCCACCAGTGGCACGCACTCGCGCCTGATACCCGGAAGTGCAGGATCACGTATATATACGTGAACCTGAGCAATGGGGCAACCCTGTAGCAGTAAAACTGCTATAGGGTGGTCAGGAAGTGGTTTTGGTGAGTTAACATTTCAATTTTTTGTCATAAATCTGTAACAAATCAGTAAGCTATAATCTTCCACACCTTCCCCATACTTTGGCACATTTCTTGTACAATCCAGCAGCTCTAAAGCCAGCCATACATGGATTGAAATTCAGCCGGTTCAGCAGGGATCGGCTGAATTTTAATCCACGTGTGGGCACCCTGGATGTACTAAACCCAGGTTGTACAGAGTGCTGATCTGTGGCACTGAATGTTCGAGTTTTTCTTGAACGATCAGTGCTGTAGGCTATAGCTGGCAGCACTGATCATTGTATTTTGATGGGAAGTCTCCCCACTATCAGAACACAGTAGCAAAGCAGGAGTATTCCCCCATCTACCTCAAATATGCAGATGGGGAAATCGGAACGAAAAAAATGATGAATGTATGAACTGCTTTACTTAAAATGCCGAGAATGAGCAGACTTTCTTCCCTTGAAATGGATTGATTTCAGTTATAATAATACCGCCTGTGCAATTTCCTTTCTCTTACATAAACTTTTATACCTGCCAATTACTTGTTATAGATAGAAGATTGAGGCCACCAAGGTTTCATTTATCCTCATTATGGCACACAGCAAGAAAAATGGGATGTTATGCTGCAAATAAAAATACCATTTACATAGATATTTAGTCTAGTCCAGCTCTGCAGGTAGAGAGGAACACTGAGAAGTGAAATCCCGGGATCCTGATGAAAATCGCACCATGCTAGTTCATGATTAAGGGGCCTAATGTATATTGATCAGCTAAAACCGCAGAGCAAGCAGCTAATACGTGAACCAGTGCAGGCAAGGTAAGATTAATGGACAAATCCACCATCACTGTATGTCTTCTGCTTATGCACAAACACAGTCCTTTCTGATTAACAATACATAGCTCCCAACTGTCCCTGATTTGGAGCAATGTCCCTCTATCCCTCATTCCTCCTCATTTGTCCCTCATTTTGGTCTGATCTATATAGATGTATATAAAATGCACCTTTTATCTATCAAAAAGTGTTTTCCAGCGCTAAACTTTTCAACTGATTTCTAAATTGCTACATTTATAAATTCCAAAGCCAATATAAAGGAATAGTAGCAGTAAAAAAGCACTTGTGGGTTTAACCAATCTTGTTTGTTTGTACAATTCTCTTTTAAGGGGGTGTGTCCTATGCCTGCATACTTTTGCTGATAGGTGTCCCTCATTCTCATCTCAAAAAGTTGGGAGGTATGACAATATATTTTCTTCAAACATTCGGTGGTTTTATATTTTTAACCACTTATTATTTGAACAATAATGTTTTTTCATACCTTTGCACACAAGAGAGGGTAGAGATGGGCAGGGATTTTTCAGTTAACAAAAGTAATCATACCAAGCCATAACATTGCCATAGCAAATGACATTTTGGCTAAAGACCTGTGGCCTGGCTTTGTGCAGAAGAGACTCTGGGTGCAAATGCTGCAGTTAGTGGGCTGCGAGTGCTGCAAAGACCAGGCTGGGGTATTGCAAAGACTATGCTGCAGTTTAGCTAAGAGTAGGCTGGGGTTCAGAAGAGACTAGGCTGCAGTTCAGCAGAGACTAGGCTGTGGTTCAGCAGAGACTTGGCTGTGGTTCAGCAGAGACTTGGCTGTGGTTCAGCAGAGACTTGGCTGTGGTTCAGCAGAGACTTGGCTGTGGTTCAGCAGAGACTAGGCTGTGGTTCAGCAGAGACTAGGCTGTGGTTCAGCAGAGATTAGGCTGTGGTTCAGCAGAGATTAGGCTGTGGTTCAGCAGAGACTAGGCTGTGGTTCAGCAGAGACTAGGCTGGGGCTCAGCAGAGACTAGGCTGGGGTTCAGCAGAGATTAGGCTGGGGCTCAGCAGAGACTAGGCTGGGGTTCAGCAGAGACTAGGCTGTGGTTCAGCAGAGATTAGACTGGGGCTCAGCAGAGACTAGGCTGGGGTTCAGCAGAGACTAGTCTGTGGTTCAGCAGAGATTAGGCTGGGGCTCAGCAGAGACTAGGCTGTGGTTCAGCAGAGATTAGGCTGGGGCTCAGCAGAGATTAGGCTGGGGCTCAGCAGAGATTAGGCTGGGGTTCAGCAGAGACTAGGCTGTGGTTCAGCAGAGATTAGGCTGGGGCTCAGCAGAGACTAGGCTGGGGTTCAGCAGAGACTAGGCTGTGGTTCAGCAGAGGTTAGGCTGGGGCTCAGCAGAGACTAGGCTGTGGTTCAGCAGAGATTAGGCTGGGGCTCAGCAGAGATTAGGCTGGGGTTCAGCAGAGACTAGGCTGTGGTTCAGCAGAGATTAGGCTGGGGCTCAGCAGAGACTAGGCTGGGGTTCAGCAGAGACTAGGCTGGGGTTCAGCAGAGACTAAGCTGTGGTTCAGCAGAGATTAGGCTGGGGTTCAACAAAGATTAGGCTGGGGTTCAACAGAGATTCAGTCTAGGTTCACACCTCAGTTGAAATCGCACAATTTCTAAATTGAATGTCAGTGTGACTTCAGGTGCGACTTGGCTGACATTTGTGCAACTTCATGCACAGATGCCTATGCAAGTCCCACCTGAAATTGCCAAAAGTAGTGCAGGAACTACTTTTTAAAATTAGTGCGGCACCACAAAGTGGATGTCGCACTGATTTGAACAGTTCCATTGCCAACAATAGGCTGCGACTTCACACAGGTATGAACGGCGTCTTAATGTTAATGGCACCCCAACACACAGCAAATCCAAAAGGGGAAGCTCCGCTTATTTGCTTCCTCCCTGTCAAAACCAGGTATCAGCTCCCACTTTTGTGTAAGATCGCTGCGTCATCGGCGATCTCCAAAAATTTCTGGCCCCATCTCCTTCTCCCCCCGCTGCCTTCTGGGAGACATACAGGTCCCAGAAGACAGCAGGACCATTCAGAAAGTACAGGAAGGCTTAACTTCCTGTTTCCCTTAGTAATGATGCCGGCGCCTGCACCTAGAGCCGATAGATGGAGCGGCTTTGGGTGCCGACATTGCAAGCTCCCTGGACAGGTAAGTGTCCTTTTATTAAAAGCCAGCAGCTACAGTTAACACATGATCACAGACCTGAATAGGTCATAAAAGTAAATACTACACTTAAAAGAATTTAAAAATTCTCAGAAAAAAATATTTTAAATACCCATGGTGGTAAGTTGGTGTCAACTTCCAGGAACGTAAATAAAGCCTTGAGTTGCACCTACACTTGGTAGGGCTGCTTTGCTCTAGGGCAGTGGTCTCCAAACTGGGGGCTGGAGGCGGCCCTTTACTTGCTTTATTCGGCCCTTCAGGCAATTATTCCTGCCACTGACCGCAACAATGGGGCAGTATTAATTCCACTGGCACCAACAATGGGGCATAATTCCTGCCACTGATACCAACAATGGGGCAATATTCCTTCCACTGACACCAACGAAGGGGCATATTTCCTGCCACCAACTGACACCAACTATTTTGCCCCCTAATACCAGATATCAGGTATTGTTTACTTCCACTGGGTACAGTCCGGCCCCAGTAAAGTCTGAAGGACAGTATACTGTCCCTTTCTTTAAGTTTAGAACATTTGGAGACCCCTGCTCAAGGGTATTCTTGTAACTGGATATAGTGTTGTGTCTAATGGTTAAAGTGTGCACACTGGTATTAAAGCTAAATTCCAGCAATGTGACAAAAACAACCCTTGCAGTGGGCCCCCCGCACTGCAAGTGCATAGTTGCCAACATTGTAAAAAAAAATTTAGGGACACTTTTTTTGAGTCTTATTATAATTAGGGGCGGGGGCATGCGTTTGTAGGCGTGGCACAGGGGGAAAGTAAAAATGCGGCGTGCAAAGCGTGGCGAATATAGGTGTGGTTTACGCAAATAGTGGGCGTGTCTTAAATGGGCGTGGCTCAAGGGGGGTGTGGTTAGAGTCTGAGATGAATGAGGAATGGAGAGGGAAAGGGGGGGAGAGAGAAAGGGAGAGAGAGGGATGGAGGGACAGCAGCCCCAGATCCTACACAACAATAGAAATATGTGTTTTCTAGAAAGTTTAACAATCAGCAAATAAAGATACTCCAAACACCTGGTGTTAGCACTTAAATCATCCTGGGACCATGGTTGTTATGGTGTCAGGATGATTGAAGTGCATTATTTCTATTATTACATTGTGATATAAAATGAAATCATTCAACTCACCATAATGCCGAATCAGTGGGATCCCTGAGCGTGTCACCTGCCACGTCGCCTGCCACCAGCCGTCCGTCCTTGCATCAGGTGCCCCCAGCAGAGTCAGTCCTTGCATCAGGTGCCCCCAGCAGAGTCTGTCCTTGCATCAGGTGCCCCCAGAAGAGCCCCCCTTACATTAGATGTCCCCAGCGGAGCTCCCTCTTACATCAGATGTGCCCAACGGAGCCCCCTTACATCAGGTGTCCCCAGCGGAGCCCCCCCTTACATCAGATGTCCCCAGCGGAGCCCCCCTTACATCAGATGTCCCCAGCGGTGCCCCTCTTACATCAGGTGTCCCAAGCGAAGCCCCTCTTACATCAGGTGTCACCAGCGGAGCCCCCCCTTACATCAGGTGTCACCAGCGGAGCCCCCCTTACATCAGGTGTCCCCAGAGGAGCCCCCCTTACATCAGATGTCCCCAGCGGTGCCCCCCTTACATCAGGTGTCCCCAGCGGTGCCCCCCTTACATCAGATGTCCCCAGCGGAGCCCCCCCTTACATCAGGTGTCCCCAGCAGAGCCCCCCTTACATCAGATGTCCCCAGCTGAGCCCCCTTACATCAGATGTCCCCAGCGGAGCCCCCCCTTACATCAGGTGTCCCCAGCGGAACCCCCCCTTACATCATATGTCCCCAGCGGAGCCCCCTTACATCTGATGTCCCCAGCGGTGCCCCCTTACATCAGATGTCCCCAGCGGTGCCCCCCTTACATCAGGTGTCCCCAGCGGTGCCCCCCTTACATGAGGTGTCCCCAGCAGAGCCCCCCTTACATCAAATGTCCCCAGCAGTGCCCCCCTTACATCAGGTGTCCCCAGCGGAGCCCCCCTTACATCAGATGTCCCCAGCGGAGCCCCCTTCTTACATCAGATGTCCAGAGCGGTGCCTCCCTTTCATCAGGTGTCCCCAGCAGTGCCCCCCTTACATCACGTGTCCTAGTAGGTCTCCGCCGGCCGCGTGGTTACAATAGAACCCTAGCCCCTTTCCATAACAGACCGGCAGTGGGGCGGGGTGGGGCGGGGGGTGGTCGGAGCGAAGCGGGGCGGGGGGTAGGCGGGGCGGAGGGAGCTCCGTCTAGCCACCCAGCCGTGTTCCTGGTCTTCTTGAAAATGGCGGCCGGTGGAGACATTGTCTCCGCCGGCCGGGGACGTCTATCGGCGGCAGGCGAAAAATCGTGAAAAACTGGATTTCTCAGGACATTTCCCGGGAAACACTAAAATCGGGAAAATAGTCTAAATCCCGGGAATGTCCCGGGAAATTCAGGACAGTTGGTAAGTATGCAAGTGTTAAATGCCTGTTTGGTCTAGGGTGCACAGATAAGGAGAAATACCTTACTCCTGGCATGCAGGGCTCAATCCGTGTGATCAGCCCGCCACATCTCCTCTCTAAAGCGCTTCAAGCTGCAGTTGCATGCTCGCCCCATCATATACAATACAGAGTAAATAGCCCTGCTTTACATGTGATATCTCCAAGGCCCCAACCACAGACTAGAGCTTCAGGGAGAGAATGAGAGCACTGGAGCCAGCCAAAGTAAGGAGCCAGGTAAGTATTTTTGTCTGTTTAGCTCCCCGTAGACTAGTGTGTGTGAGCGTGGAGGGGAGGCACTGCAAGGGTTGTTTTTGTCACATTCCCAGAGTTCAGCTTTATCCTGTTCAGATCCGCGCTATAGCCGAATGACTGCTACAGTGCGGATATGCTTTGCCGGGAGGCCGTCTATTGACGTCCTCCCCTTTCAAAGTAGGCCACGCCCCCCGAAGCGGGCGCACTGAGTCAATGAGACTCGGGTGAACACAGATCCAAATAAGGGGCCGATCCCGGCCCCTTACCACATGATCAGCTGTCAGGCAAAGACAGCTGATCACGTGATGTAAACAGAGGCTCCGTAATATTTTTTTTTCTTCTCATGCTGACAGCGTGAGAAGAAAAAAAGTCAATCGCTGGCTTCTGTTTGCAAGGACATCGGTCCCAGAGAGGAAGAGCCTCTGTGCCCACCAGTACCGCCTGCCAATGCCAGCAAGCAGTGCCACGAATCAGTGCCCACAGTGCCCACCAATCAGTGCCCACTGTACATCAGTGCCACCTATCAGTGCCCACAAGTGCCACCTGTCAATGCCCACCAGTGGTGCCAATCAGTGCCTCATCAGTGCCACCTAGCAGTGCTGCCTATCAGTGTCACCTACCAGTGCCAATCATAGCCCATCACTGCCACCCATCAGTGCACATCACTGCCACCCATCAGTGCCCATCACTGCCAGCTATCAGTGCCACTTATCAGTGCCAGCTATTAGTGCCCTTCAGTGCCACCTATCAATGACCTTCAGTGCCACCCATCAGTGCCATCCATCAGTGCCCACCAATGCCACCTATCAGTGCCCAGCAGTGCGACCTATCAGTGCCCACCTATGCAGCCTATTGGTGCCCATCAGTGCAGCCTTATCAGTGCCCATCAGTGCAGCCTCATCAGCGTACATCAACGAAGGAGAAAAATTACCTGTTTGCAAAATTACAAAATATAAAACGGTTTTGTATATATATATTTTTTTAATCTGTCGTTTTTAATTTTTTTAACAAAAAATTCCGGCGATTCCGGCTCTCTACCGGCATGTGGAAGGCGATGTCTTGGCCTCGCTGGACAGGGCGGTCAGCGGTAAGGTGCATATTACTGCTGACTCATGGTCCAGCATGCATGGACAGGGACGTTACATATCTTTCATGGCGCATTGGGTGACTCTGCTGGCAGCTGGGAAGGATGCAGGACAAGGTGCAGTAGTGATGGAGGTTGTTCCGTCACCACGCCTCCAAAATGCTACTACTGGTGATTCTGACACACCTCTCTCCTCCACCCCCTCCTCTTCATCTTCCTCCATGGCCTCTTCCTGTGCTTTGTCCTCAGAACCAGCGGTGCTTCATAGGTGTTCAAGGGGCTACGCAAGTACGCAGGCAAAAAGATGCCATGCGGTGCTTGAGCTGGTGTGCTTGGGGGACAGGAGCCACACTGGGGCAGAGATTCTGTCAGCTCTGCAGGGGCAGGCTCAGAGGTGGTTGATGCCACGCCAGCTTAAGCCCTCCGACAGGGACAACTGACCCATGTGCCCTGTTTGGCTCACGTCCCTAACTTGTTGGTGCAGCGGTCCTTGGGCAGGTACCCGGGATTACAGGATGTTCTGAGGCAGGCCAGGAAAATCTGTGTGCATTTTCGCTGTTCACATAATGCCAGTGCTCGGCTGGCTGACCTCCAAAAGGAATTTAACCTGCCCAAGGTGACATGGCCACCAGGTGGAACTCAACGTTGGCCATGCTGCAGCGGCTGCACACGCAGCAGAGGGCCATCAATGAGTACCTGTGTGACTATGGCACCAGGACAGGGTCAGAGGAGCTTGTTTTTTTTTTCCCATGCCAGTGGGCCATGATCAGGGATGCATGCACTGTCCTGTCACCATTTGAGGAGGCCATGAGGATGGTGAGCAGTGACAGTGCATGCATCAGTGACACTGTCCCTCTTGTCCACCTGTTGGAGCACACGCTGTGTGGACTAATGGACAGGGCACTTAAGGCAGAACAGAGGGAGGAAGAGGAGGACTTCCTTACCTCTCAAGGCCCCCTTTATGCAAACAGTGTTCCTGCGTGCCCGCCGATCACACAGGAAGAGGACGTGGAGGAGGAGGAGGAGGGGGAGGATTGTGTCAGCATGGAGGTGGAGCCTAGCACTCAGCATCAGCAGCAGTCTTCAAGGGATCATTTACAGAATGAAGAAACCCATGGACTTGTACGTGGCTGGGAGGAGGTGGCTGTGGATCAGAGGACTCCGGACCGAATGCCTCAGCAAACCTACGCTGCATGGCCTTCCTGATCCTGCAAAGCCTGTGGAAGGATTCTCGTATTCATGGTATCAAGGAGAGGGATCATTACTGGCTGGCAACCCTCCTTGAACCATGTTACAAGGGTAAGGTTGCGGACCTTATCTTGCCGTCGCAGAGGGAGCAGAGGATGAAACATCTTCGGGAGGCCTTGCAGAAAGATTTGTGCAATACGTTTCCAGAGCCTGGGAGGTTACAATTTCCTGGGCGCCACCACCAGTGGCTAAGGCCCAATTTTTCAGCCCCTGTCTAACAGGGGCGTGTAATTACAATTTTTGATGCAATACTTTGCAGCAGGGCTCATTCCTGCGCTCCAACTAGAGTATCTGTGAGGGGTTGCAGTGTTGTGGCACCAGTGCCTAAGGCCCAATTTTTCTGCCCCTGTTTAACAGGGGTGTGTAATTTAAATTTTTCATGCAATATTTTGCAAGAGGGCTCATTCCTGCGCTCCAACTAGAGTATCTGTGAGGGGTTGCAGTGTTGTGGCACCAGTGCCTAAGGCCCAATTTTTCTGCCCCTGTTCAACAGGGACATGTAATTACAATTATTGATCTAATATTTCACAGCAGGGCCCATTCCTGCGCTCACCAAGAGTAACTGTGAGGGCTTACAGTGTTGTGGCAACACCACCACCACCAAAGGCCCAATTTTCCTGCCCCTGTTCAACAGGTGCACGTAATACACATTTCTTGATATAATATTTCACAGCAGGGCCCGTTCCAGCGCCCACCAAGAGTAACTGTGAGGACTTACAGTGTTGTGGCACCAGCACCACCACCACCACCAAAGGCCCAATTTTTCTACCACTGTTCAACAATGACATGTAATTACAATTCTTGATATAATAGTTCACAGCAGGGCGTTCCAGCACCCACCAAGAGTAACTGCGAGGGCTTACAGCAGGGGTCTCAAACTGGTGGCTCTCTAGCTGTTGCGAAACTACAAGTCCCATGAGGTATTGCAAGGCTGACAGTTACAAGCATGACTCCCTCAGGCAGAGGCATAATGGGACTTGTAGTTCCACAACAGCTGGAGGGCCACCAGTTTGAGACCCCTGGCTTACAGTGTTGTGGCAACACCAACACCTAAGGCCCAAATTTCTGCTGAGTATATAGGGCAGGCCCCTACTTTCAAACATCCAACTTACAAACGACTCCTACTTGCAAACGGAAGGAGACAATAGGAAGTGAGATGAAATCTACCCCTAGGAAGGGAAATTCTCTCCTGTAATGCCCCGTACACACGGTCGGATTTTCCGATGGAAAATGTCCGATCGGAGCGTGTTGTCGGAAATTCCGACCGTGTGTAGGCTCCATCAGACATTTTCCATCGTATTTTCCGACACACAAAGTTTGAGAGCAGGCTATAAAATTTTCCGACAACAAAATCCGTTGTCGGAAATTCCGATCGTGTGTACACAAATCCGACGGACAAAGAGCCACGCATGCTCAGAATAAATAAAGAGATGAAAGCTATTGGCTACTGCCCCGTTTATAGTCCCGACGTACGTGTTTTACGTCACCGCGTTCAGAATGATCGGATTTTCCGACAACTTTGTGTGACCGTGTGTATGCAAGACAAGTTTGAGCCAACATCCGTCGGAAAAAATCCTAGGATTTTGTTGTCGGAATGTATGGGGCATAAGAGTTAATATGGGAAAAACGTGTCTCCTCTCCACTGATGCTTAATCACCAATCTTTGTTTCACTAAAAACCCCAAATTTTCAAAAAACATATGTCATTGGGACAGAAAGTGAAGTGAAATCTTCTGAACAGGTGCACAGACAGCAAAACAAATGTTACAAAAATAAAAAAAACCTTGAAGCTGATTAGTTTCTATGCAGAGCTACACCAGATTTTGCACTCTCCAGTTTTAGTAAATCAACCCCAATGCATTTGATAACAATTGGCATAGGAAGTTATCAGCAAACAGGATTTCTGGCAGGATGAACAGGTATTTTTTGAATTTCTCAAACAAAATAAATTTCAATGGTATGGTATTTGTATGGTAATGGTATTTACCAGACCAAAAGAGAACAAATAAAATAAGTTCAATTTTAGGGTTTTGATCTACTTTAAGCACTGAGGAATTTGATTATTGCACTTGTTACTTTGTAGTAAACTGCTACTGTGAGTACCTTTTCTTGGTTATAAATTGACTGAGCAATTTGCCATTTTTTTTCAGTTGACAGTGATTAAGAACATCTAATATACAACAGCTTGATGGTCTCTGAATTACGCTATAGTTGTCCCTAAAGACCTTTGTAGCATTAGGAAGGACATGAAAACAACTCTTATTTTAGCAGTGCTAAACCCCAAGAAGCCAGTGTGACCTGCTTATTTTGTGAATTGATCATAGTACAGAATGGAGTCCGGTGACACTTCTCAGAAATGTGTTGGATATGGATGGAGTCATTAATCTCAGTGATGGCTTTTCATCTGTGCTATTTATGTCATTGCAAAAATTATCCTACTTTAGATTGTTATATTTAAAAAGACAGTAGATGTATAATGCAAATTAAAGCGGAGTTCAAACAAAAAGTGGAACTTCTGCTCATTTGTCTCCTCTCTCCCTCCGGTGCCACAATTGGCACCTTTTGGGGGGGAGGGGGGACAGGATACCAGTCTTTGACGCCACTGCAGCAGCCGGGGACTGTCCAATCACTGCTGCTCAACCAGGAAAATCAAAGGAATGCCCAGTACAGCTGAGGAAGAAAAACTTTTAACCTACTGTAAATGCCTGACAAACAGCCAGAATGTGAGTGCATTTTAAGCATCCCAAAAATTGAAATAACACTCCTAAAGCCACATCCGTATAAACTTGGAAGAGAGAAAGGGTAAAGGGCCACAGGACCCTAATTTGGACGTTAAGGCAAGATGGAAAATGATATAGTACAAAAATATATTTTATTACCAATAAGTCATATCTAACAAGTCAAGTAAAAAAGAATTAAAAACATACAATAGGCATATGATAGTAATGAGTATCTAGAAAGTATCTGTAAACAAGAGAGTTGACACCAAATAAACAGCAGTGAGCCCCTGTACGTCAACGCGTTTCACTGTTTTGCTTCGTCAGGACGTACTTGAGGGTAGGTGACCTGTTTGATATGACTTATTGTTAATAAAATATATTTTTGTGCTATATCATTGTCCATTTTGCCTGTAAAGTCCGAATTAGGGCCCTGTGGCCCTTTACCCTTTCTCTCTTCCAATGCATTTTAAGCATATTAAAGCTTACTTTTTAAACTTATTTATTGTGCTTAGAGCAGCGCTGCTCTCTTTTCCTTTTTTCTTGGCACTAGTACTTTTAGAGAGGAAAATGGGATAAAATCGTCCAAACAAAACTGGACCTTAAAGTGACACTAAAGGTTAATTATTTTTTTTTCTAATAACAAACATATCATACTTACCTCCACTGTGCAGCTCGTTTTGCACAGAGTGGCCCTAAACCTCGTCTTCTGGGGTCCCCCGGCAGCTATCTCGGCTCCTCCCCGCATCAGATAACCCCCAGGGAGAAGCACTCTCCTGGGGGTTACCTTGCAGGCGCGCTTCCAAGTCCAGCATTCGGTGTCCATAGACGCCGAATGCAGGACTCGGCCCCACCCCCCGGCGACCACGTCATTGGATTTGATTGACAGCATCGGGAGACAATGGCTGCGCTGCTATCAATCTATCCAGTCAACAGCCAAGAACCCCCTAGCAGAGAGGCAAGTTCGAGGGTTCAGGTAAGTAAAACAGGAGGGGGGTGGGGTTGGGGGCTTGTGACTGACAGGTGTTTTTTCACCTTAATGCATTAAGGTGAAAAAACACGAACCTTTACAACCCCTTTAACTACCACTATTTTTACCAGTATTATCAATAATTATTTTTCTACCTCTCCAATTGCCCTTGCTAGCACTCCATCCCACCCTCCTTATCTGCTGGGGGAGCAGTAGTGTTAATTTTGTTAACAAAAATATTTTCGTAAACGAAATTAACACTATTTTAGTCAAAAGAATATGAGATTGATTTACTAAACCTTGAGAGTTCAAAATCTGGTGCAGCTCTGCAAAGGGACCAATCAGCTTTCAGTTTTTGTTTGTCAAAGCTTAATTGAACAAGCTGAAATTAGAAGCTGATTGGCTACCATACACAGCTACTGCAGATTTTGCACTTTCCAATTTTAGTAAATCAACCCCTTTGACTAAAACTAAATCGAAATTTAAGTCTAATGCCGCGTACACACGAGCGGACATTACGGCGGACTTTGCCCGGCGGACTGGATTTCGTCGGACAATTTGATGTGTGTGGGCTCCAGCGGACTTTGTTTTCTCAAAAGTTGGACGGAATTAGATTTAAAACTTGTTTTAAATTTATCCGTTGAAATCGAGTCCGGTCGAAAAGTCCGCCGTCTGTATGCTAGTTCGACGGACAAAAAGCCACGCTAGGGCAGCTATTGGCTACTAGCTATGAACTTCCTTGTTTTAGTCCGGTCGTCACGTACGAATTCGACGGACTTTGATGGATTGTGTGTAGGCAAGTCCGTTCATTCACAAAGTCCGTCGGACAAAGTCCGCCGTAATGTCCGCTCGTGTGTACGCGGCATAAGTCATCTAAGTCAAAATTATCACTTCTCCTCTCCACTAGACAAAATGGGCATTTACCCTTGCATTGCAGGCACAGCTCTCCTGCAAGAGATCATTTTAAATTTTCCCCTTTAAAGGAGAAGTCAAGCCTGAGCTATTCAGGCTGGGCTTCTCCTCTGGGTCACAGGAGTGCAATTCATTTTGCACTCCTGTGACCTGTTTTCAGCGGAGATCGGTCTGAAGTCCGCTCTCCGCTGACATCACCAGGATCAGTCCAGGCAGCGCATCATTCTGGCTTAGGAAGTCTGGATCCGCCAGGTGCCTGGACTGATGGCAGTCCAGGCACCTGGCGGATCCAGGTGCCTGGACTGATGGCAGTCTCAGCCTCTCAGCGAGCCGCTGAGATGGCCAGTCCCCGCCCCTCCACAGCTCAGCGCTCCAATGAGCATTGAGGAGCAGAGCAGGAGAGCAGCTGACTGACAGGCAGCACCTCTCCGCTCGGGGAGGTGAGGGAACCGAGCCATCGGTGGTGTTCGATAGCTCGGTTCTCAGTGAAGAGGCGCCGGGGGACAGATGCAGCATCGGTCTGATGCTGCATCCACCTAGGTAAGTATGAATAGCCAAAAAATAAACATACTTCTCTTTTAAAGTATAATTTTGTGACACATCTGCTGTTGAAGAGGAATCCCCCTGTTCATTTTAAAAACTGCCAACACTAACAAAAAACACTGTAGCTAAACTAGTGAACTTACATATGTGTACGACTTTCTGGTTGTTGTGCAATCTAAGCATTAAAAGTGTGATCTTTATAACTGATCCAGATGCAGTGAGATAGTTTAACTTACAGTCTAGTAGCTTGGCAGACAATAACTTGATCCAAATGAGATCCTACAGATCATTGAAAGCTTTAATCCAAAAAAGATCTTGTGAAGATCATAACAGCTGAACATCAGGTAGGTCAACAAATCATAGTGTGTCCAGCAGTGGTGGTTGTGCTCAGAATTTTTTAGGGGGGTGCAAACAAACTGAAAAATTCTGGAAAAAAACCCCATCAATTGCAAGCTCACTGTGCCCATCAAACGCAGCCACTGTGCCATTAAACGCAGACACTGTGCAATCAAACGCAGCCACTGTGCCATCAAACGCAGCCACTGTGCCCATCAAACGCAGCCACTGTGCCATTAAATGCAGCCACTGTGCCATTAAACGTAGCCACTGTGCCATCAAACGCAGCCACTGTGCCCATCAATTGCCGCCACTGTGCCCATTAAACACCGCCACTGTGCCCATCAAACGCCGCCACTGTGCCCATCAAACGCCGCCACTGTGCCATCAAACGCCGCCACTGTGCCCATCAACCGCTGCCACTGTGCCCTTCAAACGCAGCCACTGTGCCCATCAAATGCCGCCACTGTGCCCATCAAATGCCGCCACTGTGCCCATCAAAAGCTGCCACTGTGCCATCAAACGCTGCCACTGTGCCATCAGATGCAGCCACATTGCCCATCAAACGACGCCACTGTACCCATCAAATGCCGCCACTGTGCCTATCAAATGCCGCCACTGTGCCCATCAAACACAGCCACTGTGCCCATCAAATGCTGCCACTGTGCCCATCAAATGCTGCCACTGTGCCTATCAGACGCTGCCACTGTGCCATCAAATGCTCCCACTGTGCCATCAAATGCTCCTACTGTGCCCATCGAATGCTGCCACTGTGCCCCCCCGCCCGCCGTCTGCCCAGCACTTACCCTGTCTTGGTGGGGCAGCTTGTGACGGCGACGGGCAGTGTCCTCCATGCTCCTCCATGTCCTTGATGTCTTCTTCTCCCGTCCTTTCCTATGATTGGATGCCTGATAGGCGTCCAATCACAGCGTCTGTCATTTCAGCCAATCAGGTGACAGGTGACAGACCGGAGCACCTGATTGGCGGAGAGGCGGTTGAGTGTTAGGAAAGTGAATATTTATTCGCTTTTCTAATACAGCTGGGTGAACTGCCAGCATGGTGCTCGCTGCGTACCTTTTTTTACGCCTATTAGAGCTTATGGCTCTAATCAGGTGCTTAAAAAAAAACAAAAACGCTAGCCATAGATAGATTCATCCAATGCATGAATCTATCTATTGCTGATAGAGGGGGTGGCTGGAGAGAGGGGTCGGCGCCCATGTACCCTTATGGACGCACCGCCACTGGTGTCCAGCTCCAGCACAATACAGCACCTGTGATGAATAAAAACTAAAATATGAAGAAGACGTGTGGGATCAACTACATACAACATCCCCTAGCTATAGAGTGAGGTAAGGACAAAATTATTTAAAGGCAAACAAACAACAATGCATGTGTAACAAGATACTCCCGTCAAAATCTATGATTTCAGATATTAACCACTTCAGCGCTGGATTTGCCCCCTTCCTGACCAGGCCATTTTTTGCGATACAGCACTGTGTCACTTTAACTGACAATTGCACTGTCCTGTGACGTTGCAGCCAAACAAAATGTATGTCCTTTTTTCCCCACAAATATAACTTTCTTTTGGTGGTATTTGATCACCTCTGTGTTTTTTATTTTTTGCACTATAAACAAAAAAAAAGCGATAATTTTGAAAAAAGCACAATATTTTGTACTTTTTGCTATAAAAAAGACCCCCCCCCCAAAAAAAATCTTCATCAGTTTAGAGTTTAGGCCGATATGTATTCTTCTACATATTTTTGGTAAAAAAAAATCGCAATAAGCGTATATTGATTGTTTGCGCAAAAGTTATAGCGCTTACAAAATAGGGGATAGATTTATGGCATTTTTATTATTTTCTTACTAATTATGGCAGCGATCTGCGATTTTTATCAGGACTGCAACATTGCGGCAGACAGATCGGACACTTTTGACACATTTTTGGAACCATTGACATTTATACAGCGATCAGAGTTAAATATAGCCACTGATTACTGTATAAATGTCACTGGCAGGGAAGGGGTTAACACTAGGGTGCGTTCAAGGAGCTAACTGTGTTCCCTAGGTGTGTTATAACTGTGGGGGACTGACTAGGGGAGGAGACCGATCAGTGTTCCTATATACTATACTAGGAACACACAATCTGTCTCTACTCCCCTGACAGGACGTAGATCTGTGTGTTTACTCAAACAGATCCACATTCCTGCTCTGTCACCAGCGATCGCGGGTGCACAGCGAACATCGCGATCGGCGGGCGTGCGCGCCCCTGCTTGATTGTCCTAAACGAGCGACGTATACCTACGGGGATTTGCACAGCCGTGCCAACCTGCCACAGTATAACTGTGGCAGCTGGTCGGCTAGCAATTAAACAATTGAGAATCAAGTCCAAACATTAGGTGAAGACTCTATTTCCAAATTTTCATAAATATGTATAACTCAGCCATATATTGATAGGTCATCAACCCAATATAATGTAAAGAGAAGAAAGAAAAAGTAAGGGCTGGGGTTGTTTAACCGTTTCCCGACCGGCGCACGCCGATGTACGCCGGCAGAATGGCAGGGCTGGGCAAATGGGCGTACCTGTACGTTCATTTGAATTCCCTGCCGTGCCATTGCATGTGCGCCGCCGGCCGGTAGCTCAGTGAGTCGGGTCACGGGTACCGCGGACTCGATCGCCGCGGAGATACCCGCGATCGGCTCACGGAGAGGACGAACGGGGAGATGCTGATGTAAACAGCATCTCCCCGTTCTGCCTAGTGACAAGTGTCACTGATCACAGCTCCCTGTCATCGGGAGCTGTGATCAGAGTAATGACACTGCTAGCCCATCCCCCTACAGTTAGTAATCACTCCCCTAGGACACACTTAACCCCTCCCCCCCCCTAGTGGTTAACTACTTCACTGCCAGTGTCATTTACACAATAATCAGTGCATTTTTAATCGCACTGATCGCTGTATAAATGACAATGGTCCCAAAAATGTGTCAAAAATGTCCGACATGTCCGCCATAATGTCGCAGTCACAATAAAAATCGCTGATCGCCGCCATTACTAGTAAAAAAAAAAAATATTAATAAAAATGCCATAAAACTATCCCCTATTTAGTAAACGCTATAACTTTTGCGCAAATCAATCAATAAACGCTTATTGCGATTTTTTTTTACCAAAAATATGTAGAAGAATACGTATCGGCCTAAACTGAGGAAAAAAAATGTTTTTTTTATATATTTTTGGGGGATATTTATTATAGCAAAATGTAAAAAATAATGTGTTTTTTTTTCAAAATTGTCGCTCTTATTTTGTTTATAGCGCAAAAAATAAAAATCGCAGAGGCGATCAAATACCACCAAAAGAAAGCTCTATTTGTGGGAAAAAAAAAGGACGTCAATTTTGTTTGGGATCCACGTCGCACGACTGCGCAATTGTCAGTTAAAGCGACGCAGTGCCGAATCGCAAAAAACGCTCTGGTCAGGAAGGGGGTAAAATCTTCCGGGGCTGAAGCGGTTAAGGATGACCGGACCAGTATCAAGGTTATACATAACATCAAATTTATTTCAATCATTGGTACTGCATGGGTGCCGCTATTAGCTAAACTTGAGGTCCTTAGGAAAATAGTGCCATTGATTGGGATTGGAGAGCCTTCTGATGTGTTCTACTCTGTTACTGACATACACATAGAACTGTTTTGCTTTGTTGTGTATGTATTTCAACACTATCTTGCTGTCTGTGTAAAAGTGAAAAGAGTCTATTTCGAAGTCTGTGTGTATGCTCCATCGAACATTTGTTTTCGGACTTTCCACCAACAAATGTTGGCTAGCAGGTTCTCAAATTTTCCGCCAACAAAACTTTGTTGTCGGAATTTCCGATCATGTGTACACAAGTCCGTTGCACAAAAGTTCACGCATGCTTGGAATCAAGCAGAAGGAGCTGCACTGGCTATTGAATCTCCTTTTTCTCGGCTCGTCGTACGTCTTGTACGTCACCGCGTTCCCATGTTCGCAATTGTTGGCCAACATTTGTGTGACTGTGTGTATGCAAGACAAGTTTGAGCCAACAACCTTCAAACAAAATTCCACGGTTTTGTTGGCGGAAAGTCCGATCGTGTGTACAGGGCATTACTACTCTTGGATCTATAGCATAGGATTTCCCTTCTGGTGGCATTGGTTGGGGATTCAGAATTGTGGTATCTGAGGTTGTTCTAGTGCTTTCAGGGACTCTTTACCTGATTTCCATCTTTGCTGTTTCTGTCTGTGTATCCTCATCAGTGTTTTCAGAAGTAAAAAGTGCTATGAAACCCAGAGGATCGTAGAATCTGTTCACAGCAGGCAAAACTTCTCATTTTGTGAAGGGCTTGTCACAAGTTGATATTAGAAATGTGCACGTGCCTTGTTTGACATCCCAAAGCAATTCAAGGCTACGCTGGTAGGCAGGTGCAGTCTACTTTCTCCATTGCAGGCGGTGCTCATCACAGCAGCCCTGTAGCTGGAGAAGAAGTCAAGAGGACCACAGTTCCTCTATGCTTTCCTGGGTCACTGGGGAAAAAATCCGGTTGGATGCTAGCACCCAATGTGACTCTGGCAGCCATCTTGGGTCAGGCAGAGCTTATTTAGGGGTACAAAAAGGCACCCTGGTATCTGTAGTCCTATCTCTAACTTATAAGAGGCTCCACAGTGGAAGCACATGCATTCTGATGAGATAGATGAAGGCAGATGGACTGGAGGGAGCCCACCCCTCCTTACAGGTACAGGGGCACATCGAACACCCAGCAGGTAGCACAATGGCTACAAAGGTGTCAATGCGTTGCCTGACCTAAAATCAAGAGTACAAAAAATGTGCCACTACCCTCACCTCTAACTGCTTCCACTGTGGATACTCTTATAAGTTAGAGATAGGACTACAGATACCAGCGATCCACGCGATTTTGCTGCAATTTGCGTTTTGCATTTGTTATGCTTTTTTTTGCCCAATTTGTTGTTGGGCAGAATAAAAAACGCAAATCGTGGCAACAACGCACTACATGCTTTTCTCCATTGATGTCTATTGAACCAAAAAAGCATTGAAAAAAGTCCTGGCTGAAAAAAGCAAAGATGTGAACGTATCCCATAAGAAACCATGTTAAATGAACTGTAGTGCGTTTCTGCAAAGAGCACCAAAAAATGCATAGGTGTGAACCAGGCCTTAGATGTTTAGTCATAATGGGGTTAAGAATACTATAATTAGCCCTTTATAGTACAAAAAGAGCAGATAATCGCTACTATAAGCAGTGCCACCTTAACAGCATCATGGGTCCCTGGGCAAAGTAGTGCACTGGGGCCCCTACCAGGGAGATGGTGCAATGTGGCAGGCCTCTTCTGACAGCGGCAAATCACATGCGATGTCTGTGCGATGCGATTTCAGCCATACAGATAGTATAGCTGAAATCGCATCGCATTCGGACTAAACTCGCACAGGAACGTTTTTTTGGTCCTCACCAGAATTGGATCGCATGGGTGTTCACACCCATGCGATCCGATTCATGTCTGAACTGACAGTTCGCAGTGCGATATGCGAGCTGAAATGGGGGTTTCATTAACATTGTATTGACACTCCCCAGCAGTTTGCATATGGCAGTGTGAACTGCTGTGCGAGTCGGGTGCGATTGCAGGAATCCGCAGTGGATTCGCAGGGTTCCTGCATCGCACCAGTGTGAACCCAGCCAGTAAGTGAAAGTGGTGATCTGTGAGTGCAGGGCTACACAAGACTGAAAAAAAAACCTGGGGAGGTGAACAGACAACTGATCCTGACACTTTACATCTTTGTCCCAGCCAGCGATATATGTCAATTTCTGGCTGAATAGGACCTGCAGCAGTGTGAACATCCAGGGATTGGCGAGCAAGCCAGCTGGATGTGCACTGTGCAGCTCCAATGAGAGACTTCACCTGTCAGATCCAAGCTGAGATGTTGGGGACTGCTACCCAGACCCGCCCCCTCTGTCAAACAATCAATGTAATCAAAGAGCCGGCCAGAGCTGTCAGGTTTTTTTTTCGTTCAGCCTGCTGGTTGAATGAGAAAAAAATGAATAGTGTGTACCCAATTCGATTTTCAATTAAATGTCAGCTTTAATGTGTCCCCACACCAGGGATGGAGCCTTGGCACAGAGCAAAGCATTCACCAGGTGCCTTACAGACAGACAGACAGACAGATGGCAGGTGAGTAGGGTTGCCACCTCATCCTTTTAAACCTGAACACATATGAATTACACAGGTTCTGTGGCTGATTAAGGTGGTAATTAAACTCACTTGGTGCCTTATCTGCATTTAATTAGCCTCAGAACCTGTGTAATTCATATGTGTTCAGGTTTAAAGGGATGAGGTGGCAACCCTACAGGTGAGTGCAGGGATGGTGTCAGCAATGGAGGCGCTCAGCTCAAGTACTTATCTTTTACTTTGATCTGAATGGACGATGACAGGTTCTCTTTACTGCCAGACACCCCTAGGTGCCTGATCCCCCTCTCAGATCTCCTGTAGGGGGCCCCGGAGTCCACACACTGGGCAGATCCAATCTTCAGAGAGATGCAATATCTGCAATGAGAGATCCCACTAATACATACAGAGAGCTGAGGGGGAGGCCAGCCTGACACATCATCCCCCCCCCCCCCCCACCAGCACAGCATGTAGAAGTGATATCCTCAGCACCGTACATAGTGATGTCACAATAACAAACATCAGGGCTGCAGACACACAAACCTTCTCAGAAAGCAGCTGACATGCTGGGACCTGTAGTTACTTGTGTGAATGTCTCAATCAGAGCTCAGCCTCCTCTCACTATACATTCACCTCACATTCACCTGCTGCTCATGCCAGAAAGGACGTAGGGGGAGGGGTGGGGCTTAGATACAATGTGCTAGAGGGGAGGGGCCGCTGTGTTCTGTGTAAGGGAGGAATGGGGAAGTGTGGTGTGCGGATGTGATACGGAGGGGGGAGGAGCACTGCATATAATGAAGTATGATGTGAGCCGGCTCTTTCATTACATTGGTTGTTTGACAGAGGGGGCGGGTTTGAGTAGCAGTCCCGCCCATACCCGACATCACAGCTTGGATCTGACAGGTGAAGTCTTTAATCAGAGTTGCACAGTGCACATCCAGCCAGCTTGCTCGCCAATCCCTGGATGTGCAGGATGTTCACACAGTGGGCTGGAGCCCCTGTTGAACGTGGGGCCCCTAGGCAAGTGGGGCCCCCGGGCAACTGCCCAGTGTGCCCATGCGAAAAGACGGCCCTGACTATAAGGGGTTAATTTATACTGTGAAGCAGTAAAAGTATATATATTACTTATATTATATATGTATAATAAATACACCCAGAAGTAGGATATATGGGGCATTATAACTAGGAGTCAGACATGAAGCTATATGAAGGGTGGAAGGGAGATATAAATCTTTTATATTAAAGTAGTCTTAAAATCTGAGACCTTTTTTTTTCATGGATATGATCATTTTAAATAAAAACCTTCTCTGGGTTCAAACGCTGATCTTCCCTGCACAGAGTCTTAAAAGTGATTTTTTTTTGAACAACAAAAATGTTATACTTACCTGCTCTGTGTAATGGTTTTGCACAGAGCAGCCTGGATTCTCCTCTTCTCGGGTCCCCCCACCAATGCTTCTAGCTCCACCTGCCTTGAATGTGCCCTTATAGCAAGCTGCAAAGTATAGTATAGAGTGCCCCTATAGCAAGGTAAAACAACTCACTTCCTGCTCAGGACTACATGTCCCTTGAGGAATTGCTCTTCACACATTCACAAGTTCTCAGGCACTTACTGACATGTATGGAAAGTGCACTGAGCTGTATGTGTGCTGCACTGTATGTCCTGATATGTAAACAAATAATGCATTCTATATGCAGGCCAGCTAATCGGCTGGCTGATTATTCGATTATGAAAATAGTTGACAACTATTTTTATAATCCCCTAGTTGTCGATTAACTAATGTTAGTTGTTTCAGCTCTAATTCTGTGTACAGAACACCTCCAGGTAGCCATATTGCATTTTACAGAAAATTACAGAGCTGCAGATCAAAAAGGAAAGGCAATTTTTAATACCATTCAATTACAATATGTCACAATTGTATATGATTTATTATTTATTTGCTATGTTTTTTCCAAGGAAAACCCTTTAAACAGGCCATAAATGGAGTGATGTTCTTTTCTGCAACCATGGTTTGCAGGAGGGGAAAAAAGAAAAGCTTAATTTTTCTCGTCAGCATAGTAAGTGTTGATGCTCTCATGGAGCTATGGGATAACACACATTGATTTCGGCTATAGCCGCTGGCAATAATCACATGAAAAATCCGAAAAGTTGATTGGTCGATCAACTTGGTTACAACCAGCCTGCCATACATGGTTCAAATCTTGGCAGGTCCCTGCTTAACTGGCTGAGATTCGAACCGTCTATGGCCGGCTTTAGCTGATAGTAAATTGTCACATTCAACCATGTGGGTTATCTTTGTATGAGTGCAGCTCATACCAGGACTCAGCAATCTGTGGTTGTCCAGTTGTTACCTCCTAACATGCCCTGGCAACAGTCCAAGAGCTGTCAGTCCTCAGGCTGAGTGTGCCAACCTTTATCAACCCTGTGTAGCAATATTAACAGCATAGCTGGTAGTAGATTGTCACATTCAGTCAGACTTTCTGTAATGTTGAAGTCGTTTTATAGCTTCTCCAACCCACTTCCTCAGTTCTGGAGAAGGTATGATGGGCCTTCAACATTACAGAACAAGTCCAGTTGAATGTAACTACTACTAGCCATGCTATGACCTGAATACATAGGAACCTTCACAGATGGTAATGATGGAAGAATGTATTTATTATTACACAGCCACAGGAAATACAGACGGCGCTTGTATCAGACACTTTATTAAATACTGCTTATTACATAACATTAAAGTAATAAAGGTTCACAAACTTCTTACTGTCGATCTTGATAGTGACAAATCCTTCAGAGGCGGCCCGTACCACACCTTCATTTCCCCAGATCGCCACCATCTGCACCGACTGTTCATTATCCCCTGTAATAGAGGAGATGAGGGGTACCTGCAATGTACTATCTATACCAGTCCTGGGAAGAATGATAATCGGGTATGACTGAGCTCTAATGCCCTGTACACACGACCGGTTTTCGAGTCGGAATAAACTCTGAAGGTTTTTCCAATGAAATTCCGCTCAAGCTGTCTTGCATACACACGGTCACACCACATTCCGACCGCCCAGAACACGGTGACGTACAACACGTAGGATGGGACTAGAAAATGGAAGTTCAATAGCCAGTAGCCAATAGCTTCCGTCTCGTACTTGCTTCAGAGCATGCGTCGTTTTTGGTACGTCGGAACAGCATACAGACGATCGGTTTTCGCGATAGGAATTGGTTCCGTCGGAAAAATTTAGAACATGTTCTCTTTCTAGGTCCATCAGAATTTTCGACGTAAAAAGTCCGATGAGGCATACACACGATCAGAATATACGATGAAAAGCTCCCGTCTGACTTTTTCTGTCGGACATTCCGCTCGAGTTTACACGGCATAAGACACCGGTCCAGAAGGAGCCTAATTAGGCCTTGTGTACACACCAGCAGAGACGCAGCTGGTAAGGGACCCTCATCAGGTTATCATATTCAATGGTCACATTTTAAATCCTAAAGCCCAACTCCAACTAAAACTATGTACAATCTGCTTTACATCCACCACCAAATCTGTCATAGAAGGCCCTGTGCATTGGATACAAACTAAATACATTGTGAAAATGTGTGCTTTTTTATGTAAACATTGGAAATTTTAAAAGAAGATTGTACAATCAGATTGTGACATATATGGTCACCCTAATACTTGTGATCTTGTCATGCTACAGGTGTCTAACCTGTAGAGAAATAACTCACCTGTTTTCATGGTGATGCTCCCTCTCTGGCTGGATTAGTGAGTTGTCAGTCCCTCGATGGCAGAGACACTGTACAATCGTCCTTCACCAGCGAGGGAGAGCATTACTGTCATATTCCAACCAATGAGGGAGTGACGCTGCAGAAACAGGTGAGCAGTTCTTCCGCCCTCTAGTGATCCTGTGTGACATTCTGTAGGTGCAACACTGGCGGGGGGGCTAAACTGCTGCAGAAACATTTTTCTTTTTGAGGCTGGGTTCACATATCTCTGGCCGCGGTTCACAGCATGGGGTTCCTGTGCGTGTCTGTTCACTGGTTCAGGTGCGATTCAGGTCGGAATTTTTGTCTGAATTTGCACCTGAACCGGACCCAAAGATGCACAGGAGACTCTTTTGCAATCTGAACTGCGGCCGCCCCGGACCTGTGTGACCCGGCTGTATTGACAGTCGGTCACAGTCGCCTGTCATGCAAATTGGATATGGAGGAAACCACATTCAATTCGTATATATGTAAACCTAGCCTGAATCTTTTAAAGTGGAATTAAACCCATCGATCTGTTTCCCAAAACAGTTACAGTGAGGGAATGCCGTGAGGGAGAATGGCAAAAGTTGCTTGTACTCTCAACCAAACTGTCATGCCACCAAATGGCTGCTGTTATATGTGATCACATGTGCAGCACCCACTGCAGATCAAATGGAGGCAAAGATGGCAGCTTCATGGGATGTAAACAAACATTTACAACCCTAGTGCCCAACCTGTGCCTTGAAGACACTACTGTTGCGACCCCTGATAACGTCTGACGTGCTGACGAAACGTGTTGGATGTGGTCAAGCATGATACGTCAATTCCGCCCATAGTGGAACGCAGGTGGAGCGCAATTTGGTGTCCCTACTTCCACTTTCTTTTGTATTGTATTTTATTAAGTGGAATTTTTAAAGTGCTTTTTTAAATAAATATACATACTTTAACATGGGAGATTGTTTCTTCCTTTTGCTCCTCCACTGATACCTGGAGATTTGATAGTGTTTTGATCCAATCTGTCTTTGGAGGCTTCCTTTGCTGAATCGCTGAGATGAACACCGGGATTTATTCTGTGCCAATCTGCTGTATATAACTCCTGTAATGGGGGTCATGTAAATCTGGTGAGTAGGCTGTGTGACCGTTGTTGGTGGAGGAAGACCAGTATTGCACTATTGGAAACCATTTGATGGAAGTTTTTGGACATTGCATTTTTTATTTATAATTACTTTACCTTTCGGACACTGCACCATAAGTTTATTTTAAATTTTTGCTATACACTGGAGATATCTGGTGGTAATTTTATGTATAATAGCACTTCAGCGTTTATATTATTGTACGTGTTGCACATTCACTTTATGTTAATCAATCCGCTAGGGACATCTAGCGGTCGTTCATGATATTGCACTTATTTTGCACTTTATGATGTATATGTTTTGTTAAAGAGTAGGGTGCACAGCCATCACATTTTTCTTACTGCACTGATTAGAACTAATTTTATAGTGCCGTTCACTAATATTTACTATGATCAGGGGCGGACTGACCATTGAGCCTCTCGGGCACTGCCCGAGGTCCCTGGGTCACTAGGGGGCCCCATCAGGGTTTCCAGCCTCAGTAAAACCAGGGACAGTATGTATAAATCTGTGTTTTTTTTTTTTTTTACATCTGTCTGTGTATACTGTGTGATTGTATACTGTGTGTATGTGTGTATACTGTGTGGCCCCATAATCTCTGATTGCCTGGGGGCCCCATAATCTCCTATTGCCCGGGGGCCCCATGAGTTATCAGTCCGCACCTGACTATGATACATATCGCATGGTACAGAATGGCCATGCAATCTAATTGTGGTGCAGCTCAAAAAAAGGTGTATGCAGTTCTTTGGTACGATTTGAACCCATTTAAAATGAATGGGCTCAAATTTCACTACACTAAATCGCATGTGAATTGCAGGAATGTATTCCGTTTCTCATGTGCGATTCACATGCGGCTGATAGTGTGAACCGAGCTTAAAGACTGCAAGCATAATACAAGATACTGTATGGTTAGTAACTGCATAGCTACCAACTGTTCTTGATTTTTGAGGGACTGTCCCTGATTTGGAGCAATGTCCCTCTGTCCCTCATTCTTCCTCATTTGTCCCTCATTTTGGTCTGTTCTATATAGTTTTATATAAAATGCACTTTTTATCTATCAAAAAGTATTTTCCAGCACTAAATCTTTCATCTGATTTCTAAATTGCTGCATTTGTAAATCCCAAAAGCCAATATAAAAGGAATAGTAGTGGTAAAAAAAAGCACTTGTGGGTTTAATAAATCTTGTTTTTTTTGTACAATTCTCCTTTAAGGGGGCGTGGCAAGAGGTGTGTCCTATGCCTGCATACTTTTGCTGATAGGTGTCCCTCATTCCCATCTCAAAATGTTGGGAGGTGTGAGTAACTGCAGTCATGAGACAAGAGATGGTCAGAGATTGTGGGCATGATACAAGAGAAAGTGAAAATGTTACAAGAGACTACTGTCAGAGACTGTGATCAGAATATAGGAGTTGTTGGAGTCTGGGAACATGGTCCAAGAGACAGTAGTAGGCTGGAGACACATCACATGAGACTGCTAGAAAACCCAGCAAGGGGGAGAGAAAAAGATTGCTGTTCTTAATCACTAGGTACAGACAGGCCTGTACTGGCCATAGGGACTACCGGGAGATTCCCGGTGGGCTGATGTCTCAGTGGGCCAGTCAGGTGCAGTCCCGGAGCCGCTCCTCTCTGACAGTGAGTGATCACAATTTCACTCCTGTCAGTAGGTGAAGCTTCCTTCCATTAGGCGTTATGCTCCCTCCAGCCTGCAGGGGGAGATAGACCAACGGCAGACTTTCCTTCCTCTCTCCCCTATCATTTGTTATCACATGACTGGAGAGAGGAACGAAGCTGCCTTCAAAATGGTGAGTACATGTGGGAGGGGGAGGAGAGGGAGGACACTGATGTGAAGGGCTGCTGATGGGGGCTCTCTGATGGGGACTGTGATGTGAAGTGAGCTGCTGGTGGGGACTGTGATGTAAAGTTAGCTGCTGGTGGGGACTGTGATGTAAAGTGAGCTGCTGGTGGGGACTGTGATGTAAAGTGAGCTGCTGGTGGGGACTGTGATGTAAAGTGGGCTGCTGGTGGGGACTGTGATGTAAAGTGGGCTGCTGGTGGGGACTGTGATGTAAAGTGGGCTGCTGGTGGGGACTGTGATGTAAAGTGGGCTGCTGGTGGGGACTGTGATGTAAAGTGGGCTGCTGGTGGGGACTGTGATGTAAAGTGGGCTGCTGGTGGGGACTGTGATGTAAAGTGGGCTGCTGGTGGGGACTATGATGTAAAGTGGGCTGCTGGTGGGGACTGTGATGTAAAGTGGGCTGCTGGTGGGGACTGTGATGTAAAGTGGGCTGCTGGTGGGGACTGTGATGTGAAGGGAGCTGCTGGTGGGGACTGTGATGTGAAGGGAGCTGCTGGTGGGGACTCTGATGTGAAGGGAGCTGCTGGTGGGGACTCTGATGTGAAGGGAGCTGCTGGTGGGGACTCTGATGTGAAGGGAGCTGCTGGTGGGAACTCTGATGTGAAGAGAGCTGCTGGTGGGGACTGCTATGTGAAGGGGGCTGCTGGTGGGGACTCTGATGTGAAGTGGGCTGCTGGTGGGGACTCTGATGTGAAGTGGGCTGCTGGTGGGGACTCTGATGTGAAGTGGGCTGCTGGTGGGGACTCTGATGTGAAGTGGGCTGCTGGTGGGGACTCTGATGTGAAGTGGGCTGCTGGTGGGGACTCTGATGTGAAGTGAGCTGTTGGTGGGGACTCTGATGGGAAGTGAGCTGTTGGTGGGGACTCTGATGTGAAGGGAGCTGCTGATTGGGACACTCAAAATTAAAGTGGGCCAGTCATGAGGAAGTCCAGGGCCAAATTTTTGTCCCAGTCCAGCCCTGGGTACAGATAATCTCTCTCTCCCCCCCTGGACAGATCCCCATTCTGCCTGCCTCTGGAGCGATTGCAGGTGGCCGGCTGACATCGAGTCCACCGGACCCGCTGGTTGGCTCCCCCGCTAGCAAATGGGCGTGCGCACGCACCCACAAATCGCCATGTACGCGCCCACCATACAATGACGCGATTCGCGCAGCTGAGCCAACCTGCCACAGTACAACTGCGGCCGGTAGTCAGCAAGTAGTTAAACCAGTGTTTCTCAACTCCAGTCCTCAAGGCGTCACAACAGGTCATGTTTTCAGGATGTCCATTATTTTGCACAGGTGATTTGATCAGAAGAAGGTATCCACCCCCATCCCCAAAAAAATGACATGCCAATTGTGGCATGTCAGGGGGTCACCGTCACTTAAAGCAAAAGTTCCATTTTTGGGTGAAACTCTGCTTTAAAGTAGTATTAAATCCATTTAGTTTAACACTTTGGGCATGATAAGATAACATAAACAGTAAATTATTTGTTAAAATTTTTATCCCAGCACTTACAGTTTACAATTTTCAATGCTTCTGGATTCTGCTCTGTCAGTGTTGCTTCCCTGAACTTCTGGTGTTTACAGTGTTTAACAGTGGACAGTGCAGACTTCCAGTCAGTCTCTTAGCTTGGAAAAATGAGGAAGGAGGAGCAGGGGAATGAGTGCTTTGTCATCCTAGGCTACAATATTGTGTGTTTCTTTTGATGCACACAGTGGGGGTTATTTACTAAAGGAAAATCCACTTTGCACTGAAAGTGCACTTGGAAGTGCAGTCGCTGTAGATCCGAGGGGGACATGCAAGGAAAATAAAAAACAGCATTTTAGCTTGCACATGATTGAATGATAAAATCAGCAGAGATTCCCCTCATTTCAGATCTACCCCTTACATTTACAGCGACTGCACTTCCAAGTGCACTTTCAGTGCAAAGTGGATTTTCCTTTAGTAAATAATCCCCAGTGTAAGGAGACAAATATCCCCTCCATGCAAGGGTTGCTCCATAGGACACTGCAAGAGAAGAAGCCAACCTGAAACAGGAAACCTGGGGCAGTGATCATTGTACCATGTTAAACTGGAATATAGAAAATCATAGCTCCCAACTGTCCTTGATTTTGAGGGACTATCCCCAATTTGGACAGTGGCGGCTGGTGTTTTTTTCTTTTGGGGGATGGCAAACAGCCAGCCAGCCACCCCCCCATTTGGTCGGCAGCAAGAGCCCACCCTATTTTGAAACCTATTAGAGCCTCTGGCTCTAATCAGGTGATTAAAAACGCCCCCGCCACTGTGATTCATGCGTGCGGCATCCAGAAAGGGGCCGGACGCATGAATAGTGGGTGGCAGTGGCAATGGAAAGGGGAGGCGGCACCCATGCGCCCTTAATGGACGGACCGCCCCTGAATTTGGAACAAAGTCTCTCTGTCCCTCTTTCCTCCTCATTTTTGTCTGATACATATAACTGTATATAAAATGCACTATTAATCTATCAAAAAGTGTTTCCCAGTGCTTAATCTTTTACCCAATTTCTAAATTGCTGCATTTGTAAATTTCAAAAGCCAGTATGAAGGAATAGTAATGGTAGAAAAAAAAAAACAGTTGTGGGTTTAACTAATATTTTTTTTTTTTTTTTTTTGTAGAATTCTCCTTTAACCACTTGTTTACTGGGCCAATTCTGGCACTTCACCCATATATGTACAAATCTGTGATTTTTTTGCTAGAAAACTACTTAGATTCCCCAAACATATTATATATGTCCCTCCATGCAAGGGTTGCTCCATAGGACACTGCAAGAGAAGAAGCCAACCTGAAACAGGAAACCTGGGGCAGTGATCATTGTACCATGTTAAACTGGAACATAGAAAATCATAGCTCCCAACTGTCCTTGATTTTGAGGGACTATCCCCTACTTATATGTATATGTATATGTATGTATGTGTGTGTGTGTGTGTGTGTGTATATATATATATATATATATATATATATATATATAGCAGAGGCCCTAGAGAATAAAATAGCATTCATTGCAATTTTTTTAGGCCACATGGTGTTTGCGCAGCAGTTTTTTAAATTTTTTTTCTAAAAGTGATCCAGTGATGAATCCTAGTACCCAATCAGCTTTTAGGTTTTATTCTCAAAGGTTATTACTAGACAGTTATCATTAGTTTTTTTCTGATATTTCATTATATCATATATAGCGCTGCCAATATTTGTATAAATCAAGGTATAGGTCATCACTTGAGAGACTACACAATGTACTTCTGTCCAAAAGGGTTGTAATTGGGGACATGTCCACCAGATATGGATTAGTGTGCCCTCATCTTGGTGGCGCGGCACTTTTATTGTTTTTTTAACCAATGCTGTTTAAACTCATACACACAAATTATAAAAGGTATAAATCATTTAAATGCTTAGTCATAAGAACTCAAGCAAATACTATAAATTTAACATAATACCAAAGTCCCCCCTTGATTTAAGGGTGACATACCACATAAAGTGCTTGCGGTGTTTAGCTCTTTTGCTGATACCGAGCAACCGCAAAAATACCTGTATTGCAGGCCCTTTATATACTGAGCCCCATACCTTCTGAAAGGTTCCACCACACTCAGGACCGTCTTTAATATTGACTGGACCCTGGGCAAACATTTTCTTGGGCCCCCTCTTCCATGCATTTTCGCTCTCCACATGCTTTGAGACATACCATAAATAGCAGCTAGACTCAAAATCTGTTTACTTAATCAGATCAGATAGCAATTGCGATTGGTTGCCAGAGGTTACAGTGTATCATTACCACTTACTGACTGGCTTCTAGAGGTTACAGCACACATTATGTCTCACTGTTTATTTTCTAGAGGTTACAGCACATGACTTCTGCTTGTTGATGGGTTGCTAGAGATTACTGAAGATCAATACTGCTCACTGATTGATTGCTAGAGGTTACTGGACATCTATACCAGCCCTCAAAAATTACACCGCTTGCTCGCATTTTGCGAGTGAATTTTGAGGGCTGGCGAGGGGGGAGCGAGCACTGCCGGCCGGCGGGTTGTATTGGAGGCCTTTTCCCAGCGCTCGTGGAGGGGAAGAGAGAGGAGAGAGCCAGCTGAGTGTTCCCCGCACTCGCTGTCACACACAGCCCTGTCCCCTGGTGCCGGGGAATTTGATAGACAGATCACCCGTCCAACCTGGGACGAGTGATGTGTATCAAAGTTCCCCGGCCAGGGGGCGGGGCTGTACAGGACACTGAGCGTCGGGAACACACAGCAATTGAAATCAAAGCTGTTCCAGTAATGTCCCTTGGCACTCCTATCCTCCGGCCAGCAATGCTCTTCTTCTCCTCTGCCCCCCCTGCATAATGGACACAGGTGAGACTGCATTGCTGGACACGGGCAGGCTGCACTGGTGGACAAGGGTGACACTGCATTGGTGGACACGGGTGAGGCTGCATTGGTGGACATGGGTGAGGCTGCATTGGTGGACATGGGTGAGACTGCATTGGTGGACAAGTGTGAGGCTTCATTGGTGGACACGGGTGAGGCTGCATTGGTGGACAAGAGTGAGGCTGCATTGGTGGCAAGGGTGAGGCTGCATTGGTGGCAAGGGTGAGGCTGCATTGGTGGCAAGGGTGAGGCTGCATTGGTGGACATGGGTGAGGCTGCATTGGTGGACAAGGGTGAGGATGCATTGGTTGACAAGGGTAAGGATGCATTGGTGGACAAGGGTGAGGCTGCATTGATGGATACGGGTGAGGCTGCATTGGTGGACACGGGTGAGGCTGCATTGATGGACACGGGTGAGGTTGCATTTGTGGACAAGGGCTAGGCTGCATTGGTGGACAAGGGTGAGGCTGATTTTCTAGAGGTTACAGCACATGACTTCTGCTTGTTGATGGGTTGCTAGAGATTACTGAACATCAATACTGCTCACTGATTGATTGCTAGAGGTTACTGGACATCTATACCAGCCCTCAAAAATTACACCGCTTGCTCGCATTTTGTGAGTGGATTTTGAGGGCTGGTGAGGGGGGGGGGTGAGCACTGCCGGCCGGTGGGTTGTATTGGAGGCCTTTTCCCAGCGCTCGTGGAGGGGAAGAGAGAGGAGAGAGCCAGCTGAGTGTTCCCCGCACTCGCTGTCACACACAGCCCTGTCCCATGGTGCCAGGGAATTTGATAGACAGATCACCCGTCCAACCTGGGACGAGTGATGTGTATCAAAGTTCCCCGGCCAGGGGGCGGGGCTGTACAGGACACTGAGCGTCGGGAACACACAGCAATTGAAATCAAAGCTGTTCCAGTAATGTCCCTTGGCACTCCTATTCTCCGGCCAGCAATGCTCTTCTTCTCCTCTGCCCCCCCTGCATAATGGACACAGGTGAGACTGCATTGGTGGACACAGGCAGGCTGCACTGGTGGACAAGGGTGACACTGCATTGGTGGACACGGGTGAGGCTGCATTGGTGGACAAGGGTGAGGCTGCATTGGTGGACATGGGTGAGACTGCATTGGTGGACAAGTGTGAGGCTGCATTGGTGGACATGGGTGAGGCTGCATTGGTGGACAAGAGTGAGGCTGCATTGGTGGACAAGGGTGAGGCTGCATTGGTGGACATGGGTGAGGCTGCATTGGTGGACATGGGTGAGGCTGCATTGGTGGACAAGGGTGAGGATGCATTGGTGGATATGGGTAAGGCTGCATTGGTGGACACGGGTGAGGTTGCATTGGTGGACAAGGGTTAGGCTGCATTGGTGGGCATGGGTGAGGCTGCATTGGTGGACAAGGGTGAGGCTGATTTGGTGGACATAGGTGAGGCTTCATTGGTGGACACGGGTGAGGCTGCATTGGTGGACAAGGGTGAGGCTGATTTGGTGGACATATGTGAGGCTTCATTGGTGGACACGGGTGAGGCTGCATAGGTAGACACGGGTGAGGCTGCATTGGTGGACAAGGGTGAGGCTGCATTGGTGGACAAGGGTGAGGCTGCATTGGTGGACAAGGGTGAGGCTGCATTGGTGGACACGGGTGAGGCTGCATTGGTGGACATGGGTGAGGCTGCATTGGTGGACACGGGTGAGGCTGCATTGTTGGACACGGGTGAGGCTGCATTGGTGGACACAGCTGAGGCTGCATTGAAGAGCATGGATAAAGTTCCTTAATTCTGCATAAAACATTTAAGGGTAATTTCATGAGATAATTTATGAGGGCGTGATTAGGGGCGGAATTAGGGCGAGGCAGGGTAGGGGTTGGGTGGGGCAACTGGTGGCGAGTAACCCTTGAGGCCTGGCTAGTAGCTCAGGACTTGAAATGTTGAGCCCTGATCTATACCACTCACTAATTGGTTGCTAGAGGTTACTGCACATTATTACTACTCACTGATTGGTTCCTAGAAGTTACTGCATATCCTTACCGCTCAATGATTGGCTGCAAGAGGTTAGTGCACAGCATTACCACTCACTGTTATTTGCTAAAGGTTACAGCACATCATCTCCTCACTGCCTGAACATCATGGACTGGGGAGGTGAGGGGACTCATCAATAGACAGAAAACTCCTAAGCTCAGGGCCCTCTTAATACTCTTGTATTTATTGTATTGTAACTGTATTGTCTCCTTTTATATTGTAAAGTGCTGTGTAAACTGTTGGCGCTATATAAATCCTGTATAATAATAATAATAATAATAATAATAGAAATCCTAGGACTCCTGGGATCAGTAGCAATGCTGGGGGAGGGGGGGATGTGATCAGTGGCAATGCTGGGAGGTTGATGGTATCATTAGCAGTGGTGGGGGATGGGATTAGTTAGGAGACAGTACACTGTGACAGATTCTGAATATTGTAGAGCAAAGCTGGAAATCTTTGGCAAGTATATAGCGGGGAATTTACAATGACCACCAATGTGAGGGGGGATTTACACTGACCACCAATGTGAGGAATTTGCACTGACCACCATTTAACGGGGGATTTTACCCACCCACCAATAGAAAAGAGGGATTTCTATACTGACACCAATGTAATAAGAGCATTTACACCAACCACCAGTGTAAGGGAGATTATACAATGACCTCCATGTAAGGGGGAATTTACAAACATTAACAAACATTGTCGAGGAAATTTGTATTGACCACCAATGTAAGGTGACACTTCTACACTGACCACCAATGTAAAGGGGGATTTACACTGACAACCAGTGTAAGGGCAATTCTGCACTTACCACCAATGTAAAGGGAAATGTACACTGATCACCAACGTTATGAAGAATTTACACTGACAACCAATGTATTTGGGGGTTTTATATCAACAGCCAATAAAGGGGGATTTCTACACTGGCCACCAAGGGGGATTTAAACTCGCCACCAATTTAAAGGGGGCTTCTACATGGACCATCAATGTAAGGGAGAATTCAAAACTGACTACAAAATGCAAGTTTGGATTTTTGTAACGATTACCAATATAAAGAGGAGTTTCTACTGTCATGTACCTGGGTGTATTTGAACTGGGATGTTCCTGGTCCCGCAGCTGCAGTCTTACTTGTTGTGCCACAGATTCTTTTAATTTGATGCATTACCTTGGACTCACTAGCCCCACCTGCTGCCAGCTGTGGACAATTTACAACCAAAGCAGCCCATAAATAGCAGCACTTCCTATCTCTCAGTTCCGTTTGTTTAGACTAGCTTCCTGGGTATTTTGACTGCTTTTTGACTCTGAATACCATGTTTGAACTTCTACCTGAATTCCTGACTACTCTCTAGCCTGCTGATTTTGTACTTTACCGCCAGCTCGTGTCTGACCTTTGCCTGCCTGCCAATCTCTGGATTTCAACCGTTTACCGCTTTGCCTGATCTGTTGCCATCCTGATCTGCCTGACTAAGTTTTCGCCTGAATCCTCAGCACACAAGCTCCACTTCAGACACTACCTATCACAGGTACCTTACATTACAAACGGGCCATAATGGCAAACTGCAGGCTCCCAACCCTTTATGTTGAGGGGTTGGGGCTGTTCTGGCACTTTGGAGCAATGCCAAAATTTAGAGCTAAATTTGTCCCAACATATTTGTACTGGCTCATTACTATGATGGATAACCTCACTAGCCAAGAAAGGGTAGAAAAAAAAAACACTTGTCAGAGCAGCCTGATATTTGGCCTGTATGTCTGTATGTAGACACCTCCAGGTGCCTGTCCTTTATACCTGCAGCAGTTTTGCCCTTCCTTCTGAGACAGTGAGAGTGTGGCAAAGTGTGCTCAGTACACTAGTGGTTGCTTTATGTAGGGTGCCGCAACATGGTGGTCCAAATACGATGAGGTGCATTTGGGCCTCAGCTGCCTTTTTGTTTTCTTTTGAGTTCTCCAGCAGGCCTTGCTATTGGTAGAAAGGTTGAACATTGCCTGAATAACACACCCTGCCTTGGCCTTCTGCAGCCAAAACTGTGTGAACATAACCAATAGGCTACTGCTTACCTCTCATTAAAATGTGAGGCATTGGTCCAGTTGCTGAATGCTGCTAGGGTGTGTATCCCAGTGCTCTGGAAGCAGGAGTCTCCCCCTATGCTCTTGCACTGGTCCTTGAGAGTGGCTGAAAACCACTCCATGGAAAATGAATAACAATTGAATGAGCCCTTTCTGCATCTTTGCACAGTCGGGAAGACAAAATTAGACAGAAGTGATTTCACTGGGCGTTCTTTACATACATGCGTAAATATGGCAAGGTTCTCGCTGAGAAGGAATGAGAATCCCTTTTTACCTTTACAACCCCCCCCCCACCCCACCCAGTTTCAGTTTATTTTTTTATTGTCCTTCTCTTCTCCCACTCTTATTTCTCTTCTTCCCTTCCTCTTTTTCTCTTATCGTTAGCAGCCCTATTTTAGAGTGGGCCATGGATTCCCCTCTTGCTTATGTTATTAAAAATGGTTCGGACGAGAGGTTGACCTGGCTGCTGTGTTACAATGTACGGATTCTTTCTATGGTTACACCCTCAATGGATATACATGTTTTTTACCTGATCTTGTCTGTTGTTTGGATTGCTGTATTGACCCTAATATGCTCTTGTCCGACCTTTGAAAAATTTTATAAATAAAGAATGTAAAAAGCAAAAAAAAGTGAGGATTTCATGTTTGGCCAACACCTAGGCATCTGTGTTGCTTGGCGTGAAAAAGAAAAGTTCTCACCGGGCCCTGTGGTTTTGTGTAGATGCCAACTGATATAGCTGGAGCATAAGAAGCGAGAGAGACACAAAAATGAAACAACCTTACCACAAAGACTCTTGCGATCAATTAACAATAAAGACTTATGGATTGTAAAACTCTAGGTGGTATCCACTTCTAACCATGATTGTGCCTAGGATCATGAAAAAGCATATGATTGAATGTGGACATACAGTTAGTGGATAGACAAAGGCAATGTGGAATGTGTCGAAATTCCAAGGCTTTACCAACTCTGGTTGTGCTGTGGTTTTTAATGGGGTCAAGCTGTGTCTCCAAAGAAACATGGGACCTTAAAGTAAGCTAAATCTTCCCATATTTAAAGACGCACTGTAGTTAAATATAACAAAACTGCATTCAGACCAAATCAGCGCACAAACAACTTCCCTCTTAGTGGCTCTAATTTTCAATCTGGCGTTCACGTTGCACTTTTGGCTGCCCTCTAGTTAAAACCCTATTGTTGCCAGTATCCTTATCTTTTGAATGGTACTAAATCTGAGCTTGCAAAAACGCTTTATTGCAAAAGATGTATAAATTATCTAACGTTCGTGTAGTCGCCAACATTTTAAAATGATTACCAGGGACCCTTTGATGTTGAGCCTGTGCATCTCAGATGGATCACAGGCAAAACGGTCTCAGAGGACAATGCACCACTGCTTTCCCCATTACTCCATGCCTCCTAAATTGGATTATAAAATTCTATTTTGTGTTCCAAATGTTGGTTTTCAAGAAACATTATTTTAAAAAGTGGAAAACTTAAAAGAATGAGAATTTATTCTAACAAAAAAGCAAAACTCCAGACTAAAACTTACATTATAACTTTATATGCAAACCATGTTACCTACCAAAGGATCTGCAGTTCCGTTCAGCTTTGTGATTAACACATCTCTGTCACACTGCACAGCCAGACAGGTGACATCTCTATTTCATGGAAAGTAATGGTATGGGCGGGTGACAATGACAAGAAAAGGCACCAACATCCCTGTATATAAGTGTAGACAAGGGAAATTATTTGGCAGGATTTTTAAGGGTGCCAACAAAAGAGAAAAGTAATTAAAATACTCCACAGTAAGTATGAAAAATTAAGAGTTTTTATTACATACAGAACATAATTAACAAGTTTCGATATAGGTTATGCGCACATGTACAAGGATACAGCTAGAATTCAAAGCAGATGATAACATATAATCACTCGGTAATAGCGTTGGAGTTATTGTCCCGACATGTTTCGCCACTCTGGGCTCATCAGGGGATGTTTTAAAGACAATTAGATGTAACACTGCATAGAACAGAACAAAGTAAAAAGCATTACATTGACTTGGAGTACAATACAAAATAATAAGGTAAAATAAAATAGTAATAGTACAGTAGAGTATACTGTCGACTACCATGCCCATCATCAAACGCTCACACATATGAAGATCTTATGCCTGCGACTCAATGTCGAAGCAAGGAATCCCGCCAAATAATTTCCCTTGTCTACACCTCTATTTCATGTTTCAGCTTTGCAGCTCCTACTTGCGAATTTGTGAGTTTATTGGGGCTCATTCATTGTTGACATAGGCGATAAATGTCATAGGTGACACTGAGGTGACATAAGGAGTTGAAAGGTTAAAAAAGGAAACCATTGTGTGAACTCTCGTGCTGTGTAATGTGGCAGGAGTGTGGTAATCTCAAAAGTCACTGAACCGAATTACAAATCTTTTGGCAGGTAAAGCAGTTCACTATAGATATCAACTGTGTAATTAGTCATTCCAACTTAAAGCCTAATTTTAGGAAACTTTAAAATGATCCCTTGCAATGTGGGTGCAACCCCATTTAAAAAAAGATTATATTATGTTAAGAAGGTATACCTTCTTAACATAATTGTTTTTACACATCTTATTTATGATGGCACTTGATGTGCTGGCATGTGGGTGGTGGTTACTATTGTTTTCTTATCAGTCCACTATGACTTCGCCCCCGGCTGGCCCGTGGTCCACCTACTACTGTGTGACTATTTAAACAAGTGTGGGTAGCCATAGGGTTAGGCTGAAGTGAGAGATGAGATACTTCAAAACGCATCATATTGAGCATGTCCAAGGGTGACATCAGGCGAGGGTGGATCATGGCCTTGCGACCGCGTCCCATTTCTTATGTTTTTTCATACATTTTCCAGATTTGATTACACTCTGAAGGTTTTTTGTGTTTTTTCTCTCCTATTTGTGCATTAGATGGGGCTCCCCTTTCAGATCACCCATCAGCATCCCATGCTTAGTTAGTTCAGTCTTTTCCTAATTAGTGTTGGGTTACCCACACAGCTATGTGTTCTCAGGTTGTGTTCATTTATGATCCTATTAACTACCTGTTACATTCATTGTGTTATATTATACAGTCTATCTTTTGGCATGGTTGGGAAGCTTTAACAGGTAGCTGGTATGATGGGTGCTGTTGATCCCATGGAGGTTATCATGGGATCCAGTAGGGGCCCGTCCATAAGGGGCGCACGAGCGCCGCCCCCCCCTCCAGGCAGTCACAAAAATATATATATATAAAAAAAGGCCCTTTAAAAAAAAATTGAAAAAAAGGTCCTTAAGTGCACTGTGTTCGGGCGCCGGACACAGTGCACTATGGGAAGCACTACGTCTATGCAATCACGAGATTGCAGACGAGGCGCTTCATTTGCGGGCTTCTAACCCGCCTTGCGGCGCAATCCAACAACCCGAGCAGCATCTGCCCGTGGTATTACTACAGGCGGATGCTTTGTTGTTCAAGTTACTTCCGGCTTCCCTGTTCCAGAGACCAGATGGCAACCGGAAGTGACGTCGGCAGCTCCTTGGGACGCACGGCCCGAGCGGAGCACTCTGCACTGTCTGGAGAGGAGGTGTCCCGGCCCGCACTGTGTCCCCGCTGACCGGCCGACCCACCGCTACACCGAGTAGGGCTGCCCCCCAGTAAGTTCATAGTCTCTTATATCATAGCCTCTCATGGAATCTGATCAGACTGTGCTATATCTTCACAGACATTAAATCATTGACCTTTTTACATTGCCTGTAACTGTTTGTGATGCATAGAAAAAAAATACATTTTTACCCATCCATGCGGCTTAATATAACTCTGTTACAAGAGGAATATGATGTGAATGTACAATTTTTATGTAAAGCGCTGCGTAAATTGACGATGCTATATAAGTACCTGAAATAATAATAATAAAATAATATGGAGACTGCAGGTTCTGACATTCTTCTGATGCTACTTGTGTAGCTGTTATGCAGGCTGTCTAACGGTTAACTTTTAAATTATTGACCTGAAACAAATCTGCACATCAAGAAAGTTGGAAAAGTGTCAGAAGCCCTATCTCCATGCTTGTAGCAGCACAGTTATTTAGTGCATTGAAACAATGTGGTTGATTGTTGTAGACATGTGCTATTTACAGTGTGCAGAATGCAGACATGTGCGATTGGCAGTGTGCAGAATCCAGACATGTGCGATTAACAGTGTGCAGACATGTGCGATTTACAGTGTGCAGAGTCCAGACATGTGCGATTAACAGTCTACAGACGTGCTATTTACAGTGTGCAGAATCCAGACATGTGCAATTTTCAGTGTGCAGAATGCAAACATGTGCGATTTACAGTGTGCAGAATTCAGTTGCCTTAAACATTAACATTTTCTATATTTTATCTAGCAGTAATGACACATAATCACCTGATAAATGCCTATTTAGAGTCCTTCATTACTAACTGTGTAATTTTTCAGTTTGTTTGCGCTGATCTGTGAGGCTGTGCTGTATACCATAAACTGCAAGGCTGCGCTATATACTATGAACTGTGAGGTTGCGTTATATACCATGATGTGTGATGCTGAGCTATTTACTCTGTCCTGTGATGTTGGGGATGTATACTCCTGACACTATTGGTGGAAGCAAAGTGGAATACAGGGGACGGAGTGGGTGGATTCTATAAGGGATGGGGCTTATGAGAAGTGGGAGGGGTCAAAAAGGAAGGGCGGGGTCTGGCGCCCTCCCATCCAAAAACTTCACCACTGACGAGATCTTACTTTCTTTAGTTTACTTTTTGATTGTTAGTCCAAAGCAGGGTTTCTCAACCAGGGTTCCATGGAAAGCTAGGGTTCCTCCAGAGGTTGCTAGGGGTTCCTTGAGCAATGAGCAGTTTCTGCCTCTCAAATAAGTTCCAATTGACACCACTGATCTATTTAGCTATCTGTAAGAGGGCCATTCTTCTCAGTGACAAGAAGTGTAGTGAGCATTCTTCCCACTGACCATCACACAAATGTATCATGAGTTGTAGTTATAGTAATTTTTATCCCTGAGACCAGAAAGATATTTTAAGCGTTCCTCTGTGTTGAAAATGTTGAGACAGGCTGGTCTGGAGGAAAGGAGAAATACTTTTACCATCTGATCCTCTGTTGCCTCAGCAGATGTTATTCCCTCTCAGCATCAACATGTCCAATGTAGAGCTATGGACCCTACTTTGGTCTTGATGACATTAGAATCCTAGTCTGCTGAAGTGTGAGGGGATAAAGTGGCTTTGGGGATCGGTCTAGCTGCAAGGAGGAGCGAAGGTTTGGGTAAGTAAATCTTCTTTTAATTCTGTAGTTGCCTGGAGTTGGGCTTATAAATATCCTGGTTCCTTGTTCTCAATCTCCCAGGCCAGTTGAAACATTGAAGTCAGAGACAGCCACGCATCTAGCATGCTCAGAAGATGAGCAATAACTTAAGAAATACCAGCTTACATAGTAATCTTAGTACACGTTCCCTTTAACTATACAGCTGGTAAGATTTACACATCAAATATATGTAGCAATTACTCACGGTGGAGCTGCTGGTTTAAAGCGGGCTGTTACCTCTATTTCACCAGAACCGGGTCTAGGGTCCCGTTGAGTTTAATACCAGACAATGTAGGCACCGGACACTTGAGTATCTTTTCCAATGCTTTAATAAACGTAAATTGAAGGAAGTAGCAGGAAAGAGGTAGAAGAAGACTTGCAGGGAAGTTCAAATACCTTTTCTTAGTGTAGTATTAGGAATTGAAAGCTTGTAGATGAATGTACTCTCTTTTTAGAGTTGAATCTTTGCCTGCCTGGATAGGTTTCTCTCACTAACCTAGCAGCCAGTACGTAGCACGAACAAAAGTCTCTGCCACAGACTTGATTGGAACAAAACCCATACAATCCTCTGCCACAGGATGTAATGGTTTACGATGAATAGCAAACACAGCACTAGAACCTTTAAGCCGACCCGGCAGTACTATGCGGTAGGATTACTTTAGGATGCGTCCTCCAACTGAGTCACCATTCCCCTCTCTAGACCAGCACTCTGCATGATCCTTTCATGATGGGTCCTCCCCTGGGATCTTCTCAGTTGTCCAGCTTCTTCCCGTAGGACAGACAGCCCAGGAGCATTCCTTTGCCACTGTGGTAGGCCCCAGACAGGCTTCTGGGCCCACCCACATGCTGCAGTGACGTGGGCCTCCCGGTCGGAGGACCACGAGGTAATACTCCTAGCACATACCTGTCGGCCAGGAGGGCCAGCAGGTGGAACGAAAGACGAACCCTAAAACATGGTGTCTCTCCCATAAATACCCTCTCCCAGAATGCAACTCGGAGGACCACCTCCACCGAGTTACCTCCGGGACAGAGGAGCACTCATACGCTTCAACACGTTGCCTTTCCAACACCGACGCATGGTGACAACGACACCTACAGGCACAGTGTGAAACTACATGCAGCTCAGCCAAGCTGGAACAGAGGCAAATCTGACTATGTATAAACAGATAACCCCACTAAATTTACCTATAAGCAGTAGATTGAAAATCTACCAGTGATACATATATATATTATTCAAAGCCTAGCAGGTGGTTTATTAAATATAGACTGTATATATTTAAGGTTTTTCCTTTCATTTTCTCAGTATCTCTTGTTCTCTTTCCCAGTCAGTATGTTCCTTGTGGGTGGCGGACCTTGCACTGTATTTGTAATGTGATATGTATTTTATGTGTCTGAGAATTTTTAAGTTGGAATGTGAACTGTATGAGTACTTTGGGGATGGATGAGAATATAAAAATGTGTACGGTCCTTAAAATGTCCTCCCCAAGGGAGACATTTAACGCACTATGAAAAGACGGGACTTCAAGAAAGCTTAGAGGCAGTAGACTTATGTGTTTATTTTTGAGGCGATGTATTAGACAGATATGTAGACCAGAAAAGTTTTTATACCATAGAGGGGTGTGGTTCTGCAGTCCTCATAGATACCGGAGAACAGTGTGATTTATAATAAGCAGCACAGGCACAGTAAGTTATCAGATCACAAGCTTGCTGACACAGGTATTCTTTGAACTTGTCAAAAAGATTTTGTTTATTATTTGTTTATTTATTTTTAAAGTGACACTTCATTCATGTTACTACACACTGTTCAGTGACATGCAGGGTCATGACACAGGATCAAACAAGTTGCATAATTTTGCACAGCTCTGGAGCAGAGAGACTTCGTTCTGGTGTGAACATGAGGAAAAACACAGATCTCGGCACATAGTGTGAATAGATCCTCAGTTAAAACTCCAAAACATTATATATTTTCTAGAAGAAGAGACCATGGAGAATAAAATAGAGATAGTTGCAATTTATCATGTTGAATTACATTAGTGCATGTTTTTCAGACCCATATTTTCAGTAAAAAAATACACTAAAGTTAATTTTAGCGCCCACACAAACACAATATATTACCCAATTTTTTTAAATAGAAAGACGAGGTTGCATCAAATAAATATGCATTATGTACAGATTGCAGAGTTCAGGGGGAAGTGTTACACACAGAGTGCAGAGTTCAGAGCTGCGCTACATGTAGAGTCCGGGGGGTGTGCTATGTGCCAGGTTCAGGGGTGCGCTGCACACAGAGTGCAGAGTTCAGCCTTCTTCCACAGCTGCTTACCTCTGCATCCCAATCCACATCTCACCCCTCTTCAGCCCCGACCTCTGAATGCAATCCCCCCTCCACTGCCCCCATCTTCACCCTTACTGCTTAAAAGCCCCACCATCTTCCACATATCTTATCTTACTTGTGTTGCTGTATTAGGCTGAAACCCCCAGCCGGCTCTAGTGCCTCCCTGGACATTGTAGGTGGCTTTGCCTCTCTCACTTGCAGGGAGATCATCCAGTGGGAGAGTCAGGATCTGCACTGCACCCCGAGCATCTGCATCTCCCCATCCTGAACTGGAGCCACGCAGGAGATCAGATCTGTGTGAGTCATTGGGAGACAAGCTGTCACTTGTAAACACAGAAGCTGGACTTCTGTTATTGCAAAGGATAGTGGTGAGCAGAGGGACTGAGCCAGAGGTGGTGGAACTAGTTCCAGCTGAAAAAAAGCCCTGTGTGTATGTATATATGTGTGTGTGTGTGTATGTATATGTATATGTATATATATATATATATATATATATATATATATATAATTAGTATATGCAAGTTATTGGCCATAAAAACGGTATAGGGGTCAGGGTATTGCCCTGGGGGACATGTATTAATGCAAATCTTTTTTTTTTTTTTTTTTTAAAAGATCAATTTTACAAGAGCAGTGATTTTAATGAGGCTTAAAGTGAAATAATGAAAATGAAAACATCCCTAACCACTTGCAGACTGCCCACTGTATAAATACTGCAGCACGGCAGCCGCTCTGTGCCAGATTACGTGCCTAGTACCAAAGCTTTGCCCAATCAGGACTTAGAATACACTGTGCAGTGCGCAGTGCATTGTGGGGTGCTCGGCAAGCAAACATCCCGCCAAGCGTTCTGCAAATTTGGGTGTTCTGTCTCCATTCATTATAGGGCACCTGGGGGAACATGATTACAAGTGACTCTGTGGAAAATCATGGATGATTGTGGGGAGTGAAGTTGGCTGAAGGAACTGAGCTTTTACCACAGGTTGGCTGGAAACTACAATCTCCAAAACAGAGACGTTAAAGGGGAAGGACTGGAATAGTTTTCTCAGGCTGAGAGATGAAAAAGGCAATCTTTCTGTGGGGAGACTAGAGCTGAGACAGGCTATGACCCACCTTATTTCGGTAAGGACAGCGAGCGGGTGATCTCTGAGAGCAGGGGAGGCAGAGCGAATGCCATCTGGAACCCTGGATTGGGACATGGACTGTGGGGAGCCTGCTGTGCAATTAAGCCACACACTGAGGATAGCAACAGAGGGAAAAAGGGAAGCCCCCTGGATGGAAAGCCTCCACTTACACAGGACAGATTAGTGGGCGCTGGCCAACCATATACTGCAGTTGCTAACAGAGGGACAGATTTTCTGTCTGGGAACCCTTTTCATTCGCATGCAACTCTTAAACGGACATTACTCGGAGTACTCTATTGCAAGCTTTTGGGCTCCAACAAGCTGGCCAGCAGAAGGTTTAGCACCTGTGTACTGCTTATTGCTGACTGTTGCTGCAATAACCACCAATATATCCTACCTTTAGTTAGGCTACTCTAAGTAGGTTAAAGAAAGAGGTGGACTATTAAATATTTACTATATGCAGCCTGGTAATTATATCAGCTGGCTACTACAATACTAATGTTTGGTTATGTTTGCTAGTCTACTGCTATGTTATAATTTCTGATGGTAAACTAATTCAGTATAACCTTTCCTTGTTGATATAACCCTATATAACATTTTCTTAGTTACACTAATTGCTACCCTCTGTATATTTATCTGATGTATATGTATTGCTGTGTTCGGGGGTATTTACACATGCAGGTGTCTTCATCTATATCCTGAGCTCTGCTAGGTGAGTCAGAGAGTACAGAGTTGTTGCAGAGTCATGGGTACAGGAACAGAGGACCTGACTCATCAAGTGGTTCTTTCGGAGTTAAGCACTACACTTGATTTTAAGCGTCGATGGGTAAAGGTGGGGTCTTTCCTTCACTTTTACCAAAAATAACTGTTCCTTTGAATTATTATTGGGGACACAGCCTCTTCATAGAAAGTCTCCTGGTCAGTCCACATATGTGCAGGGTTCCAATTTATTTCTATGCAAACCCTATGATTGTTAAGGCTATAGGAACGAATGTGAGATCTACTGCCCATGTGCAGACTGGCCAGGAGACTTTCTGTAAAGAGGCTGTGTGCCACCCAGTGGCCACAGAGTGAGGATTTCTATTGATTGTGGACAGGCAAGAAGGGCTTGCTGAGGGAGGTGGAAATCTTCATTTGAAGGAAAAACTGTACTAAAAGTAATTTTATATTTTTTGCATGCTTGTTCTACGTTTTTGCTATTGAATTAAATATAGAGATTTGTAAATTAGCTATAAGGAGTTCTCAGTGGCTTACAGAAATCCTTCTACCCTGCTTAACAAGTGTTGAAATAAGATTTTGGCTACACATGAAGTGCATTGGGGCTTTTTTTAAATTCTTTATTAAAAGTGGCATAATAGATATAGTTACATATGCCCGTAATGCCGGACAACCAGAATAGTCCAGGGTCAGTGATCAGAGTACAATACAGTGTTGTAGTTAAGTTAACGACATCCCTAAAGAGGTCTGAAACATTGGCACGTAATCTGGAAAGTTTGCTCGGAACAGGACCATGGACAGCAAAGTTGCCAGAAGAGTGATGGGAAACATGTGCGGCATTGAAGCTTTAAGCTGCCAGCGGGGGTGCAACTAGTACCTTCACCAGGATCTTCACCATGTAAACAAAAATGTAAAAGTCAGCAGCTACAAATACTGTATCTGCTGACTTTTAAAAACAGACACTTACCTGTCCAGAAATGCAGTGATTTCCTCACCCAACCCAGCTCTTTGCACATGCGCCCGTGAACAGTCCCGCAGTCTCCCGGGGCCTGTGACATGTGTTTCAAGAGGCTGCAGAAAGAGGTGGGCGAACTTCTTGCCTGGATGGGTCAAATCCCCCCCCCCAAAAAAAAAGACATTCCAAATATGTGAGAGGAGGAGAGGGAGGAAGATGAAAAGCGCAACTTTCCCTTTTGGTTGAAGTTCCACTTTAAGTTTTCCAAAGGACATGGAACAAAGAAATAGGTCAGTAAGGGAATGAAGAGAAGGGGGGGGGGGACTAGCTAATGTTAGCCTCAAGAAGCTCTATGCATTTTTCAGAAAAGGTGAAATGGGTGCAGTAAAACCATGTTTTGCGAAAGTAGGCTTTCTACTTGTTTAGAGAGGCTGTAAGCTCCTCCATGCGCTTGATATCATTGACGATTCTGATCTACTGGTGCACAGTAGAGGAAGAGGAGGGTTTCCATTGTACTAGGATACAGGCCCTAGTCGCGCTGAGGAGATGTCTCACTAGTGAGTGGCAGTATAGCTTCGGCAAGCTGTGGTGTGGTAGGCAAGCAGCCAGGTCCCAAACAAGGGAGAGATCCTTAAGTTCCTTGATCAAGGCGCATACATCTTGCCAGAAGGAGCAAATTGTTTTATCAGAGAGCAGTTCTTAGCCAATCTCAATGAGATGGAGGATTTGTGTGTGAAATTAAAAATAATATCCCTTTAATCGACAAACAGGGCCATATCCATGTCTTTCTCCCATTCAGCTATGAAAGAGGGGGTGTGATTTTCTGTAGGAGCAATCAACGCAGCATATACCATGGAGAGGCCATATCTAAGGGGAGTGCATTGTTTTTGAAGCATTCCACTCATTTTTTAAACTTACCCCATGCCCAACCGCATTTCTATTGTAAATGGCAAATCATTATTTATTTTTTTCTAAAAACCTTTTTTCCTTTATTTCCTGGAGCGATTCCGGCTCCGGCCGCCTAGACAATGACGTAACAAGGATATCTATCCCAGAAGTCCATGGGAATTGCCTAATACTGTAATCTCATTTGATTTCCAAATAGAAACAAAACAGAAAATAAAATGACGATATTACTGACATTTTCAAAATGTTGAAGTGAAAAAATGATGGCAGAGTTTAAAAAAAAAATGAATTGGGGGACTGGAACTCCACTTTAGTGAGTCAACCAATCTACATATTTATGTTGTGAGATGCAGCAATGACGTACAACCGCTGTGTAGCACTACAAACTAGGAAGCAGAGACCAAGTATGTAATGAGCAAATTTATGTGCCCCCATTTATATATGAAAAACTACTGTATATACTGAAACAACTTTTGAAAAACACAGATAACATTAACATTAAACTGACCTTTTATGCACTATAATTGAAAAGATTATATATTCCCATTAACATTTAAGTAATGTGTAACCGGAACAAAGGATTTCCAGGTGTTATGTGATCATAAAATACTGCTGTAGTAAAAGACTTTACAAAGATGCAACTTTGGAACTGGGAAAGGTATGTGAAAAGCTGTGGCTAACTCTTACTTCCCTTAATGTCATCCATTGATCTACAGCTGTAAAAGCAAACTCCTGGCATTTCTCTCCTAGTCCTGGCATATTCCCGATCCCTGGGCACTGCTCTGAAATATGCATATTAAAATAGTCAGCCATGTAGCAGTCTATAGGGATTTCCCAATACCCGCACGCTGGAGAATGGAGCTTAGGGACGAGGAACCAGCTATATTTTTATAGCAGCAGATTTCTCATTGGCAGCCATAGAACAAGTATAATTCACAGCTTTACACTTACCTCCCCTACATCCACAAGTTGGAGCTTTTGTGGAGTTCTTCCTTATGAAGGTAATAGATTTGTAAGAAAGGATAAATGTGCAAAGAGAAAACAGACGAAATTCTGTGAAGATGACGTAAAGAGCTTGGCAGGACCGTTCTTAGGAATTGGTGCGCTGCACGCAATACAAGATCCCCTACTAGGATTTTATCGATCCATGATGGAACCTTAAACCTCTGCCAGAACCTTAAAGCTCTGCCAAGGCATACCAATGCCTCGTTTTAAGACCAAGACATATTTCTTTTCCAAACATGTTTTGTTTTTTGGCTCGATTTGTTACCCAGACGTTCATACACTATTACATTGATGTTATACCAGATAACTGGGAAAATTTGGTAAAGTGCGTTACATGTTCGTCATTATCTTCCTTGTCCAAATAAAGGCTTTAACGTTACGAAAATAGAAAATAACCATGTCTTGTTTCAGCTTCTTAAGAGGACCTGTTAGGTTACACCACAAAATCTTCCTTTCTACAGACTGACAATCCAGCATCTCCAGATATAAAAAAGAAACTTGCAAGTTAAAGTGAAACCAAACAATATCGTTATCCCAAAAAAATAATACATAGATATCCACTACTTAATGGCCCCGTAAAGTACCGTATTTGTCATGAAATAGTTTCTTATGCCCTGTACACACGGTCGGATTTTCCGACGGAAAATGTGTGATAGGACCTTGTTGTCGGAAATTCATTCATAGGCTCCATTACACATTTTCCATCGGAATTTCCGACACACAAAGTTTGAGAGCTTGCTATAAAATTTTCTGACAACAAAATCCGTTGTCCGAAATTCCAATCGTGTGTACACAAATCCGACGCACAAAGTGCCACGCATGCTCAGAATCAATGAAGAGACGAAAGCTATTGGCTACTCCCCCGTTTATAGTCCCGACGTATGTGTTTTACGTCACCGCGTTCAGAACGATTGGATTTTCCAACAACTTTGTGCGACCGTGTGTATGCAAGACAAATTTGAGCCAACATCCGTCACAAAAAATCCATGGATTTTGTTGTTGGAATGTCCGATCAATGTCCAACCGTGTGTACAGGGCATTACTGTTTTTTTTCTGCCTCCTTGTAACATCCTCCATCAGCTCTCATACCTCTCCTTTTCCCCCCTTACTCTCATTTGTTTGGAACGAGCGGAGCATGTTAGTTGCGGTCATGTTCTTTGCTTTATGCACACTACAAATCTAATCGTCCATTGTCCCTAGTCTATTTCGGGAGCAAGCAAGAGAGGGTGTCTACAATTGCATACAGTGGGACCATGGAGAACAAATTTAGTTGCCCTCTAAGGCTCCATTCATACTAGCGCATTTTTTGATGCATTTTGCAGAAATGCATGGGATTTTTTTAACATGGGTTCCTATGGAACATGTTCACATCAATGCCTTTTTGTACCTCGGCGTTTTTGGAAAGGGTCAGGGACTTTTTTTCCATGCAAAATGCAGCGTTTTGCATGTAATAGAATTCAATGGACCATCATCAAAAACACAAGCGCAGCGTTTTTGAAGCGTTTTTGATGCGTTTTGGGCGTTTTTTTTTTTTTTTAGACTGTATACAGTCTAAAAAAAACTGTAAAAAAAAAAACGCTAAACACGGCAAAAAAACAGTAAAAACCGCTGCTCAAAAACGTGGCAAGCATCACAAAAAACACTGCAGAAACACTCAAAAGCAACATGCATAGGTGTGAATCCAGCCTCAAGCTGGATTCACACCTATGCAGTTTTAGTGCTTTTTGGATTTTGCAGATTTGCACTACAGAACGTGTTCCATAGGAAACCATATTAAATGGGCTGTAGTGCAAATCTGCAAAATGCGAACAGCACCAAAACTGCATAGGTGTGAATCCAGCCTAAGGCCTGATTCACACCTATGCATTTTAGTGCTTTTTGGATTTTGCAGATTTGCACTACAGAACGTGTTCCATAGGAAACCATATTAAATGGACTGTATTGCAAATCTGCAAAATGCAAAAAGCACTAAAAATGCATAGGTGTGAAGGCCTAATAGAAAAATCAGATCACAGCAGCAAAAAAAGGGAGGATTTGGAGGAGGCTGAGAGCAATAGAAGGTAATCCTTTGGGCTAAGAATACATACTTGAATAGATTTTAATTAAACCAGAGTTTAGCGTAACTTTAAAGATAAATAATAAGAAAAATATATTGTATGGAATCAGTTCACTTACTGATCTTTTTATGACCTGGTTATTAGTCACACAGGACTCTCAGAACTTTATATTGTGATATAACCTACTCTGTTACACCAGTGGGTATAGAAAAAAATCACACCCCTTTAAAATAAACACATGTTGTTGCTTTTTAGCCTGATGTGAAGACAGACACGATTTTTGTTTTATCCAGCTCTATTTACTCAGTGTAACTTATAATATCCAAGAGAAACTATAACACCAATATGTCAGAAAAAGAAAAAAGTAATTCCACAGAATGGGAAGAAGGTTTACCTTCCAACATGACAATGACCCAAAGCACACAGCAAAACTGACCACACGGTGGTTGAAGGAGAAAGGTGAATGTCCTTGCATGGCCTAGTCAGAGCTCAGACTTAAACCCCATTGAAAATCTGTGGAATGACTTGAAGACTGCAGTCCACAAACGGTCACCATCAGATTTAACCAAACTTGAGCAATTCTGCAAAAAAGAGCGGGCAAATATTTCAAAGTCTAAATGTGCAAAGTTAGTAGAGACATATCCCCACAGACTAAAGGTTGTAATTAAAGCAAAGGGTGGTCCTACAAAATACTGACATAAGGGAGGTGATCCTTTTTCCGCTTTTTCCAACTCAGTGATTTTGTTTTTGTATTTATTTATTTTTTTAATTCTGACATGTTGGTGTTATATATTTCACTTGGATGTGATAAGTTGCACTAGTAAATACAGCTGGATAAAACAAAAAACTGTGTCTGTCTTCATTTCAGGCTGCAAAGCAACACAGTGTGATTATTTTAAAGGGGGTGATTCTTTTCTATAACCAAGGTACATGAATTTTATGTTAATCTTTGTCATTATATTATTAGGCAGTATATATAGTCAGATGTCTAATAAAAGATTACTATGCCAGATAAGGTTTAGCCAGTATGCCAACTCATACTTTGTTTATTTGATTAGTGCTTGTGACATTCACTAATGCCTTTGGGGTTATCAAAGATCAACTTCAGCCATATTTACTGGATTGTTGGAATACACTATAACTTTTGTGCAAACCAATTAATATACGCTTATTTTTTTAACCAAAAATGTGTAGAAGAATACATATCAGCCTAAACTGAGAAAAAATTAGCTTTTTTTAAAAAAAAAATGGGAATATTTATTATAGCAAAAAGTACAAAATATTGTGTTTTTTTTTTTCAAAATTGTCGCTCTTTTTTTATATAATTTTTTTTGTTTATAGCGCAAAAAATAAAAACCGCAGAGGCAATCAAATACCACCAAAAGAAATCTCTATTGGTGGGAAAAAAAGGATGTCAATTTTGTTTGGGTGCAACATCGCATGACCGTGCAATTGTCAGTTAAAGCAACGCAGTGCCGCATCGCAAAAAGTGTTCTGGTCAAGAAGGGGGTAAATTCTTCCGGGGCTGAAGTGGTTAAGGAGTGCATCCTACTCCTTAAAAAACTTTATCTGCAGGTTTAAGGCATTTCCAAAATATGATATTTGAAGGATTTGTGTATTTTTAATGTTGTCCATTAAAGCAATGGTCATCAACCCTGTCCTCAGGGCCCACTAACAGGCCAGGTTTGCAAGATAACTGAAATACATCACAGGTGATATCATTTGTTGTATGGTAGGAGGTGGACGGAAGGCACGTGATCAGACGCTTACATCAAAACATGTATGGTTTAATCATGTATAGGGAATACACACATATAAAATATTGAATCATACAAATACTACATTGCATACAAACAGGTAACAAAAAAGGCACTAGAAAATAGATTAAAATTGGGGTATGTCCATGTTGAGGCAACTTGTTAAAAATGGCTGACACGTTTCAAGGGTAACCTCTTCATCAGTGCCAGGAGAATGAGAGCACAGTCTGTATGGGCCGGTAGGCCGACATGTGTACATGAAAAGGGGTGGCTAGTAGGAGGGGATATCCTGTGGTGGATGGTTGTTTAATCCAAGTTCCATACTAGTCCTTGTCCGGGTTTTCTAGGTAGGATATAGATCAGGACCGTATATACCGTACACTACAGACGAATGTAATCGGACTGTAAATAAAATGTATTTTCCTTTTGTGATGGAATTGGCTGTCAGATGTGCCTTTATCCAGTGGATATGTCGGAGTGGCTGAAGTCCCAAAAAACCTCCCGGGAAGTGGAGCCGTGTGATCCTGGAGACCGGAGGGGGCGCTCCTGATGTGGCTGCAGCTGAGGACGCTCCAACAAGATGCCTCTTACTGTCAAGGATAGGAAACCTTCCTATCCTTGACAGTAAGAGGCATCTTGTTGGAGCGTCCTCAGCTGCAGCCACATCAGGAGCGCCCCCTCCGGTCTCCAGGATCACACGGCTCCACAGCTTTTTTTTTTGCTTTTTTTGGGTCCTGCGGTGCGGTGGGCAGCGTGAGATGGATCTACATTGTTTTTTGTTTTTAATAAAGAACTTGTCAAAAACTCTTGTGTCTTTATTCTCTTTTTACACTTTTTTTGTGAATATGAATACTCCATACTCATTCACATGGGGATCTAGGGGCCCTCTTATTAAAGTGGTCTTCCAGATTCCGATAAGCCCCCCCAACCTCAGACTCCCACAACCACAGCCCAGGATTGTGGGGAAGAGGCCCTTGTCCCCAACAACATGGCGACAGGGTGCTTTGGGGTGCTGAGTGCCCTCAATTGCCATCAAAAGATTGAGAGCAGGCTCTCAATTTTTCAGTCGCAAAAAGTTCCTATCCAAAAATGCGATCATCTGTACAAATCCTGACTCAAAAATTCCTACGCATGCTCGGAAACAATTCGACGCATGCTCGGAAGCATTGAACTTTATTTTCTCGGGTCGTCGTAGTGTTGTACGTCACCGCATTCTTGACAGTCGAAAGTTCAGAGAACTTTTGTGTGACCGTGTGTATGCAAGGCAAGCTTGAGCGGAATTCCGTTGGAAAAAACGCTCGTGTGTACGCGGCATAAGAGGGGCACTGACAGCAATAAAAACCTGACAGGTGTTCTAATTCCTCTCCACTCTATTCAAAACTAAAAAAAAAAAAAAAAAAAAAAAAAAGCCTTGCCTTTAGTTATACTTAAATTGTTTACTTTTACATTACTCTGCATTCTTTTTATTTTACCTTCAACTAGGCTTTAACTCCTTCCTCCTCTTACTTTTCATATGTATGCTTTTCCATTTGTTTGTTTCTTTTTTCTTCTTTTTTATTTACAGTATTTATAAATGTTTTAACCCAAGACACACAACTTTTACCCAAGATTCACAAATTTCTGTAATTGGATTCAACTGGGAAAATGTGTGAATCGTTGGTGAACATTGTGTAAATCTTGGGTGAAAACATTTAGAAACAGACCACTTAAAATCCCACTTAAATATATATAAAATATGTAAATAATCTCGTAAATAATTAGTAACCCTTCCCTGAAAAAAATGTATTGTTGCCTGTATCCACGTTGAGTACATTTTCCATAAATTCCCTTGTGTCTTAGTGACTACACAGGACCTAAGAGGAAATCTCCCCAAAGAGAGCACAGATAGTAAGTAATAAAGACCTAGCATGCAGTACATTTTAACCCCACACCATCCTAACCAAAATTTAAAAAAATTGGGTTAGAGTTGGGCTTTAATAAATTCTATTTTTTACAAGTCAGTGTTAAAAGCTAACTCCACCTTTTTAGACCATGTTACACCTAAATTTAGGCTGTAGCATGGTTGCAAGCAGACCCCCCACACCTAAACTAAATCCCTTCTCTGGCAGCATGTGGGGGTTCTCTTCCCCAAACTGGTCCTTTCTCTGACAGCATGTGGGGGTTCTCTTCCCCAAACTGATCCCTTTTGTGACAGCATGCAGGGGTTCTCTTCCCCAAACTGATCCCTTCTCTGACAGCATGTGGGGGTTCTCCTCCCCAAGCTGAACCCTTCTCTGACAACATGTGGGTGTTCTCCTCCCCAAGCTGATCCCTTATTTGACAGCATGTGGTTCTCCTCCCCAAGCTGAACCCTTCTCTGACAGCATGTGGGGGTTCTCTTCCCCAAACTGATCGCTTCTCTTACAGCATGTAGGGGTTCTCCTCAAGTTGATTCCTCCTCTGACAGCATTTGGGGGTTCTCTTCCCCAAACTGATCCCTTCTCTGACAGCATGTGGGGGTTCTCCTCTCCAAGCTGATCCCTTATCTGATAGCATGTGGGGGTTCTCCTTCCCAAGCTGATCCCTTATCTGACAGCATGTGGGGGTTCTCCTTCCCATGTTGATCCCTTATCTGACAGCATGTGAGGGTTCTCCTCCCCAAGCTGATCCCCTATCTGACAGCATGTGGGGGTTCTCCTCCCCAAACGGATCCCTTCTCTGACAGCATGTGGGGTTCTTTTCCCCAAACGGATCCCTTCTCTGACAGCATGTGGGGGTTCTCCTCCCCAAGCTGAACCCTTCTCTGACATCATTTGGGGGTTCTCTTCCCCAAACTGATCCCTTCTCTGACAGCATGTGGGGGTTCTCTTCCCAAAACTGATCCCTTCTCTGACAGCATGTGGGGGCTCTCCTCTCCAAGCTGATCCCTTATCTAACAGAATGTGGGGGTTCTCCTCCCCAAACTGATCCCTTCTCTAACAGCATGTGGGGGTTCTGTTCCCCAATCTGATCCCTTCTCTGACAGCATGTGGGGGTTCTCTTCCCCAAACTGATCCCTTATCTGACAGCATGTGGGGGTTCTCTTTCCCGAGCTGATCCCTTCTCTGACAGCATGTGGGGGTTCTCCTCCCCAAACTGATCCCTTATCTGACAGCATGTGGGGGTTCTCCTCCCCAAACTGATTCCTTATCTGACAGCATGTGGGGGTTCTCTTCCCCAAGCTGATCCCTTATCTGACAGCATGTGGGGGTTCTCCTCCCCAAACTGATTCCTTATCTGACAGCATGTGGGGGTTCTCTTCGCCAAGCTGATCCCTTATCTGACAGCATGTGGGGGTTCTCCTCCCCAAACTGATCGCTTCTCTTACAGCATGTAGGGGTTCTCCTCCTCAAGCTGAACCCTTCTCTGACAGCATTTGGGGGTTCTCTTCCCTAAACTGATCCCTTCTCTGACAGCATGTGGGGGTTCTCCTCTCCAAGCTGATCCCCTATCTGTCAGCATGTGGGGGTTCTCCTCCCCAAACTGATCCCTTATCTGACAGCATGTGGGGGTTCTCCTCCCCAAACTGATCCCTTCTCTGACAGCATGTGGGGGTTCTCTTCCCCAAACTGATCCCTTCTCTGACAGCATGTGAGGGTTCTCCTCCCCAAGCTGAACCCTTCTCTGATAACATGTGGGGGTTCTCTTAACCCATCCTGATCCCTTATGACAGCATGTGGGGGTTCTCCTCCCCAAGCTGATCCCTTATCTGACAGCATGTGGGGGTTCTCCTCCCCAAACTGATCCCTTCTCTAACAGCATGTGGGGGTTCTGTTCCCCAATCTGATCCCTTATCTGACAGCATGTGGGGGTTCTCTTCCCCAAGCTGATCCCTTATCTGACAGCATGTGGGGGTTCTCTTCCCCAAGCTGATCCCTTATCTGACAGCATGTGGGGGTTCTCCTCCACAAACTGATCCTTTCTTTGACAGCATCTGTGGGTTCTCTTACCCAAACTGATCCCTTCCCTGACAGCATGCGGGAGATTCTTCTCCCTGGCAGCAGCTATCACTTTAGCATTTTGCACAGCTTTGCATGGCTGTGCCCCCACAACTGCATTATTCACAGAGATCTGTAAATTAATGAACTACAAGTCTTGCCTTCCACCGCAGCAGACAGACTTTTAGTTCTCAATGGAGCACAAGTGAGGCAATCACTGCACTCGTAGCCCATTGACACTTCATCCAGCTCAGTAATCTGCACCCCACACAAGGAGCTGGAGAAAGAATCTGCATGTGCCTGGGCTTTGTACTCATAATGCACCGATGATGCTTTGAAGGCGCATTTGCAGAAATATAAATAAATTAACATTTTTTTTTTTAACTGCAAATGTGGGTGCATTTATTATTATTTAAATGTATTATTATTATTTATTTATTCATTTATTTTGCAGAGTTTTTAAACTTAGTGATCCCAGAGAAGAATTTTTAAAACCATATCCTGTCTTATTAGATTGGAGCTTTTTTTTTTTTTAGTGAAAACTGCAGAGAAAGTAAATACGTGCACAGCTACTGTGCTGAATTGCATTGCTATGAAGTAGACAGAAGATGGTGCCATTGATCCATCACCATTAATGTACTGTATTTAGCGCTGATTTCTAAAACACACAGGCTTGAACTGTATTGTAAATCCTGCCACCTTAACTTGGATTGAAGTGGAAAAAGCAAATGCTTTAATTCTAGGGACAGGTCTTTTAGGCATAGAAATTTGAGTGATCATATTTAAAGCAACAGCTAAGAAAACAATTTATATTATCGTTTAAAGAGAAGAACAAATCTCCAAGTGCTTATACCTACTCAACTGTTAGCAAGTGCTTTATTATTATTATTATTATTATTATTGTTATTATTATTATTATTACGACTATAATTATTTTAGAATTATGGAGTTTTGCATTACATGATTTTGTAAAAGTCTATTTTGGTGCTTCTAGTGTGTGGCAACTACATGTGAGATTTTTCAAAGTTTTATACCAATTTATTGAGCTGTCTTTTGTGTTTCCTATTTAATGTATTACTTTGGACACCATCATGCACTGGAATATTTCTCTATCGCTGGGTTGGTGTGTGTGTTGGTGGTGTTGGGATGGGGGTCAGTGAAAATCTTCCCGTGAATCTCAAATGTGAACATGTACTTTGTTCACGCTGGGCAAAGCCATAGGTACTTTGAAAAAATATTCATACCCGTTAAAATTTTTCACATTTTGTCATGTTACAACCAAAAACGCAAATGTATTTTATTGTGATTTCATATGATAGATAAACACAAAGTGGCACATAATTGTGAATTGGAAGGAAAATTATAAATGGTCTTCAAAATGTTTGTTTTACAAATAAATATGTGAAAAGTGTGGTGTAAATTTGTCATTTGTATCCAACCCCCCCCCCCCCCCCCCCCAGTCAATTCAATACTTTGTAGAACCAAGTTTCTCTGCAATTACAGCTGTAAGTCCTTTTGGGCATGTCTCTACCCAGTTTGCACATCTAGAGAGTGACAATTTTGCTCATTCTTCTTTGCAAAATAGCTCAAGCTCTGTCAGATTGGATGGAGAGTGTCTGTGAACAGCAATTTTCAAGTCATATCACATTCTCATTTGGATTTAGGTCTGGACTTTGATTGGGCCATTCTAACACATGATTATGCTTTGATCTAAACCAGGGGTCTTCAAACTATGGCCCTCCAGTTGTTCAGGAACTACAATTCCCATCATGCCTAGTCATGTCTGTGAATGTCAGAGTTTTACAATGCCTCATGGGATGTGTAGTTCCGCAACAGCTGGAGGGCCGTAGTTTGAGGTTTCCTGAATTCTAAACCATTCCATTGTATCTGGCTGTATTTTTAGGGTCGTTGTCCTGCTGAAAGGTGAACCTCCACTCCAGTCTCAAGTCTTTTGCAGAGTCTAACAGGTTTTTATTCTGAGATTGCCCTGTACTTAGCTCCATCCATCTTCCTACCAACTCTGACCAGCTTCCCTGTCCCTGCTGAAGAAGAGCATCCCCGCAACATTATGCTGCCACCACCATGTTTCACAGTTGGGATGGTGTATTCAGGGTAATGTGTAGTGTTAGTTTTCAGCCACACATAGCATTTTGCTTTTAGATCAAAAAACTGAAAATTGTATCACACTTACTGTAATTTTCCTTTCCTGGTGCCTATCCATGGCAGCATACATGTGACAGAGCTCTGCCTCGACTCCTATAAATGAAAGTCATAGCCCCTCCCCCAACATTCTCCATAATATAGAATACCGAAGGTGGGAGTTTATGCTGCCATGGATAGGCACCAGGAAAGGAAAATTATGGTAAGTATGATACAATTTTCTGTTTTCCTGGTGCCTCCATGGCAGCATACCTGTGATAAATAACTAGCTCACACGGGTGGGTTTAATGCTTAATTAAATTTTTGTTTCATTAAGACATAGACATAGTGGCATGAAGTGCTCTTCTCCCGAACTCTACTGTTGTAAGAGCCCCGGGACCAATACGGTAATGTTTAAGGAACGTGTGTCGAGAAGACCAAGTGGCAACCCTGCATACTGTTTCTAGAGAAACATTCACCCCTCTTGTTGAATGAGCATTCACCTGAGCTGGAGGTTCCAAGTTCTTCACCCTGTAAGTTTTTTGTATTACCTTGACAACCCAGGATGCCAAGGTTCTGGGGGAAGCGTCCCTTCCTCTATTTTTGCCCCACGGGATGATGAAAAGTCTTTCAGAGTTCCTAAATTTTGCTGTGGCTTCCAAGTAGGCCCTGAGGACTTTGGATATATCTAACTCATTGCAGGAGTATGATTCTGAGTCGGAAAAGACTGGTAATGCCCATGGTTCCAATAGATGTGCCGTTGTGGTGACTTTAGGTGTGAACCCTCGGAGAGGGCGAAGTTCTACCCTGTCTGGAAAAAAGGATATATGTTCATCCCCCACGCCCAGGGGGTGAAGTTTCCAGAATCCTCCTGCCGGATGTGATAGCCAGGAGAAAAGTTGTTTTTAAGGTTAGATTCCAAATTGAGATTTTTTCTACCGGCACGAATGGGTGAGTAGATAAGACTTCCAATATTAGAGGAAGGTCCCATTTCGGAAAGGAACACCTGGTTGGAGGACGCATCTTCAGTACACCTCTGAGGAATGTAACCACTAGAGGATCTTCTGCCCACCTTGTGTTAGTTGCTGCAGGGATTGCCGACACTTGCACTTTAAGAGAGCTCTGGCCGAGTCCCAAATCAAGACCAGTTTGAAGAAAACTCAAAACATCGGCAGTGGCAGGGGAGACTGGATCAAATCCCTTTCCTGTGGCGTAGGTAAAAAACTTTGCATATATTGAGTGGGTTGCTGGCTTTCGGGCTTTCAGCAGGGTGGATATGACTTCTTGGGAACGCCCTAACAACTCAAACCTCCTCCTTTAAACTGCCATATTCAAAGATCCAGTTTTTGTGGATCTGGATGGATCAGCCTGCCCTGGGTCAACAACTGTGGGAAGGGGGGAATTCTGATAGGAGGATTAACACTTAGGTGCATGGCTAGGGGGAACCAAGGTCTCTTTGGCCAATAAGGTAACACTGCTAGTATTTGGACTGGTTCCCTTAGGAGCCTGAGGAGAAATTTTGAGATGAGTGGTCAAGGAGAAAAGGCGTAAGCCGTCTTGAAGTTTCAAGGACATGATAACGCGTCTACTCCCTCCGCTTGTGGGTGTGGAAGGCGAGAGAAGAATATCCTGAGCTTGGTATTCTCCTGGGTAGCAAAGAGTTGGTTGTTCCGGGTCCTCTCAACCAATAGCATTTTTCACCACCTCGACAAACGGCTGAACCAAGGAAAAACTGAAAGCAGATGGCTCAGTTTCCTCTGAAGACTCCCCAGAAGGATCCTCAAGAGAAGAATGTGTGGCTGTGCTTCTTGATGTAGGTAGCGGGTTACTGCTTGTTGAAAGACCCGGAGTGCCGGGGTCTAGGTCTTGTGCCTGCACAGCCCGAGAAGTCGGATGGGTGGGAATTATGGCCCGTTCTGAGAAAGAATCTTTCATGGTCTGTTTGGTCAGATTGACCACCTGTCGACTCTCTAGTTCTCGGTTGGCTGCGTAGTCCCTTAGACAGTCCTTACAGACCAATTTATCAGGGAGTGGTACAGCGCCACATGCACAGCACTTCTTGCTGTGACCCAGATCTCATGCAATATATGATGTGAAGAGCGTGATCCTCGCTCTGGACTGTCGTCATTGTCATAGTGTCTTGAAAACTTTCTGGGCCGCTTTGCAGGAACAGGGCTGAAACAAACAGGGTTTGTTTGTAAATGGCGCACTTTTTTTGTATACTCACAAACAGATGGTCGCATACCTATCGGATATAAGAGGATCTTGACTTCGTGACGAATGGCTCATGGCGAAAATGGGCAGGGGGAATCATCTGCATGAAGAAGAAGCAAGAGAAAGAATAGAACCCATTGCAGAAAAAACAGAACTACTGCATTAGGAGTGGAAGTAAAGAATGTTACATACCTTTTTTGCTGAAGTATTTTGGACTGCAGGGCACACACTGGATATGCAGAGCAGCCCTAAGCCCAAGGTGGAGCCAAATTTTAAAGGTAAAAGAGGTGGGGGAAGCTTAATTGAAAAGTCCAACCCCTTACTGGCAACAGCAATTGATTTTAAGCAGTTTTCCCTGAAGCAAGATGGCGGCCGAGGCCTCAACGCCCAATGCGCCTGTGCGCGAGCATTCGCACTAGCGGCCGGGGAAGGCTTTGGCAGATATTGCCTTTAGCAGTGTTATTCTATGCCGCGCAAGCACAATGAGCCTCGGATACACGACATGTCATGTCAAGAGGATACCAACGCCCCCCTCCGCTGCTCAGCACTCCCTCCTCCTCTCCCCACCGCCAGTACAGCAAGTGAGGAGCGGGAACCGGAACCCCATGGCCACGGTAGGACTCTAAGTGCCAAGGGGAGGGAAAAAAATGTGCGGATGGTCCCCTAACCCGCGATTCTGGCCAGGAACAGAGAAAATGGAGCGCCCGAGACGAATAAAAGTCTTAAAGGGGACACATTTTTCTGCTCTCTGTCTTTTCCTATATTTTAAAGCTCTTCACCAAAACTTTGGGATTTTATTCTAGAACATAAAGAAGACAAAAAAAACCTGACCTGACCGAGGAAGAAAGGAAGCTGATCCTCCCGCCATATCCACCAGCATTCGTTTTACTCTTGAGCAGACTGCGTTCCTGTGCGGAAACTCCTTGAGACCCCAAACGATGCACAGAAGGGGTCCCAGTCTTATCAGCGCTAATAGCGGCCCAAGAACAGGGACTGCGCACGGGAGAGGCTGAACCTGGCGGATGCTGCCAAGGGCAGAGGTATGGACGTATTGCTACTCTTCACCAGTTCCAGAGGTATGAGGAAAAGGAGAATTTTGGGGAAGGGGCTATGCTTTTAATTTATGCTATTCAATAGTCCTGAAGGAGGAGTCGAGGTAGAGCTCTATCACATGTATGCTGCCATGGAGGCACCAGGAAAGTTCAGGTTTGCTCTCATCTGACCAGAGCACTTTCTTCCACATGTTTGCTGTGTCCCCCACATGGCTTCTCACAAACTGCAAACAGGACTTCTTATGGCTTTCTTTAAACCATGGCTTTCTTCTTGCCACTCTTCCATAAAGGCCAGATTTGTGGAGTGCATGACTAATGCCCCGTACACACGGTCGGACTTTGTTCGGACATTCCGACAACAAAATCCTAGGATTTTTTCCGACGGATGTTGGCTCAAACTTGTCTTGCATACACACGGTCACACAAAGTTGTCGGAAAATCCAATCATTCTGAACGCGGTGACGTAAAACACGTACGTCGGGACTATAAACGGGGCAGTGGCCAATAGCTTTCATCTCTTCATTTATTCTGAGCATGCGTGGCACTTTGTCCGTCGGATTTGTGTACACACGATCGGAATTTCCGACAACGGATTTTGTTGTCGGAAAATTTTATATCCTGCTCTCAAACTTTGTGTGTCAGAAAATCCGATGGAAAATGTCCGATGGAGCCCACACACGGTTGGAATTTCCGACAACACGCTCCGATCGGACATTTTCCATCGGAAAATCCGACCGTGTGTACGGGGCATAATAGTTGTCCTGTGGACAGAATCTCCCACCTGACCTGTGGATCTCTGTAGCTCCTCCAGAGTTACCATGGGCCTCTTGGCTGCTTCTCTGATTAATGCTCTCCTTGCTCGGCCTTTCACTTTAGGTGGATGGTCATGTCTTGATAAGTTTGCAGTTGTGCCATACTCTTTCCATTTTTGGATGATGAATTGTGCTCTGTGAGATGTTCAAAGCTCCACAAGTTTAACCCTGACCTGTCTGGTGTGTTCCTTGGCCTTCATGGTGCTCGTTGTTCACTAAGGTTCTCTAACAAACCTCTGAGGGCTTCACAGAACAGCTGTATTTATACTGAGATTAAATTACACACAGGTGGACTCTATTTACTAATTAGGTGACGTCTGAAGGCAATTGGTTCCACTAGATTTTAGTTAGGGGTATCAGAGTAAAGGGGGCTGAATACAAATACTCGACACACTTTTCAGATATTTATTAGTAAGAAATGTGGAAAACCATTTATGAATTTCCTTCCACTTGACAATTATGTGCCACTTTGTGTTGATCTATTACATAAAACCCCAATAAAATACATTTACGTTTTTGGTTGTCACATTACAAAATGTGGAAAAATTCAAGGAGTATGAATACTTTTTTAAGGCACTGTATAAAGTTAAATTAAGGGTATAATCAGGGATGTAGATAATGGGGAGTGTCAGGGGTGTTCAACCCCCCTTTCCCCCCAGAGCATCCTGCCAAAAATCAAATGCCTTGTGTCCAGTTGATGAGGCAGCACACTGAGAAGTGAACACAGTGGGAGCGCCTGTCCCACCCACCACTCTATTTCTATTGGCTTGCAGTACCACTTCCAGCCTTGGGGGGTGGAGCTTTTCCTGGGCCTGGAGTGCAGAAAGTTTTGCTGTGGAGCCGCCGCCGCGTGCCCGCCCGCCCCCCTGCATGGATGAACTGGCGATTGCTGCTCTTCATTTCAGATGTGTCCCTCTTTTCCTTTTGGCCTAGCCTCACCAATGTTGGGGGCTAATATTGCACTCACTGACACCAATGTTGGGGGTTATTATTGCACTCACTGACACCAATGTTGGGTTTTTTTATTGCACTCACTGACACCAATGTTGGGGGCTATTATTGCACTCACTGACACCAATGTTGGGGGTTATTATTGCACTCATTGACACCAATGTTGGGGTTATTATTGCACTCACTGACACCAATGTTGGAAGTTACTATTGCGTCCACTGACACCAAAGTTGGGGGCTAATATTGTGTCCACTGACACCAAAGCTGGGGTTTATCATGGTGTCCACTGACTCAAGTCCTAGGGGTTGTTATTCCATCCACTGACATCAACGCAGGGGTTATTACTGCATTCACTGACACCAATGTTGGGGGTTGTGACGGGAGGGCCCGTGGAACCCAGAATCCCTTGGAGAGGTTGGGAAATCCTTGTTATAGCTCCCCATGCACCTCCTATGTCTAAGTCACCCTGTGTCCATTAGGGGCACAGGGTGATTGAGAAAATGTGGCTTGGATTACTTAAAATGGGACAGTAATATTTATCCACAATATCTCCCAGGATATATATATAAAGAATATTCTTGGTTTGTTTGTTTGTTTCTGAACTCGACATGTTAATTGAAAGAGCTAATCACATTGGCCTCTGTACAATGTAGAAGACGGGCCAACTCCTACTGGAGCTCCTGCTATTGTGAGAAGGTGTCCTGTGTTTATACTTATGATAATGTATAATCTACTGTGTGAAGCTCGGTGACAACAAGTCTGACCTGTAATGAAATCCTGATTAACCGCTTTAGCCTCGGAAGAATTTACCCCCTTCCTGACCAGAGCACTTTTTGCGATTCGGCACTGCTTTGCTTTAACTGACAATTGCGCAGTCGTGCGACGTTGTATCCAAACAAAATTGATGTCCTTTTTTTCCCACAATCAGAGCTTTCTTTTGGTGGTATTTGATTGTCTCTGCAGTTTTAATTTTTTGCGCTATAAACAAAAAAAGAGTGACAATTTTGAAAAAAAAAAACACATTCTTTTTTACTTTTTGCTATAATAAATATCCCCCAAAAATATTTAAAAAAGCTATTTTTTTCCTCAGTTTAGGCCAATATGTATTCTTCTACATATTTTTGGTAAAAAAAAAATCACAATAAGCGTTTATTGATTGATTTGCACAAAAGTTATAGCGTCTACAAAATAGGGGATAGTTTTATAGAATTTTTGTCATTATTTTTTTTTACTAGTAATGGCAGCGATTTTTATCGTGACTGCGACATTATGGCGGACACATTGGACAATTTTGACACATTTTTGGAACCACTGGCATTAATACAGCAATCAGTGTGATTCAAAATGCATTGATTACTGTAAAAATGTCACTAGCAGTGAAGGGGTTAACACTAGGGGGCAGTGAAGGGGTTAACTATGTTCCCTGGGAGGTGATTCTAACTGAAGGGGGAGGGACTAACTACAGGAAGTGACAGATCGTGGTTCCTAACTAATAGAAACACACGATCTGTCACTCCTGTCAGAACAGAACAGGGAAGTGTGTGTTTACACACACTCGTCCCTGTTCCGTCTCTCCTCTTTACGATCGATCGTGCCCGGCGGTCATCGCGACCGTCGGCCGCGAGCACCGGCACCCCCGCTGCGTAGCGGGCGCGCATGCGCTTGCTATCCGGACCCCGCGAGCCCAGGTACAGTTATGTGGTTTCGTGCAGGGGAGCCAACCTGCCGCAGTATAACTGGGGGGCATGGAGTCACCTCGGCTGCTTTAAGGGACTAGTTAATTAGCTCATGTTAATTTATGTTTCTGGTTACAGGTGTATCGTTAGAGTAATATGAGAAGTATGAGAGTATATAAGACTGTATTCTTGTTCCAATAAACAGTTCATGGTAAGTAACCCAATGAGCACTGCCTTGTTTGTGGTTGTCAGCGGTTTGGAATATCTGATATCTATATTCAGAGTGGAAGGAAGCGGTGTATGACGAAAGCACTCAAGCGGAGTGCGACAAGGATCCGTTAAAGGGCTTATTAATGCTTCCACCGACACCAGTATTGGTGGTTATTCTTTCATCCACTGACTTCAGTGCTGAGGGTTATTATTGTGGCAACTGACACCAATGCTGCATTGTCGTCTTACTTCCCCACCTCATCCTATCAGAGAATGCGCGTGCAGGGCTCAGGGGTAAGTGAAGAACATGGGAGTAACAAGGTCTATTCCAGTGATTTTTCAGCTTCCAGAGGTTTTGGTCAGGTAAAGCATATTTTCTGGGTACAGCGACTGTAGCATATGTTACCGTGTGCACAGTGAGTAGGTTCAAGTTTTTAGCTTCTCCCACTGTTAGCACATTTTTTCCACACCCACAGTTGGTCTCAGAGCGGCAGGCATTGCGTAGCTACTCACTGCAGTAGAGAGGTGTAAGGTCATTTTTCAGGACCCACAGAGGAAAAGACCTGCAGCACCATCAAGGAACATAGACAGTGTACATAGGAGAGTAAAAAAAGATCTGCTGAAGGTACTTCTTTTTTTTTTTTAACTGTTGAATGAAGGGTAGGAGGCATGACCAAGGTATTGCATAGTATTATGGCTGTTGTGACCTTTAAAAACTTGCCCCCACCCAACCACTTCCGACCTGCCGGTTAATAGATCAACTGGAAACTTTATTTTTGGGGTTGAAAGGCCATAACAGCCATTTATTCAATAACAAAATACAAAAAAATAATTTTTTCAAATACCTCAACAATACTGATACCCACAACTGACCTACTATTATTAGGTCTAGGGTCTTAGAAGGCACCTGTATTCCATCAAGTGGCTGTATCTGCCACCAAAAATCCACTTAAAAAGGCCCTCAGCTACGACTGCACTGACTCAAGATCAATTTAAATATCAAGTATCCTCGATACAGCCACCTCACCATTAACACCGTACTGCCTTAAGTTGAATCGGGCAGGTACACCTATACCTAAGATGGGCCCAACCCATTCATCTCCGTTTTTAACCACCATCCACCGCCTTCGAAGACCCTGAGACCCATGCCACAGACACCCAAGCGTGAGACCTTATGCTTGGGTGGCCTGCAACACCCAAATTGCTTGTTGCACTCCATCCTGCAGACCCAAAAACCACATATCCAGACCAATGGTGTTAAGGTGAACGCCATCACCACGTAGGTACAGCCAGGTGTCTCTTTCCAACTCCGCATGGCGGACTGCTAGCCCACCATTCCTAACAAAGAATCTGACAATTTCACGATTGACCTTTATCCGTGCCATAATAAGCCTGCCCAGTTCTCGAGCCCGAGGGCTTTCACACTGGAGCGGTGCGCTTGCAGGATGGTAAAAAAAAGTCCTGCAAGCCCCATCTTTGCAGCGCTGTAGGAGCGGTCTATACACTGCTCCTAATGCGGCCCTGCCCATTGAAAACAATGGGGCAGCACCGCCAAACCGCCGATGCATTGGCGCTTTGCGTGTGGTTTTAACCCTTTTTCGGCGAATAGCGCCGCTAAAACGATGGTAAAGCAGCGCTAATAATAGCGCCACTTTACTGCCAACGCCCACCCGCCCCAGTCTGAAAGTAGCCTTAAAGTGACTGACACAAGAAAATTCAGGTACACGAACGGGAAAAACAAAAAGAACACAAAAAGAAATAAACAAAGCTACCACTAATGTAAAACACTAATCCTCTAAAGCTCTATTCTTTGATGATGTCACAGGGAACCCTGGTTAGTGCCTTCTCCAAAGTCCCTTCTTTTCCTTGCCCTCCTAAAGTGTATGAAACCTCTAACACCTTTATTTTATTTGCTCCTTTTTGGTCTGTAAATTCTACAATTGAAAGTGTTTATCTGATCCATGTGTAAAAATATATCTGAGATTTCTGCAAGAAATGCAATAAATTGATTAAATTCCTTTTCTGCACTGTTTTTAGTTATTTTGTAGTCTTAAAGCATTTCTTATCCTAGGGCAGGGGTCAGGAACCTTTTTGGCTGAGAGAGCCATGAACGCCACATATTTTAAAATCTTTTTAATAACGTTGTTATGCTGTTGCTAACCAATGATGAATAAAGTACTTCTTAACATTAATGCGACTTTTCGTGTTCGATTAATCGTTTTTTTTAAATCGATTAATCGACTAATTTCGATTAATTATAACTGTAATGTCGTCATCTCCCTCACTGTCATATCCACGTCATCTCCCCCACTGTAATATCCACATCTCTCCCACTGTAATATCCACATCTCTCCCACTGTAATATCCACATCTCGCCCACTGTAATATCCACATCTCTCCCACTGTAATATCCACATCTCCCCCCACTGTAATATCCACATCTAACCCCCACTGTAATATCCACATCTAACCCCCACTGTAATATCCACATCTCCCCCACTGTAATGTCCACATCTCCCCCACTGTAATATCCACTTCTCCCCCACTGTAATATCCACTTCTCCCCCACTGTAATGCCCACATCTCCCCCACTGTAATATCCACTTCTCCCCCACTGTAATATCCACTTCTCCCCCACTGTAATATCCACTTCTCCCCCACTGTAATATCCACATATCCCCCACTGTAATATCCACATCTCCCCACATCTCCCCCACTGTAATATCCACATCTCCCCTACGATTGTTTGCTTGCTTACCACTACACAAGCAGGCAGATCCACGAGCAGTTGAGGCGGGTGATGATGACGTCAGCGCACCGCTCACCTAGGCTGACGCCGGGTGTACCAAGATGGCCGCCACTCCAGAGCTAGGCCGAAGCCGCGGCCTTTCCTATGGACTCAATCCGCGGATCGGCACACCACGCGATTCGCGGATTGAGAGGCGAGAGCCATATGCAGCCATCAAAAGAGCCACAACTGGCCCGCGAGCCATAGGTTCCCGACCCCTGTCCTAGGGTGTCAATGCTGCTCCTCCATAGATTCAGTACAATAAATGAGCAAATGTTGTCACCTTAAGGCATGAACTGTCTTACTAGCAGAATCAGGTGAAAAACTGATCAAAATGAAGGTAACCACAATTCAAAAAATAAAACAAATGAAGCCACCACATGTAAAGGCTAAGTTCACCTTATCGACCATGTTACATGTTCCACCCGTATTTAGGATAGAACATGTCAATCTTCCAGCTCCTGCATCCTTCTCCCCACTGTCACAATTTCATTCTGTGAATCAATGAACTACAAGTATCGTCAGCTACTGCGGCCGATGGCTTATAGTTCTTAATGAGACTGACAAAAATGCTTGAGGGATCTCCTTTATTCTGGTGCCCATATGAGTCTGCTATATGAAAGTTTCTTTGACAAGCACCTGACAAGCACCTGAAACACCTGCTCTTAAGAGAGCTAAAAGATCTAGAGATTTGGAGCGTCAGGGCAGAGCAGCTTCCCAACAATGGGTACTTACAGACCCTCTATCATTGGACAGCTAAGAACCTCCAATACGTTAGTCAAAGTGTGTCTCCGGCCTTCAGGGTACACAAAGAGCTAGTTTATCATGGGGACAAACTCAGATCTGGTGAGGTGACTCCTAGCTCCCATTGCCACTCGGTGTGAGACTTCTCATCAACGGTCATGCACATCATGCTGCAGCCAAGTTTTCAGTCCTGACATTTGGTCATCTGTAAAATAATCATGTGATTTTTTTTTTTTTGCAATTTTTTCGGTAATGGCTTTGCAGAACACAGGGGTAGCAATGGCAATCTTAATATTTGTATCAGGAAAGCTGTCTTCAAATACTTTTTCAGACCGAGCACAAACCAAATGTTTCCCTACTTGTTTTCTTCGTTCATATTAAGGAGTAGGGATGAGCCGTACACCCCCCGGTTCGGTTCGCACCAGAACCTGCGAACGGACCGAAAGTTCGCGCGAACGTTAGAACCCCATTGACGTCTATGGGACTCGAACGTTTGAAATCAAAAGTGCTCATTTTAAAGGCTAATTTGCATGGTATTGTCCTAAAAAGGGTTTGGGGACCCGGGTCCTACCCCAGGGGACATGTATCAATGCAAAAAAAACTTTTAAAAATGGACGTTTTTTCGGGAGCAGTGATTTTAATGATGCTTAAAGTAAAAAAAAAAAAAGTGAAATATTCCTTTAAATATCATACCTGGGGGGTGTCTATGGTATGCCTGTAAAGTGGCGCGTGTTTCCCGTGTTTAGAACAGTCCCTGCACCAAATGTCATTTTTAAAGGAAAAAAATCTCATTTAAAACTGCTTGCGGGTTTAATGTAATGTCCGGTCCTGGCAATATGGATGAAAATCAGTGAGACAAACACCATGGGTACCCCCCAGTCCATTACCAGGCCCTTTGGGTCTTGTATGGATATTAAGGGGAACCCCGCACCCAAATTAAAATAAGGAAAGGTGTGGGGCCACCAGGCCCTATATACTCTGAACAGCAGTATACAGGCGGTGCAAACAAGACAGGGACTGTAGGTTTGTTGTTAAGTAGAATCTGTTTGTCATTTTGAACGGGTACATTTTTAACGTGTTTAGCTCCAGCCAAAAAATCTTTTTTAAGCTTTTTGGAAAACATAGGGAAGGGTTATCACCCCTGTGACATTTGTTTTGCTGTCTTTCCTCCTCTTTAGAAGATTTCACCTCACTTTTGTCCCAATGACAAATGCTTTTTGAGAATTTGGGTTTTTTTGTGGAACAAGGATTGGAAAGCATCAGTGGAAAGGAGAAATGTTTTTCCCATATTAACTCTTACAGGAGAGAATTTCCCTTCCTAGGGGTAGATTTCATCTCACTTCCTGTTGTCTCCTTCCGTTTGCAAGTAGGAGTCGTTTGTAAGTTAGATGTTTGAAAGTAGGGGCCTGCCCTATATACTCAGCAGAAATTTGGGCCTTAGGTGTTGTTGTGGCCACAACACTGTAAGCCCTCACAGGGCCCTGCTGTGAAATATTAGATCAAGAATTGTAATTACATGCCCCTGTTGAACAGGGGCAGAAAAACTGGGCCTTTGGTGGTGGTGGTGCTGGTGCCACAACACTGTAAGTCCTCACTCGCTCTTGGTGGGTGCAGAAATGGGCCCTGCTGTGAAATATTAGATCAAGAATTGTAATTACATGCCCCTGTTGAACAGGGGCAGAAAAATTGGGCCTTTGGTGGTGGTGGTGGTGCTGGTGCCACAACACTGCAACCCCTCACAGACACTCTAGTTGGAACGCAGGAACGAGCCCTGCTGCAAAGTATTGCATCAAAAATTGCAATTACACGCCCCTGTTAAACAGGGGCAGAAAAATTGGGCCTTAGGCACTGGTGCTGGTGCCACAACACTGCAACCCCTCACAGACACTCTAGTTGGAACGCAGGAACAAGCCCTGCTGCAAAGTATTGCATCAAAAATTGTAATTACACGCCCCTGTTAAACAGGGGCAGAAAAATTGGGCCTTAGGCACTGGTGCTGGTGCCACAACACTGCAACCCCTCACAGACACTCTAGTTGGAACGCAGGAATGAGCCCTGCTGCAAAGTATTGCATCAAAAATTGTAATTACACGCCCCTGTTGAACAGGGGCAGAAAAATTGGGCCTTAGGCACTGGTGCTGGTGCCACAACACTGCAACCCCTCACAGACACTCTAGTTGGAACGCAGGAACGAGCCCTGCTGCAAAGTATTGCATCAAAAATTGTAATTACACGCCCCTGTTAAACAGGGGCTGAAAAATTGTGCCTTAGGCACTGGTGGTGGCGCCCAGAACCAAAAATGTTCTTACAAGCTATCAGCGTGATGATTGAGGAGGAAGAGGATAATTACTCAGGGATAGTCACTCAGCATCAGCATAGGCAGTCTTTGAAGGGATCTGAGATTTCAAAAAAAATTATTCGGTTACATCAGCATCAGGTGCTTGGTAGCTGGTGGTGATCCAAGACTGATTCATTTTTATGAAGGTCAGTCGATCGACCGAGTCGGTGGACAGATGCACCCTGTGATCGGTTATCACGCCTCCAGCAGCACTGAATGTGCGTTCCGAAAGAACGCTGGATGCAGGACAGGCCAGTAGCTCAATTGCACACTGTGCAAGCTCTGGCCAGTGATCCATCCTCAAGACCCAGTAACCCAGAGGATTTTCGGTGGGAAAGGTGTCCAAGTCAGATCTTGCCCCTAGGTATTCCTGCACCATGTAAAACAGACGCTGGCAATGGTTGCTGGAACCGATCATACCTTGGGGCTGTGGACCAAAAAATTGTCTGAACGCATCGGTCAGACGGCCACCTTCTCCACCGCTCCTTCTTTGACTGACCGAAGCCTCAGCAACACGTTGTCCAGAAACAGGAATTTGTAACCTCCCAGTCTCTGGGAACGCGTTGCACAGACCTTTCTGCAAGGCCTCCCGAAGATACTTCATCCTCTGCTCCCTCTGCGATGGCAAGATAAGGTCCGCAACCTTACCCTTGTAACGTGGATCAAGGAGGGTTGCCTGCCAGTATTGGTCCATCTCCTTGATACCACGAATACGAGGATCCTTACGCAGGCTTTGCAGGATCAGGGAGGCCATGCAGCGTAGGTTTGCTGAGGCATTCGGTCCAGAGTCCTCTGGGTCACTAAGGACGACATGGTCTGCAGCCACCTCCTCCCAGCCACGTACAAGTCCATGTGTTTCTTGGGACTGATCCCTTAAAGACTGCTGCTGATGCTGAGTGCCAGGCTCCACCTCCATACTGACACAATCTTCCTCCTCCTCCTCCTCCTCCTCGTCCTCTTCCTGTGTGATCGGCGGGCACGCAGGAACACTATCTGGATAAAGGGGGCCTTGAGAGCTAAGGAAGTCCTCCTCTTCCTGCCTCTGTTCTGCCTCAAGTGCCCTGTCCATTATTCCACGCAGCGTGTGCTCCAACAGGTGGACAAGGGGGACAGTGTCACTGATGCATGCACTGTCACTGCTCACCATCCTCGTGGCCTCCTCAAATGGTGACAGGACAGTACATGCATCCCTGATCATGGCCCACTGGCATGGGAAAAAAAAAACCAAGCTCCCCTGACCCTGTCCTGGTGCCATAGTCACACAGGTACTCATTGATGGCCCTCTGCTGCGTGTGCAGCCGCTGCAGCATGGCCAACATTGAGTTCCACCTGGTGGGCATGTCACAGATTAGGCAGTTCTTGGGCAGGTTAAACTCCTTTTGGAGGTCTGTCAGCAGAGCACTGGCATTATATGACCGGCGGAAATGCACACAGACTTTCCTGGCCTGCCTCAGGATATCCTGTAAGCCCGGGTACCTGCCCAAGAACCGCTGCACCACCAAGTTAAGGACGTGAGCCAAACAGGGCACATGGGTCATTTGTCCCTGTCGGAGGGCAGAGAGGAGGTTGGTGCCATTGTCGCAAACCACCATTCCTGCCTTAAGTTGGCGTGGCGTCAACCACCTCTGAACCTGCCCCTGCAGAGCTGACAGAACCTCTGCCCCAGTGTGGCTCCTGTCCCCCAAGCACACCAGCTCAAGCACCGCATGGCATCTTTTGGCCTGCGTACTTGCGTAGCCCTTTGAACGGCTACGGAGCACCACTGGTTCCGAGGACAAAGCACAGGAAGAGGCCATGGAGGAAGAAGAAGAGGAGGGAGTGGAGGAGAGAGGTGTGTCACAATCATTAGCATTTTGGAGGCGTGGTGGCGGAACAACCTCCAACACTACTGCACCTTGTCCTGCATCCTTCCCAGCTGCCAGCAGAGTCACCCAATGCGCCGTGAAACTTAGGTAACGTCCCTGTCCATGCCTGCTGGACCATGAGTCAGCGGTAATATGCACCTTACCGCTGACCGCCCTGTCCAGCGAGGCATGGACATTGCCTTCCACATGCCGGTAGAGAGCTGGAATCGCCTTCCGTGAGAAAAAGTGGCGTTTGGGTACCTGCCACTGAGGAACCGCACATTCCACAAACTCACGGAAGGGGGCAGAGTCTACCAACTGAAAAGGCAGCAGTTGAAGTGCTAGCAATTTTGCCAAGCTAGCATTCAATGGCTGGGCATGTGGATGGCTGGGAGCAAACTTCTTTCGGCGGTGCAGCAGCTGGGGCAGGGAAATTTGCCTGATACAATCTGACGTCGGTGTACCAAAAGCAGATTGCCCACAAGTACTTGGCTGTGACACACCTAATTCTACACCTTCATTCCTCTCAGTGCAGGTCTCAGAGAGGACTGAAGGTCTAGTGGGGTTGGAAATCTCAGCTGATGAGGAGCAAGGAGAGGTCCTCTTTGTTCTTTGGTGTGGGTCTTTTAGATACGCTTGCCAACGAACTGCATGGCAGGTCAACATATGTCTGGTCAAGCATGTGGTACCCAAGCGGGAGATGTTTTGGCCACGCGAGATACGCTTGAGACATATGTTGCAAATAGCAGCGGTGCGATCTGATGCACTCGTCTCAAAAAAGGCCCACACCAAAGAACTTTTTGAATAACGCACAGAGACTGCAGCGCCCTGCACATGTGGAGCTTTGGGGTGTGATGCAGTCAATGTGCTGCCCCTGGAGGGCATCCTGCCTCGTTGGTGATGTGCCGCCTCCTCCTCCTCTCTCCTATCAGGCACCCACGTTGAGTCAGTGACCTCATCATCCCCTCCCTCCTCATCACTGGAGCTAACCTGGCAGTATGCTGCAGCAGGGGGAGCATGACTGCCAGATTGCTGTCCTTCTTGGGCACCCCCTCTGTCCGTGCTCATGTTACTGCCTTCATCGAGCTCAGTATCATCATCAGAGCCTTCCAAACGCTGGGCATCCTCCTGGAGCATGTACCCAACACTGTGGTCAAACAGTTCGAGGGACTCCTCAGGAGGACATGGTGGGGCTAGGGAAGGAGTCACTGATGACATTGAGCCGAGGGAAGAGGCCGCTGCATTGCCAGACAAAGTACCCTGGGCATGGGTGAGAGGATGAGGAGGATGAGGACGGCTTGGTCATCCACTCGACCAAGTCTTCCGCATGTTGCGGCTCAACACGGCCAGCTGCCGAAAAAAAGGCCAAGCGTGTCCCACGGCCACGTGCTGATGAGGATGCACTGTCTCCACGACCAGCACTAGACACAGAGCCTGCTTGCCCTCTCTTATTGGCTTGTGACTGTCTGCCTCTCCTTCTTGGCCTTCCACTAAGCTGGGATATATATATATATATATATATATATATATATATATATATATATATATATATATATATATATATATATATATATGTGTGTGTACTGATACTGCAGCTAGCAAAATCAACTGCCTGCCTGTAGTATGAGAACACCACCAACCTTCTACAGGTAGCTTTAGCTGAACACTGTGCAGAGCTTGCAAAAAACTAACTTGTAGCTTTTTTAGCTGCCTGCGGTAGTGATAGGATCAGGAAAACACCACCAACCTTCTACAGGTAGCTTTAGGTGAACACTGTGCAGAGCTCGCAAAAAAATAACTTGTAGTTTTAGCTGAACACTGTGAGCAGGACGCACAGCACTAACTTGTAGTTTTAGCTGAACACTGTGAGCAGGATGCACTGCACTAACTTGTAGCTTTAGATGAACACTGTGCAGAGGTCTCACTACACCAACTTGTAGGTTTAGCTGAACACTGTGAGCAGGACGCACAGCACTAACTTGTATTTTTAGCTGAACACTGTGAGCAGGACGCACAGCACTAACTTGTAGTTTTAGCTGAACACTGTGAGCAGGACGCACTGCACTAACCTGTAGCTTTAGATGAACACTGTGCAGAGGTCTCACTACACCAACTTGTAGGTTTAGCTGAACACTGTGAGCAGGACGCACAGAACTAACTTGTAGTTTTAGCTGAACACTGTGAGCAGGACGCACAGCACTAACTTATAGTTTTAGCTGAACACTGTGAGCAGGACGCACAGCACTAACTTGTAGTTTTAGCTGAACACTGTGAGCAGGACGCACTGCACTAACTTGTAGCTTTAGATGAACACTGTGCAGAGGTCTCACTACACCAACTTGTAGGTTTAGCTGAACACTGTGAGCAGGACGCACTGCACTAACTGTAAATAGTCTAGTTGCCTGACTGTGGTACTAATAGGATCAAAAGAACACCAGCAATTTTATTCAGGTAGCTGTAAATACTGTAACAAGACAAGCCTGCCTGTCAGTAAGAAGATAACAGGAATGGATCTAGCTGAACACTGTGAGCAGGACGCACTGCACTAACTTGTAGCTTTAGATGAACACTGTGCAGAGGTCTCACTACACCAAATTGTAGGTTTAGCTGAACACTGTGAGCAGGACGCACTGCACTAACTGTAAATAGTCTAGCTGCCTGACTGTGGTACTAATAGGATCAAAAGAACACCAGTAATTTTCTTCAGGTAGCTGTATATACTGTAACAAGACAAGCCTGCCTGTCAGTAAGAAGATAACAGGAACGGATCTAGCTGAACACTGTGAGCAGGACGCACTGCACTAACTGTAAATAGTCTAGCTGCCTGACTGTGGTACTAATAGGATCAAAAGAACACCAGTAATTTTCTTCAGGTAGCTGTATATACTGTAACAAGACAAGCCTGCCTGTCAGTAAGAAGATAACAGGAATGGATCTAGCTGAACACTGTGAGCAGGACGCACTGCACTAACTGTAAATAGTCTAGCTGCCTGACTGTGGTACTAATAAGATCAAAAGAACACCAGTAATTTTCTTCAGGTAGCTTTATATACTGTAACAAGACAAGCCTGCCTGTCAGTAGGAAGATAACAGGAACGGATCTAGCTAAACTGAATACAGTGTATATATATATATATATATATGCAACACCTGGGATGCATATATATACACAATACACTGTAAGTGCAGCTAAACTGACTGACTGTTCTGCCTAACCTATCTAACTCAAATCAAATGTCACTGTCTGTGTCTCTCTCTCTCTCTCTCTCTCTCTCTCAATGAACGCCGGAACACACACTACACAGGGCCGCCATGCAGGCGGCCTTATATAGTGTGGGGCGTGTACTAAATCCCCTGAGCCATAATTGGCCAAAGCCTCCTTGGCTTTGGCCAATTACGGCTCTCTGTTCAGACGGCGCTGTGATTGGCCAAGCATGCGGGTCATAGTGCATGCTTGGCCAATCATCAGCCAGCAATGCACTGCGATGCCGCAGTGAATTATGGGCCGTGACGCGCCACACGAATTTGGCGCGAACGGCCCATATCGTTCGCAATTCGGCGAACGACCGAACAGCCGATGTTCGAGTCGAACATGGGTTCGACTCGAACACGAAGCTCATCCCTATTAAGGGGACACTGTCACCTTGTCCATGCATAGTAAAGTGAAAGTGCCTCTGCAAAGCCCCCCCAACACAAATCACTTCACCAGTGCTCCTCCACCACTTTTTTCTCCTCAACAGCCAATGACAATACCATAGGAGCTTGTGAGCTCCTTCCCAGTGACAGTGCTTGGGTCTAGAAGCCAATCCATCAAGCCGGAGCACTGTCATAGTGGTGTAACATGAGGACTAGAGGAGTAACATTACTGACACCAGTCATTTCGATGCTGGCTAGTGCGTGCTGGGAAGATGAGTATAGGGGGGTCCTTAGCAGACAATTGCGAGGACAAGGTCATTCCAATGCTCAGGCCGAAGATGCCAAACTGTCAGTGTGTAGCTTCATCAATTGGATTTCACAGACCCAGAAATGCAGAGCAGTGTCATGGTACCAACCTGCCGTGTGTTTTCTGCCTCTGCCATTCTCCTTGGGTTGGTTGTGAATTGTTCTGGACTGGTCAGAGGCAAAATGAAAGACAGGGAATTCATGCAAAAGCTTAACCAGAAATCACAGGGCACCATAACAACATTTTCTTTATTGTAAGCAAGCCTCCATGCAAAGAGGGTAAATAGGTTGTATGGAAAAAACTATTTCACAAAGTGATAGTACAGTCATCTGAAAACAATTCAATTCCTACTTCAGTAAGAGCAAGCAAAGCTATTATTGTACCAATAACAGCAGGTAACAAAAAGAGAACTTTTAAGGAGTAGATTGACTAAGAAACATTAGGCCTAAGGAAGAAAAAGAGAAGTGTAATGCCCCGTACACACGGATGGACTTTGTTCGGACATTCCGACAACAAAATTCTAGGATTTTTTCCGACGGATGTTGGCTCAAACTTGTCTTGCATACATATGGTCAAACAAAGTTGTCGGAAAATCTGATCATTCTGAACGCGGTGATGTAAAACACGTACGTCGGGACTATAAACGGGGCAGTGGCCAATAGCTTTCATCTCTTTATTTATTCTGAGCATGCGTGGCACTTTGTCCGTCGGATTTGTGTACACACGATCGGAATTTCCGACAATGGATTTTGTTGTCGGAAAATTTTATAGCCTGCTCTCAAACTTTGTGTGTCGGAAAATCCGATGGAAAATGTGTGATGGAGCCTACGCACGGTCGGAATTTCCGACAACAAGGTCCTATCACACATTTTCCGTCGGAAAATCCGACCGTGTGTACGGGGCATAAGAGGGGAAAGGACATCCCAGTGGTCGTGTAATCCCCGACATTCAGCTTGATCAGCAGCACTAGATGTTACTCCAAAATATCAAGGTTGGAGCAGTAAGGAGTTATAGTTGGGATGGAGAAAATAGTCCTCTCAGGGCCACCAGATTTTCATAAGTTTAAGTATTCTTTCTTATAAAGTTGTCCTGACCTTGGCATGGACAGTGACCTGAATAATTTTATTCTTAGTGAATAGGAAACAAAGCAATTGTGATTTGCAGGTTCTAGCTAATGTTTGCTTACACAATGTAGTGATTTGAAGTAAAAGCTTAAAGTGGTTCTAAAGGCTCAATGTTTTTTACCTTCATGCATTATATGCATTTTTGAATGGCCGAGCCATTATGATGCGCACGGCAGACATGAGTTCTGAAAGGGACAGCATACTCAGTATACCAACCATTCAGAGTGCAGTGAGCGTGCGCTGTTGACGTCACCGGCTGCAGAAATAGTGAATATTTCCTGAACAGTGCATGTTTAGGGGCTATTCTTTGTACTTAAAGGTACGTTTTATTACAAGTTTACTTGTAGGTACAAGTCACACAGCGGTGTTTACTACTGTTTTAATTAGACAATAATTGCCTGATGGAGTCCTGTGAGTCTCTGAAAGATCGCTTTTATTCTTTTGCCTAATAAATGTAATCTTTCTAAACAATGATTTGTGCTGGTAATTTGCTCTTTCTGAGTGTTTTGGTGTGCCAGATATGTCCATGAGATCACATGATCGCACAATTTTTTATAATCACACAATTAATAATCGTCACTGTGTTCCCAGCCTAGATCCAATTTCCTTTTAAAACCCTGAGAATTTCAGTGAACACTTGCTACCTACAAAATGTTGTCCTCAGCACTTTGCATTACATAAAAGATGGATGTTCCTATATAAAATGTTAAATATTATAAATCAGACATTTAAAAAAAATCTGTCCTTTATAAGCCAGAAAAGAATTACAGAAATGCTAGCAAATGTAAAACAGAAGCTTCAAACATAAAATCCTATAAATCATTTATTTTTCTTGTTAATGGTACAGGGAGCCCATGAACAAAGACACTCCCAGCATCCCTTGTGTGGCTCCCCTTCTGTTTTTAATATTGACTGATGTATTTATGCACGAAGAAAAAAATACTTCAGACTAAAGTCAAGCAAGAAGCATGAAATGCTATAAGTACCAATCCAGAAATACTTTCACATCAAATAGCTTAACAGTCTGATCACTCTAAAGAATGTTTGAGAAAATATAACACGGGGGAACAACCATACATGAATCTAAGTCCTTTGACGTGTTCTGTCATCCGCCATAAATTACGCCATTTAATTTACAGTAAAGAACATAAGCACTAAATTGGGTCTCCCTTACTTACATGCAAAAGTCTGGTGGAGTTATGTTTTACATTTAATAAAAATGGTATGTACAATTCTGAAGTAAAGTGCATCTGTCAATTTGTAGCCAAAAATATGAGCATAAGAGAGGTCAACATTGACTACTGCAATTAGACTTAGTAAGTGGAGTACCTGAATCTTAGTATAAAGCTGGGTATAAAGTAGAATTTCATTCAGAATCTTTCATTTTAAAGCAGATCTTAAAGTATTACTAAACACACAACAGTAAAATCAGTCTGTATATGCAATAAAGCATGCTTGTTATACTCCCTGTGGAACCTGAGGGGTTAATCCTCCACATTGTGTAAAAAGTCTGTTTGACCCTGTCTTCTTTAATCCCCCCCCTCCTTCCACTATCCTCTAATTTCCTGATAACATAGAGTGTATGGAGTCAGGCTGCACATGCTCAGTTTGGTGTGTATTGCTACACAGTTTTTTTTTTTCTTGGGAGGGTGCATGTGATCAGCACAGAGCCAATCAGCACTGTCCAGACAGAGGGTCAGGGGTCTTGCAGTCTCATAGGACAGTCAGAAAACTCCTCCTACAAGCTTTAACCGGTGCTTGGCTGGACACTGATAGAAGTCACAAGGCATTTAGCAGTTTATATTTACTAAAATTTGATTTCCATGTCCTGTGTACTGTGGGAGAGCAGATATAGTGAATGCAGGGTCCTGGGTTTGGTAATACTTTCACTACTTCTGAGCATCACAAATTGAATATGCTTTTTAATTAATTTTAACATTCAAAGTAAATTCACCCATCCGTCCATGTCTCTATGCTTTATTTTGTTGAGAAATCACCATCAACCATCTTGAGTATGGGCTGATTATTCATGTAGCATTTACTCACTGGAATCCATCTGCTCTTTGCTCAGGCCTGCAGACAGGAGGGCGTGCTTAGCTGAGCAAGCCCCTCCTCCCCTCCTTCAAATGAAAGAAAAAAAAAATGCTGGTGAAGACTCCTGGGATATATGACATTATTTTGGCCTAGGCCAGAAACCAGGAAGCAACTGAAAAAAATGTAAGAAAAAAGTCTAAGGCCCCTTTCACACGGGGCTGTCCATTTCGACAAACTCCGCTTGCTCAGCGGGGATCGCTCCGTTGATGGGGGACCTCTCCTCTATGGGGGACTGGATGAAAATAAAGTCAACTTGAAAGATGTTTAAATAAATAACTGCTTTTGGTTGAACTAGATGGACTTGTGTCTGTCTTTTTTCAACCTGACTAACTATGTAAGAGGTATAGGGTTCAATTCAAGTTATAAAGATGGTTATTTGACATAACCATTATTTTCAGCAGCAAGAGCCATTGAGCGCTAAAATTACGTGGACAAAAATAAAGACCATGGGGTGTGGCCTGACACCTGAGTGAGATGGCTGCTTAGTGAGAGAGCTCCGCAATCCAGGGCTTCATTTCAGCTTTCAGTAGCAGGTAAACTTCGATCCACGAGCGGTAAAATGACGGGTAGGAGCCAGTCAGCCACCCGCTCTCAGCTGGACCCATCTACCCAGCTGAGTAGGAACATATGAAAGACAAAAACAGAACATTCCATAGCTCAACTCACCAACCAGTCTGCCAACTGACCAAATTAACCTGTCCAACAGTCTGCGTTAAAAACAGGGGTTTAGTTAGTACCAATTTGCAAACGCATGCATAAGCTGCAAGGCCTCTTCATGGCACCCTGTGTATGCTTGCAGTCCTAATGCTACTGAATTTATAAGCATCTCCACAATGGAAGCACATGCATTAAATGGATAGATGAGGGGCAGGTGGGCCTGGAGGCAGCCCAACCCCCTCTTAAAGGAACAGGAGCACACTGGATACCCAGCAAGAGCACAATGGCAGCAAAGGTGTACAGTGTGTCCCCAGACCATATTTTACACCAGTAACAAACAAATGGTCCCCGCCCCCACCTATAACTGGCCTTCACAGCAAGGAGCACATGGAAGGGCAAACACATGAAAGACAAAAACAGAACATTCCATAGCTCAACTCACCAACCAGTCTGCCTTGCAGCTTATGCATGTGTTTGCAAATGCGTGCTAACTAAACCCCTGTTTTTAACGCAGACTGTTGGACAGGTTAATTTGGTCAGTTGGCAGACTGGTTGGTGAGTTGAGCTATGGAATGTTCTGTTTTTGTCTTTCATGTGTTTGCCCTTCCATGTGCTCTTTGCTGTGAAGGGCAGTTATGGGTGGGGGAGGGGGCCATTTGTTTGTTACTGGTGTAAAATATGGTTCGGGGACACACTGTACACCTTTGCTGCCATTGTGCTCTTGCTGGGTGTCCAGTGTGCTCCTGTTCTTTAAGGAGGATTGGGCTGCCTCCAGGCCCACCTGCCCCTCATCTATCCATTTAATGCACGTGCTTCCATTGTGGAGACACTTATAAATTCAGTAGCGTTTAGACTACAAGCATACACAGGGTGCCGTAAAGAGGCCTTGCAGCTTATGCATGCGTTTGCAAATGAGTGCTAACTAAACCCCTGTTTTTAACAGGGACTGTTGGACAGGTTAATTTGGTCAGTTGGCAGACTGGTTGGTGAGTTGAGCTATGGAATGTTCTGTTTTTGGCTTTCATGTGTTTGCCCTTCCATGTGCTCCTTGCTGTGAAGGTCAGTTATAGGTGGGGGCGGGGGCCATTTGATTGTTACTGAGTAGGAATATACCAGCGATGTTCCGTACGCAGCACGCGGACTCACAGACCACATCTCAAGCAGCGGACTGTAGTTTAACTGGCTATGCGGCCGCGGCTGACACCCCTGCAGTCTCCCAGGCAGGCTCGTCCTCCTCACGGACCTCTCCCTTCCTATACCTGGTGGACCTCCAGAGTGTGGCCCTAGACATCAAGAGCACATTAACGATGGCAATTGTGGACCTAAAATTGGAGCTTAAAGCCGTTGCCTCACGTGTGAAACATGTGGAGTCAGCGGCCATGACACATGGTACGGCCATACACCAGGTGCAGCAGGCAGTCAATGTACATAGCCAGCATCTCATGGACATGCACAGGCATATGGAGGATTTCGATAACTGTGGCTGCAGGCGCAATCTTCGTGTCAGGGGGATCCTGGTGTTAATTGAGGGCCCCCAATTGCAAGCTGCGGTCTGGGCTATATTTAACACCCTTTTGGGTAGACCACCAGATGCACCAGTGGAGATGGAGAGATGCCACAGAGCGCTGAGGCCAAGGTGTAGGGACACTGATCCACCCAGGGATGCTGTTTGCTGTCTGGTCAGCTTTACCCAGAAGGAAGAGATCCTATGCCTGGCCCGCAATCATGCCCACCTGGAACATGAAGGGGCATGTATTCAGCTATTCCAGGACTTGTCTGCCATTACCTTACAACACAGGAGGGATCTCTGTCCTCTTCTACAAGTTCTGTGAGAGAGGCATGTTCCCTATCGGTGGAAGTTCCCATTCTGCCTGCAAGCAACGAACGGCAACTGAGAACGCCAGTGGACATGCAGCCTTTTTGTGGTTCTGGTATGGAGTGTTTATACAACCCGAGCACTGTATCCCTACCTTGCCTGGGGACACCCCGAGGTTGCAGAGGAGCAGACAACGCCGCTGCAGACCCTCGGCCAACTCGCCACCCAGACGCTGCGGAGACATGGAAACCGATGAAAGTCCACGCGTCTCCCCATCATCTGCCAGGCGCCAAACTGACCACTGAGTTTGCAGGAACCGAGATGGTGAGATGTTCCATCGCTTTTACTTGTCCCTTTGTATGCTTATCAACATATCATGTGAAGTAAGCTGGGTCGCAATTTTGTGCCTATGGCCTGCACTTGGTGACTTACTGATGAGGAACTGTGGGGGTTCATGACACCTGCTCAGCTATCTTTGCAATCGCTGTGATGCGCACTAGTTCATGCTGCCACTGACAGAAGCGATTTCTCTTTCATGCCTCTGGAACTGACACAAACTTGTTCTTGCAGTACTACTATCAGAGAATGCAACGGGTGATCTTAACAAAGGTCCCCGAACCCCTGCTTTGCAAAGGTACGCTAGTACCTCAAAGGATATCTTAACACCCCTGTGCTATTCCCAGCTTGGGTCCAATCACGAAGAGAACTCTCTCATCCAAGGCGGGAGTTGAGCCTTGGGAAGATGCGTGCTCTTCCCCTTTTGCTACACTAACTCTCTATGCTAAATGTGAGCAGTCACTGCTTGATAAGACTGGCAATCCCCTGCCCTCTACTTAGCTTATCCTACCCACACACAGTATCCAGTTTCCTGGGCATAGCTATCTCAAGGTTTTGTGTCAATCAGGCTCCTGTTGGTGGCTGCAGCATTGGAAACTCTGATCCTGATATCACCCCATAGCCAAGCACCCCCATCCCCCCCTTCCTTGGGGGTAGAGGGGGCCTGGACTTGCCAGTTTGTGGCTGTAGGCCATACGTTTAGAGACTCCTACATTATGCCACTGTCATAGGCGCTAAGGACGAGTGTCTAGCTTGGCTCAGCAAGATTATATTCTGTTTATTCATTTTACAGGTGGTGTGTTATTTCATTCCATTGCCTTATTCAATATTATGACAGCTTAAAGGTCACCCTGCAGATGGTGGGCTCTATCCCTTGCATCTATGACTGGCTGTAGATGTGAGGGATGGTCGACACAGAAATCAGAGTCGGGGGGAGGTCCTTACCCCATTCTCGCTGCCCCTTATAGCCTATAGGGTCTCTCATATGGTAAAGAGATATAGGGCTCTATATCCTTCCTTATGCTAGATATTACAAGGAATATGACCTAGATGTTTGTGGGTGCTCGGGGCCCCTGATTCCTGGATCCATCGGGGAATTAGTGGGTCCTGGGTTCGGAGACCCTAATGGTCCTGGTCGACCAACACGGAGACTATTGGAGTGTTAATATATTAAAATGTTATTGGGTCGAACTGTTAAATCTTCAGTTTATTCTGGTTTGCTGTAAGTGTTCCTTTAATATAAAGTAATATAAAGTTACATGTTATTATAGCGTGATACCCCTATCTCGTCAGGGTTCCCTGGCTTGCTGGGGGGAGGGAGGCTGCTGTGGGCTTTTCTCACCCATTGTGGGAAGACCTCTGCAGTACCACCCCACCCAGCAAGGTCGAGGTTTCTCATCTCTGTTCATGCTTGCTCTCTTGAATCTCTGGATGGTAGGGTGTGTGTACATTCTTATTCAGGTACTACCCCCTTGAAACCAGCCGGAATAGTCTCACGTTATTTTTGTCTCCTATACCCTTCCCTATTAGGTAACTCAGCTGGTCTGGTTTTGCCTCCGGGGGTAGCTCGCTAGCGCAAGTGTCCAGCCTCTCTTGGGTTGCTAGTAAGCCCTGAGTGACTTTCCGGAGTGGGCTTGATCCTTGCCTCTCTTTCCCCTTTCTCTTTACTCCCCCCCTTTTTTTCTTTTTTACCTCTGCCCCCTACCCTCCTCCCCTTTTTTAAACCCCCTTTACTGGAAATCCGAGGGTGGCACTGACAATCGCCTCTGACCACTGAACATGCCTTCTGCGGTGCAATCATGGACTCCTCTATCGCTCAAGGTTTATTCCATGAACGCTAAAGGCCTCAACATCCCGGAGAAGCATAGCAGTATTCTTGCTGAGGCATACCACCATAGAGCTCAAGTGATATTTCTGCAAGAAATCCACTCTAAATCAGGCTCAATTCCTCGCTTATCCAATAAACGATTTTCGGAAGCCTATCACGCGACTTGTCCGGACTCCAAAACAAAAGGGGTTTCAATGGTGCTTGCCAAATCCTTCCCGTTCTGCCTTACTAACCAAATCCTCAACCCAGAGGGCAGGTTCCTGTTCTTGAAAGGGACTTGGAAAAATAGGCTGGCAAACATATATTGCCAAAACTCTAGACAGGTGATCTTCTTAATAGAGGTCCTTTTGCAGCTCACCACATTCCAAAGGGCCTTTTGATACTTGGGGGAGACTTCAATATGGCCTTAGACCCTGCCCCTCGACACCTCCACGGGTACCTCCTCACTCCCATTCTCTGCTCTACACCAGGTTAAGCTTGCTTTAGCCTCCGTTGCACTCCATGACACCTGGCAAACGTTATATCCGCAAAGGAATGACTTCACATTTTTCTCACCCCCACACAGCTGCTACTCGAAGCTGGATTATCTATTTATCCACCAGACAGATTTGACCTTCTTCCAGGACGCGATCATTGAGAGTATGTTTCTCTCTGACCATCATCCAATCACGCTGACGCAGCAGTTTCCACAAAGAGAAATGACTACCAGGTCCTTGGAGACTGGATGCTTCCCTCCTCACTGACCCTGGGGACTTGGCTAACATCACACAGACCATTAAAGACTATTTCTGACATAATGACACACCAGACGTGTTCCCCACGACCCAATGGGAAGCGCACAAATGCGTTGTTCGGGGACATCTGCTAGCCATCGCAGCTAGGAAAAAAAAAGAACACCAAATCATGATTTAAGACCTTTCTAATAAAATAGCCATGTTAGAAGCTCAGCATAAGCGCCCGCTTGCAGTAAAGGTAACTAAGGAGCTTGCCGATACTCGAGCGACTCTACTTGAGGAACTGTACAAAAGGGCATGGAAGAGATAGGTGCTATCTCAGAAATTATTCTACGAGCAGGGCAATAAACCAGGGAGGTTATTGGTGAGGTTTACACAGAGGCAAACTCTTGCATCCACTGTTCACCATGTAGTAGATACAAATGGAGTAACCCACTCCAGAAATGAGGACATTGCTAGTCAGTTTCACACTTTTTATAGCAAGCTATATAATCTTGAATCACACGAACATAGACCTATATCGGCGGGCGCGCTCTGATCTCATTAGGGAGTTTTTGGGCAAGTATAGCCCCCGGACACTATCTACTAACGACTGGGAAGCCTTGGAGGCCCGTTGTCGTTGGAGGAGTGGGGGGAGGCCTTGAAGGCTACGAAGCCCGGCAAAAGCCCGGGGCCAGACGGCTTCTAGGCACAATACTATAAATGTTTTGCTGATCTCCTGGCGCCGGAGTTTCTTAAGACCTTCAACAGCCTCTCCCAATCTCCTTGTACTTCAAGTAGCCTATTAGAGGCCTATATCTCTGTAATCCCTAAGGACAACAAGGACCCCACCGACATAGCCAATTACTGACCCATTTCACTTCTGAATGTGGATGTCAAATTGTTTGCCAAGATCATGCCCACCCGTTTGTCCTACCATGTTCCCGCTTGGATAGGACTGGATCAGGTTGGCTTTGTCCCTGGAAGAAAAGCCAGGGACAACACCATTAAGGCCCTCAATTTACATCACTGGCTTACCTCAACTAACAGGGAGGGCTGTTTCTTGGCCGTGAATGCAGAGAAGGCGTTCGACAGAGTGGCCTGGGACTACATGGACGCGGTCCTGGAAGCCCTGGGCCTGGGAAGCTGCATGCAGGCCTTTATTGGAGCGCTCTACGCCAGGCCCAGGGCTAGGGTTCTGGCATAGGGACCTGTTGGACGCCTTCCCCATCCATAATGGGACCAGGCAGGGATGTCCCCTTTCTCCCTTATTATACATCTTTACCCTGGAACCCCTCCTCCGTAGCAACCGTGCTAATCCGAACATAAAAGGTATAGAGGTACATCAACGGGAATATAAGATCACAGCCTTTGCGAATGACATTTTGCTCTTCCTTTCATCCCCGTTGACGTCCCTGCCCAATCTAATGCCAGTTTTAGAACAGTTCAAGACCATCTCGAATCTGAAAATAAATTGCTCAAAATCTTACATGCTAAATGTTTCTCTGCCCCCTAAACTAGTACAGCTCTGTCATGCGAACTTTCCATTCCGCTGTAAAACGGACGCCATTACCTATCTAGGTATCCAACTCCCTAGTAAACTTAAAGATCTGTATGAAAAGAACTTCCTGTCAGAACTGAGACTCATACAGCAGGATCTCCACAGGTGGGATGCCCCCACTATCTCCTGTTTAAAGATGATGGTGCTCCCCAGCTTATTGTACAAGCTACAGACTATCCCGATTCACTTGCCGCCCTCCTTTTTTACAGCTTACAAGTGCATGTGTGGAGCCTTTATCTGGGGAGGTAAGGTAGCGCAAGTGGGGTGGGCAAAGTTAGTACTACCGAAGTCGGGGGGCGGAATTGGACTCCCAGACCTGCAAAGGTATTACTGGGCAATCCACTTGACCAGGGTAGTGGACTGGATGCTTCATACTAACTACAAGGGATGGGTGTTGCTGGAAAAATTGATCTCTGGTACCAAACTTCACCTCATTCCCTGGTTCTCAAAGAAACACATACCAGCTAACATTTGCTCTCACCCTCTTGTCGGTGCAACCCTGCATGCCTTTGATAGGGCATGCAAAGTACCCTCGCTCTCAGCCACGTACTGTGCAATCATGCCTGTTAAAGGTAATCCAGACTTTCCTCCTGGTATGGAAGGGGTTTTCCTAGCAGGAGAATGGCCTTACGCAGAAATGCAGGCCAAGCACTTCTTTTACAGAGGATGGTTTCTCCAACAAGGTGAGTTTGCATCATTGTCTAACACAAAGTCTTTCCCCTTCTGGGCCTATATTCAACTGAAACATTTCCTGGACAGTCCTGCGAATAGAGAAAACTTTACGAAAACTCCTACTGTATTGGAATCGCTGGGCTCAGGCTCCTCTCCCCAGAGTCACCTAATCTCCCGGCTTTATACCACGATGTTTGGGGAGCCTTATGCTTCCCTGAGATCGGAACATGCCTATTGGAAGACTGAGCTGGATACAGTAATCAATGATACCGCTTGGGCTCCCTGAATGTTCATACTCAGGAGTAGGGATGAGCTTCGAGTTCGAGTCGAACTCATGTTCTACTCGAACATTGGCTGTTCGCAAGTTCGCCGAACAGCGAACAATTTGGGGTGTTCACGGCAAATTCGAATGCCGCGGAACACCCTTTAAAAGTCTATGGGAGAAATCAAAAGTGCTAATTTTAAAGGCTTATATGCAAGTTATTGTCATAAAAAGTGTTTGGGGACCCGGGTCCTGCCCCAGGGGACATGGATCAATGCAAAAAAAAGTTTTAAAAACGGACGTTTTTTCAGGAGCAGTGATTTTATTAATGCTTAAAGTCAAACAATAAAAGTGTAATATCCCTTTAAATTTCGTACCTGGGGGGTGTCTATAGTATGCCTGTAAAGGGGCGCATGTTTCCTGTGTTTAGAACAGTCTGACAGCAAAATGACATTTGGAAGGAAAAAACTCATTTAAAACTACCCGCGGCTATTGCATTGCCGACAATACACATAGAAGTTCATTGATAAAAACGGCATGGGAATTCCCCACAGGGCAACCCCGAACCAAAATAATAAAAAAAAAATGATGTGGGGGTCCCCCTAAATTCCATACAAGGCCCTTCAGGTCTGGTATGGATATTAAGGGGAACCCCAGCCAAAATTTAAAAAAAAAATTGACGTGGGGTTCCCCCTAAATTCCATACCAGACCCTTCAGGTCTGGTATGGATTTTAAGGGGAACCCCGCGCCAAAAAAAAAAAAAAAAAACGGCGTGGGGTCCCCCTAAAAATCCATACCAGACCCTTATCCGAGCACGCAACCTGGCAGGCCGCAGGAAAAGAGGGGGGGACGAGAGTGCGGCCCCCCCCCCTCCTGAACCGTACCAGGCCACATGCCCTCAACATTGGGAGGGTGCTTTGGGGTAGCCCCCCAAAACACCTTGTCCCCATGTTGATGAAGACAAGGGCCTCATCCCCACAACCGTGGCCGGTGGTTGTGGGGGTCTGCGGGCGGGGGGCTTATCGGAATCTGGAAGCCCCCTTTAACAAGGGGACCCCCAGATCCCAGCCCCCCCCCCTGTGTGAAATGGTAAGGGGGTACTTACCCCTACCATTTCACTAAAAAACTGTCAAAAATGTTAAAAATGACAAGAGACAGTTTTTGACAATTCCTTTATTTAAATGCTTCTTCTTTCTTCCTTCATCTTCTTCTTCTTCTGGTTCTTCTGGCTCTTCTGGTTCTTCCTCCGGCGTTCTCGTCCAGCATCTCCTCCGCGGCGTCTTCTATCTTCTTCTCCTCGGGCCGCTCCGCACCCATGGCATGAGGGGGGAGGCTCCCGCTCTTCTCTTCATCTTCTTCTTCATCTTCATCTTCTTCTTCATCTTCTTCTTCTTCTCTTCTTCATCTCTTCTTCCTTCTTCATTTCTTCTGCGGGCCACTCCGCATCCATGCATGGAGGGAGGCTCCCGCTGTGTGACGGCGTCTCTTCGTCTGACGGTTCTTAAATAACGGGGGGCGGGGCCATCCGGTGACCCCGCCCCCCTCTGACGCACGGTGAATTGACGGGACTTCCCTGTGACGTCACGGGGAATGCCACAGGGAAGTCCCGTCATGTCCCGTGCGTCAGAGGGGGGCGGGGTCACCGGGTGGCCCCGCCCCCCGTTATTTAAGAACCGTCAGACGAAGAGACGCCGTCACACAGCGGGAGCCTCCCTCCATGCATGGATGCGGAGCGGCCCGCAGAAGAAATGAAGAAGGAAGAAGAGATGAACAAGAGAAGAAGATGAAGATGAAGAAGAAGATGAAGAGAAGAGCGGGAGCCTCCCCCCTCATGCCATGGGTGCGGAGCGGCCCGAGGAGAAGAAGATAGAAGACGCCGCGGAGGAGATGCTGGACGAGAACGCCGGAGGAAGAACCAGAAGAGCCAGAAGAACCAGAAGAAGAAGAAGATGAAGGAAGAAAGAAGAAGCATTTAAATAAAGGAATTGTCAAAAACTGTCTCTTGTCATTTTTAACATTTTTGACAATTTTTTAGTGAAATGGTAGGGGTAAGTACCCCCTTACCATTTCACACAGGGGGGGGGCCGGGATCTGGGGGTCCCCTTGTTAAAGGGGGCTTCCAGATTCCGATAAGCCCCCCGCCCGCAGACCCCCACAACCACCGGCCACGGTTGTGGGGATGAGGCCCTTGTCTTCATCAACATGGGGACAAGGTGCTTTGGGGGGCTACCCCAAAGCACCCTCCCAATGTTGAGGGCATGTGGCCTGGTATGGTTCAGGAGGGGGGGGGGCCGCACTCTCGTCCCCCCCTCTTTTCCTGCGGCCTGCCAGGTTGCGTGCTCGGATAAGGGTCTGGTATGGATTTTTAGGGGGACCCCACGCCGTTTTTTTTTTTTTTTTGGGCGCGGGGTTCCCCTTAAAATCCATACCAGACCTGAAGGGTCTGGTATGGAATTTAGGGGGAACCCCACGTCAATTTTTTTTTTTAATTTTGGCTGGGGTTCCCCTTAATATCCATACCAGACCTGAAGGGCCTTGTATGGAATTTAGGGGGACTCCCACATCATTTTTTTTTTTAATTTTGGTTCGGGGTTGCCCTGTGGGGAATTCCCATGCCGTTTTTATCAATGAACTTCTATGTGTATTGTCGGCAATGCAATAGCCGCGGTAGTTTTAAATGAGTTTTTTCCTTCAAAATGTCATTTTGCTGTCAGACTGTTCTAAACACGGGAAACATGCGCCCCTTTACAAGCATACTATAGACACCCCCCAGGTACGAAATTTAAAGGGATATTACACTTTTATTGTTTGACTTTAAGCATTATTAAAATCACTGCTCCTGAAAAAACGGCCGTTTTTAAAACTTTTTTTTGCATTGATCCATGTCCCCTGGGGCAGGACCCAGGTCCCCAAACACTTTTATTGACAATAACTTGCATATTAGCCTTTAAAATTAGCACTTTTGATTATTCATGTTCGTGTCCCATAGACTTTAACGGTGTTCGCGTGTTCGAACGAATTTTTTTCCTGTTCGCATGTTCTGGTGCGAACCGAACAGGGGGGTGTTCGGCTCATCCCTACTCAGGAGAATGGTTACAAAATCTAAACAAGGTGATATAGAACACCACAAATACTCCACAAATTCATCCCGGCAGTATTAGACCAGTGCTGGAGGTGTGAACAGGGTCTAGGCCAGTGATGGCGAACCTTGACACCCCAGATGTTTTGGAACTACATTTCCCATGATGCTCATGCACTCTGCAGTGTAGTTAAGCATCATGGGAAATGTAGTTCCAAAACATCTGCGATGCTAAGGTTCCCCATCACTGGTCTAGGCACACTCCTCCATATTTGGTGGATATGCCCACTGATTCAGCCATATTGGCGTAAAGACCACGAAGTGGTCACTGAGATATCCTCACTTGCTTTGGAGTTTTCACCAGCGCAGTACCTCCTTCACCTCTCCAAAATTTCCCGTAAGAAATATTATAGGTCAATAGCTATGCATATGATTAATGCCGCTAGGCTATGCCTGCCAGCTCACTGGAGGTCCAAGTCACCCCCTTCCATAAAGGAATGGGTGATGCGGGTCAACCAGATAGCAGCGATGGAGGAGTTGATTTGCACCGCCCAAGACAGAATAGCTAACTTTTCGGCAAGATGGGCACCCTGGCTTGAATACCGAAACTCGCAGAGCTTTCAGGACTTATCCCGGGACAACCCTTGAAAGATGCATTAAGGGTCGCTATACCTCTCACAACACTGGGGGTTTACTGGGGAGGGTAGCTGGTGGTGATCCCACCCCCTCCTCACATACTCCCCCTACAGTGCCTCCCTCATTCCCCCTTCCCCCTCTTTTTAATCTTGTTTTGTTTTACAAAAAGGATGTGGAGTTGAGTGCTGACATAGCAGTCGGACGCTACTCCTAATCCCTGTATGTTCTTTAGTACTTCCAGAAGCCATACTGAGTACCTTGATTTGAAGTCTCCCATTCCAACATGAGTCAAACAGGCCTGTAGTACGCTGCAGTGTATCTTCTTTAAAAGATTACTCCCTGCTAGGGATGGGCTTTCTGTTCTGGTCGAACATGAGTTAGACTCGAACATTGGCTGTTCGCCCGTTAGTCGAAAACTGAACATTATGGGCCGTTCGTGCCAAATTCGAGTGGCACGTAATGGCCCATAATGCACTGCGGGAGCGCAGTGCATTGCTTTATGATGATTGGCCAAAGCATGCACCATGACCTGCATATTTTGGCCAATCCCAGCGCCCTCAGCTAAGAGAGCCTGGACGGAGAGAGAGTGTCATTTAGATTGGGCAGGCAGGTTATTCAGTTATCTGCAGTGTATTTAATATATATATACAGACAGTCTTTTCTTTATATATATATCTATATCTATATATCTATCTAGATAGATATAGATATAGATATATATATCCACTGCATCCAGTTTAGCTATATCTGACTGCAGGCCATTCCTAGTATACTTTTTCTACTATACTTCAGGCGGTGAACACAGTACACAGTACTGTGCACCCTTAGTGCAGTTGCTACTACTTTTCTGGTGGTATACACAAATCAGTACACCCATAGTTGTTACTACACTTCTGTTGGTGCACGGTACGCAGTACCATGCACCCCTAGTGCAGTTGCTACTACTTTTCTGGTGGTGTACACAGTACACAATACATACAGTGCACCCATAGTTGCTATTAGACTTCTGGTGGTGTACACAATACCGTTCACCCCTAGTGCAGTTGCTACTACTTTTCTGGTGGTGTACACAATACAGTACACCCATAGTTGTTATTACACTTCTGTTAGTGTACACTGTACCGTGCACCCCTAGTGCAGTTGCTACTACTTTTCTGGTGGTGTACACAGTACCCAATACATACAGTACACCCATAGTTGTTATTACACTTCTGTTGGCGTACACAGTACCGTGCACCCGTAGTGCAGTTGTTAGTGCTACTACTTTTCTGGTGGTGTGCACAGTAAACAATACATACAGTGCACCCATAGTTGTTATTAAACTTCTGTTGGTGTACACAGTACTGTGCACCCCTAGTGCAGTTGCTACTACTTTCCTGGTGGTGTACGCAATACATACAGTGCATCCATAGTTGTTATTACACTTCTGTTGGTGTACACAGTAGCGTGCACCCCTAGTGCAGTTGCTACTACTTTCCTGGTGGTGTACACAATAGATACAATGCACCCTTAGTTGTTATTACACTTCTGTTGGTGTACACAGTACCGTGCACCCCTAGTGCAGTTGCTACTAGTTTCCTGGTGGTGTACACAATAGATACAATGCACCCTTAGTTGTTATTACACTTCTGTTTGTGTACACAGTACCATGATCCCTTAGTGCAGTTGCTAGTGCTACTACTTTTCTGGTGGTGTACACAGTACACAATACATACAGTCCACCCATAGTTGCTATTAGACTTCTGGTGGTGTACACAATACCGTTTACCCCTAGTGCAGTTGCTACTACTTTTCTGGTGCTGTACACAATACAGTACACCCATAGTTGTTATTACACTTCTGTTAGCGTACACTGTACCGTGCACCCCTAGTGCAGTTGCTACTACTTTTCTAGTGGTGTACACAGTACAAAATACATACAGTACACCCATAGTTATTACACTTCTGTTGGTGTACACAGTACCGTGCACCCGTAGTGCAGTTGCTAGTGCTACTATTTTTCTGGTATTGTACACAGTACACAATACATACAGTGCACCCATAGTTGTTATTAAACTTCTGTTGGTGTACACAGTACCGTGCACCCCTAGTGCAGTTGCTACTACTTTCCTGGTGGTGTACACAATACATACAGTGCACTCATAGTTGTTATTACACTTCTGTTGGTGTACACAGTACTGTGCACCCCTAGTGCACTTGGTACTACTTTTCTGTTGGTGTACACAGTACACAATGCAGTGTAGTGTGGTTTTGCTAAACAACATTTACAGCATGTCTTTAACACCACTAAGGAGAGGCAGACGCTCACAGGCCACTAAAAGAGGGCAAGCAGGCTCTGTGTCGACAGTCGACAGTGCTGGTCGTGGACACGGTGCATCCTCAGCACGTGGCCGTGGGGCACGCTTGTCGTTTTTTTCTGCAGCTGGCCATGTTATTGAGCCACAACATGCAGAAGAGTTGGTGGAATGGATAACAAAGCCCTTCTCATCCTCCTCATTCTCTGTCACCCAGGCTCAGAGTAGTTTGCCTGTCAATGCAGCTGCCAAAGGCCCAATTTTTCTGCCCCTGTTTAACAGGGGCGCGTAATTACAATTTTTGATCTAATATTTCACAGCAGGGCCTGTTCCTGCGCTCAACAAAAGTATCTGTGAGGCTTTACAGTGTTGTGCCACCACCACCTAAGGCCCAATTTTTATGCCCCTATTTAACAGGGGCGCATAATTACAATTCTTGATATAATATTTAACAGCAGGGCCTGTTCCAGCGCCCACCAAGAGTAACTGTGAGAGCTTACAGTGTTCTGGTACTACCAACACCTAAGGCCCAATTTTCTGCAGTGTATAGGGCAGGCCGTATAGTATATACAGGCGGTCCCCCATTTTCAAACATCCGACTTACAAACGACTCCTACTTAGAAATGGAGGGAGACAACAGGAAGTGAGAGGAAATCTACCCCTAGGAAGGGAAATTCTCTCCTGTAAGAGTTAATATGGGAAAAAGGTGTCTCCACTGATGCTTTATCACCAATCCTTGTTTCCCTAATAATCCAAAATTTTCTAAATCCAATTGTCATTGGGACAGAAAGTGAGGTGAAATCTTCTGAACAGGGGCACAGACAGCAAAACAAATGTTACAGATAACCCTTCCTTATGTTATCCAAAAAGCTTAAAAATAGATTTTTTGCTGTAGCTACACTTACAAAATGTACCTGTTCCAAATTACAAACAGATTCAACTTAAGAACAAACCTACAGTCCCTATCTTGTTTGTAACCCGGGGACCGCCTGTATACTGCGCTGTTCAGAGTATATAGGGCCTGGGGGCCCCAAGCCTTTTTTTTTTATTTGGGTGCGGGGTTCCCCTTAATATCCATATCAGACCCAAAGGGCCTGGTAATGGGCTGAGGTGTGTGTGTGTGTGTGGGGGGGCAACATTACATTACAGCCGCAAGCAGTTTTAAATGACTTTTATTCCTTTTAGAAATGTCATTTTGTGCAGGGACTGTTCTAAACACAGGAAAAATGCGCCACTTTACAGGCATACTATAGTCACCCCCCCCCAGGCATGATATTTAAAGGAATATTTCATTTTTATTGTTTCACTTTAAGCATTATTAAAATCGCTGCTCCCGAAAAAATGTCCGTTTTTAAAACGTTTTTGTGCATTGATACATGTCCCAGGACCCAGGTCCCCAAACACTTTTTATGACAATAACTTGCATATTAGCCTTTAAAATTAGCACTTTTCATTTTTCATGTTCGATTCCCATAGACTTTAACGGTGTTTGCACAAACTTTTTCTCTGTTCGCATGTTCTGCTGCGAACCGAACCGGGGGGTGTTTGGCTCATCCCTACTCCCTGCTAATATAAGTTTCCTTATGTGGCCTTCTTACTAACGATGCTTAGAGGCAGTATCTTTTGGCTCTTACTTCCATGAACGTTGAACCCTATGCCTCCCTTTAGTTGGAACCATGTACTTGTACCTGTCTTATATGTTTTATGGTACTATTTGTATTATGTATGAAAAGCTAAAAAATAAAGACCATTATGGCAAAAACCCTTTCTTTCAACTTGGTGAAAAGTCTTTGGACCAGCCTTTCTCAACTAGCTAGCATGTCGTATGGGTTCTTCATGTGTGTTACTGTCAGGGAAATGGCCGTATGAGAACTGGCAATAGTGCCAGTTGTCAAGGAACCAACAGCAGGAGAAGGGCTCTAGGACCCAGCATCTCTACCAGCACTTATGGCAGGAGAAGGACTTTAGGAACCAGCATCTCTGGCAGGAGAAGGACTTTAGGACCCAGTATCTCTACCAGCAGGTCACATGGGCCTATATAAGGAAGTCTTCTAGTGTCTGCAGTTGCTGGTTTTCAGTCTTCCTGTGTTCCTGAACCTCTGTGCAATTACTATTTGGATTCCTGTTGTGACCCGGCTTGTTCCTGACCTGTCTGATCTGCTCTCCTGGTTTGACCCCCTGGCTTGATTTACCAACTTGTTGTCCTCTCCAGTACCTGATCCCGGCTTGTATTACGGACTTTGCTACAGTACCTGTTCCTGCCTGCTTCCTGATACCAGACCTTTGGCTTGTCCCTGTTTCTGCAACCTGCCTCTTCCTCTTGCCGGATCTACTGTGTTTGACCCCTGGCCTGGCTTCCACTACTCTTCCTTGTGCACACCTTGCCAAGTATTACCAAGGATTCTTATAGACTTTAGCCCAACTGTGTTTCCTGTATTACCCGGTGTCCTTTTGGTGCCCACCAGCTCTTCTCTCTGGAATCCATCTGGCAACCTGTGCTTCTCTGGGCACTACACCCTCTGTACCCAACTTCAGGGGTGTACAGTACTCAGCCACAAAGGGGAGCCCTCTCGGCATTTCGGCCTCCAACCAGGTACGTGACAGTTACAAAGCCATTTGCCCTGGATCACATCATATGTTGCCATAGTGTGGGTGGTTCAGCTGCCAGCACCATAACTACCAATGAAGCTCTAAGATTAGAATGATTGAAGTCCCAAACCATGGGAAGATTCTGACATGATGGGGGAATACTGATGCGATGGGGGGACTCTGAAGTGAAGGGGGAACCTCTGATGTGACGTTAATTTCATAATGGTGGACACAAGGCCATAGTTCAGGGAGATTTTATATCTCAGGGCTGGCTGCGGAACTCCAATCCCTCCTTCTGGAGCTTGCCAACCTCCCAGACACCCGGATCCGGGTATGGCTACGTCACATCTCTCATAAGTTCTATGTGTTCCAGAACAAGTGTGGGAGACGGCTTGCCACTAAGGCACCAGCAGTCTTCATGTCATGTTAATAAGGTTCACATGGCAGCAGGCTTCCCAGTTGTCCACCCCCCTAAGATCGCAGCAGGCTTTAGAATCTATTATGCCCAACTCTACCACCTCTCTGACACACTACCTGGCTCTACAGAAGCCCAGAAGTCTGCACGCATCATGCAGTACCTAGAGGAGGCTCAAGCCCCTCAGCTTACTAACCAAGTTAGCAACCAACTGGAGGCACCCATCACCCTGACAGAGTTGGCAGGAGCTATAAAGGAACTCCCGGACTCTGCATGTGCGGCAGCATCCAAGATGGCCACTTAGCCTGGGAGCTCCTCTGCAAATCCATAGCCCGCACAGCAGCCATCTAAGCCCTCGTTCCAGTCTGGCGATACCACCAGCCCACCGGGGACACTCAGCCACCACCTGATGTCCGCAGGATCTGCACGGAGGAACCTGTTCCGGGAATTAGACTCAGCAGTGGCGCGGGCATTCTGGCCATTCCAAAATGGCAGCCGCATCCACACGAGGCACTGCCTGTGCAGAGGACTCCATAGCAGACTAGGATCATGCTAACCTCCCTGCCTCCCATCAATCCCCCATCCACTGAAACTGGATAGAGCCCACAGAGCACTGGATAGAGCCCACAGAGCACTACAACCCATACACACTGGATAGAGCCCACAGAGCACTACAACCTATACGCTTTGATGGCCTCCCTAGAGACATCATAGTAAAATTGCACTTTTACGTGGTTAAAGAGGAAATAATGAAGCTGTCCCGCTCAGCGGAGAGGCTGGCAATCATGGGTCACCAGATCCAAATCTTTGCGCACCTTTCGCCACACACGGTACAAAAACGATGAGCGCTGAAACCGTTACTCCAAGTCCTGGCACAAAAAGACATCCCTTACAGATGGGCATTCTCATTTCGCCTGAACTTTTTGTACCGCAACAAACCATACAACTTCTTCTCATTCCCTGAAGGCGAACGACTTCTCCTACATCTAAGACTGATCACCCAATAATTGCCTCCACCTCCTACCAATAGAGGGGCACCGTCATCAAAACACCCATCACAAACGAGCCCGCTGTCTCACATGGGGCAGAAACAGCACCCTAAAAGATCGAGGGAGTCCACCATCTTCCAAAGCAACTTTAATCTCCCGATTTCCTTTGGAACTGTGCATTATGACCAACCTACCGTCTTTAGACTGACATTCCATTTACCCTGATAAGGCCCCTTTCACACGGGCGGATAGAATTCAGCTTTTAGCTGCGGATAGATCAAGTATCTACCGCAGCTTAACTCACACAATGCTTTCCTATGGCCCCATTCACACCCTGCATTTAGCAACGGTTTTGTTATATGGGGTTTGGTGTGGTTAAAAAAAATAAATTTGACTGCGTCCAGGACCGATTTATTGCAGCTATCTGCACATAACTGCAGGTAATCGCAGTGTACTATTTCTCCTGTAGATAGCAGCGGCAACAAGGAAAGAAAAACAGGAAGCACATCAGAAAAGGCAAGAATGTTCCAACGCTGCTAAATGCAGCTGCATATAAACGCAGCTAATCGCAATGTACAACTGCAAGTGAACGCTGTGCCAGGATTCTCTGAATTTCAAAATGACAAAACATGCTCTTAACAGCGTCAGAACAACCGCGCGTGTGAAAGGGGGTTTAAACTTTGGGTTTGGTCCCAAGTTCCACAAGGGAGGATTGTTTCTGGGGACCGGCTCCTCCCACAATTCCCCGGTTTCCTGTGTTACCTGGTCTTTTCCTTACAAGATTAACTGTGTCTTACAAACGCATTTTTTTAATTATTTTTATATTTGTGGCCCTGGCTCTACCCCAATATAGCAATGCTCCTATGGAACTCTAGAACTGACAGAGCCCAAGAGGCCACAATAGCTCACGTGAGAAAACTCCCCCAACTGGGATGTGCTCTACCTTCCCAAGCAATCTGACGTACGGTCTCACTCGGCTATCTTGTCCTCTCCCATGGCCGATAGCGGGCATCACCATGAAGCCTATCACCTCTGTTCATTACGCACAGCGGTGACGCGTGTTATCTAGTGGGGGAGTTTATTATGTTATAGTTCAATCTTTCGGTGTGGGTGACTGAAACGCGGTTACAGTGCGCCTCTATCTGACACTGGTAGGAGAGCTTAATTTTTCTCCCCTGTCAGAGCCAGATTACCTCATCCTTTTTAGAACAACTTGGGTTACCTTTGGGTAAAGGGCTGGGCAGGGACGTTTCCCTGCCCAGGTCTAGTGGGACTGGGATATCGTTGAAAAATTTGTTTTCTAATTCATTTTCTTTTTCCATTTCTTTCCCTGTTCTATCTTCCCTTTCCTTCCTCCCCTCCTCTCCCCCTCTGTCCTCCTCTTTTCACAGGGTCTCACTGGAATTCCTACCTCAAAATATTTAGGACCGGGGCACCATGGAGTCCAGGAGGCCTTCCACCTGCCAGGGAAGTCACCCTTGATCGGTAAGCACACTTCACACATAGTACCTTACTACCACCTATGCCATGACTAAGACACCACCTACAGACCTAAAACTATGGATCTTTTCCCACAATGTGCAGGGAAAGACACACTTCCCAGCTCTCTACAACCCCTCATATCTTCACAAAGATTTTACTCAATTATACCTAGAGAATGCAATCAATAAGACAAGAGGAGTAGCAGTGTGTTTCTCTAACAGGGTTCACTTCTCGCCTACTAAAATAATTAAGGACCCCGAAGGCAGATACGTGCTAGTAACTGACACTCTCTTAATGGGGGGTACATACACATTCATCTCTTACTACGCTCCTAACACATGCCAGGGTGAATTCTTTGAAGCCATTCTACAGACCCTGAAGCCTCACTTCGTAGGCACAGTAATCCTGGGTGGAGACTCCAACACCCCGTTTGACCTCTCTTTGGACAAGTACAACCCTTAGACCCCAAAAGCCAAGAGACCCCGCAGACAAAGCCTGCAAGTAGCACAGACCATACAGACACACGGCCTAGTAGACATCTGGAGGGAAATGAATCCCCGCACCAAAGATTACACACCCTACTCCATCTTGCACAAAACCCACTCCAGGATAGACCACTTCCTTCTAATGCAATTCCAGTGGTGCTGGTCTCTAAAATACATGACACCTCTGATCACTTCATAAGAGGTGTCTCTGGGGTGAGGGGCCCCTTTAAATGGCGTATTAATGAAACCTACTGAGCAACCCTGCACAGTCCTGGAAACAGTGTTAACAGATTATCTCTTGGAAAATGACACTGAATCGGTTTCGCCAGCCACTCCGTGGGCTGCTTATAAAGTGGTGATGAGAGGCAGACTCATTCAGCTCGCTTCCCAAATTAAACGTGAAAGGAGAGCTGAAATACAGCAGTTGACGGAAGACTTGCTCAGTAAACGCCACAAAAGCAACCCCACCCCAGACAACCTGATTAGGCTTGATTCCGCCCGAGTCCGCTTATACCTCTCCCTAACCACCTTAGCCGAGAAACACTTAAGATGGACAGGGGCTCACTTTTACTACCAAAAAGACAGGATAGGCTCTAAACTGGCAGCTAAACTAAGTCCAAAGCCGCGTCCCCTAGCCTTCCCCAAAGACGGGAACTTTGACCCAGAATTCAGTGGGAATCATGGACTCTTTCCATGACTTCTACTCCAGCCTATACAAAGATCAACCTCATATGCACCCCAAGACAAGAGAATCGTTTCTCCCAGACCTCACTGTACCCCATTTAAAGCAAACCCTCCAGGAACTACTAGACAAACCTTTCTCCTCAGACGAAATATTGGAAGTTATAAAATCTTTGAAGATAGCCTCCACCCCAGGGCTGGACGGATTCTCAATCTGCTACTATAAGAAATTTGGCACCCTCCTAGCACCCTTGATGTCTCATTTCTTTAACTCTCTCCAGGATGGAGCCCCTCTCCCTAGCGACCTGAACGCAGCTTTTGGCTCAATCATACCCAAATCAGGGAAAGATGTAAGCGAGGTCGGTAATTACCGTTCCATTTCGCTGATAAATTACGACCTTAAGATCATAACAAAAATCTTAGCGACGAGACTTTCCAGCTTTATTGCTGGATACATTCACAAAGACCAGGTGGGCTTCATCCCAGTGAGGCAAGGCCCGGACCAAATCCGTAGGGCAATTGACCTGTTCTCCCTCCTACAATCCCAATGGGACGGGGGCCGCATCAGGAAGGCTTCCTGTTATCGTTAGATCTTCACAAAGCCTTCGACTCAGTGTCCTGGATTTACCTCCTTGACATCCTTGAACGTTGGGGGTTTGGAGTCAGGTTTCTTAGGCTCATACACACCCTTTATTCTAGCCCAAGTGCGCTTAATGGGTCATTATTCCGATTCCTTTGATATCAAAAGAGAGACAAGGCAGGGTTGCCCACTTTCGCCCTTGATCTTTGCGATCGCGATTGAATCATTGGTAATAGCCATTAGAACCAATTCTGACATCAAGGGAATAAAGGGAACAAGTGTGCCCTCCTTGCAGATGACATGCTATTATTTCTCACCTTACCACTAATCTCAACCCCCAACGTCTTCCGGCTACTTAAGGATTTTGGGTCTATCTTCGGTCTCCAAGGCAACGTAACCAAGTCCATAGCATTAAACATATCTGTCCCACCTAAACTAATAGACCAGCTCAAACAACACTTCCCCTTCATCTTGGCAGCAAAAGTGATCCCTTGCCTCAGAATCAAACTGACCAACAGCGTTGGCATCCTATACACAGCCAACTATCCACATATGTTCCGCTCTCTCGAAGTAGAACTAAACACATGGTCGAAGGGTGTCCTTTCCTGGCTGGGCAGGTTAAATGCCATAAACATGACATTACTGCCTCGTTTCCTATACCTTTTTTCGTTCACTTCCTGTTCCTATTAAAAAAAACACTTTGACCAAGCTTCAATCCAAAATTATCACCTTTGTCTGGGGAGATAAGGGACACCGATTCACCAAAGAGATCTTATTTCGCCTTAAAACTCAGGGAGGGCTAGGATTCTCAAATCTATGGCTATATTACCAAGCAGCCCAATAGGCCCAATTCTCCATCATATATTCCAAGGGCTACAAACGAGACTGGGTCTCCCTGGAGAGGTAGGCTGTCCCCCATCATACGCTTGACTTTCTACTCTACTTCTACTCTGGCGACCAGCAAAACACAGACCGGCTGTCCTGGCTCCTACTCTCTCTCACTCCCTAGCACTGTGTGACACAATACATAAACAAACACAACTGATCTCTCCTCTGAGACCCCTCTCACATCTATTTCACAACCCCGATTTCCTCCCAGGGATGAATATATACGCATTCCGCTGGTGGCTGAACAAGGGACTCTTCAGGATTGGACATTTTTTTTACTTCAAATAGCCCTTTATCAGTAGGGCACTGGTTAAACAAACTAGACATGCCAGTATCTGAAAAGTTCAGACTTTCCCAGATCAGACACTGGACTGACAAGTCATAACTTCCCAAAGCAACCCTGTAAGAACAATGGTGCTCCAGCATAAGGTCTCAGAAGGGTGGCATCTCCATCATATACTCTTCCCTGGCAGACAAGGCCGACTCTCCAACTTACGCTCGATCCTGGGAGGCAGATCTGGACATTCAGCTGGACCCTGATGTGGTTTCAAGCCTTCTGCAGATCGTCTAAAGGTATCTTGAACATCTCACTAATAGAAGCTAACATTAAAGTGTTCACAAGATGGTATTATGTTCCCACTAGACTATCCAGGATATATCCAGACACCTCTCCCCTCTGCTATAGAGGATGCGGTCATGTTGGCACGATGCTCCATATATGGTGGTCTTGCCCCCGAATAAGAAGCTACTGGAACAATTTACTTCATGTGCTGCAAAATGTAACGGGGACTTAGGTTCCTCAGGACCCCACATATATTCTCTTGAACCGTAGGATGAACAACACCCCCAAATGCAAACAACAACTTATTTTCTCTATGTGCTTAGCAGCCAAGATAACATTAGCAAAAGCCTGGAAAAAAACAACGGTGTCAATCTTGGCTACTAAGCGGAAAATATCATGGATCATGACCCAAGATCAAACAGTTGCAAAGCTTCTGGACACGGTCCCATGATTTGAAGAGCAATGGGAACCATGGGCCACACATGTCAAGACCCCGCTTTACCCGGGTCACCTGTACACATGAAGGAATCTCCAGAGGGACCAAAAACCCCTTCCCCCTCCTCTTTCTCTTTTCTACCCCCCCTAATCTTCCCCACTTTCTCTCTCATCTCTTTTTCATGGTACATATCACCAGAACTGTTGTTGGCGTTTTAAGGCTTCTCCCTCAGCCCCTTGCAACGAGACTTACTACCCTTACTTGAGCAACATACAACGATGATAGACTACTACGCTTTGGATTGATCTAGAGGTGGTCCAAGGTGAACAAATCCCTTCTCCCTCTTCCGGGATTGTTGTGACCTGGGGTCCAGCCGAGGTAGACACCCCCTGGGAAGGGAGTAAGGAAACGGACGTGGCTCATCATCGGGCTGGGACCATAGGCTCTGTTACTCCACAGTGTGAACCCATAGGGGTGGAGTAATTACCCTGGGGTACCCGGCACGGTTCAGCCCTGATCAAATCTATTACACCCGGATGTATACAGATAGGGGTTCCTTCACCAAGAGAAAAGAAAAATGCACCTTGCAGTAGTAAAAAGATATCTGCTTACCAGATACCAATGACTCCTTTAATTAAAAAGAGAGTCATTAGCGCTTGTGCAGGGTTGTGCCTGCTCACATTGGATGACTGGATGTTGGATGATGGTAAGCAAAGAACCCTTCCGGCCCCGGTAATTCAGATATGGGATATGTGGTGAAAAACAATAGAAACTTCCATAGTATAACACCGTTTATTAAAATTGTAAAAACAGATAAAAAAGTCAAATGGCCACTTACATTAGTAGGTGCCTACCCGGCACTGGGGCTGCTCGCTTGTCTCGGTATGGATAAGGACAGGGATTCCTTTGCACCGCCTCGGGAGACGGCGTGCGTTCCACCCGACGTGAGTAACAACCAGATAAACCGGACGTAGGAAGAGATCACGTGACCACGTACCGCTCCGACATACGTTTCGTATAAACGTCTTCAGGGAAGCGTACGTTGGTCACTAGGTTACGAGAATTTATCGCAAAGGAGACGGATAGATAGGCGTGGTAGGAAGCCGCTCGTGCCAATAAAGTTGTATGGATAAAACTAACAGTGGTTAGGAGGCACTAGATAGTACTCCCCCTAGTTGGTCATATAAAAAAGGCTGGAAAACACCAACACAAAAAATATGGAAATATGGATTGGTTTGAAAATTAAAAAAAACTTAATAAACGTGCAGCCACAGTCTCGGTTTACAATATCTAATTTATTGCATGTTTGGTAAAAATTATTGTTATTGCCATTAGGTTAATCACAACGGGATGATCCCATAGATTACCATACTTTGGAAAATAGCAGCACATATTGTAAATTCCATATTATATTAAAAAGATTAATATCCTACAGATGGACATATACATATATAAAGGGGATAGTGTTAGGACTATTGGGGACAAGAGTAGAGGGTAGTTCTAACTAGTTGGAAAATGTGGGAATAAAGTTTTAGAGTGTTCCCAGCTGATTGGGAAGATATAAAATACATAAAGAATAACACTTGAGAGTGACCCAAGGTGTCAATCATTGGTCAGGAAGCAATTTAGATCTATTTCTATATTCATTCCATGGGGTTGCATACAACTTTATTGGCACGAGCGGCTTCCTACCACGCCTATCTATCCGTCTCCTTTGCTATAAATTCTCGTAACCTAGTGACCAACGTACGCTTCCCTGAAGACGTTTATACTAAAACGTACGTCGGAGCAGAACATGATCACGTGATCTCTTCCTACGTCTGGTTTATCTGGTTGTTACTCACGCCGGGTGGAACACACGCCGTCTCTCGAGGCGGTGCGAAGGAATCCCTGTCCTCATCCATACCGAGACAAGCGAGCAGCCCCAGTGCCGGGTAGGCACCTACTAATGTAAGCGGCCCTTTGGCTTTTTTATCTGTTTTTACAATTTTAATAAACGGTGTTATACTATGGAAATTTCTATTGTTTTTCACATATCCCATATTTGAATTACCAGGGGCCGGAAGGGTTCTTTGCTTACCATCATCCAACATCCAGTCATCCAATGTGAGCAGGCACAACCCTGCACAAGCGCTAATAACTCTCTTTTTAATTAAAGGAGTCATTGGTATCTGGTAAGCAGATATCTTTTTACTACTGCAAGGTGCATTTTTCTTTTCTCTTGGTGAAGGAACCCCTATCTGTATACATCAAGAAATCAATCCATTTTGGAAGATCCTTTTGCTTCACTGGCTACTGAGCTAGTCCACCACTGGGACATTTTCCATTATCACTTTTATTGTGTGTCATAAATTTGCTATTTATACATTTTCTTATTAATTTATTCACTTTCTAATTCTCAAGGTTTGTGAAAGGTTTTCCATTAAGTTTTTTTATATTGTATTTAACATTCTATTAATTTTTTATTATCCAATTACACCACTACTCATGCCCTGCAACTGTGGGATATCTTAAATAAATTGGGACAGTTGGCCCCTATGGTTTCCTCCCTAGCTCCCCTGGGAGGCTTCCCTTGGTTCATTCCGGGGGGAACACCTCTCTTTTTTACGCTCCTGGTGGCTAATGGAGAGGTGGGTTTGGTAGATTTGTCCAAGACCAGGGACTTCCGTTAGATGCCCTTAGAGCTCAATATGGTCGCTTTCCCTTAGACGACTGGCGGTACAGGCAGCTCCAACATTTTACCCGTAGCTTGCCCCAGGCCATTCGTTCCTCCACTCCTTTTGAGAAGCTTTGCATGGTCACTACCATAATTATTCATTTCATCTCAGTTTTATATGGGATCTTGCAGGCTTTAACACTCAAGGGAAAACCAATATACATAAGAGAGTGGGAGAGAGACCTGCACACGTGTTCACTGAGACATAACTTGACCATTTATATCGCCTCATTCACTTTAGCTCTGTCGATATGAAAATTCAAGAAAATGGGTTTAAACTGCTAACTATCTGGTATAGAGTTCCCTCCAAACTTGCTAGAATCTATCTGACTATTTCAGATGATTGCTGGAGGGAATGTGTCCACCGGGGTACATATTTGGTGGGAGTGCCCCAAACTACAACCATACTGGCAAGATATCAGATCCCATAAAAAAATAATTCTGGACATTGACCTGCCTGACTCCCCAATGAAGCTCTTGCTTCATGTCCCCACCATTCCTCTCAGCTGTTACCGCAAGTTGGTGTTACCCCACCTTTTGAATGCAGCTAGGCGATTGATCCCAGTATACTGGAAGAGAGCCCAAATTCTGAGCCGAGCGGACTGGATCCGCCTAGTGAATGACATAATGGCTGCGGAGGAATAGATGGCGACATGCAACCCTATGATATGTACCATGAGTGTTGCATATTTGGGCTAGTTTACTCTTTTATACTTTTTCTATGACTATCTTCATAACTGTTGTTTTTTCTATACAATCTGCATATACAAATAAAGATTATGTAAAAAAATAAATTCATAAAGGTGGTTGTGTGCATAGTCTCAGGTTTCCCATTAATGATAAGAAGCATTTACATTTTAGACTGGGGTGCCTCAAAATTTTGTGTACTTTTAAAGGGAGCTGTGACTAAAAAGAAAAGGTTGAGAAATGATGCTATAGACTCTTTTATAGATAAAAGGTGCTTTTTCATCATTTATATAGCCAGTACTGAGAATAAGTGATATATTTTCAAAGACAAATGTACAAAAAGTTGTGATTTCTCATGAAAGCGAGGGACAATTGGCAGTTATGACAGACTCCTGTTACTACATACATGAGGGGAAAGTGTAGAATCTGGAATTGCTAACACCAGAAGGCCAATTTATATACTGTGTCCGACATGACTCTCTCCGCTGGCCAGTGCCTCCTGTGTGTTTTTAGGCTGTCTGTAATTGGTGTAGCTGTTGCAATAAATCTTTTTTCAACAATCGCAGATGTAAATTCAGATACATAAATAGGTCCCATTTGAATTGAAAATGGATCAAAGGCAGTCTTGTGATTTTTCCCTGTTTTATTACATCAGTCTGAGTAGTAAGAAAAAACCCAGCAGACTTGAATATAAAAAAGTGATAGATTTATTCACTCTAAATCTTTATTTATGAAAGTGCAGTGGAAACTAGGGTAATAAAAGGTTTTGAAATAACGGGATATTTTTAACTGCAGTGGACATTGATATAAGTTGAGAAGGCTCTGGTTATTTTTATTACATTGGCCAAAGCAGAATCAAATCTTGGGCTGACTGAACAGCTCTGTATAGACTAGCATCAGAGCACATTTTCAGATGGGGTGCTACTTGTATTCTTTGCGATATGCACACCTGGCCCCTTTGCTCTCACTCTGCACTCTCTGCGTTACTCAATCCTGAGCCCTGCTCTTTCTGCATTACTCAATCCTGAGCTCTGCACTCTCTGCGTTACTCATACCTGAGCCCTGCACCCTCTTTATTACTTAATCCTAAACTCTGCACTCTCCGCATTACTCAACCTGAGCTCTGCACTCTCTGCGTTACTCAATCCTGAGCCCTCCACCCCCTGCATTGCTCAGTCCTGAACTCTGAGCTATCTGCATTACTCAACCTGAGCTCTGCATTTTTTGCATTACTCAACCTGAGGTCTGCACTCTCTGTGTTACTTAATTCTGAGACCTGCACTCTCTGCATTACTCAACCTGAGCTCTTCACTTTCTGCATTACTCAGTCCTGAGCTCTGCACTCTCTGTGTTAATCATTCCTGAGATCTGTACTCCCTGAATTACTCAGTCCCGAGCTTTGCACTCTCTGTGTTAAAAAGTTCTGAGCTCTGTACTCTCTGCATTACACAATCCTGAGCTCTGCACTCTCTGCATTACTCAGTCCTGAGCTCTGAACTCTCTGCATTACTCAGTCCTGAGCTCTGCACTCTCTGTATTACTCAATCCTGAGCCCTGCATTCTCTGCATTATATACTTCTAACCCCTGCACTAAAAGACATTGGGGTTGATATACTAAAACTGGAGAGTGCAACATCTGGTGCAGCTGTGCATGGTAGCCAGTCAGCTTCAGCTTGTTCAAATAAGCTTTGACCAAGAAAAAAATATGGAAGCGGATTGGTTTCTATGCAAAGCTGCACCAAATTTTGCACTCTCCAGTTTTAGTTAATCAACCCCATTATGTTGTAAATTGCATACTCCTTAAAAGTGCACTTCTTTAGGATAGGCTGTGTTCAGAAAAGCATGTTTGTACGTGTCTGTGAGTCTCTCTTTTGTGGCCCAACAATTAAAGCATATTTTGTGGGTAAAAGGACTGTGGTGTATGTGTACCGTGAGTAGGCTCAGTTTTTATTTAACTATACCCCTTTAAGACCCTCCCTCTCTTAGCACAGTCTGGCTATAACTACAACAATTTGATGCACAGCCTTTTTACTACAAATACTTTTTTTCTGTTGGGTGTTAAAAAATGATTGACCCATGGTGCCATATATTTTAGGTATGCCTTTCCAAAAGAAAACTGTAATGCTATGTACACATGATAGGATTTTCCGACAACAAAACCGTGGATTTATTTCTAACGGATGTTGGCTGAAACTTGTCTTGCATACACACGGTTACACAAATGTTGTCGGAAATTCCAAACGTCAAAAACGCAGTGACATACAACACGTACGACAAGCCCAGAAAAATTAAGTTCAATAGCCAGTGTGGCTCTTCTGCTTGATTCTGAGCATGCGTGGAAATTTGTGCGTCGGAATTGTGTACACAGGATCGGAATTTCCGACAACGGATTTTGTTGTCGGAATATTTGAGAACCAGTTCTCAAATTTTTGTTGTCGAAAATTCTGACAATAAATGTCCGATGGAGCCTACACACGGTCCGAATTTATGACAAGCTCACATTGAACATTTGTTGTCGGAAAATCCTATTGTGTATACAGGGCATTAGACCTTAAGCACCTTTTGTTTTTAATGGACCTGGAATATACTTAGCTGATTTAAAGTGAAAGTTAAATTGGGCTTTAAAGTGAACCTGTGGCCACTGACAAAATTCTATACTGGCTTTTATACAAAGAGCAGGCACCTACACACCAGCTACCTGGGTCACTTGGTTATGGAAATAGTGACCTGCTTCTGCAATTAGTCTTGTCCCTTCAACCTTTCAGTTATTACAGGTCTTTACCGTATATAACACATACAATTTACATCTGTTCTGGCCCTCAAGGAGCTTACAATCTAACCAAACTCATACACACATTTGGGCCAATTTAGCAACCAATTAACTTACCAGCATGTCAGATATGTGGGAAAACACCTATACAAGGCACAGGGAGAACATGCAAACTTCATGGCATTAGTGTCCTGGATAAGATTTAAACCAAGACCCCAGTTATGCAGAACAGCAGTGCTGACTACTACATAGATAACCACTGTCATTTCCCTTCATTATTTTCTTCCTTTCCTTAGCATAAATAATAGCAATTTTACAGTGACCCAGTCAATCTGCTAGTTAGAGAGAGGAGGTCACTGTATATTAAGGTTGCTGAGCATGTTGACACATACTGTAGAGTGGATCATATTTCAGGCATTATGAGACTGTGGGTGAAGGTGAAGCGTCAAAAACAAATTCTGCCTCTGAAGCTCTTGGAGGGTGGTATTGAAAACAGAGTGTTGGACAGTCAAAACAGTTAGTGACTAGTATCGAACAGGACAGGCTCAGAAGCAGATAGAATGATTTTAAGCCCAGGAACTTTTAGGTGCTCCAACTCGATCATCTTGTGAGGACCAATGGCTTCTGGGTCATTTCAGTGGTTGGACCCACTGCTAAGATTAGGGCTTAGGGGGAAGTTCTGGGATACAATTCCAGCCTTGAAGTTTTGTACAGATGATGTTAAGGGTTTGACAAAACAGCTTCAGATCCTAAGGCACTTCTGGTGTCTGTAAGAGGGAATAGTGTTGCTATGGCTTTAAAATCCCTGGTGGTTCAGTTTCAGGCATAGAGGAAGCAACAGCAGTTGCAGCAGATCAGTTGGAGAAGAGCTTTTGGCAGGCTTCTGTTTGGGCATCCTAAGCAGAGCAATCGCTTGTTTGGCAATATACAGTATCTCACAAAAGTGAGTACAACCCTCACATTTTTGTAAATAATTTATTATATCTTTTCATGTGGCAACACTGAAGAAATGACACTTTGCTACAATGTAAAGTAGTGAGTGTACAGCTTGTATAACAGTGTAATTTTGCTGTCCCCTCAAAATAACTCAACACACAGCCATTAATGTCTAAACCACTGGCAACAAAAGTGAGTACACCCCTAAGTGAAAATGTCCAAATTGGGCCCAAAGTGTCAATATTTTGTGTGGCCACCATTATTTTCCAGCACTGACTTAACCCTCTTGGGCATGGAGTTCACCAGATTGCCACTGAGTTCCTCTTCCACTCCTCCATGACAACCTCACGGAGCTGTTAGAGACCTTGCGCTTCTCCACCTTCCATTTGAGGATGCCCCACAGATGCTCAATAGGGTTTGGGTCTGGAGACATGCTTGGCCAATCTATCGCCTTTACCCTCAGCTTCTTTAGCAAGGCAGTGGTCATCTTGGAGGTGTGTTTGGGGTCGTTATCATGTTGAAATACTGCCCTGTGGCCCAGTCCCTAAAGGGAGGGGATCATGCTCAGCTTCAGTATGTCACAGCACATGTTGGCATTCATGGTTCCCTCAATGAACTGTAGCTCCCCAGTGCCAGCAGCACTTATGCAGTACCAGACCATGACACTCCCACCATCATGCTTGACTGTAGGCAAGACACACTTGTCTTTCTACTCCTCACCTGGTTGCTGCCACACACGCTTGACACCATCTGAACCAAATAAGTTTATCTTGATCTGATCAGACCACAGGTCGTGGTTCCAGTAATCTGTGTCTTTAGTCTGCTTGTCTTCAGCAAACTGTTTTGAGGGCTTTCTTGTGCATTATCTTTAGAAGAAACTTCCTTCTGGAATGACAGCCATGCAGACCAATTTGATGCAGTGTGCGACGTATGGTCTGAGCACTGACAGGCTGACCCCCCACCCCTTTAACCTCTGCAGCAATGCTGGCAGCACTCACACTTCTATTTCCCAAAGACAACCTCTGGACATGATGCTGAGCACGTGAACTCAACTTCTTTGGTCGACTATGGCAAGGCCTGTTCTGAGTGGAACCTATCCTGTTAAACAGCTGTATGGTCTTGGCCACCGAGCTGCAGCTCATTTTCAGGGTCTTGGCAATCTTCTTATAGCCTAGACCATTTTTATGTAGAGCAACTTTTTTTTTTCAGATTCTCAGAGTTCTTTGCTGTAAGGTGCCATGTTGAACTTCCAATGACCAGTATGTAACACTAAGAAGTCACATGACACCAGGAGGAAAGATGGCTAATTGCGCCCAATTTGGACATTTTCACTTAGGGGTGTACTCACTTTTGTTGCCAGCGCTTTAGACATTAATGGCTGTGTGTTGCGTTATTTGAAAATGTACACTGTTATACAAGCTGTACACTCACTACTTTACATTATAGCAAAGTGTAATTTCTTCAGTGTTGTCACATGAAAAGCTAGAATAAAATATTTACAAAAATGTGAGGGGTATACTCACTTTTGTGAGATACTGTATATCAGAGCAGGATCACAGCACTGAGAAGTGTACCAGAGCACCTAGAAGCGTGTGGTGCTACCAGCTTAACATCAGGACAACCCCATCCCCCCCACATTGTGAATCTTATGTGTGTACTAGACCCTTCATTTTTTTGCTACAAAACAGCCATTGGCTTCAGAATGCACTCTGAAGGCAAAGCTCATGCCTATTCTTTAAGCCATGTGAACAACGCTAATTAGAGAAGCCCAGATTCCTGGGGCCCTTGGGTACTCTGCCAGACAATAAAGCTGACATGGAAGTACCAGGGGGCGCCTGTTCTTTAGAGTATGCGGCAGTTTAGATTTTAACTGGTGGCCTCAGGTTTCCTTTAAGAAAATTGAGACTCCCAACTGATCATGACAGAAAAGTCGACAATCAGTCTTGGCAACTCATCATCATCACCTACATTGAGGAAAGGAAGTAAGCGGATATCCTTCTGTTTGCTCATGAACCACAACAATGTATAAATACTTTTCCATTTGTTTTATTCACTGTATCTGTTTTAAGAAAAAAATGATAGTCATATATGATTGTAAGAGACCACCTGATACCACAGCAGGAGACCACTGACCCAAGCTCACACATGCTTCTTATTGTGTCCCCCCCACACCTGGCCGCCAACAATCCACAAGCAATTTATCAATGTATAATTTTCCAAAGAGCTGATGTCACCAAGTCAGTAGAATTATGTCAGTTTACGGTCCGAATTTTTACTTATTGTTTTACTAGTGCTGTGATATGACGATCAGCCAGACCGCTAGCGAGTGGCAACCGGTAACTGGAATGCTAAAATAACAAATCACACACTCAGGTGTTGCTCAGATTACCTCTTCAGGCTCCTTTTCCTGCTGCTGACACATTAAATCCTTCCCGAGCCCTTCGAGGGGGACTGCCTGTCATCTACACTCCCAAAAAATAACATTAGCACTGTCCTCCATAAATACGTAGATTAGGTGATATTAGCTGAGCTGACACCATGTTTGCTCAAGTACAGTGGGAAGATTTTAATCCTTCAAAAGGCTGTGTGAAGCTGACGGCTAGATCAGCAGGAATCAGGTTACAGTTAAATCTCTCCCTTGCTGTCAGAACAGTAACGTTTTTAAAAGATACTCAAATAAAAAGTTGGTTGTAATAACCATTGCCTGCTTACCAAATCTTTTCTTCTTGCAACCAATTCTTTCTTGTCCATTTATGTCTGTTTCGTCTAGACTAATGGTGGCCATACACGCTTCAATTTTATTATCCAACCAATCTGTGATTCTATCTAAATAAATGAATGGGCAAACAGCCAAATAGCCATGAATTCCCTTACGTTTGATTTAGACTCAACTTCAATCAGAATCAATCAATCGTCGATCAGCCAGGGCTGAAAATTAGTGATTGAGTTGAATCGATTGGAAGCACTGAGATACTTATGTTTATACATGCGATCGGATTCCGATTAGGCGCCTTATGTTATTACATGGTAGAAACAGAGATGAGATCAAAAACTTACCATCACACATTACAATTGTAGCACCATGGAGTTTAGGCAGGGTTGCTCCTAAATTTACCTGCCAGGACTAGCTATCTTGGCTAATTATTAGGGATCAATTGATTTCTCCCTAAGTCTGGCATTGTTGCATTTTACTATTCTGCCGCTAGGTGGCCAGGTACCTGGTGGCATTAGATACGAGAAGGGCAATGCAAGGTCAGATTATGGGTATATGGGGTATCTCAGCCAATGGGCAGGGGTTTTCTTGAATCCCTTGGCCTGCTGGGAGAACCTATATATTTGGGTGGAGTCAGGTGATCTGTGTTCTGTGCCACCTAGATGGCTGTCTGGGTGGACATTAGGGATGAGCTTTATGTTCGAGTCGAACATGAGTTCGACTCAAACATTGGCTGTTCACCTGTTCCCCGAATAGCAAACAATTTGGGGTGTTCGCGGCAAATTCGAAAGCCACGGAACACCCTTTAAAAGTCTATGGGAGAAATCAAAAGTGCTAGATTTAAAGGTTAATATGCATGTATTGTCATAAAAAGTGTTTGGGGACACGGGTCCTGCCCCAGGGGTATCAATGCAAAAAAAGTTTTAAAAACGGACGTTTTTTTGGGAGCAGTGATTTTAATAATGCTTAAAGTGAAACAATAAAAGTGAAATATTCCTTTAAATTTCATACCTGGGGGGTGTCTATAGTATGCCTGTAAAGTAGCGCATGTTTCCCGTGTTTAGAACAGTCCCTGCACAAAATGACATTTCTAAAGGAAAAAAAGGTCATTTAAAACTACTCGCGGCTATAATGAATAGTCGGGTCTCGGCAATACAGATAAAAGTCATTGAAAAAAAACAAAATTTAAAAAAAAAATTGCGTGGGGGTCCCCCCAAATTTCATACCAGGCCCTTCAGGCCCTTGCACCAAAATCAATACCAGACCCTTATCCGAGCATGCAACCTGGCAGGCTACAGGAAAAGAGGGGGGATGAGAGATCACCCCCCCTGAACCGTACCAGGCCACATGCCCTCAAAAATGGGAGGGTGCTTTGGGGTGGCCCCGCCCCCTCTGACGGTACAGGGAAGCCATGGGGATGTCCCTGTGCGTCAGAGGGGGGCGGGGTCACCCGGCAACATCACCGTGAGGCCCCGCCCTCAGTTATAAAAGAGCTGTCACCTGAGAGGACCGTCATTAGGTGCCTCCCATGTAGGTGGGTCGGTTGATTTTTATTTTCTTTTTCGGTCCGTCGGCAGAGCAAGAGAAGAAGACGACTACGTGGGACAGTTTTTTTTTTTAATGAAGGACTTGTCCATGTACATTTGTACCCTGTTACCATTTCACACGGGGGGAGGCAGGGACCTGGGGGTCCCATTGTTAAAGGGGGCTTCCAGATTCCGATAAGCCCCCCGCCCGCAGACCCCCACAACCACCGGGCAAGGGTTGTGGCGATGAGGCCCTTGTCCCCATCAACATGGGGATAAGGTGCTTTGGTGGGTACGGTTCAGAAGGGGGGCGCTCTCTCATCCCCCCTCTTTTCCTGCGGCCTGCCAGGTTGCGTGCTCAGATAAGGGTCTGGTATGGATTTTTGGGGGGACCCCAGGCCCTTTTTTTTTAATTTTGGCACGGGGTTCCCATTAAAATCCATACCATAAGATGAGATCGATTGGAAAACAAATCAATAATTTATCCAAGTGTGTATGGTCACCATTAGACATTTAATGAGGGTGCAATTTTTTTTTCTACGGAGTCTCAGCTTGGCGTTTGGCCACATCTGATCTCTACCTGATCTTTTTGTGCTAAGTAGAGTTGGGCCGAACACCTCCCGTTTTGTTCACACCAGAACTCTCAAACAAAAGTTCGGACCCAAACCGCAAACCCTTATAAAGTCTAGGGGACCCAAACTTGAAAAATCAAAAGTGCACATTTTAAAGGCTTATATGCAAGTTATTGGCCATAAAAAGGGCATGGGGACCTGGGTACTGCCCTGGGGGACATGTATCAATGCAAAATTTTTTCTTTAAAAAAGATAATTTTTAACCACTTAAAGACCGCCCACCACATATATTATAAGTATGTAATGTGTAAATGACTATGACTATGTATAGATTATATAGACCTGCGGCTCTGTTAATTTACACACACCCCCCGAGCGGCATTTACATAATTAGGGGAGGTTCGATGGAGCCGGGAGGACTATATCTCTGTGTGAAGCGTGAAGCGTCGACACCGTCTTTGACAACGTCTGATGACGAAACGCGTAAGGCGGAGTCACGCTCACACGTCATACCCGGAAGAGCCGGCTGGAACGCAAGGTGGGACGCACGCTCTGAATCATTTCCTGATCCCATCCTTCGCTCACAGCCGTGGTTGTAACGCTTTCTTTGAACCTTTTAACTTTCAAATAAACTGGACGTACTTCACTATGCAAGCCCCCTGTCTATTTCTTTGCGGGAGGAGGATCTAACAGTACGGAGGTGGATATTAGTGGAGGTACCCGGGCCTGGATCAGTAGAAGGGGACCCTTATCATCGGTGCAACGGAAGAAACTCACGGAGCAGTGAAGCCTACGAGGGACATCCATCAGAGGCAGCCACCCAGAGACACCCACTCCTCTGCCTAATACCCCCTAGGGGGTGACGGATTCTGGTGAGTGGGGGAGCATGGGGGGGAGCACTTGGAGTCACCAGCTTCTACATGCACGGAAGTCACCTTTTATCACCCCATGGGCATTTTTGAATGCATGTCAACCGTTCCTATCTCTACAAATAAGACATTTTAGTTCTGCCAGGGTCCATCACAGGGACTTTTTTTTAAAGATGGTGTATTTATATCCGCTGGTTTTAATTTGAGTGATAATTGTTTGGATTCCTATTTTTATATATATTTCTTATAGATGAATATTTTACATATGAATTTTGAGGAAGTCTAATATTACTGTATTATAGAGGTTTACTGCACTTTGGTTTCACTTTATACACAGTGCACTTTAGTCACCATATATAATGGGGGTACGTGGTAACCTTATACGGATACTGGTAGTCCCCAAGCAGTGTGCTTTGTCACGGACCCCAATAATTTTAAAAGGAGGCTACTCACTAATTTTTAACACAAAATTTTTTTTTGTTTGTTTGGTATGTTATAAATGCGAAGTTTCACAATGGAGGTGGGGCAAGTGTAAACCCAACCCACTTATTGTAACAGTCACTTACTCAATACAGAGGAATTGCACGATCACCTTAAAGAATCATACACTATATAAATTAATTTTTATCACTAATTCTATTCATTTATTTTTTGATATTATTATTTTTTTGTACATGCGTAGGGGTACATTCACCTAAGGGACACACATTTAGTCCTTTTCCTTTTATACACACTTCCTTTTATACACACTTTCTATTTATTTATTTATTTTTCTGATCTTCAATTAATACCTATTGTAAATAGGGCAGCGCCAATTCCCCAGACCTCTCCTTTATATACAAGAGAAGAAGACGACTACGTGGAACAGTTTTTTTTTTTTTTTTTTTTTAATGAAGGACTTGTCCATGTACATTTGTACCCTGTTACCATTTCACACGGGGGGAGGCAGGGACCTGGGGGTCCCATTGTTAAAGGGGGCTTCCAGATTCAGATTACCCCCCCGCCCGCAGACCCCCACAACCACCGGGCAAGGGTTGTGGGGATGAGGCCCTTGTCCCCATCAACATGGGGATAAGGTGCTTTGGTGGGTACGTTCAGAAGGGGGGCGCTCTCTCATCCCCCCTCTTTTCCTGCGGCCTGCCAGGTTGCGTGCTCAGATAAGGGTCTGGTATGGATTTTTGGGGGGACCCCAGGCCATTTTTTTTTAAATTTTGGCACGGGGTTCCCATTAAAATCCATACGATAAGATGAGATCGATTGGAAAACAAATCAATAATTTATCCAAGTGTGTATGGTCACCATTAGACATTTAATGAGGGTGCAATTTTTTTTTCTACGGAGTCTCAGCTTGGCGTTTGGCCACATCTGAACTCTACCTGATCTTTTTGTGCTAAGTAGAGTTGGGCCGAACACCTCCCGGTTTGTTCACACCAGAACTCTCAAACAAAAGTTCGGACCCAAACCGCAAACCCTTATAAAGTCTAGGGGACCCAAACTTGAAAAATCAAAAGTGAACATTTTAAAGGCTTATATGCAAATTATTGGCCATAAAAAGGGCATGGGGACCTGGGTACTGCCCTGGGGGACATGTATCAATGCAAAATTTTTTCTTTAAAAAAGATAATTTTTAACCACTTAAAGACCACCCACCACATATATTATATATATATATATATATATATAATATATATATATACTGTGGCAGGGTGGCTCTATTGCGCAAAACAACGTACCTGTGCATTGTTTCATGCAAAAGATAGTGTGGGCGCCCGCGAGTGACCGCTGCACACCGGGGGAGTGCACGTGCGGGTCCCACGGACTCAATGTTCGCTGGCCACCCGCGATTGCTTCACAGAGAGGCAGAACGGGGATCTGCCTATGTAAACAAGGCATATCCCTGTTCTGACAAGAACAGCAATCTCTGTGTTGTTCCAGTAAGCCCATCCCCCACACAGTTAGAACACACTCTGAAGGAACACAGTTAACACTTTGATCGCCCCTAGTGTTAACCCCTTCCCTGCCAGTGTAATTTATACAGTGAACAGTGCATTTTTTTAGCACAGATCACTGTATTGTGTCACTGGTCCCCAAAAAGTGTCATTTAGGGTCAGATTTGTCCATTGCAATCCAGCTAAAAATCACTGATCACCGCCATTACCAGTAAAAAAAACATTCTATCCCACAGTTTGTTTGCACAATAACTTTTGCGCAAACCAATCAATATACGCTTTTTGTGCTTTTTTTAAAATATGTAATAGAATACATATTGGCCTAAACTGATGAAGAATTGAAAACTGCAGAGGTGATAAAATACCACCAAAAGAAAGCTCTATTTGTGGGAAAAAATGAAATAAATTTCATTTGGGTACAGGGTTGCACTCCTGCGTAATTGTCAGTTACGTAATTTTATTTTATTGTAAAATAACGCAGTGCCGTATCACAAAAAATGGCCTGGTCATTAAGGGGGTAAATCCTTCCAGGGCTGAAGTGGTTAAAGGAGCAATGATGCTTAAAATGAACCAATAAAAATTAAAAGTTCCTTTAAATATAGTGCCTGGGGGGTCCCCGTAGTCTGCCTGTAAAACATTTGTACTTATTATAGAACCTGCTGCAGCAAAACTGACATATATAAAGAAAAAAAAGACATTAAGGCTCCATTCACACTAGCGCGTTTTTTGATGCATTTTGCATTTTGCAGAAATGCATGGAAATTTTTTAACATGGGTTCCTATAGAACATGTTCACATCAATGCCTTTTTGTATCTCTGCATTTTTGGAAAGGGTCAGGGACTTTTTTTCATGCAAAATGCAGCGTTTTGCATGTAATAGAATTCAATGGACAAGCATCAAAAACGCAAGTGCAGCGTTTTTACAGCGTTTTTGATGCGTTTTTGCAGTTTTTTTTATTCTTTATTTAAAAATTATTATAAAAAAAAACTGTAAAAAAAAAACAAACAAAAAAACGCAAGACGCAAAACGCCACAAAAACGCTGTAAAAACGCTACAAAAACGCTGCTCAAAAACGTGGCAAGCATGACAAAAAAAAACTCCAAAAATGCTCAAAAGCAACATGCATAGGTGTGAATCGAGCCTTAAACTGATTCTTCCTGCAAGCTTTGTTTATTTAGTAAACAACAGCTTGGGGAGCCAGTCTAATGAGACTCCAATTTAGTGCACTTGGAACAAGAGTGGGAATTTTTGGATAAATTCTGGTGTCTCTTTGGCAGACTTTGAATGGAAATAACAATTTTATAAAAGGGCCTGGTATTGATTGGGGGGGGGGGGGGGGGATTACACCACGCCGTTTTATTTTTCACTTTTTTCTATTGCCGGAACTGTTTTTTTTTTTCATTCAGCTGTCAGCAGGGAAGTCCGTTGATAGCTGATGACTCATCTGTTGTTAAGGACGCAGCAGCTGGCTTCCCGGCCCGCTCCTTAACAATCAGCTGTGCACTATGCAGTGCAAAGTGCATTGTGGGGTGCTTGGCAGGCGAACATCCCGCCAAGCACCCCGCAAATTTGGGTATTCGCTGAATGGGCTAACAGGCAATGTTTGTGCCAAACTTTGCTTGGCTTGAACTGTTTGCCTAACTCTAGTGCTAAAGTATTTTTGTCTTGGTAACATATGACTACCTTATCTAGAAAACACTGAAATGGACATTTTTCATTGAGCTAAATGGAAAATAAATTCTACAGAAAAGCAAAACTTTTTAGCATCGTGAAAAGGCACTCAGCATCACTTTATAAATATGATTTCCCCACCCATTGGAGTGTTCCTTATCAAGAGTGTTTTAGATCTGCTCTGGCCAAAGGCCTGCCTTCACAATCCTAAATACGACTTGTGCACCCAACCAGTGGCACAACAGTAGATATAGACATAGGCCTTGGTGAAAACTACGGACCACCCCTACCCTTAGATTGTTTTAAAATCATCAGGTCCAGAATATTGTACTGAGCTGAACTGCTCCATGCACACATCAGTTTGGCAGAATAGAGTCTATATACATTAACAAAGGCTTTTGGTGCACCTTTGTGAATTTAGCCTCATAAGCCCTTGCCATCCTCCCCCTTACTACTAATGTTCCTTAGCAACAGGATTGGAGCTGCCATTTTGTCTATGGGGAGCCTATTAGACTGTACAGAAGATACAATGTGCATTTTGATTAGCCTGGCCAACGATGTTAGGATTGTTGGAGTTCCATCTTGGGGCTGGCAGTCAGGCAGAAGAGCTTTCAACAACCATCCATAGTGGACAGCATACTAGGAGGACCTTCAGCTTTCTGGTAATATCATTTGGTAAGTACTAATATAGACACACTGGGCAACTTTTTAGGGCACTGATTAGTTTAAGTGTGAGAAAATCTTTCAAGACACATTACAAAGTCATTATAAATCTCCACAACTTGAAGAGCTTTTAACTAACTTGTACAATGAGCGTAAACGTGAATTTAAGGACTTTTCTGTTGTTTGAATGGAATTCATTTTCACAATAGAAGTCCATGTGGTCACCACTATGGTAACTAAATTCATTGAAATAATGGCATGGACTGCAAGTAGAATGTGCAGAAACCAGAAGCAGTAGGTTAATGGGACCACAGTGTAGTTAAGGTGGTATTAAACCCAAAGGCAAACATTTATTATTTTGCAGCTTTCTTAGATGTAATGGCTGCAATCGTTTTATTTTCACCTGGTAATATGGCCGGTATATCTGTTGTTTTTTAACTGAACAAGTGTTTCTGCAAATGTATCAGTTAGAGGGACGAGACAAACCATTTAACACAGGGGTGCTTGCGATTGTCAGCTTTAATGTATTCATGTAAAACCCTTATCCCGAAAGAAAAAAAAACTGTTGCTGTAGTCCAGAGTCCAGATCTTAAGATATTAGGTGCTTTTTATTCACTGCAGTGGAGAGATATAACACACACTGATATTCAGCACTACCAGGTCGAACGAAGACGGAAGTGTCTCGGATTTAAAAACATGAAGTTTAACAATATATACTTTATGAATATGCATAAGATGCATAGATGTGATCGTATAGTTTAGTCCAATCAGCATTCATATCTTCTTAGTAGTAAGGGAACAGTTAAATGGATAGTTACATCATGTGACTGACAAAAAGATTTCAGCAGTATCTGGTCAGTTCAGACTGGTTTTGGTACGAAGGCCTATTTTGAGCAGCTTTCTGGGTTCTTATCAGTAGTTGGTGTCGTCACATATCCAACAGTTTCAACTTCCCAGGAATTGAAACAAGCCATTTAAGAAGGAAAAAAAAACAAATCAAGCATAATATAAATTCTTAAAGCAACAGTCACTACCATATCTTCCCTACCTAGTATGATACCAGAGGGTCCACAGTACTACTTCACATCTATGTGGAGTAAAGTTCTTCTTAGGGTGTATGTGGATACATATCTTTACTCATTCGCATCACCCATCTCAGCATCATACATATCTGACTGATAATCTGATAACAATCTCTCTCTTCCTTGGGGTCATCTTCCTCAGTTCTAACTGTCATTGTAGTAATCTTTGTATTTCACATTTAGCACACCTGAAAAAAACAAACAAGCAATCATATAATGATGGTTCCTATGAGGACACAAAAAATCTGTTGAATACATGAACATTTACCATTTCTAAAGAAAAAGTAATCTGGGTTTGTCATATTTCCTATCATAATGTCACATTGTATACCTCTTCCCCTTACTAAACAAGGGGATATTCCCAAAGGCCTTAAGTTATATTTATCATAAAATGTATTTTAACAATAATAGAACATTTGTGGTATTTCTAGACATACTGGTATTTTGGGCAGCTTTGTATGGCTTAAACTCAAAATGAAAGTAAATGGGTACCAAGTGTGTGCCTTTTTATGAACTTTCTGGCCTATGTGAACCTCTCTCGCAATTACCCAAATTACTCCTTATGCCTGTTAGCATGTGTAATTTGTACAGGTGATTTTCCCATATAGCCTTGACTGCTAAAATCAAGCAAAGGCATAACAGTAATTTACTCATCTTTTGAAATTAGCTGTACTTTCTTGCAATGACTGGCATATATCCACGTCACTTTACAGCTGTAGTAGTTGTCAGGAACACTTGGTAGGGTCCTTCAAACTTTGGTCCCAAAGATACTTTCACATGTTCTTTTACTAGAACCCAATCACCTGGCTGTAAATCATGTGTTCTAGTTACTTGATCTGGATCTGGAATAGAATAAAAAACAAACTTGTGCATCGCAGTTAGTTGCTTGTATTAGACAATTACATAACAAAACATAATCATTATACATTACAGCAGTCTGATGTGGAGAATACAACCCTGTGTGAAATGTGTTCCTCTGTTACTCTCTATGGTTTCAGGGACTAAAAAGCAGCATATTACTTTGGAAAGGAGCTTTTTTGCTGATGTCTTGGCATTTGCTTTAGCCACTGGTCAGGCTTCTATTTAGCTTGAAAACATGTCTACGCACAACAAAACAAATTGATATTGGCCTGATATGGGCAATTGGATGTAATCAATCTGAAGTCTTTGGAAAGGGAATAGTGGCCTGGCCAAATGTCTTTGTATTACTCTGGTCGGTTTTCCTGGGTTGTTTTTAGCACAGATTATGCATCCCTCAACAAAGTCTTGACTAGGGATGAGCCGAACACCCCACTGTTCAGTTCGCACCAGTACATGCGAACAGGCAAAAAATTTGTTCGAACACGCGAACACCGTTAAAGTCTATGGGACACGAACATGAATAATCAAAAGTGCTAATTTTAAAGGCTTATATGCAAGTTATTGTCATAAAAAGTGTTTGGGGACCTGGGTCCTGCCCCAGGGGACATGGATCAATGCAAAAAAAAGTTTTATGGGGAATGCCACAGGGAAGTCCCGTCATGTCCCCGTGCGTCATGGGGGCGGGATCACCGGGTGGCCCCACCCCCCCCGTTATTTAAGAACCGTCAAAAGAGGAGAAGCATCACACAGCGGGAGCCTCCCTCCATGCCATCATGGATGCGGAGCGGCCTGGAGAAGAAGATGAAGAGAAGAAGATGAAGAGAAGAAGATGAAGAGAAGAGCGGGAGCCTCCCTCCATGCCATGGATGCGGAGCAGCCCGAGGAGAAGAAAAGGAAGAAGACGCCGCGGAGGAGATGCTGAATGAGAACACCTGAGGAAGAACCAGAAGAAGAAGGAAGATAGAAGAAAGAAGAAAGAAGAAGCATTTAAATAAAGGAATTGTCAAAAACTGTCTCTTGTCATTTTTAACATTTTTGACAGTTTTTTAGTGAATTGGTAGGGGTACTTTTGTACCCCCTTACCATTTCACACAGGGGGAGGGCCGGGATCTGGGGTTCCCCCTGTTAAAGGGGGTTTCCAGATTCCGATAAGCCCCCCGCCCGCAGACCCCCACAACCACCGGCCAGGGTTGTGGGGATGAGGCCCTTGTCCTCATCAACATGGGGACAAGGTGTTTTGGGGGGCTACCCTAAAGCACCCTCCCAATGTTGAGGGCATGTGGCCTGGTACGGTTCAGGAGGGGGGGGGCACTCTCTCGTCCCCCCTCTTTTCCTGCGGCCTGCCAGGTTGCGTGCTCGGATAAGGGTCTGGTATGGATTTTTGGGGGGACCCCACGCCGTTTTTTTTTAAAATTTTGGCACAGGGTTCCCCTTAATATCCATACCAGACCTGAAGGGCCTGGTATGGAATTTAGGGGGACCCCCCACGTAATTTTTTTTAAAATTTTGGCCGGGGTTTCCCTTAATATCCATACCAGACCTGAAGGGCCTGGTATGGAATTTAGGGGGACCCCCCACGTCATTTTTTTTTAAATTTTAGTTCGGGGTTCCCCTGTGGGGAATTCTCATGCCATTTTTATTAAATGAACTTCTATGTGTATTGTCGGACCGGCAATGCATTAATAGCCGCGAGTAGTTTTAAATGACTTTTTTTTTCCTTTGAAATGTCATTTTACTGTCAGACTGTTCTAAACACGGGAAACATGTGCCCCTTTACAGGCATACTATAGACACCCCTCAGGTACAAAATTTAAAGGGATATTACACTTTTATTGTTTTACTTTAAGCATTATTAAAATCACTGCTCCCAAAAAAACGGCCGTTTTTAAAACTTTTTTTTGCATTGATACATGTCCCCTGGGGCAGGACCCAGGTCCCCAAACACTTTTTATGACAATACCATGCATATAAGCCTTTAAAATTAGCACTTTTGATTTCTCCCATAGACTTTTAAAGGGTGTTCCGCGTCATTCTAATTTGCCGTGAACACCCGAAATTGTTCGCTGTTCGGCAAACATGCGAACAGCCCATGTTCGAGTCGAACATGAGTTCGACTCGAACTCGAAGCTCATCCCTAGTCTTGACATGCATTTCTGTAGTATCGAATAAACCATCTAGCCTTGCTTATGTTTCTCTCCATTGCCTTAGGGCCTACATGACCTGGGCCATGGGCTAGTTGCATGATCATCTTCTGCGTTTGAGGTGGGACACATATTCCATTTTCCTTGCACATAAGTCCTTTTTGGTTCTTCTTTGCTCTGTCCCTTTCCATGATTTCATTCCAATCATCAGGTGCAGATTCTTGCAATTTCTTAATCAGTTCTTTTACTTTGAGTATTTGTTCTCTTCTTTTTCTTCAATCTGTTACGGGCTTCATATTCTTTTGTAAAATCCAGTGATTAGGATCATGATTGCTTCCATTGGTGTTTCAGCAGTCTTCCTGGCAGTAGGATCAGCCAGTTAGTTTCCTTTTTCTTCCATGGGTTGTCCTCTAGTATGTGCCTTGACCTTCAGGATGGGTACCTCCTTTGGGAGGGTGACTGCTTCAAAAATCTCTTGAACATATTTCCAGTTTTGAATTAGTTCTTCTGCAGCAGCTGTGAATCTTCTGTTCTTCCTTATGGGTCCATAATCATAGACTACTTTGAGAGCATACTTGCTATCAGTGTAGATGTTTGGCTGTTTGATCCTTTGCACTCTCACAGGCTCTTGTGAATGCTACCACTTTGGCAACCTGCGCTGAAAGTGATGAAGGGAGTAGTTGGGTCTCAATCAATTCCTCCAATGTTATCACTGCATATGCCATTCTTGGGCACTCCATCTTTGTACAGGCGTGAACCCTCTGCAAACAGGATCAGATCTGAACTTTCAAGAAGAGTGTCCTTTACTGGGGAGATTTGCTGCATTTCCTATTCCTTAAGTCTTAAGTAGGGATGAGCTTCGCATTCGCGTCAAACCCATGTTCGACTCAAACATCGGCTGTTCGATCTTTCACCGAATTGCAAACGTTATGGGCCATTCGCGCCAAATTCGTGTGGCGCGTCACGGCCCATAATTCACTGCAGCATCGCAGTGCATTGCTGGCTGATGATTGGCCAAGCATGCACTATGACCCGCATGCTTGGCCAATCACAGCGCCGTCAGTAGAGAGAGCTGTAATTGGCCAAAGCCAGGGTGGCTTTGGCCAATTATGGCTCAGGGGGTTCAGAACACGCCCCACACTATATAAGGCCACCTGCACGGCGCCCCTGTGTAGTGTGTTCCAGCGTGCTTAGATAGACAGAGAGACAGTGGCATTTCATTTGAGTTAGCTGGATTAGGCAGGACAGTCAGTGAGTTAGCTGCACTTACAGTGTATTGTGTATATAAATGCATCCCAGGTGTTGTGTGTATATATATACATTGTATTCAGTTTAGCTAGATCCGTTCCTGTTATCTTCCTACTGACAGGCAGGCTTGTCTTTTTACAGTATTTACAGCTACCTGAAGAAAATTGCTGGTGTTCTGTTCATCCTATTAGTACCACAGTCAGGCAGCTAGACTATTTAGAGTTAGTGTAGTGCGTCCTCCTCACAGTGTTCAGTTAAAGCTACAAGTTAGTTTAGTGTGACCTCTGCACAGTGTTCAGCTAAAGCTACAAGTTAGGGTAGTGCGTCCTCCTCACAGTGTTCAGCTAAAGCTACAAGTTGGTGTAGTGCGTCCTCCTCACAGTGTTCAGCTAAAACTACAAGTTAGTGTAGTGCGACCTCTGCACAGTGTTCAGCTAAAGCTACAAGTTAGTGTAGTGCGTCCTCCTCACAGTGTTCAGCTAAAACTACAAGTTAATGTAGTGCGAGTTCTGCACAGTGTTCAGCTAAAGCTACAAGTTAGTGTAGTGCATCCTCCTCACAGTGTTCAGCTAAAACTACAAGTTAGTGTAGTGCGTCCTCTGAACAGTGTTCAGCTAAAACTACAAGTTAGTGTAGTGCGTCCTCCTCACAGTGTTCAGCTAAAACTACAAGTTAGTGTAGTGCGTCCCCTTACAGTGTTCAACTAAAACTACAAGTTAGTGTAGTGCGACCTCTGCACAGTGTTCAGCTAAAGCTACAAGTTAGTGTAGTACATCCTCCTCACAGTGTTCAGCTAAAACTACAAGTTAGTGTAGTGCGACCTCTGCACAGTGTTCAGCTAAAGCTACAAGTTGGTGTAGTGCGTCCTCCTCACAGTGTTCAGCTAAAACTACAAGTTAGTGTAGTGCGACCTCTGCACAGTGTACAGCTAAAGCTACAAGTTAGTGTAGTGCGTCCTCCTCACAGTGTTCAGCTAAAGCTACAAGTTAGTTTAGTGTGACCTCTGCACAGTGTTCAGCTAAAGCTACAAGTTAGTGTAGTGCGTCCTCCTCACAGCGTTCAGCTAAAACTACAAGTTAGTGTAGTGCGAGCTCTGCACAGTGTTCAGCTAAAGCTACCTGTAGAAGGTTGGTGGTGTTTTCCTGATCCTATCACTACCGCAGGCAGCTAACCTGAAGAAAATTGCTACAAGTTGGTGTAGTGCGTCCTCCTCACAGTGTTCAGCTAAAACTACAAGTTAGTGTAGTGCGACCTCTGCACAGTGTACAGCTAAAGATACAAGTTAGTGTAGTGCGTCCTCCTCACAGTGTTCAGCTAAAGCTACAAGTTAGTTTAGTGTGACCTCTGCACAGTGTTCAGCTAAAGCTACAAGTTAGTGTAGTGCGTCCTCCTCACAGCGTTCAGCTAAAACTACAAGTTAGTGTAGTGCGAGCTCTGCACAGTGTTCAGCTAAAGCTACCTGTAGAAGGTTGGTGGTGTTTTCCTGATCCTATCACTACCGCAGGCAGCTAAATAAGCTACAAGTTTGTTTTTTGCGAGCTCTGCACAGTGTTTACCTAAAGCTACCTGTCGACGGTTGGCGGTGTTTTCCTGATCCTATCACTTCCGCAGGCAGCTAAATAAGCTACAAGTTAGTTTTTTGCGAGCTCTGCACAGTGTTCAGCTAAAGATACCAGTAGAAGGTTGGTGGTGTTCTCATACTACAGGCAGGCAGTTGATTTTGCTAGCTGCACTATCAGTATATATATATATATATATATATATATATAGATAGATATAGAGATATAGAGATATATATATATATATATATATATATATATATATATATATATATATATATATATATATATAGATATATATATATATATATATATATATAGATAGATATATAGATCTAGATTTATATATATATATATCCCAGCTTAGTGCAGCTACAGGCCATTAGTATGTCTGGAAGACCAACAAGGAGAGGCAGACAGTCACAAGCCAATAAAAGAGGGCAAGCAGGCTCTGTGTCTAGAGGCAACAGTGCTGGTCGTGGAGACGGTGCATCCTCATCAGCACGTGGCCGTGGGACACGCTTGGCCTTTTTTTCGGCAGCTGGCCGTGTTAAGCCGCAACATGCGGAAGACTTGGTCGAGTGGATGACCAAGCCATCCTCATCCTCCTCATCCTCTCTCACCCATGCTCAGGGTATTTTGTCTGGCAAAGCAGCTGCCAACGCGGCCTCTTCCCTTGGCTCAATGGCATCAGTGACTCCTTCCCTAGCCCCACCATGTTCTCCTGAGGAGTCCCTCGAACTGTTTGACCACAGTGTTGGGTACATGCTCCAGGAGGATGCCCAGCGTTTAGAAGGCTCTGATGATGATACTGAGCTAGATGAAGGCAGTAATGTGAGCACGGACAGAGGGGGTGCCCAAGAAGGACAGCAATCTGGCAGTCATGCTCCCCCTGCTGCAGCATACTGCCAGGTTTGCTCCAGTGATGAGAAGGGAGGGGATGATGAGGTCACTGACTAAATGTGGGTGACTGATAGGAGAGAGGAGGAGGAGGAAGAGGAGGAGGCACATCACCAATGAGGCAGGATGCCCTCCAGGGGCCAGCCTAAGGGCAGCACACTGACTGCATCACACCCCAAAGCTCCACATGTGCAGGGCGCTGCTGTCTCTGTGTGTTATTCCAAAAGTTCTTTGGTGTGGGCCTTTTTTAAGACGAGTGCATCAGATCGCACCGCTGCTATTTGCAACATATATCTCAAGCGTATCTCGCGTGGCCAAAACATCTCCCACTTGGGCACCACATGCTTGACCAGACATATGTTGACCTGCCATGCAGTTCGTTGGCAAGCGTATCTAAAAGACCCACACCAAAGAACAAAGAGGACCTCTCCTTGCTCCTCATCAGCTGAGATCTCCAACCCCACTATACCTTCATTCCTCTCTGAGACCTGCACTGAGAGGAATGAAGGTGTAGAATTAGGTGTGTCACAGCCAAGTACTTGTGGGCAATTTGCTTTCGGTACACCGATGTAAGATTGTACCAGGCAAATTTCCCTGCCCCAGCTGCTGCACCGCCGAAAGAAGTTCACTCCCAGCCATCCACATGCTCAGCGGTTGAATGCTAGCTTGGCAAAATTGCTAGCACTTCAACTGCTGCCTTTTCAGTTGGTAGACTCTGCCCCCTTCCGTGAGTTTGTGGAATGTGCGGTTCCTCAGTGGCAGGTACCCAAACGCCACTTTTTCTCACGGAAGGCGATTCCAGCTCTCTACCGGCATCTGGAAGGCAATGTCTTGGCCTCGCTGGACAGGGCGGTCAGCGGTAAGGTGCATATTACCGCTGACTCATGGTCCAGCAGGCATGGACAGGGACGTTACCTAAGTTTCACCGCGCATTGGGTGACTCTGCTGGCAGCTGGGAAGGATGCAGGACAAGGTGCAGTAGTGATGGAGGTTGTTCCGCCACCACGCCTCCAAAATGCCACTACTAATGATTGTGACACACCTCTCTCCCCCACCCCCTCCTCTTCTTCTTCCTCCATGGCCTCTTCCTGTGCTTTGTCCTCAGAACCAGCGGTGCTCCGTAGCCGTTCAAGGGGCTACGCAAGTATGCAGGCAAAAAGATGCCATGCGGTGCTTGAGCTGGTGTGCTTGGGGGACAGGAGCCACACTGGGGCAAAGGTTCTGTCAGCTCTGCAGGGGCAGGTTCAGACGTGGTTGACGCCACGCCAACTTAAGAGCCGGTTCACACTAGAAGCGGCACGACTTGCAGGTCACCTCACCGAGGCGACCTGCACACGACTGCCAGGGCGACTTGCAAGACGACTTCTGTATAGAAGTCTATGCAAGTCGCCCCCAAAGTAGTACAGAAACCTTTCTTCTAAGTCGAAGCGACTTGCGTCGCTCCGATTAGAACGGTTCCATTGTACAGAACGGGAGGCGACTTGTCAGGCGCCTAGGTCGCCTGACAAGTCGCCCCCGTGTGAACCGGCTCTAAGGCAGGAATGGTGGTTTGCGACAATGGCACCAACCTCCTCTCTGCCCTCTGACAGGGACAAATGACCCATGTGCCCACGCAGCAGAGGGCCATCAATGAGTACCTGTGTGACTATGGCACCAGGACAGGGTCAGGGGAGCTTGTTTTTTTTCCCCATGCCAGTGGGCCATGATCAGGGATGCATGCACTGTCCTGTCACCATTTGAGGAGGCCACGAGGATGGTGAGCAGTGACAGTGCATGCATCAGTGACACTGTCCCCCTTGTCCACCTGTTGGAGCACACGCTGCGTGGAATAATGGACAGGGCACTTGAGGCAGAACAGAGGCAGGAAGAGGAGGACTTCCTTAGCTCTCAAGGCCCCCTTTATCCAGACAGTGTTCCTGCGTGCCCGTCAATCACACAGGAAGAGGAGGAGGAGGAGGATTCTGTCAGTATGGAGGTGGAGCCTGGCACTCAGCATCAGCAGCAGTCTTTAAGGGATCAGTCCCAAGAAACACATGGACTTGTATGTGGCTGGGAGGAGGTGGCTGCGGACCATGTAGTCCTTAGTGACCCAGAGGACTCCGGACCGCATGCCTTAGCAAACCTACGCTGCATGGCCTCCCTGATCCTGCAAAGGATCCTCGTATTCGTGGTATAAAGGAGAAGGACCAATACTAGCTGGCAACCCTCCTTGATCCACGTTACAAGGGTAAGGTTGCGGACCTTATCTTGCCATCGCAGAGGGAGCAGAGGATGAAACATCTTCGGGAGGCCTTGCAGAAAGGTCTGTGCAATGCGTTCCCAGAGACTGGGAGGTTACAAACTCCTGTTTCTGGACAACGTGTTGCTGAGGCTTGGGTCAGTCAAAGAAGGAGCGGTGGAGAAGGTGGCCGTCTGACTGATGCGTTCAGACAATTTTTTGGTCCGCAGCCCCAAGGTATGATCGGTTCCAGCAACCATCGCCAGCGTCTGTTTTACATGGTGCAGGAATACCTAGGGGCAAGATCTGACTTGGACACCTTTTCCACCGAAAATCCTCTGGGTTACTGGGTCGTGAGGATGGATCACTGGCCAGAGCTTGCACAGTATGCAATTGAGCTACTGGCTTGTCCTGCATCCAGCGTTCTTTCGGAACGCACATTCAGTGCTGCTGGAGGCTTTGTAACCAATCACAGGGTGCGTCTGTCCACCGACTCGATCGATCAACTGACCTTCATAAAAATGAATGAGTCTTGGATCACCACCAGCTACCAAGCACCTGATGCTGATGTAACCGAATAATTTTTTTTGAAATCTCAGATCCCTTCAAAGACTGCCTATGCTGATGCTGAGTGACTATCCTGAGTAATTATCCTCTTCCTCCTCAATGATCACGCTGATAGCATGTAAGAACATTTTTGGTTCTGGGTGCCACCACCAGTGCCTAAGGCCCAATTTTTCAGCCCCTGTTTAACAGGGCGTGTAATTACAATTTTTGATGCAATACTTTGCAGCAGGACTCATTTCTGTGTTCCAACTAGAGTATCTGTGAGGGGTTGCAGTGTTGTGGCACCAGCACCAGTGCCCAAGGCCCAATTATTCAGCCCCTGTTCAGCAGGGGCATGTAATTACAATTCTTGATCTAATATTTCACAGCAGGGCCCGTTTCTGCGCCCACCAAGAGCGAGTGAGGACTTACAGTGTTGTGGCACTAGCACCACCACCACCAAAGGCCCAATTTTTCTGCCCCTGTTCAACAGGGGCATGTAATTACAGATCTTGATCTAATATTTCACAGCAGGGCCCTGTGAGGGCTTACAGTGTTGTGGCCACAACAACACCTAAGGCCCAAATTTCTGCTGAGTATATAGGGCAAGCCCCTACTTTCAAACATCCAACTTACAAACGACTCCTACTTGCAAACGGAAGGAGACAACAGGAAGTGAGATGAAATCTACCCCTAGGAAGGGAAATTCTCTCCTGTAAGCGTTAATATGGGAAAAACGTTTCTCCTTTCCACTGATGCTTTATCACCAATCCTTGTTTCACAAAAAAACCCAAATTTTCAAAAAACATTTGTCATTGGGACAAAAAGTGAGGTGAAATCTTCTGAAGAGGAGCATAGACAGCAAAACCAATGTCACAGGGGTGATAACCCTTCCCTATGTTTTCCAAAAAGCTTAAAATAGATTTTTTGGCTGGAGCTAAACACGTTAAAAATTTACCCGTTCAAAAATTACAAACAGATTCTACTTAACAACAAACCCACAGTCCCTGTCTTTTTTGCACCGCCTGTATACTGCTGTTCAGAGTACAAAGCCTGTATACTGCTGTTTCCTTTTTTAATTTGGGTGCGGGGTTCCCCTTAATATCCATACAAGACCCAAAGGGCCTGGTAATGGAGTGGGGGGTACCCATGCCGTTTATCCCACTGATTTTCATCCATATTGCCAGGACCCGACATTACATTAAAGCCGCAAGCAGTTTTAAATTACTTTTTTTCCTTTAAAAATGACATTTTGTGCAGGGACTGTTCTGAGCATGGGAAACACGCGCCACTTTACAGGCATACTATAGACACCCCCCAGGTACGATATTTAAAGGAATATTTCACTTTTTTTTTTTTACTTTAAGCATCATTAAAATCACTGCTCCCGAAAAAACGTCAGTTTTTAAAAGTTTTTTTTTGCATTGATACATGTCCCCTGGGGCAGGACCCGGGTCCCCAAACCCTTTTTAGGACAATACCATGCAAATTAGCCTTTAAAATTAGCACTTTTGATTTCGAACGTTCGAGTCCCATAGATGTCAATGGGGTTTCTAACGTTCGTGCAAATTTTCGGTCCATTCGCAGGTTCTGGTGCGAACCGAACCGGGGGGTGTTCGGCTCATCCATAGTCTTAAGCAGATGTGGTCACCCTCCTCTTTGAGGTCTTCTCTCTCTTGGAAAAGCAGGGTTGATTCTAGTACATCTTTTCACTTTCTCCTAATTCAAGCAGGATTGTTTCATACTCACTCAGCCTTGCTGATGACAAATGTTTTGTCCTTGCTCTTTTCAAGATTTCATTTGCATATTTCTTCATAACATCTGTTCTAAAACATATCTTCCCTTTTGTACAGCACCACTGGCACAGGTTTCAGCTGCAAATTTCTTTTTATGTTCTCGCCACAACATGGATCTTGGTGCATCGACCAACTGGATCTATTTCATACACGGTTTGAAAGAATTTGCGGTCAACAGGGCAGGATGAGGATGTTTCACACTATTTACGAATGCAGGATATACAGAAAACGTGACAACAATCTTTTAGAAAGCCAACCTCCAGGGAAAGACTGTTCAGACAAATTTGACACCTCTCAGTAGAAATTAATGCTAAATTACTGGCACCAGTCCCATCTTTGCCTTTGTCACCATCTTTTTCTTCATGTTGCTGGTCTCTAGCATCAGATGAGCATAAACAATTGCTCCTCCAAACTGGAAAGCAAGGAGTTCTTGGCTCTCTTCATCCAAGGCGACACTGAAGAAAGCATTTGCCAGTTCTATTACAGTGTGTACACCCGTGTTCCTGTAGGTATGTCATTGAGCAAAGTACTGGGATTTTGAACAACAGGAGTGCCTTCCTCAATGATTTGATTGATGGCCCTTAAATCATGTACCATTCAATATATTGGCTTTTCTGCCTGTTTGGCCTTTTTTTACAGGAAACAATGGCTCTACTTTCTGTTTTTTTTATGACACCTGCTTAAAGTAATTCTTTTATTTGTACTCGTACACCAGCGAGTTGATCTGGTGACAGTGGATACTGTGGTATGCGTGGGATTTGAGCTCCTGCTTTTATTTTGACTTTAACTGGAGGGACTTGTAGAAGTCCTAAATCATATTTTCCCTTGGCCCAGAGAATATCAGGTATTTGAGCAACAATTTCAGGTGGAATATTACCTTCAATCCCTTGCTCTAATTCAATTGCTGTCAATCCACATATAATTTCTTCATCCAAATTTCCAACATGTACTTCTACTCCGTTGGGTGTATACTGTACACAGGCTTGTAAGTAACTCAGTAGGTTACATGGTACAGTGTCAGGGACAAGCAGCTTATGAAACATATTGTGGCTTCCAATTCCAATTTGTATGGGGGGTGTTTCCTTAAGAGGGGTAGATTTCCCTCCCACTCCAACAGCTAGTGGCCCAGATGTAAACAGGATGTCTTTTGGTAGGCGGACTTTTGAATTATAGTCCGGGCAGAGCCAGAATTGACTAAGCATGAAATTTCCTGATCACTTAGTTGTGGAAAGCATAATGTTACAAAAGCGTCTCTACCATCCATCTCAGAGATGCACAAATTAACTTCTGTGTGCTCAAAAAGTTCATGCTGCTTTACTAGTCATTTATCACCATCTCCCTCTTTCTTATGCTATGTCTGTCAGGCAATCTACACATTTTCTGGTTTCTGAGAAACAGCTCCTTGACCATCATTTTGGGCTACAAAAGCATTCAGCCTTTTCTCTTTTCTTTCTTCTTCCTGAGCCTCAATGCTACTGCACACTTCTCTCAGCAAAGACCATTCAAATCCTTTCCATTATGGTTTTGCTGCCATCAACCGTTTCCTTATTGCTTCTCTGAGTCCCATCACAACAGCATTCTTACAACCTATGGCAGTAACATTAGTGCAGTAAGCCAGATCCTCTCCTACTGTCTTTGTCATGGTCTGGACATGTTTAAAGTAAAGTAAAACATTTAAAGTAAAAACATCCTCAGCCTTTTCTAGTATCACATCCATCAAGCCAATTGATGATAATTATACAACATCCTGTTCACTTTCTTTATAGTGCAATTCACTTTCATGTTTTCTATCTACTGCTTTAAACCATCAATAACCTTCTGATTTCTCTCTTCTATAAACACACAATGCTACACAAGAAATGTGAAGAGGAGGGGTACCTCACTCCTTTCTTACACAGAAATACAAAAGGTGGGAGGTGAGGAATCTGCAAGCAGGCTTCTCTCATCAAAATCTTACAATCATACATATGTAGCATTATTTTTCTGCTTTTCAAACATTTCTTAAACATTTAGATAACACTTGCATTGTCTGGTCTAATTCTCTTTTGCAAGACCCATCAGTGATATGCATTATAAAAACTTTGACAGGCTCATAACTAATTAAAGTTTCATCACATTTCATACTTTCAAAAATCCAATTGTAAACAATTAATTACCTTGTCCAACTCCATCAAGTCCAATCTGCCATAAAATTTAACATACACAGAAACCCAAATTGATCATAACTCCTTCTGGTATTAGATCAGCTCTGTTTTGTCTTGGTGTCATTTTTGTCAGATGACTTAATTTACTTGTGCCATTTTTTTTTACCTCTCCCTGGATTGAGAGGTCCACGGGAGAAACGTGCTCCCATTCTTAGAGTCCTCACTCTCGAGTCTCTAACAATTTGTGGGTCGTCACCTAAAAATTGTATTTATATATACAGGTATTTCTCCGGGCTACACATAGTAGCCATCAAATGGCACTTATTACACTTGGTCACACAGGCCTGTACACTTGCCACGTATATATGCATTACTCACCACACAGGCTCACTACTACAGTCCTCTGGTCAGACCTTCTCACAAGTCTCATAAATCTATTGACACCCCAAGCATAGAAAAAGAACATCAACATTGATAATTATTATCGGCTCTATTATTTCTGCAACAGGTAAAGTAAAGGAGTTATTTGGGTCAAACTGTGTAACATCAACATTACTCTAGTTTACACTTAATTTTTCCTTCATCTCACCATCTCATCAAAAGCATGACTCCTTCAGCCAATGGAGCCCAGACGCCGACTAATTACTCGCCACGGAGAGCAGAATAAGTAAGAATAACAGTTTCTTACCGTGGCCACTTGTCTGCTCAACATGAGTATCTTGTCTCTCTGGCCGGGAGCCCACTGGACTGTATCTGAGTCAAGGCACCATTCTGTTAAATCAGGTTAGGGAGACTCTAAACAAGACATTTAGATGATGAGATAGTGAGTCCAGATCTTAAGATAAGTAGGTGCTTTTTATTCACTGCAGCAGAGAGCCAGAACACACTCCGATATTCAGCACTACCAGGCCGAACGAAGAGGGAAGTGTCTCTGACTTAAAAACATCAAGTTTAACAATATATACTTTATGAATATGCATAAGCACTAGGCGTGTTATAGGTATGATTGTATAGTTTAATCCAATCAGCATTCATATCTTCTTAGTAGCAAAGGAACAGTTAAATGGGTGGTTACATCATGTGACTGGCAAAAAAAAAATAGATTTCAGCAGTATCTGGTCAGTTTAGTTCTATTTTGAGTAGCTTTCTGGGTTCTTATCAGTAGTTTGTGTCGTCACATATCCAACAGTTTCGACTTCCCAGAAATTGAAACAAGCCATCTAAGAAGGAAAAAACAAAAACAAATCAAGCATAATATAAATTCTTAAAGCGACAGTCTCTATATACATATATATATACATTATCAGACCCCTATAATTCTACTCAAACTGAATCTGTGACCTGGGGTTTGGCTTTAATTTGTTAGTGTATCAAAATCTGCTAGTACATCTAACACTTAAAACCACCTAGGTAATGCTAAATGGTATAAGAAAGCAGCGTGCAATTGGGTATAGATACTGTATATGCGCCTAGTATAATGCCTCCTCCACGGAATGTATTGCTCCTTTCCTTCATTATAATATGTGCATTATGAAGATTTCTCTCTCTCTAATCAACAGTAACATAATGTCATTCCCATCAGAAATGAATCACTGATAACCAAAAAAGAATACAAACCCTAGGAATGGCAACTAGGACCTCAGGCAGTGTGAAACTCGCTCTACAGCCTTTTCGTGCAACAGTGCATCATCAATAGCTTGTAAAAACACATGTAATAGTGGCCAATTTTATGTAGCCCATCAAACAAAGTCCCCTAGCAGCAAAGTAATGAACATTCAAGAAGTGGAGCAGGTAGAGCAAATGACTTTCATCTGAGCATTTCCTTATGACCAGGAGGACAAGGAACTTTCATCTGGAACTTTCCTTCCACCTACCTTACAGAGACTGCCAAGGACATTGCTAACCCTGCTAAAAAGGAATGTTGCCGCTTGTCCAGAGACAGGTCGTCCAGAACATGCGGGGGTCAAAAGGGAATTGTTTCCTACCATTTACAATACAGGGGGGAGGGGGGCTTTAAAAGCTGCTGAGAATGCTAAGTTTCAGTTTTACCTATATCGTGCTATAAAAAAATTAAGAGGTGGAAAATGTTGCTATGGCTAATTTTTGGTGATTGTTATAGCATAGATATGAATTAGTTGCATGTGCTATTTTTCTAAAAGCTAGGCCTCCTCCATTGATATGCAAATGAACCTGTAGGACTAATTTGTGAAATTCAGGACAGGAAATGATGTACAGGAAGTGAGGGGAGGGAAAAGGACTTTGAATGAGCCATGCACTCAGGAACAGAGGCAGAAACAGTTGTTCTGAGGACTTCAAGGCAGGAAGCAGTCTGGAAGCTTCTGGATCCTAGAAGATGACTCTTTTATAAAGAAAGATCCAAGTTAAGTAACTGTTTAGGTTATGCCTATCACATACATTTTACATGACTATTTTCCAGAAAGGATAGTTAGCTTGTGCATGTTGTAGGCATATTTTGTAATACCTTGTATGTTATGAATTGTTTTTCCTGCAGTTTGTATGCGCTGCAATTTCAGTTAGCAAAGCATATTAATGCACTTAGATTTTTCTAAGCTTCCTTGATTTATACAAAGTAACCTTAAAAGATGCAAGCAAAACACCAAACAATTGCCAGCAGAAGATACAGCCTCAAACAGGAACTCTCTTTTCCCTATATAGGAGGTCCCCGGGTTACAAACAAGATAAGGTCTGTAGGTTTGTTCTTAAGTTGAATCTGTTTGTAAGTCGGAACAGGTACATTTTTGTAAGTGTAGCTCCAGCCAAAAAAATATTTTTAAGCTTTTTGGATATTATAGGGAGGGTACACACCCTGTAACATTTGTTTTGCTGTCTGTGTCCCTGTTCAGAAGATTTCACCTCAATTTCTGTCCCAATGACAATTGGATTTTGAAAATTTTGGGTTGTTGTGGAAAGAAGCCTTGGTGAAGTTTCAGTGGAGACACCTTTTTCCCATGATAACTCTTACAGGAGTGAATTTCACTTTCTAGGGGTAGATTTCCTGTCACTTCCTGTTGCCTCCCTCTGTTTGTAAGTAGCAGTCGTTTGTAAGTCAGATGTTTGTAACTAGGGGACCGCCTGTACAGATATCTATCACTCACCCAGGAGTGCCTCTCCTCTACCTGTAGAGAACTACTATCTGCATCGGTGGCTGTACGGTGCTTGAATGCATTGGTGGCAGGTCTCCCTTCCACAGCCCATGTTGCACCCTTAGAAAGTACAGCTATAATCCATACTGCTCCACGCATTGGTTCATGCATCACTTAGTGGTCCTTACGGGGTAGCATTACAGACGTTTGTTCGGTTTGTCATTTCTATGTCCCCTCTCAGTGATCAGATTGCATCACTGTAACTTTGTAGCTGAATACAGGTCACAGGAGTGCAGAACTAGATGCACTCCTGTGACCTGCAGAATTAGGGCAAAAAGCGCTTTGGCCATAATTTCCCTTTATTATATAATTACATATTTGGTAAGGTTGAATAAAGACAGTGGTCCATCCGGTTAAACCTAAGTGTGTGTGTTTATGTCACTGCCATTTTCAAAATCTCAGTACATTTGTTTGCAAGAAACATATTTAAAAGTTCTTTTTAACTTATCTACACTCTCCTGTGACACCATCAACAGTGAAAGGCAGTTCCACATCCTTACTGCTCTAACAGTAAAGAACTGCTTCCACAGTTTAAGATTGAACCACTTATCGTCCAACTTCATTCTTCTTTAGACACCTTAGGTTAAATTGTTTCCTCCCGATGATACAGTCACCATTTAAAGATTTTGTATATTGAGATCATATCTCCTTTTAAGCATCTCCAGAGGGAATAAGTTTAATGTTTGTAGTCATTCCTCACAACTGAGGTCCTCCAGTCGCCTTATTACCTTTGTTGACCTTCACTGGATTCTCTCCAGTTCCAGCACATGCTTCCTGAGGATTGGTGACCAGAACTGGATGGCATATTCAAGATGTGGCTGAACCAGAATTTTGTAACGTGTTAGAATTATAGTCTTATCTTTTGAGTAAAAACCCTTTTTAATGCATGCTAATAATCTGCTGGCCTTGCTTGCTGCAGCTTGGCATTGCATGCTATTGTTGAGACTTTCATCTACTAGGACCCCCAGATCCTTTTACATCTTTGAATCCACCAGAGGTTCTCCAGCATGCAATGAGCATTCATATTTTTGGCTCCAAAGTGCATTACATTTTTCCCTTGTCAAATTTGTTTATTGGATTTTAACAATTAGCATACATAAGTACATATGGTGGTAGAAAAAGAAAAGATCACATATATGGTAATAATATTGAGTTGTAGTTCCAACATCAACTAAAAGTAGTTTAAAGGAGAAGTCCAACCTGAGCTTTTTAGGCTGGGCTTCTCCTATGGATCACAGGAGTGGAATTCGTTTTGCACTCCTGTGACCTGTTTTCAGCGGAGAGCTGTCTGTAGTCTGCTGTCTGCTAATGTCACTGCCATCAGTCGAGGCAGCACGTCATCCCGACTTCCAAGTCTGGATCCCCCAGCTGCCTTGATTGATGGCAGTCTCAACATCTCAACAAGCCGCTGAGACGGCCTCTCCCCACCCCTCCACAACTCAGCACTCCAGTGACCGTGGAGGATCAGAGAGGAGAGACACTGACAGTCAGCAGCTTTCCTCTCGGACCTGTAAGAAATAAACAATAAAACATTGTTCTCTTTTAACTAAAACAATTTTAGCATTGATCTAACTACTCAAAAGAATATGTCATACATTGTATAAGATCATGGCGCTATACATGCCGGACGCTGGGTTGTGAGGCTGGCTACATGAACACTTGGTCTTCTTAAGAGACGCCTTCCTGTGACCTCAGCATACCGCTCTGGCTTGCGCACGCCCGGGTCGGGCGGGACGGCAGCACTGTCACACTCCTCTATGGAGACTGCAGCCTACCAATCTGCAGCCCTCACCACCTAAGAATAGCATCCATACTTGTTATACCATTACTGCTCACTCCTACATCCTGCCCTTTCTCTGTGGTTTTCTTTGTTTTTAACAAAAATCTCCTTTCTACAAGCAAACAATGAAATCCTTTCAGTTTAGATGAACCCCTCTCTCTCAACCATGTCCCTGAAGAAGGACCCTACAAATACTAAATACCCCGAAACGCGTCGGGCTTGAGAAGAGTTTTCTGGTTCTTTTTATCATTGCCTATTACTTGATGTTCATCATGTTTACTATGTAGTACTACCATGTTACTCTAGATATCCATTTTGTTTTTAACATTTGTATTTTTCAACACGAATAAAATTTATATGTTTTTTACTATGTACAATAGTTTCTACCTCTATAATTTTTCTTTGTCTATGCAAGTGCCGGGAAAGTCCACCTAGGGGAACCCATTGTCTTGTATCTATGCATTATTGGACGTGGCACGGCTTTCCTCCTAAACGAGTTGGTCACCCTCTCTCTGCTACATTGTATAAGAAAGGATAAAACCAACTTAGACTAGGTTAATATAAGATGACCTCAGATAATCACTGCCTAAATCCTGCCGCCTTAACCTCCGCAACATCTCCAGAATTCGACCCTTCCTGATTAATGACACCACAAAGCAACTTATTCACTCCTTGATTATATCCTGCCTTGACTAATGCAACACTCTCCTTAATGGCCTACCCTTACTCAGGCTATACCCCCTTCATTATGATTGTTGGTGCTAGACTAATACACCTCACTAACCGATCCGTGACTGCTGCTCCTCTCTGCCAATCCCTTTACTAACTTCCCCTACCCCACTGTATAAAATTGAAAATGCTAACCACAACATACAAGGCCAGCCGCAACATTGCCCCCAGCTACATCACCAACCTCATCTGCACATATTGCCCAAATCATCCCCTCCGCTCCTCCCAGGACCTCCTGCTCTCTAACTCCTTTGTTTTCTCCTCCCATGCTCACCTTCAGGACTTCTCCAGGGCCTCTCCCATCCTCTGGAACTCCCCCTGCCCCGGTATGTCCGATCAGCCCCTAACCTGTCCACCTTTAGGAGATCCCTGAAAACTCACTTATTCAGGGAAGCCTATCCCACACCCACCTAACAACTGTCCCCAAGCCACCCCCATAAAATCATTCCCCACATCTATTACCCTTTGTACCACCACCCCCTCCCTTTAGAATGTAAGCTCTACGAGCAGGGCCATCCTGTCCCTTCTGTAGTGAACTGAACTGTAATTGTGCTGTCCCCCCTCTACATTGTAAAGCGCTGCGCAAACTGTTGGCGCTATATAAATCGTGTATCATAATAAAAAAAAAGGTCTTAATTATTATCAAGTGTATAGTTTTTAAATAACAATAAAAAAATAAATAATTTATTATAGAATCTAAAATCTTATACTACATTTTGGAACTATGTACAATTGGTATAATGATAACCAAGAAAATAAAAGTTCTGCTACCAGAAGTCAGTTGAAAGAGGAGAGAGAGAATAGGGGGAAAAAGTAGAAGAGAGAAAGAAGATAAAAGAAAAAGTAATCTTATGTAGGAAAAAAATTGATAGGGAAGAAAGAAATGAGAGGTAGTAGGGGTCCCCGGGGTAGTACATGGTAATAAACACATACCATGGATGCAGAGAATGGAGATTACCAAGGTCTTAGTAGGGAAGCATCAAAATTGGAAGGCAAAAAGTGAGTCACCCAGGAAGTTGGATATCTATCTTGAGTTAAAGCCTCTAATTTTGGCATGGGTCATTGCTTGATTGACTCTATTTTTAGTTTCAGCAATTATTCAGGATGGGGATTTCCAAGCTTTGGCAATTGTTTGTTTTGCAGCTGTAGAGATCTGTAATAGGAGTTTGAATTGGCGGTAGGAGAGAGTGGCCGGTTTTAAGTTTAAAAGTGCTATTGTAGGATCAGGATTGATAGGGATTTCAAACAGTGTTGAAATCATAAGAAATACATCTTCCCAGAAATTTTTTGCTACCGGGCAATCCCACCAAGTATGGAGATGTGATCCAAGATCACCACAGCCACGAAAACAAGATGGGGAATAATTTGGAGCATATTTCTCAATTCTGACAGGGACCAAATACCACCGCATGAGTACTTTGTAATTTGTCTCTAAGGCAGCTATATTTTGTGAGGATGACTTAGTTGTGATCCAAATCTTATCTTAATAGGCTGCTTCCAACGGAAACCCAAGATCCACCTCTCACTTAGCCACATATGATGGTGGGTCTGAGTTGGGTTTAGTAATAAAATGAGTGTAAAATTAGTTGAATTAATTCTCTTAGTGTGTGGGTCACATTTACATATATTTTCAAAGCACGTTAATTTATCTAAATTAATTCTTCCTTGTATATAGGGCATAAAAAAATGTTAATCTGAAGATATTCAAAGAGCTCTGAATTAGGAAGTTTGTGAATTTCACATAAGTCAGGGAAAGTTTTGAATGAAGTAGTGGATGCTAGTTTAGAGTTGAGTTAGATTAGTGGAGGTCCATGCTTTAAAAGATTTAGGGGAAGACGAAGCAGAATAGAAAAGTGGATTTTTAAGACATGATAAAAGAGGTATATAGGGCGATTGTAGTCCATTTACTAATTTAAATTTATCCCAAATAGCCAGTGCATGTTTAGTTAAAGGATGATTGAGTTTTTTATGATCGGATTAGACCATAGGAGATTGTTTATTGAAAGTGTGTCGCAATCTACTGATTCAAGCGCAACCCAAAGCAGAATTTCACATTTTGCATGATATTTAGGGATATGGGCTAATTGAGTTGCATGGCAATAGATGGTAAAATTAGGAATCCCTAGTCCCCCTTTGGGCTTTGGAAGGTAAAGAGGGCGTTTGGGCAGACAAGGTTTCAAGGAACCCCAAACAAAAAAAGTTAATGCCTTACGTTTTCGTATTCTGGGAAAGTATGCTGGAATAGGGATAGGTAAAACTCAAAAAAGATAAAGAATTTTGGGCAGTATAGCCATCTTTATTACATTAATTTTACCTATCCAAGATAATGTTAGAGAGCACCATTGTTTCAGAATATTAAATATTTGACGCAAAATTGGAGGATAATTGGCGGTGAAAATGTCAGAAAAATTGGCCGTGAGAGTTATCCCTAGGTAAAGAAGGTGTGAAATGGACCATGATTAAGGGAGGGATGTTTGTGCTTGTAGTAAATTATGAGGATGAGGTAAAGATATATTTAAGGCTATAGATTTTTGAGAGTTGATCACTTTACCCACGTATCTGGTCTAATTATTAAGTTTACTTATAAGATTAGGAGCAGAAATATGAGGGGGTGACATAAATATTAAGATATTGTCAGCAAATAGGCAAAGTTTATGTTGGTAACCAGCTAAATCTATACCTTTAATAGAGGGGTCAGTACGGATTGATTGAGCAATGGGTTCAATAAGTGGGGCAAATAAGAGTGGGGACAGTGGACATCCCTGACGCATACTCCTACAGATGTCAAATAGGTTTGATTTATATCCAGCATATTTAACATGAGCTTTGGGATTTTTGTATAATGAGGAGACCCAGCTAAGAAAATGAGGACCAAATCCCCAACGCTGCAGGACAAAATGTAGGTAATGCCACAAAACTGTATCAAATGCTTTTTTGATATCTAAAGATGAGACAGATGGGTATTTGTCGTGATTTAGCTGCTTGAATTAGTAAAGTAGTCTTGCGTACATTATCTTTCGCTTGGCTCTGTGGGATAAAGCCGACCTGGTCTTTATTTATTAAAGTAACTTAATGTCAAGGTTGAGTAATACTATGGGTCTATAGTTATAACAAGATGTATCCTCTGAATGATTTTTAGGGATCATTGAAATTATAGCCGTTAATGTTTTGGGGCAAAAGGATTGATCGTTAAGGAGAGAATTAAATGCGTCTGTTAACATTGGAGCAAGGATATGAGAGAATTTCTTATAGTATAGGGCAGAGAAGCCATCTGGGCCTGGACGTTTATTTGGTTTAAGAGAGCTAATTGCTAATTTAATTTCAATATCTGTAATGGGGTTTTCAAGACAATCTAAAGAAATAGTAGGAAGTTTGATTTGTAAAAAAAATGATTCTGCTAAAGTTTGATTAAAAGATCCTTCCTTTTGATATAAGCAGGTAAGATGTTTTTGAAAGGTGTGGAGGATCTTTGCTGGATTACTAGTAAATCATGAGATAATTTCAGTCGAATCGGTTTAAAGGGGCGATTTCGTTTTTTAAGTGCTCGGGCTAAAAGAGTGTCTGGTTTATTCGCTTTAAGATAAAATTTATGTTTAGACTTACATAACATTTTATCTACAGATTCTGATAAAAAAAAAAGGTCAAGGTTTAAACCTGCTTTACCAAGCTGTAATTTAGTTACAGGGGTAGGATTGGATTGATAGATTGTGTGGCATGTATTAAAATCTGCTTCTAGTTTTTGTTTTAGTTTTTTTTTTTTTTTTTTGTTTTAGGCTTGGCGTATACAAACCCCATGGAGAACAGGTTTATAAGCTTCCCATAGGGGGGATATATCAAGGGTCTCATTATTGGCCAGCTAATCGTTTATGGCTATTTCTAGATCAGAGGAGTGTGATGGATGAGATAGGATTGAGTCATTAATATGCCATATAGAATCTTGTGTATTAGAGAAGTGACAGTTGAAAGTACAGCACAGTGGCCAGTTCATGTAAAAGGGATAATAGATGAAGAAAGGAGTTCAGGGGTCATGCCTATTGAGATCAAAATGTGATCAATACGGGAAAATGATTTATGGGGATGAGATGAGGTTGTGGGGGATAAAGGGGGAAATTGAAAACTTAATAGAACAGTATTAAGCCTTAAGATTGAATACCCTTCAAGATGAGGAGTGAAAGTAATTCAGTCCATTGTGTCCCCAGGATCTATATCAGGAGAACTGAATCGACTTGTCTTAGAGGAATTTTGTCGGCCTCTATCTTTTTCAAGTTTGGAAGATTCTTGAGGGGAGCTGAATGTTGTGCATCGACAAGGGCTAGGGCTAGTTGAAGATCTTTCAATAAGATGTAGTTCTTGTAGAGTGTTTTGTAGTTCATCTGAGGATCTACAGGAATGTGTAACACCTTGCTAGGTAATGCAGATAGAAAATGGGAATCCCCATTGATAAGGGATCTGGCATTGCTGTAGATTTTGAAGTAAGGGTTTCAGTGCACGTCGTTTAGCCACAATAATTGGCTAAACGACGTGCTGATAAGGATGCTCTTAAAAGATGAGGGAATCTTTTCCTCTAGCTGCAGCCATGAGTTGTTCTTTGGTGCGATAGAAGTGGAATTTCGCAATAATGTCACGAGGGGGGGCCTTCTGGTTTGCATGGTGTTAAAGCTCTGTGAATCCTCTCCACCTCCAAATGATCGACTGGGATTGACGATAATAGTTCTTGGAAAAGTGCGGTCATAGTAGAATGAAGGTCAACAATAGCCTCAGGTATTCCTTGTATACGAAGATTTGATCAACGTGCTCTATTTTCAAAGTCCTCTAAGCGTGTTTGCAGAATAAGGTTTTTTCCTTAAGAGTCTCTAATTCATCATGGGACAGTACATTTTCTTTTCCATGTCATCCACTCTGATTTTTAGGTCAGAAGTGCGCTGGCCTAACTCACGAATTTCTTTTGTGAGACTTTCAGTTATATAGTCTGAGGCCTGCTTTAAGATTTTCTGTAACATTTTTTTCTATTTGTATCAAAATATTGATGTAGGATGTAGGGAATCTGTTTGTTTTTCTTGTGAGGCAGTGCTGTATTCACAGTCAGAGTCATTATAGGCATCCTGAGGTAACTGCAGTTGCTTAGCAGCGCAAGATGTGCCCCTGTGTGAGGAAGGAGGCTGTGGCATTTTACAGGGCCTCTAGAATTTGTATCCTTGGCACGCTTTAGTTTATTTTTACCTCGGGCGGCACCAAAGACCATTTTATTTGTCCCAGGGTCACTGAGGAGGCTTATGGTAAGATTATTTTCGGTTTACCATGCCTTGTGAGTGTCTTAATCAGCCAAGGAGTCCCGAGAGATGTGGAGCTTCAGCTGGACAAGTCTGTCACCGGCAACTCTGCCCCCTCCCCTCTCGTGCATTACATTTTTCAATATTAAACCTCAACTGCCATATAGCTGCCCCCCTCTCTATTTAACTAGGTCTTCTTGTAAAGCTGCTCTATCCTGTTGTGGAGTTATTGCACTGCTTAGCTTTATATCATCGGCAAACACTGAGATTCAACAATGTATTCCAACTTCTTTATCGTTTATGTTCAACAGAATTGTTCCCAGGAAAGAGCCCTGGGGGTGCCCTGCTCACAACTGTAGACCATTCAGAAAATATGCCATTAATCACCACAGTGTGGATGCACTCCTTTAACATGTTTTCTATCCTGATATACAGTATCTCACAAAAGTGAGTACAGCCCTCATATTTTATTCTATATATTTCATGTGACAACACTGAAGAATTGACACTTTGCTACAATGTAAATTAGTGAGTGTACAGCTTGTATAACAGTGTAAATTTGCTGTCCCCTCAAAATAACTCAACACACAGCCATTAATGTCTAAACCGCTGGCAACAAAAGTGAGTACACCCCTAAGTGAAAATGTCCAAATTGGGCCCAATTAGCCATTTTCCCTCCCGGTGTCATGTGACTTGTTAGTGTTACAAGGTCTCAGGTGTGAATGGGGTGCTGGTGTGTTAAATCTCACTCTCTCATACTGGTCATTGGAAGTTCAACATGGCACCTCATGGCAAAGAACTCTGTGAGGATTTGAAAAAAAAAAGAATTGTTGCGCTACATAAAGATGGCCTAGGCTATAAGAAGATTGCCAAGACCCTGAAATTGAGCTGCAGTACGGTGGCCAAGAACCTACAGCGGTTCAAAAGGACAGGTTTCACTCAGAATAGACCTTGCCATGGTCGACCAAAGAAGTTGAGTGCACGTGCTCAACGTCATATCCAGAGGTTGTCTTCGGGAAATAGACATATGAGTGCTGCCAGCATTGCTGCAGAGGTTGAAGGGGTCAGCCTGTCATTGTTCAGACCATATGCCGCACACTGCATCAAATTGGTCTGCATGGCTGTCATCTCAGAAGGAAGCCTCTTCTAAAGAGGATGCACAAGAAAGCCCGCAAATGCAAGAAACATAGTGCTCTACATTTCAATCATTTATTCGAAATCCCACTTAAAATATTGCACTTACAAGATTAAAAAAGGTAAAATCGATTATCACAATGTTACAAGATGTCCGCTCGCTCACCACTCTGATCAGTGGCAAGCGGATGTCTTGTAACATTGCGATAAGCGAATTTACCTTTTTTAATCTTGTAAGTGTAGCAATAACTCACGGTGGAGCTGCTGGTTTAAGCGGGTCTGTTACCTTCACTTTGCTTCCCTCTGTTTCACCGGCACCGGGTCTAGGGGTTGCGTTGAGTTTACTGCTGGACGACACACGCACCAACACTGGAGTACGTTTTCAATGCTTTATTAAACAGTCAAACTTTAGGAAGTAGCAGGAAAGAGACGGAAAAGGAAACCTTCAGGAGAAACTCAAATATCTTCTGACAAGATCTTAGCAACAAATGTCCCAGTAGAATTCAGATAATTATGTGGAATGCATTCCCCTCATGGGATACACTCTTTGCTCGTCTGGATAGGCCTCTCTCACTGGTCCAGCAGGCAGTACGCAGCACGAATCTAAAGTCTCTGCCACAGACTTGTTTGGGGGGGTAAATCTGCATGATCCTCTTCCACAGGATGTATCAGATCTTCTGCAGTGAACAGTCAGCCACAGTGCCTGAACCTTTAAGCCGAACTGGCGACACTATGCTGTAGAATTACTTCTTTTGGATACGTCCTGCAACCGAGTCACCAGGCCCCTCTATAGACCAGCACGCTGCGTGATCTCTCCAAGACGGGTCCTCCCCTGGGATCTCTTCGGCTGTCCAGCTTTGTCACACAGGACCAACAGCTCAGGACCATTCCTCGGCCGCGGTGGTAGGCCCCAGACAAGCCTCTGGACCCACCCCTGCGCCGCAGCATCGTGGGCCTCCCGATCGGAGGACCACGAGGTAGCTCCTTAACGCATACCTGTCGGCCAGGAGGGCCAGCAGGTGGCAGTAAAACGACCCTAAAACATGGCGTCTGTGCCATAAATACCCCCTTCCCAGAATGCAACCTGGAGGACCACCTCCACCAAGCTTGTCTCCGAGACAGAGGAGCATCTATACACTTCGACACGTTGCCCTTCCAACACTGACTAATGGTAACAGCGACACCTACCGGTCAGCACGGAAATACACACAACGTCAGCCAAGCTGGAACAGAGGCGAACTTTTACCTTCCTAACACCCAATTTACTAAATTTACCTAAATGCGGTAGATTGTAAATCTACCAGCGCTACATATTTTAAGGGGGATTTTGAATAAATGATTGAATTGGAGAGCACTATGTTTCTTGCATTTGTATTTGCATGAACACAAACTATATCCCAAGGGGAAATGTCTTATCTGTGAGTTGTCTATACAACAGACTGGAGCAGGGGAACTGATATCGAAGTGGAGAGAAAGGAGGGAACTTTCATTCAGAGCTTTTTTAGCTCGTTGAGGTGAGCAGGCATAACAGCTGGTGGAGGTGTGCACAGCTTATTATACCTAAGAAGTGTGGTAGAAGCACAGCGGTGGAATATTTGTACACAGCAATCAAAAAATTACAGCAGTTGATATATATACTGTATATGAACTTTTATTTTTTTTTATTTTGTTTTATGAAAATTTAATGTTTATACTTTTCACTCTGTTGAGATTTATTTATTTAAATAATCACACAGTTCTTAGCGCTGCACTATTTACACAAAAAATATTTTTGATGGTGAAGTGATACACTGAATGTTCAGCAGCTGTAGATAATTAATTTATAATTGTACACTTGCACAATAATTTTATTTAGCACGTAGCATTTTTTGTGGCGCTTATTGATCTTTACACAATATAAATGAATGGCTGTGTGTTGAGTTATTTTGAGGGGACAACAGATTTACACTGTTATACAGCTGTACACTCGCTACTTCAGTGTTGTCACATAAAAAGATAGAATAAAATGTTTACAAAAATGTGAGGGGTGTACTCACTTTTTTGAGATACTGTACATACAGTAATATCATCAGTGGCAAAAGACCTTGATTTGTAAATAATGGGTTACTAAAATATCACTTGGTGAAAAAAATAAATACTAGTATTGCTCTTTTAAGATAATGTTGGTTTATTTAATGTTTTTAACAGACTGGATTATTTAAAAATGAATATATAGATTTTTTTCTTTACATTTCTTTTTAATCAGGTAAGACATGAAATATTTCATATAAATATTTTATATTTACCACTTGCAGTTTGCAGCTGTAAAAGCCTAAAAGGACACGAATTTGGGCCTGGGCCCTAGCCCACATCAAATGTTTGGCGCTCATAATGTGGCGTACATATTATTGTTGTGAAATGTTTTACTTGCTTGGGAGTTAGATATCAGTTTGTAACTAACTGCTAGTGTTTTTTGGCAATATCCATTCCAAATGGCTTCCAAAGTATTCTTTTTTATTTTTCTGTAATGGTAATTAGGGAAGAAACATTAATTATTGATGACCCTAATCTGTAAAATGCGAACTGGCAGATTGCAGCGGCGGGTTTATCCAGAAAGATAAAATGTCTGTGGGACCATTGCCAGCTTGGAGGTAAAATAAGAAAGAACCAATTTGAAAATAAGGCAAAGTGATGTTTCCGTTATCAGTGTCATAGATATTATTTTTGCAGCAACAGATGGAAAACATGAGTAAGTCTCAAGATTCCTAAGTGTATCGTTTGCTATTACTGTCTATCACGTGCCATATTCTCCTTTCCTGTAATCAGTCAATTCCACTTCACTAAAGACTGACCAAAAATCCTCAACTATGAGTTACCTCTTATCTTATTTTTTTCTCCTAAAAGGAAAACTGTGTTCTTAAGAAAGAACTTCTGTCTTTCTTATGCCTTGAGAGCTGCTACTTCAGGCCCAGGCCAGTGTAAACATTGCTTTGGTTATATGCACCTTGTCTGCAGCCTGCTCTATAACTGGAGACAATGGGGAGGGTGCAAAAGTGGGTGCAGCTCTGCATGGTAGCCAATCAGTTTCCTGGTTTTAGTTGCCAAAGCATAGTTGAACAAGCTGAAGTTAGAAGCTGATTGGCTACCATACACAGCTGCACCAGATTTTGCACTCTCAAGTTTTAGTAAATCAACTCCAATGACTGAAAACACAAAGTATATTTAAAAGCAGTGCCACCCCGTTCCCCTCTCCGTTCGGTCGGTCGATAACACTTACTTTTTTATTTCTCTTTTCGGCCAATCGGAAAACAGGTCTCACACCCACTTCTGATTGGCCGGATTGAAAAATCAATGTTTCAGCAGCGAATGTGCATTCACTGAGTAACACACCTGGGTGGGATCGGAGCGCATTTTTGGTGACCCGAGCCCACCCTATTTTGAAGTCTATTAGAACCTCTGGCTCTAATCAGGTGCTTAACAAAAAACCCTGGCCGCTGTAATTAATGCGTCCGGTGCCCTAAAAGGGGCAAGGCGCACGAATAGGGGGTGGCTGTGGTGGCCGTGGATAGATGCATGCTATGCATGCATCAATTGCATATAGGGAGTGGCATGGAGAGAGGGGGCGGAGCCCAGACGTCCCTAATAGATGGGCCACCACTGTTTAAAAGAGACTTCTGCCTTTCGTTACCTGTGCCTTAAAGATTTTAAGGAGGAGCTTCAGTCTCGCTCCGTACCTGCTCTGTCATTTTGGTGCATGGGCAGATGTACCGAAGGGCTCCGCCTTTCCTTTCAGGTCCTGGCAGCATCCTTCAGCACATCTGCAAATGCTTAGGTGATGTGTAAAGATGGGAATTGGGAATTCCCTAATATTAAGCTAAACAGTGCAATACTAACTCGAAATATGCAATATACAGTATATTCCCTTTAAAATAAGCATTCTGCTTTTTCATTAGACCAGCATTAATCTTTAAATATATCTGATGGAGCATATTGTGCAGCATATTAACATGAAAATAGAAAAAAATATATAAAGCAAACCGTGCTTGAGAAGTCCTGCAGAGTTTCAAGAATATAACACTAAGCCTTTAGATTGCCCTGGGGATCACAAACACACACATACAAACAGACAGTTCAAGATGAAGGAACCATTTCTCTAAAAATATGTATTTTATTTACTTTCAGACAGATACATGGCAATTCCATTCCCACAGATGAGATGCTCCCAGCAGAAATCATATTGAGGACAGGAGTTCTGGTCTTTAAGGGCCATTTAGCCTGACTTATTGTAGTCTGCTTCTGGGCTGAACTTGGGATTTATAGTTGTGAAGGAGGACATTTACTAGGAGGTGATAACAACCACATGCTACATACCTCCACTAAGATTCCTGAATCAACTTCTTGTGACACCAAACCATAAGGCACCTATAGATCCATCTCTACAGTGACATTCCACCTTTTAACATGATCAGTGCATCATAAACACTCTGTACATATGGGAAAGTTAAAAGACTTCTTCCTGACAATTGCCTCTAGAGAGTGTGCATGAGCGTGGTAAGGACACTAGATTGTCAACTCCTTTGGGAGACAAAGACTAATGGGAATTGATCTATGATGTCTGAAAAGCATTGTGTAGTATGAGTCACTATAAAAAAAAAAAACTTGAATATTGTTTTTTCACAATTTGTTTTTTTAATTTTTTACTGTTTTTGTATTACTGGAAAGTTATCGCAAGAATGGCCATTGTCATTTGGGAATCATATTTATTATTCAAAGTAACTCTTTGTTAAACATTTTACTTTAAAATACAGCTGTACCTGTAAAGAAGAAAGAAAATGCTTACCTCTCTGGCTGCTTGCACCGCAAACACTACTTCAATGAACAGGAATTGCTGTCTCCATATTTTTCTCAAACCAACAATTCTGGAAATGTGGATCTCCTGTGTTCCCTGCTGTGCACTATGGTTCCATCTGTCGGCCTCCATGTCAGTGGAGGACACAGTGGTGTGGGGGTCCAGGGGAACCATGTCACAGGCAGCAGATGAGATAAGCATTTAGTCTCTCCTTTCAGGTACGGCTCTATTTGTATTTGCATTTGCTTCCACACCAACTGTCTTAAATTTAACAAACCAATCATCATTGCCTGTCCTCATCCTTATTCTTTTACCTAGTAGTGAAACAGATTAAAATGTTACTAAGAATCTAGGGAAAATGCATTAGGCATTCTGAAGTCAGCATATCGCCTCCGAATTACCTTTCCGCTGGCTCTGCAAACTCACTTTTCAGAGGTTTAGTAGGGGCAGCTCTGGAGCAGCTGCGCTTGCAAAGTGCAAAGTAAATCTACCCAATTGTGTGGCACCTTTACAGTGCTGAAGCACTGGAATATTCCACAACACTTTGAGGTGCAATACAGTATTTTCCCTGCAGAAAGCATTAGAAATGTGGCAGCTAAAAGTTATTGTGTGGCACACTTATGCCCCGTACACACGGTCGGATTTTCCGCTCCATCACACTTTTTCCATCGGATTTTCCGACACACAAAGTTTGAGAGCAGGATATAAAATTTTCCGACAACAAAATCCGTTGTCGGAAATTCCGATCCTGTGTACACAAATCTGACGGACAAAGTGCCACGCATGCTCAGAATAAATAAAGAGATGAAAGCTATTGGCCACTGCCCCGCTTATAGTCCTGACGTACGTGTTTTACGTCACCGCGTTCAGAACAATCGGATTTTCCGACAACTTTGTGTGACCGTGTGTATGCAAGACAAGTTTGAGCCAACATCCGTCTGAAAAAATCCTAGGATTTTGTTGTCGGAATGTCCGAACAAAGTCCGACCGTGTGTACGGGGCATTAGAGTGCCAGAGCACTGGAGTAGGCCAAGAACTTCGAGGCACAAGGTAGGATTTTCCCTTCAGCAAGCATTCAAAATTGGCAGCTGAGGTCCAGCTGCACAAACATTGTGTGGCACCTTCACTGCCTCTTGTTGCCCCCTGCCTTATGACTACTCCCTCTATGGTCATTTCACTTCCTCATCCGCAGTATCTGAAAGGAGGAACGCTTGCTCATATGCAAGATTATCCTCCTGCAGCAAGTCTTCATTGCCAGTTTGCAGGATTAGCAGAAGAGAAGGAGGAGGAAGAAGTGGACACAAACAAATGGCTGCTCTGCACCTGGAGGAGGAAAAAAAGGAAGGCTTGGTCTACCACTCAGCTACCTCATGCGAGTGCTGTGACTGTAATAGCATGGCCATTCTGATATAGAAAAGGCAGATATGTCCTGACTCAAGATGATGTAGCCTGACCAATAGGGATGAGCCGAACACTCCCCGGTTCGGTTCGCACCAGAACCCGCGAACGGACCGAAAGTTCGCACGAACGTTAGAACCCCATTGACGTCTATGGGACTCGAACGTTCGAAATCAAAAGTGCTCATTTTCAAGGCTAATTTGCATGGTATTGTCCTAAAAAGGGTTTGGGGACCCGGGTCCTACCCCAGGGGACATGTATCAATGCAAAAAAAACTTTTAAAAACGGCCGTTTTTTCGGGAGCAGTGTCCCTGCACCAAATGTCATTTTTAAAGGAAAAAATCTCATTTAAAACTGCTTGCGGGTTTAATGTCATGTCGGGTCATGGCAATATGGATGAAAATCAGTGAGACAAACGGCATGGGTACCCCCCCAGTCCATTACCAGGCCCTTTGGGTCCTGTATGGATATTAAGGGGAACCCCGCACCCAAATTAAAATAAGGAAAGGCCCTATATACTCTGAACAGCAGTATACAGGCGGTGCAAACAAGACAGGGACTGTAGGTTTGTTGTTAAGTAGAATCTCTTTGTAATTTTGAACGGGTACATTTTTAACGTGTTTAGCTCCAGTCAAAAAATCTTTTTTAAGCTTTTTGGAAAACATAGGGAAGGGTTATCACCCCTGTGACATTTGTTTTGCTGTCTTTCCTCCTCTTCAGAAGATTTCACCTCACTTTTTTGTCCCAATGAAAAATGTTTTTTGAAAATTTGGGTTTTTTTGTGGAACAAGGATTGGAAAGCATCAGTGGAAAGGAGAAATTGTTTTCCCATATTAACTCTTACAGGAGAGAATTTCCCTTCCTAGGGGTAGATTTCATCTCACTTCCTGTTGTCTCCTTCCGTTTGCAAGTAGGAGTCGTTTGTAAGTTAGATGTTTGAAAGTAGGGTCCTGCCCTATATACTCAGCAGAAATTTGGGCCTTAGGTGTTGTTGTGGCCACACAGTCCTCACAGGGCCCTGCTGTGAAATATTAGATCAAGAATTGTAATTACATGCCCCTGTTGAACAGGAGCTGAAAAATTGGGCCTTAGGCACTGGTGCTGGTGCCACAACACTGCAACCCCTCACAGACACTCTAGTTGGAACGCAGGAACGAGCCCTGCTGCAAAGTATTGCATCAAAAATTGTAATTACACGCCCCTGTTAGACAGGGGCAGAAAAATTGGGCCTTAGGCACTGGTGCTGGTGCCACAACACTGCAACCCCTCACAGACACTCTAGTTGGAATGCAGGAACGAGCCCTGCTGCAAAGTATTGCATCAAAAATTGTAATTACACGCCCCTGTTAGACAGGGGCAGAAAAATTGGGCCTTAGGCGCTGGTGCCACAACACTGCAACCCCTCACAGACACTCTAGTTGGAACGCAGGAACGAGCCCTGCTGCAAAGTATTGCATCAAAAATTGTAATTACACGCCCCTGTTAGACAGGGGCAGAAAAATTGGGCCTTAGGCACTGGTGCTGGTGCCACAACACTGCAACCCCTCACAGACACTCTAGTTGGAATGCAGGAACGAGCCCTGCTGCAAAGTATTACATCAAAAATTGTAATTACACGCCCCTGTTAAACAGGGGCTGAAAAATTGTGCCTTAGGCACTGGTGGTGGCGCCCAGAACCAAAAATGTTCTTACAAGCTATCAGCGTGATGATTGAGGAGGAAGAGGATAATTACTCAGGGATAGTCACTCAGCATCAGCATAGGCAGTCTTTGAAGGGATCTGAGATTTCAAAAAAAATTATTCGGTTACATCAGCATCAGGTGCTTGGTAGCTGGTGGTGATCCAAGACTGATTCATTTTTATGAAGGTCAGCCGATCGACCGAGTCGGTGGACAGACGCACCCTGTGATCGGTTACCACGCCTCCAGCAGCACTGAATGTGCGTTCCGAAAGAACGCTGGATGCAGGACAGGCCAGTAGCTCAATTGCATACTGTGCAAGCTCTGGCCAGTGATCCATCCTCAAGACCCAGTAACCCAGAGGATTTTCGGTGGGAAAGGTGTCCAAGTCTGATCTTGCCCCTAGGTATTCCTGCACCATGTAAAACAGACGCTGGCGATGGTTGCTGGAACCGATCATACCTTGGGGCTGCGGACCAAAAAATTGTCTGAACGCATCGGTCAGACGGCCACCTTCTCCACCGCTCCTTCTTTGACTGACCGAAGCCTCAGCAACACGTTGTCCAGAAACAGGAGTTTGTAACCTCCCAGTCTCTGGGAACGCGTTGCACAGACCTTTCTGCAAGGCCTCCCGAAGATGTTTCATCCTCTGCTCCCTCTGCGATGGCAAGATAAGGTCTGCAACCTTACCCTTGTAACGTGGATCAAGGAGGGTTGCCAGCCAGTATTGGTCCTTCTCCTTGATACCACGAATACGAGGATCCTTACGCAGGCTTTGCAGGATCAGGGAGGCCATGCAGCGTAGGTTTGCTGAGGCATTCGGTCCGGAGTCCTCTGGGTCACTAAGGACAACAACGTCCGCAGCCACCTCCTCCCAGCCACGTACAAGTCCATGTATTCCTTGGGACTGATCCCTTAAAGACTGCTGCTGATGCTGAGTGCCAGGCTCCACCTCCATACTGACACAATCTTCCTCCTCCTCCTCCTCCTCCTCGTCCTCTTCCTGTGTGATCGGCGGGCACGCAGGAACACTGTCTGGATAAAGGGGGCCTTGAGAGCTAAGGAAGTCCTCCTCTTCCTGCCTCTGTTCTGCCTCAAGTGCCCTGTCCATTATTCCACGCAGCGTGTGCTCCAACAGGTGGACAAGGTCACTGATGCATGCACTGTCAGTGCTCACCATCCTCGTGGCCTCCTCGAATGGTGACAGGACAGTGCATGCATCCCTGATCATGGCCCACTGGCGTGGGGAAAAAAAACCAAGCTCCCCTGACCCTGTCCTGGTGCCATAGTCGCACAGGTACTCATTGATGGCCCTCTGCTGCGTGTGCAGCCGCTGCAGAATGGCCAACGTTGAGTTCCACCTGGTGGGCATGTCACAGATTAGGCGGTTCTTGGGCAGGTTAAACTCCTTTTGGAGGTCCGTCAGCCGAGCACTGGCATTATATGACCGGCGGAAATGCACACAGACTTTCCTGGCCTGCCTCAGGACATCCTGTAAGCCCGGGTACCTGCTCAAGAACCGCTGCACCACCAAGTTAAGGACATGAGCCAAACAGGGCACATGGGTCATTTGTCCCTGTCGGAGGGCAGAGAGGAGGTTGGTGCCATTGTCGCAAACCACCATTCCTGCCTTAAGTTGGCGTGGCGTCAACCACCTCTGAACCTGCCCCTGCAGAGCTGACAGAACCTCTGCCCCAGTGTGGCTCCTGTCCCCCAAGCACACCAGCTCAAGCACCGCATGGCATCTTTTGGCCTGCGTACTTGCGTAGCCCCTTGAACGCCTACGGAGCACCGCTGGTTCCGAGGAAGAGGCCATGGAGGAAGAAGAAGAGGAGGGGGTGGAGGAGAGAGGTGTGTCACAATCAGCATTTTGGAGGCGTGGTGACGGAACAACCTCCAACACTACTGCACCTTGTCCTGCATCCTTCCCAGCTGCCAGCAGAGTCACCCAATGCACCGTGAAACTTAGGTAACGTCCCTGTCCATGCCTGCTGGACCATGAGTCAGCGGTAATATGCACCTTACCGCTGACCGCCCTGTCCAGCGAGGCATGGACATTGCCTTCCACATGCCGGTAGAGAGCCGGAATCGCCTTCCGTGAGAAAAAGTGGCGTTTGGGTACCTGCCACTGAGGAACCGCACATTCCACAAACTCACGGAAGGGGGCAGAGTCTACCAACTGAAAAGGCAGCAGTTGAAGTGCTAGCAATTTTGCCAAGCTAGCATTCAACCGCTGGGCATGTGGATGGCTGGGAGCAAACTTCTTTCGGCGGTGCAGCAGCTGGGGCAGGGAAATTTGCCTGGTACAATCTGACGTCGGTGTACCAAAAGCAGATTGCCCACAAGTACTTGGCTGTGACACACCTAATTCTACACCTTCATTCCTCTCACTGCAGGTCTCAGAGAGGACTGAAGGTCTAGTGGGGTTGGAAATTTCAGCTGATGAGGAGCAAGGAGAGATCCTCTTTGTTCTTTGGTGTGGGTCTTTTAGATACGCTTGCCAACGAACTGCATGGCAGGTCAACATATGTCTGGTCAAGCATGTGGTACCCAAGCGGGAGATGTTTTGGCCACGCGAGATACGCTTGAGACATATGTTGCAAATAGCAGCGGTGCGATCTGATGCACTCGTCTCAAAAAAGGCCCACACCAAAGAACTTTTTGAATAACGCGCAGAGACTGCAGCGCCCTGCACATGTGGAGCTTTGGGGTGTGATGCAGTCAATGTGCTGCCCTTAGGCTGGCCCCTGGAGGGCATCCTGCCTCGTTGGTGATGTGCCGCCTCCTCCTCCTCCTCCTCCTCCTCCTCCTCCTCCTCTCTCCTATCAGGCACCCACGTTGAGTCAGTGACCTCATCATCCCCTCCCTCCTCATCACTGGAGCAAACCTGGCAGTATGCTGCAGCAGGGGGAGCATGACTGCCAGATTGCTGTCCTTCTTGGGCACCCCCTCTGTCCGTGCTCATGTTACTGCCTTCATCGAGCTCAGTATCATCATCAGAGCCTTCCAAACGCTGGGCATCCTCCTGGAGCATGTACCCAACACTGTGGTCAAACAGTTCGAGGGAATCCTCAGGAGGACATGGTGGAGCTAGGGAAGGAGTCACTGATGACATTGAGCTGAGGGAAGAGGCCGCTGCTTTGCCAGACAAAGCACCCTGGGCATGGGTGAGAGAGGATGAGGAGGATGAGGACGGCTTGGTCATCCACTCGACCAAGTCTTCCGCATGTTGCGGCTCAACACGGCCAGCTGCCGAAAAAAAGGCCAAGCGTGTCCCATGGCCACGTGCTGATGAGGATGCACCGTCTCCACGACCAGCACTAGACACAGAGCCTGCTTGCCCTCTCTTATTGGCTTGTGACTGTCTGCCTCTCCTTCTTGGCCTTCCAGACATACTAATGGCCTGTAGCTGCACTAAGCTGGGATAGAACACCTGTAATTTTCTTCAGGTAGCTTTATATACTGTAACCAGACAAGCCTGCCTGTCAGTAGGAAGATAACAGGAACGGATCTAGCTGAACACTGTGAGCAGGACGCACTGCACTAAATGTAAATAGCAGGAACGGATCTAGCTGAACACTGTGAGCAGGACGCACTGCACTAAATGTAAATAGCAGGAACGGATCTAGCTGAACACTGTGAGCAGGACGAACTGACTGCACTAAATGTAAATAGCAGGAACAGATCTAGCTGAACACTGTGAGCAGGACGCACTGACTGCACTAAATGTAAATAGCAGGAACAGATCTAGCTGAACACTGTGAGCAGGACGCACTGCACTAAATGTAAATAGCAGGAACGGATCTAGCTGAACACTGTGAGCAGGACGCACTGACTGCACTAAATGTAAATAGCAGGAACAGATCTAGCTGAACACTGTGAGCAGGACGCACTGACTGCACTAAATGTAAATAGCAGGAACAGATCTAGCTGAACACTGTGAGCAGGACGCACTTCACTAAATGTAAATAGCAGGAACGGATCTAGCTGAACACTGTGAGCAGGACGCACTGCACTAAATGTAAATAGCAGGAACGGATCTAGCTGAACACTGTGAGCAGGACGCACTGACTGCACTAAATGTAAATAGCAGGAACAGATCTAGCTGAACACTGTGAGCAGGACGCACTGCACTAAATGTAAATAGCAGGAACGGATCTAGCTGAACACTGTGAGCAGGACGCACTGACTGCACTAAATGTAAATAGCAGGAACGGATCTAGCTGAACACTGTGAGCAGGACGCACTGCACTAAATGTAAATAGCAGGAACGGATCTAGCTGAACACTGTGAGCAGGACACACTGCACTAAATGTAAATAGCAGGAACGGATCTAGCTGAACACTGTGAGCAGAACGCACTGATTGCACTAAATGTAAATAGCAGGAACAGATCTAGCTGAACACTGTGAGCAGGACGCACTGCACTAAATGTAAATAGCAGGAACGGATCTAGCTGAACACTGTGAGCAGGACGCACTGCACTAAATGTAAATAGCAGGAACGGATCTAGCTGATCACTGTGAGCAGGACGCACTGACTGCACTAAATGTAAATAGCAGGAACAGATCTAGCTGAACACTGTGAGCAGGACGCACTGACTGCACTAAATGTAAATAGCAGGAACAGATCTAGCTGAACACTGTGAGCAGGACGCACTGCACTAAATGTAAATAGCAGGAACGGATCTAGCTGAACACTGTGAGCAGGACGCACTGACTGCACTAAATGTAAATAGCAGGAACAGATCTAGCTGAACACTGTGAGCAGGACGCACTGACTGCACTAAATGTAAATAGCAGGAACAGATCTAGCTGAACACTGTGAGCAGGACGCACTTCACTAAATGTAAATAGCAGGAACGGATCTAGCTGAACACTGTGAGCAGGACGCACTGCACTAAATGTAAATAGCAGGAACGGATCTAGCTGAACACTGTGAGCAGGACGCACTGACTGCACTAAATGTAAATAGCAGGAACAGATCTAGCTGAACACTGTGAGCAGGACGCACTGCACTAAATGTAAATAGCAGGAACGGATCTAGCTGAACACTGTGAGCAGGACGCACTGACTGCACTAAATGTAAATAGCAGGAACGGATCTAGCTGAACACTGTGAGCAGGACGCACTGCACTAAATGTAAATAGCAGGAACGGATCTAGCTGAACACTGTGAGCAGGACACACTGCACTAAATGTAAATAGCAGGAACGGATCTAGCTGAACACTGTGAGCAGGACGCACTGATTGCACTAAATGTAAATAGCAGGAACAGATCTAGCTGAACACTGTGAGCAGGACGCACTGCACTAAATGTAAATAGCAGGAACGGATCTAGCTGAACACTGTGAGCAGGACGCACTGCACTAAATGTAAATAGCAGGAACGGATCTAGCTGATCACTGTGAGCAGGACGCACTGACTGCACTAAATGTAAATAGCAGGAACAGATCTAGCTGAACACTGTGAGCAGGACGCACTGACTGCACTAAATGTAAATAGCAGGAACAGATCTAGCTGAACACTGAGCAGGACGCACTGCACTAAATGTAAATAGCAGGAACGGATCTAGCTGAACACTGTGAGCAGGACGCACTGACTGCACTAAATGTAAATAGCAGGAACAGATCTAGCTGAACACTGTGAGCAGGACGCACTGCACTAAATGTAAATAGCAGGAACGGATCTAGCTGAACGCTGTGAGCAGGACGCACTGACTGCACTAAATGTAAATAGCAGGAACAGATCTAGCTGAACACTGTGAGCAGGACGCACTGCACCAAATGTAAATAGTCTAGATAGAAGATAACAGGAACGGATCTAGCTAAACTGAATACAGTGTATATATATATATGCAACACCAGGGATGCATATATATACACAATACACTGTAAGTGCAGCTAACTGACTGACTGTTCTGCCTAATCTATCTAACTCAAATCAAATGACACTGTCTGTCTCTCTCTCTATCTCTCAGCACACCGGAACACACACTACACAGGGCCGCCGTGCAGGTGGCCTTATATAGTGTGGGGCGTGTACTAAATCCCCTGAGCCATAATTGGCCAAAGCCACCCTGGCTTTGGCCAATTACAGCTCTCTCTACTGACGGCGCTGTGATTGGCCAAGCATGCGGGTCATAGTGCATGCTTGGCCAATCATCAGCCAGCAATGCACTGCGATGCCGCAGTGAATTATGGGCCGTGACGCGCCACACGAATTTGGCGCGAACGGCCCATATCGTTCGCAATTCGACGGACGGTCGAACAGCCGATGTTCGAGTCGAACATGGGTTCGACTCGAACACGAAGCTCATCCCTACTGACCAATGTGTTGTCCTGCAGAACCCACTCACTACTTCCAAGCAGAACCTCTCTCACTTGGCCTGGCAGTTTTAACCAACTGGTGTACACTGCAGACTCCCACCCTCCCACCCCCCACTAAAAGACAAGATAAAATAAAATAAAAATATACCTTCTCCCAAAAAATGGACGCTGAAACTCTAAATGCAAACTCATTTTTTAATCTAGCACACCTTCTTCATGCTTTGGCCTCCATTCAATACAAGTGCTGTATTGTGCTGAAGCTAGAAACATTATGATGTTTTGACCTATCTGATGTTCTTCTGAAGATCTGCACAAGTTTTTGATTAAAGTTTTTTATGATCTTGCAGTCTGCCAAGCTACTAGACTGTAAGTTAAGCTATCTTATCACGACTGGATCAGTTATAGAGATCACACTTTCAGTACTTTGATTGCTGTAGCAGAACATGTATCACGGAACACTGTAATCCACAGTACTTTAGTGCAATATAGTACAGTATAGCACCATATAACAACTAACTAGTCCTAAACTACTCCAACAAACACTGACAAATGGCTGGTGGGAACCCAACATTTTATAGTGAGGAGGCTGGGACATACAAAAGCCCCTATTATTGGCCATTTTAAGCCAGCTGGCCTAAGTTCATAGGCCAGGGAGTGCATTATGGTTACAAAATTTTTGGTTTGGTGAATTGTGCTCTCCCAACTACCCATCCATATGTTACTGTAAGCGTGCTATCTTTTTTTAAATTTCATTTTATGCAAAAGTATTTTTTTGTTTTTGTTTTCATGAACAGTATGGCAACTTACTGATTTAACATTGCCGTGTCCACTCAGTAAGAATAACCCAATGTAGTTTATTTCACCCTGGTACATTACAAAGGATGTTTTTGCTTGTTTCTTGTATGGTAAAAAAAAAATGATTTTGCCTCCTTACTCAGCAAGGGGAAATCTGAAACTAAACAAGGAAATGGAGTAACTAGCTAGGGGAACTATCTGATAGAAAAACAGAGGAGCATACAGTGAAACATGGAGTGACTAGCTAGGGGAACTATTTGGCAACATAACAGAGGGGCATACAGTGCAACATAAAAAATACAAACAAATAAAATAAAATAGACTGCTCAGGCTGGCAGCACAATTTTGGGTACAAAACTTTAGTCAGATTAGCAGTCAACGACTTCTCTACAAAAATTTAAGAGCATGAGTAGTTTGATTCCTGCTCCCATGCAGACAACTAGAGGGTATGCCACCTCATTAGAAGGTACTACACCTTAGGGCCAAAGACCAGAAGTATTTCGTGACGCTCATATCCTACTTTCCTTGCGATGGAACTTCCCGACCTTCCACACCCTGACCACAGTCTTCTTCCACAACGAATGACCTCCTATTCCTCTACAATAGGTGTCCTAACCCTATGCTTTTTCTTGTTCAGTATTCTTGCTACTCACACCCTGATCTTGTGTGATCGGCTGTTGTAGGTTAGGATCTACTTCTCACTATCTTTTCTGCAAGCAATATGGTCCTGAGAAGTTTGTGTGTGCACTCTAAACCACTTTGAGGTGATGTCACAACAACCTAGATAGCACCACCACAACATCTTTAGGTAAACAGACAGGATGTTTTATGCCACCAACAGAAAACAGTGACGTTTCCAGACCACTAAGGGCCTTTTTTTCAGACCTCAGTGACAGTCACCACCCGTCATTTCACCACAGCATATTCCTATGAGAAGACCTATTCTGGATTTTTTATTAAAATGTACAAATGTCCTTTAAATGCTGTTACGCAAGTCTACTGTTTTAAAGTTGCAATCTTGGCCACAAACTGTTTTCCCATACATTACTTGCAGTATATAAAAACTTAATGTATATCCCAAGAAAAAAAAAAACATTACTATTGCTTTTTCTTTTCTTATTCTTCACTGAAAAAATGACATCAGCATCCTCAGTCGAGCTCTTTGAAAACCTGGGAAAGTTAGAAAAAAAGTTTATATTTCTTGTCCACTCTCCAACTTACATGTTTTGTTCTTTATAAGTAGTGGTTTTTCTCCTCTGTGAGTCCCAGCAGAGCATTAAATTATCCAATCCTCTCTATTGTACAGATGGAAGAACAGATAAAAAGTGCCAGGTGTAGTTACTGAAGCAAAAAAACTGGGGAAAAACAGAAGAATTTTGCCAATATGAAATGAGAACCGAGCAACGGGAAGCTTGGTGTCACATGATATAACTTTTATTAGTCTTCTGACTGCCTATATTAAAGGAATCCTCACTTACACGCTCTGTTTGTTTTCTTTTATAAGTATATTAATTTTAAAGCATACGGTTCATGCATTGTCAACAATACAAAAGTAGACTCCAGATATCTGAAAGCACAACATTACACGTATGCAGGTGTTGGGCTGTATGTTGGTACAAAGTAATTAACTTTGAGAAAGGGAGGGGGAAATGGAAGGGGTGAGGTACCAAACTTCATCAAGATGAACAACAGGGTAGAACTGGGCCTGGATCTCCGGCTGATGTCAGAGGGAGATCACAGCCTCTCCCACATAAGCCATTGGTCAGAGCTGGAAAGCGTCCGCGAGTCATGTGACCAGCCTGAAGACAGCTAAAAATTGGTATTTACAACACTCGTTTTAAAAAATACTTAACACAGCGTGCTATTCCAGCCTCTAATAGAGGGGCTGGCATAGACTTTTACAAATGGGTTCACAAACACCTTAAAAGGAGAAGTATGGTCAAAGCTATTTTGGCTATACTTCTTCTGTAGGTAACAGGAGTGCAGTTTGTTCTGCACTCCTGTGACCCTTTTCAGCCAACAGTGGGCTAAAGCCTGTTGTCCACTGACGTCACTCAGCTGTCCAGGCTAGTGAAAGATTCCAAATTTAAAGTTGGAATCCACCCAGATGCCTCGACTGGCAGCTGTCTCAGCCTCTCAGCTGTGCCGCACGGAGACTGAGCCAACTGCTCCCTCTCCTCCCCAGCCCAGCACTCCAGGGAGCACAGGAGGGACAGAGCAGAAAGCCAATGACTGACAGTAATGGCTCTCTGCTCAGAGTAGAGGGGAGAATTGAGCTATCAGCGGTGTTTGATTGCTCAGTTCTAAGTGCTGAGGCGATGGGGGACAGACCTAGGTAAGTATAAGGTTTTAGTTTTTTATATACACCATACTCCTCTTTTAAAGCTGATCTCCAAGCAACCCCCAAGTAAAGGTCAACCCATTTCCCTTCTTGCCAACCCCCCAATTACATTTGTAAAAATCTGTAAGAGCCCCAGTTACTTAACTAAAGCCATGGTCATGTGATGTTCTGAGTCTTAAACCATCTTTCTTCTGGACTGCAGAGTAGAACGTCTTTTGGGTGCCTGTTATTTCAATGTATGCTTATCATTACTAATCATTGCAGACATATACAGATCTTCCTTTTGTAGGTGATCTACAGATCTCTACATTTAAAGGGGCAATCCACTCAAAAGTTTTTTTTTTAAAGTTATAGATGGAGCCTGGTGTTTTCAGCCCCTGGCTTTCTATATACTGTACCTTTCATACCCCAACAATGAAATCTGCTTGTTATAATTTCAAACTATTTTAAAATCCGACTAATAGTTTCTGATGTTCCTGCCTGCCTTTGCATGTTACCACACCTTCTGCTTAGTTCTCCAATATGTCACCCTTCGCTGTACCTCTTTTGTTAGTGAAGTCTGGTGATCCACCACTGCAGTGTTTGCCGATGATTGACCAGGCTTCTTGACACTCCTCATAGTGGAGTCATCTGATGCTGGAGTCTTTGGGCCCCCCTCAGAATCCTGCCGATGGACTCCATGGGAAATGACCTTGTAAATAGAGAGCAGCAATGGTACTCGAAGTATGACCCTTTCACTCTGGAGTGAAGAAGAAAGAAGACTTGGGATCCAGTTCATCACATGATCAGGGATTCAAGCACATACTTGGGTATTTCGTTTTTTTCTTTTCATTATAATTTGGGTTTAGCTAGATGGGGTGGAGTACCATTTAGCTTCAGATTAACTTTAAGGGTAATACTGTAAAATTAACTTAAAATGAGGTCCCTGGAAATACACCATGCTTTTCCTTTAAGTTGAGGGCATCCATCATGGCCACCAAAAACTTGGTACATCAGTGTTGAGTAGAAGTACTCATTTCAGTGCTAAATTATACAGTATCCCTTCTCTTTTCTTTGGCCATAACTCTAACACAGATATCAAACCTGAAAATCTGAGCTACACCTTTGGTCCTGGGGCTCCCTGCCAATCTGCACTAATTCATCACTATTCAAAGCCAACATTACTGGGTGTTTTGACTGCCTTTTCAATAATAGGGAGGAAGACAATATTACTGCAATATTTCATATATTGCGTCCAATATTTCTTAAAAAATCTATTTTGGAAACAAATGTAACTTGAAGTAAAGCATTAATTTGGATACAGCATGGGTTTCATTTGGTGTAAAACCAAGGCAAGCAAAACTTTCCCACCAAAATCCCTATTAGTTCCAATATATACAAATATATTTAGTATTTTCAAGCAGAGGCCGATTCCCAAGCTTTAAATGCTAAGCATGTTTATGTCTAGGAAACTCTTAACATAATTAATAGGGGTGGCTATAGTAGTTCATTAATCATGTTTGAGAGGAGCAAAAATGAGAAAAAGCAAAGACCACTAAAAAAAAATCACTATAATGAATACTTTTTTATGCCCCCAGCTGAGTGCATTGCCTCTGTAATGATTGAATACATGTTCAGCTGACATTCTATCAATGGAGTCTCATTTACACTTGAGGTAAACAAAACAAAGGTGTGAGTGATCAGAGCAGTTTCAATGATAGACACATACAGGGGAATTCAGTGAAGCCCCTTAGAACACTTTTCTACTGGTAGCTCCCTTTAGAACTAAGCATTTGTGCCAGTTTTGGTAGCATTACCGACACAGGTGGCAAATTCAGGTAGTTCTAACTGCAGCCACTTTAAGTACTTGTTGGTATGGCAGTGACAGTTTCCTGAAGAATTATTGACAGTTTGCAGAATTAGGAGCTGCTCTGTGCTGGTGTACAGATTTATACCAGTGCTCAGAGTAGGACATGGCTGACATGGCTGTGCTGGGAGAATTCCTGACAGAAAGCTAAAATTTAGGGACAACCTACGTGTTTATAGCTGTTAAACACACAAGAGCCAGGGCCTGGAAAAAAATCATCTGTTTTGTTGGTGGAGGTGAAGAACATTTTGATCACCCTAATGGTTAACAAAAAGATAACGAGCATCCTACACAATTCCCATTCTAAGCTCCCCGTTGTGTGGGCTCTGTGGTGGTCTTATGCTTTTTCTACTCTGCCTCTGACCAGCTTGGGTAATCCTTATTGACTATACCTGTTCTAGAGCCTGCGGAAACTCTACCTGCCTCTCTCTCCCCTTTCCTTCCCCTTCCGCCTTCCATCCCACTTGCTCTCCCCTCCCCCCCTTTTTTTTCTCTTTTCTTTTTTTTCTCTTTTCTTCCTTTCCTCATCTCTGGACTGGCTAGTCCAAAACCTCTGCCCCTCCCTCCTGTTTCTGGGTCCTAGGACTCAGGCACCCAGTGCTGACCTCCGGCTTGTTTTGTTGCCTAATAGTTTTACAAAACTGTTCCGATGTGCTTCTCAGTGTACATTTGTTACGTGGGATATTCACTGTTTTTGTTTTTATGTTCTTTTCAATAAAATATATTGTACCAGAAGCCTGATGGGGAGCTGAGAAACTAGTTGCCCATTAGGTTCTCCTTATTTTAATTGACAGCGCAAGGCAAAGGGCAAATTTCAAAGCTGCTATGGATCTGCCCACTGTCATGCGCTGTCAATCAACATCCAGGTGAACCTAATGTGTAAATAGTCTCCCAGTTCCCCATTAGGCTCCACCAACCCCACTACAAAACTCCACAGCCATGCACCCATCAGTATGACTCCTGTCACTGTTCTTGCTGTCTGAGTCCTTTCAGGGAGATTACCATTCACTTTCTATCCCAAAAACACAATGGTAAGTAAAAGAAATCCCCATTAGACAGTTGTCACTGGAACAAGTTTCTTTATTGGAAGATTTCCCTTCACCTCCTGTTAATGTTACAGCTCTAAAATTTAAGATTTCATATCACTTTTTGCACCAGAGACAATGGGCACAAGGACAAATACAAACCTTAATATGGGGAAAAAAAAAAAAAACTCAAGGTACCACAGATATTAGCAGAAGAAAATACAAACAATTCTTGTTCTAGCCAGTTTATATTAAAAGCACTTAAAAACAAAAAGGAAATGTTACAATACCTTTTGACAAGTGACACGGGCTATCTTAGGGTGTGGAATGTAAGTACCATTTGACCTTCACCAGAACTCCTGATGGTGGAGTTGGATGATCTCTACAACTCTTCAATACAACTGCTGTTAGGTTGCAGTTTCTGAAATTACCACAAAAAGGTGTAGCAGAGCTATGGATGGGTGTGGAGACAAGAGACCAGAGTTTAGTTGGAATCATGCGAGGGGTCTTGACAGGCAGCAAGCAGAGAGTGGTTAGTCTGGGTTGGGAATGAGTAGACAGTAAACTAGTCTGGAAACAAGTTCAGGCAGGGGTCATGGCAGGCAGCAAGCAGAGAGTAGCCAGATAAAACAGGTCAGAAACAACAAATAACAGGCTTCAGCATTACAACTCCTCCTCAGGGGTAGCTAGTTTGGAGACATGGCAGGAGCCAATTTAAAAGTTGGAGCTCAAATACTGTTTTGGTCAGAGGACACATCTAGCATCATTTAAGGGAACTCTTATAGGGCGTACACACGGTCGGACTTTGTTCGGACATTTCGACAACAAAATCCTAGGATTTTTTCCAACGGATGTTGGCTCAAACTTGTCTTGCATACACACAGTCACACAAAGTTGTCGGAAAATCCGATCGTTCTGAACGCGGTGACGTAAAACACGTACGTCGGGACTATAAACGGGGCAGTGGCCAATAGCTTTCATCTCTTTATTTATTCTGAGCATGCGTGGCACTTTGTCCGTCGAATTTGTGTACACACGATCGGAATTTCCGACAATGGATTTTGTTGTCGGAAAATTTTATCTCCTGCTCTCCAACTTTGTGTGTCGGAAAATCCGATGGAAAATGTCCGATGGAGCCCACACACGGTCAGAATTTCCGACAACACGCTCTGATCGGACATTTTCCATCGGAAAATCCGACCGTGTGTACGGGGCATTATAGTTCAGGCAGGGATTCTGCGAGTACCATTGGAAATACTGGCAGGGATTCTGCAAGTGCTTTTGGAAGTACCAGTAGGGATTCTGTAAATACCACTGCAAGTACTGGCAGGGATTCTGAAAGTGCCACTGGAAGTACTGGTAGGGGTTCTTGAAGTCCTAGCAGGGATTCCGGAAGTGTTGTAACACTGTTAGCCCCTAAAGTGACTCAAGAAAGTCCACAGAAACAATTTTCTCTTTTTTGTAAGGAGATTCAGAAATGGACAAAGCTAAGTCAAAATAAGTCACCGCTTGTTTGAGGAATTCACCATTTGTTGGCAATCATACCTTGTGGATTTTGCCTGTGATTGACCAAATATAGTCTTTCTAATGCAGCGTACACATGGGCGGACTTTTCGACCAGACTGGTCTTCCGACTGACTTTTTAATGAACTGACTTGCCTACACACGATCACACCAAAGACCGACAGATTTGTACGTGATGACGTACACCGGACTAAAATAAGGAAGTTGATAGCCAGTAGCCAATAGCTGCCCTAGCGTAGTTTTTTGTCCGCTGGACTAGCATACAGACGAGCGGATTTCTGGGTGCGGCGGAGTTACAACATAAAGATATGAAGCATGTTCCAAATCTAAAGTCCGTCAGATTTTCGACTGGAAAAGTCTGCTGAAGGTCCGATGAAGACCACACGCGATCGGATTGTCAGCCGGACTCCGTCCATCGGACCATTCCGGTCGAAAAGTCAGACTATGTGTACACTGCATAAGTAGCAGCCACAATGGGAGCAACATTTCGTTCTGTGCAGTTGCACATTTGAACCTCAGCTTTGTGAGTTGTTACATCTGACAGTAAGAAACTGGAGCCAGGTGATATACCATTACTTTGCAGTGTTCTATAGAATTTTCATAGTTTCCTGCTATATAGCTGTCTTTTATGAGTGCCTCTCATTCTTATTTGTGGTGTACTGTAATGTTATTCAGCTAGTATTTGTATGGGCTTGGCTGCTGCTTCCTTCCAATCGGAATGTCGATAATTTATACACTCTTTGAATCAGTGAGACCCACTGATAATACATCAGCGATCTATACTTTGTGAATCATATACACTATACACTATATTGTCAAAAGTATTGGTTCACCTGCTTTTTCACGCACATGAACTTAATGGCATCCTAGTCTTAGTCTGTCGGGTTCAATATTGAGTTGGCCCACCCATCGCAGCTATAACAGCTTCAACTCCTCTGGGATCTTCAGATACTATGGATATATGGGTATAGCTGTGAAAATATCTATATAATAAATATCGTCATTGGACTTTTTTCCTATAATACAGTAGCATCTAGGGTTTTTTCTAGGTAGCGCCAACCACCCCATTTTCCTTTATCCACATTATACATCGGGGCACTCCTTGTGAGTGCTCTGTTCAGGGGAGGCAGCAACCTTTCCTTTTACCGTGTAGGCCCATCCTAAGCGCAGTTTTTTTCCTACTTGATTTTCCTCGGGGAAGGCTGTCCACAAGTCTTTGGAGCGTGTGTATGGGAATGTTTGACCATTCTTCCAGAAGCACATTTGTGAGCTTGCATATAATTTTCAACAATCCTACTTATTTCCACTTTAGATTGCCATACACAAATATCACATACAATATACAGTAATTAGTAAAGACTCTTGACTTTTTTGTTGGCTATGCTAAGTACTGTATTGGAATTACTTTATGATATGCTGTTATTATATATCCTTTCTTTGTTATAGTTATAATGATTTGGAAACTTTGAAGAATATCACTATATTGTCAAGTATGTTTGTTCATGTCCTCTGTGGCCTGTGCTGCTTCCCTGATCTTCCAGGTCTTCCGACAGAAGCAGTACTGAGGGTAATTGAGCCACAGGTTCCTGCTGCTGTCAGTCAAATTTCTGGGAGGAGAGAAAGGGGGTAAGGCTTGTGGGTGCTGTGTGTGACTAATAACTGGTACACATGGGACAAATATTGGCCAGTTCAACGGAAACTGGCCAACATTCCACCTGCAGCAGAATGTACGGGAGCCTGTCTAAAAAAGGCATGCCCGAAAAACATCTGCCAATCGACATCCGATCAGCGCTCTCAGCCAATGGCTGCAAGCAATGACCGGTGTGTTCTGGCTGGGGGACAGTCCCCCTGTCAGAGCACAATAGCTCAGCAGGGAGATCTCTGTACTAACATTGGGTAGTTAGTGCAGCAAGCTCCTCTTTTTTTTTTTTTCATTCAGCCCACTGGGTTGAACCAAAAAAACTGATAGTGTACCTAGCATAAGGATACACAGAGGGTGGGCACAAGCATGTGTGTCTCCTAAGCAGCCAGCTAGTTCAGGAGACAAGTGCAAAAAAGCTAAAGGAGTGCCAGAGGCTTGGAGTCAAGCTGCAGCAGACAAGGCCATTTTAAAGAAAAAGAATCTTCATATATCATGTAAGTGTGGATCTCCTGTTACAAAAAAAAAGTGCTTAATATCACTTTAGGCTTCACTTTTTTTCTTTTTTTTTAAATCCCATACCAATGCAATGTGTGAAATAATGGTATGTTACAATTGATTACATTTATATAATATGTATTTCAACAATAGCAATTTACAAGATGCAGCCTTAAAACTGCCATCCACACTGCACCTTGCCTCCCCTTTACAGAAAAGAAAAAACTAAAACTAACAGGAGTTTTAACACTTTCCAACTCTATCAAAAATAAGAAAAAAATACTTTAAAGTATGACAGTTGTTGGGGCAAGAACTTATTGTTTTGTCTAAAATGGTTCCCTAAAAGTTGGTGTTTTGTAAGTTGTTAAAATGATCTTTTAGGACCCTTTTGGTGTGGTCCCTCCTAGGGATGAGCCAAACGCCCCCCGGTTTGGTTTGCAGCAGAACATGCGAACAGGCAAAATATTAGTGCGAACACCATTAAAGTCTATGGAAAGCGAATGTGAAAAATCAAAATTGCTCATTTTAAAGGCTTATATGCAAGTTATTGCCATAAAAAGTGTTTGGGGACCTGTGTCCTGCCCCAGGGGACATGTATCAATGCAAAAAAAAGTTTAGAAAGCAGCCGTTTTTTCGGGAGCAGTGATCTTAATAATGCCTAAAGTGAAACGATAAAAATGAAATATTCCTTTATGTATCGTGCCGGGGGGGGGGTGTCCTTAGTATGCCTATAAATTAGCGCATCTTTACCATGTTTATAGCAGTACCACAGCAAAATTCGGCCTTTGGTTTTTGTGGCGCTAGAACACTGTAACCCCTCACAGTTACTCTTGTTGGGCGCAGGAACAGGCCCTGCTGTAAAATATTATATCAAAACATGTAATTACATGCCCCTGTTAAACAGGGTTAGAAAAATTGGGGCTATGGTTTTGGTGCCAGAACACTGTAAGCCCTCACAGTTACTCTTGTTAAGCAGAGGAAAGGGCCCTGCTTACACTGCCTTGCAAAAGTATTTACCCCCCTTGGCTTTTTACCTATTTTGTTACATTACATCCTTTAGTTCAATGTTTTTTTAATCTGAATTATATGTGATGGATCAGAACACAATAGTCTAAGTTGGTGAAGTAAAATTAGAAAAATATATACTTAAAATTATTTTTTATAAATAAAAAAATGATAATTGGCATCTGTGTATGTATTCACCCCCTTTGTTATGAAGCCCATAAAAAGCTCTGGTGCAGCCAATTACCTTCAGAAGTCACATAATTAGTGAAATGATGTCCACCTGTGTACAATCTAAGTGTCACATGATCTGTCATTACATATACACACCTTTGGCTCTACAAAGTATTGACTTTGACGTTTTCTGTTATTTTGTCCTATTTGTTGTTTGCTTCACAATAAAAAAAAATCTTCAGTGGACGGAGTGATGAGGGGGCGTGACCGGAAGGACGGGTGTCTGATGAGCGGCCGCATGGAGTGAGTGAGAGCAGGGACGCTGTGCGCTCCGTCCCACCCCCGTTCTCATCGCTCTCCCCGGCCACAGGAACGGCGCCTTGGACGGCCCTGACCCCTCAATGGATGTCTGTTTCCATGAGCTCGGAGCCGTACTGACCTCTCCGCTTCTCTGCTAAGAGCTCTCCTGATCTCCTGATCTCCGGATGACCGGTGAATGCTGAGGAACCCTCGGGGAGAGATGTTATCCCCTGCACGCTGTAGCAGCTTTCACTTTCACTTTCACTGCTATACTCTCATGCTAGGCACGGAGTAGAAGTCGGCTGGAGCTGGTATAGTATGGCTTTTATATGGTAACCGGATTCTGTTGTAAAAAATATGTGAGAACCCCTGATTCAGAAGTAATCCCTGGTAGTTCCCTGGTAGATCCTGGCAACTTGGCATCCGCACAGTAATATAACTATGTGTCAGCAGTTTGTCTCTCCTGCTGTCTGGTGGTACTAAATGTGTGAATAGAGTGAACTAACCTAAGAAGCAAAATATATTCCTTTTTTTTTTTTTTTTGCTGTTTTGTGGGTGAGTTGCTGATACGGGCGGGGGAAGATAAGTAGCGGGGGGTCCCCTTGCTACTAAGATTATATCAACCCCCCTATTCTTAGGTGGGACCATTATAAACTATAAGCTAGTTAAAAAGCCCTTGGCTCATCAGTGACTACATGCATACCTGCGTACATACCCTACTAACCGTAGACTGCTGGCGACTGCCTTAGCGGCATTTAACCAGCTGCGTAAGACTGCGGTGAAGGAGGGAGGCAGCATTAAGTGTTGCCATAGCTGAGGCGCTCTTGGGCGAGGGGAGCTAACCCACCCCGGCCGCTTAAGTACTGTAGTTGCTCCTTGTGTGAAATTCACCCCCCGTGTTGGGGTGTGTTGGGGCGGAGAGAGCTCTCCCCCCTCCACACACCCGTCACACACTCCACTTTTAAAGTAACAAGGTGGTTATTCTGTTCAGGGGGTAGATGAGGGTGGAGAGGCGCTGCTAACTCCTTACTGTTAAACTATCTGTATATCAATAGGAGTGAATGATGCAGAATCTACGCTCCTCTAAAGAGAAAAATCCGCAGCACACTGCGGCAGCAGCAGCAGCAGCAAAACTGGAGCAATATGCTCATGCCCCAGCTGTGACCCCCCCAAAAAAGGGGACGCAGCAAAAGGGCCAACAGGGGGGGACATCGGACAGGAAAAGCCAGGGCCAGCTACATTCACAGTCCCTAGGGGGTGCGTTGGCAACCCAGTCTTCCAAATTAACATGTAATAAAGGGCCAGAGCTAAGTGATCATAACACAAACGTGAGCCCGGAGCCAATAAACGATCCGAATCTGCCCCTGAATAGAGAACCAACTTTAATGGATGTATTTATGGCTGTAGGGGTGTGTAATAGCTCGCTCAAAGATCTCTGTGAACAGATGAAAGGTCTTAAAGCAGATCTCTTAATGGTTAGACAAGAGCTACAGAAGACGGCGGAGAGAACAACTGTCCTGGAAGAAAGGGTTAGCGGGCTAGAAGACAATGTGCACCCAATAATCACAGAAATAAAATGGCTGAAGGAACAGTTATCTAAACAGGCCTCTAAAATGGATGAGATGGAGAATAGGAGTAGAAGAGATAATGTGAGGCTGATAGGTCTAACTGAAAGGAGTGAGGGCGCCAATCCAATAGCATTTCTAGAAAAGTGGTTAGGGGAGCTAATCGGGAAAGAACTGTTCTCGGCTTCGTTCTCCATCATAAGAGCTCACAGGATCCCTCTCAGGGCACCACAAGAGGGGGGCCACCCGAGACCCCTCCTCCTGAGATTTCTTAACTACCAGGATAAAGTGACTTTGCTGTGGAAGATTAGGGAAGCAGGGGAGGTCTTTTTTAATGGGGCAAAAATATCATTCTATTCCGACTTCTCTCCGGACTTGCAGGGGCGTAGAGCAGAGTTTACCCAGGTAAAACGCAACCTACAAAAACTTAAGTTGTCCTATGCTCTTCTTTATCCAGCGAGGTTGCGGATTGTGGCCCTGGGGGAGACTCTGTTTTTTAACGCCCCTGTTGAAGCTGAGAAGTGGCTGGAAGACAATAGAGGAAAAATTACGAACCCCACGTAGAGAGCGGGGGAGCACATAACAGGCTGGGGCGATGATAGGATGATACGACAGGGCTCTGGGAGGTATAGGGGCTGCATTTTTATATTTGTTACTTTGATTTGTCTTATTTCCCGGCACCCGTTAACGGTTTTTGTTATGAAGGACGGGACAGGATGGGTGCACACAGCTGCTTGGGGGTAGGGCGGTGTGGCGTTGTGAGTGGAAGAACTGGTGTAAAAGGGTGGTGTTAGGGTAAGAGGTAGCGGTCATGGTAAACCCCCAGGGGTTACACCTAGAGAGGTGGGTAGGGAAGGGGGGGGGATGGGGTGGGAGGGTAGGGGAGATTAGGTGGGGTGGGAAGGGAAGGGGGGAGAATTTGGGAGGGAAGGGAAACAGGGTGGGAAAATCACTTGTTACAAACACCTACATCATCAGAAATCACACTGGAGGCCTCCTGGCCTCCACTTACAGACTATCGTTACACATGCAGGCACTTTTTGTAGAATATTTTAATAAAGCAGGGTAGAGTTGATTAAATTAAGCAGGTATTTTAGAATCCACAATATGCACATATTTGGAATTAATACAGCAGCTGCTGGGAGAGTTCCTCCTTTCTCTTCATCTTTTTTCTTTTCTTTTTTCTTTTTCTTTTGTTTGAGTAAAGAGGCGCATAAAATTCACTTTATAAAAACAATAAGGACATATAGGGCAATACTTGTCGTGACAAGACAGGCTCTTTAGAATCTAGATGCTAGTCGGGACCTTGAAAACAGGATCCTGGAATGTTAGGGGCCTGGGTTCTTCCCTTAAAAGGCTGGCAGTGTTCTCTGTGCTGGAGAGTTCTGGGGTAGACCTGGTCTGTCTGCAGGAAACCCACCTAACTAGGGATACCAGCCAGCAGCTACAGACGAAAAAATTTCAATATCAATTTCATGCATTTCACTCCTCTTTTAGCAGGGGGGTGAGTATCTTTGTGAAAACTGGGGTAAAATTCTCCTGCAGTCAGACCAGTATAGACGATCTGGGAAGATATATTTTTTTATACTGCTCTATTGACGGTGTCAGGTTCTTGGTGGCAAATATATATATCCCCCCCCCCCTTTAATTTGGACACACTGTTTAAATTACATAAATTTCTGTTGGATAAAAAGGAATGCCCGATAGTAGTCGTCGGGGACTTTAATGAGGTCCTAGATAGAAAATTGGATAGATTCCCGATACGACAACTCTCAGAGGAATCAGGGAAGACCCGTTTAAGTCTATTTCTGGAAGAAGTAGGGTTAGTAGACGTATGGAGGGTGCGAAATCCAGGCGCGCTGCAATATACCTGCTGCTCTATGTCACACTCCATGCTCTCAAGGATAGACCTGGCCCTGGGAAATGCCAGAGCACTACAGCTGCTAGGAAAAATTGCATATTGGCCAAGAAGTATATCAGACCATTCTCTTATGGTGGTTACACTAAATGTAGAAGAGTCTAAGCCTAGGAAGAGTTGGAGCGTGAGCCCACACTGGTTCGAAGTAATTAAGAAATCGGATGGGATTCTCCCTGCTTTAAGGGAATTGGTGGAGTTCAATCAGGGCTCGGCGGCTCCCCCTGTGCTATGGGACACCCTCAAGGCATTTCTTAGAGGGGTTCTAATACAGCAGATGGCTAAATTTAATAAAGAGGTTAGGAGTGAGGAAGAGGGTACTCTGAGGGAAGCTCTCGAGGCTGAAAATAACTTTATCAGAAATCCAACCCCGGAGTTGGAAAGCACCTGGCAAGAGAAACAACAAAAGTATAAATTAGTGGTCATGCAGAGGGCGGAGACTAGGCGCCTTCTCCAGAAACAGGAACTCATGGTGGAGGGGGAAAGAGTAGGAAGAACATTGGCTATGCTTGTAAAATCAAATGTGGCTCCATCCACGGTCCTCGCTATTAGATCACAGAGTGGAGATATAACTTCAAGCACCCCAGAAATTGTACAAGCCTTCAGGGGGTATTATAAAAAACTGTACTCCTCGCAGAAAAGGGGCAAGGAGGCGTTGATGGAGGACTTCTTGGAGGGGCTAACGACTCCTACCATATCACAGGAAGAAAGCGCCATATTAGACTCCCCAATAACGGTAGCAGAACTGCAACAAGCAGTAGCGGGCATGGCAAGTCTTAAGTCACCCGGGCCCGATGGTCTTCCAAGTGAGACATATAAGCAGTATGGTGAAGTGCTGATCCCGGAACTACTAAAAACTTTGGAGGGATCACTTGAGGGGGGCCAGTTGCCTGCTTCAATGTTAGAAGCAACAATTACTGTACTACAGAAGGAAGGGAAAGACCCACTGGATGTAGACGCTTATAGGCCAATTTCTCTACTTTGTACTGACGTAAAAATTCTTGCCAAGGTGCTAGCAGTAAGATTGAACGGAGTTATTCATAAACTGGTACACGAAGACCAGGCGGGCTTTATAGCCAATAGATCTACGAGCCTGAACATTAGAAGAGCATTTCTGAATTTACAGTCACCATCGGAAAATGTAGGCTCGAGAGCGTTAATGACCCTCGATGTATCTAAGGCTTTCGATAGCGTGGAGTGGGGATATATATGGCGCGTATTAGAGAAATTCGGTTTTGGCACGTCTTTTATAAGGTGGATTAGAATGTTATATACCCGCCCTAAGGCCAGACTAAAAATTAACAACTAATTTTCAGATTGGTTTGAGCTGGAAAGGGGGACTAGGCAGGGGTGCCCTCTCTCTCCTTTGCTGTTCGCATTGGCGATGGAACCCCTGGCCATCGCTATAAGGGAAAGCAGAGCGATAACTGGTTTCCTGCGAAAATCGGGAGAAGAAAAAATCGCGCTATATGCGGATGACATCTTGTTATTCTTGGGGGACTCGAGAAACTCACTACTGAGTGCGATGAGGATAGTGAAGGACTTCGGCAGCTTCTCTGGTTTAGAGATAAACTGGGAGAAGTCCGAATTTATGCCGATAGATCCCAACAGCGAGCTAACAACATGCGATATACCCCAGATGGTAAGGGTAGATGCCTTGAAATATCTGGGAATAGTTCTGACGAAGGACCCAACCCGATATATCAGTACAAATCTTGTCCCTCTTTTAACAAAACTGAAACAAAAAATAGGAATTTGGAGGCGTCTCCCCCTGTCCACCGCAGGAAGATGTAGCTTAATAAAGATGGTCTGGATGCCACAATTGCTATATATCCTGCACAACTCGCCAGTCTGGATAGGCAAGAAGTGGTTTAAAAGAATTGATACCCTCTTTAGGGAGCTGATTTGGAAGGGGAAGCAAGCCAGGATTCGACTTCGAGTGCTCCAGCTACCCACACGGGAGGGGGGCTTTGCCCTCCCACACCCCGAGCGCTACTTCTTGGCAACTCAGCTACAGCAGCTGCTAGGATGTGGGATACCGAAAGGTGGCACCCCCAATGGCAAACTGCTACTGCTAAGCACTCCACATAACACCCTAGTTGAAACCCTAGAGGCGGATATGTTCCATGATAACTATCCAACTATCAAGCTGCTAATTAAACTCTGGAAAACTGTCAAGAAAATGATGGGATATGATGACCCAACAGTTTACTCTCCTATTTGGAATAACCGTAACCTACGGGAAGTTCTTAAAATAGGTACCTTTGGGGAATGGGTGAACCTTGGCATCAGAAGGCTAATCCAGCTTTATAACGATACCAAGCTAAAGAGTTTCCCGGAATTAGTAGGGGAATTCAAGCTACCTCAGAGCTCTTACTTCCTATATCTCCAGCTAGAACACGCTCTTAAAGCACAATTTAAAGCCCAGACTCTGCGCTGGGAAGAAATGCCCCTACTTCAGTGCATAATGCAGGTAAACCCTACTAGAGGTCTAATCTCAAGAATTTATGACCAATTAAGTAAACCAGACAACAGCGGGGGGTTACTCCTTGGACTAAAAGCCAAATGGGAAGAGGATATAGGGGGAATAACCCAGGAACAATGGGCGAAAACCCTGGAACTGAGTGTACAGGTCTCGGTGTCCCCTTCACAGCGGCTTTCTCATCTACTTTTGTTGAATAGATCCTACTATACACCTAAAAGACTTTTTAAATTTGGGGGAAGGCCTAACGACAGCTGTCCCAGATGTCAGAGGTCGGGAGACCTCATCCACATGTTGTGGAGGTGTCCCAAGCTATTTAGATACTGGGAAGAAGTGACCGGAAACCTGGGAAGTACTTTTGGCACTCTAGTGGTAAAAGAGGCCATAACCTGCATCCTGGGGTATAGAAGAGTTTTGGGGGAGAGACTGAGCACTACACTGGCCATCACGCGGGCCTTGTTTCAGGCTAGGAAGATGATAACACTAAGATGGCAATCGAAAGACCCCCCCCTCGGTGAAAGACTGGATCGCTACTATTAATGATACTCTAAGTAGGGAAAGGGTGGAGTATATAAAGAGAGGCAACCTTCAGGAATTTGAAAGCATGTGGAAGCCATGGCTGGAGAAAGTAGGTGCTCCCTAGCAGGCAAGGCGTAGGATTAGTCCAAGTGAGGGGCTTTTGGGGACCTTATAGGTAACTGAGATCCTCGAGATCAAGGAGCGCTATAGCAAAGTGATTTTGATACGCATATTTTCTTTCCGCTTTTTCTTTTATATTGTTTTTTCCTATTTTGATTAAATAAATAATCTTGATGGTTTGCGGGTTAAATTTTGAGGGGGGGGGAGGGGTTGATTTGGGAATAAGTAATTTTTTTTTTTTGTGTAATTCTGGGCAGCTCAGCAAAGAACGGACATGGGGAGCCAATAAGTCTCCTATTATATATCCCTTTCCTGTTTTTTCCTTTAGCTTTTTTATATTTTTGCTTCCTTGAACGAGTCCCTTCCCCCTCTAGCCTGACCCAGAAAAGGATAAAGATCTACCAGTCACTGGGCTTTAGGGCCACTACAGACTGAGTCTAGGAGTTGGGAACAAGGGAGGACTTGCTGCTAAACTGGCACATTAAAGTATTCAGAGGGACGATATAAAAGGAATTAGATGTAATGCAATATCCACAATGATGTAAACCGGGGAAGGCGACCAGTCAATGAACACCGAGCTGATTTAGCCCTCTGCTTATTGGTTTCTGAAGTGGAAAAAAAGATTAAAAAAAAAAAAAAATCTTCAAAGTTGTGGGTATGTTCTGTAAATTAAATGATGCAAATCCTCAAACAATCCATGTTAATTCCAGGTTGTGAGGCAACAAAACACAAAAAATGTCAAGGGTGGTTAATACATTTGCAAGGCACTGTAACTATTATTTCAAAAATAATAATTAATTACATGCCCCTGTTAAACAGGGGCAGAGAAATTGAGCCTTGGGTGGTGGTGCCACAACACTGTAAACCCTCACAGATACTCTTGTTGGGCGCAGGAATGGCCCTGCTGTGAAATATTAGATCAAAAATTGTAATGCTCCTGTTAAACAGGTGCAGAAAAATTGGGCCTTGGGTGGTGGTGCCACAACACTGTAACCCCTCACAGATACTCTTGTTTGGTGCAGGAACAGGCCCTGCTGTGAAATATTACATCAAAATTGTAATTACATGCTCCTGTTAAACAGGGGCAGAAAAATTGGGCCTTGGGTGATGGTGGTGGTGCTCTAAACCAAAAATATTATTGGAAGCTAGCCTCATCAAGATTGAGGAGGAATAGGATAGTCAGCATAGGCAGTCTTCAAGGGATGCCAGATCCATAGCAAATTCAATCAACATCAGCATCAGATGCTTGATAGCTGCTGATCCAAAATAATTCATTTTTATGAATGTGAGCCTATCATCGGAGTCTGTGGACAGGTGCACTTTTTGATCCGTTACAAACACCTCCAGCAGCACTGAATGTGCGTTCAGAAAGCACGCTGGATGCAGGACAGGCCAGTAGCTTAATTGCATTGTGAGCAAGTTCTGGCCGATGGTCCATCCTCAAGACCCAGTAATCCAGTGGATGCTCTGTTGGAAAGGTCTTCAAGTCTGCTCTTGCCCCTAGATATTCCTGCACCATATAATGCAGACACTGGCGATGGTTGCCTGAACTGATCAGACCTTGGCGCTGAGGACTGAATAATTGTTTAAAGGCATCGGTCAGCCGGCCACCTTCTCCACCACTCTTCGTCTGACTGATCGAAGCCTCAGCAACACATTGCCCAGCACCAGGAATTGGTAACCTCCCAGGGTCTGGAAGTGCGTTACACAAACCTTTCTTCAAGGCCTCCTGAAGATGTTTCATCCTCTGCTCCCTCTGCGAAGGAGAGATGAGTTCTTTAACTTTACCCTTGTAACGTGGATCAAGAAGGGTTGCCAGCCAGTAAAGATCCCTCTCCTTGATACCATGAATCCTAGGGTCCTTTCGCAGGCTTTGCAGAATCAGGGAGGCCATGCAGCATAAGTTTGCATAAGCATTCGATTATAAGTCCTCTGGGTCACTAAGGATCACATTATCCGTAACTAACTCCTCCCAGCCACGTACAACTCCTTGGGTTTCTGAGGCCTGAAAACTATCCCTTAAAGACTGCTGCTGAGTGTTATCCTCTACATCCATGCTGACACAATCCTCCTCCTCCTCCTGTTCTTCCTGTGTGTTTGGTGGGCCCGCAGGAATGCTATCTGGATAAAGAGGACCTTGAGAGGAAAGGAAGTCCCCCTCTTCCTCCCGCTGTTCTGCCTCAAGTGCCCTGTCCATGATTCCACGAAGCGTGTGCTCCAGCAGGAAGACTAGAGGGACAGTGTCACTGATGCATGCATTGTTGCTGCTCACCATCCTTGTGGCCTCCTCAAATGGTGACAGGACAGTGCATTCATCCTTGATCAGTAGCCACTGGCGTAATGAAAAGAAGCCAAGCTCCCCTGGACATACTTGCACAGGTACTCATTGATGGCCCTCTGCTGTGTGTGCAGCCACTACAGCATTACCAAAGTTGAGTTCCACCTGGTGGGCATGTCACAAATGAGGCGGTTGGTGGGCAGGTTGCATTCCCTTTGAATATCAGCCAGCCGAGCACTGGCATTGTATGACCGGCGGAAATGACCATAGACTTTTCTGGCCTGCCTCAGTAGATCTTGTAAGCCTGAGTACCTGCCCAAGAACCGCCGCACCACCAAATTCAGGACGTGTGCCAAACATGGAACATGGGTCAAGTGTCCCTGTCGGAGGGCAGAGAGAAGGTTGATGCCATTGTCGCATACAACCATTCCTGGCTGAAGCTGGAGTGGTGTCAACCACCTCTGAGCCTGTCCCTGCAGAGCTGACAGAATCTCTGCCTCAGTGTGGCTCTTGTCCCCTAGACAGACCAACTCAGGCACAGCATGACATCTTTTAGCCTGACTGCTTGCGTAGCCCCTTGAACGCTTACAGAGCACCGCTGGTTCAGAGGACAAATCTGCAGAAGAAGCCATAGAGGAAGAAGAGGAGGGGTGGAAGAGAGAGCTGTGACAGAATCACCACTAGCATTTTGGAGGAACAAGCTCCAACAACACTGAACCCTGTCCTGCATCCTTCCTAGCTGCCAGCAGAGTTACCCAGTGCACCGTGAAGGAAAGGTAAAGTCCCTGGCCATGCCTGCTGGACCATGAGTCAGCGGTAATATGAACCTTACCGCTAACAAGGCCAAAATATTGCCTTCCACATGCCGGTAGAAAGCCGGAATGGCCTTCGGTGTAAAGAAATGGCGTTTTGGAACCTGCCACTGAGATACAGCACATTCCACAAATTCATGATAGGGGGCAGAGTCTACCCGCTGAAAAGGCAGCAGTTGCAGTGCTAGCAATTTGGCCAAGTTAGCATTTAGACGCGGAGCATGTGAATGGCTGGGACAGAATTTCTTTTTACGGTTCAGCAACTGGAGTAGAGAAATTTGCCTGCTAAAATCAATTGGTGGTGTACTGCTAGCAGGTTGGCTGCAAGTACTTGGGACACCTATTGCTATACCTTCATTCATCTCAGTGCAGGTTTTTGAGAGGACAGGAGGTATAGTAGAGTTGGAGATCCCAGATGAGGAGCAAGGAGAAGTCCGCCTTTTTCTTTGAAGTGGGTCTTTCAAGTGCTGTTGCCAATGGACTGCAAGGCAGGTCATCATATGTCTGGTCAAGCATGTGGTGCCCCAGCGGCTGCTGTTCTGGCCACGCTTGATCCGCTTCAGACATAGGTTGCAAACAGCAACTGTGCGATCTGCTGCACATGTGTTGAAAAAGGCCCACACCAAGGAACTTTTAAAAGTCAGCAGGGAGTCAGCAGCACCCTGCACCTGCGGAGCTCTGCAGTATGATGCAATAGGGTGGCTGCCCTTAAGCTACCCCCTAGAGGACATCCTGTCTCGTTGGAGTTGTGCCTCCTCCTCCTCCCTTTCCTCTTCTCTTCTCTCAGGCTCCCAAGTACAGTCAGTGACCTCATCATCCCCTTCCTCCTCGTCACTGCAGCAAACTTGGCAGTATGCTGCAGCTGGGGGAACATGACTGCCAGTTTCTTGTCCTTCTGTGGCACCCCCTCTCTCTAGGCTCACGTTGCTCCCGTCCATGACCACCACTGTTGACTGTAGACACAGAGGCTGCTTGCCCTCTTTTAGTGGCCTGTTAGCATCTGCCTCTCCTTAGTGGCCTTCCGGACATGTATGTTTTGTTTTGTAAAGCCACACTACACTGTATTATATACTGTGTACACCGCCTGAAGTGTATTAGAAACTATACACCACCGAATGCACTGTATATATGGGCTACACCGAATGCAGAGTATACATATATATGTATATATACTAGACTGTATATATATATATATATTTTTTTTTAATACACCACCTGTAGTGTATTAGAAACTGTACACACTGTATTAGATACTGTGTACACATATATCAAATACTGTCAGGGCTGGGCTCAGTCCTTCCTTCTCAAAGCTGGCTGCTCAGCTGTTGGCTAATTGCCAGCTCCTATCTCTCCACAGTGACTCACCTGTTGATGATATCCTCCTCGTCAGTCCTGCCTACTCAAGACGTCCAATCCAGATGATCTCTGCCTTCGCCTTGGTCACATCTCTACAGACGCTCTCCTGTTAAAGACTTTCTTGGCTGACATTCCTTCTGGCTCCAGATCCTGCTTGCTGTTCTACTACGCTCATCTCTGGCTCCCTGAAGTTTTGGCTTGTCTGACTATCCGTTCCGTTTCCTGAAATCTGACTATGTTTATCTTTTTTTTATTATTATTAAACAAGTGTGATTTAACTGTACTTCTGTCTCAGTCTGATCCATGGTTTCTGACAAATACACTGCCACTAACTGAATAAGCTGCCTGCTTAACCCCCTAGCGGTATTCCCGAGTCTGGCTCGGGGTGGATTTTCAATACCAAAAGCGGTATCCCCGAGCCAGACTCGGGATTGCATTGCAGAATCCTTGTAGAGTTTACTTACCTTGTCCCCTGGATCCTGCGATGTCTCCCCGCTGTGATCTGCGAGCCACCGTCAGGGCCGGACTGGCCTACCGGGATACCGGGAAATATCCCGGTAGGCTGGCTGCACTAAGAAAAAGGATGCTTTTAGCCCGGATCAACCTCCAAAGTAGAAATAGTACTAATAAATTACGTATGGACAGATATTCAACCAGGAAAAAAGTGGATGCAGTTTGGGTCGCCTTTTAAGGCATACAAAAATAACAAGGAAAAAGAGATTCCCCAAAAGAAGGCAAAAGCCCAAACACAATCTGTCAAAAAACCAACAAATTTATTAAATAAGCTACAAACACCACACAAATATAAAAATGAAGACAATAGTGGGCAATTCAGGGAAGATGTCAATTAACTATTAAATTGATAACGTTATCATTAAAAACAACGGAGCCGCGGCCAAACATACCCCATACACACACCAATCACAGCAGCAGATTACTACTAATTAGACAGGTAATGGGATGATATGAGTCCTCAAATCAACAGTATAGATGGTATGGCGGTGTGGGGGTGGGTGGATGAATGCAAGTTGACTTTAGATTAGTTGCAAGGTTTCAATGTTGTATGAACACCAATAGCAAATCAATAGCAGTCCGGGAACTGGACATATAGCATATGCAGGCTGATAGCAATGACCGGCAACATCTACTGTAGGCAATAGTAACTCAGGGCATAACAAGCAAAGCAGTTCATATAGGTGGCAAACAGTGAGGGGGAGCAGGTACGACAAGGCTGCATTGATATTTGTAGATAGGAGTGATACTCTCACCAAATGAATCAGCAGCTCACAGGATCGCTAGCTCTACCCCAGGTGATTACTTGTTGATGAAGGAAGTTGCATTTGCTAGTGCCGTCTGATGGAAAAGGTTCCGCTGTATCAATGCCTTCCGTCAGATGATAGAGGCCGGTCGTCAGCTGTTAGGTCCCGGCAAGACATTCAAACGCCCTGTGATCGCGGCTCCGAAAGGACGTGCTGACGTCACGTGCTGACGCGTTTCACCAGCCAATCACCGCTGGTTTCTTCAGAGCAAGGAAGGGGTCCGTGAGCGAAGGTTAAATAGACTAACCAATAGAGGTGTAATTACATCACATGTCCACCAGATGTCGCACACAGTCACCACTCATCACAGACATTTCAGCAAAGATAATATCTCGTAAATGGCTTCACGAAACTAGCTGCACTCAATTGTTCAGAAGCAAGCATCCCAAACAGTGCTACATTATGATTCAGAGAAAAACATTTGATGAAGGTGGATATATACAATTAAGTAGAGACCAAGCAGAAAACGAAAAACAAAAAACCAAAAAACCACAAGAAGACAACAAACAAAGGACAAAAATTGCAGCCCAAAAATAAAAATAAAAATAAAAATAAAAAATGGTAGATTAGAGCACCAGTATAGAGCTAGAAAATCGCTCAAAAATATAAAACAGGGAAAAACTTATGTTATAGATGGTTGCTACAGGGGAAATAAAAAATCATTTCTCCAAAAAGGACTGAAGGCTACATTCGGTATTTAACCCATTGGGGGCCATCGCCTCTAAATAGTAGGTCCACATTTTTTCCTTCTGAAGGAGAATGGTGTCGAAATCACCGCGTCTTATAGGTAAATTCAACCTATAGATACCTTTTACAATTAGGCCTCTCGGGTCACGGTTATGGAATTTAGCAAAGTGGAGTGAAATGGGACGTTCATCATTCAGTTTTTTGATGCCAGCAATGTGTTCACGAATCCTAACCCTCAGGGCTCTTTTAGTTTTACCCACATAAATTTTATTACATGGGCAAATAAGTGTATAAACCACTCGAGTAGTAGAGCAGTTTATAAACTGTTTTATCTTGTAATCTGCACCTCCACGGGGATTCGGGAACACATTTGTCTGGTGGACATACTTGCAGATATTGCAGTGTCCACATCTATACATGCCTGGGGAAATTCTAGAGTCACTTAACCAGTTCTTCTGGGTAGTACGGGTGTATTCAGAATGGACCAACAGGTCACCAAGATTATTTGATCTTTTAGCTGTCAAAAGTGGTTTTGGACTCACAAGTTCCGAAATTAAGGGGGCTGATTTTAAGATATGCCAGTGTTTTTGTAGGACTCCTTGGACCATTTTCCATTGGGATCCGTATTTAGTGATGATCCTTGGGAAATTCTTTTCAGAGTTTCCTTTTAACTCCTTATTTTTAGAGGAATTAGCAGAAGGTACTAGGAGTTCATCACGATTTTTAAGGGTGGCTTTTCTCTTGGCCTTTTTAAGGGATCTATGTGAGTAACCTCTTTGTCTAAATCTTTGATACATCTCGTATGCCTCTTTATGGAATTCCTCCTCCACAGAACAATTCCGTCTAATCCTCAGGAACTGTCCTGTGGGTATCCCATGGATTAGTGGTTTGGGGTGGTGACTCTGGGCAGACAACAATGTGTTAGCTGCTGTTTCCTTCCTATAGGTGCTAGTAACAATTTCATTCCCAGATCTCCGTATGGATAAGTCCAAAAACGGGAGTATGTCAGGATGGTGTGAGTAGGTCAGACGTATGTTGTAATTATTTCTGTTCAGTTCGGACATAAAGTCCTCAAGTTGTTTAACTGAACCCCCCCACACCATCAAGACGTCATCTATGTACCTCAGCCACAGGAGGGAGTGGCCGAGGTACAGAGAGGACTTATAGACCATCGTTTCCTCCCAAAGTCCCAGGTGGAGGCATGCGTATGAGGGAGCCCATGGTGCCCCCATACTAGTGCCTCGAATCTGCTGGTAGTAGTGACCAAGGAATTGGAAGAAATTGTTATTAAGCATGAATTCAAGGAGTTCCCCAATGAATTCATTTTGAGCACCTTGTTGGGGATGATGGAAGTCCAAAAAATGCATTGTAGCCTCGATACCACAGTGGTGTGGTATCGACGTGTACAAGCTCTCCACGTCAATGCCCACCAAGAGGGCCTCTGAAGGTATGACAAAATGTTGTAGTTTAACCAAAACGTCTCTGCTGTCACGGACAAAGGAAGGGAGTAAGTTAACCATATGTTTAATCAAGGAATCAATGTATTTGCCTGTTTTTTCTAAGGGACCCTTTATAGCTGAGACGATTGGCCGTCCGGGGGGGCAGGTAAGGGATTTATGGAGTTTAGGTATTATATAAAAGGTAGGGATGGTGATTTCATCTACCCTAAGGAAAGAGAATTCCCTTTTTGTTAAGAGACCCGCCTCCATTCCCAACTTAAGTTTTTTAAGTATATATCCACCTTCATCAAATGTTTTTCTCTGAATCATAATGTAGCACTGTTTGGGATGCTTGCTTCTGAACAATTGAGTGCAGCTAGTTTCGTGAAGCCATTTACGAGATATTATCTTTGCTGAAATGTCTGTGATGAGTGGTGACTGTGTGCGACATCTGGTGGACATGTGATGTAATTACACCTCTATTGGTTAGTCTATTTAACCTTCGCTCACGGACCCCTTCCTTGCTCTGAAGAAACCAGCGGTGATTGGCTGGTGAAACGCGTCAGCACGTGACGTCAGCACGTCCTTTCGGAGCCGCGATCACAGGGCGTTTGAATGTCTTGCCGGGACCTAACAGCTGACGACCGGCCTCTATCATCTGACGGAAGGCATTGATACAGCGGAACCTTTTCCATCAGACGGCACTAGCAAATGCAACTTCCTTCATCAACAAGTAATCACCTGGGGTAGAGCTAGCGATCCTGTGAGCTGCTGATTCATTTGGTGAGAGTATCACTCCTATCTACAAATATCAATGCAGCCTTGTCGTACCTGCTCCCCCTCACTGTTTGCCACCTATATGAACTGCTTTGCTTGTTATGCCCTGAGTTACTATTGCCTACAGTAGATGTTGCCGGTCATTGCTATCAGCCTGCATATGCTATATGTCCAGTTCCCGGACTGCTATTGATTTGCTATTGGTGTTCATACAACATTGAAACCTTGCAACTAATCTAAAGTCAACTTGCATTCATCCACCCACCCCCACACCGCCATACCATCTATACTGTTGATTTGAGGACTCATATCATCCCATTACCTGTCTAATTAGTAGTAATCTGCTGCTGTGATTGGTGTGTGTATGGGGTATGTTTGGCCGCGGCTCCGTTGTTTTTAATGATAACGTTATCAATTTAATAGTTAATTGACATCTTCCCTGAATTGCCCACTATTGTCTTCATTTTTATATTTGTGTGGTGTTTGTAGCTTATTTAATAAATTTGTTGGTTTTTTGACAGATTGTGTTTGGGCTTTTGCCTTCTTTTGGGGAATCTCTTTTTCCTTGTTATTTTTGGCTGCACTAAGTACCGCTGGGGCCGCTCGCTGCCTGTCAGCAATCTAAAGAGCAGCGGCGGTCGCCGCTGCCGCACTATGTAATGGCTGTGTCACTGGCTGCACTAAGTACCGCTGGGGCCGCTCGCTGCCTGTGTCAAAAATTGTAAAGAGCAGCGGCGGCTGCCACACTGGCTGTGTCACTCACTGGTCACTGTTTGTGTGTCTCCTCCGTGCCGGCGCGCCGCCCACCACACTCAACATCTAGAGTAATATGCCTCTGTCTGTGTGGCTGAGGGGGAGGAGCAGGAGAACGCCGTGCTGCTTCATTTTTGCCTTCATGACCATGACTCGTCCCGTGCGGCGCCAGCACCGCCCACTATCTGCACGAGGAGAATAGAAGTGAATGGCCGGCCGTGCAGCTGCAGCACAAGAATTAAGGTATTAAAAAAAATCTCTCTCTCTCATCAAACGCTGCCACTGTGCTCATTGATTGCCAACACTGTGCCCTGCCCATCATCTACTGTACCCATTAATTGCAGCCACTGTGCCCCATCAAACGCAGCCACTGTACCCATAAATTGCCACCACTGTGCCCATTAAACACAGCCACTGTGCCCATCAAACGCAGCCACTGTACCATCAAACGCAGCCACTGTACCATCAAATGCAGCCACTGTACCCATAAATTGCCACCACTGTGCCCATCAAACGCAGCCACTGTACCTATAAATTACCACCACTGTGCCCATCAAACGCAGCCACTGTACCTATAAATTGCTGCCACTGTGCCCCATCAAATGCAGCCACTGTATGCATCAATTGCAGCCACTGTGCCCATTAAACGCTGCCACTGTACCCATAAATTGCTGCCACTGTGCCCCATCAAACGCAGCCACTGTACCATCAAACGCAGCCACTGTACCCATAAATTGCCACCACTGTGCCCATTAAACGCTGCCACTGTACCCATAAATTGCTGCCACTGTGCCCCATCAAACGCAGCCACTGTACCATCAAACGCAGCCACTGTACCCATAAATTGCCACCACTGTACCCATCAATTGCAGCCACTGTGCCATCAAACGCAGCCACTGTACCCATCAATTGCAGCCACTGTGCCCATTAAACGCTGCCACTGTACCATCAAACGCAGCCACTGTACCATCAAACGCAGCCACTGTACCATCAAACGCAGCCACTGTACCCATAAATTGCCACCACTGTGCCCATCAAACGCAGCCACTGTACCTATAAATTGCCACCACTGTGCCCATCAAACGCAGCCACTGTACCTATAAATTGCTGCCACTGTGCCCCATCAAATGCAGCCACTGTATGCATCAATTGCAGCCACTGTGCCCATTAAACGCTGCCACTGTACCCATAAATTGCTGCCACTGTGCCCCATCAAACGCAGCCACTGTACCATCAAACGCAGCCACTGTACCCATAAATTGCCACCACTGTACCCATCAATTGCAGCCACTGTGCCCATTAAATGCCAATTGCAGCCACTGTGCCCTATTAGACACTGTACCATCAAACGCAGCCACTGTACCCATAAATTGCCACCACTGTGCCCATTAAACGCTGCCACTGTACCATCAAACGCAGCCACTGTACCATCAAACGCAGCCACTGTACCCATAAATTGCCACCACTGTGCCCCATCAAACGCAGCCACTGTACCATCAAACGCAGCCACTGTACCCATAAATTGCCACCACTGTACCCATCAATTGCAGCCACTGTGCCATCAAACGCAGCCACTGTACCCATCAATTGCAGCCACTGTGCCCATTAAACGCTGCCACTGTACCATCAAACGCAGCCACTGTACCATCAAACGCAGCCACTGTACCATCAAACGCAGCCACTGTACCCATAAATTGCCACCACTGTGCCCATCAAACGCAGCCACTGTACCTATAAATTGCCACCACTGTGCCCATCAAACGCAGCCACTGTACCTATAAATTGCTGCCACTGTGCCCCATCAAATGCAGCCACTGTATGCATCAATTGCAGCCACTGTGCCCATTAAATGCTGCCACTGTACCCATAAATTGCTGCCACTGTGCCCCATCAAACGCAGCCACTGTACCATCAAACGCAGCCACTGTACCCATAAATTGCCACCACTGTACCCATCAATTGCAGCCACTGTGCCCATTAAATGCCAATTGCAGCCACTGTGCCCTATTAGACACTGTACCATCAAACGCAGCCACTGTACCCATAAATTGCCACCACTGTGCCCATTAAACGCAGCCACTGTACCATCAAACGCAGCCACTGTACCATCAAACGCAGCCACTGTACCCATAAATTGCCACCACTGTGCCCATCAAACGCAGCCACTGTACCTATAAATTGCCACCACTGTGCCCATCAAACGCAGCCACTGTACCTATAAATTGCTGCCACTGTGCCCCATCAAATGCAGCCACTGTATGCATCAATTGCAGCCACTGTGCCCATTAAACGCTGCCACTGTACCCATAAATTGCTGCCACTGTGCCCCATCAAACGCAGCCACTGTACCATCAAACGCAGCCACTGTACCCATAAATTGCCACCACTGTACCCATCAATTGCAGCCACTGTGCCCATTAAATGCCAATTGCAGCCACTGTGCCCTATTAGACACTGTACCATCAAACGCAGCCACTGTACCCATAAATTGCCACCACTGTGCCCATTAAACGCTGCCACTGTACCATCAAACGCAGCCACTGTACCATCAAACGCAGCCACTGTGCCATCAAACGCAGCCACTGTACCCATCAATTGCAGCCACTGTGCCCATTAAACGCTGCCACTGTACCATCAAACGCAGCCACCGTACCATCAAACGCAGCCACTGTACCCATCAATTGCCACCACTGTGCCCATTAAACACAGCCACTGTGCCCATCAAACGCAGCCACTGTACCATCAAACGCAGCCACTGTACCCATAAATTGCCACCACTGTGCCCATCAAACGCAGCCACTGTACCCATAAATTGCTGCCACTGTGCCCCATCAAATGCAGCCACTGTATCCATCAATTGCAGCCACTGTGCCCATTAAACGCTGCCACTGTACCCATAAATTGCTGCCACTGTGCCCCATCAAACGCAGCCACTGTACCATCAAACGCAGCCACTGTACCCATAAATTGCCACCACTGTACCCATCAATTGCAGCCACTGTGCCCATTAAACGCCAATTGCAGCCACTGTGCCCTATTAGCCACTGTACCATCAAACGCAGCCACTGTACCATCAAACGCACCCACTGTACCCATCAATTGCAGCCACTGTGCCCATTAAACACAGCCACTGTGCCCATCAAACGCAGCCACTGTACCATCAAACGCAGCCACTGTACCCATCAATTGCCACCACTGTGCCCATTAAACACAGCCACTGTGCCCATCAAACGCAGCCACTGTACCATCAAACGCAGCCACTGTACCGATAAATTGCCACCACTGTGCCCATTAAACACATTTTTATTCGTAGTAGTTAACTACTACTATTTTTGTGTCTTTGTGAGTAATTTATTTATGTTATGTTAATAAAGTTTTGAACATGTTTACGTCTTCCATACTTTGAAGTAAAGTTCTTTGATTATTCCTTATTCTGGCAATATATATCACCATAGCAATAAGTGGACTGTTCTTGATGATTGTTCCACTTTTACCACTTTTAACTGTAATTTGCTATATATATATATATATATATATATATATATATATATATATATATATATATATATATATATATATATATATATATATATATATATATATATGTGTGTCTTGTCTATATATAATGCACTCTTTAACCACTTGCCGACCGGGCCATAGCCGAAAGACGGCAACAGCGCGGTCGGCTAGTTCTGGGTGGACGTCCATGGACGTCCTCCCAGAATACTGCTCCCTGGGGCGCGCACCCGAGAACTTCCGTGACCGCCGGGTCCTCGGGTCCGCTGTTCGCGGCCGTTTACCATGTGATCGCTCCGTCAAATGACGGAGCGATCACATGTCAACAGACCGGCGTCATCTCATGACGCCGGTTCCTCCCTCCCCTCTCTGTACCGATCGGTACAGTGCGAGGGGAGAGGGGGAGGGATCGGATGGCAGCACCGCTGTGGGCTGCATGTGTAGTGCTCACAGCGGTGCTCAGTGACATTTGCAGTCACATCCATCCATCCCTCAATGCTCAGCCAACCCTGCAATACTCTGCATAACACCCTGCAATACTCTGCATAACACCCTGCAATACTCTGCATAACACCCTGCAATACTCTGCATAACACCCTGCAATATTCTGCACTATACCCTGCAATACTCTGCACTATACCCTGCAATACTCTGCATAACACCCTGCAATACTCTGCATAACACCCTGCAATACTCTGCACTATACCCTGCAATACTCTGCATAACACCCTGCAATACTCTGCACTATACCCTGCAATACTCTGCATAACACCCTGCAATACTCTGCATAACACCCTGCAATACTCTGCATAACACCCGGGCACTACTCTGCATTATACCCGGCACTACTCTGCATCATACCCGGCAATACTCTGCACTATACCCTGCAATACTCTGCACTATACCCTGCAATACTCTGCACTATACCCTGCAATACTCTGCAATATACCCCGCAATACTCTGCAATATACCCCGCAATACTCTGCAATAGCCCGCAATACTCCGCAATTTTTAACCAGTTCCCGCCCACAGTCATATGACGTCCTTGACTTTGAGCGGGTATATCTGAATGATGGGTGCAGCTACAGGCATCATTCAGATATCAGCTTTTTCAGCCAGCGATTTCCTACACCATAGGAATGATCATAGCTGCTGTTCCACTGCTTGATCATTCTTATGGGAGGCGAGAGGGGACGCCCCCCCCCCCTTCCCGCCACCCTCCGGTGCTTCTACCGACTCACCGCTACGATCGAAGCCAAGATCGTTTTTTTTTTATTATTATTTCAGGCTTCCCAGCCTAGAGGTGAGATGTGGGGTCTTATTGACCCCATATCTCACTGTAAAGAGGACCTGTCATGCCATATTCCTATTACAAGGATGTTTACATTCCTTGTAATAGAAATAAAAGTGATCAAAAATTTTTTTGGGGGGGGGGAAAAGTGTCAAACTAAAATAAATAAAGTAAAATAAACAATAAAAAAAAAAAAAAAAAATTTAAAGTGCCCATGTCCGTGTGCTCGCATGCAGAAGCGAACACATACGCAAGTCCCGCCCACATATGAAAACGGTGTTCAAACCACACATGTGAGGTATCGCTGCGATCGGTAGAGCGAGAGCAATAATTTTGGCCCTAGACCTCCTCTGTAACTCAAAACATGTAACCAGGAAAAAATTTTAAAGCGTCACCTATGGAGATTTTTAAGTAGCGACGTTTGGCACCATTCCACAAGAGTGTGCAATTTTGAAGGGTGACATGTTGGGTATCTATTTACTCGGCGTAACTTCATCTTTCACATTGTGCAAAAACATTGGGCTAACTTTACTGTTTTGTTTTTTTTTAAAGCACAAAACTGTTTCTTTCCCCAAAAAAACGCGTTCAAAAAATTGCTGCGCAAATACCGTGCCGTGCGAGATAAAAAGTTGCAACAACCGCCATTGTATTCTGTTGTTAATGTTTTGGGGTACTATGTAATTTTCTAGCAAATAAATTATGATTTTTACATGTAGGAGAGAAATGTCAGAATTGGCCTGGGCGCTCCAGAACGCCTGGAGGTGCTCCCCTGCATGTTGGGCCTCTGTATGTGGCCACGCTGTGTAAAAGTCTCACACATGTGGTATCGCCGTACTCGGGAGTAATAGCAGAATGTGTTTTGGGGTGTAATTTGTGGTATGCATATGCTGTGTGTGAGAAATAACCTTCTAATATGACAATTTTGTGAAAAAAAAAAAAAGAAAAAAAAATCTTGATTTTGCAAAGAATTGTGGGAAAAGATGACAATTTCAAAAAAACTCACCATGCATCTTTCTAAATACCTTGGAATGTCTTCTTTCCAAAAAGGGGTCATTTGAGGGGTATTTGTACTTTTCTGGCATGTTAGGGTCTCAAGAAATGAGATAGGCCGTCAGTAATTCAGGTGTGATCAATTTTCAGATATTGGCACCGTAGCTTTTGGACTCTAACATTCACAAAGACCAAATAATATACACCAAGTTGTACTTATTTTTACCAAAGATATGTAGCGGTATAAATTTTGGCCAAAATTTACGAAGAAAAATTACTAATTTGCTAAATTTTATAACAGAAACAAAGAAAAATTCATTTTTTTACCAAATTTTCAGTCTTTTTTCTTTTATAGCGCAAAAAATAAAAAACCCAACGGTGATTAAATACCACCAAAAGAAAGCTCTATTTATGTGAAAGAAAGGATAAAAATTTCATATGGGTAAAGTGTTGTATGACTGAGTAATTGTCATTCAAAATGTGAGAGCACCGAAAGCTGAAAATTGGTCTGGTTAGGAAGGGGGTTTAAGTGCCCAGTGGTCAAGTGGTTAAATGTGCTTTAAAATGCATGGTTTTCCATTTTATGAACAAGAAAATAATGACGTTATGCTGTTGGGCTGGTATAATAATGCTATGGGGCTGGTATGACATTTTTTACAGGGCTGGTTTTCATTCCCACTCCGGCCCTGGCCACCGTGTCTCGCTCGATTCACAGTACCGAACTCTGTTCCCTGCGAGCGCTGCCCTTACTTTCTCTCGCCTTTCCTCCTCCATCCAGTTCCTCACTCCTTGCCCATTTTGCACCACCCCGCTTATTCTACCCCCTTTTTTTTTCCCCTTTTCTCTCTCCCATTCTATCCACCCTTCTCATGTCCTCACACCTTTTTTCCATTCACACTTATTCTTTTTCAACCCCTCCATTCCTTCCCTTGCTCTACCTCTCTCTCTCTCCACCCATTTTCCTCACTTTTGCCCCACATTCACCTCACAGCCACTTAATTATCTTTCCCTTACAGATTTGGTTCCTCGTTTCACCACTATTTACAATGACACTCCTGCGGGACGTCGTCCGTTCCTGTGTTTTGCCCGCTGCGACATGTCCCCTCAGCTCCCGTGCATGGCATGGTTGGTTTGGCCTGTGCGTTCCGTGGCCGCACCGCCACTGTGTGGACCATACATGTAAGTGTACAGACAGTTCGGGTCCAGTAGGGAGGACCCTTCCTGCCTGTTCTGACCTTTTCTTCTCCTCCCTTTTTTTTCCCCCTTTTCCTCCTCTTTTTCTTTTTTCTTTTTTCCTCTTTCCCTTATACTTTCAATTAAATATTTTTCCTTCAAATTTTTAGATTATCACTATGGTTCCTTGCTCCTGATGATAGGTCAAATACCTTGAAACGCGTAGAGCCTACAACAACCTAGTGTACATTTTGATGCATCTTACCAGGCCGTTCCATAATAACTCGTTTTTTGCCCCCTATGATTTGAAACCCTCTCTTTTCTCCTTGTTTTTCAATTTTTCCATTTAATGATGTAACCTTGCTCTAAATGTTTTACATTATGTATTATGTATTGATTCCTTGTTGGAACATGTATGTATTTATATCTCTTTTGGTTTCAATGAATTGTAATAGTTGTACGAATGATTTTATATATAGCATCATGCATTGAATTATTCGAATACAGAAACTTTATACCCATTTGATTCCAATAAAAGCTATTTATTTTTATTCCCGCTCCCGAGTGTCTATATAAAAAGTCCCGCTACCTCTCTATTTTTTACTTCATTTAACCGGGATGGAGGGGGGGACCTGAACGGCACCCCTATACCTCATATAAAGTCCCACTAATTCCCCCAATTTTCTTCCCCATTATTATTAACCAATTAGGGATGATAGGCACTTGGCGGCGTTAACCATTAATTTACATTGTATTATTACTCTGACTCCCACTTCTATCTGCCAGAGGACTCATTGCTTCTACAATCATTTATATCATTTTTCAATCCAATACCAATCCTTATTTGCTTTGATAACTTTAGTTTTGTTCTTCCTTTATTTTTCTTTTTCGTTTCCTATTTTTAACCTTACTTCGAATGTTCAGTATTTACTTTTACCTTGTTTTTTTCTTACATGCACGCAGTGGTGCGTGCGTCTGTTGGTTTGCCGGGCCTGCCTCTCTGTCTTGTTCGGGAGCTGCGACGCGCACTGCGGACCCCCCCTCCGCCCTGTTGTGACGGAGGGTGGGCGGGGTTGTGCTCACTGCGCGTCGACGTCACACATCCCGGCCGGACACGCTGGCGCCATTTAGCGCGGCGTGCCGTCCGAGTGATCACCATCTCCTGGCCCATTGGGGGGTTGTTTGGTCGCCGCCGCCGCCGTTGGGACCATTAGTCGCTTGGGTCCTGGGCTGGCGGCGTTCTTCCCTTCCCTCCCCATCTGCGGGCCAGCGTCTGACGTTGGGGACATGGCTGCGGGGGCTCGACGGTTATGGACCCCATCCCCGCATGGATTCTGCACCTCGTTTGACATACACTTTGTTTTCACATATCACCCATGCATCCATGCATCCTTTGGCTGGACACACTGTCTATCAGGTACACACTTCTTCTCTCATCATTCTTGACTTTCAAACCGAATTCCACTTTCCCCTCATCACTTTCCTGGCCTTGCACATTTCCCCTTCCTCCTTTTCACTCCTGCCCTTACTTTCTCTCGCCTTTCCTCCTCCATCCAGTTCCTCACTCCTTGCCCATTTTGCACCACCCCGCTTATTCTACCCCCTTTTTTTTTCCCCTTTTCTCTCTCCCATTCTATCCACCCTTCTCATGTCCTCACACCTTTTTTCCATTCACACTTATTCTTTTTCAACCCCTCCATTCCTTCCCTTGCTCTACCTCTCTCTCTCTCCACCCATTTTCCTCACTTTTGCCCCACATTCACCTCACAGCCACTTAATTATCTTTCCCTTACAGATTTGGTTCCTCGTTTCACCACTATTTACAATGACACTCCTGCGGGACGTCGTCCGTTCCTGTGTTTTGCCCGCTGCGACATGTCCCCTCAGCTCCCGTGCATGGCATGGTTGGTTTGGCCTGTGCGTTCCGTGGCCGCACCGCCACTGTGTGGACCATACATGTAAGTGTACAGACAGTTCGGGTCCAGTAGGGAGGACCCTTCCTGCCTGTTCTGACCTTTTCTTCTCCTCCCTTTTTTTTCCCCCTTTTCCTCCTCTTTTTCTTTTTTCTTTTTTCCTCTTTCCCTTATACTTTCAATTAAATATTTTTCCTTCAAATTTTTAGATTATCACTATGGTTCCTTGCTCCTGATGATAGGTCAAATACCTTGAAACGCGTAGAGCCTACAACAACCTAGTGTACATTTTGATGCATCTTACCAGGCCGTTCCATAATAACTCGTTTTTTGCCCCCTATGATTTGAAACCCTCTCTTTTCTCCTTGTTTTTCAATTTTTCCATTTAATGATGTAACCTTGCTCTAAATGTTTTACATTATGTATTATGTATTGATTCCTTGTTGGAACATGTATGTATTTATATCTCTTTTGGTTTCAATGAATTGTAATAGTTGTACGAATGATTTTATATATAGCATCATGCATTGAATTATTCGAATACAGAAACTTTATAACCATTTGATTCCAATAAAAGCTATTTATTTTTATTCCCGCTCCCGAGTGTCTATATAAAAAGTCCCGCTACCTCTCTATTTTTTACTTCATTTAACCGGGATGGAGGGGGGGACCTGAACGGCACCCCTATACCTCATATAAAGTCCCACTAATTCCCCCAATTTTCTTCCCCATTATTATTAACCAATTAGGGATGATAGGCACTTGGCGGCGTTAACCATTAATTTACATTGTATTATTACTCTGACTCCCACTTCTATCTGCCAGAGGACTCATTGCTTCTACAATCATTTATATCATTTTTCAATCCAATACCAATCCTTATTTGCTTTGATAACTTTAGTTTTGTTCTTCCTTTATTTTTCTTTTTCGTTTCCTATTTTTAACCTTACTTCGAATGTTCAGTATTTACTTTTACCTTGTTTTTTTCTTACATGCACGCAGTGGTGCGTGCGTCTGTTGGTTTGCCGGGCCTGCCTCTCTGTCTTGTTCGGGAGCTGCGACGCGCACTGCGGACCCCCCCTCCGCCCTGTTGTGACGGAGAGTGGGCGGGGTTGTGCTCACTGCGCGTCGACGTCACACATCCCGGCCGGACACGCTGGCGCCATATAGCGCGGCGTGCCGTCCGAGTGATCACCATCTCCTGGCCCATTGGGGGGTTGTTTGGTCGCCGCCGCCGCCGTTGGGACCATTAGTCGCTTGGGTCCTGGGCTGGCGGCGTTCTTCCCTTCCCTCCCCATCTGCGGGCCAGCGTCTGACGTTGGGGACATGGCTGCGGGGGCTCGACGGTTATGGACCCCATCCCCGCATGGATTCTGCACCTCGTTTGACATACACTTTGTTTTCACATATCACCCATGCATCCATGCATCCTTTGGCTGGACACACTGTCTATCAGGTACACACTTCTTCTCTCATCATTCTTGACTTTCAAACCGAATTCCACTTTCCCCTCATCACTTTCCTGGCCTTGCACATTTCCCCGTCCTCCTTTTCACTCCTGCCCTTACTTTCTCTCGCCTTTCCTCCTCCATCCAGTTCCTCACTCCTTGCCCATTTTGCACCACCCCGCTTATTCTACCCCCTTTTTTTTTCCCCTTTTCTCTCTCCCATTCTATCCACCCTTCTCATGTCCTCACACCTTTTTTCCATTCACACTTATTCTTTTTCAACCCCTCCATTCCTTCCCTTACTCTACCTCTCTCTCTCTCCACCCATTTTCCTCACTTTTGCCCCACATTCACCTCACAGCCACTTAATTATCTTTCCCTTACAGATTTGGTTCCTCGTTTCACCACTATTTACAATGACACTCCTGCGGGACGTCGTCCGTTCCTGTGTTGGCATGGTTGGTTTGGCCTGTGCGTTCCGTGGCCGCACCGCCACTGTGTGGACCATACATGTAAGTGTACAGACAGTTCGGGTCCAGTAGGGAGGACCCTTCCTGCCTGTTCTGACCTTTTCTTCTCCTCCCTTTTTTTTCCCCCTTTTCCTCCTCTTTTTCTTTTTTCTTTTTTCCTCTTTCCCTTATACTTTCAATTAAATATTTTTCCTTCAAATTTTTAGATTATCACTATGGTTCCTTGCTCCTGATGATAGGTCAAATACCTTGAAACGCGTAGAGCCTACAACAACCTAGTGTACATTTTGATGCATCTTACCAGGCCGTTCCATAATAACTCGTTTTTTGCCCCCTATGATTTGAAACCCTCTCTTTTCTCCTTGTTTTTCAATTTTTCCATTTAATGATGTAACCTTGCTCTAAATGTTTTACATTATGTATTATGTATTGATTCCTTGTTGGAACATGTATGTATTTATATCTCTTTTGGTTTCAATGAATTGTAATAGTTGTACGAATGATTTTATATATAGCATCATGCATTGAATTATTCGAATACAGAAACTTTATAACCATTTGATTCCAATAAAAGCTATTTATTTTTATTCCCACTCCCGAGTGTCTATATAAAAAGTCCCGCTACCTCTCTATTTTTTACTTCATTTAACCGGGATGGAGGGGGGGACCTGAACGGCACCCCTATACCTCATATAAAGTCCCACTAATTCCCCCAATTTTCTGCCCCATTATTAATAGCAGAATGTGTTTTGGGGTGTAATTTGTGGTATGCATATGCTGTGTGTGAGAAATAACCTTCTAATATGACAATTTTGTGAAAAAAAAAAAAAGAAAAAAAAATCTTGATTTTGCAAAGAATTGTGGGAAAAGATGACAATTTCAAAAAAACTCACCATGCATCTTTCTAAATACCTTGGAATGTCTTCTTTCCAAAAAGGGGTCATTTGAGGGGTATTTGTACTTTTCTGGCATGTTAGGGTCTCAAGAAATGAGATAGGCCGTCAGTAATTCAGGTGTGATCAATTTTCAGATATTGGCACCGTAGCTTTTGGACTCTAACATTCACAAAGACCAAATAATATACACCAAGTTGTACTTATTTTTACCAAAGATATGTAGCGGTATAAATTTTGGCCAAAATTTACGAAGAAAAATTACTAATTTGCTAAATTTTATAACAGAAACAAAGAAAAATTCATTTTTTTACCAAATTTTCAGTCTTTTTTCTTTTATAGCGCAAAAAATAAAAAACCCAACGGTGATTAAATACCACCAAAAGAAAGCTCTATTTATGTGAAAGAAAGGATAAAAATTTCATATGGGTAAAGTGTTGTATGACTGAGTAATTGTCATTCAAAGTGTGAGAGCACCGAAAGCTGAAAATTGGTCTGGTTAGGAAGGGGGTTTAAGTGCCCAGTGGTCAAGTGGTTAAATGTGCTTTAAAATGCATGGTTTTCCATTTTATGAACAAGAAAATAATGACGTTATGCTGTTGGGCTGGTATAATAATGCTATGGGGCTGGTATGACATTTTTTACAGGGCTGGTTTTCATTCCCAGTCCGGCCCTGGCCACCGTGTCTCGCTCGATTCACAGTACCGAACTCTGTTCCCTGCGAGCGTTGCGATGCAAGGGGACGGAGTTCGGCGCCAAATTCAAAAAGTAAAACACACAGTACAGATACAGTATACTATAATCTTACAGATTACAGTACTGTATCAAATAATTACACATCCCCTTTGTTCCTAGTGGTTTGCTCAGTGTCCTGCATGCAGTTTTATATTATAAAAACTGTTCTTTCTGCCTGGAAACTGGAGATTGTCCATAGCAACCAAAACTAACTGTCCCTTTACATAAAAGTGGCTTTAGACCAGCTTTAAAACAGTGATAATAAATTAGAATCACTTGCAAAATTGAGTGATAGTGATTTGTGGGGAAATCTGTCACCAAACACTAAAAGTAACGAAAGCGACAATTCTGCAAATGAGCAAATTTCAGTGTTTTTGATTTGATTACATTATTGAATAATTTTTATTATTATTATATTATTATTTGTTATAATTATTTATAGTTATTTATTATATTATAATTTTTGATTTCGTTTTTCAAACTTTATCATACTAGATGTCTACTAGACTCTTGTTTGGACAGATTTAAGTGAATTATTCCTAAGAATTACAGGCCTATAATATAAAACGCCAAATTGCTGTGCAAAATAATTGTACCGCTTTCAGCACCTAAAATCTGAAATAATCATACCGCCAGGGAGGTTAATCTAACTCAAGCTATCTCTCTGTCCACGCCAACAACACTACACACGGCCGCCATGTAAGCAGTCTTATATAGTGTGGGGCGTGGACCTAGTCCCCCTAAGCCATGATTGGCCAAAGGCACCCTGCCTTTGGCCAATTATGTCTCTCTCATCAGAGATTGGCGCATGCAGGTGCATGCTTTGGCCAATCATCATACAACAATGTACTGCGATTTCGCAGTGCATTATGGGGTGTTCCGCGGTGCTCGAATTTCCTGTGCACGCCCCATAATGTTTCCTGTTCTGCAAATGGACAAACATGTTCAAGTCGAGCATTGAGCTCATCCCTAGCCCCTCCTTTTTGGTTGGCTTGTCATTATAGCCCCCCCCCTCCCCAGTATAGGCTAGAAATAGACAGCTAGGTGGAGTTAAACAGAGGGAAGTACATCTTGTGTAGTGAGCGTAAGTGGGCTCCCTGTTAGTGGGCAGGAGATCAGATTATGGGATGTTACTTGTATATGAGTAATTCGACTGAGGTTTTCCCTGTGGATGTTCTCCAAGGTAGACAGACAATTTGAAGCAGTGTGCTGGGAAATAAGTTTAGACTACAGGTTTATTCTCATTGGGATCTAAATGAGCACCAGAGCTACCTTTTAAAAGAAGAAAACGTCTGTCCTTTTGGATGGACCTGGTTGTATTGCCGAGCTGGAAAAGTTCCAGATTGCTGCTGGAAAAGATGTTTTTTTATCCTTCTTCTGGAGCAAAAATTTCTTTTTGGAGCAATCCGAACGTCAAAAAAAGTGCCCATTTTGAAGGCTTATATGCAAGTAATTGGGCATACAATGGTTATAGGGGTCCAAGTCCAGCCCTGGGGGACATGTATCCAAAAAAAAAAAAGTTTGTGAAAAACGTCATTTTTAAAGTGAAAGACGAAAAATGAAAAAATCCTACCAATATAGTGCCTGGGGGGTCCCCTTAGTCTACCTGTAAAGTGGCAGATCTGTACCATGTCTAGAATCTTCTGGAGCAATAATTGCATTTATAAAGCCAAAAAAATGACATTTTCCCTGTAAGCTGCCTTTATTTTGCTCAGCAACAGCTGGGGAGCCAGTTTGTATGATGAGGCCACAATGTAGTGCACTGGGAACAAGATTACAGTTTTTTTTTATACATTCTGCTGTCACTTTGACTTTGTATATCAGTAAGGGGTGCGTAAAAATTGGTCTTTGGGTTTCGGTGGCATCTTCCCTCTGTAACCATATAGAGGTAATCTTGATGAAAGCAAGAATTGGCCTTGCTGTAAAAAATTGCAATGATATGCACCTGTCAAACAGGTGCAGAAAAATTGGTCTTAGGGTGTCGGTTGTGCCTTTCCACTGTAACCCTATAGAGGTAATCTCAATGAAAGAAAGAATTGGCCTTGCTGTAAAAAATAGCAATGATATGCACCTGTCAAATAGGTGCAGAAAAATTGGTCTTTGGGTGTCAGTGGCGCCTTCCCACCATAACCCTATAGGGGTACTCTTGATGAAAGCAAAAAAAATTGCAATGATATGCACCAGTCAAACAGGTGCTGAAAAATTGGTCTTTGGGTGTTAATTGTGCCCATGAAAGCTATACCAAAAACATTCTTCCAGATGAAATGATTGAACACCCTCAAAGCTAAACAGCCTCAAAGACCTGCAAGAGATTCCACATCCCAAAAAGACTTATGCCCCGTACACACGGTCGGATTTTCCGATGGAAAATGTCCGATCGGAGCGTGTTGTCGGAAATTCCGACCGTGTGTGGGCTCCATCAGACATTTTCCATCGGATTTTCCGACACACAAAGTTTGAGAGCAGGATATAAAATTTTCCGACAACAAAATCCGTTGTCGGAAATTCCAATCGTGTGTACACAAATCCGACGGACAAAGTGCCACGCATGCTCAGAATAAATAAAGAGATGAAAACTATTGGCCACTGCCCCATTTATAGTCCCAACGTACGTGTTTTACGTCACCGCGTTTAGAACGATCGGATTTTCCGACAACTTTGTGTGACCGTGTGTATGCAAGACAAGTTTGAGCCAACATCCGTCGGAAAAAATCCTAGGATTTTGTTGTCGGAATGTCCGAACAAAGTCTGACCGTGTGTACGGGGCATTAATCAGTGACATCGGCATCAAGGGCTTCATAGCTGGTAATCCAGGACTGATTCATTTTTATAAAAGTCAAACGGTCCATGGAGTCTGTGGACAGACGCGTTCTATGATCAGTAAGAAAACCTCCTGCAGCACTGAATGCCTGTTCTGAAAGCACGCTGGATGAAAGGCAGCCCAACAAATAAATAGCATACTGGGCAAGTTATGGCCAGTGGCTATTCTCATGACCCACTAAGTCAGTGGATCGTCAGCTGGAAAGCTCTCCATCTCTGTTTTGGCCACGAGATAATCGTCCACCATGTGATGCAGACGCTGCTGATGGGATGTGGAAGCTGACAGCCCTGGGCGGCGAGGACTAAAAAAATTCCAAAATGCCTCACTTTGGCGGGGGCCTTCTCCAACGCTCCTCTCTTGACCAACAGAAGACTCAAAACAACGTTTTCCACGACAACCTACTGGAGTCAGGAAAAAGTTCAATAAAATCCTCTTTAACGTGTCCTCAAGAGCTTTTATCTTCTGCACTCTCTGTGGGGACGGGATGAGTTCTGAGACTTTCGCCTTATAACGGTGGTCAAGGAGCGTTGCCAACCAGTAATCATCCTTCTCCTTTATGCCGCGTATTCTTGGGTCCTTTCGCAGGCTTTGAAGCATGAGGTTGCCCATGCCTCAAATTTGCCGAGGCTTGAGAAGCAGACTCCTAAGGGGTCACTCAGAATTACAGCATCTGGAACTTCCTCCTCCCAGCCACGTACTACTTCCAAGGGTCCTGGGTTTGGAAAGCCATTGCTTACAGATTGACGCATGTCTTCCTCTTCTTCCAAGCCTATGAAAGTGCCAGAATCCTCCTCCTCATCCTTCGCCCCTCTCTCCTCCTGTGTGTTCTGTGACATAGGAATGATGGTGTCTGGATAAAGTGGGCCTTGAGAAGAAAGGAAGTCCTCCTCTTCCTTCTGCTGCTCTGCCTCCAGTGCCCTGTCCATAATGCCATGCAGAGTCTGCTCAAGCAGGAACACAACAGGGATTGTGTCACTGATGCATGCACTGTCAAGGCTCACCATCCTTGGGGTCTCCTCAAATGGTGACTACAGTGCATGCGTCCTTAATGATCAGCCATTGGCGTGGGGAAAAAAAGCTGAGGCGACCTGAGCCTGTCGTCATGCCATATTCGCACAGGTACTTGTTGTTGGCCATCTGCTGCATGTATAGCCACTGCAGCATTGACAAAGTCGAGTTCCACCTGGTGGGCATGTCACAAATCAGGAGGTTTACAGGCAGGTGGATTTTCCACTGAATTTCAGCCAACCGAGCACTATCAACATGGCCGAATACAAACATAATCACATTGTGTTGAGCTGCTGCATTCTGCACAATTACCTCCGCAAGAATGCAGCCAGCTATTTGGCCTCAGTTGCAACTGAGGCCGACTTTTCCGCAGAACCTACATAACTGACGGAGCTCGAAAGAGGCCGTCCTGGCTCCCCCCCCCCCCCCAAAGCACCCGTGAAGCCCTCAAAACTATGTTGATTACTTCGTGGGTAGGGGAGCAATTGATTTACAAGCAAATCCTGCAGTTGTATAATACATTTTTTTTTAAAAACTAGACTCATATTTCATTTGAATTACTATTTGGTTTCTTATCTGTCTCCTAGGTTCTCAAATGGCCTTTTATTTTTGGCCACTTTCTTCAATAGTGTAAACGTAACTTATTTGATACATGTGGTGACAATCTCTTCTTCAGCTAACTATTATGTTGTGCTGTGGGTCTGCTACACACACACAATGTTATTGTTGTTATAGTGGTTGTAAACCCTTACAGACCACTTTGACCTACAGGTAAGCCTAGATTAAGGCTTACCTGTAGGTTCAAGAAATATCTCCTAAACCTACACAGTTTAGGAGATATTTGCAAAAAGACAGGCACCTCTGTCTACGGCGCATGCGGCGTAGACAGTGGCGCGCAGGCGCACTGAGCATGCCGCTGCTAACGGCAATATGCTCCCATGCGGCTCTGGCCAATCACAGTGCCGGAGCCACGATACCCGCAAAGAAGATGGACGCTCCGTAGCAGAGGGGACAGCGATGACATCGCAGGCTCCTGTGTCAGGTAAGTGACACATAATGGGCTACTATGGGATGCATAGTAGCCCATTATGCTTTACCTTTGCAGGGAAACAAAGAGGAAGTAAACCCATCAGGGTTTACTTCCTCTTTAATGAATGTAATGCATTAATGATAAAAATAACCATCCTTTTCAACTCCATGAATTAATTGCTTGTAGTCCCTAAAATGGTCTGATTTTGGCAAATTTGACAGCACAGTGGGGGTTATTTACTAAAGGCAAATCCACTTTGCACTACAAGTGCACTGCAAGTGCACTTGAAAGTGCACTGAGAGTGCACTTGTAGTGAAAAGTTGATTTGCCTTTAGTAAATAGGGTTATATAGTCTTTTTTGAACATCATGGATGTTTTGTTTCATCTTTTTCAATTCACGATTGCACATCATGATCTCACTGATCAGTATTTGTGCACTTGCACTGCTGAAGTGAGTTTCTTCTTCCACAACATCCACATCACCTAAAAATAAAAAAACACACCATGTATTATAATTATACAGGCATCCATCCATTACCTGAAGCTGTGGTCTCAGACACTGACCTGTTGTCGACACCATTTTGACCACTTCACCCAGCATATCCTGAACCTCTGCATCCACATCTTCATGGTGTGTGGCGAGTTCCCATTCATTCGGTGTGGGGTTACTGGTGTCATCAGATGTCCCTATTCTTTTCTCCCCTATGTGAATACAAAAAAGGTATACTTAGCAGACAGATATGTTAGGCTAGAAATAGTAATAAGAAACATTTGCTTGGAAGTGTCATCCAATTGTCTGTCTGTTTTGACAGAGTACCAAGCTGAGGACATGATTTTTTCACTTTCAAAAGCTGGAATACTTACCTGTTTTGTGCAAGTTTCACACATGGAGAGACCCCCAGTATCCACTGGAGCATCTGCATGGGACACCATAACAAGGTAAGACACTGAATAAAGTTGTCATTTAATTATAGTTTCAAACACATTTAGACAACAATCTAATAAACTTATTTTAAACAAAATAGGCCTGAACAAATGTAGTTAACCTGCATCTGCCAAAAACGATGTATTAGTGGTCGAACGAACAATATTTATTACGAACGATTCCTGTGTCTATGCACCTCAAACTTGGCATTTAAAACTGTAGAACAGTAAAGAAAAGCACATGGACAAGCATGAAAGTACTAATAATAATAGGAACACATGAGAAATACTTACTTTTTATCAGCACTTTCCTGATCTTTCTATACTGATCCCTCAATTTCAGGTCTGACCAGCGTTTCCTCAATTGCTCCTTGGATCGTCGTACCCCAAAAGTCCTGTGCAGACTTCTGACAACTTTAGCCATGTACTTGGCCTTTCTCACCTTAGGGTTTCTGTACGGCCCATGATTCCCATCATAGTCTGTCCTCTTTAAGATGTCCACCATTTCTTCAAAGGACATATTTGAGGCCTTATATCTCTTCCTGGATCTGGAACTGCCTTGCTCCGGGCTTTCGTCATTGCTGCTCTCAGCACACACCTGCTGTGTCTCCGCCATGTGCTCTCCCACTGCCCCAAAAGAGAAGAGGCGAGGAATACACTCGAAAGAAGAACAGGGGTGGAGTTTCACGCATGCGCAGTGTATATAAAGCATAACACGCGGGCGACGTGCGTACAATCTGTGAGTGGACGGAGGACCATTAGCCGATCGTTCAAACGAAGGTACAATTGTAACTTGGGGCATCAGTGGTTAGTGGCCTATACTGCTTATAGATTGAGGCCTATATTGGGACAAGATTAGGAGAGTTTAGCCTGACATTAGGGTTTGTCTTGTGTTGTGTCTTGCAGATAAAATGGTTGATACATTTACAGCCCCTGATTTCCTGCCAAACTTTATCGAGAGCTACCATGTCTCTAGCAAGTACAATGCCGGGACTATTCTAACAAGTTAAAGAGGAAGCCAGCGCTGGAGAAACTGTTGGAATTAGTGAGGCCTGTGTATCCCACGGCAGACATCACCTATTTGAAGGCCAAAATTGGTAGTCTGAGGGAGTGCAAGAAAGTCCAGGATTCCCCGAGATCCGGAGCATCAGCAGATGACGTATCCCCAGGCTGTGGTACTACCACAGCCTGCATTTTTTGTCGGACCAGATGGAACCAAGGCCATCGCTCTCAACACTTCCTTCAACATCAGCTGAGGCTCCTGATGTCCAACATGGGCCTTCCACCCAGGAAGAAGATGTGGAGGAGCTCAGCTTGACCCAGGTATAGCATTGTTGAACATATTTCTTATCAAAAATTGAATGATGTTAACTAGATGTTATTGATCACAAATTTCTGATTTAACAAAGTGGTTTACATATCAATAGACAGTAGTAGCCAAAAATGATTGGGACAAGAAAAATGCTGGGGTCAGAATGATAGTCTTTTCTATTTGTTAACATTCAATTTGCAACAGTCATGAGCTCAAAATTGTGTGTGATTGATGACCAAAAACCTAAAACTATGTACCATTTTCATACACAGGAAAGTCTCAGCCAGGAGGAGGCTGTGGCAAGTAGCCTGACTGAATCACACGTCCCCTCCGCCATCCAACCAAAAGGACCAGGAAGGCAAGGAACCTGGAGGATGCCACAGCTGCTTTCCTTAGACATGCTACTGTGGCACGACCGCTGGTGGCCACGAGGCATTTGGATGTGTCACTGCCAGTAAATGAGAACACATGGAGGCCCAACGCACTATATGCAAGGAGATAATTCTGCAGGCCCTAAACAAGGTGACGAGGGGTGAACTTACACGTCAAACACACCTCTGTGAGTTGGACCATGCTCCTCCACCATTTCCACCAACACCAGAGCCACCCCACCCACCACAGCAGCATGTAAGGAAGTGTTGAGAGTGATGGCCTGGGTTTGGAGTGGTCTGGCAAAAAATGCAGGCTGTTGTAAGACCACAGCCTCGGGACATATATGTCACTTGCTGCTGCTCCCGATCTCTCGGTGTCACATACCTGGTAGAGACTGAGCTGTAGAGAGGGCTTCTTTTGCACCTCCTGTCTAGCACCCCTGGTAGAGATGACAGGGAGTGAAAGACACAGAGGGGCACGAGGGCCGATGTAGCAGGTGGCTCAGGTCAGGTCTTGGCAGGAACCTGATGGCTGCAGATCACCTGATAGGCACCCAGAATCGGAACTCCGTGTTGCTGGATCAGCAGGCAGAAGCGTGGTCGGAACATAAGCCAGGAGGTCATCAACAGCCGAGCAGAGCAGGTACCAGAATGTGAGGCAGAAGCGAAGACCGGATACAGGCCACGTTCGGTACACAGTCGGGCAGCGCAGTACAGAAACATGAAGCAGGAACAGGGTCAAACACAAGCCAGGGTCACAGGAAGGCAGGCAGAAGTCCAAGGAAAGGTTCAGGTACAAGCCGGGTCGAACACTGGAACAGATCAAACACAGGTAAACAGGAACAAGCTGAAAGACCACTTAGAAATGTGTGTGTGTCATTGCTCCATTTAAATAGACCGGCTGGTGCCAGTGCATGAACGTGTGCGCGCACATGTGCCTGTTTGTGGCCGCACACGCCCACTTTTTCGCACCCGTGCGCATCCGCCAGTATACCATATTCTTGGCGCACACACTACTGTGCCCGCGCCTGTGCGCCAACGCGCGTCTATTAACCGGACTTCTCTTGCACTAGTAGTCCTAGACCGTATTGTGCTCCCTATTAAATGGACTCCTCAGGTTACCAATTTTGACAGTCAAATTATTGATGTCTTCCCTGGGGTACGAAGGTTTAACTAATTCCAACTGTTTCTCCATCGTTGCCTTCCTCTTTATTTTGTTATGACCTTGTGCTCTCTAATAAATGAAAAAAAAAATTTTGGCAAATACTTGGCTATGTGTTTTACTTCAAAAAGGACAGTTTGTTTGTGAGTAGGTAGGTACATTTCAAAAATACAATGTCAAATTAACAAGGGACACCAACATAGTTGTATCTTTGAGGTTAAAAAATACAAGATAATAATGGTGTTGTGGTAACTTGATACACAAAACGAAAAAAAATTATTATGGAAATCACTAGAAAAAAAAAAAATATTATGGAGATCACTAGAAAAAAAAAATATATATTATTCAGGAGATCACTAGAAATAATAAAAAATATGTTTGTCAGAACTCTGTGAATATCAGCAGCAAAGCAACTTCATTATTATATCATTATAAAGAAGAAGAGAATGCGCTGCATTGAGAGATTTCATAATTTGCCACGTCATGAATGTGATATCTCCAGTCTCGCTAGTTTTACAAGACCGAGCGCTTCCAGCTTGTCCTTGATTCCGAGCATGCGTGTTTGTACTTTGGACTTTTGTGCGACGGACTTGTGTACACACAATCGGAAAGTCCGACAACAAACATTTGTTGGCGCAAAATTTGAGAACCTGCTAGCCAACATTTGTTGGCGGAAAGTCCGACAACTAATGTCCAATGAAGCATACACACGCCCGGACTTACTGTCAACAAGCTCACATCCAACATTTCCCATCTGAAAGTCCGATCGTGTGTGCACGGCATTAGACTGGTAGGGAATATTGGCATGGATGAACATAGAACAGAAATGGGAATTCTTCAAAAAGACTGCATGTGATCTCACTGCAAAGTATATTCCCATGGGCAGAAAGTTTAAGAGGCTAAAAATAAAACCTGTGTGGCTCAAGGCTGAAAATTATAAATAATAAGAAAAGAGCTTTTAAAAATATAAAAAAATGAAGGAACACAATCATTGTTACAAGGAATATAACAGAACATGTAAAATGGAAATCAAGGATGCAAAACTTCAAAACGAAGGACAGATTGCAAAAGATAGTAGGACAAACCCCCCAAAATTTTTCAAATATATTAACCCCTTTCGGACCACCCACCTCACATATACTGTGGCAGGGCAGCCCGGCTGTGCGAACCGACGTACTTGTACATCGGCCCATGCATGAGATACAGTGGGTGTGTGCGCTCGCGCCGCGGAAGCGTGCCCGCGGACCTGGCGCACTCAATGTCAGCCAGCCACCCGAGTTCGCAGTACAGAGAGGCAGAATGGGGATCTGCCTATGTTAACAAGGCGGATCCCCGTTCTGACAGGGGACAATACTGAGATCTGCTGTTCCTAGCCCATCCCCCACACAGTTAGAACACACCCAGGGAACACAGTTAACCCCTTGATCGCTCCCTAGTGTTAACCCCTTCCCTGCCAGTGTCATTTATAGATTGATCAGTGCATTTTTTTTTAGCACTGATCACTACAATAATGTCACTGGTCACTTTGGGTCAGATTTGTCCACAGCAATGTCACAGTCCTGCTAAAAATTGCAGATCGCCGCCATTACCAGTAAAAACAATTTTAAAAAAATCCATAAATCTATCCCATAGTTTGAAGACACTATAACTCTTGCGCAAACCAATCAATATACACTTATTGCGATTTTCTTTTTACCAAAAATATGTGGAAGAATACATATTGGCCTAAACTGATGAAAACATTTGTTTTGTTTTTTTGGATATGTATTATAGCAGAAAGTAAAAAATATTGTTTTCTTTTCAATATTGTCAGTCTTTATTTGTTTATAGAGCAAAAAAACGGAAAATGTATTATCAAATGCTTACCGTAATTTTCCCTTCCTGATGGACTCCATGGCAGCCTAAGTGTGGGTTAACCCCACCTCCTCTCCAATGCTATAGGACCCTATACCCATAAATTTGAACTCACTGCTAGGGACTGCGTTCCGTAACTAGCCAACTCTTTGACCAAATGGGTAGGAACTCCGTCTGCCATGGAGTCCATCAGGAAAGGAAAATTATGGTAAGTATTTGATAATAAATTTTCCATTTTCCTGACAGACTCCATGGCAGCCTACGTGTGGGAAACAACTAGCCAGATCACACGGAGTGGGTATGCTGAACAAAAAGATTTAATTTGTCCTGTCAACCGACAGGATTCTTAAACCAAAATTCACAGAAGATAGAGAAGCAGGCTCTATACAGTAATGCGACATAAAGGTATTAATGGAGGCCCAGGAGGCCGATTTGCAGATGATGTCTAGAGCCACATGTCGGGCTGCTGCTGATGACGCCGCCATACCCCTGGTGGAATGTGCCATCACCCCTTCCGGAGGAGCCAGGCCCTTAGCTCTATAAGCCTGCTGAATGGACTGGACCATCCAGGCCGCAATCGTTCTGGTTGAAGCTCGCTTCCCTCTGTTACTGCCGGAGTACAGAATGAACATGTATTCAGAGCCTCTGAAGGAGGAAGTAGCTCGCAGGTATTCCTTCAGTATTTCACCAATATCCAGAGGATGAACCTTGGTAGATCCTGGAGACCTGAATGTAGGCAGGACGATTTCCTGATTCTCATGGAACACTGAAGAGACTTTTGGATTTGAGCCGAGCATAGGGATGAAGACAACCCAGTCCAGGAAAAAAGTCAGGAATTGTTCTTCATGACCCAAGGAACCGATCTCAGAGACCCTCTTGGCCAAAGTAATAGCGACCAAGAAGGCGACTTTTGCAGAGGACTTTGATAGAAAGCGGGGTAGATCCCATGATACTGAGTCCAGACAATGAGTCAAGAAAGAGGGGAAGATTCCAGTTGGGGAATCTTGGTCTCCTTTGGGGCCTAAGTCTTGATGCCCCACGAATGAACTGCCGGATTAGTGGGTGAACAGCCTATGATGTTCCGGAGAAGGCCGATAAAGCTGAGACTTGGACTCTAAGAGAGCTAATGGACAGAGACAGATCTAGGCCAAATTGAAGAAAGCTGAGGATATCTTGGATCTCTGGATCCCTAAATGATCTGTCTCTAGAGCATGAAAATTCAACAAACTTGGCCCATATTCTCTTATATATTTTATTCATTCTCGCCTTTCTTGAGCTCATGAGGGTAGAAATTACTCTTGAAGCACACCCGAGAGATTCCAGCCTCTCCCTCTCAAGAACCAGACCATCAGTTTTAGTAATGCCGGACACGAGTGCAGGACTGCCCCCTGAGAAAGAAGGTCCGGCCTGAGAGGGAGAGGCACCGGGTCCCAGAAACTGAGCTGGATCAGGAGGGGAAACCATGGCCTGTTCGACCAGTAAGGTGCAATTACCTCCACCTCGACCGTTTCCGCTTGAAGTCTCCGTAAGAACTTGAGGATGATTGGGAGCAGGGGAAAGGCGTATGCTCTGTCGAAACTCGACTGATCTGTCAAGGCATCTATCCCAAAGGCCTGACTGCAACGGAGTCGAGAATAGTACTTCTTGACCTTGAAGTTGCAGGGGGGTGCGAATAGATCCACTTCGGGATCGACTCCGAGGGACAGGATCCACTCGAACGTCTGCACATGAAGAGACCACTCATTGTTGTCCATCTGTGTGCGGGACAAGAAGTCCGCCTGAACGTTCTGGGCTCCTGGGCTGAAGACTGCCGAAATGTTGGCCAGGTTTTTCTGGGCCCAAGACATAATGGAGAAGGGTGGAACTCCGAGTGCCCCTTGTCCCCTCACATAGGAGACCGCTGTGACATTGTCCATCTTTAGAACCACTGACTCCCCTTTCAGGAGATGAGAAAAGGCTTGAAGGGCACACCAGGCCGCCCAAAGTTCCAGAACGTTTGAGCCCGGATCGTGATGACGAGCATCCCACTTGCCTTGTGCAAGTTCTGACCTGCAGGGGGCTCCCCATCCAGCACCGCTGGCATCAGTCTTAACCGTGACCCATGAGACGGGGGCAATGGAGTGGCAAGTAAGCAGATTCCTGCACTGAAGCCACCAGAAAAGGCTGTTCCTCTTCACTGATGGTATACGAATGGACTGATTGATGTCCCCTGAATTCCATTGCTGAAGGAACCCTGTCTGAAAGGGGCGTAACCTCCACAGAAACCACTTGACCATGGGGGTCGTAGAGACCATTGTGCCAATAATCCTTAGGCACTGTGATGCCCTCAGGCGTGAGGAGTTCAAGGCCCCAGAGATTCTCTCTTGGATAACTGGAATTTTACATCAAGTAGATCAGGTGCTGGACTGGTACTAGATGGCTTTTCTCCAGGTTTAGGAGCCACCCAAAGTTGATCAGTGTGGAGATAACCTGCTCCCTATGGATCAACAATTGCTCCTTGTCCGGGGACAGCAACAGGAGGTTGTCGAGGTAATGGTACAAGCGTATCCCTCTTGTTCTGATGAGAGCCACCACGGCCAGTAGAACCTTCGAAAAGACTTGGGGAGAGGTTGTCAGCCCAAAAGGGAGGCAGGTAAACTGCAGATGTTCTTGCCCGACTTGGAACCAGAGGTATTTGTGGAATTCTCCTGCTACAGGCACATGGAAGTAAGCATCTTTTAGGTCGATTGAGACCAGCCAATCGCCTGGCTGCATAGCTTGTTGGATGGTAGACAGGGTCTCCATTTTAAACCTTTCGTACTTTATGAATTTGTTGAGGTAAGTTAGATCTATCACTGGACGCCATGAACCGTTTTTCTTCCATACTAAGAAGAGAGGGGAGTACACCCCCTGGAACTCTTCGTCTTTTGGAACAGGCACCACCGCTTCCTGTGTTCTCAGCGATTCCACGTAGGACAGTAACACCTGCTTCTTTTCTTCTGATCATGGTAGCAGGGTGGAAACAAATCTAGGGGGGGGGGAATACTGGTGAAGGAGCATGTGTGGCCTGAGGATACCCTCTTGGTGGTCCAGTAATCCAAGATTGAGGTCAACCAGACGTGCCGGAAGAGAAGCAAACGAGCCCCCACCCGACCTGCCTGGGCAGGCCCAATCTCAAAATGACTTAGCCGGCTCTCGTCCGCTGGGCGCCTGGCTTTTAGCTGACTTTCGGAAGGGAACCTGCCCTCTATTCCGATTCCTCTGAAGTCCCGGCCGGGTCTGTAAGAGCGTGCTTCCCTTGAACACTTGGTACTGCGTCTTCTAAACTGGAGGTCTCTTCTGACCGAATAGGTGCCTATCCTGAGGCAGGAAGCCCGACCTCCCGCCGGCTATAGCGCTGTCCAGCCTGTTACCAAATAGCGATGAGCCTTCAAAGGGAACCCTACACCAGGCTTGTTTAGATGCCGGATCGGCGGCCCAAGGCCGTAACCACAAGTCCCGCTTAACCATGACTGAGGACTACATAGTCCAGGCCAGCAGACGGATAAGATCGATAGAAGCCTCCCCCAGGAAGGCCACTGCCAGCTTCAGTTCCTGGACTGCCGAGCCTGTGGCTAACTCTTCTGAAAACCCTTTGAGTACAGAGTCCACATTCTCTGTCCAGGTTTCCATAGCCTTGGACATAGCTGCTAGGGCCAGGGTGGGCTTGCAAGCCATACCGGCTAGCCTGTAGATTCTTTTGAGGTCTTGGTCTATCCTTCTCTCGAGACTGTCCTTGAAGGATACCGCATCCTCCAGTGGAAGAGTGACGTGTTTTGCCAGACGCATTCGTGCTGCATCCACAAGGGGAGCGTTTTCCAGGTGTTTCACTTTATCTGCCTGAAGGGATATAATCTGGAGGTTTTGCGTGACATAGAGGCTCTCTTATCTATTTTGCTCCATTCCTCATCAATGACATCCCTCAATTCGGTATGGAGCAGAAAGTTACAACGTTCTTTTCCCAAGTGTTTAAAGAACTTCCTTTGCTTAGCAGGCGAAGTAGAAGGGTCTTCCCACTTCAGGGCCTCCTTGACCGCTTTGACTAGTGGGGGAACAAGAGCAAAGTCAAAACCCCCAGAAAACTGGTCTCCCTCTAACTCACTATCTGAAGATCCAGGAGAAGCATCGTAGTGCTGGGATGGGCCTGGATCCTCGTCAGCCGGGGAGCCAAATAGTGTGGTGGATTGGCTCCGCGTGCAGGTTGTACCCCACTCTTTTAGGGACTGCAAAGAGTCCATCTGCTGGTTTTCTGTCTCTTTTTCTCCAACCACCCAGGCAAAGCATGGATCACACAGTGACTTGCCCTCCGGAAATTGTGTTCCACATCCCCAGCAGGCTCAGCGACCAGAGCGGCTGTCCTGGCGGTGGGTGCGGTGACTGGAAGAGGAATGGGAACATCTCCTCTGCTGTTGGGTCCGAGACGGAGAATCACGTCGGGACCAGGATGATGAGTGGTGATGTTGTGGCCTGGCAAGGTCTCTGTCGTCCTGAATCACAATTTGGCAGTCTGATCCGGAAGGGCTGAAGGAGATAAAAAAACAGGGGGGGGGGGACTGATGTTAAATGCATTCTCAGCCAATGGAAAAGAATCTCAGCCCCACCCCCTCATCTGCACATACCATGTGCGAGAGGACTGGCTGCACAAAGGCGGTGACCTGTCCATGACTCCTTGATGGAACCCAAAGGAAGAAATCGCACGGGATTGCAGCAATATACGGATATCTCTAGGACAAGCTATGGCGCTAATAAAAAACAAAAGGTAACCAAAAAGGAACAAATTACATATTTGTTTTTCCCCACTTTTTTTTTCATTTATCTATCTATATATGCATATATATTTTTTATTTTATTATATATATATATATATATATATATATATATATATATATATAAACTTTTTTAGATATATCCCTTTTAAGACTCCGCACCCCCACAGGGGCTTACCTTGTCCCATGCAAAAAACCTGGGCTTCGGGGAGGCTGCCGCTCACTGCCTATAGGAATCCTCACTAGGAAGAGGCTGATAGCTCTTTAAACCCCCCGCCCAGATGACGTCAGCGCTGTCACCTCACGCCTGCGATGTGTAAGCCAACGAACGGCGCCTGTGCCTCCGATGGGTGCTCCGCCACTCTGCGCATGCGCGAGCCAAGCCTCGATTTCACAGAGGCCTCGCGCATGCGCAGAACATAGCAGCGGCCGCAACCTGGAAGTCCTGCGGCATCCTGAAACACAGAAGTGCTCCAGACGCCATGAAAAGTTACTCACAAGGAATAAAGAAAAAACTAGCAGGGGCAAGGCTTGCGGACAAGACTCAACACAGAGACACACACAGCTGCCATGGAGAAAGGCAAAAAACAGCAGACCTTGCCAGCCGAGCTTGACAAACGTCCATCCTAGGCATACAAAGGCAGCTTCTCCTCCACCACTGGGGCATCTTGCACCTGAAAAATAGCCACTCGCCCGCCCGCGGCTGGGCTCTGAGCTTGCACTGCACAGATGGTATGCCGTAATCTGGAAGAATATCCGACTGGACGCCAAGTAGGAACAAATGAAATGTAGGTCCATCGGAGGAGGACAAATAAGGAACGCAGTCCCTAGCGGTGATTTCAAATTTATGGGTATAGGGTCACCTAGCATTGGAGAGGAGGCGGGGTTAACCCACACGTAGGCTCCCATGGAGTCTGTCAGGAGATAAAAACCGCAGAGGTGATCAAATACCACTAAAAGAAAGCTCTATTTGTGTGAAAAAAGGACATCAATTTTGTTTGGGTACAGTGTCGCATGACCGCGCAATTGTCAGTTAAAGCGACGCAGTGCCGTATCACAAAAAATGATCTGGTCATTAAAGGGGGTAAATCCTTCTGGGGCTGAAGTGGTTAATAGTAAAAAGGTCAGGTCTGAGCATGTAGGCCCTTTACATAATAATCTGGAGTGGGCGACAGGGGACAAAGAGAAGGCAAATTTATTAAATATTCGCCCTCACCAATAGTGTAATCAAATAGCAGCGCTAAAAATCTAAAGCATACCCTGATTCAAGAAATAATATATATACAGTGATTGCTCAATGTGATAACAAAAAAAATATAAATAAAAAAAAAAAAAAATAATAAAAAAATTAATAATATTAGTATTATGTGTCCATAATAGAATGCCAGACAGTGTTTCTAATAAACACCCATCATACAGTCCATTTGTGTATAACACCAAAAGAATTCAATAAAAAAGTCCAAACATAAATGGTGCCTTGGTGAAATAATGGTGACAATATCAGAATAATAATCTTCAATGATAATATCTTCCACCACACCGCTGTGAATGTGATTCCACTCCCCTTCAGCGAGCAAACTCACCAGCTTTTTTTGCCTTACACTCTCGTGTTTGGCTTGTAGGCTTTTCCCACACAGTGGGGGTAAAGTGATAACCTCCAATCAGTATCCGTATGGTTAACCGCAGCGTATAAGCAAATGCTCTCTCCACATGAAAAAAAGGAAAAGCGAACCAATAGTGCAGCAACGCAACACACTTTAATAAAAGTAACACTCTCCTTCACCATAAAACTCACATTTTCCAATTTTCAAAAACGCAAAACAGCACAACAACACTTGATTGTCACCAACAGCACTTCAAACGGTAACCTGGACGTATGGTGGTCACGGCGGACCCAGGTGCTCGGTGAACGTGAACACTCTCACCCGTCCCTTGGAGCCCTCCGTAGCCACTTCCCCGCTCACTCGTATGGCGCCGCCTGTCACAGCGTCCTACGTCAGACTTCCTCGATTGCCGTATAGCCACGCCCCGACATGTTTCGTCACACCGGACTTATTCATGGGATTGGCTAGACGGACTGGCAATCTTTCTTATATATCCTCCCCCCGCATGACGCGCAATGTCGATGATACTGCGCTTGCGCGCTCCCTGTGTCCCCGTTCACACCATACGTGGACATTGCTTTTAAACATAATATAAGAGACATCGAGATTTAGAAAATTAGCCTAAAATTACTACAGCATTGTATCTAGCAACTATCCCACTCGCTGATTGTTGATCACACACACCATCAACGAGGGGCACCTGTCTTCCGTTCTAACGACTATTAGTGCGTTCTCTATGTGTAGTAGTAGCTGTAAATTGATAATGGAGATATTACTGTCTTTATAAAAATCTATATATAAAAACATATTCCTTTATCATATAAAAATAATAAAAGTTATAATTATAAAATTAATAAAATTAATTCTTGAATGGTTGGAACTCTAAACTTTATATTTAATGATACAAAATCCAAACTAGACACATACCCCACATGGGTCTTTCCTGTTATTCCCATGATTTTCACTCTATATCCTACAGGTGAACTCCTACATATATACAGATCAAGCAATTTACAGACACTTTCATATTCCTATAGTTTTCCTTGCTGATTCATCTCCTAATAGGTGGTTTCTCCGTTGCGTTGGTGTTATAGACATTCCACCCATCACCATTTTTGGGAGTAGGTATCTTGTGGCCTTGGACCCTCAACCCTCAGCTCAAAAGTCGTTGATGAAACAGTTGAGGTCCAGTTCTATATTTAAACCCCCAGGAAAAAGACATTTAAACAAGTATATCCATTGCGTTTCACGTTGGGATAAATCCCTTATTCTATTGGAGCCCCTCCACGATGGGTACACTATGTCTATTCCACAAAATTGAAGTAGACTCGGGTCTTGGTTATGCTTCTCCCTAAAATGAAGGGATACGCTATGGTACTTGAAACCATTTTTGATATTGGTCAGATGTTCAGAAATGCGAATTCTCAATAGCCTTTTTGTGCGTCCTACATAATGTAACCCACATGGGCACCACATTAAATATACTACGTATGATGAATTACACGTTATAAATTCTTTAATTTCAAATGTTTCATTTGCTTGATTGGTGATGCTCTTCGTGTTTCTATTTCTAATCCTTACTGTTTTGCAGCACACACATTTATTACATGGATAGAAACCATTGAGATTTATTTTGATGGATGGCCGGCCTGGTGGGTCGAGGATTTTTTTCACTACCCTATCCCCAAAATTGGGGGCCCTCCTGTAGATGAATTTGGGGGTTTCAGGTAGTAATTCTCCCAGGTGACGATCCCTCCGGAGAATATACCAATATTTTTTAAAAATCCTCTCAATATCTCTATATTGATTGTGATAATTGGATATAAATCCCCACTGTTGTTTCTCATTAAATTTGGTTCTATCTTTACTTTTCAGCATTTCTTCCCTTGGTAGAATCGCTATCTGCTCTATAACCTCGTCTACAGATTTCTCTGCATAGCCCCTCTGTAGGAACCTCTCCTTCAGCACATTTGCCTGAGAGTAGTATTTCTCCTGTTCTGTGCAGTTTCGACGGACTCTCATAAATTGTCCCTTCGGAATGTTTTTTATCCATACAGGGTGATGACCACTCCTGATGGACAAAAAACTATTCCGGTCCGTCGGTTTAAAGTACACACAGGTTGTTAAAACTTCATCCTTTCTTTGGATTGTAACATCCAAAAAATTAATGCATGCATTACTGATTTGTGCCTCCAGTTTAATGTTGTTATTATTAGTATTGAGATACCTAAGAAACTCCTCAACAGATTCCTTGGGCCCTTCCCAGATCAATAGGAGATCGTCTATGAAACGCCTGTAAAATTTAAGTTGGGGGGGAGGTCTGCTGAAAATGAACCTGTCCTCCCATTCGGCCATGAAGAGGTTGGCGAGGCTAGGGGCAAACTTAGCTCCCATAGCCACGCCAACCCGCTGGGAGAAAAAATGTCCATTCCACCAAAAATAGTTATGCGACATGCAGAAGTTAAGGGCCTGACCCACAAATCTCTTCTGCATGTCGGGTATGTCCTCCCTTTTGCTCAGAGCCCAATTTAGTGACAGAGACGCGTCCTCATGTGAAATAATCGTATATAATGAGGATACGTCTGCTGTCACCAAAAACGTTTCAATATTTGGGTTCAAACGTATCTCCCCCAGCTTTTGTAACAAGTCCATGGTGTCTCTCAGGTAGGCCCTAGTGGTTTTCACACTAGGTTGGAGGAACCTGTCAAGATATTCCCCCAGCCTAGCTGTGACCGATCCTATCCCGTTAACTATCGGGCGGGCTGGAGGTATTTTAGCATCCTTATGGATTTTGGGGAGTGTGTATATCACCGGAATCCTACAGGCACTGGGAACCAGATACCTTTTTTCTTTAAGGTTCAGGGCATTGGTGGCATATCCCCATTCAATGAGTGAATTGAGTTGTTCCCTATATTTGACTGTAGGGTCACAAGTCAATCTCTCATACGTGGCCCGATCACTCAGCATACTTGTCAGTTGCTCATGATAAAAGGATTTGTCTAAAATAACAACCCCTCCCCCCTTGTCAGCTGGACGCACAATGATATCTTTTCGCTTTTCTAGCGATCTGATACCCTCCCTGATATACTTCGGATTAACTTCCTCTTTGACTTTAATAGCATCCAGATCCTTCAAGACTAAATTCTTGAATACCTCCACGTAGTGGTTGTTGGAGTTCTGGGGATTAAAGATGGATTTGTTCTTCAAACCACTATCAACTTTGCATCCAGGCGTTCCAGCTTTAATCGTAGAACTTACTGGGTGACTTAGAAAATATTTTTTAATGTTCAGAGTTCTGATATATTTATGAGTATCGATGAATACTTCGAACTTATTCAAAACTTTCTTTGGGGCACATTTAAGGCCCAGGTTCAAAATATTCATCTCTTTAGCATTCAATGTAGTTTTACTCAAATTGTAAATGCCTACATTTACCTGTCCCTCATTCTCTTTCTTGGGTTGTTGCCGTCGTCCTGCTCGGCAACCCCTTCACCTCTTGAGGATGATCCCATTCCCTTGTTTGCATATTGCTGTGGCTCCTTCCCCCCCTCCCTGTAGTTCCTTGGGTGGCCCATTCCTCTCGGTGTTCCTCCTCCCCTCCCCCTCCTCCCTCGCCACCCTAAAAAAGGAGGTGGTCCTTGCTGGTGGTATTGGGGTACATGATAATCCCCATCCAAGGGTAGATATCTGTTGTGGAGCGGAATGGGGCTTCTCCCTTCCCCATATTTAAATGGTGAATATTGTTGATTTCCCCCATAATTCTGTTGTCTATATAGGTCTCCCCCATAGTTCCTATCCCCCATATGGGGACCATTCCACTCATTCTGATTAGAGTTAGAGGGGTACGGCTCATCTCTTATAAATTGAGGCTGTTTGGGAGTATAGTACTGCTCCCTCTGTTGTTCCTCTCTGTATTGTGTAGGGGGGTAAATATTGCTCTGTCCCAGTCCTCCTTGTTGATGCTTGTCATCACTCCTTTTACTACCGGTTTTCTTGCTAGGGTCTAGTTTGGAGCCATTCATTGGTTTAGCATTTCCCTTCACCTGTACCGGGGCCTCATTAGTGTTAGAGATAGGATTTTGCCATGCATACATTTTATTATTTTTAAAATCAGCTACATCCCTATTATATTTTTTAACCTTTTTCTTTTGTGTATCTCGGTCAACCTTTTCAAGTTTTTTCTTCATATTGGTATTAAACTCTTTCAACTGGTTAGACTCACTCATAGGTTCTAGTTTCTTTCGAATCCCACTAATTTGTTCATTGAGTTTCCCCAGTTTCACTTGTTTTCTGGTTAGTACCAGATCCTGTAGCTCCCTCCCCACTCTGTTAAAAAATTCCAACCATTCAATCATGAAACACTGGTCCTCAAGACCCTCTAACTCTAATCAGAATGAGTGGAATGGTCCCCATATGGGGGATAGGAACTATGGGGGAGACCTATATAGACAACAGAATTATGGGGGAAATCAACAATATTCACCATTTAAATATGGGGAAGGGAGAAGCCCCATTCCGCTCCACAACAGATATCTATAATCTACATCTTTAATCCCCAGAACTCCAACAACCACTACGTGGAGGTATTCAAGAATTTAGTCTTGAAGGATCTGGATGCTATTAAAGTCAAAGAGGAAGTTAATCCGAAGTATATCAGGGAGGGTATCAGATCGCTAGAAAAGCGAAAAGATATCATTGTGCGTCCAGCTGACAAGGGGGGAGGGGTTGTTATTTTAGACAAATCCTTTTATCATGAGCAACTGACAAGTATGCTGAGTGATCGGGCCACGTATGAGAGATTGACTTGTGACCCTACAGTCAAATATAGGGAACAACTCAATTCACTCATTGAATGGGGATATGCCACCAATGCCCTGAACCTTAAAGAAAAAAGGTATCTGGTTCCCAGTGCCTGTAGGATTCCGGTGATATACACACTCCCCAAAATCCATAAGGATGCTAAAATACCTCCAGCCCGCCCGATAGTTAACGGGATAGGATCGGTCACAGCTAGGCTGGGGGAATATCTTGACAGGTTCCTCCAACCTAGTGTGAAAACCACTAGGGCCTACCTGAGAGACACCACGGACTTGTTACAAAAGCTGGGGGAGATACGTTTGAACCCAAATATTGAAACGTTTTTGGTGACAGCAGACGTATCCTCATTATATACGATTATTTCACATGAGGACGCGTCTCTGTCACTAAATTGGGCTCTGAGCAAAAGGGAGGACATACCCGACATGCAGAAGAGATTTGTGGGTCAGGCCCTTAACTTCTGCATGTCGCATAACTATTTTTGGTGGAATGGACATTTTTTCTCCCAGCGGGTTGGCGTGGCTATGGGAGCTAAGTTTGCCCCTAGCCTCGCCAACCTCTTCATGGCCGAATGGGAGGACAGGTTCATTTTCAGCAGACCTCCCCCCCAACTTAAATTTTACAGGCGTTTCATAGACGATCTCCTATTGATCTGGGAAGGGCCCAAGGAATCTGTTGAGGAGTTTCTTAGGTATCTCAATACTAATAATAACAACATTAAACTGGAGGCACAAATCAGTAATGCATGCATTAATTTTTTGGATGTTACAATCCAAAGAAAGGATGAAGTTTTAACAACCTGTGTGTACTTTAAACCGACGGACCGGAATAGTTTTTTGTCCATCAGGAGTGGTCATCACCCTGTATGGATAAAAAACATTCCGAAGGGACAATTTATGAGAGTCCGTCGAAACTGCACAGAACAGGAGAAATACTACTCTCAGGCAAATGTGCTGAAGGAGAGGTTCCTACAGAGGGGCTATGCAGAGAAATCTGTAGACGAGGTTATAGAGCAGATAGCGATTCTACCAAGGGAAGAAATGCTGAAAAGTAAAGATAGAACCAAATTTAATGAGAAACAACAGTGGGGATTTATATCCAATTATCACAATCAATATAGAGATATTGAGAGGATTTTTAAAAAATACTGGTATATTCTCCGGAGGGATCGTCACCTGGGAGAATTACTACCTGAAACCCCCAAATTCATCTACAGGAGGGCCCCCAATTTTGGGGATAGGGTAGTGAAAAAAATCCTCGACCCACCAGGCCGGCCATCCATCAAAATAAATCTCAATGGTTTCTATCCATGTAATAAATGTGTGTGCTGCAAAACAGTAAGGATTAGAAATAGAAACACGAAGAGCATCACCAATCAAGCAAATGAAACATTTGAAATTAAAGAATTTATAACGTGTAATTCATCATACGTAGTATATTTAATGTGGTGCCCATGTGGGTTACATTATGTAGGACGCACAAAAAGGCTATTGAGAATTCGCATTTCTGAACATCTGACCAATATCAAAAATGGTTTCAAGTACCATAGCGTATCCCTTCATTTTAGGGAGAAGCATAACCAAGACCCGAGTCTACTTCAATTTTGTGGAATAGACATAGTGTACCCATCGTGGAGGGGCTCCAATAGAATAAGGGATTTATCCCAACGTGAAACGCGATGGATATACTTGTTTAAATGTCTTTTTCCTGGGGGTTTAAATATAGAACTGGACCTCAACTGTTTCATCAACGACTTTTGAGCTGAGGGTTGAGGGTCCAAGGCCACAAGATACCTACTCCCAAAAATGGTGATGGGTGGAATGTCTATAACACCAACGCAATGGAGAAACCACCTATTAGGAGATGAATCAGCAAGGAAAACTATAGGAATATGAAAGTGTCTGTAAACTGCTTGATCTGTATATATGTAGGAGTTCACCTGTAGGATATAGAGTGAAAATCATGGGAATAACAGGAAAGACCCATGTGGGGTGTGTGTCTAGTTTGGATTTTGTATCATTAAATATAAAGTTTAGAGTTCCAACCATTCAAGAATTAATTTTATTAATTTTATAATTATAACTTTTATTATTTTTATATGATAAAGGAATATGTTTTTATATATAGATTTTTATAAAGACAGTAATATCTCCATTATCAATTTACAGCTACTACTACACATAGAGAACGCACTAATAGTCGTTAGAACGGAAGACAGGTGCCCCTCGTTGATGGTGTGTGTGATCAACAATCAGCGAGTGGGATAGTTGCTAGATACAATGCTGTAGTAATTTTAGGCTAATTTTCTAAATCTCGATGTCTCTTATATTATGTTTAAAAGCAATGTCCACGTATGGTGTGAACGGGGACACAGGGAGCGCGCAAGCGCAGTATCATCGACATTGCGCGTCATGCGGGGGGAGGATATATAAGAAAGATTGCCAGTCCGTCTAGCCAATCCCATGAATAAGTCCGGTGTGACGAAACATGTCGGGGCGTGGCTATACGGCAATCGAGGAAGTCTGACGTAGGACGCTGTGACAGGCGGCGCCATACGAGTGAGCGGGGAAGTGGCTACGGAGGGCTCCAAGGGACGGGTGAGAGTGTTCACGTTCACCGAGCACCTGGGTCCGCCGTGACCACCATACGTCCAGGTTACCGTTTGAAGTGCTGTTGGTGACAATCAAGTGTTGTTGTGCTGTTTTGCGTTTTTGAAAATTGGAAAATGTGAGTTTTATGGTGAAGGAGAGTGTTACTTTTATTAAAGTGTGTTGCGTTACTGCACTATTGGTTCGCTTTTCCTTTTTTTCATGTGGAGAGAGCATTTGCTTATACGCTGCGGTTAACCATACGGATACTGATTGGAGGTTATCACTTTACCCCCACTGTGTGGGAAAAGCCTACAAGCCAAACACGAGAGTGTAAGGCAAAAAAAGCTGGTGAGTTTGCTCGCTGAAGGGGAGTGGAATCACATTCACAGCGGTGTGGTGGAAGATATTATCATTGAAGATTATTATTCTGATATTGTCACCATTATTTCACCAAGGCACCATTTATGTTTGGACTTTTTTATTGAATTCTTTTGGTGTTATACACAAATGGACTGTATGATGGGTGTTTATTAGAAACACTGTCTGGCATTCTATTATGGACACATAATACTAATATTATTAATTTTTTTATTATTTTTTTTTTTTTTTTTATTTATATTTTTTTTGTTATCACATTGAGCAATCACTGTATATATATTATTTCTTGAATCAGGGTATGCTTTAGATTTTTAGCGCTGCTATTTGATTACACTATTGGTGAGGGCGAGTACTTAGTGTATCATTTATTTTATATCACTTGAGGTTTAATTCTAAGCAGCTGCTCAGAGGGAGGGGCTCACCCCATAAGCGCAGTGTTTGGCACACAGGAAAGGGGGCGTATCATCTGTGTACCACATCAGTAGTAAATTTATTAAATACTTTCTTCAGCTCTGTGTATACAAAGGAGCATGGGGGAGCTCATGGCCATAATGGGAATTTGATGTGGTACAGAAATATTTAGACAGAATAAAGGTGGATAAAGCACCTAGACCATAAGACATATACCCACAGATCCTCAAAGAATTGAGCGCTGTCATTTCAAAGCCATTGTTTCTAATTTTTAGGAACTCTTTAATGACTGGAATAGTACAACTGGATTGGCATAAGGCCAATGTGGTGCCTATATTTAAAAAGGGGATAACGTCTTTACCAAGTAACTATAGACCTGTTAGTTTAACTTCTATAGTTGAGAAGATACTAGAGAGTTTAATAAAAGACCACATAGATGAGTTCTTGCTGGAAATAAACATTTTAAGCAACAGACAGCATGGATTCATGAAAGACAGAAGTTGTCAAACAAACCTGATTTCTTTTCATGAAGAGGTAAGTAAAACCTTGGACAGAGGAGTGGCTGTGGACGTGGTATACTTGGATTTTGCAAAAGCGTTTGACACAGTTCCCCCACACACGGCTCATGTGTAAGGTAAAGTCTACAGGCTTAAATCAGTTTGTAAATAAATACAACCTTGGCTAAAAGACCGAATTCAGAGAGTAGTGGTAAATGATTCTTGCTTTCAATGGTCTAAGGTTATCAGTGGTGTACCCCAAGGTTCAGTGTTGCCTTACTTTTTAATATCTTTATAAATGATATAGGGTCTGGGATTACAAGTACCGTTTCTGTCTTTGCTGATGACACTAAGCTATGCAGTGGCATAACATCCTTACAGGATGTCTCCAATTTACAAGCCAACCTCAATGCACTGTGTAATGGGGCAACTATGTGGCAAATGAGGTTTAATGTTGATAAATGTAAAGTTATGCACTTGGGGGCTAAGAATATGCATCATACATACTAGGCGGAGTACAACTGGGGGAATCAATGGTGGAGAAGAATCTGAGTGTTTTGGTAGATCATACTGTACATGTAATAATAGCGTGCAATGCCAAGCTGCAGTTTCCAAATTCCATTCTTGTATTAACCGGTTCCCGACAGGCGCATGCCGATGTACGTCAGTAGAATGGCACGGCTGGGCAAATGGGCGTAACCGTACGTCCCTTTAAATCTGCCGCCGGCGGCGTGCGTGCGCGCTGGCCAGGAGCTCCATGAGTCGGGTCCTGCGGACTCGATCGCCGCGGGGATACCCGCGATCGCCTCACAGAGAGGAAGAACAGGGAGATGCTAATGTAAACAAGCATCTCCCCGTTCTGACTAGTTACAGTGTCACTGATCTCTGCTCCCTGTGATCGGGAGCAGAGATCAGTGATGTGTCACATGTAGCCACGCCCCCCCACAGTTAGAAACACTCCCCAGGACATGCTTAACCCTTACACTGCCCCTAGTGGTTAACCCCTTCACTGCCAGTGTCATTTACACAGGAATCAGTGCATTTGTATAGCACTGATTGCTGTATAAATGACAATGGTCCCAAAAATGTGTCAAAAATGTCCGATGTGTCCGCCATAATGTCGCAGTCACGATAAAAATCGCTGATCGCCGCCATTACTTGTAAAAAAAAAATATCAATAAAAATGCCATAAAATTATCCCCTATTTTGTAGACGCTATAACTTTTGCACAAACCAATCAATAAACACTTATTGCAAATTTTTTTTTACCAAAAATATGTAGAAAAATACGTATCGGCCTAAACTGAGGAAAAAAAAAATTTAAAATATTTTTTGGGGATATTTATTATAGCAAAAATAAAAATAAAATAAAAAATAAAAAAAATACGTTTTTATCAAAATTGTCGCTATTTTTTTGTTTATAGCGCAAAAAATAAAAATCGCAGAGGTGATCAGATATCACCAGAAAAAGCTCTATTTGTGGGAAAAAAAGGACGTCAATTTTGTTTGGGAGCCACGTCGCACGACTGCGCAATTGTCAGTTAAAGCGACGCAGTGCCGAATCGCAAAAAACGCACTGGTCAGGAAGGGGGCAAATTCTTCCGGGGCTGAAGTGGTTAAGGGAGGTATGAACTCCAGAGAGAGACATATCATGTTGCCCCTGTACAAATCATTGTAGGACCTCATCTGGAATATGCAGTTCAATTTTGGGCACCAGTTCACAAAATGGATATCGGGGAACTGGAGAAAGTGCAGAGAGGGGCAACAAAACTGATAAGAGACATGGAGGAGCTCAGCTATGAGGAACGATTAGAGGAATTTAATTTATTCTCTCTTGAGAAGAGGAGATTAAGGGGAATATGATCAACATGTATAAATACATAAGTTGTCCATATAGTGAACTTGGTGTTGAGTTATTCACTTTAATGTCATCACAAAGGAAAAGGGGGCACTCTTTACATCTGGAGGAAAAGATATTTAATCTCCAAATACGGAAAGGTTTCTTCACAGTAAGAGCTGTAAAAATGTGGAATAGACTCCATCAAGAGCTGGTTCTGTCCAGCTCAGTAGATTGCTTTAAAAAAGGCCTGGATTCTTTCCTAAATGCACATAATATAACTGGAACATGTGTAGGAAAAGTTGATCAAGAGAATATCCAATTGCCTCTCGGGGGGATCAGGAAGGAATTTTTTCCCCTGCTGGAGCAAATTGGATTATGCTTTGCTGGGGTTTTTTATGCCGTGTACACACGAGCAGACTTTGACAGCAAAGGTCCAACAGACAATTCGATCGTGTGTGTGCTTCATCGGACCTTTGCTGTCGAAAAATCAAACGGACTTTAGAAATAGAACATGTTTCAACTCTTTCCGACGGACTCGAGTCCGGTCGAAAAATCCATTTGACTGTATGCTAGTCCGAAGGATAAAAATGGACGCGAGGGCAGCTATTGGCTACTGACTATGAACTTCCTTATTCCAGTCCAGTCGTACGTCATCACGTTCAAATCAGTCGGGCTTTGGTGTGATCGTGTGTAGGCAAGTCCGTTGCGTTGGAACTCCGTCGGAACTCCGTCAAAAAGTCCTTCGGAGTACAGTCTGTCAAAAGTCCGCTCGTGTGTACACGGCATTTGCCTTCCTCTGGATCAACTTTAGGTATAGGATTGTGTATAGGGGATTGTATGATTATTTTTTATTTATTTTTTTCCTTTTATTTGTTGAACTAGATGGACTTGTGTCTTTTTTCAACCTGTCTAAGTACAGTATGTAACTATGTAAACCAACTGGACATTTTTCTTTTTTTGGGGAGCTTGACGTGAGCAATGTGTTTAACACCAAAAGGGATAACAAATTTTGAAGTGGGCTTTGTCTGTGCAGTGAGGGAAGATTTTCCTAGCGTCTGCCCTGTATCCTGGGAAACAGTAAAAGAAGCTCCCCTCCAACAAAAAAGGTTGTTAAGCCACTCTAACCTGTATACACCATCAGCCCTACCTCCTATTGCAGTGTCCTCCTCTGTGTATGATTTATAAAAATAAATGCTGCAAACACCTAATTTCGGAGCCGACCACGTGACTGGCTGGATCTCTCCTTTCCTCCTCTGACAGATGCAGCGGAAAGGGGCTGAGATTTCCCTGCTGACATCAGTCGGGAGGAGAGGAAGAGAGAGCTGGTCAGTCATGTGATCGCGATCTCGGCTCATAAATGAGGTATTTGCAGCATTTATTTTTATAAATCACTCACAGAGGGGGACACTGCAATAGGAGGCAGTGCTGGTGGTTTATATAGGGTTAGTGTTATGCAAGCAGGAGGGGGGAGGGGCAGCACTGTCATGAGCAGACAGGCAGGGAGGGGAGGAGAGGGGGAGGAGACACAGGAGACAGAGGAGAAATGGGACAGTAGGCTGCGGATGATGGAAGCACGTAAACTGACCACGGTGTCAGGGCTCAGCAGTCATGATACACCGTGGTCAGCTTACAAAGGGAAGGGTAGAAACTGGCAGCATCAGTCAGGTATTTCAGGTGATACAGGGGGCTAAATGACCCAGGACAAGCACTTGTGTCATATAGCATGCTTTAAAGGAGCAGGATACATTTTTCTTTTGGGTGGGGGGGGGGTAACAGATGCTTTAAGGCTCCATTCACACTAGCGCGTTTTTTGATGCATTTTACATTTTGCAGAAATGCATGGGAATTTTTTAACATGGGTTCCTATGGAACATGTTCACATCAATGCCTTTTTGTATCTCTGCATTTTTGGAAAGGGTCAGGGACTTTTTTTCATGCAAAATGCAGCGTTTTGCATGTAATAGAATTCAATGGACCAGCATCAAAAACGCAAGTGCAGCGTTTTTGCAGCGTTTTTGACTTTTTTTTTTTTTTTTAAACTGTATACAGTCTAAAAAAACTGTAAAAAAAAAAAAAAAAAACGCAAAACGCCGCAAAAACGCCGCAAAAACGCTGCTCAAAAACGTGGCAAGCATCACAAAAAAAACTCCAAAAACGCTCAAAAGCAACATGCATAGATGTGAATCGAGCCATAGGCCTGATTCACACCAATGCATTTTTAGGCCCCTTTCACACTGGGGCGGTAGTGGGCGTCGGCGATAAAACAGCGCTATTTTTATCGCTGTTTTACCGCGGTATTCGGCCGCTAGCGGTGCGGTTTTAACCCCCCCGCTGGCGGCCGAAAAAGGGTTAAAACCCCTCGTATAGCGCGGGTATAGCCGCGGTATTACCGCGGTATAGCCGCGCTGTCCCATTGATTTCAATGGGTAGGAGCTGTTTAGGAGCGGTGAATACACCGCTCCTTCCCCGCTCCAAAGATGCGGCTTGCAGGAGATTTTTTCTTCTCCTGCCAGCGCATCGCTTCAGTGTGAAAGCCCTCGGGCTTTCACACTGAACAAACAGCGGAGGCTGTTTAGGGGCGGTTTGCAGGCGCTATTTTTAGCGCAATAACGCCTGCAAACCGCCCCAGTGTGAAAGGGGTCTTAGGCTCCATTCACACTAGCGCGTTTTTTGATGCATTTTGCATTTTGCAGAAATGCACGGGAATTTTTTAACATGGGTTCCTATGGAACATGTTCACATCAATGCCTTTTTGTTTCTCTGCATTTTTGGAAAGGGTCAGGGACTTTTTTTCATGCAAAATGCAGCGTTTTGCATGTAATAGAATTCAATGGACAAGCATCAAAAACGCAAGTGCACCGTTTTTGCAGCGTTTTTGATGTGTTTTTGGTGCGTTTTTGATGCGTTTTTGCCGTTTTTATTTATTTATTTATTTATTTTTTTACATTTTTTTTAAGACTGTAAAAAAAAATGTAAAAAAAAAAAAAAAAAAAAAAACGCAAAACGCAAATCGCGGCAAAATAGCGGCAAAATCGCGGCAAAAACGCGGCTCAAAAACGTGGCAAGCATGAAAAAAAAACCTCCAAAAACGCTCAAAAGCAACATGCATACAGTGGCTTGCGAAAGTATTCGGCCCCTTTGAACTTTTCAACCTTTTGCCACATTTCAATCTTTAAACATAAAGATATAACATTTTTATTTTTTGTGAAGAATCACCAACAAGTGGGACACAATTGTGAAGTAGAACGAAAACTTTTGGATTTTTGAAACTTTTTTAACTAATAAAAAAATGAAAAGTGGGGCGTGCAAAATTATTCGGCCCCCTTGCGTTAATACTTTGTAGAGCCACCTTTTGCTGCGATTACAGCTGCAAGTCGCTTGGGGTATGTCTCTATCAGTTTTGCACATCGAGAGACTGAAATTCTTGCCCATTCTTCCTTGCAAAACAGCTCAAGCTCAGAGAGGTTGGATGGAGAGCGTTTGTGAACAGCAGTTTTCAGCTCTTTCAACAGATTCTCGATTGGATTCAGGTCTGGACTTTGACTTGGCCATTCTAACACCTGGATACGTTTATTTGTGAACCATTCCTTTGTAGATTTTGCTGTATGTTTGGGATCATTGTCTTGTTGGAAGATAAATCTCTGTCCCAGTTTCAGGTCTTTTGCAGACTCCAACAGGTTTTCATCCAGAATGGTCCTGTATTTGGCTGCATCCATCTTCCCCTCAATTTTAACCATCTTCCCTGTCCCTGCTGAAGAAAAGCAGGCCCAAACCATGATGCTGCCACCACCATGTTTCACGGTGGGGATGGTGTGTTGAGTGTGATGAGCTGTGTTGCTTTTATGCCAAACATATCGTTTTGCATTGTGGCCAAAAAGTTAGATTTTGGTTTCATCGGACCAGAGCACCTTCTTCCACATGTTTGGTGTGTCTCCCAGGTGGCTTGTGGCAAACTTTAGACGAGACTTTTTATGGATATCTTTGAGAAATGGCTTTCTTCTTGCCACTCTTCCATAAAGGCCAGATTTGTGCAGTGTACGACTGATTGTTGTCCTATGGACAGACTCTCCCACCTCAGCTGTAGTTCTCTGCAGTTCATCCAGAGTGATCATGGGCCTCTTGGCTGCATCTCTGATCAGTCTTCTCCTTGTCTGAGCTGAAAGTTTAGAGGGACAGCCAGGTCTTGGTAGATTTGCAGTGGTCTGATACTCCTTCCATTTCAAAATGATCGCTTGCACAGTGCTCCTTGGGATGTTTAAAGCTTGGGAAATCTTTTTGTATCCAAATCCGGCTTTAAACTTCTCCACAACAGTATTACGGACCTGCCTGGTGTGTTCCTTGGTCTTCATGATGCTCTCTGCGCTTTCAACAGAACCCTGAGACTATCACAGAGCAGGTGCATTTATACAGAGACTTGATTACACACAGGTGGATTCTATTTATCACCATCAGTCATTTAGGACAACATTGGATCATTCAAAGATCCTCGCTGAACTTCTGGAGTGAGTTTTCTGCACTGAAAGTAAAGGGGCCGAATAATTTTGCACGCACCACTTTTCAGTTTTTTAATTGCTAAAAAAGTTTAAAATATCCAATAGATTTCGTTCCACTTCACAATTGTGTCCCACTTGTTGGTGATTCATCACAAGAAATTAAAATTTTATATCTTTATGTTTGAAGCCTGAAATGTGGCAAAAGGTTGAAAAGTTCAAGGGGGCCGAATACTTTCGCAAGCCACTGTAGGTGTGAATCGAGCCTTATGCTGGCCATACACTATACAGAAAATCGGCCGAAAAATCGTTCATATAGACACTTCGTTCGTTTTTCGGCAAGTTAATGGGCACAAATCGATAATCTTTTGTGACGTTTTTGTGGAAAAAAAACGAACGGCAAGTTTGGAAATTTTATGCCGAACGTACGATAAATTGCAAGTTTAATGCGTTCTTCGTCCGTGAAAAAACGAATGGTTGCTACTGCGCATGGTTGAAAATAATTTAACCCGGAAGGGAAATATTCGTGTCAAATACGTTCGCGTCCAAACCTCATGACCAATCGTCAACACCAACTATATAAAGGCCCGTACACACGCTCGGACTTTTTGACAACAAACATGTAAATTAGCAGTTCTGGAGCAACATCTGACCGTGTGTACGCTCCATCGGACAAATTTTTTTTAATTCGGACTTTTGTTGGCTACGAACGGACAAACTTTCTGTCAACAAAACTCCGATCGTGTGTGCCCAAAATACCATCGGACTTTAGTCCAAAGTACAAACACGCATGCATGGTCGGAAGCAAGGACCATCACGAATTTTTAATGGCTTAAGAATAAATCTGCTTTGCTGGTTATACTGACAGAGTACAGACAAACATATTTTAGTTATGATTTGTGTTCTAGTGATATCAATCCTTTTTGTTTGTTTTTTAAGGCCATTTTGCTTATTGTGCATTCACAACATAAATAAACTTACAAAATTATTAGACATGTTCTCTGTCCTCACAATTTAAAAATATAATTTCAAAAGAAAAAGAGCAAACGATACACATCAAACGAAAAAATATAGCTTATTAAATCATACTGAAATCCAAAAATTCAACCTGCTAAATTCTTAGCCCCTAAACTCCCCACACCAGTGGCCTTGTTGTGGATCCTTGGGGCTGATTTTGCCACTGACCACCATGCTGCTCAGGTGGGTGGGCTTGCTGTGGTGGGTAGGTTTGTTGTGGAGGAGTGTTGTTCAAATGACACACATGAGATTTAGTGGTCAGCTCTTGTTTCCTGGCCTTGCTGAAGAGCTGGATGATTAGAGCCTCACATAGCTCCCTTTGATCTGCGTCAAGCTCACGGAGCTTACTAGCATTAAAACTGCCAAACCCTTCAGCACTATCGGGTGCTGTGTTTATCAGAGAAGTAGCCCTAGTTAAGAACTCAGCTGTGGCCTCATCCAGATGTTGGCTCTTCCTGGTCCTTTTTTTGGGAGGACGCAGGGGAGGGATCCTGCACTCAGTTGTTGTCTGGCTGCTGGGCCCAGGCTCTTCTTGGCTCTAAAGTTCTTGTGTGTGTAAAACCAACATCATTTTAATTTTTGGACATCATTCATCAACAATTTTCATGTCATGACTTTTTAATTTGTAATGTGTCCAAATAGGAAAGAAGATCATTCTGACTCCAGCATTTCTCATTCTTGTCCTAATCCTTTTTGGCCACTGCTGTCTATTGATATGGGACTCACTTTTTGTACCCCAAAAAAGTACTATGCATTCAGGGTCGTAACTACCACCATATTGACCCATGCGGGCGCTACGGGGCCCGCAGCCGAGTGGGGCCCAGTGAGGATAAGAGCCCCGCCGGCACAGTCTCCCAGCCAGGGGAAGAGAGAGGAGAGGAAGAGGCGAGCTGTCCGTATCAGCAGAGCTGAATTGCCCGATGTAAGAGCTTTCATTAGGACTTCCAATGTTCCCGGGGCTCACGTCACATAGCTCCACCTTTTGGGCCAGTGCATTTCATAGAACGCCGATCCAATGCGGGACATGTGACGTCATCAAAGGCGTCGGGCCAAGAGGTGGGGCTATGTGACGAGCCCCGGGAAGACGGGATAATTCAAATGAAAGCTAGTACAGTGGCCAATCCCGCTCTCTGCTGATCCTAGTAGCTTGCCTCTTCCTCAGCATATGTGGGGCTGTATGGTGCACAGGCAGACCAGGCTGTATTGGGCACAGGTCATGCTGTATGTGGCACAGGTCACGCTGTATTGGTCACAGGTCACGCTGCATTGACAGTAGGGCAGCTGTGGGGGGGGGGGGGGGCTGTTTGCAGTGTGCCCCATACAACATTTTCTCATTTGCCAACCTATAAAAGTCTATGGTAGAATTCCAAAGTGATAATTTTAAGACATAATATGCAAGCTAATTGCCATTAGGGATGAGACCAACAGCCCCCTGTTAGTTTTGCAACAGAACATTTGAACAGGCCAAAAATTGATTTTAACACGTGAACACCGTTAAAGTCTAAGGGAGTTGAACATGAATAATTATAAGTGGTAATTTTAAAGGCTTATATTCATGGTATTGCCATAAAAAGTGTTTGGTGACCTGGGTCCTGCCCCAGGAGACATGTATGAATGGACATAAAAGTTTACCAAAAACACATTTTTTCATGAACAGTGATTTTAATAATGAATAAAGTCAAACAATAAAAGTGTAATATTCCTTTAAATGTATTACCTAGGGGGGGTGTCTATAGTATGCCTGTAAAGGGGCACATGTTTCCCCTGTTTAAAACAGTTAGAGAGCAAAATGACATTTCTACTTAAAAAAATGTCATTATAAATTACGAACGGGAGCGACAGAATTTAGAACCAGCTTCTTTTCGCGGGGACTCTCGGATTGCCTTTGTCTCGCACACAAACAGAACGTAATCTTACATCACACGCTCGTTCGATTGATATACACTATCTATGCGTGAAAACTCCGCTACCCGAACGGCATCACGCATTCGTTCGTACCGCGTGTTAACTTGACAAAGACGGCGCATGCCTGAAACTCCGCCCCTGACGTTCTTTTTCTTGAATATTGCCCGCCCCTTTTCTCTTCGGTGCGTAGTGAGGAGCAACAATGGCGGAGACACATGTGTCAGAATGCAGATCCAGGAAGGCCACCAACATGACATTTGAGGAGATGGTGGAGATGGTTTCAATCTTGAAAAAGCAAGATTACGATGGGAAACATGGCCCATATGCACATCCCAATTTGGTCAAGGACAAAATCCTCACTGATGTGGTGAAGGCCTTGGAGCGGAAGTTTGGGGTCCATAGAAAAAAGGACCAACTGAGGAAGCGCTGGTCTGACCTGAAAAACAGGGAGCTAGATCAGTACCTCAAAATAAGGAAGGAACTTCGAAAAAGTAAGTACTTGTGTGTCCCATTTATGATTCTTCACTTGCCTGCTTCTCCATGTGCTTTTCTTGACTGTTATACTGAATGTTCGTAGGTGGTTAAATAACGTTCGCGGGTATGAAATAACGTTCGTAAGGACCAACAGTGATCGTTTGCCAATGAATACGACTTTTTGAAACTGATATAGGCTTATGACTGTTTTGGTCATGATCATTTATGTGATTGAACGAATTTAAAAGACATTGTTGTCTAGATGTCTTTGAAATGTTAATTAATTGATAAATAGATTCAGTGGAATGTAAGGAGAGGACACAGCAGCTGTTTACACATCTGGACTCAGGAGCACTAGTGTGGGACACCATAAAAACTTCGCACAAAAAGGTAAGTATTGAATTTGGGGTCAAAGGTCTTTTTAATCATAACCAATGAGTAAAGGGACAGGGGATTATAGCGGTGCTAAAGTATTCCAGGTGAATAAGAGAAAAGAATGTAAAATAATAAACTTTTTATTTAACAATATTAAATACATAGAGAGAGCAATAAAATGGTTAACAACAAACAAGCATAGATATTGCGTGCGACCCAAATGCGGTAGGGTAGGCTGGATGGAGACGGCCATCAAAGAAAGGGCTCGGTTTCATGTCTTCAACTTGGTTCTCTTCCTAAACAGACAATTGTACACCACTTGAAAGCAATGTTTCATATTCCTATTTCGGGCCATAAATATCTGTGTGCTAAGTATACCTTTTTTTAATTGTTCATAGGGAATCAAAGACGCAGACAACAGGGTCAACAGGACCCCCAACCTCGTCGGGACAACCAACATCGCCGGGACCCACAACCTCGCCGGGAGCCACAACATCGCCGGGACACCCAACCTGAACCCAGCACCAGCATCACACATGATGAAAGAGAGGTGGGGGAAGTGGGAGCCTGTACCTCACCAGGTGAGTGTCTGACACCCCAGCTTCAGGTAATCTATGTATGCCTGCATATTTCTAAATACATGTTTTTTTCTCACTTTTTTAGGTGATGTTCTGGTTGTGGAAGAGCCACCTGACCACTTTACAACAGACAGCGCCCAAAGGCTCATAGCTCAGATAATGCTCTGGAATGGCGAAATAGATGCCATGAGAGCTCGTCTCAACACAATGCAGCAGGAAATGAAGGACATGATAGATGTTTTGGGTAGAATCTAAACACTTTTGACGTCCATAAACATCTATCATGTTCTTCATTTCCTGCTGCATGATAATGTTCAAATTATTGTTTATGTTTGTTAATTCAAAAAAAAAAAAATTTAAGAAAATAATGAAGAAAATTTTACCAAAAAAAGAATGACCAAAAAAATGATAAAAAAATAATGATAAAAAAAAAAATATATAAAATAAAACCTAAATTTTATCTAAATATTTTATACAAATTTTATCCAAAAAAATGATATAAAACCAAAAAAAAACCCCTAAATTTGATCTAAATATTTATCAAAAATTTTCTAATAAAAAATGATATAAAAAATTAAAAAAAATTAAAAAAAAATATATTATGAAAAAATAATTACACACAAAATATCAAAAAAAAAAATACTCAAAAATTTTACCTAAAGATTTTTTTTGCAAAAATTTGTGTAAATAATTGTTTATAATAAATCAAGAAAATAAAAATTTAACATATTTTGTTAATGTTGAACTTTGTAAGTTCGTGGTTGTCATAAAAGTTCACTTTTATAATATGCCTGTTTGTGCAAAGAAAAAAACGCACAGGAATGTGCACATATAAAAACATTTTTGAAAAAAAACAATGTGTGTTTTTTTATTTCAATGCTCAATACCAGTATATTTGTTAAGTTGCTGTGGTTACATTGACAGTGTACTCTAAAATGTGTGTAGCTGAGACACAGCACAATATAATAGTTAGCTCAAAGTGAGATTGTCACCTCATGTTGCACATCAGGTTGGTTTGCACTAGTGGCAAAAAAGAAAAAGATCAAGGCTATTTGCAAAGCTAGTAAACAGACAACAGTATTTCCTTGGAAATCTCATTTTATTAAGAAGTAAACTAATTAATCAGCAAGTAAAAAAGTAGTCCATATATTGTTCAATGACAAGACGGGCATTCTGGGAGCCCAAACCAGCACATGCACTTGCCATAGCTGGCATCACAGCCTATTGAGCTGGTGGGGAAAAAGGCTCATCACTTTTCTCTGAGGCAATGTAGCCTCATCTGCCCCAAAGCCAAAATTTAGTACCTCAATATTGTCCAGAGCATTTTAAAAAATTAAGGTCCCTTTTTGTATACGATCCTAAAATTCAGTACGTATCATCACATCTCCGTCAGAGTGGCGTCCATTCATCCCAACATCCAAAAAAGGCTAAATTCTAATTATATGCTCCCTCACCTCCTCTGGTGGCACATTCCTAAACTTTAAGGGGGGGGGGGGGGGGGGAGTTGAATTGGTAGCTGGTTTTGACAAGTAAACCTCTACACTTCCATGAGAGCGAAATGCATGAAAAATTATTTATTATTTTGCCTGACCATCCATCTTTAGAACATTGTCAGGCCAGTGGCCAGGTAAGAAGTGGGCAAATCCATAAATCAGAATGCACATTGTTCAAATCTATACACATTTGGACATACATCGGACAAAATAATAACAATGTTCGTTAATTAGGATTATTTGTTATGATCAAGTTATAAACACAGGAAGTCAGCACAGCACAGGGATGGTGTGAGCCCCTCATAATGCTAAATTCATCATAACGAACGTATCATTTTGACCTTTTGAAGGTAATCTTGCAGGCCCTTGCACTACATGCTTTGGAGAATTTAGTCAGCAATCTTACCTAAAAAAATAAGGTATACTATGTATGTGTTTTGCAAAATCAACAGATAGAGTAGTTATATTGGTTGACTGTTTTTTGGGTGTTTTTTTAGGGGGGGGGATAAGTATTTGCACAACCAAAAAGGGAATCTTGCACTCTGCATGAATTTAAAGGACAGGAATAATATTGGGACACATTTTAGAGGGTGTTTGTGGTAAACATAAAAATGAAGCCTAAAAAAATACAGTTTAAAGTTACTAGGCTAGGTGTGTGTGGGCCAAGGGTAGCATGCTGGTGAGGTTAGTGAAGGAAAATATGCATGTAGGCCACCAAAAAGTTACAGCATGCATGAGGACAAAGAGGGCATTCATTCACAGCATATTACAAAAATGGGAAGGATGGAATAATAAATTTATTAAATAATTTTGAAAAACACGAAGGTGATATTAAATCCTAAAAATTACATGAATATAGTCCTTCTGCAGGACTTGGATAATAGCACTACATGTCTCACGAATAATCTCTCCCAGAGCCTTGTGAGAGATCCAAGTGGTAAACTTGATATCCTGGGGACCCCTCCCTGTCGCCAAATAACATAAGGTAGCTATGAGCTTTTGCTCTGCTGGAATAGCAGCCCTCATGCAGGTGTCCTGCTTCATGATATAGGGGGACAGCAAGGACAATAGTTGCTGAAAGCAGGAGTCCGTCATCCGGAGATAAGTCAGAGAATCATTTGGATTATTCTCCTGCAGCTCACGCAGCAAGGGCATATGGCTAAATTGGTCACGCTTAAGTAGCCAAGTTTTGGCCCAAATAATCCTCATCCTACTACTCTGACTATTCCTGGACCGGGCTAGAGTCACAGCAAGAACTGCAAGCCCATAAACAACACACTCTCTCCTAGGATTGTGTAACATGGCTGGTTGTCATACAATTTTACAAACGGTCGTAAACACAAGATAACGCACGAATCTGCACTGACCAAACGTATAATAATTAGAAATTAGCAGAGGGAGCCCGAAGCGTGACGCAGAAGAATTTAACGTCTTCTTTGGAAGTGTCATGCGTACGTTGTAACGTCACTACGTTCGTGGTTGTTGCCTAAACGTCAGACCGTCTGCATGCAATCCAAGTTCAGAGAGACAAGGCCCTTTTTCAAAAAAAACCAACGGGAAAGTTTGTACAAGGTCCGATCGTGTGTATGGTGCTTAACACACACTGAACAGAACGTTGTCTTGCCACTAACCAGACAAAAGGATTACACTGCCCAATACACAGAAGATTTTGAAGAAGTGAAGGTAAGCAGACCAGTACAATAGTTCTAGGGTATTAATTTTTAGGTGTAGTTTGGCAACTGAACAATGCTGCATTTTTGATTATTACAGGAGCAATGGTGGACAAATTTACATCACCACATTTCCTGCCACAATTCATTGAAATGTACCGAGACCTTACATGTCTATGGAAAGTGCGCTCCAAAGACTACTCAGATCGTCAAAAACGTAAAGAAGCGTATACTAAATTAGTGGAACTATGCACTGTTGTGTATGCAAAAGCAGATATATCCTATGTGACCAAAAAAATAGCCAATCTGCGTACGATCTTCAAAAAAGAATTAAATAAAATTAATGAATCCAAAAGATCTGGTGCAGGTGCAGATGAAGTATATGTGCCACGCCTGTGGTATTTTGAGAGTCTACGTTTTCTGACTGACCAGGAGGAAGCACGACCCTCTGTGTCAAGTTTAGACAGTATCAGTGAGAATATTTCAGGAGATGAAGAAGATGGAACATTTGACGAAATGGCAGACAGTCAGGTAAAGTCATAATATTATGTTTTATTATACACCTTTATATGTACACATCTGAAACTAAACATTTAAGAGAATACAGCCAAAAATCAAAGCACATGTAACTTGGTAATTTTTTTTATTTAAAGAAAAATCTTACATAACATCTGTATTAAGAAATGAAATAATATATAAATGCAGCCACTCAAATGTACATATCATTTAGACATTGTTTTGCCAATCGACTGCTCCAGGACCCAGAAAATACTGCATATAATCAATGCGACTCTGGCGAGCGACTTGACTGGAGAGACGTGGTGGGGCACGGCCTAGGTTTAATAAGCCTTCGGTGTCATTACGCCACTCACCAGGCGTGACATCCCCAGACAAAATATCTTCCCGGTCCAACTGGGATTGGGGCATGTAGGTGGAGCTAGTACGCCATAAGAAGTTGTGTAACACACAGCAACTATGTACTATTGTGTCAATTCTTGAGGGGGCTACATTTATTGCTGTGTGAAATATTCTAAAACGGTTGGCCATAATACCAAACGCGTTTTCAACCACTCGTCTAGCACGAGATAACCGATAATTAAAAATTTTTTGATCAGGGGTCAGGTTTTTGAGGGCAAAAGGTTTTAAAATATGCTCTGATAACGCAAACGCGTCATCCGCAACAAATGAGAAGTTGAGACCTTCAACTGTATCCTCTTGGGATGGGAGATGTAGAAGTCCATTTTTTAAGTGATGGAAAAAAGAGGTCTTCTCTAGTATTCCCCCATCGGAATTTCTGCCATTTTTCCCTATGTCAACAAAAATAAATTCATATTTGGCATTGACAATTGCCATTAGGACAATACTAAAGTAGCCTTTATAATTGAAGAAGAATGAGCCTGAGTTTGCTGGGGGTATTATCCGAACATGTTTGCCGTCTATGGCACCACCACAGTTTGGAAAATTCCAATAGTCTTCAAATTGTTTGGCAGTTGCTTTCCATTCCTCCACAGATGATGGCAGCTGTGCAAAGATAAAAATATATGTTACAAAAAAATCTAAGGCTTAATTGTCCAAAAATTATAACAATTGGCTTTATTATACAGGATCTATTTGGCAGTGAAACACAAACTGTCACATCACCACCAGTAAGCATTACCAAAAAGAGAAAGACAAAGCAAGATGCAACAGGCAACTTTCTACTACAAGCATCTGCAGCGTTAAATCAGAAGAAGGATGAATGTGATGACCTGGGTGCATTTGCAGCAAAGAAAATGCGCAGGATGTCAGAAGACCAAAAACAATTACTGGAACCATTACTCATTCAACTTCTTAATAAAGGGTTAAGGGGGGAGCTGACCACAAATACACACTTAGCTGAGCACAAAACCACACACCCACAATCATTGCAAACCACACACCCACAATCATTGCAAACCACACACCCACAAACATTGCAAACCACACACCCACAATCATTGCAAACCACACACCCACAATCATTGCAAGTACCTCAACAAATGCATCAGTGGAACGTACCATTCCCACAGCAGGATCGTCAACAAAGCAACTGGGGACATGATTATCAGTACACATCTTTGTGAATAACATACATTTGAGTTTAAATATGTTATGTTTGTCAGTTTGACATGTTATGAACTAGTTTGAGTTTACTGATATGTTTAGAGCTTCTAAAATCAAAGTTAAACAAAGCAAGCTGTACAGTGTTTGAGAGTTAAAAATAAAAGCAGTGTGTCATTACCTTTAGGTATTCCTCTTGCATGATCTTTATAATGGCTTGGCAGGTCTCTGGTATGATGCGGCCAAGTGACTGGGCAGAGATTCCGGTAGTGAACTTTAAATCTTCATAACTTCGGCCAGTTGCCAGAAAGCGAAGTGTTGCTACCAGTCTCTGCTCTGCTGGGATGCTTGGTCTTAAAACGGTGTCTTTTTTGGTAATAAGGGGTGACACCTTACTCAATAAGAGCTGAAAGGACTCATCAGGCATCCTCAGATAGTTCCGATAGTCATCGGGATTGTTTTCCTTGAGCTCTCGAACCAATCTCATATGAGAGAAGTCATCCCGGTTCTTGAGCCACTCTTTACTCCATAACCTTCGCCTTTTGATTATGGGTTCCTCTGCTTGTTGGATAGCCATCACTCCAAGCATGACTATGCCAATGGTCCTTTCATCCACCTCCATATTGTAGGTAGAGGGTTCGTTCCGACGTACGCACGAATGTATGTTGCTCCTCGTCAAACACAGGAAGCCACAGTGCAGAGGTCAAACACATTTTGACACTTCCTTTTATAAATGAAAAAAACGAACGAAAATACGATACATTGCTGTTCATAAATGATTTAACGATCGAAAATCTTTACTTACCTGATGGCGTGATCGTTTGCGGTCATTACCGAACGTTCTTTTTTCGAAAATGGGTTCGGCCGATTTTCTGTATAGTGTATGGCCAGCATAAGACCTGGTTCACAACTATCCATTTTTTGTGTGTTTTCAATTTTGCAGAAACACACTACAATCCATTTAACATGGTTTCCTATGGATGTAGTTCACATCTGTGCTTTTTATGGAAAGAGCCAGAGACTTTTTTTCTGGTTTTTGGTTCCATAGACTTCAATGGATCAAAAGTGTGTATTGAAAAGCACAAAATGCACCTGCAATATGCAAACTGCAACCTGCATAGGTGTGAATCAGTCAGGAGATATGGTCGGAAGAAACCACGTACAAGCAGCCACAATTACCAAATCACAGTATAAAAGGCAGATCTTATTTTTTTTTGCAACTTTGTAAATCTGGGGGGAAAAAAACATACTAATATTGATATAATATCAGACATCTCTAAATGTATTTACAATACTTTTTCTTTGCTGTGTAGGCATTACTCTTGTTTTCCATGTCCCATTAAAACTCTGTAATTGTTTCAATATTTCTTCTGCAGAGCAAACTGAAATAAAGAAAATTACAGCTAAACACCAGTGAAGTCATGCATTATTTTCATGGCTGGGGGTTGAAAATGGGGAACAATGCAAGGAACCAAACAGCATATTTGAACAATTACCGCTGTGTGAATTGCCTAACTATCAGCAGAGAATAGGACTGTCATAATAATAGCCTCTCTCAGGTTTCATGTATGGCTTCGTGGTCGTTGTTTTGTGCCATATAAAGGTTTTGCCAATAACTGATGTCTCATGTTCATTTGTGTTTCATAAAGGGAGGCAGCCAATAAGAACATTTGTACGGTACGCCTGTGTTTCGAGGACATTGAACTATTACTCCATCTGGTTTCTGCTGCTTACTGTATGTGAGAAGCCGCAAAGACTCCTGCTGTGCCTGTCTAGAGTTATTAGGTGATGGTCTTTTACTCTCTATATCCTAATATGGTGTTTATGCAATTTTATTTGCTATTATGAGTCAACTCCTCTAAGTGATGTTGAGATTTTATTGTAATTTTATTTTTCTAACGCAGGCGTGCATTGAAAAAGGAAGAGTCTAACTACTTCACTTTAATAGCGTGCAACAAAATATAAAGTTAGGTCATTTCAAATGCTTGTGCAGGCAGGCATTGTTTTCCTGCAGTTTGATGTATGTTTGTCAGAACCAAGTTTACTTCAATGCTGCAGCGTGCATGACACCTTTGAAGCTGCATTTGAACCGCTTTTTGTATTGCATTCCTTCAGATGCAGTAGTTCCTTACATTACATTTTTCTAAGGCTGAATTCACACATATTGGGGTGACAGGCGTTTTACTACATTGTAAAACACATGTCACTGCAAGGACACACGGGAAATAATTGTTTCCTATGTGTCCCAACTGTCCCTAATTTGGAGGGACTGCCCCTGACAATGTCCCTCTGGTCCTCTTTCCTCCTCATTGTCCCTCATTTTGGTCTGATATAAAAAATGCACTTTTTATCTTTCAAAAAGTGTTTCCCAGTGCTAAACCTTTCATCCAAATTCTAAATTGCTGCATTTGTACATTTTAAAAGCCAATATAAAGGAATAGTAGTGTTAAAAAAAAACCCTAGTGGATTTAATTAACCTTTTTTTTTTGGTTAATTCTCCTTTAAGAGGGTGTGGCAGGGAGCGTGTCCTATGCTTACATACGTATGGTAGTAGGTGTCCCTCGTTCCCATCTCAAAATGTTGGGAGGTATGCATTCACACTGCAACTGCTGTACATTGCCATGAATGAAGTGTATGTTTTGCACACTTCACATAAAGTTTGTACAAAACAAAACAAAAAAGTAGCTGTGTAATGCACTGAATCATGCACCACACTGCCTCCTACTATAGCCGACAACCTGGGAGACAGGAGGAAGACAGGAGGAGGGATCCTAGAAATAGGCCTTAAAGCAGAACTTTTCTCTCTGAATCAGCATTGACTATTTTTAATCCTTATGCTGTTAGCATTAATTAAATAGATAGGAAAGTATATTATATTTACTTGTTTTAAACTTTTTTTTTTCTACATTTCTTCAGTTACTTTCTGGTTTCCAGGCCTAGACAAATCATGTCATCCACCCCAGTAGTCTTCAGGAGAGAAGGAGGGGTTTTCTGAGCTAAACACACCCTCTTGCCTGCATGCCTGCGCTACGGGCAGATGGATTCCAGGAAGTAAATGCTACATGAATTATTTGCCCTTATCCAAGCTGGCCACTGCCAGAAAGCTAGGTGGTGTTTTTCAATGTGATTTCTCAGCAAAACAAAGCATGGGGACATAGATGGATGGTGGAGTTTGATTTAAATATTAAAAATTAATTAAATAGCGTTTTTGGTTTGTGGTGTTCTGTTTCCTCATACTACAGATTATAAAAACCACTTGTCTCATCCTGTAGCAGACATTTTTTTATTTTTTTTAAGAAAATCTGTATTTGCATAGCCATAATAGAAGGGAGCTGGACAGCTCCAAACAAAGTTCGAACCTGAGGCAAAGGGTATGAACTGATAGCTTACACTGTTAGATTCCTCCTACTGAGGACTGAGGTCCACAGGTTCACTCTAACATACATAACATGACAAAAAGCACTGCTAGGACCCTCCCCCCCACCTTACGCTCTAGCTATCCCTCTTCTCTTCTCAACTTCTTTTCCAAACATGTGGCCTCCCTTGTGTCATCCTAGATGTTGCATGGACAACTGAAGTATGTTAGTATATCCTGAGGATGGTATATCAGGCTTTTTTGTATCATCGCTCCTTTTGATGTACAGTGCCTTGAAAAACTATTCATACCCCTTGAAATTTTCCACATTTTGTCATGTTACAACCAAAAACATTAATATATATTTTATTGGGATTTTATGTGATAGACCAATACAAAGTGGCACATAATTGTGATATGGAAGAAAAATTATAAACGGTTTTCAAAAGTTTTTCAAAATAAATATCTGAAAAGTGTGGTGTGCATTTGTATTCAGCCCCCTTTAATCTGATACCCTTAACTAAAATCTAGTGGAACCAATTGCCTTCAGAAGTCACCTAATTAGTAAATAGATTCCACCTGTGTGTAATTTAATCTCAGTATCAATAGAGCTGGCGGCACAGTGGTGTAGTGGGTAGCACTCTCGCCTAGCAGTAAGAAGGGTCGCTGGTTCAAATCCTAACCACGACACTACCTGCCTGGAGTTTGCATGTTCTCCCTGTGCCTGCGTGGGTTTCCTCCGGGGACTCTGGTTTCCTCCCACACTCCAAAGACATGCTGGTAGGTTAATTGGCTTCTGTCCAAAATTGGCCCTAGTATATGAATGTGAGTTGGGGACCTTGGATTGTGGGCTCCTTGAGGGTAGGGACCGATGTGAGTGTGCGATGTATATGTGGAGCGCTGCGTAATTTGACGGCGCTATATGGGTACCTTAAATAAAAATAGGGATAATTGTAGACATGCACCTGCACTCACTCAGGTTGAACTGGATGGACTGGTGTCTTTATTCAACCTTACTAACTATGTAGCTGTTCTGTGAAGCCCTCAGAGGTTTGTTAGAGAACCTTAGTGAACAAACAGCATCATAAAGGCCAAGGAACACACCAGACAGGTCAGGGATAAAGTTGTGGAGAAGTTTAAAGCAGGGTTAGGTTATAAAAAATTATTCCACACTATGAACATCTCACGGAGCACTGTTCAATCCATGATCCAAAAATGGAAAGAGTATGGCACAACTGCAAACCTACCAAGACATGGCCGTCCACCTTAACTGACAGGCCGCGTAAGAAGAGCATTAATCAGAGAAGCAGCCAAGAGGCCCATGGTAACTCTGGAGGAGCCGCAGAGATCCACAGCTCAGGTAGGATAATCTTTCCACAGGACAACTATTAGTCGTACGCTCCACAAATCTGGCCTTTATGGAAGAGTGGCAAGAAGAAAGCCATTGTTGAAAGAAAGCCATAGGAAATCCTGTTTGCAATTTGGGAGAAGCCATGTGGGGGACACAGCAAACATGTGGAAGAAGGTGCTCTGGTCAGATGAGACTAAAATTGGACTTTTTGGCCTAAAAGCAAAACACTATGTGTGGCGGAAAAGTAACACTGCACATCACCCTGAACACACCATCCTCACTGTGAAACATGGTGGTGGCAGCATCATGTTGAGGAGATACTTTCCTTCAGCAGAGACAGGGAAGCTGATCCGAGTTGATGGGAAGATGGATGGAGCCAAATACGGGGCAATCTTATGCCCCGTACACACGGTCGGATTTTCCGAGGGAAAATGTGTGATAGGACCTTGTTGTCGGAAATTCCGACCGTGTGTGGGCTCCATCACACAATTTCCATCTGATTTTCCGACACACAAAGTTTGAGAGCAGGCTATAAAATTTTCCGACCACAAAATCCGTTGTCGGAATTTCTGATCGTGTGTACACAAATCCGACGCACAAAGTGCCACGCATGCACAGAATAAATAAAGATATGAAAGCTATTGGCTACTGCCCCGTTTATAGTCCCGACGTACGTGTTTTACGTCACCGGGTTCAGAATGATCGGATTTTCCGACAACTTTGTGTGACCGTGTGTATGCAAGACAAGTTTGAGCCAACATCCGTCGGAAAAAATCCTAGGATTTTGTTGTCGGAATGTCCGATCAATGTCCGATCGTGTGTACGGGGCATTAGAAGAAAACCTGCTAGAGTCTGCAAAAGACTTGAGACTGGGGCTGAGGTTCACCTTCCAGCAGGACAACAACCCTAAACATACAGCCAGAGATACAATGGAATTGTTTTGATCAAAGCATATTCATGTGTTAGAATGGCCCAGTCAAAGTTCAGATCTAAATCCAAATAAGAATCATTGGCAAGACTTGAAAATTGCTATTCACAGACACTCTCCATCCAATCTGACAGATCTTGAGCTTTTTGCAAAGAAAAATGGGCAAAAAATGTCACCCTCTAGGATGTTCAAAGCTGGTAGAGACATCCCCAAAAGACTTGCAGCTGTAATTGCAGTGAAAGGTGATTCTACAAAGTATTGACTCAGGGGGCTGAATACAAATGCACACCAGACTTTTCACATATTTATTTCTAAAAAATATTGAAAACCATTTATCATTTTCCTTCCACCTCACAATTATGTGCCACTTTGTGTTTGTTTATCACATAAAATCCCAATAAAATACATTTAAATTTTTGGTTGTAACAAGGGGTATGAATACTTTTTCAAGGATTGTACAGTGATTCCAGTTCCAGTGGCTCTCGGTCTAGTAGCGGGTGGCAGTGGCTTCAGCTGCTCTGTATCTCCGAACTATACCTAGCTGACCCATCCATCCATTCAGGCCCTGGATGCTTACTACTCAAATTCACTTCTTTAAGCAATCATAATGTGTAAAAAAAAAAAAAAATCCTGATCACTTCCCCAGAGTAGGACAGTGTTACTATGGAAACACTGTATTGCTCTGGTCACAGTGTGTTAAAAAAAACTCGTAAAAAAGTAATAAAATTAAGTAATAGAATTAAAAGAAAAAAGTTAAAAAAATATTTATTTTTTAGTTTTTATACATACTGTCACCAGTCAGCGTCCTTGATTGCTACCACACGGTCATATGATAACGCTGTACTGCACTGGTGACAGTAGGTAAAAAAAAAAATATATGAAAAAAAAAAACGATTTTTTAAAAATTTTGTTCATTTTCCAAAAATTGTGACAAAAAACTACAACTTCAAAAAACTCACCATGCCTCTTACTAAATACCTTGGACTGCCTAATTTACAAAAAAGGGTCATTTGAGGGGTATTTGTATTGTCCTAGCATTTTCGTGTCCAAAGAAATGAAGCCATCAGTAAATCAGGATTGACAAATTTTCAGATATACACTCACTGTATTATGTACATCCGTTCAATTGCTTGGTAATACAAATGGCTAATCAGCCAATCACATAGCAGCAACTCAATGCATTTAGGCATCTAGACATGGTGAAGACAACTTGCTGAGGTTCAAACCAAGCATCAGAATGGGGAAGAAAGGGGATTTAAGTGACTTTGAAGGTGACATGGTTATTGGTGCCAGATGGGCTGGTCTAAATATTTCAAAAACTGCTGATCTACTGGGATTTTCTTGCACAACCATCTCTAGGGTTTACCAAGAATGGTCCAAAAAAGAGAAAATATCCAGTGAGCAGCAGTTGTGTGGAGGAAAATGCTTAGTTGATGTCAGAGGAGAATGGGCAGACTTTTTTGAGATAATAGAAAGGCGACAGTAACTCAAATAACCACTTGTTACAATCAAGGTATGCAGAATACCATCTCTGAACACAACACATCGAACCTTGAAGGAGATGGGCTATAGAAGCGGAAGACCACACTGGGTGCCACTTCTGTCAGCTAAGAACATGAAACGGAGGCTACAATTCACACAGGCTCACCAAAATTGGACAATAGAAGATTGGAAAAACGTTGCCTGGTCTGATGAGTCTCAATTTCAGCCACAACATTCAGATGGTAGGGTCAGAATTTAGCATCAACAACATGAAAGTATGGATCCATCCTGCCTTGTATCAACGCTTCAGGCTGGTGGTGGTGTAATGGTGTGGGGGATATTTTCTTGGCACACTTTGGGCCCCTTAATACCAACTGAGCATCATTTAAACACCACGGCCTACCTGAGTATTGTTGCTGACCATGTCCATCCCTTTATGACTACAGTGTACCCATCTTCTGATGGCTACTTCCAGCAGGATAATGCTCCATGTCACGCAGCTCAAATAATTTCACCACTGTTTTCTTGAACATGACAATCAGATCACTGTACTCCAATGGCCTCCACAGTCTCCAGATCTCAATCCAATAGAGCACCATTGGGATGTGGTGAAATGGGAGATTTGCATCATGAATGTGCAGCCGACAAATCTGCAGCAACTACCAGATGCTATCATATCAATATGGACTAAAATCTCTGAGGAATGTTTCCAACACCTTGTTGAATCTATGCCATGAAGAATTTAGGCAGTTCTGAAGGCAAAAGGGGTCCAACCCGGTACTAGCAAGGTGTACCTAATAAAGTGGCCAGTGAGTGTATATACCACAGTTTGTGGACTCTATAACTTTCCTACTGACTAAATAATATACACTGATTTGGGTTATTTTCACCAAAGATATGTAGCAGAATACATTTTGGCATAAATTTATGAAGATTATTTATTTGCAATTTTTTTTCAACAGAAACGAATGCCCCATACACACGATCAGAAATTTTGTCAGAAAAAAACTTGGATGGTTTTTCCGACGGAATTCCGCTCAAGCTTGCCTTGCATACACGCGGTCACACAAAAGTTCTCTGAACTTTCGACTATCAAGAACGCGGTGACGTACAACACTACGACGAGCCGAGAAAATGAAGTTCAATGCTTCCGAGCATGCGTTGAATTGTTTGCGAACATGCGTGATTTTTTGCGCTTCTGAATTGCATACAGACGATCGCATTTTTGGAAAGGAACTTTTCCGACCGAAAAATAGAGAACCTGCTCTCAATCTTTTGCTGGCTGGAATTCTGCCAGTAAAAGTCCAATGAAACATACATACGGTCGGAATTTCCGACCAAAAGCTCAAATCTGACTTTTGCTGGCGGAATTTCTGATCGTGTGTATGGGGCATAAGAAAAACAAGGTTTTTTTTCAAAATTTTCGGTCTTTTTGCATGTATTAAAAGACAACAGAACAATCAGCGCAAACACAATGATAAAACGTGAGAACTGCAAGTTGAACACTATAGGCAATCATAAATACCTAGCAGATATACAAAACAAGCAAAAGTAAGTGCAGCGCAAAAAAAAAACGAAATAAAAAAAAAAAAAAAAGAAATAGTCCAATCAAGATGGAAACTCCAATCCCCGGACAGAAGGAATGGCAGGATCCCTCGTGTAGAAATGGGAAAGCCCTTCTGATATAACCTGACAATATCCTTCACCAAATAAGCCCAGATACGCTTACCGGAAATGGTGGACCTCCCTGCCACAGAAGGTCAAAAGCGCGTGTATCCCCACAGGGATGTCGCAAACCTCCCATAAGGTTTGAGTGGTCCTCAATCACAATATGTGGAGCTCCTGTCAGGTAAGGAAATCCAGGAAAGGAAGGGGAAGCCTCCAAAAACCAGTACAGCGATGATGTGCAGCGCTTAGAAAGAGACAAGCTGATGCAAGAGATTGCAGAGTTTGTAGTGCAGCTGTCTGTCTGTCTGTGGAGGGGTGAGGCACCTTGCTTTCTATGATGTGATTGAGGACCACTCAAACCTTATGGGAGGTTTGCAACATCCCTGTGGGGATACACGTGCTTTTGACCTTCTGTGGCAGGGAGGTCCACCATTTCCGCTAAGCGTATCTGGGCTTATTTGGTGAAGGATATTGTCACGTTACATCAGAAGGACTTTCCCATTTCTACACGAGGGACCCTGCCATTCCTTCTTTCCAGTGATTGAAGTTTCCATCTTGATTGGACTATTTTTTTCTTTTTTTCTTTTATTTCGTTTTTTTTTTTTTTTTGCGCTGCATTTACTTTTGCTTGTTTTTTTTTTTTTCATGTATTGAGCTAAAGATAAAAAAAACCCAGCGGTGATTAAATACCACCAAAAGAAAGCTCTATTTGTGTGAAAAAAAAAATGATAAAAATGTCATGTGTACAGTGTTGCAAGACTGAGCAATTGTCATTCAAAATGCGACAGCGTTGAAAGCTAAAAATTGGCCTGGGTAGGAAGGGGTGAAAGTGTCCAATATTGTAATGGTTAAAAGTAGGGGTGCAACGGATCGTCGCCGATCCGTGATCCGTACGGATCAACCTCCGCAGATCGGCACACCCGCGATCCGCGGAGCGCTCTGCGGCTTCGGCCATAGGAAAGGCCTCCGGAGCGGCGGCCATCTTGGTACACCCGGAAGCGGCCGCTGTCTCGTCAGGAAGTGACGTTTTGTCGCCGCCATCTTGCTACACCCCACACTCCTGCACAGTACAGTAATGATAGAGTGAGAAGGGGGCAAGCGGACATCTTGTTACACCCACCGTAGTTTTAGATTTAAAAGCTATTTTCAACAAAAACCGAGCTTATATGCATAAATACAGTATTTGTAGATCGGACGGACTGTTTAGATGTTAGGTTTTAAAAAGCAACAGCAAACCTGCTGACCTTACATGGTTGCTAATGTGACAGAACACCTCTGGTTTTCACATTTAATGTTAAATGTGAAAATCAGAGGTGTTCTGTCACATTAGCAACCATGTAAGGTCAGCAGGTTTGCTGTTGCTTTTAAAATCTGACATCTAAACAGTCCGTCCGATCTACAAATACTGTATTTATGCATATAAGCTCCGTTTTGTGTTGAAAATAGCTTTTAAATCTAAAACTCCGATGGGTGTAACAAGATTTGTGTGGTTTTTTTTGTTTTTTTTTTTTGTTTTTTTGCTGATCCGAAAATGATTCGATCCGTGACTCTGATCCGAGGATCGATCCGATCCGTGAGTTTTTTGATCCGTTGCACCCCTAGTTAAAAGGCAAAATTGCGAACTAAATTCTTCTAGCGTATAACCAGCTTTTGCCTTGCTGGAGTGAGATTTAATTTGAAAATAACTATTTTTTCAGCAGATAAAAAGAGAACCATGTTACAATGTTTCAGACCATAGTGGGTCAATAATCATACCGTTCCTTTGCCATCTGTCCTCTGCATCACCCAATCATTGACAGCTCAGTCAACACACCTGGAATTGTATTATAGGAACCTGACACATGCCATATTTTTGTTTTCCTTCCTTTACACCTGATAGGATTTGCGTCCGTAATTGTGCCCGCTTGTAACCTATCAATCTCTGGCTTTTTTCCTAGGCATGTTGCTTAATCCGTTTCAACAATACTGCAACTTTTGTGTTTCCACATTGTATGCCATTCAATCCTTTTCATCTTCTCTCCAGCAGAAGACAAGCAAATATCTTCTGCACATTGTATTTAGCTACGATTCAAACGGTATTTAACTTGTCAGAGTTGAGCATTTTGATTTTGTCTGGATATTGTCTGCGGAATCTGCCATGCCCTCTTTGATGTTGTAGAACGTCTTTTTTTTTAAACTATCGAATGTTGTGTTTTCTTGCCTCTCTGGCATCTTGCGTTGAGTTGCTGGCATCGTATTAAAGTGAACAGGACATATAAAAATAAACATGTTCGCATTTTTATTGAATTCCAGTCAATTCTACCATATTTAATAGCTGTCTAAGTAAGAGATGAAAGACATGTACATTAGACAGATAGTGAAGAGTAGTAAGGAGGGCGCTGGTTTCACTCTTTATAATTTCTTGAACTGTCAAATGGAATGTGAGGGTTTCACACCTGGGCATACACCTTTAATAGTGCTTAAGTCTGATTGGCTGAATATCTAAAAACATGAAGGCCTTTGTTTAAAACAGACCCATTCTCCCAGAAAAACGTTCCTTTATTGCAATCATAACATTTAGTGATGGCAAGAAAATGAAAGACAGATGAAAGAGCTTACTGTTGCTCTAAAATTCTACGGTTTTGATATTGATCAGATGGCTGGTGCCTCTGCAATGGCCATCTCTATGGTTTCTCCTGAAGGGGAAAATTGTTCTTCAAGCAGAGAAACCAATTGGTCAGCATTAACTCAATTGCCTTTGGCAGAGATCATCTGACCATCGTTTCTATGAGAATTAAAGAAATACACTGCAGGTGTATCTTCCTGGTGCATATGTTTTAAATCACAGAGATTGATTCGCCTGTGGTGAATGTTTGCTGAATGGCACATTCACTGCTTTTTTAACCACCTCCCGCCCACCGTATAGACAAATGACAGGGGGCGGGATCCCCTTTCGTTCTGGGCTGACATCATATGACATCACCCAGTTTCACCGCAAACAAGCTCCCACAGGGGCACGCGGCGCAGCGATCGCTGGCATGCTGTGTCCCTGGGACATGGTGCTTCCCCGATCTCGGTAAAGAGCCGATGATGCGGCTCTTTATCCATGTGATCGACTGTGTCAAATCACAGCCGATCACTTGTAAACACGATAGTGCAAGTAATCAGCTCTCCCCGCCTCACAGTGACAGAGTGTGAGGAGAGGAGAGACGATCAGTGGCATTTCCTCACAGGGGAGACCTGACAGGTAAATTATCAGTGCCCTGATTATCAGTGCAGCCTCAACAGTGCCTAGCAGTGATGCCAGTCTGTGCCCATCAGTGACACCAATTTGTGCCCATCAGAGAGGCCATTCTGTTCCCATCAGTGAGGCAAGTCAGTGCTGCCTTTCAGTGCCCATCACTGCCTGCTCATCAGTGCAGCTTATTAGTGCCACCCATCAGTGTCCATCAGTTACGCTTATCCATGCCACCTATCATTTCCCATCAGTGCCAAATATCAGCGCACACCAGTGCAGCCTATCAGTGCCCATCCGTGCTTCATATTAGTGCTTCCTCATCAGTGCCGCCTCATCAGTGCCCATCAGTGAAGGAGGTAAAATTATTTACAAAATGTTCTGACAGAAACCAAGGAAACTTTTTTTTTCAAAAATTTCTGTCCAAAATTTACCACCAAAAGAAAGCTCTATTTGTGGGGAAAAAAATGATAAAAAATTAATTTGGGTACAGTGTTGCATGATCACGCAATTGTCATTCAAAGTGTGACAGCACTGAAAGTGCCCAGTAGGCAAGTGGTTAAATATGCCCCTGATATCTACCAAGGTACATTATATTGCCAAAGGTATTGAGACACCTGCCTTTAGACGCACATGAACTTTAATGGCGTCCCAGTCTTAGTCTGTAGGGTTCAATATTGAATTGGCAATTTTTTTATTTGAGAATCTTGCAAACAAGAAATACATTCCAACTTTTCTTATACAAAAATACAAAAAATAAATAATATATATCTTCAAAGATTCTACACATTACTCAACTTGATTAACATTCAGACCAAGAAACATAGATTATCATATGTATGTAGCCTTTCTTCAAAATTATGTTTATCCTTGAAAAACTAAAGGGAGTGTCCAGAGAGAAAACAGGGAAAGAACCCAACACCCAGAGATCAACAAACAGCAGCTACAGGCCTGATATTCCTCCACGCCTTTATCCAGACCCTTTGCCGCCATCTGTCTTTCTCGAGACCCTGAATTCTCCCTACCTCACCAAGAATCTCACACACCACCACCGGAACAGGAAAGACTTTCTGTCGAAGGGATACCTGACACCGTGCATTCCAGGTGTAATATCGAACTACTAAGCTGACTAGAAAAAGAGTGTCCAAATCAAATCCCTTGCGATTCTGCAATGCTCCATACACCCACTCAGCATAAGACATGCTAGGCAAGAAAGGAATATTCAGAGCCCTCCCCACCTTTTTATAGACTTCTATATTGAAAGGGCACTGAAGCAAGAAGTGGTCCATGGTTTCCACTTCACCCCGACACTCCGCTCTTGGACAAACACGATTGTCCAAAGAGCGGCACTTCACGTTCCCCCTCACATAGAGCCTACCATTGAAAGCGAGCCAGGCCTGGTCCCTAAATTTCGAAGGAATCCGCTCAGAATTTATAAAACGTAAACCCTCCCTTATAATATGACCTGGGCAATCCCTTAAGGCCTGTCAGACTATCACGTACCTGACTGATGAACCCGATACAGCAGGGGAAGGCCTCCCTTACTTATCTGGTTCCCGACCCCTGGTAGTGTAAACAGAAGGCACGGGAGCACAGAATGGTATGAGAGCCTGGCGGGTGACTTGCGGAGTTACATAGTTACATAGTTAGTAAGGTTGAATAAAGACACCAGTCCATCCAGTTCAACCTGAGTGAGTGTCTACAATTATCCCTATTTATTTAAGGTACCCATATAGCGCCGTAAATTTACGCAGTGCTCCACACATATATCGCACACTCACATCGGTCCCTACCCTCAAGGAGCCCACAATCCAAGGTCCCCAACTCACATTCATATACTGGGGCCAATTTTGGACAGAAGCCAATTAACCTACCAGCATGTCTTTGGAGTGTGGGAGGAAACCGGAGTACCCGGAGGAAACCCACGCAGACACAGGGAGAACATGCAAACTCCAGGCAGGTAGTGTCGTGGTTGGGATTCGAACCAGCGACCCTTCTTACTGCTAGGTGAGAGTGCTAACCACTACACCACTGTGCTGCCCTCAAGTTAAGGCTCAAGTTAAGTTAAGTTAAGTTAAGTTAAGGCCCAGGATCCTGGTGCAAGTGGACTGGAGGTGCTTGGTGGACTGGAGCACAGTCAGCTGGTGCAGAGCAGGAGCAGAGTAGGCAGGTCCGGTCACAGGCAGAGTTGGCAACAGGCGGTCGGCACAGTACAGAGGAGCAGGCAGGTTCAAAGTCCAGGTCACAGGCAGGGTCGGCAGCGTGGTACAAGGGAATATGCAGATTCAAGGTCAAAGGCAAGCCGGGGTCAGATGCAGGCAGATAGCAGAAAGGAATCAAAATCTTTCTGTCAAACATTTTTTTATTGTATTCTTGAGTTTTAGCCATGGTTTCCCGTGGTAGCTTATTGTTGGTGATGAAAAAATTCATTGTTTCGGAGACTGCAGGAATCGCACATTCGGGTAATGAACCGGTCAAGAAGGATGGGTGAAAGCCATAGTTGGCAAAGAATGGCGCTTGTTTAATGGCAGAGTGCACAGAGTTATTGTAGGCAAACTCGGCTATAGGCAGAAGAGAGACCCAATCGTCCTGTGAGAAAGCAGAGAAGCAGTGGAAGTACTGTTCCAGCGTCCAATTAGTTCTCTCCGTCTGCCCATTCGTCTGGGGATGGTAGGCAGACGAGAACGCCAATTCAATCTCAAGCAAACCACATAGGGCCTTCCAAAACCTGGAGGTGAACTGAACACCTCGATCAGAAACTATACTTGAAGGCACTCCATGCAGTCTCACTATCTCCTTGATGAAGATCTTCGCTTTTTCCAAAGCTGAAGGTGTGGCTTTCATGGGAAGAAAGTGAGCCATTTTAGACAGTCTATCCACAATGACAAAGATGGTGGAAAAACCCTCTGCCAGAGGGAGCTTTACGATGAAATCCATCTAAATCATTTTCCAGGGCCTTTCTGGAACGGGTTAAGGTTTTAGTAGGCCCCAGGCCTTCGTTTGACTATTCTTGTTTCGAGCACAGGTGGTGCATGATTCCACATAACTCTTGCAATCGTTAGTCAATTGAGGCCCCCAAAAAGTACGTTGTACCAGCTCTGTTGTTTTCAGAACACCGAAATGCCCGGCCAACTTATGATCGTGGCAGAGTTCCAGTACTGCCACCCTCAGATTTTCTGGAACCAAGATTTTGTCCTTGTGCCGGAACAAGCCATCTTGCATGCTTACATTGACTTCCACAGATGGAGACCAACTCCTGGAGGCTAGTCTTATTTGAGATATGCGATCCCCTTGAAGTAGCAGAAAATTTCCGGCAGGGAGAATGGTGTCTGGAGGCAAAGATTCCCTGGAGTCATGGAACATACGGGATAATGCATTCGGTTTGATGTTCTTGGAGCCAGGCCTGTATGTAATGTGGAACTGGAATCTAGAGAAAAACAGGGCCCACCTTGCCTGCCGTGGTCTCAATCTCTTGGCTGTTCTCAAGTACTCTAGATTTTTGTGGTCCGTGTATACCAGAATGGGATGTGCAGCACCCTCCAATAGGTAGCGTCACTCTTCTAGGGCGGCTTTAATGGTCAAAAGCTCACGATCTCCCACATCATAATTTTTCTCTGCAGTGGAAAGCTTTCATGAGAAAAAGGCTACTGGATGGAGGAACGCTTTGGCACCTTGCCGCTGAGAAAGCACTGCCCCTACTGCGAATTCTGATGCATCCACTTCAAGGACAAACGCTAAGGCAGGATCTGGATGGTTCAGAATAGAGGCGGAGGTAAATAGTTCCTTGTGTTTTTCAAAGTCGGATTGCGCCTGAGGAGACCAACTGAATCGGTTCCCTTGCCTGGTCAGTTCAGTGATGGGGGCAATTATTGTAGAGAAGCCCCTTATGAATTTCCGGTAAAAGTTGGCGAAGCCAATGAATCGGACTCCTTTTTTATCGGAGGGAGCGGGCCAATCCAAGATAGCTGCCACCTTTTGAGGATCCATCCTAATGCCATTGACAGAAATGATTAGGCCGAGGAACTGGATGCACTGGAGTTGGAACTGGCATTTTTCCAACTTGGCAAAAAGTCCATGCTGCCTGAGCCGAGTTAATATGTTTCGGACATGCCTGCGATGCTCAATGACTGAGGAGGAGAAGATCAAAATGTTGTCTAGGTACACTATAACATATAAGTCCAGCAGGTCACGAAAGATATCGTTGACAAAATGTTGAAATGCTGCTGGAGCGTTGCACAGACCAAAGGGCATGACGAGATATTCAAAGTGCCCAAACTGGGTACGGAAGGCAGTTTTCCATTCATCCCCCTCTCTAATACGAATTAAATTGTAGGCACCACGGAGATCAAGTTTGGTAAAGATTATTGCAGAACCCAGTCTTTGCAAAATATCAGGCACGAGAGGTAAAGGGTAACGATTCTTGATGGTTATTTTATTTTATTTAGTTCCCTATAGTCGAAACAAGGCCGAAGAGAGTGATCCTTCTTCTCGACAAAGAAAATGCCGGCCCCAGCCGGTGAGGTGGATGGACGGATAAAACCTCTCTTTAGATTCTCATCATTTTAGACCTTAAGGGTATCCAGCTCCTGCACTGTTAGTGGAAAAATCCTTCCAAAGGCGACTTCAGATCCGGGCAAAAGTTCAATCGGACAATCATAAGGTCTGCCCCTTTTTTACTGAAGACATCACAGAAGTCCCGATAAGGAGCGGGAATCGCCTGCTGCGATTCAGTGTCAGTGTCTAGACACAGGAGTTGAGTGGATTTTACAGGGGTACTGTGCAGACAGTGCTGTTGGCAGTAACTGGAGAGGAACTTGATTTCCCCAGAGACCCAATCGATGCTAGGGTTATGGGCCTGTAACCAAGGCACCCCCAGAATAATAGGGAAAAGAGGTGAAGAGATGGCGTCCAAACTAAGGAATTCCTGGTGATGAGTGTTCATGATAGCCAGCAAAGGGATAGTTTCCTGGCTGACAGGACCAGAGCTAAGGGTGGACCCATCAGCGAGGTGGACAGCAAGTCCCTGTGACTTCGGTTGGAGAGGGATGCGGTGGTAAGCAGCAAAAGTTAGGTCAATGAAGCAGCTGCATGCTCCAGGGTCAATTATGACCGAAACTGGTAGATCCTGTCCTGGAAGCTGTAGGATAATGGAGAGAGCCAGGTGATTAGCAGGATTAGGCAAGGTAGGTGCAGACTTAGAAGAGGTAGAAAGGAACTTACGTGTCTTGTTAGGGCAAGATCTCACATAGTGACCTGATTCTCCGCAATACATGCACAGGTTGTTGACACGTCGGCGCTGCTGGAGTAAGAGACGGGCGGAGAAGACCGAGCTGCATCGGTTCAGAGGTATCGAGGGCCGAGGTAGGTGGTGCATGAAGACTTTGGCCGACAGAGCTGGTAGCACTAGGGACCTTGGGAAGGACCCAGGTAGGACAGAATTGGTTAGTGGATCTCTCGGAGCGGAGCTCCCTTAGACGCTGATCAATTTGAACAGACAGGCTGATAAGATCATCCAATGTTTGGCGTATTCCAACCCGTGCCAATTCATCTTTAAGTGAGTCGGATAAGCCCATACGAAATTGGTAACGCAGGGTAACGTCATTCCAATCCGTATCCGTACTCCAACGCCTGAACTCCAGGATATAATCTTCTGCGGGTCTACGCCCTTGTTGTAAGGCGTGCAAGGCGGATTCAGCGGTGGCTTTTAATTGAGGATCCTCGTACAGCTGAGACATAGCAGCAAAGAAGGTATCCAGGCTATCCAGGAATGCTGATTTTTGCTCCAGAAGACGGTGGGCCCAGGTCTGTGGTTCACCGGACAGGAGAGAAATCACAAAGCCCACCTTGGTCGCTTCCAAAGAAAAGGTGTGTGGTTGCGAAGCGAAGTAGAGTTCGCAGGCGTTGCGGAAGGATCGATATTTACTACGCTCACCAGCAAATCTTTCGGGTGTAGGGACCCTAGGCTCAGGGGGTAGCATAACCACAGAGGGTGCAGATGATAGTCCAGCAGCGGGAGGCAACTTGAGGGTTAGCAGATGAAGACAGCACCTGGACTCATTCTTCCAGCCTAGTATAACCTTCTTGTAGGCTCTTCACAGCTTGTGTGAGACCCGCCAGGTGTCTGCACAGTTCCTCTATGGGAGAGGTCCCCTGCTTGGGCTCGGACATGGCTGTCCGATACTGTCAGACTATCACGTACCTGACTGACGAACCCGATACAGCAGGGGAAGGCCTCCCTTACGTATCTGGTTCCCAGCCCCAGGTAGTGTAAACAGAAGGCACAGGAGCACAGAATGGTATGAGAGCCTGGCGGGTGACTTGCGGAGTTAAGGCCCAGGATCCTGGTGCAAGTGGACTGGAGGTGCTTGGTGGTCTGGAGCACAGTCAGCTGGTGCAGAGCAGGAGCAGAGTAGGCAGGTCCGGTCACAGGCAGAGTTGGCAACAGGCGGTCGGCACAGTACAGAGGAGCAGGCAGGTTCAAAGTCCAGGTCACAGGCAGGGTCGGCAGCAGGCGGTCAGTGTGGTACAAGGGAGCAGGCAGATTCAAGGTCAAAGGCAAGCTGGGGTCAGATGCAGGCAGATAGCAGAGAGGAATCCAAAGACAAGCCGGGTAACAAGGAGATCACTTTAGACAGGTAACAGGAAACACAGGACTGGAAGCTGCAGATCGGACAGCACAGAGCAAAGGGCACCAGCACACTAAATAGTGAGATTGGTGCCAAATGCCGTGCGCACACACAACAGCATGCACGGGCGCGCGCCCACGCACAACAGCGCGGACCGGCGCTAACCGGCGCACACCAGAGTGCCTGAAAGTCATTATGTTCTGGGATCTTCTCTGACAAGGCCAGTGGCACATGAAAGACAGTACCCACAATCTTCTCACCCAGGAGTCTCCTAGGAAGGGACCTGATATCCTCCGCTGTCACATGCCACCGTTTAAGAATTTTCAGGCACAGGGCAACATAAGCCAGGAGCTTACCATGCTTGATCCTTAGGCTTTTCACTGGCCCGCCACTCTCCCAACAGCCCAGAAAAGGTCTAAACCTCTGGAAAACACATACCCAATCAGGCGGTCTGGTCTCTGGTATAGCAAGACTCTGGCAAGATGCAAACAAAGCTGACATACAGAAAGGTAGGAATCAGGTAGGTCTTAATCAAGTCCACCCTTTCCCTCCAGGAGAGCCGCCACCCTTTCCAGCATTTTACCTTGACATCAGCATCATTCAGCCTGGCTTCCCAATTTGACTTACTGTAATCATCAGGGCCAAACTTGATGCCTAATACTTTGACTTTCTGCTGAGGCCTCGGGAAGGTGTCCGGAAGTGCAAACCTCTCACCTCCCTCGCTCATCCAGAAAACTTCACTTTTATCACGGTTGACCTTGTAGCCTGATGCCTCGGAATACTGCTCTATAACTGAAACCACCTCCTGTGCCTCCTCTGTCCCAGAGATAAAGACAGAAACGTCATCAGCATAGGCTACAACCCTCAAGGGCGGCTCACCAGTAATGCCCACCAGCACCCCGCACAACAGTCTGCTCTCTAGCCTTCTGATGAAGGGGTCGATTGCGAACACGTATAGCAAAGGGCTCAGCGGACACCCCTGGCACACTCCCGATCCAACCCCGAAGGGCCGTCCAACCCAACCGTTAACAAGCATGAAGCTCTCTGCCTCTCTGTATAAAGTCTTAAGCCATCCAATAAACCCACCCTCCAGGCCATACTTGTCAAGAAGAAGCCAGAGGTACTCATGATTGACACGATCAAAAGCCTTCGCCTGATCCAGTGCCAGCAAATACTTTCCCCAGCCTTCAGCCCTGCAACGTTCCAGAGCCTCCCGGACAGCTAACATCGCTGATAAAATGCTTCTGCCCTGAACCGAACAGTGCTGCTGACGAGAAAGCAATCTGTCTGCTACTGACGACAAGCACCAGAAAATTATCTTCGCCAGAATCTTTCTATCGACATTGAGAAGGCTAATGGGGCGCAAATTCTCAGTCATCGAGGGATCCTTGCCTTTTGACAACAGAATCACAGCAGATTGTCTCATGGAGGGAGGGAGCGAACCCTCCTGCAGACAGCCGTTAAATACCTCCACAAGATAAGGTACCAAGCTGGATTTGAAAGTCTTATAAAATTCAGCCGTCAATCCGTCTGGCCTAGGAGTTTTCTTAATAGCCAGACCATCTATAGCTTTGACTACCTCTTCTGCTGTGATTCCCCCTGTCAAACTTGCCAGTAGAATGTTATTTCCCAGATCTGGTGTAGAATCCAGAAAACTCGACATCTTTGCCTGATCAAGGTACTTCTCCCCCAGAAGATCCACATAAAATGACCTAGAGACCTCCAGGATCCCTGACCTGGATTTTATCAAAGAGCCCGTACTATCCCTTAGCCCAACAACCATCTTAACTGCTGCGCTTTTTTTGCAGTTCTGATAAGGGTCGGGTGAGTGATATTTCCCGTAGTCTCTTTTCAGAACCAAAGAAGCGTGCCGGTCATACTGATACTTCCTAAGGAGAAGTTTCACCTCAGAGATTGCCCTGGAATCTCCACCACTCGAGACAAGGCGATCAAGTTTTCTCTGCAGCTGCTGGTAGGCAATGTACTTACCAAGCTGTTTCCTTTTTTCTATGGCCTTGAAGAACCCACTAATCCGGCTTTTGGCAAGCTCCCACCACTCCGACTTACTGCTGCAAAAATCCAGGATGGTTACCTGAGCCTGAAAAAAAATCCTCAATAGATTGTCTTACCTCCTCGTCATCTAGCAGAGCTGAATTCATCCTCCAAATACCCTTTCCTTTAGGTGGCATATCTGAAGCATTGAGAATAACAGACAGCAAAAGGTGGACAGAGAACTCCACCATACAACACTCAGGAGCCGAAAAGGCAGAGTCCCCCTTTAAAAAAAAACCTATCTATCCTGCTCTCACAACTGCCTCGCTTATATGTGTACCCCGTGCTGTCTGGGCAATGCTTAATATGCGCATCTTCCAGACCTGCTTCCCTGGCTATCGTATTAAGAAAAACGCTATCATATCTCAGGCTGTCAGTGGAGCCTTTCCTGTCTTTGGGCCTAGTAACGGTGTTAAAATCACTTCCAAAGACAACTTGCCGAGATGTAAAAAGGAAAGGCTTATTCTTTGTAAAGAGGCATTTCCTCTCCCATCTAGTTTGTGGTCCATAAATATTTACTAAACGCAGATCATGCCCCTTCACAGAGACGTTCAGGACCATACACCTTCCAATCTCTACCTCGATAACCCGCCGACACGTTACCATGCCAGTAAAAAGTACTGCAACTCTGCTGTAAGGCTCAGCCGCAAGAGACCAGAAGGAGGGCCCACGCCTCCACTCCCTCTTGGCCAGGTGGACATCGGCAAGGCTATTTAGCCGGGTCTCTTGCAAAAATAAAATATCAGCATCCATCTCACTGAGCAAAAATAAGGCCATATTACGAGCCCTTACAGATTTTATGCTGGCAACATTAATCGTTGCCACCTTTATCGGAGTGGGAACTGCCATCAGGATGATTGAAGTAGGCGTTTCTTAGCCTGAGCTCCCTCCCCCCTTACTGGAGACCTTGACCTCTTTAGAGAACACTCTACCTCATCCTCCTCCATCTGAGACACGGAATTAGAAGACTCCTCTTCCCCCTCAGATAAGGATCTGAGCGGGCTCGGCACGTGCGCCATGCGAACCTGCCGGAGCTTATCCTTAACCGTGACATGCAGTTTTACTAACACTGTCCATCCTCCTGTCCATATCCCCCTATCATCTACAACTTTCCTCAGGGGGGCTTGGACATCAACATATCTCCCTAACCACACCACCAGATCCGCAGCAGGAATGGACTCATTCCGTACTAGAATGGTGATGTTCTTGTATAATGGCTGACGAGAGACTACTTTGGGCAACAAACCTGCCCATCTTGGGGACTCCTTGCACCTCAGCTCATACCTCTCCCAAAAGACATCTAATCCTTCCGCCTTGACAAAGGAGAGGTCATACTCATATGACCCAGCTGGGTTGATAAGGGCAAAAATCTCCTCCACTTTAAAACCCATCCCCAGAATACGGTCCACCACATCTCTCCTATTTGGTGGCGGGCCTTCTCCAGTCCACTTCAATTGGACCACATTGCGGCGTTTAAAGGAGCTACAAGATGGTGTCAGATTGGCCTGACCTTCGCTCACATCAGTCCTAATGACCGCAGAATACCTGGCCCTACTCACCGTTGGGACAGGTGCAGCCACCGCTGCAGCATAGGAAATAACTGCACTTCTTGCAACATCCCGCACATCACTTTTAATTACAGACCCTTCTTTAGATAAGGTAGAAACAACAGATGGAGCAGAGACTTCTGGCACAGAAATATCATTTACATTACCCTTGATAATTCTTACTTCATTACCAGTAACTAAAGGGTTACCAACAGTTGAGATGTCCTTATCAGCACTCTTCACAGCAGAGTCTGCACACCCCTCACTGGCTCTTTGTACACAGGTGGAAGTCTCAGCCAGGAGATGAGCTTGCTCTCCACTGCCCTCTACAGCACCATCTATAGGAACTACACCTCCATGATGTTGTATAGTCAAGTCTTTAACAAAAACAGCTTTTTCAGCCATCCGATGTTTCAAAGGTTTTGGGGGGACATCATTATCCTCTTCTTCATCCTCAGATGATCCAGACACGTCAAACTTGCGACCATGCAAAGGTGATTCAATTTCTGTGATTAACTTTAGCATACCTGCTCCCTTCACAGGCTCAGATGGATCATCTTGCTCCATAGCCTCCTGCTGCGGTGACAAGGGCACAGAACTTCCTTGGCCCGATGACATACTGGCAGTCAAAACACCTGACTGCTGATCACCCGCAGCCTGTGTGCCAGAGATTTCTCTGCTTTCTGCAGGCATAGTGATACTTGGCTCAGAATGCAAAGATTTTCCAGCGTGCTGGCCAGAAACACAGACCAAGCCCGCAGAAAATGTTTGGCTTTGCACTGACCTTTCTTTCTCACACCCTGGTGATGCTTCTCCTCCACTGGACTCTACGGCCCCTCTGCGCATTGTACGGAAGCGATCATCATTGCCATATTTCTCCTTGAAAGCTCCGCTGGTTTCTTTCAGTGCGGCCACCAGCAAACTCTGCTTTTCCACTTTAGCCTCCAAAGCCATTAAATCAGGCCGCATCTGTCTTCTCTTGGAACTGTGAAGCCGGTCATTTGCAATTTTTTTATGTTTGAAGTCAAACTTCAACTTCACCAGTACTTCCTCCTCCTTGGCAATTCTCGCAATTCTAGCACAAACCTTCTTTCTGTAGGCTGACAGGCTTTCACCTTTAGCTGGGCCATTTCCCAGGTCCTCAATCACTGGTATGGGAGGACCGGTACTATGGACATCCGGGGGATCCTCCCCTGGGTCCACCCCAGATTCCTGCATCCGCTCTGGGTATAGGGAATAATCAAGCTCCCTGGATCAGTAGGCCTCACTGGAGCTCAGGAGATCAGCAGTAATGCAGCCACACCCTTTGCAGCTATAGCAGCTTCAACTCTTCTGGGAAGGCTGTCCACAAGGTTTAGGAGTGTGTCTATGGGAATGTTTGACCTTTCTTCCAGAAGCGCATTTGTGAGTTCAGGCACTGATGTGGATGAGAAGGCCTGACTCGCAGTTTCCGCTCTAATTCATCTCAAAGGTGTTCTATCAGGATGAGGTCAGGACTCTGTGCAGGCCAGTCAAGCTCCAGCCGGAACTATATGGGCTGGGTGTAACAAGATGTCCGCTGCTGGCATACTGTGGCTGAGTGCAGGGTGTACCAAGATGGGCGTCGGGATTTTCAGTTACACTGATTGTGTAACTGCAAGACGGAGCACTCTCCGCTCTGCTCTCAACTCCGCCCTCTGACTCCGCCCTCCGCTCCGCCCGCTGACTCTGCCCTCCGCCTCGCCCGCTGACTCCGCTCTCCGCTCCGCCCGCTGACTTCCTGTTTCTCCCAGCCCAGGTATCGGCTAAGGCATCTTTAAGACTGGTTAGGTCATGCATGGGATTCCACTTTAAAAGCAATCCTGCCACCCTTGTACCCACCCAAATGCACACGTGATCATAGTGCATGCACGTGTATATAAACAAAGTATATAAAGTATAATAAAGTATCACTGCATGATGTTTTAAGCTTATAAAATCATTTTGAATATCACACATATTCATGCATGCTTAATGAACTTTGGCCATAATTTCTCTAATATATTAATTTATCAGGTCCATCTGGTGGCCAAAATGCAAAAAGTATATTTTTTTCTATACCTCATTTTGGCCACTAGATGAAGCTGACAATGTAGGAATTCATTAATTAGAAACATTACAGCCAAAATGTGTTGAGCTTACAGTACAAGTTCAATGAATGTTTTACATGCATACAATTATTGTTTTATAAATAGAACCAGTGGCGGCTCGTAATGCAGGGCGCAGGTGCGCCGCCCCCCTATCCATGTGTCCGGCCCCCTAATCTACATGCAGGGGGCTGGACGCATGGATTTCAATGCTTTTTTTTTTTTAAGCACGTGATTAGAGCCAGAGGCTCTAATAGGCTTCAAAAAAGGGCGGGTGGGTGATGTGGCAGTTGTGCGACAATAACAAATGAATATTGGCTTACTGATTCTCCTCCCAGCCAATCAGGAAGCAGGTCCTGAGACCTGTCACCCAACTGGCCGAAAGGAGAAGTGATCCTATTGGCCTAGGAGAAGGAGGCAGGAGAGGCACAGCGGAAGCTGCCGTGATGTCGAGGAGGAAGAGATGCAGGGGAAAACCAGATGTAGCGCTGCCCGTGAACTAGATGGGGTAAGTGGGGAGCTGGTGACTGACGGGGGGGGGGGGTGCATTGTTTTCCGCCTCCTCCAAAAAATATACCACTAGCCGCTACTGAATAGACCCCTATGTGTTTTCCCAAAAGAGAGCACAGCAAGGTTGTTTCCTTTTTAGATACATAGGCGTCACTGTTCTAACTCATTTACCAGAGGGTACTGTTCAGCTAGTGTTAACAAAAAGGCTTTTATGACAGCAGGTAAGGAGATTAAAAAACAACATAAGAAAAGCAGATGAGAGCTTTTCCTGCTGACCTTTTCATGCATTACATATTATCAAGCAAAGCTAAAATATTAGGATCTCTCAATATTTCTGGGGTCTCTGAATGTTGTAAGGGGGCAAAAAGCTATCTTTTCCACTGACAGCCGCTTAAATGTGAATTTAGAATTTAACAGCTTTAAACCATAATTTACTTAAAGAGCTCCTGTCATTATTAAAACAAAAAAGTCCTACCAGCAAAGATAAGAGGTAATATCAGCACCACTGGTCTTCACTGTCCTGAGGAGCTAAGCTTGCTAAAGGATCTTCTGCATCTGACACTTCCGGGTGTGTCAGATCCCTGTTCTCCTTCTGTGCTTGGTGGTTTCATATACTGCCCCCTACATTAATATAGAACACAGTAATGATGTAGGGGCCAGTGTAAGAACCAGAGTATGCCCATTCTTCTCTACTGGCAATGAACCTTTTTAAATGAACGCAGTGGTGTTCAGTATCTTTTCCATAATTTTCCATATTTTTCATTTTTTCTCACTTGCTTGAAAGTCTTCAGTTAGCAGCTCTGCACACTCAGTGGGAAGAGAAAGATTAGCATCAGTTCTCATTGCATAGAGAGTCCTGAAAACCATGAACCTTGGCTTTTAAACCCCGTAAAGAAATCAATATGGGCAAACGACGGCATAAATAATATTTCAGTACTGGTGGAAATCATCTTGTGCGCAGAAGTATAACGTAACTCCAGAGAAAGGTTCTTATTGTCGTTGGTTGTGTTTCAGGAACAATATTTGAGTTCATGTCATGCTGTGATAATTCACATAGGTAGCCTTGGCACCTCAAGCTACTTTGCTTTTTAATTCAATAATTTTAATGTGACAGCGTCATGGGATTTGGTGCGTTTAACCAAACCACACATTCCAAAGAAAGAGTGAGTTTCTAAGGTACAGCGTGAAATATCTGCTGGATTTGACAGCGATTTCAATGGTTACAAAAATGCCTGATGCTTAAAGGAGAACTCTAGTCAATATAAACATTTTCAGTAAATATACAAATGATGACAATGTATACAACTGCTTTGACTTCTTTAGTTGTTGGCTGCAATAGGTCCTATGTTGTTACTCTCCAGCAAATGTGTAGATATTTTTTTTTTTACTTAGAGTACTGTGTAAACTGTGGAAGGGTCTACTGAATCTGCAGTGTGATAGTTGTCTACCTAACTGCAATCACTGGAAAAATCAGTTTATCGTTAATTATAAAAACCACAATTTATCCACGCTACTTCTCCAAAAGCTAATAAATAGCAGCCAGCATAAAAATTGTTGATTACAAATAAAAAATTCAAAAGTCCAAGCATGCAGCGCTAATCAGAAAAGTATATGACATTGAAATCACATTAAAGCACACGAGTAAAGTTCATATGATGAGTATGGGAAAGACAGATGAAAAGCCCCACACCAACTTCAATGTAAAGGGAAAATGCACCAGTAGGGCTCCTTACCAAACAGCATGGACCCTTAAATTATAGAGTGGTCAAATAAGCATAGGGCATAAAGGCATCCATACCCAGCACTGAACCTCTGGTAGGGTAACTCCCACAAACATCAACGAGCCTGTATGGAGATCCAAAATGAGCAGCCACACGTTTGTGCATTAACTTCCCAATAGACATTGGAGTAAAAACGAGCATTCAAAACAATTCTCTTAAAATGGCTGCGGTTAGTAGCATGCTTGCGTCATACTTTTTGACTTTTGAGTTTACCGTTAATGCTAAAAAGAAAACGTAATCATATTGTTGAAGCCAGACAGTCCATTTAGTGTATATTGATCTGAGTTGTATTTTTTCCATTGCAATCAGATTTAAAGGATTTTGCCAAATGATTTGGTGCTGCACCCATTCCATCCATGCTCTAGTATGTGCGTTCAAGGGCCACGGTGGCTTTATAGAGAGGACGGAGCAGTGACGGGACAAGGGGTGGGCAGCAGGGGAGCTGCCCTGGGTGCAGGCAAGCAAGAGGGAAAAGAACAGATAGAGGGTGGTACACCCATTCTATGGCATGTATTACAGTGAGGGAGGGGGGTGCAATTCTGCATCCTTGCCCTGGGTGCTGGAAGACCTTGAACCGGTACTGGGGCAAAGCATGAACCAGAGGTGATACAGATCTGCATTCTCAAAGCCTCAGATTCAGTCCCAGTCAAAAGAAAAGGATGCTGCAGTCTCTGAACATTTTCCAGGTTCAAGGCATACATTTTGTGCCCAAAATGAAATTGCCTGTTCAAGATGAAGTGTCACTAATGCTTTGTAAAGGGATGAATTCTATTCCTGTCTATTGAGGCTATGTTTTTTTTTTTTTACCAGATCCATGATAAATGTGGCAATAGGAGTGATTTCAAAATTTACAAATAGCTATGTTTTTTACAGTACAGGTGCTGGCATGATGTTTATAAAGACATAGGTGCAACAACCATTCTCATATTTTATACATTGGTTAGTAGTTCTGCCACTAGGTGGTACTATTATGTTTAATGAAATGCAGTGTTCTTCCAAGTGGAAATACACGGTTATGATTCCTGTTTTTTTTTCCTATAAAACAAAAATAGCTCAGTCTTGTGTCCAGCACCATCTTGACTTGTAAGACCCACATCTGCAGCAGCTTTTAAACAACAGGAAAGTCACTTTCTGCAGTTGGCCTTGCTTTCTTTCACTTTTTTGGTTTCATTTAATCTTATCCACCCTTTCCCCCTTTGCACACAGCTTACATAATGGGGGTAAAACACATCTGAATGTTTTTGCCCCCCTTATTTATAACTTAAATGTATCCAAACTGACCCATTTTAATGTATCTGCCCTATCAACAAATGTCTAGGTAACCTTGTAAATTAGAATACATTTCTAAGGATTCCACTTAAAAACTTTTTGGTTGATTTACTAAAACTGGAGAGTGCAAAATCTGGTGCAGATTTGCATAAAAACCAATCAGATTCCAGGTTTGTTTTGTCAAAGCTTTATTGAACAAGCTGACGCTAGAAGCTGATTGGCTACATTGCAGAGCTGCACCAGATTTTGCACTCTCCAGTTTTAGTAAATCAACCCCTTTGCGTCTGTATACACAGAAAGAAAAGTTTATTCCCAGAATCTTTATTGGTTATAAAGAGGTTAAAAATAATGGCCCTTGGGGTATACGACTTACAAATGTAAAACACTGAAGATGACTTTTCTAAATGTAGTAAAGCCAGTTTTGCAGATTCAGTTTCCTAAATCTATAGACCTTAATTTGGCCATCTGGGAGGAATCGTATATGCTACATAGCCATGGCCACCCTTTTCTCCAAGTTTCAACTTACTTTCTTCTTAAAGAAAGTACATTTCTTTATGCTAGCTGTCCCTGATGATATTAGTTTTTGGCACATTCTCTGGTATGTGGTCTTTTACCAACCCACCAGGTATTTTTCCTACAAATTAAAGTGATTATATTACTTTAAAAAAGAGCACCTACCATAGCTTTCAGCACCCCATATCCATGCCCAAATGCCAAGAGGTTCTGCAAAAGCATCGGCACTCTTGGGAGCATTGGTCCATGCAACCCATCATAGTGATGGATGAATAGTGTGGGGCTGCAGGCAATGGGCAGATTGAAAATCTATTAGGAAGTTCTGGAGCTTTGCCCAATCAGAATGGCCTGCCATTTAAGCTGGACGAAGTCCTGAAAGCAACTACAGTTAGTTAGTTAATGTGTGAAGACTTTAAAGGAGAAGTACAGCCAAAGCTTGTTTGGCTGTACTTCTCCTGTGGATCACAGGAGTGCAGTTCACTCTGCACTCCTGTGACCTGTTTTCAGCAGACCGCTGTCTGGCTGATGTCCACTGTCTGCTGACGTCAAATAGCCAGTCCAGGCTCGGGCAAGATTGTGACAATGGAGTCGGGATCTGCCCACATATCTGGACAGGCACCTGGCTCAGCCTCTCAGTGGGCCGCTGAGAGCCTAAGCCGGCTGCTCCCGCCCCCTCCAGTAAGCGCGCGCGGGGGGGAAGAGCAGAGAGCCAGTGACTGGCCGTCTGTGGTGTTAGATTGCACGGTTCTAATGCCGCGTACACACGGTCGGACTTTTCGTCTACAAAAGTCAGACAGCCTGTCCGACAGACTTCCGGCAGACTTTCGGCGGACTTGCGGCGGACTTGCGGCATACTTTCTAACGAACGGACTTGCCTACACACGACCACACAAAAGTCCGACGGATTCGTACGTGATGACGTACACCGGACTAAAATAAGGAAGTTCATAGCCAGTAGCCAATAGGTGCCCTAGCGTGGCTTTTTGTCCGTCGGACTAGCACACAGACGAGCGGATTTCGGGGTCCGTCGTAGTTACGACGTAAAGATTTGAAGCATGTTTCAAATCTAAAGTACGTCGGATTTGAGGCTAAAAAAGTACGTTGAAAGTCCGGAGAAGCCCACACACGATCGGATTACCAGCCAGCTTTAGTCCGTCAGCGTCCGTTGGACTTTTGTAGACGAAAAGTCCGACCGTGTGTACGCGGCATAAGTCTTAGAGGCATCAGGGGCCAGATGCAGCATCAGATCCTTGCTGCATCCACTTAGGTAAGTATGTTATTAAAAAAAAAGAAAACCCATACTTCTCTTTTAATTCATTTTAATTCATTTGGTTTGCGCCAACCCATTTTGTACTAGGCCAGTGATTAAAGAATCTCTAAAATTTAAAAACAATGGCTTAAAAATAACTGAGCTTAACTCTTTGCGAACTTATTGGTGTAAGCCATCTGGTCCAGGTGCTTAATTCACATTTATTGTACCCAGTGCCGGATATATAATCGGGAAAAGGGGCAATTGCCCAAAACCCCCCTGCCAGAGGTGTCCCCCTGCCAGAGTGAGCCCCACACTTCCTTTATAAAACAATGGAATTATTTTCCCTCGAGACTTCAGTAGTGTATTTGTTGAGAAAATTGTCCGTTTTGCAGCCTTTGCCAAGGTCGGGTCATGTCTCACTCCATCTCAACAGGCAGTTTTATTAGCCAATGAAGGGCTTGCTGATACTTTTCTAGGTGTTACTGTAGCTCTAATAGGGCGTACACACGGTCGGACTTTGTTCGGACATTCCGACAACAAAATCCTAGGATTTTTTCCGACGGATGTTTGCTCAAACTTGTCTTGCATACACACGGTCACACAAAGTTGTCGGAAAAAACGATCATTCTGAACGCGGTGACGTAAAAATATTTGAGCATGATGGTCCCTAGTTGTTCAGGAGATAGGCTATTCAGCAAATTGGCGCTGAATTATCTGAGAACCACGATGACCCATGAAAGACTAAGTTCTCTGTGCCTACTGGTTGTGGAGAGCAGTGTCCTCAAGATGATACGGTTTGATGAGTTTGTTAACCTCCCTGGCAGTATGATTATTTCGGATTTTAGGTGCTGAAAGCGGTACAATTATTTTGCATGGAAATTTGGCGTTTTATATTGTAGGTTTGTAATTCTTAACAATAACACACTTAAATCTGTCCAAACAAGAGTCTAGTAGATATCCCGGGTATGATAAAGTTTGAAACACAAAAACATAAATTATAATATAATAAAAAAAAAATAATAATTAAAAAAAAATAAAAATAAATAGTAATAAAATAAATTTCCCCCACGATTCACTATCGCTCAATTCTGCAAGTGTTCTAATTTACTATCGCTGTTTTCTAGCTGGTCTAAAGCCATTTTTGACGTAAAGGGACACTTTTTGGTTGCTATGGACAATCTCCAGTTTCCAGGCAGAAAGAACAGTATATGCAATATAAAACTGCATGCAGGGCATGGGCCAAAGCACTGGGGACAAAAGGGATGTAAAATCATTTCATACAGTACTGTAATCTGTAAGATTACAGCACTGTATGTGTTATGATTTTTAATTTTTTTTAATTTTGCCGTCAGGCTCCGCCCCCGTGCGTCGCGACGCTCGCAGGGAACGGAGCCTGGCACGGAGAGGCTTCGGAGAAGGACACAGCCCGCGGACACTGCAGGGGACATCGCAGGATCCTGGGGACAAGGTAAGTAAGGAGGCACCAGGATCCTGCGATGCAATCCCGAGTGTGGCTCGGGGTTACTGCTAATGGTCCTGAATTTTAACCCTGAGCCACACTCGGGAAAACCGTCAGGGAGGCTACAGATTTTGCAGGTTCTAAGTGCAGGAAGAAAGACCTGAGTGATGCATAACTTATGTATGACCTGCCAGTTCCAATTAACTGTGTAATAGGTATTCTTACAGTCAATAAAATTGAGAAAAGAAATCAAACAAGTGTCTTTTTCAAAACTTAAATTTTTGTAGAACAAAAAACAGTTTATCATCTATTTCAGTTCACTTTTATATTTGTCATATAGTAATTTAATTTCAATGTTGAGGTGCGCCAGAACTTGCCCCAGAAGTGCCCGGAGCCCCCCAGGATTATACCTGATTATACCTGATTATACCTAATGGTTTATGAATCATGTCAGTGTCAAGTCATTGTGTTGCATTTCAAATTGTGTCAATTACAATTGTACGTCAGCAAAAGAATGTATTTAATAGGTGTGTTTTCCTTCCATTAAGTGTTCAACTCCTTCCTTGTCTCCAATGTCCAACTTTCTTCTTGTCTGCAGTGTCCAACTTTTTTCTTGTCTCCAGTGTCCAACCCTCTCCTTGTCTCCAGTGCCCAAACTCTTTTTTTTTGTACAGTGTCTGGGGGGGGGGGGCGTGCGAGCTCACTCTCAAACCCACTGTCTGTGCCTATGGGCAGAGGCAGCGGGGCTTGGGAGCAAGCTCGCCTTCCCCCCCTCCCTGGACACTGCTCCCTCATCATTTGAGTTGATTGACAGCATAAATTAGAAATAATGGTCTCGCTATTACATGGCTAAATTTGGAGAACTCTCAGGTGTAAGCCATCTGGTCCTGGTGATTTATTCACATTACATTTTTCTGGCTTTTTTTTTCCAACCACAAGGGCACTTTCAATATAGTGTTATTAGCATTACAGTCTTGTTTATTATACCCTCCTTTTCTGTTTCTATGTTTTTTATTAACGTTTTCACATTAGGTATAAAAACAATAACAAAGATAATCAAATAATATATATCATTTGCACAATCCAGGGTGCTCGTTTGCGGATGAAAAGACAATGTGTACATTATTATTCATAAGAGGGGTGGCAGAAGGCATAAGGCCCCTGGCCCCACATAAACTGGGGAAGTAGCTCTCGAAATCACCACTCCCAGGCATCTCTGAGGTATGTAGCTGCGAGCTTGTGAGTTAGCGCTCAAGCTCTGCTAAGGCAGTATCAATATCCAACAAAGAGACTTCCAGCGCTCTCTCAACTCGCAACACCATAGTAGTCACATAATAGTTAACATGGAGCTGTGGGGCCCAAGAGTTGCTCCACGACTATAATAGGAAGGGTGTTCCCCGCCCCACGGGGTATACCCCCCTTTTTATTCATTCATTATAAAGTGAGGAGAAGAGTGTATTTGTGACATCACCGGTGCTGCTTAAGTAAATATCTTCTAAATAGTGCACGTTAGGGAGATATTTACTGTACCTACAGGTAGGCCTTATTATAGGCTTACCTATAGGTATAATTAAAAACCCGCCTTTACTACCACTTTAAAGAACAGTATTTTTTCTCATTAATATGCCCTTTCAGCATATTTTTTAGCCACCCAGGTATAACTTTTATATATTTGTTGCCTTGAGGACGAGCCTTGCTGATGTCATTGCGTTACTCTTCAGTCATTTTTACAGTCGCTTTTTTATCTGCTCAAATGTGAGTGTTCCCAATTTTTAAATAAATACTCTTTGTTATTTGGATTCACACTATGTGAAACTTTGTTTCATTTTTGATTGCATCTTGTGAGCTTATGGGAAAGATTTGGTTAACCTCCCTCTGAGATCATTTATCTACCGGGAACCATCCGAAAGACAGTAGGATCACCATTAATTTGTGCCAGTGGCTGCAGACATGGATGTTCCTATCTACTGGTGTGTTTTCGCCACAAGCCTTGACGACTCATGAGGCATCAATGGTGTCCCTAGGGGGGGCCAGAGGGGGCCCTGACCCCCCCATTAAACGGGTGATTCCTCCCCCCTCCCTCTGCTCACTGACACTGCATAATGCGAACACTCACACAACCACGGCCGCCCAATCTGCTCCTTCCCCTGCATCCTCAGGGAAGAGCGAGTTGCAGGAAGGACTCCACCAGGACTCTCAGTTACTGAAAAAACAGACTGATTTCTCCCATCCTTAGGACAGGAGAACCAGCCTGTAAATTCCAAGAGATGCCAGACCAGTGCTGTCAGCAAGAGGAGGCTGGGGAACCCCACAGTGGCAGAACACTAAGGCCCGGTGGCAAGACAACCTTTGCAACCCTGATAGTTCTCCCACTGCTTTGGACCCTTATATTTTCTTGGTATGCTGGTGACATATATCTCTTGTTTTCTGCCACCCTGGGGGGGGGGGGGGGGCAATACAGTAGGAAGGGAGCTCACTGCAGAACATGTGAAAGGGCCATTGTGGGATTGTGGTAAAAGGCCCCAGGATATATATATATATATATATATATATATATATATATATATATATATATATATATATATATATATATATATATATATATAAAATTGCATTTTATAGTTGCCCCCCTACTTTTGTCTCTGTCCCACCATGTGCCCCCCCTAAATATGAAAGCTGGAGACGCCACTATCAGGCATATGTCCTTTTGAGTCCGATATTTCTGGTAAGCCTTCTTAATGTTGGTGGTGGCTATCTCCCATTATCTACTTTTTACACTTGTCCTCCTACTGATGTCCTAAGGAGGTCATCCACTTACCTGGATTTATACCAATACCCCAGTTTTCATCTGTGGACTTTGTGTTTCTATTTTTTATCACGTCGTGGACTTCATTGAGTTTATTATTTATTTATGTGTTTACACATTTGTCATTATAAGTGTACGTAAATAATGCATATTTTCAGCTTTTAGATCACCGTATATGGCCTCATCATTCAGTGATCATTCCTATTAGTACTGCACATTTATCTGCTATTTTTCACTTGCATTTGTCTCTTGCCGTGCGTTCCATTCGTTTAGATACGACATTCGCTACTTCGGATAATTCGTAACTTCGGATAAAATCGTATTCGTTACGTTCACTAACAGCTAAATTTTAAAGGAAATTCCAATACCTATAATTTAATCGTTAGTAATAGTTACTTTTTTATTAGTTAGTTATTATTTAAGATTTTCAAATTTTCATGTTTTTGGATTTTCAAAAATTTTGAATTTCCGATTTTCCGAATTTTTGAATTTACGAATTTTCGAATATTCAAATTTACGAATATTCAGAAAAATTCCTTAAACAGATTTTCGTTCATTTGGATATTTCTGAATTTAACAAATTTTTCTCAATTTGTTAAACGAATTCAGAACAAAAGGAATTGCACATGTCTACTCACCATTCTGTATCTATTGAGAACCGACATTGTCACCCTAGGCTGCTCTGCTGATTTGGACTACAAACATATCCTTCTCTCTTCATCTCCATTACACATGGGGCAGAAGAAATTGTAGTTTGCAGAAGTTAACTTGGAAAGCTGGCAACATTGTGTGATTTCAATTTAATTCACAAGAAGTTACAAGGACATTGGATTTCTCACAAGACCAACAGGTATTTTATGTAAGTGCTAAATATGTTAGACTGAAAAATAAAAACTAATGAAGCTACTGCGTCTAAAAATGGTAAGCTGCAAAATATTCATGCTTTGTTCTTAACCACCTCAATACCGCTCTAAATATATATATATATATATATATATATATATATATATATATATATTGCCTCGTATTGAGGTGGTTATACCAGAATCATGGCTGCAGCTACAGCCATGATCCTGGTACCATTCATTTCACACGGCAATTCTATTTCTTGTAAAGCGATCCAAGTGGCTATACAGCCGCTTGGCCACTTGATATTTACAGCCGCTTGATCACTTTTACAGGTGGAGAAAGGGGGTGCTCCTCTCACTCTGTTGCCTTTCCTGGCTCTCCCATCCCACCGGGGAGCCCTGGAACGATGCGAGCAATTGCATCAGGTGCATTAGACAGAGGGAGGGGAACTTGTTTCTCCCCTTCTGTAAAGTCAGAAACTGGGAGCAATAAGGATTTCATCACTTCTATTTTTGGTTAGTTTGTTTACAAGCCCTTACCAGCTTGGAAAGCAGCAGATCAACCAATCTCAGTTTGATCAGCCACTTTGGAGGGCAGAGGAGAGATATGGTGCTAAAAGATCCCAGATCTCGCCATAAAGAGGAATGTTGTTTCTCCCTTGTGAAAGGAATAAAGTTGATAAGAAAAATTAAAGGTACAGTGTAAAATAAGTGAATATGCACGTAGTTCCCACACACATATGTAAATGGCAATCGCGCCACACATGTGAGGTCTCGCCATGGACGTAAGAGTATTAATGCTAGCACCAAACCCCCTGTGTAACGCTAAATTGGTAACCTGTAAAGGCTTTTAAAGTGTTGCCTATTTTAATGTACCGTAGTTTGTTGCAATTCCATGGGTGTGCACGATTTTGTAGCATGACATGTTTGGTATCTACTTGGTGTAACATCATCTTTTATATTTTACCAAAAAAATGGGTATATTGTGTTTGTGTTCACTAAAGTTCATTCATTTTTTTTCCTAAAAATTTGCATTTGATAAACCACTGCGCAAAAATCATGTGACATAAAAAAAATTGCATCACCCATCATTTTATTCTCCAGGGACATTGCGTTCAGGAAAATATATATTGTTTGGGGGGGTCCTATGTAATTTTCTGGCAAAAAAATGCTGATTTTTACATGCATGCGCGAAACGTCAGAATTGGCCCAGTTTTGAAGTGGTTAGGTTCAGATTTCCTTTTAAGTTTTTATTATTATTATTATTATTATTACACATTTTTGAGTTCTGAAAAAGTTTTTCTATCAGCCTGTCATTTATTTTATATTTTTGTCAATCTCTTTTTCTTGCAGTTTTGTTGTATTCTTTGCAATTCAAATAATGTCCTCAATATGCTTAGAAAATACTGTATCTGATATGTGTTTGCAACAGCTTGGTAAACTCCAAGTTACCCCTTTCTAAGGATAATTATAGCAAGAAGGCCATGAGAAGTAATTATCCATCAATGTCAATTATCAAATAAATAAGTGTACAGCATAAACTTGTATATATGCAAGGATACATAACGTATTGCTACATACATAATGCATGTGCATGTATTTATGTACCTCTGTTTGATTCTTGTTAAAATGAATTAAATGATACATTTATCACAAAGAGAAAATGCTGAAGACCACAGTGAATAATTTTTCTCTAATGGTTAAATCCCCATGTAGACTTGCAGCCCTTTGATTTATTTGAAGAAACCTGCTGGGTAGAACACACTGCAGAGCTGATTAATGTCTCATTCTGTCATCAGTTTTCACTTATATTCTTGGCCAGTTCTGACATCTACCCCCCAAAGAATCTCCAGGAATCCACACACTGATCCAAATTCTTACTGGCATGGGATTTGGGGAATGTGGTGCTAGCAAAACAAGGAAGATGAATGGAAGTACATTTTCATGTTCTGTACTGAACTCGTTTCACTACCTCTTTCCTCATGAGGCTCTGGCCGATTATAGGGCCTCACTGCCCAGAGATCCAATAATAAAGGACCTAAAGCCAAAACTTGACCTTTGGTTTGTTGCTGTCCCTTGCTGCTATAATAAAGTAAATACCATGCCTTCAAGCACTTACTTCAAGGTAATAACAGCCTTGAAGTACTTATCTGTTCTCTGGTATCTGTTCCCTGGAGTGTCCATTCCCAAAGTCTGAATGACTGAAGCTTCTTTGGTTCATATGTTCCTCTACAGCAAGGTTGCTTCAGTAACCGGGTAAGTATTTTATGTTTTGAAATGTTTTTATACCATGGGACCTATAGGGGTGGGGAATGAGGGCAGTGGACCCAAAGTATATTTTTTACTGTAGCTTTGCTTTAATAACTTGCCAATCTGTTAACTGTAGATATATCAGACTCTCATTGCTAGTTGTCCCACCACGACAAGTTTTTTCACATAAAACATCCACGGGCATGCAGATTATATGGAAAGAAAGATTATTGACCTCCAGGCAATGTCAGTATCAAATTCTACTTTATTTAAAATAAAAACTGTATCCACTCACATTAAGGATAAGGAACATCCAGCCTTGTGGCATAACATCAGCTCGTGGTAATCACAGCAGCACCAGTAGGATGATGGATCATGAGCTCATGTTATGCCACAAGGCTGGATGTTCCTTATTTTTTATGTAAGTGGATACTGTTTTTATTTAAAGCGTAACTCCACTTTTGTTGAGAAAAAAACATTCCTCCCTGGGTTATCAATGTACATTGCAAGGATTATTACAACCTTTGTTGCAGTTTCCTACCTTTTGTTATCCTGAAGAAATCCCTGTGTGTTTGTCTGTGCATCTGTTCTGAGTGGGTCTAATGGGAGTGGTTTCATAATTAACTGTCAGCTGTGCACCTGCACAGGACTAATGAGGAAATCTTCTGGGCCTGCATCCCTTTAGACGTGTTGCTATTGAAAGTATCCCTCCAAAAAATGACATTTATGTTGCAGGGGAGGCCTGAAATCGGAGTTGTATTTTAGGCAGACTTCTGGGAAAATTGGTGAGCCAATCACACAAGCAGGAAATGATGTTTCTGGGGAGTGGTCAGTACACATTCTGTGTACAGAACAACTCCAGGTAGCCATATTGCAATGCATTCCCTGAAAATTACAGCTGCAGATTGAAAAAGAGGTGTAATTTTTAATAAAATTCAATTACAATATGACTTGTGTCCCAATTATATGCGCTATATTATTTTTTCTTTATTTGCTATTTTTTTCTCCACGTAAGTGGAGTTACCATTTCAATAAAGAGGAATTTGATACTGACATCGACCTGCTCTCTGCTATTTTGTCTTTCATGTTCTGAGGCTGGTTTCCCGAGTTGACTGTGTGGATGCTGCATTCAATGTTCGGTTGTTGACAAGATCTACATCTACATCTCTTCAGACTATTTGTGGCTCACTTCCAGTCCACTGGCTTTTCGGACCCTTTCCTATATTCCATCAGTACACGGGCTAGCAGTACGGTTAATTACTGTTTTGTTTATAAACTTCCATCAATATTACTTGAACACATATAGACATACTGTAAATCTACAGTGGGTATAGAAAATAATCTTTCTATTGGAAAAAAATGAAATACAAGAATCACCCCCCTTTAAAATAATTAAAGTCTAAAATGAAGACAGACAGTTTTTGTTTTATCCAGCTGTATTTACTCAGTGCAACCTATAACATCTGAGTGAAAGATATAACACCAACATGTGAGAAAAAAATCACTGATTTGGAAAAAGGAACACCCCCTTGTGTCAGTATACCACATTTTGCTTTAATTACAGCCTTTAGTCTGTTGGGATATGTCTCTACTAATTTTGACTTTGCAATATTTGCCCACTCTTCTTTTCAGAACTGCCCAAGTTCAGTTAAATTTGATGGTGACCGTTTGAGGACTGCAGTCTTCATGTCATTCCATAGATTTCCAATGGGGTTTAAGTCTTGCTCTGACTAGGCCATGCAAGAACATTCACCCTTTTCTCCTTCAACCACTGTGTGGTCATTTTTGCTGTGTGCTTTGGGTCATTGTCATGTTGGAAGCTAAACCTTCCTATTGACAACTTTCTGGCAGACAGCAGCAGATTTTCCTCAAGAATTTGACGGTATTTTTCCCCATCCATTTTTCCTTCTATCCTGAAAAGTGCTCCAGTTCCTGCTGCAGAGAAACACCCCCATGCCAGGATATCACCACCTCCATGCTTTACTGTAGGAATGGTGTTGTTTGAATGGTGAGCTGTTTTGGATTTCCGCCAGACATATCGTTTGGTGTTGAGGCCGCCTCAGAATCTTTAAGGTCCGTTTTGGCAAAGCTCAGTCGTGACTGCATGTGGCCTTTCTTGAGGAGTTTAATAGAACATTTGTTTAGCTCATTACATAAAAGTAAGGTTATTAATATAACTTAGATTTAAAAATCTTAAGTTTTACTCATATTAATTGATGCAAAAATGAATACACCTCACAACAAAAACTACTACATCTAGTATTTTGTTTGATCTTCATGATTTGTAAGGACAGCACCAAGTCTTCTAGGCATGGAATGAACAAGTTAGCGACATATTGCAACATCTATCTTTTTCCATCCTTTAAGAATTACCTCTTTTAGAGCCTGGATGCTGGATGGAGAGTGATGCTCAACTTGTCTCTTCAGAATTCCCCATTGGTGTTCGCTTGGGTTCAGATCAGGAGACTTACTTGGCCACTGAATCACTTCCACTCCATTCAGAAACGCAACAGTGGCCTTAGATTTGTGTTTTGGATCATTGTCATGTTGGAAAAGTGCACAACGACCAAGGGCACGGAGTCATGGTAGCATCTTCTCTTTCAATATAGAGCAGCACGTCTGTGAATTCATGATACCATCAAATGCAGCTCTCCGATACCAGCAACACTCATGCAGCTCCACAAAAGGACACCACCATGTTTCACTGTAGGCACTGTTAGGATCACTTAGTGCTCCTGTTCCTCATTCCAGCATTCGGGGTTTGGGCTATAGCACTCTCCTTGTCTGTCTGTCCACCTGCAGGCTGATAAATGTGATCAGTCTCTGGGTGGAAACCAAGCCTGTTGTAAGCCAGCTCAAACCTCATTTGAGTGCTTGTGATAGAGAGTGATACGTGTGTTCTTCCTGATCAAGCTCCCTTTCTATCTGCCCTCCTTTGCTAGTTTGGATTTCCCTGTGCATGACTTTGGACCGGATTATTGGACTATTCCTTGAACTCAGCCTGCCTTTTACCTGGACTGTCATAGAACCACATTATCTGTCTGCTTACTGCCAGTATCTACTTGCTTTGCTCAGTTCGCATCTGCCCTGGTGTGGTGGTCAGACACTATAGCGTTGTGTATAAGTACTGGGGGCAACCGAGTAGCGGTAGGCCTGCCTGCCTTATGGATAAGGTAGCTGCTATAGGTGAAGAGCACCGTAGCCAGCTATAGTGCCTGACCACCTGCGTTGGGGTAGACGTGACATTTATCACAAGCCTTTAGCAAAAAAAAAATTCTGTGAAGATGGACTCTACACAGGCTCGTATATTTGCTGAGGAAATTTGCAAACTGACATGCCAAGTCCAAGAACTGTCTTTGCCTGTAAATGCACCTCCAGCAGTAACACAGGAGCCAGAGCCCAAAATTAACCCACCTGATTGTTTTTTTTTGGTGACCCCCAATGTGTTTTCCAACTTTAAAAATAGTTGTATGCTATACTTTAAGCTTAAGCCACACTCTACTGGTTCTGAAGCACAGTGGGTTGACCTGATTATTACATGGTTGCAGGCGTTTGGTCTCCCTGCAGATGACCCAGCCAGGGGGTCAATTGAAGCTTTTTTCAAGGCCTTAGATTTACTGTATGATGATCCTGACCGTGCCCATTCAGCTGAAGCTAACCTTAGGTCATTATGTCAGGATAAACAATACTGTTCTGATTTCCGCCGCTGGGCACCTGACTCGGGGTCAAAAGACCCATCTCTAAGAAGCCAGTTCAGGTTAGTCTTATCAGACTCCATCAAAGACTCCTTAGTACACTACAGTGAACCAAAGTCATTGAATGGAGCCCTGCAAGTAGCCATCCGTATAGATAGGCATTTATGGGAAAGGTGTACAGAGAGGTTTATTTCTTTGCACCCCAGTAAACCAACTACTTCTTCTTCTTCATCAACCCTTCCTGAGCTCTCTCAACCTCTCCTGGAGGATGAGCCCATGCAAATTGGCACTGCCCATTTATCCTCTGGGGAAAAGGCTAGAAGAAGATCTCAGGGACTCTGCTTATACTGTGGCAACCACGGCCACTTTGTTGCCAGCTGCCCTAATAAGCCAAGAAATGCCAAGAGCCTAGTGCAGGTGGGGTCTGCTTCTATACTGTGTCAGTTTCCCTCAGAGATAAACTATTTATTCCTGCACAACTTAGCTTTGCCGAGTTTTCTCACCGCCTCTCAGCTTTCATAGATTCTGGTGCTGCTAGCAACTTCCTGGATAGGAACCGAGCACACCATCTACAGATTCCTGTGACTAAGGTGCACAGACCCTTTAAAGTCTTAGCTGTTGATAACTCTCACTTGTCAATGGGCCTGGTGACCTTGTGCACTGTACCTATTACCCTGACCATTGGGGAATTTCATAGGGAGACAATCAGCTTCTACTTGATCTCATCTTCTGCTTTTCCCCTTATCTTAGGGTATCCCTGGCTTAAACTTCACAACCTGCACATAGATTGGGCTACAGAAGAGATTAGGTCCTGGTCCCAGACCTGCATCCAGAACTGCATTAAAACTGCTGACCAGTTGCCCATTTAAAAAACTATAGTTTGGTCAGTACCAGTCATGTGCCTTTATTACAGTCCTATTCGGATCCTGACCATGACAATGTTTCCAAGTGTGACTCTAGTTTGCATAACCATTTGCGTTTTTATGACTCTGTTATAACAAAAGACGCTGACAAGTCTATTTAATTCTCTACAGGCCACCTCTCCTGCCAAGTGCCATAGCCTGAATCTTCTCCTCCTAGAAGCCAAATTTACCCGCTGTTTCGCAGCCTTGAGCCCTGTTTGGAATCCTCAGACGTCAAGCCCCCTGGATTACCTCTACCTTTGCCTGTCGCTAAACTCCCTTGGACGCACATCCAGGCTAACTTGTCCACAAGTTCCACAGTCGCTACACCTGGCAATGCGATTCAGGTAGTCGCTACACCTGACAATGCGATTCAGGTAGTCGATATGCATGCAATGGGATTCAGTCAGTCGCTAAACCTGGCGATGCGATTCAGTCACTCGTTACACCTGGTGATGCCATTCAGTCAGTCGTTACACCTGGCAAAGCGATTCAGTCAGTCGCTATACATGGATATGCGATTCAGTCAGTAGCTACACCTGGAGATGCAGTTCAGTCAGCCTCTTCACCAGTTATGTCAGTCCAGCCAATGTCCATTAAACCTCCTGCTTTTTCTTATTCAGGACTTTCTATAACCTGGCCTCCCCCTACTTCTACTACATCCATTCAAACCTATCTAAGAAGTTCAATCCATCCTTTGGTCTCGTTCGGCCAGGTGGGGCTTTCAACCTTTTTTTGGGGATCTCTGCATTCTGCTTGTGTTTCAGCAATCCGGCTTGACTCCTGTGACACGTCACCTGCAAACCAACCTGACCTCACAGATCCACTGCCCAATCTGATGGCCTTGTGCTGGATGTCCAGCTTGTCTTTAAGGCTCCTGTTCCTCATTCCAGCATCCGGGGGTTTTGGCTATGGCACTCTCCTTGTCTGTCTGTCCACCTGCAGGCTGATTAATGTGATCAGTCTCTGGTTGGAAACCAAGCCTGTTATAAGCTAGCTCAAACCTCATTTGGGTGCTTGTGATAGAGAGTGATACGTGTGTTGTTCCTGATCGAGCTCCCTGTCTGTCTGCCCTGCTTTGCTAGTTTGGATTGTGTATGACTTTGTAAACTGAAAGGTAACCAGGAGAGTCCGCCTAAACCTGCACTACCACCTCCGCGCTAGATGAAATAGAGAGCACAAAATAGAGCTGCCACTTAAATATCAAATCATATATAAACAGAATCCACCCTCCAATGGTGCAGATGGATAGCGGCGCTAACTATAATAATGATGGAGAAAAAAACAAAAAACACAAAACAAAAAAATAAAAAAATTGCCTAAAACCCCACCGTTCTTAGTACCTTGGGGTGAGTTAGAGATGTGCTGAATCTCAAAGGTGATGCATCATAACTTAGCACTCACTCTTATAACACATATAGTATTAGTGATCTAAATGAATAGAACACTCCCGTGTGTACAAAATAAATGTCCCCCAATATTCCAACTAATATGTGATTAATATATATTACCATACACCACGTGAAAAAATACAAATAGTTCCTACAATATATAGTCACTTGAAAAATATATATAAAAAAATATAAAAATATAAAAAAACAAAAAATAGAATAGTATATGAAAACTAAAAATAAAAATAAAATAATAATATAATAAATAAATAAAGTCCAAAGTGAAATTTGCTGTGATCCGCAAATTTCACCACACCTCAGTGACGTGATTCCACTCCCTTCTGAAATTCAAACTCACCAGCTATTAAGGCCTCCCACTCTCGTGTTTGGCTGAACAGAGCCTCAACCCACTCTCATGGGGGTTAGCATGCGTTCCAGATCTCCACTGCTACACACTGGCTTTCCTCCTCATAATCGTGAATTCATGTATGAGATAAAAGAAATGCTCCAATAGTGTAGTATCGTTAAAAAGATCAATTTATTCACACTAGTGTGCCGTGCTGTTTTCCACACTACTGTGAAGTGTGTTTTGCCTACCAGTTTTTATTTGAATGTGAGTTCTTTTGACGCAGTTTTAGTGTGAATAAATTGATCTTTTTAACGATACTACACTATTGGAGCATTTCTTTTATCTCATACATGAATTCACGATTATGAGGAGGAAAGCCAGTGTGTAGCAGTGGAGATCTGGAACGCATGCTAACCCCCATGAGAGTGGGTTGAGGCTCTGTTCGGCCAAACACGAGAGTGGGAGGCCTTAATAGCTGGTGAGTTTGAATCTCAGAAGGGAGTGGAATCACGTCACTGAGGTGTGGTGAAATTTGCGGATCACAGCAGAACGATTTTGAGGACACCTGCACTTTCTTCTTGGAGTGGTGTTTTCTTGTCACACATTATCATCACTGTTTTTGTGGACTATTTTTGGATTTTTTTGATTTCACTTTGGACTTTATTTATTTATTATATTATTATTTTATTTTTAGTTTTAGTTTTCATATACTATTCTATTTTTAGTTTTTTTATATTTTTATATTTTTTTATATATATTTTTCAAGTGACTATATATTGTAGGAACTATTTGTATTTTTTCACGTGGTGTATGGTAATATATATTCATCACATATTAGTTGGAATATTGGGGGACATTTATTTTGTTGTACACATGGGAGTGTTCTATTTATTTAGATCGCTAATACTATATGTGTTATAAGAGTGAGTGCTAAGTTATGATGCATCACCTTTGAGATTCAGCACATCTCTAACTCACCCCAAGGAACTAAGAACGGTGGGGTTTTAAGCAATTTTTTAATTTTTTTTTTTCTCCATCATTGTTATAGTTAGCGCAGCTATCCATCTGCACCATTGGAGGGTGGATTCTGTTTATTTGTGTATGACTTTGGACCGGATTATTGGACTATTCCTTGAACTCAGCCTGCCTTTTACCTGGACTGTCAGAGAACCACATTATCTGTCTGCTAACCGCAAGTATCTATTTGCTTTTCTCAGTTCGCATCTGCCCTGGTGTGGTGGCCAGGCACTATAGGATTGTGTATAAGTCCTGGGGGCAACCTAGTAGTGGTAGGCCTGCTTGCCTTATGGGAAAGGGGGCTGCTATAGGTGAAAAATTGAGTAGCCAGCTATAGTGTCTGACCACCTGCGTTGGGGTAGACGTGACAGGCACCATGTATTTTTCTTTGTACTCCTCACCTTTGTGATGTCATACAGTTTTGAAGCCATCAGTTCCAAAAACATTTATCTTGGTCTCATCACTCCAGAATACAGAGTCCCAGTAGTCAAGAGGGACAAAGTAAAGAATATAGTGTTCTATGTTTTAAAATTTGAATCCCAAAAATACAAAAAGGTAGTACACTCACATACAAAGCACTTTAACAGTGCTAGCCATGGGATGACGTCAGACAAAACAGGCTCCGGGGGGTGTTTGGGCATAGCCTGTTTTGTCTGACGTCATCCCGCGGCTAGCACTGTTAAAGTGCCTTGTATGTGAGTGTACTACCTTTTTATATTTTTGGGATCCAAATTTTAAAACAGAGAGCACTAGAAATAGAGCTTTCTTTAGGTGATATTTAATCAACGCTTTTTTTTTTTTTTGCTAAAAAAACCTAAAAAATATTTAAACATGTGAAAAAAAAGGGTTTTCTTAGTTTCTGTGAAAAATGTTGTAAATAAGTAATTTTTCTCCTTCACTGATGTGCACTTAAGTGCACTGATGAGGAGGCACTAATATGCAGCACTGATAGCAATGATAGGTGGCACTGATGGGCACTAATGGGCAATGATAGGTGGTATGGATAGGTGGCACTGATGGGCACTGATAGGCGGCACTAATGGGCAATGATAGGAGGCACATAAAGGCGGCACTGATGGGCATTAATGGGAGGCACCGATGAGCAGGCACTAAAAGGCAGCACTGATTGGCAGAACTAGAGGTGATCCCGCCGTCATTTGTCTATACGGTGGGCGGGAGGCGGTTAAAGGCATAGGGATGCACTGGACACCCAGCAATAGCACAATGGCAGCAAAGGTATCCAGTGCATCCCCTCACCAATTCACCAATAGTACAAACAAATGGTAACCACCCCCAACCTATAACTGCCCTTTGCAGCAAGAAGCACAAGGAAGGGTGACATATGTCAAAAAACAACAAACAAACATTCCCAGCTCACTTAGCAGCCAGCCAGCAACAATCTGAATGAACCCTGTCTAAGAGTTCATGTTTTTTTTGTTTTTTTTTGTTTTTTACATGCACCGCCCTTCCATGTGCTCGTTGCTGCAAAGGTGACTCATGTCAATAAATACATAAATAAACAAAACATGAACTGTTAGAAAGGGTTAATTTGGTTTGTTGCAGGCTGGCTGGTAAATGAGCTGGGAATTTTTGTTTGTTGTTTTATGGCATGTGTAGCTCTTCCATGTGCTCCTTGCTGTAAAGGCCAGTTATAGGTTGGGGTGGTTGACATTTGTTTGTACATACAGTATATGCAGCTGTAGTAAAATCATTCCTATTCTCTCCAACTTATGTGGATATCTGAAACCCACAAAAGAAACGTCTATATCTGCTTGATTTGGCTCTCATCACAGATGGGCAAATTTGCAGCTTGTCAGATAGTCTTTAGTAGGGATGAGCTTCGAGTTCGAGTCGAACTCATGTTCTACTCGAACATTGGCTGTTCGCAAGTTCGCCGAACAGCGAACAATTTGGGGTGTTCGCGGCAAATTCGAATGCCGCGGAACACCCTTTAAAAGTCTATGGGAGAAATCAAAAGTGCTAATTTTAAAGGCTTATATGCAAGTTATTGTCATAAAAAGTGTTTGGGGACCCGGGTCCTGCCCCAGGGGACATGGATCAATGCAAAAAAAAGTTTTAAAAACGGACGTTTTTTCAGGAGCAGTGATTTTATTAATGCTTAAAGTCAAACAATAAAAGTGTAATATCCCTTTAAATTTCGTACCTGGGGGGTGTCTATAGTATGCCTGTAAAGGGGCGCATGTTTCCTGTGTTTAGAACAGTCTGACAGCAAAATGACATTTGGAAGGAAAAAACTCATTTAAAACTACCCGCGGCTATTGCATTGCCGACAATACACATAGAAGTTCATTGATAAAAACGGCATGGGAATTCCCCACAGGGGAACCCCGAACCAAAATAATAAAAAAAAAATGATGTGGGGGTCCCCCTAAATTCCATACAAGGCCCTTCAGGTCTGGTATGGATATTAAGGGGAACCCCAGCCAAAATTTTAAAAAAAAATTGACGTGGGGTTCCCCCTAAATTCCATACCAGACCCTTCAGGTCTGGTATGGATTTTAAGGGGAACCCCGCGCCAAAAAAAAAAAAAAAAACGGCGTGGGGTCCCCCTAAAAATCCATACCAGACCCTTATCCGAGCACGCAACCTGGCAGGCCGCAGGAAAAGAGGGGGGGACGAGAGTGCGGCCCCCCCCCTCCTGAACCGTACCAGGCCACATGCCCTCAACATTGGGAGGGTGCTTTGGGGTAGCCCCCCAAAACACCTTGTCCCCATGTTGATGAAGACAAGGGCCTCATCCCCACAACCGTGGCCGGTGGTTGTGGGGGTCTGCGGGCGGGGGGCTTATCGGAATCTGGAAGCCCCCTTTAACAAGGGGACCCCCAGATCCCGGCCCCCCCCCTGTGTGAAATGGTAAGGGGGTACTTACCCCTACCATTTCACTAAAAAACTGTCAAAAATGTTAAAAATGACAAGAGACAGTTTTTGACAATTCCTTTATTTAAATGCTTCTTCTTTCTTCCTTCATCTTCTTCTTCTTCTGGTTCTTCTGGCTCTTCTGGTTCTTCCTCCGGCGTTCTCGTCCAGCATCTCCTCCGCAGCGTCTTCTATCTTCTTCTCCTCGGGCCGCTCCGCACCCATGGCATGAGGGGGGAGGCTCCCGCTCTTCTCTTCATCTTCTTCTTCATCTTCATCTTCTTCTTCATCTTCTTCTTCTTCTTCTTCTTCTTCTTCTCTTCTTCATCTCTTCTCCCTTCTTCATTTCTTCTGCGGGCCGCTCCGCATCCATGCATGGAGGGAGGCTCCCGCTGTGTGACGGCGTCTCTTCGTCTGACGGTTCTTAAATAACGGGGGGCGGGGCCACCCGGTGACCCCGCCCCCCTCTGACGCACGGGACATGACGGGACTTCCCTGTGGCATTCCCCGTGACGTCACAGGGAAGTCCCGTCAATTCACCGTGCGTCAGAGGGGGGCGGGGTCACCGGATGGCCCCGCCCCCCGTTATTTAAGAACCGTCAGACGAAGAGACGCCGTCACACAGCGGGAGCCTCCCTCCATGCATGGATGCGGAGCGGCCCGCAGAAGAAATGAAGAAGGAAGAAGAGATGAAGAAGAGAAGAAGAAGAAGAAGAAGAAGAAGAAGATGAAGAAGAAGATGAAGATGAAGAAGAAGATGAAGAGAAGAGCGGGAGCCTCCCCCCTCATGCCATGGGTGCGGAGCGGCCCGAGGAGAAGAAGATAGAAGACGCCGCGGAGGAGATGCTGGACGAGAACGCCGGAGGAAGAACCAGAAGAGCCAGAAGAACCAGAAGAAGAAGATGAAGGAAGAAAGAAGAAGCATTTAAATAAAGGAATTGTCAAAAACTGTCTCTTGTCATTTTTAACATTTTTGACAGTTTTTTAGTGAAATGGTAGGGGTAAGTACCCCCTTACCATTTCACACAGGGGGGGGGGGCCGGGATCTGGGGGTCCCCTTGTTAAAGGGGGCTTCCAGATTCCGATAAGCCCCCCGCCCGCAGACCCCCACAACCACCGGCCACGGTTGTGGGGATGAGGCCCTTGTCTTCATCAACATGGGGACAAGGTGCTTTGGGGGGCTACCCCAAAGCACCCTCCCAATGTTGAGGGCATGTGGCCTGGTATGGTTCAGGAGGGGGGGGGGGGCCGCACTCTCGTCCCCCCCTCTTTTCCTGCGGCCTGCCAGGTTGCGTGCTCGGATAAGGGTCTGGTATGGATTTTTAGGGGGACCCCACGCCGTTTTTTGTTTTTTTTTGGGCGCGGGGTTCCCCTTAAAATCCATACCAGACCTGAAGGGTCTGGTATGGAATTTAGGGGGAACCCCACGTCAATTTTTTTTTTTAAATTTTGGCTGGGGTTCCCCTTAATATCCATACCAGACCTGAAGGGCCTTGTATGGAATTTAGGGGGACTCCCACATCATTTTTTTTTTTTTAATTTTGGTTCGGGGTTGCCCTGTGGGGAATTCCCATGCCGTTTTTATCAATGAACTTCTATGTGTATTGTCGGCAATGCAATAGCCGCGGTAGTTTTAAATGAGTTTTTTCCTTCAAAATGTCATTTTGCTGTCAGACTGTTCTAAACACGGGAAACATGCGCCCCTTTACAGGCATACTATAGACACCCCCCAGGTACGAAATTTAAAGGGATATTACACTTTTATTGTTTGACTTTAAGCATTATTAAAATCACTGCTCCTGAAAAAACGGCCGTTTTTAAAACTTTTTTTTGCATTGATCCATGTCCCCTGGGGCAGGACCCAGGTCCCCAAACACTTTTATTGACAATAACTTGCATATTAGCCTTTAAAATTAGCACTTTTGATTATTCATGTTCGTGTCCCATAGACTTTAACGGTGTTCGCGTGTTCGAACGAATTTTTTTCCTGTTCGCATGTTCTGGTGCGAACCGAACAGGGGGGTGTTCGGCTCATCCCTAGTCTTTAGGTAAGAAGGAGAATTCATAAACAGTTCAATCTGCCAGCATAAGGGTAATTTCTGTCCATCCAATAAAGTTAATTTTGTTTTGGGCAGATTGTGCACCTTGACCAAGAGATCAGTCCTAACAATCTTCTACGTATTCCTGTGGAGCAAGGGCAAGTGTCAACCAGGCCTACTAAGGACAAGGTGACTGACTATAGCTTCAGGCTCAAATTGAATGTCATGTCTCCAGCATAGAGTTTAGCTCTTTCTAGTAGCCAGATTGCTCTACCTCAAATAATGTTTTGAGCTGTTTGAGCAGTCCATCCATTCATCACATCCTATAAACAACCACTGGGAGGAAAAGGAAAGACTAGAACACATCAGCTTTTCTCTATTTAGTTATTGGCCATGCATTTTGTTTCCATTAATAATACAAATACATCTCATGTAAGGCTATTTATACAGTATCACAATACTCAAAGACAAATGAGGTACAATAAAACATATATAGTAAATGTTTTGTGTAAAAGAAAGGATCCTAGCAAGAAAATTGTTTTTGAGAGTTCAAACAATTGCTTGTAGAAGCCAATGATTTCGAAGGATACCCCTGTAAAACCTGAAAACTCTAGCCTGAGATTTGCATTTTTTTTCCTAAAATATGGGATCCTCAACTTTCCCAGGAAGTTGCACAGAGGTTACGTGATGTCACTGGAGCCTAGACAAAAAGCCCAGAAGCAGGAGTCTTAGTTAAAACAATATTGTACATTCAACTGGACAAATGTTTTTCAAAAGTACTTCAAAATGTTCTTTGCCTTTAACATTTCATTTTGGAATGAATGTAATTTTCCAAATGAAAACCACATACAGTGTTAAAATTCGAAGAAGCAGGATGAAAAATTTCTATCAACACTGTGGTCAAAAACAGACGCTGATTTGACCTCATTAATGATTTGAAAATCTAATGAATGTGCTTAAAATGAAAATGTTTGCATTAAATTTTACTAGTATATAGCCAGCTTTGGATGTGATTCCTATCTTAATATTAAGCTCTTGAAATGGCAGCATAAAAAACAGAGACAATGGGGTGATCATAAACCAATGCAATACAAATAGAGATGGGAACATTAGCATAACGGTTTTTGTCTGTGACAACTCAATCAGTTAATAAAATGAAAGGTAAAATTGAAATTGTAAATAACTCTGATTTCATTTTCCTCTGTATCTTCATATCATTCCTTGCAAATTAAAATGTATGTCTAGCCAAATTATTTAATTAGCTTTGGATAAGCAGGTTTTTCCTGCTATCCAGTGCTTTGTTAGAGCAACTTTCCTCACTTTTATTACTTGTGACAATGGTGTTACCATACAGGAAGTGAGGGGAAATCTGTAAGGCCTCATTCACACGGGCAACCTTACTTGTATGCCCGTGCCGTGTTTGCCCACATGGGGATGCATGGGTGTTTTGTGAATCCCTGTGCAGGCAGTCCCATTCATGTCAGTTTGGACAGAGGTGCTGCTCCAAATTTAAGAGCTGTGTGGGTGCGCGGCCCAAGTTCACACTGGGGTGACAGGGGTTCTACCTTTGTGTCTGTGTTGCTGTTATAGAGTCTGACAGCAACACAGCAAACAGGGAACAAGGCAGGAGCAGCCAAAACACTGAGGCCAGGAGCCATAGCAGAAATAAAATTTAAGTACACTCCCAGGTGTGGCCAGGTGAAGCTGATTATTGGAACCTACTGACTGCTGGGAGACACCTGCTGATGGACACTGGAACTGCAGCAATCGGCCCAGAGCACCACAGTGCCACCAGCAGGTAAAATAGATACTAACAGTCTCCCCCCCCCGAAGAAGCAGCCACGGCGCCCCACCGTTGAGATCTGGAACCCGACTGGGTACCCCACCGCTGGGGTCTGGAGGTTGGCTGAGTACCCTGTCAGCAGAGTCCAGCTGGGCGGCAGCCCAGGAATCGGCATAGTCCGGTTGGGCGGCAGCCCAGGAATCGGCATAGTCCGCCTGCGTGGCAGCCCAGGAATCAGCATAGTCCGGCTGGGTGGCAGCCCAGGAATCAGCATAGTCCGGCTGGGCGCAGCCAGGGAATCAGTATAGTCCAGCAGAGCGACAGCCCGGCAATTAGCACAGACCGGCTGGGCAGCTGGCAGAAGATCACAAGCAGGCTTGGCAGAAGACAGTGATTTACCAGAGACAAGCTTGGCAGTGGACGGCAGGTCACCAACAGCAGTTTTGGCAGCAGACGGCAGGTCACCAGCGGTAGGCTTAAAAGAGGACGGCAGGTCACCAGAGGCAGGCTGAACCCCATTTACAAGCATAGAGGCAGGATGAACCCCATCGACAAGAATAGAAGCAGGCTGAACCCAGAGGCCTGGCTTTTTAATATAATATTCAAAGGCCATTTAATTATGTGGACAATGGAAGGGAGTTTGTAGGGAGGAAGACTCCCTTTTGGTACTGAAGGTCCCCTTTAATGGCAATGACTAAAGCTTACTGCCAGAATAGTTTTCAAATTTTGGAAATATCTCTTATTAGAGGATACTCGGAATTTACAAATTGTAAATGTCATATAGCCATACATGTGTTGGGTATTAATCGAGTTGTCGTCATGTGTGTCTGTTTGTTGGTTTATTTATATACCGGCTTAATAATGTGTGGTTGAGAGTGATATCATCAAAAGGAGAGAAGGAAATGAAAGAAAGAAATGAACCTAAGTATAAAAAGGCGTGCATGACATTTTGTAGGCTCATTAAATTATCACACTGATCACTCCAAGTGACAGTTGAAGACATAGAAGACTCAGATTAACTCCATGTTTCCCTATAAATTCCAGTTACCAAAATCTGGTGGATATTATTATACAGGATTTATATAGCGCCAACAGTTGGCGCAGCGCTTAACAAAATGAAGGCAGACATTACAGTTACATTACAATTTGGTACAAGAGGAATCAGAGGGCCCTGCTTGCCAGAGCTTACAATCTAGGAGGATAGCGGAGAACTGTATACACACGTCAGAGGACTTTATATTCACAACAAAAGAGAGCATTTAATTTATTTTGTGAAAAATACCCAACAGTAGCGGCCCTTCCATAGGGGGCGCCTGGGCGCCGCCCCCCCCCCTCCAGGCCGTAAAAAAAAAAAAAGTGCGATGCCGGATGTCACGGAACGTCCCACACTCCGCTTGAGTGCTTCTGTCATATACCACTTCCTCCCAGTCTGTATACAGATATCAGATATTCCAACCTCTCTGAGCACAAAACAAGGCGACACTTGCTTGTTGCTACCAAGAACTGTTTTATTTAGAATCAAAATTACAAGACTTTATATGCTGTTGGAACCTCCTCTAACAATACAACTGTAACATAGTTAACATGAGCTAATTAACTAAAAAATTTACCCAGACCAGATGACAGACTTGTGGGCACCGAGCTTCACACAGTAGTATAAACACAATAGCAGGAGCTAATTACAATTAACAATACAACCAACAATCTCCCCCCTCCTCAGCCTATTCATCAACAGTTCGGCTCCTAGCCAGTCCTGGAGGCTAATGTGATCAGCTCACTCAATTAACAGGTTGAGTTCAGAATCAACCAAACCAATAATAGTCTCTACATACATCCTGGGAGATATTGTGGACAAATATTACTGTTCCATTTTAAGTAGTCCAAGATATATTTTCTCACTCACCCTGTGCCAGGATGGAACAGGGTGACTTAGACATAAGATGTATTCTGAGTTCCACCGGCCCTCCCGTCACACCGGGCACAGTACACTTATGGGAAGCGCCACGTCTATGCAATCACGAGATTGCAGACGTGGCGCTGCATTTGCGGGCATTTAGCCCACCTTGTGCTAGTATCTATTACTATGGCCGGGTGGTTTGATTGACATCGGAGTATGATGTCACTTCCTGCTTCTCTCTCTCGCGAGGAAACAGGAAGTATGAGAAGAACGGAGCTCTCCACAGGAGACACCACTGGAGAGGACAACACATAGCACGGTAATAAGGGGAGAGGGGGGTTTGGTGGTGACACGCGCTGCTGCAATTTGGGGATACACACTGCTGCAATTTGGGGACACACACTGCTGCAATTTGGGGACACACACTGCTGCAATTTGGGTACACATTCTGCTGCAATTTGGGGACACATACTGCTGCAATTTGGGGACACATACTGCTGCAATTTGGGGACACACACTGCTGCAATTTGGGGACACTGCTGCATTTTGGGGACACATACTGCTGCAATCTGGTGACACTGCTGCAATTTGGGGACACATACTGCTGCAATTTGGTGACACTGCTGCAATTTGGTGACACATACTGCTGCAATTTGACACTGCTGCAATTTGGGGACACATACTGCTGCAATTTGGTGACACTGCTGCAATTTGGTGACACTGCTGCAATTTGGGGACACATACTGCTGCAATTTGGTGTCACATGCTGCTGCAATTTGGTGACACATACTGCTGCAATTTGTTGACACATGCTGCTGCAATTTGGTGACACGTGCTGCTGAAATTTGGTGGTGACACGTGCTGCTGCAATTTGGTGGTGACACGTGCTGCTGCAATTTGGTGGTGACACATGCTGCTGCAATTTGGTGGTGACACAGGCTGCTGCAATTTGGTGACACAGGCTGCTACAATTTGGTGGTGACACATGCTGCTGCAATTTGGTGGTGACACAGGCTGCATTTTATGTGACACAGGCTGCATGTAAGGAGGGACTCCGCTGGGGGCACCTGATGTAAGGAGGGACTCCGCTGGGGACACCTGATGGCATCTGGTGGCAGGCGACGTGGCTAGTGACACGCTCGGGGCTCCCACTGATTCTGCATTATGGTGAGTTGAATGATTTCATTTTATATTACAATGTAATAATAGAAATAATGCGCTTCAATCATCCTGACACCATAACAACCATGGTGATTGAAGTGCTAACACCAGGTGTTTGGAGTATCTTTATCTGCTGATTGTTAAACTTTCTAGAATACACATATTTCTATTGTTGTGTAGGATCTGGGCCTGCTGTCCCTCCATCCCTCTCTCCCTCTCCCTCCATCCCTCATTCAACTCAGACACTAACCACACCACCACACCACCGCCTCTATCAGCTTTGCACATCTAGAGAGTGAAATGTTTGCCCACTTTTCTTTGCAAAATAGCTCAAGCTCTGTCAGATTGGATGGAGAGCATCTGTGAAAAGCAATGTTCAAGTCTTTCCACAGATTCTCAATTGGATTTAGGTCTGGACTTTGACTGGGCCCTTCTAACACATGAATATGTTTTGATCTAAACCATTTCATTGTAGCTCTAGCTGTATGAAAAAACGACTCGTTATGAAAAAGTTAATGTACCTCCGTCCTATTACTAGATAAGAAATTGAACTATTGTGGAGGCAGCATGGACTCTCGTGGTACGATATGAACTTCCAAAAGTCAGTTTACAAAAAAATATAAATTTATTATACAAAAATACACATAATATAAAATGCCTTGAATAAGGTAGATACTAGACATTGAATGCTGCTAATAGTGGAGCATCCACAAAATAGGCAATCTCCCGGGCGAGTGCGGGAACCAGGAAAAAGGAAATAGCATAAAAAAAACTGTTTCAAAAAGAAAAAAACAGATTTTTAGATAAAAGCTGATATTTGAAAAATTCATAAGGTGGAGATATCTATCTCACAACCATTGTAATTCAAGTAATTAATCTACTTCCCAAAAAGGAAAGATAAAGTGCATTCAAGATATTTTAATTAACGATACACACCTATGTGATCTTCACTAGGTAATGCATACAAATAGGCGGAGAGAATATGTTATCCAGGTGGATACTGAAATCAGGTACAGGTGAAAGTAATCCAAAAAGCCATCTAGAGCCATGTATGAATTCTATATGAAATACAAGCATGTATACAAAAAAAGAGAATTGTTACTAAGATGATTTAGACAACATAGCAAAGGACTAATCCTAGTGGGAGAATAGAGTTATTTCACTAGGATATTAAAAAGAAGTGGAGGAGGAAAAAATGGATAGAGGCTATATATAGAGAGCACGACAGAGACAAATCAGGGGCACTAAGGTCATTTTAGGCAATCCTATAAGGTCAACACCTACAAAAAAGGTTTGTAGGAGTTAACCTCATTAATCCCTGGGGGATTAAGAGCAGAGAGCTTTTCTATCCAGTAAGTTTCAGCTTTCAGGATGGCATTATCCCAGTCGCCACCCCTAGGATTAGGGGGGACAACTTCCAATACAAAAAATGAGATCACTGAATTATCAAATCTATGATGTAGGCCTATGTGTCTGGTGACAGGTGTCAGAATTTTACCTCCACCCGAGTAAAAGAGGTGATCTCTCATCCTTAATACGCATTCACGAATCGTTTTGCCTATATAGAATGCATGACATTGACAAGTCATCAAATAGATGACTCCACGGGTAGTGCAGTCAGCATATTGTCTCGATTGAAGCCACTGACCATAAATGCCATTGCCCTCACAGATCCATGGGCAGCGGCTGCATCTACCACAGCGGTAAGTTCCCTTGAAGGAACGAGGTACCGTCTCCAGATCAGGTTGACCAGTGGCTGCTAGTCAATGTGTCACGCAATGAGGTTGCCCTTCTAAATACCAGTTCTGGAGTAGAACGTACGTATTTAGCCAAGGTATAATCTTCGGCTAAGAGATGCCAATTGTTGGAGATCAATGAATGCAAAGGTCTTTCATGAGCAGAAAAACGAGTGATGAATTTCAATGTATTAGTCTCAGTTTTGGAGGTATTTTTGAATAGAAGTTCAGCTCTGGGTCTTAACCAAGCCTTATTAAAGGCTTTCCTCAACAAGGTTTTAGAATAACCCCTATCAGATAGTCTTGATCATAGGAGATCGGACTGACGAAAGAAGTCTTCTTCAGATGAACAATTCCTGTGAAGACGCAGGTATTGCGCATATAGTATACTTCTAATAAGTGGAGTCAGGTGAGAACTGTGGGCATGTAAAATAGTATTACCCGAGCTGGGCTTACGATATAAATCAGGTACAATATAGCCATTTTCATCAATACAAATTAATAAGTCAAAAAATGTGATTTCTACAGCATTGAAGGTATGTGTAAATTTCAAGATGAAATCATTGGTGTTAAGGGCATCCAAAAAGCCCAGAAGTTCTTCTCTAGACCCTGTCCACACAATCAGAAGATCGTCAATGCAAATGTTTGTCTCTGATCTATCCCATATATTGTCGAGACTTCAAGTCTCTGATTGTTAATTGTAAAGCCGCATACACACGAGCGGAATGTCCGACAGAAAAAGTCAGACGGAAGCTTTTCATCGTCTATTCCGATCGTGTGTATGCCTCATCAGACTTTTTTTTTCAAAAATTCTGACGGACCTAGAAATGGAACATGTTCCAAATATTTCCGACGGAACCAATTCCTATCGGGAAAACCGCTTGTCTGTATGCTGTTCCGACGGACCAAAAACGACGCATACTCTGAAGCAAGTATGAGAAGGTATTGGCTACTGGTTATAGAACTTCCTTTTTCTAGTCCAGTCGTACGTGTTGTAAGTCACCTCGTTCTGGATGGTTGGACTTTGGTGTGACCGTGTGTATGCAAGACCGCTTGAGCGGAATTCCGTCGGAGAAACCTTCGGAGTTTATTCCGACGGCAAAACCGGTCGTTGGTACGCGACATAAGAAGGCCCATATTTTGGAAGAGGTAGATAGATCGGGGAAATGGCGGGACTTTGGTTTAAAGGGAGTACTTTTAAAGTTGCTGACAGGAGTAGCCACTCTATTAGTCATAACACCAGGTGAGGGAACAGGGTCATCAGGATTACTCTCCTCGTAGAGGAGCATAAGATGCCTGAGGGCTCTAAATTCATCCATCGTGAAATGTTTGACTTGTTCAGTAAGATCCTTTTCCAATTTTTTATTGTTTCTTTCCGAGTCAAACATAAATCTATAAGTCAGTCGAAGGGCAAAAAGATACAGATCCTTGATGGTTTCTGATATGTTAATTGGTTGGGCTGGGCAAAAGCAATGTTGACCTCGGACTGGTTGTTGGATTCTGAAGATTGGATGGATGATGAACAAAGGCGCTCAGGTTCCCCTGCTTCTTGGTCTCCTGGAGGGCCAAGGCTGGATCTAAAGGGACCCCCCTAGACAGTATTCCCTGTAAGGCGGGAGTTAAATTACTACCTGTAGCCTGCTCCCTCATCTGGGATGACATCTCAGGGCGCTTCTTGTGTTTAGGGTCAGATGGTGAATGTGCACCACTTCGAGTGCGTTTGTAAGAATGTGATACTGGTGCTCCAGATGAGCGACCATGTGCCCTAGGAAGAGAAGAAATGGATAATGATGAGTCAGATTCGGTAGTTTCATCATTCCTAGACTGTACTGTCAAATTTGGTCTCCTCCCACGTCCTCTGCCCCACCACCTCTACCGATCCATTTATAAGCATAGCCTTGCGAGAAGGCTAGCTTATCCAAGTTAAACTTCTTTTGTTTTTTTACAACAAAAGAAGTTATTCATGGTCTCCAATCCCTCTCTAATCTCCTTCCATTTAGTGTTGGAACTAGATAATTCAAATACATGTTAATATTGAGCATCAGTCGTATGGCTCTTAACCAATAATAACATTAGCTCCCTACTGCTAGTTGTAAAAACCTGCTCCCAGGATTTTTTGAAATCCTCAGTAGGATTTTTAAGTCGGAAAGGTCTGGAGACCAAGTCCTTGAGGGTTTACATTCTCCTTGATATATTGTTGAAAATACTCAATATGCCAGTAAAGATGGGATTTGTGTTTAAGTAAACCTTGAATTCTACCTAAATAGAGAATGAGATCACCATCATCCTTTTTACATGATTCGACACTGGTTTGAATGGTAGACATGAACCCTGTTCATGCTGTGCCATGAAGGTCCATTCTGCCAGAAAATCCCAGTGATACAATAACCAAAATGGGACACAAATGAAAGGGAGAAAATTAAAATATAATGTCTTCAATCGAAGACTATATTGTGAAGAATGAGGGACACTCCGATTTACACTAACCCTGAAGGGAAAATGTATATATACAAATTATTATATTAATTCTTACAAAAAGTGTATAGTAGCCAAATTTTGAAAGGGGCCGGCTTTTCATGGGCGGCTTTTTGTTTTTTTGGGGGGTCTATATCTCTTGGGCGAGTGTGTGATTCCCCATTCTCCTGACGTCTGTGTTTTTTCCCCTAGGTGGCGCACACAGACGTTAGACTTCATTTGGATGGGCCGACGTTTTGTCTTTTTTTGTGTTCTACACAGACAGACCGCTGTGCAGTACCGCGAATGCTCACGCCATGCGAATGTGCAGTAATTCGCGCGTGCGCAGATGCGCGCTCTAGAATTGTATTCGTTGGCGTCACTTTGCTGCACCTCGGCGCACACTGCTGACGCCTAAATGGATAGGAATCAGGTGCACCTTATGGTATATAATGGGAACCTAATCCTTCAGATGTTCCCTGTGGCAGCGTGCATAGAGGTGGAGATATTCTGTGGAGTGGACTGAACGGTATGTGTCACCCCTTGTGTATTGGTATGATCTTTATGATGTGTCCATGTATGAACTTTTGCCCAAAGATATGTTTCTTTATAGATCCCGTTAGATCTGTTTCCTGTCTGAAACCCTGTGTTATATTTCATCTGAATATCTCTTGAAGTTTGAAGTATACCCAATCTCTGTGATGTGATTTCGACATTGTGATTTGAGATTTCTCAGATAGGTGAGTGTCTTTTTGATCACTCCCACTAGGATTGGTCCGTTGCTATGATGTCTAAATCATCTTAGTGACAATTCTCTTTTTTTGTATACATGCTTGTATTGCATATAGAATTCATACATGGCTCTAGAGGGCTTTTTGGATCACCTGTACCTGATTTCTGTACCCACCTGGATAACGTACTCTCTCCGCCTATTTGTATGCATTACCTAGTGAAGATCACATAGGTGTGTATCGTTAATTGAAATATCTTGAATGCACTTTTTCCTTCCTTTTTGAAATTAATTACTTGAATTACAATGGTTGTGAGATGGATATCTCCACCTTAAGAATTTTTCAAATATCAGCTTTTATCTAAATATATCTTTTCTTTTCTTTTTGAAACAGTTTTTTTTATGCTATTTAATTTTTCCTGGTTCCCGCACTCGCCCGGGAGATTGCCTATTTTGGCCTTGAGATGCCCAGAATTCTGGTGGCGGCTATGTGGGTGAGTTTTTTCTTGCTCTTAATCAATCATTCTATCTTGGGTTTAATCCTTAAATGTTGAGGGACATACCAAGGGGTTTTATTAGATTTTACCTTCATTTATATAGATACATGACAGTATACCATGAAGGTTGGTTGTCAGTTATGTATGTTGTTTGATGTTAATATTATATATCTGATTCATATGCTTTTTTGTAGATCATTCTCTGACCTAATATACTCCTGAACAAGGGGGCAACCCTGAAACATGTAGAGTGTGCAAGTATACATCTAATTTTTTTCCATTTTCTGTCAGATAAGTGGACGCTCCACTATTAGCAGCATCCAATGTCTAGTATCTACTTATTCAATGCATTTTATATTATGTGTATTTTTGTATAATAAATTTATATTTTTTTGTAAACTGACTTTTGTAAGTTCATATCGTACCACGAGAGTCCATGCTGCCTCTACAATAGTTCAATTTCATAGCTCTAGCTGTATGTTTATGGTCATTGTCCTGCTGGAAGGTGAACCTCCACCCCAGTGTCAAGTCTTTTGCAGACACTTATGCCACGTACACACGATCAGAATTTCGAAAAAGATCGATGAGAGTTTTTCGTCGGAAAATGCACCATGTGTATGCTCCATCGGACTTTTGCTGGCCAAATTCCAGCCAGCAAAAGATTGAGAGCATGCAATCGTCTGTGGCAATTCCGACACGCAAAATCCCTACGCATGCTCGGAAACAATTTGACGCATGCTCGGAAGCATTGAGCTTCATTTTCTCGGCTTGCCGTAGTGTTGTACATCACCGCGTTCTTGGCGGTCGTAATTTCAGCGAACTTTTGCGTGACCGTGTGTATGCAAGGCAAACTTGAGCGGAATCCCGTCGGAAAAGCCATCATATCTTTTTCCGACGAGAAGTCCGATCGTGTGTACACGGCATTACAGATTTTCTTCTAAGATTGCCCTGTATTTGGCCCCATCCATCTTCCCATCAACTCTGACCAGCTGTCCTGTCCCTGCTGAAGAAAAGCTTCCCCACTAGGGATGAGCCGAACACCCCCCTGTTCGGTTCGCACCAGAACATGCGAACAGGAAAAAAGTTTGTTCGAACACGCGAACACCGTTAAAGTCTATGGGACACGAACATGAATAATCAAAAGTGCTAATTTTAAAGGCTTATATGCAAGTTATTGTCATAAAAAGTGTTTGGGGACCTGGGTCCTGCCCCAGGGGACATGGATCAATGCAAAAAAAAGTTTTAAAAAAAGCCATTTTTTCAGGAGCAGTGATTTTAATAATGCTTAAAGTCAAACAATAAAAGTGTAATATCCCTTTAAATTTCATAGCTGGGGGGGTGTCTATAGTATGCCTGTAAAGGGGCGCATGTTTCCTGTGTTTAGAACAGTCTGACAGCAAAATGACATTTTGAAGGAAAAAACACATTTAAAACTAGTAAAAAATAGAGAGGTAGCGGGACTTTTTATATAGACACTCGGGAGCGGGAATAAAAATAAATAGCTTTTATTGGAATCAAATGGTTATAAAGTTTCTGTATTCGAATAATTCAATGCATGATGCTATATATAAAATCATTCGTACAACTATTACAATTCATTGAAACCAAAAGAGATATAAATACATACATGTTCCAACAAGGAATCAATACATAATACATAATGTAAAACATTTAGAGCAAGGTTACATCATTAAATGGAAAAATTGAAAAACAAGGAGAAAAGAGAGGGTTTCAAATCATAGGGGGCAAAAAACGAGTTATTATGGAACGGCCTGGTAAGATGCATCAAAATGTACACTAGGTTGTTGTAGGCTCTACGCGTTTCAAGGTATTTGACCTATCATCAGGAGCAAGGAACCATAGTGATAATCTAAAAATTTGAAGGAAAAATATTTAATTGAAAGTATAAGGGAATTTTTAGATTATCACTATGGTTCCTTGCTCCTGATGATAGGTCAAATACCTTGAAACGCGTAGAGCCTACAACAACCTAGTGTACATTTTGATGCATCTTACCAGGCCGTTCCATAATAACTCGTTTTTTGCCCCCTATGATTTGAAACCCTCTCTTTTCTCCTTGTTTTTCAATTTTTCCATTTAATGATGTAACCTTGCTCTAAATGTTTTACATTATGTATTATGTATTGATTCCTTGTTGGAACATGTATGTATTTATATCTCTTTTGGTTTCAATGAATTGTAATAGTTGTACGAATGATTTTATATATAGCATCATGCATTGAATTATTCGAATACAGAAACTTTATAACCATTTGATTCCAATAAAAGCTATTTATTTTTATTCCCGCTCCCGAGTGTCTATATAAAAAGTCCCGCTACCTCTCTATTTTTTACTTCATTTAACCGGGATGGAGGGGGGGACCTGAACGGCACCCCTATACCTCATATAAAGTCCCACTAATTCCCCCAATTTTCTTCCCCATTATTACATTTAAAACTACCCGCGGCTATTGCATTGCCGACAATACACATAGAAGTTCATTGATAAAAACGGCATGGGAATTCCCCACAGGGCAACCCCGAACCAAAATTAAAAAAAAACAAATGACGTGGGGGTCCCCCTAAATTCCATACCAGGCCCTTCAGGTCTGGTATGGATATTAAGGGGAACCCCGGCCAAAATGAAAAAAAAAATGACGTGGGGTTCCCCCTAAATTCCATACCAGACCCTTCATTTTCTTCTCCGGGCCGCTCCGCATCCATGCTGTGGCATGGAGGGAGGCTCCCGCTGTGTGACGGCGTCTCTTCATCTGACGGTTCTTAAATAACAGGGGGCGGGGCCACCCGGTGACCCCGCCCCCATCTGACGCACGGGACATGACGGGACTTCCCTGTGGCATTCCCCGTGACGTCACAGGGAAGTCCCGTCAAGTCACTGTGCGTCAGAGGGGGCGGGGTCACAGGGTGGCCCCGCCCCCTGTTATTTAAGAACCGTCAGACGAAGAGACGCCGTCACACAGCGGGAGCCTCCCTCCATGCCACAGCATGGATGCGGAGCGGCCCGGAGAAGAAAATGAAGAAGAGAAGAAGGAAGAAGGAAGAAGAGATGAAGAAGAAGATGAAGAGAAGAGCAGGAGCCTCCCCCCCATGCCATGGGTGCGGAGCGGCCCGAGGAGAAGAAGATAGAAGACGCCGCAGAGGAGATGCTGGACGAGAACGCCGGAGGAAGAACCAGAAGAGCCAGAAGAACCAGAAGAAGATGAAGGAAGATAGAAGAAGCATTTAAATAAAGGAATTGTCAAAAACTGTCTCTTGTCATTTTTAACATTTTTGACAGTTTTTTAGTGAAATGGTAGGGGTAAGTACCCCCTTACCATTTCACACAGGGGGGGGCCGGGATCTGGGGGTCCCCTTGTTAAAGGGGGCTTCCAGATTCCGATAAGCCCCCCGCCCGCAGACCCCCACAACCACCGACCAGGGTTGTGGGGATGAGGCCCTTGTCCTCATCAACATGAGGACAAGGTGTTTTGGGGGGCTACCCCAAAGCACCCTCCCTCCCAATGTTGAGGGCATGTGGCCTGGTACGGTTCAGGAGGGGGGGCGCACTCCCGTCCCCCCCTCTTTTCCTGCGGCCTGCCAGGTTGCGTGCTCGGATAAGGGTCTGGTATGGATTTTTGGGGGGACCCCACGCCGTTTTTTTTTTTTTTTTTTGGTGCAGGGTTCCCCTTAAAATCCATACCAGACCTGAAGGGTCTGGTATGGAATTTAGGGGGAACCCCACATCATTTTTTTTTTAAATTTTGGCCGGGGTTCCCCTTAATATCCATACCAGACCTGAAGGGCCTTGTATGGAATTTAGGGGGACTCCCACATCATTTTTTTTTTTTAATTTTGGTTCGGGGTTTCCCTGTGGGGAATTCCCATGCCGTTTTTATCAATGAACTTCTATGTGTATTGTCGGCAATGCAATAGCCGCGGGTAGTTTTAAATGTGTTTTTTCCTTCAAAATGTCATTTTACTGTCAGACTGTTCTAAACACAGGAAACATGCGCCCCTTTACAGGCATACTATAGACACCCCCCAGCTATGAAATTTAAAGGGATATTACACTTTTATTGTTTGACTTTAAGCATTATTAAAATCACTGCTCCTGAAAAAACGGCCGTTTTTAAAACTTTTTTTTGCATTGATCCATGTCCCCTGGGGCAGGACCCAGGTCCCCAAACACTTTTTATGACAATAACTTGCATATAAGCCTTTAAAATTAGCACTTTTGATTTCTCCCATAGACTTTTAAAGGGTGTTCCGCGGCATTCGAATTTGCCGCGAACACCCCAAATTGTTCGCTGTTCGGCGAACTTGCGAACAGCCAATGTTCGAGTCGAACATGAGTTCGTCTCGAACTCGAAGCTCATCCCTATTCCCCACAACATGATGCTGCCACCACCATGTTTCATGGTGGGGATGGTGTGTTCAGGGTGATGTGCAGTGTTAGTTTTCTGCCACACATAGCGTTTTGCTTTTCGGACAAAAAGTACAATTTTGGTCTCATCTGACCAGAGCTCCTTCTTCCACATGTTTGCTGTGTCCCTCACATGGCTTCTCACTAATTGCAAATGAGACTACTTATGGCTTTCTTTCAACAATGGCTTTCTTCTTGCCACTCCTCCATAAAGGCCAAATTTGTGGAGTGTACAACTAATAGTTGTCCTGTGGACAGATTCTCCCACCTGAGCTGTGGATCTCTGCAGCTCCTCCAGAGTTACCATGGGCCTCTTGGCTGTTTCCCTGTTTAATGATCTCCTTGCCCAGCCTGTCAGTTTAGGTTGACGGCCATGTCTTGCTAGGTTTGCAGTTTTGCCGTACTCTTTCTATTTTCGGATGATGGATTGAACAGTGCTCTGTGAGATGTTCAAAGCTTGGGATTTTTTTTATAGCCTAGCACTGCTTTAAACTTCTCCACAACTTTATCCCTGACCTGTCGGGTTTGTTTTTTGGCCATCATGATGCTGTTTGTTCACTAAGGTTCTCTAACAAACCTCTGAAGCCTTCACAGAACAGCTGTATTTACAGTATGGAAGAAAGTTAAGTGTGGGTGTGGCGCTATTCTGGTATCAAGCGAGGTGTTATGCCTCTGTTGTTGTCACCTCTGTTGGGTCAGTATGAGTGTTAAGATGGCTTGAATTCCCAAAACACATTTGTCCCAAAGGAAAAGGGGATTCTCAAACCAAAAATGGTATGAAAATTAAAATAATGTGTATGTGATTTCTTCAGCTCACCATCTATCATGTGATACTATTAACAGAATATATTTATACATTCATAACGTGCATTAGTCAAAATGCTGGAGTGAAGTGGGAGGGGGGAGGGGAGAAAGGGGATAAAATATGGGAAAAAAACCAGGACAGTAGTAAAGTGACTTGTGCTTAATATTAACAAGTGTTATCGAAAAAGGGCAATATTGTTTTGGACAGTCCAAATTGAGAAAGCACAGCTGATACTGTGCTTGAAAAGCTTGTTCCTCTTAATAAAACAATATTGTGAAAAAACAATCTTCTTATTCCAGTGTTCTTTAGTGACTGTGCCTTTAAACGTGCTCCTATTGTGCAAACACTCCCCGGATACTGTCACCCCTACAGGGGTATTGCGCGGTCACAGTTTGTGCCACTGTGTAGCAGTTCCTGGCTTTCCGGATCGTGCTTATGTTGATATAAAGAAAGAAGGGGTGCCCATAGCGTAAAAACGTTTAAGACTTTTTATTCGAAAATAAATAGAATGGTACTCACATTGTAAAAATGCAATTTAAGCATGAAAGACTTGAAATTGAACCGTCAGAAAAATCCTATGTTCGACCTATTAGGAGATGACGCAAGACGTTGGTCAGGCATGGCGTTGGTCAGATTAAAATAAAAGAAAGCCTAAAAAATAAAACAAAAGCAGCAATCACATCTTATGGCTGTGTGTTGAGTTATGTTGAGGGGACAGCAAATTTACACTGTTATACAAGCTGTACACTCACTACTTTACATTGTAGCAAAGTGTCTTTTCTTCATTGTTGTCACATGGAAAGATATAATAAAATATTTACAAAAATGTGAGGGGTGTACTCACTTTTAGATACTGTAATGCCCTGTACACGCGATCGCACATTCCGACAACAAAATCCATCAGATTTTTTCCGACGGATGTTGTCTCAAACTTTTCTTGCATACACGCGGTCACACAAAGTTGGTTGGAAATTCCGAACGTCAAGAACGCGGTGACGTACAACACGTACGATGAGCCGAGAAAAATTAAGTTCAGTAGCCAGTGCTGCTCTTCTGCTTGATTCTGAGCATGCGTGGCACTTTGTGCGTCGGAATTGTCTACACACGATCGGAATTTACGCGAACGGATTTTGTTGTCGGAAAATTTTAGATCCAGCTCCTAAACTTTGTGTGTCGGAAATTCCGATGGAAAAAGTCCGATGGAGCCCACACACGGTCGGAATTGCACATTTTCCGTCGGAAAGTCCGACCGTGTGTACAGGGCATAAGGATTAGTAAGCTGCAATATAATAAATGATTGCTTTGAGGTTTAATACTGCTTGAACTCTGGAAATAAAAGTCAATGTTTATTTAAATGTATGTGAGGATTATTTTGTGCTTACCCTCTAACCAAAGAAAGATGTTTTATGTACTGAAAGGTGCTGCTACTTACAAAAGTCTAAATACACGACTCACTAATATACAGAAAAGATACAAGTGCGCAACCTATAAATTTTCAAATCAAACTTAATAATATCAAAAAATTATATTCATGTTGAGTCCATACAGAAAAGGTTTTGAGTGAATAACTAAATAAAAGTGAATACCTGCAAATCAGGCACGCATTAGGTACGCAATTCAGGACCTGCCCTATGGAGTGGTGCAAAGCACCACTCCTTAATAAAATAGTTAAAGCAAAAACCACTAAAGGCTTGATCACAGACGTATATGCGCAGTTAGTGGATAAAATGATAACCTCACAAACGATCTCGGGCCCCAGGGAGAGTGGGGAGACAGAAGTGGGGGAGCTGACGGACGACCAGTGGAAAAGAATCCTGGAATACGGCCCCATGGTGTCCGTCTCTCCGTCACAGAGGGCCTCACATCTCTTCCTGCTGTACAGAGTGTACTACACTCCTAAGAGGTTATTTAGGTTTGGCCGCAGACCGAATGATAAGTGTCCTAGATGCTCAGGGACAGGAGATCTCATCCATATGATGTGGAGATGCCCAAAACTAGTAAGATACTGGCCGAAAGTCGTAAAAATTATAAATTCTAGGTTCAAAGTCAAAATAGAACTAGAAGCAAGGGTGTGTATTTTGGGGCTGGTAAGGGGAAATATGGGGAATTCCAACACAATTACCGCTATAGTAAGGTGTCTGTACCAGGCAAGAAAGTTAATAGCGCAATCTTGGCTCTCAGCAATGCCCCCAACCCCGGAGGAATGGCTCAGGACCATGAACTCCTTGGTTTGGACAGAAAGGACTATATACACTAGAAAAGGTAGCCATAATAAATTCATCAAGATATGGAGACCCTGGCTGCAGGAGATGAGTACCCGACATCTCCTTTTGAATTTATCATAGGAACAAGGAACGGCATTTAAGAGAAGAGGGAATAAAGCCCCACGGAGCTTGGATTCGAAGAAATTAGGCAAACTCCGCAACGATGCAGGTGGAATCAAAATAAAATAAGGCTCAGTGTTAACAATACCAGTGAGAGGCATGAATAACGGGGGGAGGGGGGGGGGGGGGTGAGGGAAGAAGAGGGCAGGGCTGGGGCTGGGAAAAAAAGGGAGAAAATGTAAGCCTGCGTATTAACATAAGTGTATGGGACTAACATTGTGAGGCAAAGCGAAAGTTGCTATAATGTCGCTTATTTATTGTTTTTGCTGTAACACGGTGTCTATTGTATACTCTCTTTTTCTTGTTGTTTTTTTTTTATGATTATTAAGAATAAAAAGGAATTGAATTAAAAAAAAAATAAAAGTGAATAACAAAAAATTGCAAAAAATATATCAAAAGGGAATTATTAGCAGAAAAAAAAGAGTCCCATAAACAGTGTTAAAATCGGTGCAAAAGAAGGGTGATTCTTCATTGCAGTGCTTCAAAGTGCTCCTTTCCACATGTAATATACACTTCTTACCAGAAGAGCTGGATCTTAAGTTATAGAGATCGGACTCGCTTGCAGGTGTAGCTCCCTGGGGTTTAGTCAGGGAGCTCCTCACAAATTTTCTTGCCAAGAGTAGTTATCTTGGTCGATTGATAGGAATCTATTCATTTCTCCCTAAGCTTGGCCTTGTTGTACTTTTCTCTTCTACCACTAGGTGGCCGGGTACTTGGTGGTACTAGATACAAGAAGGGCAACCCAAGGTCGGGTTATGGGTATGTGGGTGTCCCAGCCAATGGGCAGTGCTGGGAGAGCTTATATATTGGGGTGAGGTCAGGTGATCTGTGTTCTGTGCCACCGTGTCCTCTGCCCCATGCTGCTAGGCCAGAGATTGGGCCTATCCCGGGGGCATCTAGCTGCCAGGCTGTGCGAGGGCCTATCCAGAAGTAAGAGGGCAGCGCAGGGTTGGGACTGCGGCTTGCAGTTCAACCAAAAGTGATGGTTCTGCCGGCCGGAGAACCTGTCAGTGGTCGGAGGTAGAAGGGAAACTCTCACCACGAAGGGACCAATCGCCTTTACCAGGGTCCACAGTGAGTAACTGAAGCAAGTACCAGAACCGTATTCTCACTGAAGGGCACAGTGGAGAATCGGGAAACTTCAGGTGGTGATCAAGTCAGGAACCCAACCAGCGGAGGAGACGCTTGCAGAGCAGCCTTGTTAGTCGAGCCAGGGACCGAGCCAGTTAGCAGGGGTGAAGCTTGAGGGGTATATGGAGTGCCAAGCTAGGGACCCAGCAGAGAAGCGGGGTTGATGCTTGAGTCAGTGAATCCAAGGGTCTAGTGAGAGACCAGGAGCTCAGTATTGAAGAACAACAAGGAGCAGTTGTAGTGGAGCTGAAAGAACTGATACGTCTGAGTTAGGAACTGTTAAAGGACTGTAACCATAGTAGACAGCAATCCTGCACGTGCAGAAGTGGCGCCTTGCTGGGGCCTTTTCCTGCACGGCTGTTCTATTGAAGTCTCACAGTCTGCCAATTGAGTTTGCAACTATCTAAGGGTGTCCTGGCCCTAACCCTCTTTCCCCCAAAATTTATAAAAAGGACTGTCAAAAGAAAAAAACCTCTTTTACATCCAAGAAGTGTCTGGCGCCCAATGACTTTTACCATCTTTGCACCCGCTATGCCTCACAACCCACCATATATTGAAGGATGTCAGCTATCTTTGGCCTTGGGGGTTCTCATTAGACCAAAAGAGGTAAAATACCTTGCTACATTTGGCGCCCAATGTGGGGCTAAGGTGTCATCTTTGCAGGAGTCACCCATAGCAACCGGCTTCAGCTCCATCGGGACTTCGCCTGGCTCCGTGGGAAGGTGGCAAGTAACATTTACCCTTCTTATAGACTGTGTTGTCGTGTGTACTATCAGTGTGCGGAAGAACCACCAAGTCTCATTGCTCGTGGGAAAGAATCAGCCTGTTCTTTTTACACTTCCCGCCAGCACTGTAAAGGCTAAAACAGGCCCCAAAATGCACTCCATTACAGTTTTGGCGTGCCGCAGTAACAACGGAGCGGGCGCCACAGTTCCCAAGAAACATTTGCACCAATCCTTTGGCAGGGGGAGGAGCTCCCGCTCTGCAGAGGAGGATAAGGAAGTGCCGCCACATGTGTCTGATTGTGGGTTATTGAAAGAGATGGCACAGCTCGTGAGTGAAATGGCGGATTGGAGAAAGTATGCTCCGTGTGCCTACATTGACCTGAGCGGCGGAAAACCTGTTGTGACCGGTACTGGGGTGCGGTATATACCGAATGGTCAGCTTGCCTTGTACAGAGCCAGAGGCTATGAGTCTCTGGGGATGATCTGTGGAAAATGTACTGGCCTCACGGAGAGAGCGTCCACAGAGAATGTTTTTTAAAGCAGAATAGAAAAATGCTGACAGGTATGATTTTTATTTTTATTGTTCCTTTTATGCCATTGCAATTTTACTGTATATACAGATTTGATAACAGTCTTACTTTGTAAAAAAAAACTGTAGGGTAACCCTAAAAAAATCTAAATATGAAAGAAGATCATGAAAATATGGTACAGCAAGCCTGTCATATAAATATAGCAAGGTCCCAGGCCTCCTTCGGTCTAATGAGAACCTCCAGGGCCAGAGATAGCTTACATCCTTCTGTATATGTTGGGTTGTGAAGCATGGGGGGGTGCAAGGTAATTAAAGTTATTGGGCGCCAGACACTTCTTGAATGCAAAAGAGAGTTTATTTCTCTTAACAAACTTTTTGGGGAAGAGAGGGTTAGGGCCAGGACACCCTTAGGTAGTTGCAAGTTCAATTGGCTGACTCCGAGACTTTAACAGGAGGAGTACCATGGAGGGAAAGGCATAAAGCAAGACACCACTTCTGCATGTGCAGGAATGCTGTCTCCTATGGCAACAGTGTTTACAGTTCCTAACACAAAGCGTAACAGTTCTTTCACTTTCACTACAATTGCTCCTTGTAGTTGTTGAGCCCACTGAGCTCCAGGTCTCTCACTAGACCCACTGATTCACTGCCACTGAATCCCTTAAGCTCATTCATGGTGGTATCTTCTTCAAGCGTCACACCCACTTCTCTGCTGGGTCCCTAGCTTGGCACTCAAGATACCTCTCAAGCTTCACCCCACTGGCCTGCTCGGTCCCTGGCTTGACACACAAGGCTGCTCTGCAAGTGTCACCTCTGCTGGCTGGGTCCCTGGCTTGATACCCACTGAAGTTTCCAGATTCTTCACCGTCCCCAGTTGGTGAGAATGCTGCTCCAGTACTTGCTTCAGTTACTCACTGTGGTCCCTAGTAATAAGGTGTTTGGTCCCTTAGTGGCGACAGCTTCCCCTCCACCTCTGACCATGACAGGTTCTCTGGTCGGCAGAACCGTCACTTCTGGTTGGACTGCAAGCCGCAGTCCTAGCCCTGCGCTGCTCTCTTGCTTCTACATAGGCCCTCAGAAAGCCTAGCAGCCAGATGTGCCCAGGATAGGCCCAATCTCCAGCCTAGCAGCTCGGGCAGTACAACACATGTCCACCCAGACAGCCGTCTGGCACAGAACAGGTGGCACAAAACCCCAAGAAAAGAAAACCCTGCCCATTGGCTGGTATACCCCATATACCCATAATCTGACCTTGCATTGCCCTTCTCATATCTAATACCACCAGGTACCCGGCCACCTAGTGGCAAAAGAGAGAAGTGCAGCAATTACAGACTTATGCCCCGTACACACGGTCGGACTTTGTTCGGACATTTCGACAACAAAATCCTAGGATTTTTTCCGACGGATGTTGGCTCAAACTTGCCTTGCATACACACGGTCACACAAAGTTGTCGGAAAATCCGATCATTCTGAACGCGGTGACGTAAAACACGTACGTCAGGACTATAAACGGGGCAGTGGCCAATAGCTTTCATCTCTTTATTTATTCTGAGCATGCGTGGCACTTTGTCCATCGGATTTGTGTACACACGATCAGAATTTCCGACAACGGATTTTGTTGTCGGAAAATTTTATATCCTGCTCTCAAACTTTGTGTGTCGGAAAATCCGATGGAAAATGTATAATGGAGCCTACACACGGTCGGAATTTCCGACAACAAGGTCCTATCACACATTTTGCGTCGGAAAATCTGACCGTGTGTACGGGGCATAACAGTGAAATCAATTGATCCTCAACTAGCCAAGGTAGCTATACCTGTCAGGTAATTTTAGGAGCAACCCTGCCTAAACACCAGGGTGCTACATATATATAATTAAAAAGTTACTTTTAGGTAGTAAAAATGAATTCTCAGTAAAAGTTCACAATATATTAAGCTTTCTGTTACTGTAGTCATTTACAGGTCAGGATCGCTGCCATACACAGCTAATGATTGACATACCAGTGTCCCTCGAGGTGTTCCACCAGCTTACTTATTTGGCTCCAGCATTTTCCATCTAAACAATCAGCCTAGTGGTCTTTTAAAGTCTTCCAAGACACACAGCGGATGCCTGAAACCCACACTAACTTTGATATGGACTTGTCACAACAGTCTGTCTGTGTCTGTGAACCAAGTTTCTATCAGCAAGAATTTGTAATGTAGAACTATGTGTGTGATCCCTATCTCTCATAACATAGAATAGCAATGCTATATAAAATTTACCACCAGGCCCCTGACTACATTTCTTTTTATGTGTATTACCTAAGCACAAAATGTAATTAAAGCGTAACTCAAGAAAACAAAACTAATCGGAGTATTGCTAATGATTTTCAGGAAACAATGGAATAACCCATGTAGTCAAAGGAAAATTCACAGAATTCTTTGAAGTAACTGAGCCTGAAGAAGACTCTTAAGGGCCGTACACATGGGCCAAATATTGGGGCGGCATCAGCCGGTTCAATAGATACCAGCCAACATTCAGCCTGTGTGTACGGCAGCCGGTCCGACAGAAGCTGGCCATCGGGCCCGTTTTTGTTGAAGGGGCATGACCAGTGCATTCTGATGCCCCCCCCCCCCCCCCCCCCCGTCAGAACACAACACCTCAGCAGGGAGATCATTATACTGACATCAGATTGTTAATACAGCGGCTCCTCCCGAGCCCTTCGGTTTATTTTTTTTCCTTCAGCTTGCTGGGTTGAAAGAAAAAAAAAACTTCTAGTGTGTATGAGGCTTTAAACCTTCTTTGAAGTATAACTTTTTTTTTGTTTTGGATAGAATGGCGAGAGATTAGAACAGCTGTCTAGTTTTTACTGATGTCTGTGTGCCCCGTTGGGGAGATTCACCCAACTTATTTGTACTGGTGACCATTATGACTGAAAGTGAAATAAAAGCCCAAATTTTGGGGTGTCACAGGATTAAAGGGGATATCTTCCAATGGGGACACTAGTTCTTGGGACCTAGGTCACAGCTAGTGATTCCCTCACTTTCAAGGGATTTCCTGATACTTTACGTCTTAGCTTAGGGGCAGGGAGTGAAGGGAAATCTCCCAAATGGGACATATGTGGCAAAAAAAGAACTGACACTGGTTATATCCCTCGCTTACTCTATTCAAGATGAAAGAAAAAGCGTTGAGGAGACATACTCCAGCCATTATAGCCACAGCAGTCACCTTAATCCAATCATCATGGAATGCATCAAGTTACAGTAGATGTTGATTGTCCAAGAACAGGATGAGAGGTGTAAAAGTTTGTGTAACCGCTTTGTTCTAATCATAAAATATAATCATTAAGGAGGTCTGGTACGTGTGTTATCATTAAGGCTGGGTTCACACCTATGCGAATTGGATGTGGGTTTCTCCGCATCCAATTTGCATAGCAGGAGAATGTGACCTGCTCTCTATGCAGCCGGTTCACATATCTCCGTTGCATCTGCGGAGAGAGCACTGCACAGAAACGCTTTATGTCTTTGGCTTAGTTTCAGGGCTAAATTCAGACCAAGATTTGTCCCTGAAGCGAAGAACAGGGACGGACTGCATTCCTGTGTGATCCGCAGCCGGTTCCAGTGTGAACTGAACCTTAAAGTGGATGTAAACCCAATGTCATCCTTTCTAAACTACTGCCATAGGGGTTATCTATAAGGATATACATGCCTCCTGCATGTATCCTTACCTGTCAAATGTCTCCCCTCTGTCTGTTATGAGACCCGAAAAACTGCAGATTCTGTGGGTGGGTCTGTTGTCTGGAGCTCGGTGGGTGGAGTCGTGATGTCAATAGACTCCCTGCCCACCTCTACACTCCCCTTGTCAATATGCATTTTCTCCTGTGTATTTCTAACACTGAACTTCTGCTATGATCTCTAACATCCAGCAAAAAGACAGGAAAGTAACCACATGACTTCAGCATGCCAAATCATGCTGAGGTGTGGAACAGCCAATCCTTGCAGAGCTGAAGAAAGGAGTGGGGGAGGGAATTCAAAAATAATGTATGTCTTAGGCTAGTGCACGAGATATGTAAATCACCTGTCACTCACAGCAAGGGGGAGGATTTGACAAAGTTTTTCTCTGTTTGTCAAAATTTATCTCACTGAACAATAAAAGAGGATTGCTCGGAGCTGGATTAACTCTGTGTGGCAAGACTGGGCTCAAATGATAGGAAATCTTATACTCTACATTATGACATAAAAAAAAAAATTGGGGGGTTTACATCCACTTTAAGTCACATGGCTGAAGCAGCAAGCTGTTGTCAAATCACTGGAGTTGTCATGTTAAGGTGGCAATATTTGTAGGTGATAGATGGTGTCGAAGACCCCTCACTCCAGTTAATGGGTGGTTGCTCCAATTTGACAAAGAGGGCCTTTTTTATGCCTCCTATAAACCAGTTGTCCCTGTTGGGGATGTTCCCAACAACTATTAGAAATGAAGAAGGTGCTTGGATGAGAAATTAAATGTCTCCAGTCTGTCACGTTCAGCTTCAACAATTGAATGTGACTAACTGCTGGTAAGCATATCATGATCTGGATACTTTAGAACCCATCACCATTTATTCCCTAGCTTTAAAAAAATAATGTTTTGGCTTTAAATACATTTTAGGATATGTTGATGTTGTACCAAGGTGGTACATTGTGAGTGTATGTTTTATAACTGCCATTCGGTGCCTTGAAAAACGTAAATGTATTTTATTGGGATTTTATGTGATAGACCAACATAAAGTGGTACATAATTGTGAAATGGAAGAAAAATGATATGTGGTTTGCATTTTTTTTACAAATAAATATCTGAAAAGTGTGGCATGCATTTGTATTCAGCCCTCTTTACTCTGATACCCCTAACTAAAATCTAGTGGAACCAATTGCCCTCAGAAGTCACCTAATTAGTAAACAGAGTCCACCTGTGTGTCATTTAACCTCAGTAAAAATACAGCTATTCTGTGAAGCCCTCAGAGGTTTGTTAGAGAACCTTAGTGAACAAACAGCATCATGAAGATCAAGGAACACACCAGACAGGGCAGAGATAAAGTTGTGGAGAAGTTTAAAGCAGGGTTAGGTCATAAACAAATATTCCAAGCTTTGAACATCTCACGGAGCACTGTTCAATCCATCATCTGAAAATGGAAAGAGTATGGCACAACTGCAAACCTACCAAGACACTAACAGGCCCTAAAATGACACCTAAATTGGCAGGCCAAGCAAAGAGAGCATTAATCAGAGAAGCAGCCAAGAGGCCCATGGTAACTCTGGAGGAGCTGCAGAGATCCACAGCTCAGGTGGGAGAATCTGTCCACAGGACAACTATTAGTCATGCACTCCACAAATCTGGACTTTATGGAAGAGTGGCAAGAAGAAAGCCATTGTTGAAAGAAAGCCATAAGAAGTCCCGTTTGCAGTTTGTGAGAAGCCATGTGGGGGACACAGAAAACATTTGGAAGATGGGGCTCTGGTCAGAAGAGACCAAAATTGAACTTTTTGTCCTTAAAGCAAAATGCTATGTGTGGCAGAAATCAAACACTGCACATCACCCTGAACACACCATCTGCACCGTGAAACATAGTGGTGGCAGCATCATGTTGTGGGGATGCTTTTCTTCAGCAGGGACAGGGAAACTAGTCAGAATTGATGGGAAGATGGATGGAGCCAAATACAGGGCAATCTTAGAAGAAAACCTTTTAGAGTCTGCAAAAGACTTGAGACTGGGGTGGAGGTTCACATTCCAGCAGGACAACAACCCAAAACATACAGTCAGAGCTACAATGGAATGGTTTAGATGAAAGCTTATTTACAGTATGTGTTAGAATGGCCCAGTCAAAGTCCAGACCTAAATCCAATTGAGAATATGTGGAAAAACTTAAAAATTGCTGTTCACAGACACTCTCCATCCAATCTGACAGAGCTTGAGCTATTTTGAAAAGAAGAATGGGCAAAGCTGGTAGAGACATACCCAAAAAGACTTGCAGTTGTAATTGCAGCGGAAGGTGGTTCTACAAAGTGTTGACTCAGGGGGGCTGAATATAAATGCACACCACACTTTTCAGATATTTATTTGTAAAAAATTTGGAAAAACATTTATCATTTTCCTTCCACTTCACAATGATGTGTCACTTTGTGTTGGTCTATAACATAAAATCCCAATAAAATACATTTACGTTTTTGGTTGTGTAAAATTTCAAGGGGTATAATACTTTTTCAAGGCACTATATGTTCACAATTTGTGCTTACTCACCCATACAAAGGAAAAAGAAGTAAATGAAATGCAGCTAAATAGGACAGTTGCACTATTCGGCAAGATTTTACTCTCAAGACCCTTATTAAAATTCTGTATGAACTTACCTGAAATGTAGATTCCAAATACATATGTACAGACGCCCATGGACTGCAGAGAGACTCAGATGAACAGAATTTGGAGCCCTTGGCCTGCAGAATAATAGGCCCAGGAGAAAGTATTGCCAAGTTTCCAGGGTATTGGAGATCCAAGGTGGTCATGGTGGGGTGGCCTGGTGTCCTCAATGAGAAATAGAAGCCCTAGGAAGGCAGGTCATGCCACTCATACGTATTTCCAGGTTATATTTTTGCATTTTACCTCTAACAAGGCAAATTCACCAAATTTCTGCTTGGCCCTAACCTGAACTTTCTGTTCAGTTTTGCAGCTGATGTAGAAAATGATATCTTGGGATCTACCTCACAACTGAGCTGTTCTTATGACATGTCCGCTGTGAATTGGCAATTAATTTGAGCAGCCCTTATTTTAAATGCAGAGTATTATTTTGCTGTTGTTTTTACTCGTTATACGATGGGTTTAATCAGATTGGAATGTGATGTCATAACTTGTTTTACACTGGAAGAAGGGAATGGACTCTTGGATACATTTTTGTTATTTCTGCACCTCGGTGAAGACAGATGTGAGTGTAACTTTACATGTGTCCTTTTTGGCTTCAATCTACATAGTTTCCTTTATGCTATTTTTAAACAAATACTGTATATGCAAGAAGTAATGTCAGGGCCAGATTAAAGCTTCCTAATGAACTTTTGTAAAGGGAAAGCGGATATAGTGTAATTTGTAAAACAGTGGCAATACATACAGCTACTATTCAAGAAATGTTAAAGCCGATCTCCAGGCAGATATAAAAGACACAATTTATTGCAGCTCTGTATTCATTTATATATCATTAAATGTGTTTTTAAATGTAAGCAGCATAAGAATCTAAATTTGACTTGTTATCAGCCTCTAATGCCGCGTACACACGATCGGAAATTCGGCCAGCAAAAGACCGATGAGAGCTTTTGGTCGGAAAATGCGACCGTGTGTATGCTCCGTCGGACTTTTGCTGGCCGAATTCCAGCCAGCAAAAGATCGTCTGTAGCAATTCGCGCAAAATTCCTACGCATGCTCTGAAACAATTCGACGCATGCTCGGAAGCATTGAACTTCATTTTCTCGGCTCGTCATAGTGTTGTACATCACCGCGTTCTTGACGGTTGAAAGTTCAGCGAACTTTTGTGTGACCGTGTGTATGCAAGGCAAGCTTTAGTCCCGTCAGAAAAGCCATCATATCTTTTTTCTGACCAAAATCCCGATCGTGTGTATGCGGCATTACAGTCCACTGTAAAGCAGAGCTCAGACTGGAAGAAAGAAAAGCAGCACAAGGAACCAATCAGTTGTGCTAGCATGAAAAATTCTAATAAAGGGAGAGACCAGAGAGATGAGCTTATCAATCTTCTGCTTCTTTTCTTACTGGGGGAGGGACCAGATTTGCAAGTATTACTGGACTTCAGCAGATAAAAATCAGTTCTCCTGTTCTGCCAGACAGATTTTGTAAATTGCAGTACCAGGACCTTTGTAAATTGCAAGGCCAAAAATACTAATCGTTTGACAGATACTTGTATTTAGTTGCTTGTCCAGAGTTCATCTTTTAGATGAAAAAACATTACTTTTTATACATTTTCATACAGTTTATATTCAATTCCCTACAACCTTATATTCCATTTATTTATGTAGCACCAAAATGCAGAACATTTGGTATTTAAGTAATACTTTTATTGGGTAACTTAAAGCGGAGTTCCACTGGTTTTTGAGTTTATTAAAAGTCAGCAGCTACAAAAAGTATAGCTGCTGACTATTAATAAACAGACACTCACCTGTCCCATGGTCCAGCGATGCGGCCGCACGGAGCCTCCGTTCTCTCCCCTTCCTCTTCGCGGCACCGACATTGTGAGTGTGGGCGCCCGGTTGTGACAGTTTGCGACTTCACAGCCGGGTGCACACTGTGCATGCGTGAGCCGTGGCCAGGCAATGTTCTGTGACCTGTGACCTGTCCCAGAACATTGCCGGGAGGGAGGAGCTGCCTAGGAGTCGTCTAGGAGGCCAGAAGTCGGAAGGAGGAAGTGAGACAGGAAGTCCCACTCCAAACCAGGTACCCAGCCCCCTCCCAAAAAAACGACATGCCAATTGTGGCATGTCAGGGGGCGAAGAGTACTTAACCACTTGAGCCCCGGACCTTTATGCTGCCTAAGGACCAGAGGTCTTTTTCCAATTTGGCACTGCGTCGCTTTAACTGCTAATTGCGCGGTCATGCAATGCTGTACCCAAACGAAATTTGCGTCCTTTTCTTCCCACAAATAGAGCTTTCTTTTGATGGTATTTGATCACCTCTGCGGTTTTTATTTTTTGCGCTATAAACGGAAAAAGACCGAAAATTTTGAAAAAAAATGATATTTTCTACTTTTTGTTCTAAAAAAAATCCAATAAACTAAATTTTAGTCATACATTTAGGCCAAAATGTATTCGGCCACATGTCTTTGGTAAAAAAAATGTCAATAAGCGTATATTTATTGGTTTGCGCAAAAGTTATAGCGTCTACAAACTAGGGTACATTTTCTGGAATTTACACAGCTTTTAGTTTATGACTGCCTATGTCATTTCTTGAGGTGCTAAAATGGCAGGGCAGTACAAAAGCCCCCCAAATGACCCCATTTTGGAAAGTAGACACCCCAAGGAAATTGCTGAGAGGCATGTTGAACCCATTGAATATTTATTTTTTTTGTCCCAAGTGATTGAAAAATGACAAAAAAAAAAAAAAAAAAAAATATTTACAAAAAGTGGTCACTAAATGATATATTGCTCACACAGGCCATGGGCCTATGTGGAATTGCACCCCAAAATACATTTAGCTGCTTCTCCTGAGTACGGGGATACCACATGTGTGGGACTTTTTGGGAGCCTAGCCGCGTACGGGGCCCCGAAAACCAATCACCGCCTTCAGGATTTCTAATGCCGCGTACACACGGTCCTACTTTTCGTCTACAAAAGTCCAACAGACGCTGATGGACTAAAGCTGGCTGGTAATCCGATCGTGTGTGGGCTTCTCCGGACTTTCAACTGACTTTTTTAGCCTCAAATCCGACGTACTTTAGATTTGAAACATGTTTTAAAACTTTACTTCGTAACTACGACGGACCCCGAAATCCGCTCGTCTGTGTGCTAGTCCGACGGACAAAAAGCCACGCTAGGGCACCTATTGGCTACTGGCTATGAACTTCCTTATTTTAGTCCGGTGTACGTCATCACGTACGAATCCGTTAGACTTTTGTGTGGTCGTGTGTAGGCAAGTCCGTTCGTTAGAAAGTAGGCCGCAAGTCCGCCGCAAGTCCACCGAAAGTCTGCCGGAAGTCTGTCGGACAGGCTGTCCGACTTTTGTAGACGAAAAGTACGACCGTGTGTACGCGGCATTAGGGTGTAAATTTTTGCTTTCACTCTTCACTGCCTATCACAGTTTCGGAGGCCATGGAATGCCAAGATGGCACAAAACCCCCCAAAATGACCCCATTTTGGAAAGTAGACACCCCAAGCTATTTGCTGAGAGGCATATTGAGTCCATGGAATATTTTATATTTTGACACAAGTTGCGGGAAAGTGACACTTTTATTTTTTTTTATTTTTTTTTTTCATAAAGTTGTCACTAAATGATATATTGCTCACACAGGCCATGGGCATATGTGGAATTGCACCCCAAAATACATTTAGCTGCTTCTCCTGAGTATGGGGATACCACATGTGTGGGACTTTTTGGGAGCCTAGCCGCGTACTGGACCCCGAAAACCAATCACTGCCTTCAGGATTTCTAAGGGTGAAAATTTTTGATTTCACTCTTTACTGCCTATCACAGTTTCGGAGGCCATGGAATGCCCAGGTGGCACAAAACCCCCCCAAATGACCCCATTTTGGAAAGTAGACACCCCAAGCTATTTGCTGAAAGGCATGGTGAGTATTTTGCAGCTCTCATTTGTTTTTGAAAATGAAGAAAGACAAGAAAAAACATTTTTTTTTTTCTTTTTTCAATTTTCAAAACTTTGTGACAAAAAGTGAGGTCTGCAAAATAATCACTATACCTCTCAGCAAATAGCTTGGGGTGTCTACTTTCCAAAATGGGGTCATTTGGGGGGGTTTTGTGCCACCTGGGCATTCCATGGCCTCCGAAACTGTGATAGGCAGTGAAGAGTGAAATCAAAAATTCACGCCCTTAGAAAGCCTGAAGGCGGTGCTTGGTTTTCGGGGTCCCGTACGCGGCTAGGCTCCCAAAAAGTCTCACGCATGTGGTATCCCCGTACTCAGGAGAAGCAGCAGAATGTATTTTGGGGTGTAATTTCACATATTTCCATGGCATGTTTGAGCAATATATCATTTAGTGACAACTTTGTGCAAAAAAAAAAAAAAAAAAAAAAAATTTGTCTCTTTCCCGCAACTTGTGTCGCAATATAAAATATTCCATGGACTCGACATGCCTCTCAGCAAATAGCTTGGGGTGTCTACTTTCCAAAATGGGGTCATTTGGGGGGGTTTTGAACTGTCCTGGCATTTTATGCACAACATTTAGAAGCTTATGTCACACATCACCCACTCTTCTAACCACTTGAAGACAAAGCCCTTTCTGACACTTATTGTTTACATGAAAAAGTTTTTTTTTTTTGCAAAAAAATTACTTTGAACCCCCAAACATTATATATTTTTTTAAAGCAAATGCCCTACAGATTAAAATGGTGGGTGTTTCATTTTTTTTTTTCACACAGTAATTGCGCAGCGATTTTTCAAACGCATTTTTTGGGGAAAAAGCACACTTTTTTTAATTTTAATGCACTAAAACACGCTATATTGCCCAAATGTTTGATGAAATAAAAAAGATGATCTTAGGCCGAGTACATGGATACCAAACATGACATGCTTTAAAATTGCGCACAAACGTGCAGTGGCAACAAAATAAATACATGTTTAAAAGCCTTCAAAAGCCTTTACAGGTTACCACTTTAGATTTACAGAGGAGGTCTACTGGAAAAATTACTGCACTCGATCTGGCCTTCGCGGTGATACCTCACATGCATGGTGCAATTGCTGTTTACGTTTGACGACAGACCGCCGCTTGCGTTCGCCTTAGCGCGAGAGCAGGGGGCGACAGGGGTGTTTTTTTTTTTTGTTTTTTTTTTTCTTTATTATTTTTTTGCTTTTTTAATCTTACTTTTAAACTGTTCCTTTCATATTTTTTTTTTTAATCATTTTTATTGTTATCTCGGGGAATGTAAATATCCCCTATGATAGCAATAGGTAGTGACAGGTACTCTTTTTTGAAAAAATTGTGGTCTATTAGACCCTAGATCTCTCCTCTGCCCTCAAAGCATCTGACCACACCAAGATCGGTGTGATAAAATGCTTCCCCAATTTCCCAATGGCGCTATTTACATCCGGCGAAATCTAAGTCATGAAATACTCGTAGCTTCCGGTTTCTTAGGCCATAGAGATGTTTGGAGCCACTCTGGTCTCTGATCAGCTCTATGGTCAGCTGGCTGAATCACCGGCTGCATTCTCAGGTTCCCTGTTGAGACAGGAGAGCCAGAGAAAAACACGGAAGACGGTGGGGGGGGGGGGGGCATTCCCTCCCACGGCTTGTAAAAGCAGTCTAGAGGCTAATTAGCCGCTAGGATTGCTTTTACATGAAAGCCGACCGCTGGCTGAAAAGAATGATACCAAGATGATACCTAAACCTGCAGGCATCATTCTGGTAAACCACTCAAAGTCGTGAATGGCGTACCTGAAGACAAAAAAATGGTTAACAATGGTTAACAATAAAGCACAGTAAAGTGTAAATAATTACACACCTGAAAAACAAACATGATAAAACATAATAACAATAACAATAAAACATTGCAGAATAGAATACAGTAAAAAAGAGCAGAACAATAGAGAGAGAGAATAGAGAGAGAGAGAACAATAAAACAACTATTTTTTTTTATTTCATATTTTTTTTTTTTTTACACTTTTTTTGTAACTAACTTTTATAACGGTACCCGGTTCCAGGTTCGGGTCTCTCAAAATGCGATGGCATTTTGGGAGACCCTGTGAAAGTGCGCCTAGTCTGTGCAATGCTGTACCCTACGCTAATACTCAACTAGTGAATGGTAGCGTTCAAAACATTCACCAATGCAAAGACCAGGATTGTCAGGACAGGAGGGACAATAATAGCGGGTGTCACGCCTATATCCGCGCTTGCTGCAGACACAACATCTTTTTGGGGGCGTTCGCTGGGTAGGGGTACTCGGGAGGACATAAAAATGCCTCTCATGCAGCCGACTGCATTTGGTTGGGGATGTGAATGGGGGAAGTACGGGCGCTGCAGAAGCGGTGGGTTCCCAATTAGGATTGGCGAATGCAGCAGGAAGGGCACTATGGGCACGACGGGCCTGTGTTTGTCTTTTTGGTGGCAGCGGGACACTACTTGTGCTTGCCATCTCGCCAGCTTGAACTGCACTTATGGGACTCGCCACGTCACCACGTGTTACTGCAGTGCTGGTTTGACTACGACCGGGGTGTACTAGGCCGCTGGCGCTTGCCAGTTCACCAAAACGCTACCAAAAAACTGTTAGCGATCGCAGGGATCAGGCCTGACTCTGCGAACGCTGCAGTTATGCTTTTAGTGTTTTGTAAGTGACAGTGATCGATCGATACTGCACTTGGGTGGGCTGGGCCGGGCGGAGGGGCAAAACGCAGGTGCTAGCAGGTATCTGGGCTGATCCCGCTAACACTGCGTTTTTGGGAACCCTAAACTGCTGGTGACGCTAGTATAGATCTGATCGGATCAGATATTGATGCGATCAGATACTATACCACTAAGGGTGGTGTACGGTGCGTGCGTGGGTGTTAGCGGTACTGGCGCTAATCTGACGCTGCCTGGGGCTGGTGCTTGCCAGTTCACCAAAATACTACCAAAAAAACTGTTAGCGATCGCAGGGATCAGGCATGACTCTGTGAACGCTGCAGTTATGCGTTTAGTGTTTTGTAAGTGTCAGTGATCGATCGATACTGCACTTGGGTGGGCTGGGCCGGGCGGAGGCGCAAAACGCAGGTGCTAGCAGGTATCTGGGCTGATCCCGCTAACACTGCGTTTTTGGGAACCCTAAACTGCTGGGGACGCTAGTATAGATCTGATCGGATCAGATATTGATCCGTTCAGATACTATACCACTAAGGGAGGCGTATGCTGCGTGCGTGGGTGTTAGCGGTACTGGCGCTAACCTGACGCCTGGGGCTGGTGCTTGCCAGTTCACCAAAATGCTACCAAAAAAACTGTTAGCGATCGCAGGGATCAGGCCTGACTCTGCGAACGCTGCAGTTATGCGTTTAGTGTTTTGTAAGTGACAGTGATCGATCGATACTGCACTTGGGTGGGCTGGGCGGAGGCGCAAAACGCAGGTGCTAGCAGGTATCTGGGCTGATCCCGCTAACACTGCGTTTTTGGGAACCCTAAACTGCTGGGGACGCTAGTATAGTATCTGATCGGATCAGATATTGATCCGATCAGATACTATACCACTAAGGGAGGCGCATGCTGCGTGCGTGGGTGTTAGCGGTACTGGCGCTAATCTGACGCTGCCTGGGGCGACGCATATCACCGCCGGGCGATCGGGGGGCTAAACCTTTATTCGGTAATAAACGGCGGGTGCCCTGACACTATAAAAAATAAACAAACTAACCAGCGTCAACCGTAACGGTTATACGGTGATCAGTGGTGAAAGGGTTAACTAGGGGGCAATCAAGGGGTTAAAACATTTATCAGATAGTATAGGGGGGTCCCTGACGCTATAAAACGCTGACGGCGAACCTAAATATTTACCTCACTAACTAGCGTCACCAGCGACACTAATACAGCGATCAGAAAAATGATCGCTTAGTGACACTGGTGAGGGGGGGTGATCAAGGGGTTAAAACTTTATTAGGGGGGGTTAGGGGGGTACCCTAGACCTACAGGGGGGTAACAGTATCTGTCCCAACACTGTAATGCTGGCCATACACTATACAGAAAATCGGCCGAACCCCTTTTCGAAAAACGAACGTTCGACCGTGACCGCAAACGATCTTGCCATCATATAATGACCGATAATCTGTTCAGTGGACATGAATAAATAATTTTGTGTTCGTTTTTTTACATATACCTAGTGCAGAAAGTTCGGACGGAAAACACATTAACCTTGCAATTTATCGTACGTTCGGCAGAAATTTTCCAAACATGCCGTTCGTTTTTTTTCCACAAAAACGTCACAAACGATTATCGATTTGTACCCACTAACTTGCCGAAAAACGAACGAAGTGTCCATTCGAACGATTTTTCGGCCGGTTTTTCGTATAGTGTATGGCCAGCATAACTGTCACAAACTGACACCATGCAGTAATCAGAAAAAAAAAAAAAACAAAAAAAAAAAAAACTGCTGGTGTCAGTTTGTGACAGGGGGGGGGGGGGTGTGATTGGGGGGGGATCGGGGGGCGATCGGGGGGGGGATCGGGGTGTTTTGTGTGCCTGGCATGTTCTACTGTGTGTGTGTGTGTTGGTGCACTCACATTGATGTCTTCTCTCCTCGGGCCGGAACGGAAAATACCGACCCGAGGGGAGATGACATCATTTCCTTTGCTGCTGTTTAGCATACAGCAGCAAAGGAAGATTCTCATTGGCCGGCGGCGATCGCGAGGGGGGGGCCACGAACGGATGGTCTCCCCCTCATCACCGATCGCCGCTGGACAAAAGACGACCGCCTCGGGCACCGGGGGGGGGTCCGATCGGACCCCCCACCCGCGGAAGGCAAATCACGTACACTGTACGTGATTTTGCCTGTCCGTGCCACTTTGCCGACGTACATCGGCGTGAGGCGGTCGTCAAGTGGTTAAAGAGGAAGTTCCACTTTTGGGTGGAACTCCACTTTAAGTTATTAAATATGCAAGCTTTCAGTACCTGTTAGGTCCTTTCTTCAAGTATATAAAGCTTGAACAAGGAGCCTAACAGTCACCAAATGCTTGCATTTTAATAACATAAGTTGCCCAATAAAAGGTATCACTTAAATACTGAATGTTCAGCATTAAGGCTGCATTCACACCTGAGCATTTCCGCTCATTAAACACTTGTAAAACGCCTGAAAAACGCCCAACAAGCAAAATCCCATTTATTTCGATGGCACCTGTTCATATCTGAGCGTTCTGTCACCTGAAGCAAAATGCCTGAAAAATGCCTTAAGCTAAAAAAAGAACCTGAGCTTCTTTGGGGCAGGTTACAGGCATTTTTCTGCTTTTTACATTGGTGACCTGTGCAAAATCGTGGCAAAATCGCACGACTTTGAAACGCTCAGGTGTGAATGCAGCCTAAATGATGGCTAACACTGTACAAGACTACTAGTGGGTGTGACAATAACCAGGTCCCATGAACTCTAAACTAAGTCAAGAGTTGGGGAGCTTTACTGAACACAGTGTCACCCTTGTGTTTACAAAATTCACAAATCAGCAACCATAAGCGTCGCCAGGGTGTGACTATCGAGGCTGGAGCCCCGAATGTGGAGCCCATAGCCCCGAGTCTCATCGGGTCACGTCTGCGGTGGGCGGCATTGGAGGTAGAGGAGAGACGAGCGAGCAGACGAGCAGAGATGACATCATATCTCTCTCCGCCCGCCCGTCACTAGGGTTGCCACATCATCCCTTTGATCGAGGACACACTTTAATTACACAGGTTCTGTGGCTGATTAAGGTGGTAATTAAACTCACTTGGTTCCTTATCTGCATTCAATCAGCCTCAGAACCTGTGTAATTCATATGTGTCCCAGATTAAAGGGATAATGTGGGAACCTTACCCATCACCACTCTTCCGCCCTCACAGCTGGGCCACTTCAGCGTGGGAGCGATGTGCGGCGGGAGCAGAGAGATGACATCATCTCTCACTGCCCACCACACATCAGCGCTCTTCCACCCTCACAGCGCGGGCCTTTTAAATGTCGGAGGTGCGGCGGGAAGCAGAGAGATTACATCATCTATCTTGCCCGCCCCGCATCTCCGCTCTTCTGCCCTCCCTATATGGACCAGTGCTGCCAGCCTGCCACCAATGCAGTGACAATGCACATTTGGTGGCACTGGCTGGCATGGCAAGTGACAATCTGCAAATGGTGGTAAGTGACAATCTGCAAATGGTGGCAAGTGATGTGGCAAGTGACAATCTGCAAATGGTGGCAGGTGACGTGGCAAGTGACAATCTGCAAATGGTGGCAAGTGATGTGGCAAGTGACAATCTGCAAATGGTGGCAAGTGACAATCTGCAAATGGTGGTCAAGTGACAATCTGCAAATGGTGGCAAGTGATGTGGCAAAGGAACAATCTGCAAATGGTGGCAAGTGATGTGGCAAGTGACAATCTGCAAATGGTGGCAAGTGACAATCTGCAAATGGTGGAAAGTGACGTGGCAAGTGACAATCTGCAAATGGTGGCAAGTGATGTGGCAAGTGACAATCTGCAAATGGTGGCAAGTGACGTGGCAAGTGACAATCTGCAAATGGTGGCAAGTGACAATCTGCAAATGGTGGCAGGTGAGGTGGCAAGTGACAATCTGCAAATGGTGGCAAGTGACAATCTGCAAATGGTGGCAGGTGATGTGGCAAGTGACAATCTCCAAATGGTGGCAAGTGACAATCTGCAAATGGTGGCAAGTGACAATCTGCAAATGGTGGAAAGTGACGTGGCAAGTGACAATCTGCAAATGGTGGCAAGTGACAATCTGCAAATGGTGGCAGGTGAGATGGCAAGTGACAATCTGCAAATGATGGCAAGTGACAATCTGCAAATGGGGGCAGGTGACGTGGCAAGTGACAATCTCCAAATGGTGGCAAGTGACAATCTGCAAATGGTGGCAAGTGACAATCTGCAAATGGTGGTAAGTGACAATCTGCAAATGGTGGCAAGTGATGTGGCAAGTGACAATCTGCAAATGGTGGCAGGTGACGTGGCAAGTGACAATCTGCAAATGGTGGCAAGTGATGTGGCAAGTGACAATCTGCAAATGGTGGCAAGTGACAATCTGCAAATGGTGGTCAAGTGACAATCTGCAAATGGTGGCAAGTGATGTGGCAAAGGAACAATCTGCAAATGGTGGCAAGTGATGTGGCAAGTGACAATCTGCAAATGGTGGCAAGTGACAATCTGCAAATGGTGGAAAGTGACGTGGCAAGTGACAATCTGCAAATGGTGGCAAGTGATGTGGCAAGTGACAATCTGCAAATGGTGGCAAGTGACGTGGCAAGTGACAATCTGCAAATGGTGGCAAGTGACAATCTGCAAATGGTGGCAGGTGAGGTGGCAAGTGACAATCTGCAAATGGTGGCAAGTGACAATCTGCAAATGGTGGCAGGTGATGTGGCAAGTGACAATCTCCAAATGGTGGCAAGTGACAATCTGCAAATGGTGGCAAGTGACAATCTGCAAATGGTGGAAAGTGACGTGGCAAGTGACAATCTGCAAATGGTGGCAAGTGACAATCTGCAAATGGTGGCAGGTGAGATGGCAAGTGACAATCTGCAAATGATGGCAAGTGACAATCTGCAAATGGGGGCAGGTGACGTGGCAAGTGACAATCTCCAAATGGTGGCAAGTGACAATCTGCAAATGGTGGCAAGTGACAATCTGCAAATGGTGGCAAGTGACAATCTGCAAATAGTGGCAAGTGATGTGGCAAGTAACAATCTGCAAATGGTGGCAAGTGACAACCTGCAAATGGTGGAAAGTGACGTGGCAAGTGACAATCTGCAAATGGTGGCAAGTGATGTGGCAAGTGACAATCTGCAAATGGTGGAAAGTGATGTGGCAAGTGACAATCTGCAAATGGTGGCAGTTGAGGTGGCAAGTGACAATCTGCAAATGGTGGCAAGTGACAATCTGCAAATGGTGGCAAGTGACAATCTGCAAATGGTGGCAGGTGACGTGGCAAGTGACAATCTCCAAATGGTGGCAAGTGACAATCTGCAAATGGTGGCAGGTGACGTGGCAAGTGACAATCTGCAAATGGTGGCAGGTGACGTGGCAAGTGACAATCTCCAAATGGTGGCAAGTGATGTGGCAAGTGACAATCTGCAAATGGTGGCAGGTGATGTGGCAAGTGACAATCTGCAAATGGTGGCAAGTGACGTGGCAAGTGACAATCTCCAAATGGTGGCAAGTGACAATCTGCAAATGGTTGCAAGTGATGTGGCAAGTGACAATCTGCAAATGGTGGCAGGTGACGTGGCAAGTGACAATCTGCAAATGGTGGCAAATGACAATCTGCAAATGGTGGCAAGTGACAATCTGTAAATGGTGGCAAGTGACAATCTGCAAATGGTGGCAGGTGATGTGGCAAGTGACAATCCACATATAGTGGCAGGTGACGGTGGCAAGTGACACGCCCAGGGCTCCCACTGATTTTGCATTATGGTGAATTGAACCATTTCATTTTATATTACAATGTAACAATAGAAACAATGCGTTTCGATCACCCTGACACCATATCAACCAAATTGCTTACCGCCGGCATGCCCCCCCCAGGTTGGTGACCGCTGCTATGGGTTCTAGCCCCAGATCTTTTGCAGACCTAGCAATGCCCCTTTCAGCAACAAATCCTGAGATTAAACAGTCATCTACAGACAAAAAGCATACAATAATAACTCACATTACAACAAGTTGCAGCATCAGTGATTGTACACAGGCCAGTGTTGTCAAACCCATTAGCAGGATATCTCTTAAGCAAGCCTGCTTATAATCGTAAAATGTATGCCTGTCATAAATAGAGAGCATTGGATTGTTCGTTCAGGTCTGCCTGAAAAACTGACAGGCGGACCCGATCAGTCCGTCAGTGTAAAAGGGGCCTTAGGGTTTTTCCACCCTGCTGCATTGTCAATCTGGGGAGAAGATAGTGTTAAATGCACCAGCAGATTTAGATCGGCTCCCGCTAACACAATTTAAGCAGTTACAGCAACATTTTGTTTCCTTTTGGAATAAAGGTTTTACACAAATAAATATAAGCTGATCACTGTAAGTACCCCTGTCAATTGTAAATGGTATTTCTCAATCCTGTGGTCTGCTAAAGGAAGTTGAAAAATAACGTACTTACTGGCTAGATCAACAGATGAAAATAAAGGCAAACAAAACTCTAAAAACGAATGCAATCACCACATCTTGTAATCTGCAATATATAGTATAACATTTTTTTTTTTGGGTTTAATACTGCTTTAAGGATATATTATTGATTGACTTTTCTTTTATTCCTGCCTAGAGTTAAATTAAATGTAATGCAAAATAGTGGCCTTCAGTGTCACTTGTACAATTATTTCTGCAATAAAATGGAGACATTTTACTGTACAGTCTTTTCAACAGCAGATTTGTATTCCGAAACAAAGCAAAGCTAGGACCATAGAACCCACGACTAACAAATAGGGATGAACCCAATGTTCGTGTTGAGCATAAGTTCGACTCGAACATTGGGTGTTCGCCTGCTTGCCGAACAGCGAACATTATGCGGTGTGCGCAGCAAATTCGAAAAGTCGCAGAACACCGGTAAAGTCTATGGGACACTAACATGAAAAACCAAAAGTGCTCATTTTAAAGGCTTATATGCAAGTTATTGCCATAAAAAGTGTATGGAAATCCGGGTCCTGCCCCAGGGGACATGTAACAATGTAAAAAAAAGTTTTTAAAACGGCCCTTATTTCGGGAGCAGTGATTTTAATAATGCTTAAAGTGAAACAATAAAAATTAAATATTCCTATAAATATCGTGTCGGGGGGGGCCTTAGTATCCCTGTAAATTTTCATTTTTCCCGTGTTTAGAACAATACCACAGCAAAATGACATTTCTAAAGGAAAAAATGTCATTTAAAACTGCTCCCGGCTGTAATGCATTGTCGAATCCCGGCAATATAGAAACAATTCATTGAAAAAATTGCATTGGGTTTCCTCCCCAGTTTATTATCAGGCCCTTTGTGTCTGGTATGAATATTAAGGAGAACCCTCACAAAAAAAAAAAAAAGCTTGGGGGTCCCCCCAAAATCCATACCAGGTCCTTCAGGTCTGGTATGGATATTAAGGGGAACCCTGCGCCAATTTAAAAAAAAATGGCCTAGGGGTCCCCCCAAAATCCATACCAGACTGAAGGGTCTGGTATGGAATTTAACCACTTACCCACTGGGCACTTAAACCCTCTTCCTAACCAGACCAAATTTCAGCTTTCGGCGCTCTCACATTTTAAATGACAATTACTTAGTCATGCAACACTGTACCTATATGACATATTTGTCCTTTTTTTAACACAAATAGAGCTTTCTTTTGGTGGTATTTAATCACTGCTGGGTTTTTTATTTTTTGCGCTATAAAAGAAAAAAGACAGAAAATTCTGTAAAAAACTGAATTTTTCTTCGTTTCTGTTATAAAATTTTGTAAATTAGTAATTTTTCTTCATATATTTTGGCCAAAATTTATACTGCTACATATCTTTGGTAAAAATAACCCCAATCGGTGTATATTATTTGGTCTTTGTGAAAGTTATAAAGTCCACAAGCTATGGTGTCAATCTCTGAAAATTGATCACACCTGATGCACTGACATCTCATTTCTTGAGACCCTAACAAGCCAGGAAAGTACAAATACCCCCCAAATTACCCCTTTTTGGAAAGTAGACATTCCAATATATTTAGTTAGAGGCATGGTGAGTTTTTTGAAGTTGTAATTTTTTCCCACGATTCTTTGCAAAATCAAGTTTTTTTTTCACAAAATTGTTATATTAGCAGGTTATTTCTCACACACAACATATGCATAGCACAAATTACACCCCAAAACACATTCTACTATTCCTCCTGAGTATAGCGATACCACACGTGTGAGACTTTTACACAGTGTGGCCACATACAGAGGACCGACATGCAGGGAGCGCCATCAGGCGTTCTTGGAGCATAAATTACACATATAATTTCTTGACTACCTCTTGCACTTTTGAAGGCTCTGGAAAACCAGGACAATGGAAACAACACAAAAATGACCCAATTTTGGAAAGAAAACACCCCAATGTATAATCTATGAGGCATAATGAGTCTTTCGAACATGTCATTTTTTTTCTACAAGTTTTTGGAAAATGTGTAAAGAAAATGAAAACACATTTTTTTTTACACAATGTTGTCCATTTACACAATGTTTCTAACACATAGCATGTACAAAATAGATTCTCCTACTCCTCCTGAGTACGGAAATACCACATGTGTGAGACTTTTCCACAGTGTGGCCACATAGAGAGGCCCAACATGCAGGGAGCACTGTCAAGTGTTCTAGGGGCATACATTTCAAATCTAATTTGATTACCTATTACACTTCTGTGAGGCACTGTAGTGGCATGGATAAGCCGTGGATGGGGATGGCTGAGTATGGATGGGATGACTGAGCATGAATGGGTATGGCTGAGTATGGCCGGGTACGGCTGAGTACGGATGGGTACGGCTGAGTATGGCTGGGTACGACTGAGTATGGCTGGGTACGACTGAGTATGGCTTGGTACGACTGAGTATGGCTGGGTATTTCTGGTTATGGCTGTTTAAGGCTGGATATGACTGAGTATGGATGGGTATGGCTAATTATGGATGGGCTGGATGGGATGGCTGAACATGGATGGATGAGTATTGCTGAGGATGGATGGAATGCTAAGCATGGATGGATGGATGAGTATGCTGAGTATGGATGGGTATGCTGAGTATGGATGGCTGAGCATGGATGGATGGATGAGTATGCTGAGTATGGATGTCTGAGCATGGATGGATGTATGAGTATGCTGAGTATGGATGGCTGAGAATTAATGGATGGATGAGTATGCTGAGTATGGATGGGTGAGCATGGATGGATGGATGAGTATGCTGCTGAGTATTGATGGGTATGCTGAGCATGGATGGCTGAGCATGGATGGGATGGATGGCTGGAATGGGCACATATCAGCGCTGTGGGCACTACACATCCAGCCCACAGCGCTGCTGCCACTGATCTCTCCCCTTGCATTGTACCGATGTGTACAGAGAGCGGAGAGAGGAACCAGACGTGACACTGGTTTGTTTACAAGTGATCGCTCCGTCATTTGAGGGAGCGATCACGTGGTAAACGGACGCTATCAGCGGCCATTTACCATGATCCGTGATGAGCTGGGTCCTCTGGACCAGCCGGTCACGGATATTTCCGGCTGCGCTCCGCAGGGGGCGCGCGAGATTGGGATTCTGGGAGGACGAATTTACACCCTCCCAGAGTTATCGAGCCGCTCTGTAGCCGTCATTCCGCTATAACATGGTCGGCAAGCGGTTAAGGGGCACCCTGCACCAAAATTAAGAAAATGGCATAGGGGATGGGGATAAGGGCCTCGTCCCCACAATCCTTGCCCGGTGGTTGTGGGTGTCTGCGGGCGGGGGGCTTATCGGAATCTGGAAGCTCCCTTTAACAAGGGAACCCCCAGATCCCGCCCCCCTATGTGAATGGGTATGGGGTACATTGTTCTCCTACCAATTCACCAAAAAGGTGTCAAAAATGGTAAAAATGACAGGAGACACTTTGGGACAAGTCCTTTATTAATGAAGTCAAAAGAGCTGTATATTAAAAAACAGTAATGGCCATTTTCTACCTAATAGGCAGGGAATTGTCAAATAAACAGCATAAGGGGCTGGGCACTGCCCCAATGAACATGCACCAAAGCAGAAATACATTTTTAAAAATCCTTTTGGTGGGGAGTAGCAATTTTAATAATGCCTAAAGTAAACTATTAAAAATGCAAAACTCCATCAAATAACAAACCCCTGAAGAAGTCACGTGATCGTGAGGACACGCGTTTGGTGGAGCAGGTGATGCTGCCGAGACCAGAAGTGACACAGGAGCCTCCGAGCCCCGCTGTTATTTTCAGCAGAAGGTTGTAACCACTAGAGATCCGCGCTGTAGCCGTCACCTGCTTTGCCCCCCCGCAGCATGCTCTGAGATCAGCAAGCCTATGAGACTCGCCTAATCACAGATCGGAGTAAGGGGTCGATCCCGCCCCCTTACCACATGATCAGCTGTCAGCCAATGACAGCTGATCATGTGATGTCAACAGAGCCGATAATTGGCTATTTTTTCTCCTCTTGCTGACAGCGTGAGGAGGAAAAAATAGCCGATCACTGGTGGGTGTGAGAGGGACATCAGTCCCAATCACGGAGATCTGCTGCCAGATCACCAGTGCCCACCTGTGCCCCCTGCCAGTGCCAACTAGTAATAGGCAGCAGTGCCGCCTACCAGTGCCCACCAGCGCCACCTATCAGTTCCCACAGTGCCACCCATCAGTGCCCACAGTGCCACCCATCAGTGCCCACAATCAGTGCCTCAACAACAGTGCTGCACATCAGTGCCACCTATCAGTGCCCATCAGTTTCACCTACCAGTGCCTATAAGTGCCCATCAGTGCTGCCCATCACTGCCCATCAGTGCCGCCCATCAGTGCCGCCCATCAGTGCCACCCATCAGGGCCCATCAGTGGCCATCAGTGCCACCTTATCTGTGCCCATCAGTGCCGCCTTATCTGTGCCTATCAGTGCCGTCTTAAATGTGCCCATCGGTTCCGCCTTAACTGTGCCAATCAGTGCCGCCTTCACTGTGCCTATCCGTGCCCATCAGTGCAGCCTATCAGTGCACACCAGTGCCGCCTCATCAGCGCATATCAATGAAGGAGAAAAATTACCTGTTTGCAAAATTTTATAACAAACTATGAAACATGATTTTTTTTTCTTCAAAATTTTCCATCTTTTTTTGTTTGTTTAGCAAAAAATAAAAATCCCAGCTGTGATTAACCACTTCAATACAGGGCACTTATACACCTTCCTTTCCAGACCAATTTTCAGCTTTCAGCGCTGTCGCAGTCATGTAACACTGTACCCAAACTACATTTTTATCATTTTGTTCCCACAAATAGAGCTTTCTTTTGGTGGTATTTGATCACCTCTGTGGTTTTGATTTTTTGCTAAACAAATAAAAAAAGACCGAAAATTTTGAAAATAAGTACGTTTTCTCTTTCACTGATGGGCCCTGATAAGGCGGCACTGACAGGCACTGATGAGGCGGCACTGATGAGGTGGCACCAATGAGCGGGCACTGATATGCGGCACTGATGGGCACTGGTAGGCGGCACTGATGGGTGGCACTAATATGCAGCACTGATGGCATTGATAGGCAGCACTGATGGGCACTCATGGGTGGCACTGGTGGGCACTGATGGGCACTGATAGGCAACACTGATGGGCACTAAAAGGCTGCAAAGATGGGTTCTTATGGGTGGCACTAAAGGGCACTGATAGGCGGCACTGCTGGGCACTGATGGGCACTGATACGTGGCACTGATACGCAGCACTGATAGGCATCCCTGGTAGCACTGGCAGTGGTAGGCATTCTGAGTAGGCACTGATTGGCAGCTGCCTGGGCATTGATTGGCAGCTGCCTGGGCACAGATTAATATTTCCCTGGGGGTCTAGGGGGCATACCTGGTGGTCCAGTGTGGATGGCTTCCCTGGTGGTCCTGGGCGGCTTCCCTGGTGGTCCTGGGTGGGATCCGAAGGGGGGCTGTGCTGATAAACAATCAGCACAGACTAGACCTGTCAGGAGAGCAGCCGATCGGCTCTCCTCTACTCGCGTCTGTTAGACGCGAGTGAGGAAAAGCCGATCACCGGCTCTTCCTATTTACATCGTAATCAGCCGCGATTGGACGCGGCTGATCACGTGGTAAAGAGTCTTCGTCAGAGACTCTTTACCTAGATTGGTGTTGCGGGGTGTCAGAATGACATCCCGCAACAACGATCGCCGCGATGCGTGCCCCCGGGGGCGCGCAGCAACTCAATATCCTATGGACGTCATATGACGCCCAGTCAGGATATTGAAACCACTTTGCCGCCGTCATTCTGCTATATGGCGGGTGGCAAGTGGTTAAATACGACCAAAAGAAAGCTCTATTTGTGGGAAAAAATGATAAAAATGTCATTTGGGTACAGTGTTGTATGCGCTGAAAGCTGAAAATTGGTCTGGGCAGGAGGGGGGTTTAAGTGCCCAGTAAGCAAGTGGTTAAACTTAAAGGGTAATGCCACATTCGTGGGGGAAAAAAATAGCAAAAAAAGACAAAATAATATAGTGTATACAATTGCGACACAAGTCATATTGTAATTTAATGTTAATAAAAATTACCTTACCTTTTCAATCTGCAGCCCAGTAATTTTATGTAAAATGCAATGCAATAGGGCAACCCAGAGGTGTTCTGTACACAGAATGTGTACTGAACGCCCCCCAGAAACATAATTTCCTGCTTGTGTGATTGGCTCACCGATTTTCCAAGAAGTCTGCACTAAGATACACGGCAGATATCAGGCATCCCCTGCAACAAAAATGTCATATACACCCAGTAGGAAATCTTGTCTAAAGGGATGCAGGCCCAGAAGCTTTCCTCATTAGAGCAGGTGCAGCAGCTGATTGATAATTATGAAACCACTTCCGTTAGATTTACTTTCCCACATAAATGGACAGAGTCACAGAGATAAGATCTGGTGGTTGCCCCCCTTATAGACGCCAGAGAAGGATCAAAATTATTACCAGACACCAAGAAATTGTTGAGGGAGTGGTCTGATCTGATCCTGATGAATGGTATACTATATTGCAGAATGCATTTCCCCCATGACTTGTCAGTGAGCTGGCAGGTCATACAGTCAAGGGCTAGCCCTCTCTCTGGTAAAAAGAACACATGTGAAAGAAGAACACTGGGGGGTCCACAAAACATTCACTTTTTTCAAAAAAGTGTGTGGGTCTTTTCTAGATGGTTGAACAAGTCGGCTTACACTGTGTGGTATGTTTAGTGCTGAAGAGGGCTGAAGCCTGACTTCCACCTCTGACTGATACATTTTGTATGAACTATTGAACTGTTTAAACTATTGCATACTATCGCATACAGAGAGCTGGAGAGCAGGATACTGGACATACTGGACATATTGAACGTATTGCGCATAATTAGACCTGCCAACATACCCTCTATCTATATTCCCTGATTGCCTCGGACGTGTGCCAGGTGAGATAATTTCAGCATCTGCCCCCCCCAGTAGAGAGAGCACCGACATTAAATGATGTACTGCTGGCAGATAATGCATGCAAACAGTCACTGGGGGAACTATGTGACTAAATGAGGAATTATCTTTGGTATGACAGGAACTCCAAAAAACAGTTGAAAGAACAACGGCTGCGGTAGAGAAGATAAGTCAAATAGAGGATGACCTACACCCATTAAAACAGGAGGTTAAAATTCCGAAAGGTCAAATGAGCAAGTTTGCTGAAAAAATGGATGAAATGGAAAACCGACTCTGCAGGGATAACGTGAGGCTGGTGGAAATTCCGGAAAAGAGTGAGGGGTCCAACCCAATTTTTGGAAAAGTGGTTTGTTGAGTTATTTAGAAGAGAGACTTTTTCACAACAGTTTTCAATAGAAAGAACACATAGAATCCCTTTTAGGCCCCCATCCACAGGTGGATATCCTAGATCAATGTTGCTGAAATTTTTAAATTATAATGATAAGGTAACCTTGTTGCGTAAGGCCAGATAGATGGGAAATGTTTTTCACAATGGCGTTAAGATCTCGATGTACCCCAATTTTTCACCCAACCTGCAGAAGTGCTGAATTTATGGAGTTTAAACTCAGACTTCAAAATTGTAATGTTACATACGCACTGCTTTACCCAGCTCGACTACGAGTGGTAGCGCTGGGAGGGACCCTGTTCTTCGACTCCACAGCGGGAGCAACAGCATGGTAGGAGGACAAAAAGGATCAGCTGTTGATAAAATGAGGGAAAGAAAGGGAAGTGAGAGGAGGACACCTGGACTGAAGATGGGGATTATTGGGGTTCACCACGAAAAATAATAAGTGCACTAATTGGAGGGAGGTGGGAGACACACAGTAAAAGAGAGGATTAATGAATGTGTGGGATATTTGTAAAATTACAATTTTTCTGATGATTACAGGGGGGATGGTGGAGGGTGGGAAGAGTGATACAAGGGCAGGTGAGGAGAGAGTGGGGATGCATGTGCCGGTTACAAAAAAGGTCCCAAGGGTTAACCTAGTAAGGGAGGGGGGGGAGGGGAAGGAGGGCATTTGAGATGGGGGGTGGGGGGGGAACAGAAGGGCAGAATAAAGGTATAATTCACTTGATAGTTGAGGGAAAATATAGGAAAAGGATAAAATAATGATAAAACAAATATTTAAAATACACATAGGAGAAAAATTTAAAACACAAAATGGCAAACAAGAATTTTGGAGCACTGTGTCACATAGGGGAATGATTATATATAGGAGGATATTTGTTTATATTTACTTGTGTTGGGGGGTTTCTTCCTTGGGGGTTTTTATGCCCTCTTTTTTTGCTTTTTTTATTCTTTATGCAGTCTAGAATACAGAATATAGGTTCCTGGAATATCTGAGGGATGGGTAACCCAGTCAAGAGAGCAGCAGTATTTAGTGCGTTGGAAGCGTATGAGGTAGGGCTGGTCTGCCTGCAGGAGACACACCTAACAAAATCCACTAAGTCACAATTTCGAAGTAAGAAGTTTCAATGTCAATATCACTCAGTATACTCCAAGTCATATTGAGTGAGTGTGTTGGTAAGAAGTGAAGTGGTGTTCTCCTGCAGGCAGATAAGCATAGGCGAGGTGGGGCGGTATATTTTTCTTTATTGCGTAATAGAAAATAGGGAGTATGTCCTGGCAAATATTTATATTCCTCCACCTTTTAAATTAGGAGTCATGTATAGACTAATGGAATTTATGATGGGTAAAATGGGGACACCGGTTATAGTAGTGGGGGACTTCAACGAGGTTATGAGAAAAAAATTGGATAGGTTCCCACAAGGAATACAGGTACATAGTATGTCTGAGAGTCGGTTGCACCAATTTTTACAAGAAGCAGGGCTATGTGATATGTGGAGAGTGCGGAATCCAGATGCTCGGCAATATTCTTGCTTTTCGAGCTCCTATTCCTCACTCTCCAGGATAGATCTGGCTCTGGGTAATGGGGAAGCATTACAGATAATATGGGATATAGTATATCAACCGAGGGGGATGTCGGACCATTCATTGATGATGGTCTCTGTGAATTTGGAGGGGAAAAGATTTCTTAGGGTATGGAAGATGAGCCCAATTTGGTTTGAACTAATGGGGAATCCAGACAAGGTACTATTTAAGTTAAAAGAGTTTGTGGAGTTTAACGAAGGTACAGTGACAAGGGGAGTGATGTGGGACGTGCTGAAGGCATTCCTCAGGGGTATACTTATCCAACAGGTGGTAAAAATTAAAAAGGCATCAAGGGAGTGGGAGAACAGGATTTGGAAGAAGCTGGTGAATGCAGAAAGGGAATATGTGGAAGACCCATCCCCAGAGAAACAAAGAGTATGGTTGAATAAACAACAGGAATATAAAGTAGCAGCGACCAGGAAATCAGAGAACAAGTGACTTTTCCAGAAGCAAGTCGCATTTGGGGAGGGGGAAAGTGTAGGACGGATGCTAGCCCACCAACTCCTCCCCATCTGCAGTCCCTTGATAAGGACAGTAAGGGGAGAAATCTCATCCCAGGTGTCGGAGATTACAGACACATTTAAAGAATATTATGAAAATCTGTATATGTCACGGGGGGGGGGGGGGGGGGGGCAGGAGGTGAGGAATTGGATATATTTTTTGGGAATATTGAGATACCGGTCCCTACAGAAGTGGATAGGGAGGGAATGGAGGCCCCGATAACTGGAGGAAATACAGCAAGCTCTGGCAGAGATGGCTAATCAGAAATCCCCTGGGCCAGATGGTCTCCCAGATAAAACGTATAAATATTATGGAAAGGTACTGCTCCCGGAGCTTCTTTAAGTGTTGAATTGGGCGGAAGTGGAGGGAAAATTACCTACCTCGATGACAGAGGCAACAATAATAGTGCTGCATAAAGAGGGGAAAGACCCACTCGATACCACGTCTTACAGACCAATTTCCCTACTCTGCTCAGATGCAAAAATATTGGCTAAGGTAATGGCAGCTAGGCTATATAAAATTATTTTCAAACTTATACATCCATATCAAACAGGGTTTATCCCCAGCAGATCAACTAGCATGAATATCAGGAGGGTATTCCTCAACCTGCAGACACCAACAGAGAATATGGGAACAAGAGCGGTCATGTCCTTAGATGAAAGAAAAATTATGGATTTTCAGGCTCCAGACCCTTCAGCTGAAGGGCCTCAAAACTGAGTTAAGCCTGAAAATCTTTTTGGAACCCTAAATCAGAACCCCCATTTATGGAATTGGAACAGTGCATCGAATGCACATGAAAGTGTGTGCATTCCCTGTATTGTTATGTATCATATGTAATTATTGATCCATTATTTACAGGTATCCATTTTGTTCACCCTAACCAACTGCTCCTCTGCCCACATGATGTGCCTCACTCCCCTAGGAGGCCATGATTTTCACAAAGGAAGATAAATGTTTCTCATCATATTCAAATGCATTATTATCATCTGTTGATGGGGTGATTGTTATCAACATGTCAGATCCAATCTTTTGAATTATGTTTTGCTTAGGCTATCCTCTTGGCCAATTTGAAACTACTCACCTGTTTTTCATCTTAAACTTAGTGTAGTTTTAAGTTGTCACCACAAGATGGCGGTATACAATACATGTGCGTTTTAGAATTTGATTGGCTAAGATGTCCTATTTAAAGACTGTGACTACATACACACAATGTCCAGATGAAGTGCTTGTTTAAAGCATGAAACGCGTTGACATAGCGATGATGTAGACTCTGGCTGATCCCCTCGCTCCTGAGTAGTTCCGTACCCATGTCAGCAAGGTGACTCCTTGCGTCAGAATACCAAAGGACCAGTGTTGCTGTAAAACCTGCCAGAGAATATCCCATACCGGCTATCGTAGCAGTGCTTTTTGAAGTCTGAACCGGAAGTAATCAGACCAACTGCTTCTCATACAGCGAGTGGTCATTGTGTCGGATACATAGAACCTGCCATGCTCGAACTACTTCCGCTTCTGCTTTCATGATCCGCTGGCGTCTGACACGAGGAAGAAGTACATATATCGGCCAAGCAGCAATAGCAAAGTAAGGGTAAGATCCCCTCACGGACTTGTGCCATTTCTTTACATGTGTCTCCTCATGTGTCTATATGCCAAGACTGTTTGCCAATCAATGAACTAATTGATACGAGCTATAGAGGTTCCGGGTTCTATACCACTAGCAACGGTTCCTGCAGTTTGTCACACTATTTGAATGGACATTTTCTGCCCTAGTGTGCTACGTTTCATTACTGAATTATTGGAGACCTATATGCTGTATGTGTGTATAGACAAACCAGCATCTGACTTATATCCACCTTTGAATGACTATTATTGCCGTCTATACATTCCATTTATGTGCATAAGAACAGCAGCAACGGGAAGCAGTTTCTTGTTTGTTCACACTGACTCCTTACTATCATCTTAGTGAAGCCCTTGTTAGGGCGTAATTTATACAAGTGATTTGGGACACTCAAGATTTGTTGCTACGAACAAAAGGAATTCATTTTTTCATTAACACTTTTCGGTCCTATTTTCTATTTGCGAAAAAGGATTTTTCTACTCAGGACTAGTGGGGGTGGTCTTTTGTCCAGCGTCTATTTTTAATAATACAACATTGTTCTTTCTACAGTTTATAGTGTTTTATAAGTGCTAGTAGATATTGTGGAGGAACGTGTCCTACTTTGGCGGCCTCTGCGCTGCACTAGTGGGATTTTTTTCATACTTATTTCATTCATCATTAAAGTTAATAATAAAATAATTGATTGAATACCGTTGTTGATTCTCCCCTTGATTGCAATCCTGGGACTATCCTTGTCCCAACCATTTTTCTTTTTCATAATGGAGGAGGATACTAGAGAGGGGGCACTTGGTATCGGTCTCACCTGCACAGAAAGTCTCAAAACTGATGCTGATACATAGGGCATACTATACACCTAAGAGACTGTTCTGTTCAGACGGAGAACAGATGCTAGGTGCCCCAGATGCCAGGATACGGGGGATCTGTTACATATGGTATGGAGATGCCCGAAATTATTTCGATACTGAACCGGGGTTCTCGATACCATAAACATGATATATGAAACTAAGCTGGAAATGAATCCAGGACTTTTTATCCTGGGCCTAGGAGAGGATATAAGTGGAACAGTAAGTACAACTAAAGTAGTGATGAGATGCCTCTTCCAGGCAAGAAAATTAATAGCACAGAGATGGCAAGCAGAGAAGTCCACATCAGTAAAAGATTGAGTTAGTATAGTAACAGAAACGGTATGGAGGGAAAAGGTAGCCTATACAAAGAGAAGGAGCTTTAAGGAATTTGAAAAAATGTGGAAACTATGGCTTGAGAGGATGGGATACCCTATATAAGGTACAGTATAGGAGTAATAAAGGAAGGCCTTACAGAAATAAATAATAAGAGGAACAGGGTATTTTTAAAAATATATACTGGGATAAAGAATGGGGGGAAAGGGGGGTGGGAGAGATAAGAGATAACATAAAGATATAAGAAAATGTCTTTCTTCCGGTTATTGATATATATTTATATGTATGTATTTTTGTAAAGTATGCAGAAAATAAATAAAGAACATATAATTAAAAAAAAAAAGTGAAGTTACGTGAACAGTAGTGAAAGTTTCTAGTAGTAAAGCCCCAATAATGACCTGTTGATCTCACCCGTTACCGCTGTCTTTATGGGCATCATGTTAAATTATGACAATGATAAGCCCAGACTCCCAATGCTGTAGCAGTGAGTCACTCTCCCATATGCACTCCTGCTTTAGAATTACAGGACGCATGCCAGTGCACAACATGCCTGCTAGGTTCCAATGTCAGCCCATGAAATCACAGGCAGCCATGCCTGCAGGCATATTCCAAAGTACTTGATTGACAGCGTCTCTGCCTCTAGCAGTGGATAATACTGCAAGGAAATGTAAGTCTTGGAGCCTGCAGTGATAGAGTAAAGAAGGAGCCAATAGAGAAAAAAAGGAAAGCAACCCCAAGGGATACCAAGTCTATACAATGGCTATATAGCCATGAAATTAAATTAGCCAGTAGGCTTTGTCTAGTAAATCAATGTAAATACAATTTTTAAAGTTTGATCAGAGCGTGCCTTTAAAACAAGAATTTCAGGCAGTGTAACTGTCCACTTGTTACTTTAAACACTTGTTCAGCACTGACTGACAGGTGGAACCTTTACACCTTCCTCTTGTTTCCCTGGGGAATGTTTTGATAATCAGACCCTTCCCCCTTCCTCTAGTTTGGAGAAAGGGGGGCTCTCATGATTCAGCATTCAGAGGCAAACCAAGTCAGCAGTACCTCGTGGGAAGGCGATTGTTTATTGAAGTTTTCTAAAGTTTAAAGTTGCACCCCTTGGCAAGCTGAGCAAGGTATGCAGTAAAGTTTTCACTGTGTTTAAGGAGTTAAAAAGATTAACCTCTGTGGTGTTCAACCTTACTGCACACCTTTGAAGCAAAAGAATAGAAGTACTGCACCCGTCAGAAGCTCTCCTCTCGTAATTTACACAAATCCAATGGGGCTGCTACAGTGAAAACTTGTCACTGTGGTGGAGGCTCGATGTCGCATCTCTGTCATCACCGGCTGCATTGCTGTCTTCATCAAACTGTGAGTACAGGCTTTCCAACACCTTGCAAGGACACGTGCGGATGCCATCTTAGCAACATAGAATAGGCCGAAAAGTAAACGCATCACGTGGACATTTAAATATAAGTGGGCTGTTCTATACGCGGTCCAGAAACCACTCTTAATTAGTATACAAACTAAATAATTCATATTTTACTAAAGCAATGATTAAGTTATTATATTCGTGATATGAGTGCCTAGTGTTTAGAGGCCTAGTGTCAAATTGTAAGCAACGTTATCTCCTAAGTTCCTAATCCACTAAACTGTTAATTACGTAAAGGGTATATTGTCTGGATAAAAAATATCAGCAGTATATTACTTTAAAAACATTTTGTCATATGGTATGCAGTGTTTGTTTATAAGTTACAAGTGTAAATGCCTTTCGTAGCCCCTTAGTAGCAAGTTTGGGCCAACTCTCATTCAAATTAGGCTTCAGGCACACACACTTGAAAGGCAAAGGCACACTAAAACAAAATGTTTACACCCACTAAAGAAACAGACAAACCCACCGAGTCACAACTGGAGCTGCGGTCCAGCTCCAGAGAGCGAAGCTTAACAGAAAAGGGCCAAGAAATACACAAAGAAACAGTTAAAAAAATGAAACAGCATTCAACAAGGCGTACAACACTTGGAAGGAGCTAGCAAAAGAAATTAGGACGAAGTTTAAGAACTGCTGCTTAGCCGAAGACCTTGATACAAGAATGAAGGAGATTAAAGCCAAAGAGCAGTATGAGTCAATTTACCATAATCATTCCACTACCCCATACGTTGTTAAAAGGATGGATGCATGCATAACGTTAACAGCTGAAATCTGCAACTTCACCAGCAAACGGCTAGAGAATGTAGAGGACACCTTTAATGATCAACTTGAGAAGGAAAGAGTGAGGATGGTACTTAACAAAGAAGAGCACAAGTCAGTCTTTGGAAACACAGAAACAGAAACTGCCCTCTCAGAGTCATTACCAGACACTAGCTCAAGCTTGAGAGCCACTTCCAGATCTTCTAGCAAACACACAGACGCAGAAGCTGACCTTGCAGCCAGGATAGAACAGGCAAATTCAACTCAACAGATGCGTGAGCAACAAGCTAAGCTGAGCAGATTGGAGGCAGAAATTAAACTTAAGTTAGAAGAGGAAAAGACAAGACTGCAACAGCTACGGGGAGAAAATTAAGTCAAGGTAGTTGCAGCAAGAGTGAAAGCTTACAATTAATATAAAAGTTTTGAATATTATGAATAGGTGACAGACCACAAGGTGCAAAACCTTTACAAAAAAAATGAACCACAAACCTCATTGAATACAAAAGTTGTGCCATTTCAACCTTCAAATACACAACTTGAGGTGTCAAGACCACAAGAAGAAGTTAGTCTAATTCCAGGACTTGCAAGTCTACTCATCTCCAACTGTCTCCCTATAACTGAACCAACTCTATTTACAGGTGATCCTTTAAAGTTCATAGATTGGAAGATATCCTTTATGGCGCTGATTGATCAAAAACCACTCCACACTGTGTATGAAAAAATGCTGTACTTGAAGAGGTATCTCAGTAGTGAAGCTCATAAGGCAGTGAAAGGTTTCTTCTATCGAAATTCAGAAGACACTTATCTAGGTGCCTGGGGTATCCTACAGGATAGGTATGGAGGTCCAGTCATAGTGCAAAGAGCTTTCAGAGAAAGGCTGATTAAATGGTCAAAGATATCCGCAAACGACCCTGTAACATTAGGAGAGTTTGCGGATTTCCTTCAAGGTTGTGTGAAGGCCATTCCCCATGTTAAAGGCTTAGCTATTCTAAATGATTGTGAAGAAAACCACAAGCTTCTCAAGAAACTACCTGAATGGGTCGTGAGCAGACGGAGTCGCATCATTGTGGACAAATTAGTCAAGTCTCAAGAATACCCAACTTTTGCTCCTTTCACAGAGTTCCTGCAGAAGGAAGCCAAGATAGCATGCAACCCCATTGCCTCGCCCTTCCTCTTCAGTACCCAGAACACAGATGAGAGAATTCCCAAAAGAGCCAAGGCGCTCCACACAAGCACTCAAATGAAGCTCTCCACCTCCAGCGTTCTAGAGATCTCAGCTTCAAGACCAAAACCACCTTACCTAGTCTGCAAAGACAAAACACGCAGCATCGCTAAATGTTTGACTTTTGCAGCAAAGACCAATCGATGAAAGGAAGGCCTTCATTTTTGAAAACCACGTCTGCTTTGGTTGCTTAAGAAAGGGCCACACTACAAAAGACTGCAAAGGAAGACACACATATAGCATATGTAGTCAACGTCATCCAACCTGTTTGCACATACAAAGAAACACTGAGCCTGTCAAAACACCAATTGATAACTCAGTAGCTATGGGAGATAAGGTAAACGACAATGTTCCCAAAGTTATGTCCCATACATTGACAAGGCATACTCTTGCCACATCCTGTATCGTTCTAGTTCTGTTATCAACTGCGGCGGTGCCTCAGAAAGAAATCCTAACTTATGCCTTACTTGACACGCAGAGTGATTCAACCTTTATTTTGGCAGACCTGGTATCTAAGCTAAGTGCGAGCACCAAGCCATTACAGCTAAAGCTCAGCACCATGACAGCTATTGATACAGTTATATCAAGCCAAATTGCTCAGGATCTGTGAGTGAGTGGTTTCAACTCTAAAGCTCTAGTCCAACTCCGAGAGATTTCATTCCAGTAGATAAATCTCACATCCCCACCAAGGAGACTGCACTTCAGTGGCCATACCTCAAGCATTTGGCAAACAAGTTACAGCCACTTAAAGACTGCAAAGTTGGACAGCCGATCGGTTATGATTGCATATCAGCACTGGCTCCCTTGGAGGTCGAAGATGAACCCTTTGCTCAAAAAACTATGCTCGGCTGGAGCATCATAGGATCAGCAAATCCACATCTTGATAGACAGGGTAGCCAAAGCTTCGTACACATAGTCACAGTAAAAGAAATGCCAATGCACCCGTTCACTGATGTGTTAAAGGCTCTAAAAATGGACTTCTCTGAAAGAAATTATGAAGATAAGTACATGCCTCAAGATGACGTTTGTTTTGAGCAGTTTCTCCCGGAAACCATAATGAAAAGGAAAGATGGACACTATGAGATGTCGTTAACCTTCAAAGACAACAGTCAACTGGCACTACCAAACAATAAGAGGCTGGCCATTATTCAACTTCAACATCTAAAGAAAAAGTTAAAGGCCAATAAACAGTACTATGAACATTACACTGAATTCATGGAAGAAACGATCAGAAAAGGTGATGCAGAACCAGCCCTTTCATTATCAGAGGAAGTAACAGTGTGGTACATCCCACATCACAGGGTTTATCACCCCCAAGATGCCAGAGAAGTTAAGAGTTGGCTTTGATTGTTCAGCAAAGTTTCAAGGCATCTCCCTAAACGACACCTTATTGACAGGTCCTGGCCTGATAAATTCTCTAGTGGGAGTCCTCTGTTGCTTCAGGAAGGAAGCAGTTGCTGTGATATGCGGCATTGAAAAGATGTTCCACTAGTTCTACATCCCCCAGAAATGCGCAATTACTTAAGGTTCCTTTGGTGGGAGAACAGCCAGTTGGAAACAGATAAAAGGAATGGATGGCTGCACACCGAGGTAGTGATGAATCTCTTTATTGTAAAATCCATAACATGAATAACACCACAGGACAGACAAACAGGTACAGGTAGACGTGTTTCACACAGCAATGCTGCGCTTATTCATTCAGAACCAAAATAATACAGAATGGCAGTTCACCTCTTTGGTGCCAGTTCCTCTCTGGGATGTGCCAACTTCGGCCTCAAGTATCTTGCACAACAATGCAAGGCAGAATATCTTTCAGCATCAGCTTTCATTGAGAAGAACTTTTATGTCGACGATGGCCTAACCAGTGTTTCAACAATCAGTAAAGCTACAAATCTAATCCTTGAAGCGCAAGGATTATGTAAAAATGCTGGCTTAAGAGTGCAAAAGTTCAACTCTAATGAAAGGGACATCCTGTCTTGTGTAGCTCTGTCAGAAAGAGCAACAACTAGTGAACCTCTCAAACTTAACCCAGACTCAACATCAAAAGGACAAGTACTTGGCATTCAGTGGTCAATTGAAAACGACACCTTCAGCTTCAGGATTGACATAAAGGATCAACCCTCAACTCGTCATGGTATCCTGTTAGTCATCTTTATGATCCTCTAGGCGTCATAGCTCCCTTCATACTGAGTGGCAAGTGCAATCTTCAGGAGCTTTGTCACAGGGGCATCATTTGGGATGAAGCACTTTCTGAGAACTTAAGCCCACGGTGGGAGGCCTGGAAGAGTAGTCTGTAAGCTTTAAGGGAAATCAAGATACCCAGATGTTACAATCCTCCTGACTTCGGTAACAGAGTGAAGGTGGAACTACACCACTTTTCTGATGCCAGCAACATAGGATATGGTGCCTGTTCATACCTTAGGTACAAAAATGACAGAAGTCAAGTGCATTGCAGCTTCGTGATGGCTAAAGCAAGAGTTGCACTGATGAAGATCGTGAGTAGGGATGAGCCGAACACCCCCCGGTTCGGTTCGCACCAGAACTTGCGAACAGACCAAAACTTCGCACGAACGTTAGAACCCCATTGAAGTCTATGGGACTCGAACGTTCAAAATCAAAAGTGCTCATTTTAAAGGCTAATTTGCATGGTATTGTCCTAAAAAGGGTTTGGGTACCCGGGTCCTGCCCCAGGGCACATGTATCAATGCAAAAAAAAGTTTTAAAAACGGCTGTTTTTTCGGGAGCAGTGATTTTAATAATGCTTAAAGTCAAACAATAAAAGTGTAATATTCCTTTAAATTTCGTACCTCTGGGGTATCTATAGTATGCCTGTAAAGGGGCGCATGTTTGCCGTGTTTAGAACAGTCTGACAGCAAAATTACATTTCAAGGGAAAAAAAGTCATTTAAAACTACTCGCGGCTATTAATTAATTGCCGGTCCGACAATACACCTAAAAGTTCATTGATAAAAACTGCACAGGATTTCCCCACAGGGGAACCCCCAACCAAAATTTAAAACAAAAATGGCGTGGGGTCCCCCCAAAAATCCATACCAGACCCTTATCCGAGCACGCAACCAGGCAGGCTGCAGGAAAAGAGGGGGGATGAGGGAGCGCCCCCCCTCCTGAACCATACCAGGCTACATGCCCTCAACATTGGGAGGGTGCTTTGGGGTAGCCCACCAAAGCACCTTGTCCCCATGTTGATGAGGACAAGGGCCTCATCCTCACAACCCTTGGCTGGTGGTTGTGGGGGTCTGCGGGCGGGGGGCTTATTGGAATCTGGAAGCCCCCTTTAACAAGGGGACCCCCAGATCCTGCCCCCCCCCCCTGTGTGAAATGGTAAGGGGGTACCCCTTACCCCAAAAGTACCCCTACCATTTCACCAAAAACCTGTCAAAAATGTTAAAAATGACAAGAGACAGTTTTTGACAATTCCTTTATTTAAAGTCTTCTTTTTTCCATCTTCTATCTTCTCTCTTCTTTCTTCTATCTTCCTTCGGTTTCTTCCTCCATCTTCTTCTTCCTCCGATCCTCTGCTTCTTTCTCCGGTGTTCTCGTCCGGCATCTCCCTCCGCGGCATCTTCTTCTCTTCATCTTCTTCTCTTCATCTTCTTCTCTTCATCTTCTTATCTTCATCTTCTTCTCTTCATCTTCTTTTCGGGCCGCTCCGCATCCATGATTGGATGGGAGGCTCCCACTGTGTTATGCTTCTCTCTTCATCTTTTTCTCTTCATCTTTTTCTCTTCATCTTCTTGTCTTCATCTTCTTGTCTTCATCTTCTTTTCGGGCCGTTCCGCATCCATGATTGGATGGGAGGCTCCAGCTGTGTGACGCTTCTCGTCTTCTGACGGTTCTTAAATAACAGAGGGCGGGGCCACCCGATGACCCCGCCCCCCTCTGATGCACGGGGACTTGATAGGGACTTCCCTGTGGCATTTCCCGTGACGTCAGAGGGGAATGAAGGGTTGAAGAGAAGAAGATGAAGAGAAACACAGCGGGAGCCACCCAAGCAATCATGGATGCGGAGTGGCCGGAAAGAAGATGAAGAGAACAAGATGAAGATAAGAAGATGAAGAGAAGAAGATGAAGAGAAGAAGATGCCGCGGAGGGAGATGCCGGACGAGAACACCGGAGAAAGAAGCAGAGGATCGGAGGAAGAAGAAGATGGAGGAAGAAACTGAAGGAAGATAGAAGAAAGAAGATAGAAGATGGAAAAAAGAAGACTTTAAATAAAGGAATTGTCAAAAACTGTCTCTTGTCATTTTTAACATTTTTGACAGTTTTTTTGTGAAATGGAAGAGGTACCCCCTTACCATTTCACATGGGGGGCAGGATCTGGGGGTCCCCTTGTTAAAGGGGGCTTCCAGATTCCGATAAGCCCCCCGCCCGCAGACCCCCACAACCACCGGCCAAGGGTTGTGGGGATGAGGCCCTTGTCCTCATGAACATAGGGAGAAGGTGCTTTGGTGGGCTACCCCAAAGGACCCTCCCAATGTTGAGGGCATGTGGCCTGGTACGGTTCAGGAGGGGGGAGGGCACTCTCTCATCCCCCCCTCTTTTCGTGCGGCCTGCCAGGTTGCGTGCTCGGATAAGGGTCTGGTATGGATTTTTGGGGGGACCCCACGGCAATTTTTATTTTAAATTTTGGCGCGGGGTTCCCCTTAAAATCCATACCATTCCTGAAGGGTCTGGTATGAATTTTGAGGGGGACCCCTCAGTCATTTTTTTTAAAATGTTGGCGCTGGGTTCCCCTTAATATCCATACCAGACCTGAAGGACCTGGTATGGAATTTAGGGGGACCCCCACGCCAGTTTTTTTTTAATTCTGGTTCGGGGGTCCCCTGTGGGGAAATCCCATGCAGTTTTTATCAATGAACTTTTATGTGTATTGTCGGACCGGCAATTCATTATTAGCCGCAAGTAGTTTTAAATGACTTATTTTCCTTTGAAATGTCATTTTGCTGCCAGATTGTTCTAAACACAGGAAACATGCGCCCCTTTACAGGCATACTATAGACACCCTCCCAGGTACGAAATTTAAAGGAATATTACACTTTTATTGTTTGACCTTAAGCATTATTAAAATCACTGCTCCCGAAAAAAACGGCCGTTTTTAAAACTTTTTTTTGCATTGATACATGTCCCCTGGGGCAGGACCCAGGTCCCCAAACACTTTTTATGACAATCCCATGCATATAAGCCTTTAAAATGAGCACTTTTGATTTCTCCCATAGACTTTTAAAGGGTGTTCCGCGGCTTTCGAATTTGCCGTAAACACCCCAAATTGTTCGCTATTCGGCGAACTGGCGACCAGCCGATGTTCGAGTCGAACATGAGTTCGACTCAAACTTGAAGCTCATCCCTAATCGTGAGCATCCCATGGCTTGAACTCTCAACTGCAGTCACCGCAGCAAGAATGAGTGTCGTGTTGAAGGCAGAACTTGAAATAGAAATTGACGAAGAATTCTTCCGGACAGATTCCCAGGTAGTTTTGGCCTATATCATTAAAGAAGCTCTGAAGAAACGTGATACCAAGGCACTAGAAACTTTCCTAGCTGATAAACAGTGTGAATTTATCTTCAATGCTCCTTCCGCAATTCATGCAGGTGGAGTCTGGGAGCGTCAAATTAGAACCATTCGTAATGTGCTAAGTGCTACAGTGGTCCAATGTTCAAGTAGACTTGATGATGCTTCCCTGTTCTAAGATTGTCCCTGTTCTGTTCTAGGAAAATTTTATGAAGCCATGGCCATTGTCAACAGTCGCCCTTTAGCTGTCGATGGAATAAACGACCCCAAGGCACCAGAACCTATAATTCCAACACACCTCATCCTGATGAAATCCAAAGTTGCAATACCTCCCCCTGGAAAATTCATAAGGGAAGATATATATGCAGCTAAACAGTGGCGTAGAGTACAATATTTAGCAGAACAGTTCTGGAGTCGGTGGAAAAGGGAATACCTCATGAGTGTTTCCACAAGACAGAAATGGCACACATCTGGACGTAACCTAAAAGAAAATAACATAGTTATAATCAAGGAAGATATGTCTCCGAGATGCCAGTAGCAGCTAGGACGTGTGATTGAAACTACAATAGAAAAGGGCAGTCTAGTTCGTCAAGTCAAGGTGTTAGTGGCTGACAGAAGATTGCAAAATAAGAAAGACTATGTATCAAAACCCTCAATTATTGAAGGTCTTATTCAAAAGCTAGTAGTTCTCATAGAAAGTAAATGAGTTATCAGTTTTAGTGATACACTAGCATACCACCGCGCAATACTGTAGCCAGTTACAGAGGTACCTATAAGCTAAATTGTGTAAGACTCACATTTTTTATGGCGGCCATGGTTATGTTCTCTAAATAATGTATGACTGTAATGCCCTGTACACACAGTTGGATTTTCCGACTGAGAAAGTGCGATCGGATTTTGTTGTCGGAAATTACGATCGTGTGTGGGCTCCATCGGACTTTTTCCGTCGGAATTTCCGACACACAAAGTTTGAGAGCAGGATATAAAATTTTCTGACAACAAAATCTGATCCTTTAAATTCCGATCGTGTGTAGACAAATCCGACGCACAAAGTGCCACGCATGCTCAGAATAAATTAAGAGACAAAAGCTATTGGCTATTACCCCATATATAGTCTTGACGTACGTGTTTTACGTCACCGCATTCAAAACGATCGGATTTTCCGACAACTTTGTGCGACCGTGTGTATGCAAGACAAGTTTGAGCCAACATCCGTCGGAAAAAGTCTGATGGATTTTGTTGTCGGAATGTCCGGTCGATGTCCGATCGTGTGTACAGGGCATAAGTCATTTTTGTCATAACATAATCTGGTGGGAGTGTAACTGTCCGCTTGTTACTTTAAACCGTTTTTCCGCACTGACTGACAGGTGGAACCTTTATGCCTTCCTTTTGTTTTCCTGGGGAATGTTTTGATTATCAGTCCCTTCCTCCTTCCTCTAATTTTGGAGAAAGGGGGGCTCTCGTGATTCAGCATTCAGAGGCAAAGCAAGTCAGCAGTACTTCGTGGGAAAGCGATTGTTTATTGAAGTTTACTAAGGTTTAAAGTTGCACCCTATAGCAAGCGGAGCAAGGTATGCAGTAAAGTTTTCACAGTGTTTAAGGAGTTAAAAAGATTAACCTCTGTGGTGTTCAACCCTACTGCACACTTTTGAGGCAAAAGAATAAAAAGTACTGCACCCGTCAGAAGCTCTCCTCGTTATTTACTCAAATCCAATGGGGCCGCTACAGGCAGGATTTGACATGCAGAAACAAATGCAACTCTGTGTTCATCAGTGCATCAATAAATGTATTTTTTTCACAAGCAGTATAAGTACCTGAACACCTTGTACCTCTTGCAGTCCATGTACAGCATAGCTCAGACTAGAGAAGCAGTCCAATCAGATGTGCTACATTGCTCATGTGCTAAAAAGGAACGTATTGATAGGAGAAGAGAACATATAGGGGAGATGAACTCATTGGTGTGCAACATCGCTGGATCGAGATGGGGCTCAGGTAAGTATTTGGGGGGCTGAGGAGGGCTGCTGCACACAGAAGGTTTTTTGTCTTAATGCATAGAATGCATTAAAATTTAAAAAAAAAACTTCTGCCTTTAGAACCACTTTAAAGTAATTGTAAATGATCACCCTGTAAAACAACCCATTCAGTTTAAAATAGAAATAAAAAGGCAAAACATTTTTGTGTGTATATATATATATATATACATATATATATATATATATATATATATATATATATATATATATATATATATATATATATATATATATATATATAGAGCTGCACGATTCTGGCCAAAATGAGAATCACAATTTTTTTGGTTAGAATAAAAAGATCACGATTCTCTCACGATTCTTGCGACGTAAAATCTTTCACATTATACAAAAAAAAAATGGGCTAACTTTACTGGTTAGTTTTTTTTTTTTTTTTTAATTCATTAAAGTAATTTTTTCCAAAAAAATTGCATTTTAAAGACCGCTGTGCAAATACAGTGTGACATAAAATATTGCAACAACCACCATTTTATTCTCTAGGGTGTCTACTAAAATATATATATATATATATATATATATATATATATATATATATATATATATGTTTGGGGGTTCTAAGTAATTTTCTAGCAAAAAAGAATTATTTTAACTTGAAACCAACAAAAGTCATAAAAAGGTTTAGTGTTTAAGTGGTAAAACTTTTTTCACTTACACACGAAGTCTATTCCATTGACAAATTGTTACAATGTTTAGATTTAAGTTCAACTGATAAAGAATGTTTTGACTCTTGGCAGACTGCCCGGTTTTTTCCTTCCTTTCTTATGATGGCTGTGGCTTCAGAAGAGCAGAGAGAATTCTTTGCATAGAAAGAATCGGGAAACACTTTAGTCAAGATTGCGACAACGATTGTTGATGATTAATCGTGCAGCTCTAATATACAGTGGGGACGGAAAGTATTCAGACCCCCTTCAATTTTTCACTCTTTGTTATATTGCAGCCATTTGCTAAAATCATTTAAGTTCATTTTTTCCTCATTAATGTACACACAGCATCCCATATTGACAGAAAAACACAGAATTGTTGTCATTTTTGCAGATTTATTAAAAAAGAAAAACGGAAATATCACATGGTCCTAAGTATTCAGACCCTTTACTGTGACACTCATATATTTAACTCAGGTGCTGTCCATTTCTTCTGATCATCCTTGAGATGGTTCTACACCTTCATTTTAGTCCAGCTGTGTTTGATTATACTGATTGGACTTGATTAGGAAAGCCACACACCTGTCTATATAAGACCTTACAGCTCACAGTGCATGTCAGAGCAAATGAGAATCATGAGGTCAAAGGAACTGCCTGAAGAGCTCAGAGACAGACTTGTGGCAAGCCACAGATCTGGCCAAGGTTACAAAAAAAATTCTGCTGCACTTAAGGTTCCTAAGAGCACAGTGGCCTCCATAATCCTTAAATGGAAGACATTTGGGACGACCAGAACCCTTCCTAGATCTGGCCGTCCGGCCAAACTGAGCTATCGGGGAGAAGAGCCTTGGTGAGAGAGGTAAAGAAGAACCCAAAGATCACTGTGGCTGAGCTCCAGAGATGCAGTCGGGAGATGGGAGAAAAGTGTAGAAAGTCAACCATCACTGCAGCCCTCCACCAGTGGGGGCTTTATGGCAGAGTGGCCCGACGGAAGCCTCTCCTCAGTGCAAGACACATGAAAGCCCGCATGGAGTTTGCTAAAAAAACACCTGAAGGACTCCAAGATGATGAGAAATAAGATTCTCTGGTCTGATGAGACCAAGATAGAACTTTTTGGCCTTAATTCTAAACGATATGTGTGGAGAAAACCAGACACTGCTCATCACCTGTTCAATACAGTCCCAACAGTGAAGCATGGTGGTGGCAGCATCATGCTGTAGGGGTGTTTTTCAGCTGCAGGGACAGGACGACTGGTTGCAATCGAGGGAAAGATGAATGCGGCCAAGTACAGGGATATCCTGGACGAAAACCTTCTCCAGAGTGCTCAGGACCTCAGACTGGGCCGAAGGTTTACCTTCCAACAAGACAATGACCCTAAGCACACAGCTAAAAAAACGAAGGAGTGGCTTCACAACAACTCTGTGACTGTTCTTGAATGGCCCAGCCAGAGCCCTGACTTAAACCCAATTGAGCATCTCTGGAGAGACCTAAAAATGGCTGTCCACCAACGTTTACCATCCAACCTGACAGAACTGGAGAGGATCTGCAAGGAGGAATGGCCGAGGATCCCCAAATCCAGGTGTAAAGAACTTGTTGCATCTTTCCCAAAAAGACTCATGGCTGTATTAGATCAAAAGGGTGCTTCTACTAAATACTGAGCAAAGGGTCTGAATACTTAGGACCATGTGATATTTCAGTTTTTCTTTTTTAATAAATCTGCAAAAATGTTAACAATTCTGTGTTTTTCTGTCAATATGGGGTGTTGTGTGTACATTAATGAGGAAAAAAATGAACCTAAATGATTTTAGCAGATTTTGCAGATGCAATATAACAAAGAGTGAACAATTTAAGGGGGTCTGAATACTTTCCGTCCCCACTGTGTATATATATATATATATATATATATATATATATATATATATATATATATATATATATTTTTTTTTATAAGTGATCACATTCCCTCTGTTCTCAGCTGCATAAGAGCTGGGGGGGAGAAGAAGCAGCAGCCCCCTGAGCTTCCCAGTGGCTGTACAGTCAGTTTTTAATAGGAAACCAGAGGGACTGGCAGGAACACCAGGGATTTCACATAAAGGAAGCCTATAGAGAGAATAGGATACTTTCTCATACAAGTACATGGAACAACAGGCACATAACAGAAATATGAAGTTTTGGGGTAACAAACGCTTTAACTGCAATAAGGAAAAATCAGGTCCCCTGGCCTGCCAGTGGGGACTGTTCTGTGTGCACAGCTGTGCAAATATAAGGACTGGATGAACATAAATACAAATCCTTTGATAGGTAAAACCTCTTGCTTCTATGTATTTAATCTGTGTTTTTAGCCGAAGTTTAGCTTTAAATATAAAGGGAGTAAAGATTTTTGTAATAACGAAGATACATAATTTTCTCATCACTGGATAACAAACCACACTACATTGTTCTAGTACAATAACATTTTATTTGCAGTCATGAGAAAATATAAGTGAAAGGGATTTATTGAGATATTAATAACACATTGCTAGTCAGTAAACATTCCAAATGTTGCGCTGAGAAGCTTTGCAGTGTTCCGGAAGGCCCCTTTTCATCAGTTGCTTCTGCTACAGAAAATCGACTTCAAAAGCTTTGACATAAATAATGACATTTCATGGTCACTGGCTATTGTAAAGTAAGGAAAACTTAGCAATGGAAATTTAAATTGCTTTGGATTTTTAATCAACAGAAAATTCAGATATAAGCCGCCTCCAAGTGAAGAAGGAAGGGTTCCAGAGAGATCATTTTATCATAATAATTGTACTGGCAGCAATGAGATATTCTTGAAAGAGGCATCTTCAGAAACACATGCTGCATTGTGTTAACATATTTAAAATTGTGGTAAGTAGACAAAGTTGCTGTAGAGAAAAAAAAAAAAAAAGAAAAAACACATGACCGCATGGTGAAAGGAGCTGCGGTATATTAACTGAACTGCAGCCAACTGAGGTAACTTAATTTGTGGGAACTTAAATGTGATCGCTCATTGTAAGATCACTGCAGGGAATAGGGTGAAGAATGGCAATGCTATTTTAAAAGAGAGGATGTTTACATGTCATTACAGATGAGTGTGCTGTTTAAAATTTGCTCCTTTAACCATTTCTGGAAATTAGACCCCATACCTGCAAAATTTGTTAGTTAGGTGTCTTTAAAGTCCAACTCCAGCCTAAAAATATTGCCCTGTAGGCAATGCTTGCTCTGGCTAGCCATAGATGTCTCATTTAGCTCTTAACCACTTGCCGCCCATGCCTTTTCTGGCACTTTTTGTTTACAAGTTTCAGGCTGGGTTCACACAATGTGGGGCACAGCAGGGGGTCCCCCGTTTCAGTTCTGAATTACGTCCGAATCTTTGCCTGAATTTGGACCTGAAATGGAGCCAAAGGACCCTTCTGCTGTGCGCTCCGCGGCCACCCTGGAGATATGTGAACCGGCTCCATTGAGAGTCACATAGCTCCCAACTGTCCCTGATTTCGAGGGACTGTTCCTGATTTGGAGCAATGTCCCTCTGTCCCTCATTCCTCCTCATTTGTCCCTCATTTTGGTCTGATCTATATAGATGTATATAAAATGCTCTTTTTATCTATCAAAAAATGTTTCCCAGTGCTAAAGCTTTCATCCAAATTCAAAATTGCTGTATTTGTAAATTCCAAAAGCCAATATAAAGGAATAGTAGTGGTAAAAAAGCACATGTGGGTTTAATCAATCTTGTTTTTTTTTGTACAATTCTCCTTTAAGGGGGCGTGGCAAGGGGTGTGTCCTATGCCTGCATACTTTTGCTGATAGGTGTCCCTCATTCCTATATCAAAAAGTTGGGGGGTATGGTGTCATGCAAATTGGATGCGGAGAAATCCACATACAATTTGCATAAGTGTAAACCCAGCTTTAATCAGTATTTTTTGCTAGAGAATTACTTAGAATGCCCAAACATTATACATTTTTTTAGCAGAGACCCTAGGGAATAAAATGGCGACGTTGCAATTTTTTATGTCACACGGTATTTGCGCAGCGGTTTTGCAAACCCAATTTTTTTTTTTCAAAAAATACATTTTGATGAATAAAAACAAAACACAATAGATACCCCAATTTTTTTGTATAATGTGAAAGATGATGTTACGCCAAGTAGACAGATGTCTAACATGTCACGCTTTCAAATTGCACACACTTGTGGAATGGCGACAAACGACAGCACTTAAAAATCTCCATAGGCGACATTTTAAACATCTTTACAGATTACCTGTTTGGAGTAACAGAGGAGGTCTAACACTAGAAGTTATTGCTCTCACTCTAACGTCCGTGGTGATACCTCCCATGTGTGGTTCAAATACAGTTTACATTAGCATGTGCAACTTATGTATGTGCTCACTTCTGTACTCGAGCACAAAGAGATGGGGGCATTTAACTTTTTTTTTTCTTTTTTTTTTTTTTACATTATCTCTTTATTTTTTTATATTTTTTTATCACTTTTATTCTTATTTCAAGGAATGTAAACATCCCTTGTAATAGAAATAAGGATGACAGGTCCTTCTTATGGGATCAAAAAGACCCCAAATATCCTCTTTACATTTAAGAGCAAAAGATCAAAAAAAAAAAACGTTGAGACATTGCTCCAGTCCTCCAAGACCATAGAGTCGATCAAAGATTGTCAACTCTTTGATTGCCTATGGGAGCAACTGGCCGCACCGTTGGATCGTTTCTCAGGCGAACTGGCAGAAACTGTAAGCCCAAGACACACGGGTGAGCGGCGGGGAAGGGGGGGGGTGTTATCACCTCCTGCCGCTCCAGAAACCGACCCAGCCATTTGAACCGATTTCATGAGAAAGCCGGACGCCTGCAGAGAGAAAATGGTACCAGGGTTATGGCTGATATCTTTAGCCATAATCCCGATAAACCTCTTGAAGGCCACAATGTATATATACAGTAGGGACAGAAAGTATTCAGACCCCCTTAAGGCGGGATTCCGGCCAGGATAATTTTTTTTTTAAATTCAGCAGCTACAAACACTGTAGCTGCTGACTTTAAATAGGTAGACTTACCTGTCCTGGGTGCCCGTGATGTCGGCCGCCCGAGGCCGACCCATCCCTCGGCTCTCGGGTCCCGGCACCGCCAGCCTAAGTAAGAGAAACAGGCAGTGGAGCCATGCGGCTTCACTGTCAGTTTTCTACTGCGCACGCGCGAGCGCCGCGGCGCTCTGTGAATGGCCCCGTGGTTTTCTGGGAACACACACAGTTCCCAGAAGGCAACAGGGCCGCTCACCAAGGAGCAGGACACACCGCGGAATAGGAAGAGGCATATTAAGAAGACTGCCTAGCAACAAGGGTTTTAGGTAAGTAAATTTTTTTTTTCACATGTTTTTTTTTTGTCATTTTTTAAAGATTTTTGGTGCAATTTTTTTTTTAGGGTGGCCCTCCACTTTAAATGTTTTACTCTTTGTTATATTGCAGCCATTTGCTAAAATCATTTAAGTTCATATTTTTCCTCATTAATGTATACACAGCACCCCATATTGACAGAAAAACACAGAATTGTTGACATTTTTGCAGAATTATTAAAAAAGAAAAACTGAAATATCACATGGTCCTAACTATTCAGACCCTTTGCTCAGTATTTAGTAGAAGCACCCTTTTGATCTAAGTTTTTCACAGCTGGATTTGGGGATCCTCTGCCATTCCTCCTTGCAGATTCTCTCCAGTTCTGTCAGGTTGCATGGTAAACGTTGGTGGACAGCCATTTTTAGGTCTCTCAAGAGATGCTCAATTGGGTTTAAGTCAGGGCTCTGGCTGGGCCATTCAAGAACAGTCACGGAGTTGTTGTGAAGCCACTCCTTTGTTATTTTAGCTGTGTGCTTAGGGTCATTGTCTTGTTGGAAGGTAAACCTTCGGCCGAGTTTGAGGTCCTGAGCACTCTGGAGAAGGTTTTCATCCAGGATATCCCTGTACTTGGCCGCATTCATCTTTCCCTCGATTGCAACCAGTCATCCTGTCCCTGCAGCTGAAAAACAACCCCACAGCATGATGCTGCCACCACCATGCTTCACTGTTGGGACTGTATTAGACTGTAGGTGATGAGCAGTGCCTGGTTTTCTCCACACATATCGCTTAGAATTAAGACCAAAAAGTTCTATCTTGGTCTCATCAGACTAAAGAATCTTATTTCTCACTATCTTGGAGTCCTTCAGGTGTTTTTTAGCAAATTCCATGCGGGCTTTCATGTGTCTTGCACTGAGGAGTGGCTTCCGTCGGGCCACTCTGCCATAAAGCCCCGACTGGTGGAGGGCTGCAGTGATGGTTGACTTTCTACAACACTCTCCCATCTCCCGACTGCATCTCTGGAGCTCAGCCACAGTGATCTTTGGGTTCTTTACCTCTCTCAACAAGGCTCTTCTCTCCCGATAGCTCAGTTTGGCCGGATGGCCAGCTCTAGGAAGGGTTCTGGTCATCCCAAATGTCTTCCATTTAAGGATTATGGAGGCCACTGTGCTCTTAGGAACCTTAAGTGCAGCAGATTTTTTTTGTAACCTTGGCCAGATCTGTGCCTTGCCACAATTCTGTCTCTGAGCTCTTCAGGCAGTTCCTTTGACCTCATGATTCTCACTTGCTCTGACATGCACTGTGAGCTATAAGGTCTTATATAGACAGGTGTGTAGCTTTCCTAATCAAGTCCAATCAGTATAATCAAACACAGCTGGACTCAAATGAAGGCGTAGAACCATCTCAAGGATGATCAGAAGAAATGGACAGCACCTGAGTTAAATATATGAGTGTCACAGCAAAGGGTCTGAATACTTAGGACCATGTGATATTTCAGTTTTTCTTTTTTAATAAATCTGCAAAAATGTCAACAATTCTGTGTTTTTCTGTCAATATGGGGTGCTGTGTGTACATTAATGAGGAAAAAAATGAACTTAAATGATTTTAGCAAATGGCTGCAATATAACAAAGAGTGAAAAATTGAAGGGGGTCTGAATACTTTCCATCCCCACTGTATATGTATTGCAGGTCGGCAAGTGGTTTTAATGTGGATGGAGGAATCTCCCATGCCAATTTTGTAATCAGACAGCCTACAATCAGGGCTGTCTAAATACCCAAGCAGTGACTGTATCGAAGCAGAGACTGTATCTTTTTGGATGCAGTCACTGTTCAGCCAAATAGTTTTCCACCTGACTACTTTGATTTTTCAATAGAAGTTTGTCTAGCAAGGTGGTGCCAACAAGGCCACCCATGTCTCAAATTTTAAAGGTCGAGTGTGCATGGCAGGCTTATCTCTAAAAACGAGGCATGTCAAGCTGGGAGAACAGTTTATATGTTGATAAGAGAGAATAAGAAAGTGATACATGATGCCAAAAAATATGACTAAATTGCTTAAGAGCCATGGCTCAAAAATTGGAACAGTGTCGTTTTTATATACAAAGAACAAAATAAAACTAAGAACAATATTGAGTGCTGGTTCACACTAGTGAATGCGACTTGAGTATTGCAATATGCAATATGTGTGAACTAAATATCCCTGTTTTTTATTTCATAGTTTGCTGGAAAGGGTGTATAGCAGTGTGCAGAAGGTTCATCCAGAATTTGTAGTGTTAAAGCGGAGCTCCGGGCACCTGCAAAAAAAAATAAGAATCAGCATTTACCCATACTGTAGCTGCTTACTTTTAATATTAGGACACTTACCTGTCCAGGAATCCAGCGGTGTCCTCACCCGAGCCAATTTTTCAATCAGCTATCAGGTGCTGCTGCCAACATCTACACAAAGGGAAACCGGCAGTGAAGCCTTGTGGTTTCACAGCCGGTTCCTTACTGTGCATATGTGAATAGGCTGGCTGTAGGGGAAGGAGGAGCAGGGCGAACTCAGCCGGAAGTGGAAGCGGGTACTTGTCAAAACCAGGTACCCGCTTCCCTCTCCCCCATAAAAGGTGCCAAATGTGGCAGCGAAGGGGGGGGAGGAGGCAGATAAGTGGAGCTTCCCCTTTTGGGTGGAGCTCCGCTTTAACATCTGGTCACACCCCTTTAGCAGCTGATAGATTAAATACATGTACAAACTTGGGATTTGCACAGATTTGAGCACAGGTATATCTTGCTTTTGTTGAGTTGCATAAAGTTGCATGACAAGAGAAAACACCATGGAGTGGATTTACTAAAGGCAAATAGACTTTGCAAGTGCAGCTGTTCCAGAGCTTAGTAAATGACGTAAAGCTTAATTTACTAAATGTAGGTAAAAGCAAAAAAAACTTTAATAAAAAAACACCAGAACTGAAAAAGAGGGGGAAACGTCTAATGGGGACACCTGCCCAGATGGGCATTTTCCTTACTTTAGAAAAAGCTGGACATTTCCTTTTGACTCTGCAATACAGAAAGGAAAATTAACTCTCCAAAGTGGGACATACTGTAGATGGCATACAACAGATAGGGGGATTTAACCATTCCTAACTCTAGCCACAATGGAAAAATGTTTTGGCTTCAGATAAAGGGTAGCTAAACTGAAAGAAATACTCACCTCCTCCTTCCAGCGATGGAATCTGGTTTCATCGCTGGCCACTGTCATCTTCTCCCAGGCTATTTCTGTGTGCAAGGTTTTTCGACCTGTTGATTTGCAGGTCAGGGAATGATGTCCTCCCGTGCATACACATGGGAGTCCATCATTTTGGCACAGCCATAGTGTACCAGGAACCCTCGATGAGCTGTGCATAAGCAGCTCAGAGCAGGCCTGTACTGGCCATAGGGACTACCGGGAGATTCCCGGTGGGCTGATGGCTCAGTGGGCCAGTCAGGTGCAGTCCTGGAGCCGCTCCTCTCTGACAGTGAGTGATCGCAATTTCACTCCTGTCAGGAGGAGAAGCTTCCTTCCATTAGGCGTTATGCTCCCTCCAGCCTGCAGGGGGAGATAGACCAACGGCAGACTTTCCTTCCTCTCTCCCCTATCACTTGTTATCACATGACTGGAGAGAGGAACGAGAAGCTGCCTTCAAAACGGTGAGTACATGTGGGAGGGGGAGGAGACGGAGGACACTGATGTGAAGGGCTGCTGATGGGGGCTCTCTGATGTGAAGTGAGCTGTTAAGTGAGCTGCTGGTGGGGACTATGATGTGAAGGGAGCTGCTGGTGGGGACTCTGATGTGAAGTGAGCTGCTGGTGGGGACTCTGATGTGAAGGGAGCTGCTGGTGGGGACTGCTATGTGAAGTGGGCTGCTGGTGGGGACTCTGATGTGAAGGGAGCCGCTGGTGGGGACTCTGATGTGAAGGGAGCTGCTGTTGGGGACTGCTATGTGAAGTGGGCTGCTGGTGGGGACTGCTATGTGAAGTGGGCTGCTGGTGGGGGCTCTGATGTGAAGGGAGCTGCTGGTGGGGACTCTGATGTGAAGGGAGCTGCTGGTGGGGACACTCTGATGTAAGGGGGACTCTGTTGGGGACACTCTGATGTAAGGGGGACTCTGTTGGGGACACTCTGATGTAAGGGGGACGCTGTTGGGGACACTCTGATGTAAGGGGGGCGCTGTTGGGGACACTCTGATGTAAGGGGGCGCTGTTGGGGACACTCTGATGTAAGGGGGGCGCTGTTGGAGACACTCTGATGTAAGGGGCGGCGCTGTTGGGGACACTCTGATGTAAGGGGGACGCTGTTGAGGACACTCTGATGTAAGGGGGGCGCTGTTGGGGACACTCTGATGTAAGGGGGGCGCTGTTGGGGACACTCTGATGTAAGGGGGGCGCTGTTGGGGACACTCTGATGTAAGGGGGACGCTGTTGAGGACACTCTGATGTAAGGGGGACGCTGTTGAGGACACTCTGATGTAAGGGGGGCGCTGTTGGGGACACTCTGATGTAAGGGGGGCGCTGTTGGGGACACTCTGATGTAAGGGAGATGCTGTTGAGGACACTCTGATGTAAGGGGGGCGCTGTTGGGGACACTCTGATGTAAGGGGGGCGCTGTTGGGGACACTCTGATGTAAGGAGGGTGCTGTTGGGGACACTCTGATGTAAGGGGGGCGCTTTTGGGGACACTCAAAATTAAAGTGGGCCAGTCATGAGGAAGTCCAGGGCCAAATTTTTGTCCCAGTCCAGCCCTGGCTCAGAGTGCATTTGGTGGAAGACTATGAGCAGGCTGTTAAAGTGTTACGAAACCCAGGACCCTGCATTCACTATATCTGGTCTCCCACAGTACATAAAACATGGACATGCAATAGTATTAGTAAATATAAACTGCTAAATACCTTTTTCATCAGCAGTTAGAGCAGTTCTGTGACTTCTATCAGTGTCTGGTTAAAGCTTGTAGGAGGAGTTTTCATTTTCCTGTGGTTGTCCTATAAGGCTGCAGGACCCCAGACCTTCTGTCTTGATAGTGCTGATTGGCCCAGTGCTGATCACATGCACCCTCCCAAGAAAAGAAAAAAACTCTCTAGAAGACATCCCAACCTGCAGAAACTCATTTTAGGGAGGTGGCAAACTCATTTCAGGGAGGTGGCGCTTCATGCCCGCAAACACACCCCCCCCACCCCCTGCGGCAAAATATTATTTAAATCACCTTTTCAATATTTTTTCGCAGTGCTTCTGGAGAAGGGGGTGGGGGTGGGTGGTATGTGGACGGTGTCAGTAGTTTTTTTTATTTTTATTAATTGATTTTTTTTTACAATTTAATTTGTTTTTAATTTTTTTTTTCACATTGCTTTTTGGGGGGAGGGGGTTGGGGCAGTGGACAGTGTTGGTAGGGCAGGGGAGACCGGTGTCAGTAGTTTTTTTTTTTTATTTTTTTACACTTTTTCATTTTTTTATAATTCTTTTTCCCCAGTCCCTTTCTCAGCACTAAAGATGAATGAACAGGAGACAGAGCCTCCTGTCCATTCATAAACTGAGTAGAGTAACACACAGTTTACTCTGCTCATTTATCACAGGACACAGGGGTGATCTCACGTGCTGTGTCCATTAACTAGTTCCCCCCACAGCCGGCGGAAGAGGAGGGGAGCCGGAAGCGAGGGGACGAGGGGGGCTGGAGGAGAACAAGGGGGGTGCGGAGAACGACATGGAAGGGGCCGGAGGAGAATGGGGGTGGAGAAGGACATGGAGGGGGCCGGAGGAGAACGGGGGTGGAGAAGTACATAGAGGGGGCCAGAGGATAACGGGGGTGGAGAAGGACATGGAGGGGGCCGGAGGAGAACGGGGGCAGAGAAGGACATGGAGGGGGCCGGAGGAGAACGGGGCAGAGAAGGACATGAAGGGGGCCGGAGGAGAACGGGGGGCGGAGAAGGACATGGAGGAGGCCGGAGGAGAACGGGGGCAGAGAAGGACATGGAGGGGGCCCGGGAGGAGCACACAGAGCAGCTGGGGATGATCGGTGCGGCTGGAGGGACAGGTGTGATCACCGACCTCCCTGTATAGCTTTTTAGCTGACAGCTGAGGGAGGGAGAGAAGGAGAAGCGGCTGTCAGCTAAAAATCTATACAAAGGAGATCGGTGATCGCAGCTGATCCCTGCCATATCGATCATTCCTGGGAGATCGGGAGGTGCTTGTGGGTGTTCGGGAGCCGCCGCAGAAATGCGGGAGTCTCCCGCACCTTCCGGGGAGACTTGAGATGTCTGCTCTAGCAATACACACCAAACTGAGCATATGCAGCTTGTCCCCTAGCCTCTGTTCTATCAGCAGATGGATTGGAGACTGTGGAAGAAGGAGGATCAGAGAAGACAGGATCAAACTGCATTTTTACACAATGCAGAGGATTAACCCCTTAGGTTCCACAGTGAGTACAACAAGCATGCTTTAATACAGACTGATTTTACTGTTGTGGGTTTAGTAACACTTTATGTGTTTGTTTTTGCAGAAGAGACAAAGCATGTCTCTTATTTAATAAAGACCCGCCTGCTCAGAGTTACCTTTAGCATAGCTCCCAACTGTCCCTGATTTTGAGGGACTGTCCCTGATTTGGAACAAAGCCCCTCTGTCCCTCTTTCCTCCTCATTTGTCCCTCATTTTGGACTGATCTATATAATTGTATATAAAATGTTATTTTTATCTTTCAAAAAAATATTTCCCAGTGCAAAACCTTTCATCCAAATTCTCAATTGCTGCATTTGTAAATGTCAAAACCCAATACAAAGAAATAGTAGTGGTTACATTTTTTTTTTTTAATAATTATTTTTAATGGGGCGTGGCAGGGTGTGTGTCCTATGCCTACATACTTTTGCTAATAGGTGTCCCTCGTTTCTATCTCTAAAAGTTGGGAGGTATGTCTTTAGTTCCACTTCTACATTCAACACCTCTGGGACTGCTAAATGTCTGTATCGCCCACTTTGTGCTATGCTTCCTTCTGCTGACCCCCCCATGTCCCTACTGTGTTCCGTAGTGATGTAAGTGTAGCACCCTTTATCTTTAGGTCGGTAGGTGCTAGAGTAGTGTTTTGTGTGTACTGCCAGTGCAGGTAAATTTAGGCAGGCCTAGCTGTGAGCTAGGCCTGTTTGTTTTGATCTGGGGGCAGGGGAGTGGTTTAGTTTAGCAGCAGGTGATTGGCATGTGCTTCAGCTCTCTGGTGTCTCCTTTGTTTCCAGTGAGAAGGTTCTGGAAAAGAGGCAGGGCAGAGTGCTGGAGTGACATGGGGTGTATTTGGGAGCCCTGACCAATCCCCAACTAGGATTGGCAGGGGGCAGGCCTCCTATATGTACCCATGGCCAGCCTGTGGTGAGAGGAGTTGTCGGGTGTAAGAACTGAGATGATGGAGTGTTAGACTGTCGTGGCCCTTGAGGGACCCCCTTTCTGATGCAGAACTCCTGGAACTCCTGCCTGGAGCACGGAGCTGGGAGGGAGCCTCTCTCTACACGGTCATTGAGAGGTGACCTGGAACAGGAGCAGGAGAAGGACAGTTGGGAGTACTGCCGGGTAAGTCATTCAGGAGGGAGTAAGAAGCACAGTGAGAAGCTCTGGGAGAGACATGCCAGGATTGGATGTGGTATTGAGACTGTGGTATTGTTGCAGCCAGGAGGGTTGGCAGGATTTGCGCTGGACTTGCACCGGACTTACTGGAAGCAGTAGTTCACCAAGTATCAGTTAGCACAATTATCCTTTTCATCTAAAATGGTTGCTACCACAGAGGGGACTGCAGACCCCCGCCTGCAAATGGCTACTAGGAAAATGTTAGGACTTATTCAGAGTGAGGCCTAGCCATGTGCTAACGGTGACAGGAATCTAGAATTGGACAGTAGAGTTAAGCAAGTGATCTCAAGTAGTGTGTTGGAGGAGATGTGAAGTAGCAGAGACTGTCAATTTGGATTCAACTACCTTTATTTTACTAAGAAAGATTCATCATTTGGGCATCCCATGTCCCTTTTCCCCATCCAAGTTTAATCCCCTAATAAAAACAACAAAAACAAGCAAGAGACTGGGGCTGATTTACGAAAGTCGTGCGCCATCAGTAGAAGCGCATGGCAAGGCGCAACTAACATTTTCATATTTACGAAAAGGTGCGCCGGGAACAGAGCGCAAATCCCTCATTTACTATAGCGATCTCGCCGCAAGGGAGAATGCAATCTGTGCACCACAATGGACATGGCGCACGACATCTTCAATTCAATATTAACAGAAGATGGAGGTGCCAATATTATGGGGTGATAGAGGAAGTTTAGTAACAACTGCCCAAGTAACAAATATGCCCAAAATAGAATGAGAAAGTAACTTTTTCAGAGAAAGCCTGCTGTGCCTGCAAGTACGTTTAGAACTGCATGAGATCAATGTGAGCACTGCGCAAGCGGCTCTTGTGCTCGTTCAAATGCGTTTGTTCACTGCGCAGCCAAAATCTTACAAAATGTCAAGCAATGCAAATGCAATTGCGTGGGTTGAACGGGCGCCCCTCTAAACTTGACATTTTTTTTTTTGTTTACGCTGGTTCACCTATATGTATTTTTTAAAGAAGGTTTGCACACAGGTCATGTTAGCATGTTACGTAGCCAACATATGACAAGCAAATCATATGCATTAGAGCATTGGTTCTCAACCTGGGGGTCGGGACCCCCTGGGGGGTCAAATGATGATTTGCCAGGGGTCACCGAATCCTGTGCTGTTCCTGAAGCCCACATCGCTCTCCCAGCCTTTTTGCCGCCCAGCAGGGTTGTCCCTGGAGCCTGTGGCCGCCCACTCAGCCTCTTCACAGTCGCCCATTCAGTTCACGGCATGGCTGGGGGGCAGAGACTAAAGGCCAGTTATGGGTGTGGGCGGTGGCCAGTGTTTTGTTATTGTTCATAAATGTGGGTCGGGGACACACTGGACACCTTTGCTGCCATTGTGCTCTTGCTGGGTGTCCAGTGTGCTCCTGTCCCTTTAAGGGGGCTAGGGCCGCCTCCAGGCTCATCTGTCTCACACCTATCCATTCAATGCATGTGCTTCCACTGTGGAGACACTTATAAATTTAGTAGTGTTAGGACTGCAAGTAATACAGGGTGCCTTGACGAGGCCTTGCAGCTTTCACGTGCGTTTGCAAATGTGTGCTAACTAAACCCCTGCTTTTAACAGACGGTTAGACAGGCTAATTTGGTTGGTCAGCAGACTGGTTGGTGAGTTGAGCTATGGAATTGTCTTTGTCTTACATGTATATGCCCTCCATGTGCTCCTTACTGTGAAGGCCAGTTATGGGTGTGGGCGGTGGCCAGTATTTTGTTACTGTCCGTAAATGTGGGTCGGGGACACACTGGACACCTTTGCTGCCATTGTGCTCTTGCTGGGTGTCCAGTGTGCTCCTGTCCCTTTAAGGGGGCTAGGGCTGCCTCCAGGCTCATCTGTCTCACACCTATCCATTCAATGCATGTGCTTCCACTGTGGAGACACTTATAAATTTAGTAGTGTTAGGACTGCAAGTAATACAGGGTGCCTTGACGAGGCCTTGCAGCTTTCACATGCGTCTGCAAATGTGTGCTAACTAAACCCCTGCTTTTAACAGACGGTTAGACAGGCTAATTTGGTTGGTCAGCAGACTGGTTGGTGAGTTGAGCTATGGAATTGTCTTTGTCTTACAGGCAGAGACTAGAGGTCAGCTGACTGGTGAATGTGAAGTGGGAGGGGCTGGAGGAGACCCCATCTCCTGATTTCGGCACAGGTGTCACTGCTATGAGACACCACAAAGTCGGAGACACAGTGAGTAACACTACCTGTGATTATAGTTGCCATTAAAAGTCCCCACTACAGTTCTCAGAGGACCTTACTCAAGAGCACCTAAGTTGGCTGATCAGAACTCCCCCCAGCACTGCCACTCATCCCAACTCCCCCACCCCCCCACCAAGGAGTAAGAGAAGGCATAAAAATAGAGAATACATGGAAGGGAGAGGAAAAGAGGAGGAGGAACAAAGAAAAAGGGAGAGAAAGAATAATAGAAAACAAGAAAGACAGCTAGAGAGAGGGATGGGGAAAAAAACAAGAAATTAGGATAGAGAGAGATAAAAGGGAAAGAAAGGAGAACAAAGAGAAGGAGTGGTACATCCTAAAATGTACCATAAAGGGTTTTTAAAACTGTACGAGTGGAAGGGACTCAGGGGGTGCTAAATGTCTGTGGGTTAGGGGTGCAAATTACTTGTCTTGCCTTGGGTGCTGACAACCCACGCTACGAAAATAATTTTACTGTTAGGGGTCCCCACAACTTGGGAAATTTTATCAAGGGGTCACGGCACTAGGAGGTTGAGAAACACTGCATTAGAGGGACACGGTAAATGCCCTTTTAGGAGGAGCTAGAAGAGCGAGAGTCTTTTTACACAATTTTAACAAGGTCATAGCATGTGATCTGTGTATACACAGATCAGCCTTTCTTCGCGTTTTTCCTTTCACCACCTTGGAAGCAAGAGAGCGCTCCTCCCCCCTCCAGGATCACGACTTGGATCAGTCCGGACAGAAGACGCTGGATGTATCAGCTTTTGTGGACGCTATCTTTACATGGTCCCTGCAGAGGGCGAAATCTGCGTGCTCGTTAGACCTCGCTAATAGGGGGTCCACCATTGAGGGTAAGGGTCCATCTTTTGTATTTCCTTTCTGGATTCACCACAAGTGGAGTCACATCTATTTATTCCTCTCTCTTCTTCCTCAACCATACGGATGATGGTCTGATGCAAGGTGGATGGTGTTTCCTCATGCTGATGAACTTTTTCTTTCATTTTTTTCACTTTATGGACTGTAGTCACAATTTATATATTTTCATATTTTTTATTCACTTTTTTTAGTTATTTTTTGTCACACTCATTTTTGATTGATTTGTATTGGTTGACATTTCACATTTGTGCTTCCCATATGAGTGTTTGGTATATCAATATATATTTCACATATCATATCATTTATGATTAGATATATTTTCATTTTATTTCACTTGTATGAATTTTTTTTGTTTTTGTTTCAGGCATGTGTAATTTCTACTTCATTTAATCTTGTTTCATGCAAGTTTATTCATTTATATTTTCATTTATCACTTGTGTATACAGATTGTAAGCGCACATTTTACATAAACTTAGAGATAGAGCCTACTCCCATAGAATCCTTAAGAGGGCGCATAAAAAGGCCTGGACAAAAGACAGGAGGGATCTCCTGGTCAAAAAGCAGGATACTTAAAAGACATCATCCAAATAAACCCTTAAAGGATAATCACTAGCTACGGGGCACAATGAGAACAAGTGAGAAATGTACTCCAAAAGCATTGGGGAATTCTCAAAAAATCCACTGCACTAACTGACATTGTTGGACCCCATCCCCTAGTCTCCAGAAGGGCCCGTAACCTTAAGGACTCCCTAGTACACTCAGAATACTCTAGGGAAAGAACTACAAACTGACTGACCGACCTACCCCCTCTCAAGGGAATGTATGCATGTGGGCACTGTCAAATGTGTACATTCGTTGAGAAAACTGCAAATTTCACCAATGCGAATCGGAGTGTGGTCTTTAAAATTAATAATTTCATCAACTGTGCAACCTCCAGTGTGATTTACATGCTGGAGTGTCCGTGTAAGAAGTACTGTATAGGAAAGACCAAGCGAAAACTCCGAATTCGAATCAGTGAACATTTGAGGAGTATTAAAAACTCAAGCAAGGATTTGAATAAGAGGAAGAGAGAAGATATGTCCCCACTAGCATTATATTTCGCAGATGTTCATGGAGGCAGCATGGCTGGTATCAGTATTAAGGGGGTTTATACCCTGAACTTGCCATAACGGAGAGGCGATTTTGATACAATACTGCTGCAAAAGGAAAAAATGTGGATATTTAAGCTCAAGACGCTTGTGCCTCTGGGCCTGAATACTGAGTGCAGTTTTCAGCTCTTCCTTGAACGCTAACTGTAACTAGAATCTATTACCTGTGTATGGAACAGAATGATTTCTAGTTGAGGACAGAATCTGTCCCCCCTTTTTGGGTGCTGACATGGTGTATCTATTCAGCTCTTAAATGGTATACTGTGATATATGGCTGCATCTACTTTATCCTTGACTGTTGTATTATCCCAGTGATCCTGGTATTCTGCTCTGCGTTTCCTCTGTGCCCTGACCCTTCTAGCATTTTTGGGTAACTTGGTTGCTATGATATGCCCATGTAATTGTTTCTAGCCAGCAGCAGAATGAATGAGTGGTGTTTATTAGGGAGATTGACATCTAGTGATCGTGGTTGAAATTGTAGCCCTTAACCAACTGTGTTGTGCAAAAAGAGTATAAATAGACGACTGCTCCTGACTCCTCCCATCCTTGAGAAAACCCATGTGATTGGGTGAAACATGTCGTTAACGACACTATGGCATGGATGACGCTATCAAGCTAGCGCAAGCACACTACACATTTTGAAGCCAGTGGGAGACATCTTTGGCTGAGGTATCAGGATGGCGTCCCTGGACGGCATAATGCTACATTGATACCAGCAGATCTACTTAGCTAACGGGACCTTTGTGCGGTAATAGAGCATCATGGCTGATAAAACTACTGCAGTGTGAAGACCCCATCCCCCCCATCCCAACTGACTGAGTTCTGTGCGCACAACTGGGACACCTGTCAGAGACCGGATATGCTTGTTTACTGCGGTCGGGTGAGCAGACCCTTTGGTCCTTAGACTTTCTTTAATCTTGAATAATATGCCTGTACTCCACTGCAGATAACCTCTACCCACTGTTCAACTATATAACCCCATAACGGACTAGCCCTGCTAAACGGCCTGATATAGACTACCTGAAATCACTATCGGTGGCTATATACCGATTTCTACACAGGGTATATTATCAGCTAAATAACAGCTATTCAGCTAATCCAGTGTTATGTTTATTATGGGGTTTACTTTTCAAGTTTGTGGACTTTAGAATCAATACCCTGGTATCCCCTAGACGGGGGCCTTTTTACATACAGTGACGGGATATGCACGTTGATTTATGGTGACACACACTAGGATCTATGTGCCTACCTAACAGTCACTTCTAGCACTCTCTAGCACTTTATATTGCAATTGATTTGGGTATATGATGTGTGCTTGTTGTATGCGTGACACAGCTGCTTTTACTCAGACAACGTCTTATTTTAATGTAGTCTAGGTGTTGGTGGTGGGTGCCTAGTTTTTATATAGCTTTGTATTATTTTTTTGTGCAATAGTTTCCCTGATATGAGCAGCTTGGTCCGCCCATGACTTCTTTTTCAGGGGGTCCTTCTTCCCCCTGTATTTTTCTTACCTGATTTTTAAGTCTCCGTGACCGCACCTTAACTGGTGAGCCTGCATTTTAGGGACACTGTACCTGCTATGCACATCTACCGGATGGTGCAGCGTACATACAGTAGTGAGTTGATGGTCTTCATTATCTGCTATTGATATGGAAACCACTTGTTAAGGCAGAAATATTTTACCAATAACGTCTAGTTATCATCATTGTATTTTTGGATACAAATATGTTCAACAATGCTATACCTGGGTCAAGCTGGGCTCCTCAACATCTTCATCCTGTGCATCAGGACCTGTGCGGAACTCAGGAGCTGTGTACTCAGCAGATGTTGAAGGGAGCGTAGACAGCGATGCCTGGGTTCTGTCTGGTTTGTCAAAAACCGCAGGCTGTGGTAATACCACAGCCTGGGGACATATAGATCATCTGCTGCTGCTCCTGACCTCTCAGATTCGAGGACCTTGTTCAGCTCCCTTTTTAAATGTACTCCTCAGGTTATCAATCTTTTGCTTTATGTAGTTGGTGTCTGCCCTGGGGTACACTGGTTTGACCAACTCCACCAGTTTCTCCAAAGCTGCCTTCCTCAATATTTTATTGGAGTAGTCTCTACTCTTGACCTTCCAGAGACAGGGCAGTTCCTGGTACAGGTCAATGAATTGGGGTAGAAATTCAGGGGAAGTAAATTTATCCATCATGATAAATGATATGATGCCTGCAAAACAGAACACAAAACAAACCATAATGTCTGGCTTAACTCATAAGCTGGTCCCAATATAGTCCTCAATCTAAGCAGTATAGGCCACTACCCACCTATGCCCCAATTTCCAATTGTACCTTCGTTTTATGCCTCCTTTCTTGCATTGGCGATTGTTAGTCCTCCACTCCAGGATAGTTCCTATGGCCATTCCATCGACTGTGCATTCTGGCTTTATATACACTGAGCATGCGTCAAACTCCGCTCTCAGTGGGTCATGATGCTGGGTCGTGACCATCTCTCTTCTGCATGCGACACGCACGGCGGAACATTCGGGAGGGACAACATGGCGGATTCTGAGGATTACAGCAAGACCTGCGGTGGTGGAGCTAATAGGAGGCACAAAGCAACCCCAATGAGCAACAGTGAGATGGTGCGCATCCTAGAGAAGCATGATTACGACTGCAAGCTGCGCAATTACAAAAGGCCCAACAGCCAAAATGACATAATTTTGGAGAAGGTCATGGCTGTTTTGCAGTGCGAATTTTTCGGTGGAACGATCAAAGGACCAAAACGATGGTCTGATCTCAAACGCAGTGAACAAGACCAGATGGAGTACATACATCAGATCATAAAAAAAAGTAAGCAATATTTGCATCTTAACTATATGTATATGTGTGAATTAGCTGTCTGTATATGTTCTTTCTCCAAATAGCTCTATAGAATTCTATATAAGCTTTTCTAAAATCTTTGTATGACTTGGGATTCCAAAGATGAAGGTAAATATAAAGCATATATGAACATTCTTATTTGGTCATGTTTTTGTCCATTATTTTTTTTTGGAACTTATTGTTTTTTCTTCTTTTAACAGGGAGGCACCAAAAAAAGAAGGCTCCAGCCAAGCCACCACAAGGGACGAAGGGAGGCTACCCTCGCTCGGGCTCCAACAGGGGGGGCAACAAGGCCATCTTCCTCCCAAATACGTAAGTGCCAACTTCAAACACACTAATTTAGCCACTGACAGGGGTGTTTCTAGGTGGGCCAAAGGCCATGGGCTTAGGGCAGAGCTTAAGGGTAAAGAAGACTTTCTGGTTGCTACCCGGCTCATCAGTGACCATTTAATGCAGCCTTGCCAGTGTAGACATGGGTAGAGGAGAGGCCCTGGGACTCCCAGTCACACAGAGTCACCCCTGCTAGGATGGTCATCATATATCCCGTATCCCATAGGAGACAAGAGGGGTGGGGGGGCAACTGCAAGACTTTTTCATTGTTGGCACTTGTCAAGCGTTTGCCCTCTGGAAAATGCCATCACCTTCCCTTTTCTATGCATTTTTCACAGTAAAAAAAACAGAGCGCAGCATGGTGGAGTCCACTAGTCAGAAGCAAACATTGACATCAGACCAAGTGCAAGGTTGGTCAACTAATGTAGCAAAATGGATGCTAGAAACAGATGCGACTTGGCGTGGCTTAATAAATGGTGTATTGTTTCTTTTTAGAGGAAAGTGAGTATGGTCAGCTCACCCAGGATGTTTCTTTGGAGCCATGGGATCTGACTCCTGGACTCAGCATAGACATTGCCATTGTGGTCATCAAATCCCCTGATGTGAGTCACAGTGAGGGCCAAAGAGAACTAGAAGAGGAAGAAAGTATTTGGGAGCCTCTTGTTTGCGCAAGTAAGTATCCTTGGAATCTTATTAAAAATAAATGATGCTCTCTAATCAACTTGTCAATCAGTGCACAGCTCCTAAAAAATATATATGCAATTAATTGCTAGATAAACAAAAATACCATATGTGGGTGTAAAAGCATCTAATACATGTGATCAACCGCAATCCACTATATTCAAAAAAATCAAAAGTTTTATATATAAAACTAAATGTGCATATATCCTATCAGAACTCATGAGCTGTCATATTGGTTGAACATGCATAGTGAGAAACATGAAAAAAGGCTTATTGTATTCCCACTAACTATGCCTCAAACATAAACAATATGTAAACAATAATAATCACCAACAAGTCCATTAATCATCTTCACTCAAACATAGGAGTTGGTTTGTGTTTAGATGTTCAGCCTACATTCAGCTATGCCTCCAAAGTATTCAGTGTCAGATATATAGTATTTCCCAGGTCATTCATAGATAGTAACTTGCGCTTTGTTTCACTCTCAGCATTTCTCACGTGGTCTGTGGCGTAACCCGTGGGAGGAGCTAGTGACGAGCACTGCCATTGCGAGTTAACAGCACGGCAGCAGCGGCTTTGAGGAGTCACGCTCGTAGCGGCTGATTGTTTTCCATCTTTATGCCTGACTTGCAATGGGGTATATGTGAGTGTATCACTTTGTTTATCCTTCTTGGTTTCTTTATGACCATTGCGCAATGATGTGTATTGTTTTACTTACATGAATCAACTGCATGCTGAGAGTGAAACAAAGTGCAAGTCACTATCTATGAATGACCTGGGAAATACTATATATCTGACACTGAATACTTTGGAGGCATAGCTGAATGTAGGCTGAACATCTAAACACAAACCAACTCCTATGTTTGAGTGAAGATGATTAATGGACTTGTTGGTGATTATTATTGTTTACATATTGTTTGTGTTTGAGGCATAGTTATTGGGAATACAATAAGCCTTTTTGCATGTTTCTCACTATGCATGTTCAACCAATATGACAGCTCATGAGTTCTGATAGGATATATTCACATTTAGTTTTGTATATATAACTTTTGATTTTTTTGAATATAGTGTGATTGCGGTTCACATGTATTAGATGCTTGATGTTTGCATCCACATATGGTATTTTTGTTTATCTAGCAATTAATTGCATATATATTTTTTAGGAGCTGTGCACTGATTGACAAGCTAATTAGAGCGCATCATTTATTTTTAATATTATCTCACAATAGGGTGTCTGAACACTTATGATTGATTGCAGCTTAATTATTTAGTTATTTTTCAATCACTTTTTATCACAAATTCCATCTCAGCGCTTGAGTTTCTACACAACACATATCCTTGGAATCTTGCTTCAAATGTGTAGAAGACCAAACCCACTCCACACATTATCAAAGTATGTAGTGCCTTAACATTAGCATGGAGAAGGAAGAGGTGGAAGGAGCTGGCAGTGTTCCTAGGTACCCGAGTTTGGGATACCCAGGCACCAGGGCCAAGATTACAGAGTAGTTGCAGTTTGTACATTCCTAGTAGTGTAGGTGTCTGAGAGCAAGCAGGTTGCAAGCAACAATTTACTGGGTAGGTAAGTATTTCCTGAATTTGACTAGTAATTTGACCATAACTCACTATGTAGGGCCTCAGCCACTTGACCATTCTCCCCTTATTACTCTTTACTCTTCTTACTAGGTCATGATTTTCCACGATGTACTATTGGCAGAATGAGTGCAGATATGTTGCATTGTTTGAAGAACCTGGAGCAAATCAAGAAGGCTGCCACTGCTTTACAGCGAAGAATAAGAGATTTTGTGGACATGCTTGCCAAATTTTAATTTCCTCTTGCCTGGTCTGAAGTTTATTGTTCCACGTGTTGGCTCCTGTTTGCCCTTTTAATAATTACCATGTTTTTATGACTTTTAAATGTGAAAGTTTAGGGACAGAACTCAGTGTTTCTAGACTCCACTCCTCTAGGTGCACCACCAGGCCCTGTTTTCTAGATTTTCCTTAGTCTAAAAATGATTGTGCGAATTACTAACAGTGAAAATGACAACATCACCTGTGCCAAATTAAAGAAATCTCAAAAACATGACCTTGGTTTGCATCTTGAGGAGGAGAGTTGGGAAACACTGCCCTAACTAATGTGAATTGTAATGTTTATGTGTTTTTTAGAATCTAAAACCCCAAATTTTAAGGTGTCCCAAATTGGCCCTTAACATTCTTATTCTCCCCATGATCCCATGCCTAAAATGTGTGTAGTTTCATACATCTCTTTTTCAAAAACCCCAAAACACACAGTGTGTCAACATGTGCTATTTCCCATCACAGGGTATCAATGGACACGTTTTAGTGGTGCATCACTTCCTCATAACTAAAGTAGCTCAGAGGAAGAGGTTGCACCCCTGAAACGTTTCCATTGATACCCCGTGATGGGAGATAGCACATGTTGACACTGTGTGTTTTGTTGGTTTAGAAAAATAGATCTTGGTAACTACACACATTTTAGGCATGGGATCATAAGGGACATTTAATTGTTATGCCTCTACGTGTACGTGGCTTAAAACTTTGGCTTTTACACTTTATATTATTGTTATTATGTCATATATCAATAAGTTCTTCTTGTTTTACCCTGGATGTAAAATACCTGTATTATATCTTCCTATGGCATATGTCAAAAAAAAAAAATTTGTACTACCTTTTGTACCAAATAAAATAGTTTGTAAACAAAAAAAAATTTTGGCTTTTAGAGGAGTGAGATTATCCCATATGAGGAAGGCAACATCCACACAGTCTTGGGATACTAATGTCTCGTTTGGCTAATGTCTCGTTTGGCCTTCATGTTACCAAACTCGAACTTTGTAAGTTATTGAGTTTGGGATGTGTATCTAATGTTTTAGAACATGCCTGTTTAGCCACTAAAAAGGAGAAATAATGCAAAACATACATGTTATACACCAAGATGTTGGATCGTTTTAAAACCTTAAAAAATAAAATGTTTTTTACTAACCAATGTGTGTCTTATTATTTTATTGCTCGATACCAGTGTATTTCATAAGTTGTTGTAGTTACAGTGACAATGTGCTCTTAAATGTAGACAACTCCTGCAATTTTTAGGCCTCCAAAAAATTTAAGGAGTTGTAAATGTTTTTAATAATGTTTTTGAACTTCGTGCATTAGATCCATTAAGAACAAAAACATTGTGTGTGTGTAGCAGATCCACAGCACACCATAACAGTTAGGTAAAGAAGATATTGTCACCTCATGTAGCAATTAAGGTACATTTGCACTATTGGAGCAAGTGGCCAAAATAAAGCCCATTTGGGAACACATTAGACATATAGGAAACACAGGCAACAGTAGTTTAAATGAAATAGGAGTTTATGATCTACAAAAAAATATATAAATTATCGGCTACAATTTGCTGCCAAGACACTGCCCCTTTACCCAGAAAATATTCCAGATATTTCTGCCGTAAATCTCGGGCAATTTGTGAGGGTAATCCAGCACGGGCATTTTTAATAGCCTTCAGCACGCCCACAAGTGGACGAGCTGCAGCCTCTTCGGCTGGGCTGGCCACTGCAGGGTCCACGTCACTTGGCAGTGAGGCTAGGTAGCTGGTAGCATTCCTCCTTAAAAAATTATGGAGAACACAGCAGCACAGGACCGCATGTTTTATCTTGTAGAGTGCCAGGTTGATTGGAGTCAAAAACAGCCTGAAACGACTCGATAGGATGCCAAAGGCGTTTTCGAGCACCCTTCTGACACAAGAGAGCCTGTAATTGAAGATTATCTGCTCTGGGGTAAGGTTCCTCATAGGAAACAGCTTCATAAGATGTTCCCCCAAAGCAAAGGCCTCATCTGCCACGAAAACAAAATTGAGGCCCTCACCATTCTCCTCAGCAGATGACAAGTTTAAGGTGCCATTCTGGAGCCGCTTGTAGAACTCTGTCTGCATAATCACTCTTTCTGTCAGAGTTGCGGCTGTTCTTCCCAACATCCAAATACAATGAACTCATAGTTGGCAGACACTACAGCTAGCATGACTATGCTGCAAAAGCCCTTATAATTAAAATAATAGGAGCCAGAGTTGGGTGGTGGTACAATCTGGACATGCTTGCCATCAATAGCACCACCACAGTTGGGAAAATCCCACTGATGATGAAACTGGGCTACAACGTCCAGCCATTGCTCTGGGTTGGAAGCAAACTGTGGATTAAAAAAAGAAAAAAGAAATGACTACTTCTGCACAAAACATTGCAAGCAGATTTGATACAAACATGTTTGGCCAACAAAAGGATCCACTTAAATGAGTATTTAAAGACAAAAGTGTAAGGTAAACTTATCTGATCCCCCCCCCCCCTCTGGTGGCCCATTACACAAATTTTAGGGGGGGAGGTAATGGGTAGATGTTTTGGACAGGTATCCCTCTCCACTTCCATTATAGCTGTTTGCATACATAATCAGTGATACTTTGGCCAGCCCCTCCTTACTTACACTACTGGCAGCCCAGTGGATAGGTAAGAAGTGTCATAATCTAAAAAGCTGGATACACACTGTTCAAATTGCAGCACATTTTGACATTATGATTTAACCAATCAATATAATAGGAGACAAAAACTTAATAAGTTTCAATTTGTAGGTAATCAGGCAGATCCTTGCACTACATGGTTTGGTGAATTTATACAGAAATTTAAAAACAAAATAGGGGTAGTGTGTATTGGGTTTTGCAAAGTCAGCAGATAGAGTATTTGGATCTGTTGACTTAGCATTTTTGGGGGAGAGGGACGGTTCAAAATGAGTTTGGACCCCAAAAAATTGCCTTTTGCACCCTGCCTGAATTTGAGGCCAAAAATAATATTTGTACACATTTTAGGGGTTGTTTAGGGTAAGCCCCAAAATGTAGCTGACAAAAAACATTGTTCAGTTACAAGGCTGAGTGTGTATGGGCCCAGGATAGCATGCTAGCGAGGGTAGTGAAGGAAAATATGCATGTAGGCCAAAAAAGGAGCAGGAAAAGCTTATAGCATGCATGAGGACAAGGAGGACATTCACAGCATATTACAATATTGATAATTATGTAATCAACAAATTAATACAATATGTTAGCAAACATAAATACATAGAATGTGATCTTAATGGTAAAAATTTACCCGAATATAGTCCTTCTGCAGGACTTGAATGATGGCTGAGCAGGTCTCTGGAATATTGACTCCCAGAGCCTGGGGGGAGATCCCAGTCGTAAACTTGAGGTCCTGGAGACTTCTCCCTGTCACCAAGTACTGCAAGGTGGCTATAAGCCTTTGCTCTGGAGTGATGGAAAGCCTCATACATGTGTCCTGCTTCTTAATATATGGGGACACCAATGCCAAGAGTTGGTGAAAGCAGGGGTCCGGCATCTAGAGATAATTCCGAAAATCATCTGGATTATTCTCCTGGAGCTCCCGCAGCAATGACATATGACATAATTGGTCACGATTAAGCAACCAGTTTTTGGTCCAAGAACTCCTCCTCCTCCTGTTCCTGGACTGAACTTGGCTTGAAGCAATAACTCCTAGTCCAATAAACACACATTCTCTGTTCCGATTATGCAACATGGCTGGCTGACGAACATCCGTTCAGAAACGAACTGAAAAGTGCGAATCAACACTCCAAACTTCTACTAACACGAAATTAGTAGAAGGAGCCCAAAGGGTGGCGCTTGAGAAATAAACTTCCTCTTTATAGTCTCGTAGTACGTCACTACGTTCGTGTTGTCAACCGACATTTTGTGTACCGTTAGTATGCAAGACAAGATCCTGGCACACACCCCTTTGAGAAAAATCAGACACTTGGTTGGCCCACAATTGTAATGTGTGTATGAGGCTTAAGACAGGAATGCTATTAAAGTTCATGTGCATTTAAAGGCAGGTGTCCCAATACTTTTGGACATATAGTGTATATACTATAGTTTGTAGACACTATAACTTTTGCAGTGTTACATGACCGAGCAATCACCAGTTAAAGTAGCGCAGTGCTGAAAAGCAAAAAATATCAACGTCATGAGGAGCATATAACCCTCCGTAGGGCAAATGGTTAAACAGTTCTTTTACTCTGGGCTCCAACAACTGTCCTTTCAGTTTTGAGCACTTTTTTCACAGTTTGCTAGACTTGTTCACACCTGCAAAAGACCATTAAGATATGTTTTAGATGTTTAGAACAGGTGCGTGTTTTAAGTTGTGTTACATTGTGCCTTTTTTCTCCACATTTGACAGAAATTAATGTTAATATGTTATCATATTCAACAAAAACATATAAAAACAACCCACAGTGATTCATGATTGCCAGCTCATACCCTCTGCTTTATGTGCCTCATATGAGACAGTGATCCACCCCTGGACCATACAATAGGGGTGTCACACAGACATTGCAGCTTTTTTTTTAGTTTAAAGGAAGTTTTGTAATGGAATGTCAGTATCTCAGTTCACATAAATCCTGCCTATTCACGTATGCCCGCTCTAGTCACAATAAAAGATACTTCCTCCATCCAGACAGAAAATTACAGTCTTGTCAATACAGCTTACACATAGATTGCTTTATATTATGTGTGCCTTCTTCACCTGTACACTTTATAGACTTTTGTGGTGTCATACAATAAAGACTATTAGTGATCTGGGTAAACGCCCCATCCATCAGCAAATTTGAAACAAACACAACAGGTCTTGGGGTGAAATAACTGCTCCATGGCTCCAATATAACAGCGAAGATCTCAAGTCATAGTGGCTGTAATAAAATTGTAATGGACTTGGGGTATTTTCTGAATACAGTGGGCCTTAGGTTGGAATCTTAAGTTGACCCCTTCATTTTCCTTTGTCTAGGCTCAGTCAATATTTAAAGTGGATCTAAATTCTCTGAATCAACATTAACTATTTTGAATCCTTATGCTGCTAGCATTAGTTGATAGATAGGAAGGGATTTCTAAGCTAAGCACACCCTCCTTCCTGCATGCCTGAACTAAGGGCAGATGGATTCAAGGAGGTATATGCTGCATGAATAATCTGCCCTTACTCAAGATGGCTACAGCTAGAAATGCAATTGGGGTGTTTTTCAAAGTAATGGAAAGTAGATGGAAAGATGAGTTTGCTTTGAATATTAAACATGAATTAAATAGCATTTTTAATTTGTGGTGCAAGGGCTCAGCAAGGGCGTTGCTAGGTCTGCAAAAGATCTGGGGCTAGAGCCCAAAGCAAAGTAATGAAAGTCATACGCTTGGGTGGGCATTCCCCTTTTTATAAAATACATGTGTGTGTGTGTATATATATATATACAAAGGCGTCTCTCTAATTAGGCGAAATAGGCAGTGGCCTCAGGCCTCGCAGTCATAGGGGCCTCGCACAGCTGGCTAGTTTACCTTATTAGAGAGCCGCCTCATTCAGCAGCAGAGATCTCCGTACTGAGTCCCCTCGCTCTGCTACAGTGAGAGATAACAGGCGGCAAGCGAGACGTGTGATCGGAGCTCACATACATCTCCGGATCACAGACAGGGTGAGCCGCTCAGCAGAGCCTGTTCTGACAGATCTCCCCCCTCCCCCTGCTGCCCTCACAGCCAGACAGAAGAGGAGAGAGAGCTTCTGCTCCTCCTCCTCCCGCCCTCCCCTCCTGTGTCTGCCCCGCCCACTCTCCTCGGCAGTGTTCTCTGTTCTGCCTCAGAGAAGGGGATGTGTGGGCGGGAAGATTCAAGCTGAAGCCCAGGAAAAGGGGAGTCTGATCCATCCATCCATCCAGTCTCTCCTGCCTCCCAGTGAGTACACTGATGTAGGGGATGCTCTTCCTTCCCTTCTTCCTCCATCCCCCTCGCTTTCTTTCTTTCCATTCTTTTTGTCTTTCTTTCTCTTTCCTTCATTCTTTCCCCATCCCCCTCTCTTTCTTTCTTTCTTTCTTTCTTTCTTTCTTTCTTTCTTTCTTTCTTTCTTTCTTTCTTTCTTTCTTTCTTTCTTTCCCCATCCCCTTTCTTTCTTTCTTTCTTTCTTTCTTTCTTTCTTTCTTTCTTTCTTTCTTTCTTTCTTTCTTTCTTTCTTTCTTTCTTTCTTTCTCGTAAGGGGGGATCTGATGTGATTGGTGGCTTCTGATGTGAAGGGGATGGTTCTGATGTAAAAATGGATCTGTGATGTGGGGGGTGAGGTTTGATGTGAACAGAGGACTACTGAAAGAAACAGCGGATAGTCATGTAAAGAGAGAGGGGCTCTGGTGTCAATAAGGGCTTCTAATTTAAGAAGGGGGACTCTGATGTAAAGGATGCTTCTGATGTGAAGTTTTTTCTTGGAGTGTGTTTATTCATTTCACATCCCTTAGACCCCTGGTCTAAGGGATGTGATGTAGGGTGCCCCAGCAAGTAGTGATGCCTGCAGGAGGAAATGTTGATTTTCTGGCCACAGAAATCAGTGACTAGAATTTTTTTTTCTAGCAGGTATAAATAATAAAAACTATTAAAAATGTTAAAAGCTCGCTGGGAGTACCCATCTACAAATTTTTGTGACCACCAACTTATCCCCCAATTTATGGATAAAGACCAGTAACCCAAATACTATAGAGAAAAAGGGGAAGAAGAGGCTACATAAACAAAGCCAAAAAGAATAGGTTACTTGACAGGTCAAGTTTTAGTTTTATTCGAAAAATTGATGTTTTTTCCAATAAAGGTGTGGTGTGTTAACATGACACTAAACTGGTTAAAGCAATTATATTCAAGTACGATTTCTTAACCACTTGCCGACCACAATATAGCCGATTGATGGCTACAGCGTAGATGGCTAGTTCTAGTAGTTTGTCATATGACGGGCTCCCATAATCGCACCCACTGGCGCCCGCTGCGGGGCGTGGGCAGCACGCTCTGTAATCACAGATTGAGGTAAAGAGCCAGTCAGTGCTCTTTACCATGTGATCTGTTGTGTCCAATCACAGCTGATGACAGATGTAAATAGAAGCTGGTTATTGGCACTCCTTTCCTCATGCTGACAGCATGAAGAGAGGAGAAGAGAGCTGATAACAGGCTTCTGTAAAAGGGGCATGTACACTAATCAGGGCACTGATTATCAGTGTTCTGACTATCAGTGCAGTCCCAACAGTGCCCACCAGTGCTGCCAATCTGTGCCCATCAGTACTGCCAAAGGGGACCCATCAATTCCACCTCATCAGTTCCACCTATCAGTGCCGCCTATCAGTGCAGCCTCATCAGTGCCGCCTATCAGTGCAGCCTCATCAGTGCAGCCTCATCAGTGCCCATCAGTGCAGCCTATCAGTGCCCATCAGTGAAGGAGAAAAATTACCTGTTTGCAAACAAACTATGAAAAAGTTTTTTTTTTTCAAAATGTTCGGTTTGTTTAGCAAAAAATGAAAAACTGATTAAATACCACCAAAAGAAAGCTCTATTTGTGTGAAAAAAATGATAAAAAAATAGTTTGGGTAAAGTGTTGCATGACCGTGCAATTGTCATTCAAAGTACAAAAGCCCTGAAAGCTGAAAATTGGCCTGGGCAGGTAGGGGGTAAAAGTATACAGTAGGCAAGTGCTTAACCACTTGCCGACCAGCCACCGCAGTCATACTGCGGCAGGGAGGCTCTATTGCGCGAATTGACGTACCGGTGTGGCTCTCTGTGTAATAGATACAGCGGAGGCACGTGCCCACGGCGCCGGAGCCAATGCGCATGGCGGGCGGCTGTGATGTCCACCGGCCACCCGCGATCGCTCCTCAGAAAGGCAGAACAGGGATCTGTAAAAAGAGCAGATCCCCCTTAGGGGAGTACAGTGTGATCATCTGTTCCTAGTGATTAGGAACAGCGATCTCTCTGTACTCCCAGTCAGTCCCATCCCCCCAAAGTTTATTTTTGGAGAATAAGGGTTTATTTTGTGCTTTGTTTGTTTAGCTCCCTATTTTCATAAAGAATATAAGGTGAATTAAAAAGATTTTTTTAATGAAAGTACAGGTTCCCTGACTGTCTTGATAGAGTAACTCTCTGGCGTTAATACAATGTAGTGTATGTTGACAGTACACCGACCTGGAACAAATAGGAAGATAAGGATTCTGATGTTTTTTGTCTGCATACTTTTTCCATGTCAGTGACTCGCAGACCAAAATAATACCAGGGCAACAAGCATATTCAGAATAGTTGTAAGAACCTGTAAGAACAGCCTTAAATATTTCTGTTCTTACAGGTTTATGTAAGGCATTAAAAGTTGGCACTGTGGGGCACATCCTTTTATCTTCCTGGACCTCTAGAACCCAGGTTCTCAATATGCAATAGCAGCTTCCACCTCTTAGACAAGATAATCAGACAAATATGTAGGCAGGTGCAGTCCATATTCTCCACTGCAGGTGGCACTTTGTCTACAGTAGCAATGCAGATGGGGGGCTGAGGTTTAGAGGAACCTAATTCCTCTATGGTTTCCTCACTAACAGGGAGGCAGCTATCCAATTGGAGGCTGGCACATCATGTGACTTTGGTGGCCATCTTGGGTCAGACAGAGTCTATTTGGGTTTGGCGCACATTTTTGTAAGTAGTAGCATGGGCATCTGCAGAACTTTCTCCGGGGGGCATCATTTTAGGGTCACCCATGCACCGCCCATTTTCTACAATGTCATTATCACATTATCATGGTCAGAGACTGCAGACATAGTACAGTCCCTAGGATAAGTAATGGATAATGGCCAATCCCTCCGGCTGGATGATCGCTCACTCTGGGTTCCCCAAAGGCCACTCTGGTCAGTAGTGTAGCATGCCTGTACCCTGGTAGTGGCTCAGTCTTGCTCTCTCTGGTGGTGCTGGGCAGCGTGGATCTCTCTGGTGGCACCGGGCAGCGTAGCTCTCTCACTGGTTCTCTCTCTGGCTTCCGCCCAGCACACTCCTCGTTCTTTGTCCTGTAGCACTCTCTTCCTCTGTGTTTTTCCAGGCTGCAGTCTGTCAATCTCTCTCTTGATCGAGCTGTAGCCTCCCCCCTGTGGAAAATGGGGCCACCAATCTTTGGGACTACATGTCCCACGATGCTCTCCTCTCCTAGTCTCCTTTGACAGATACACTGACAAGTCTGCAGGAGTCCTGCATGGCACCTGCGATCTGCTAATCGCAGGTGCAATGCTTTGCAGGCTTGTAGTAAAAAATATAATAAATACACATTCTTTTACCTGCTAAAAAAGCTGTGCATTTATAATTTTTTTTTAAAAAAAGGTGAACTTATTCTTTAACCACTTGCTGCCTGCACAACGTCATATGATGTCACAGAGTTTGAGTGGTGGTATCTGAATGATGCCTGCAGTTACAGGCATCATTCAGATATTATTTTTCTCAGCCAGCGATTCCCTGCACTGTAAAAACAATCATAGCGGCTTTTCAGCCACTTGACTGTTCTTACAGGCGGCGGTGCTTCTACCAGCTCGCCCATGCGACCAGCGAGCTGGAGGAGGAATCGGCCTTTGGCGGGAGTTCAGAGAATTTGGTGGGCCAGATGGCCCTCGGAAGTCTCTATGACCTTTCGGAGGCCGGACACAATGTTATGACGTCACGCCCGGCCTCTGCATTTGAAAAAATGCCGTCGCCTCACCTCCCTGCCCCCTGTCTGTGATAAGTAAAGCAGGAGACCTCATCCCTCTGTTCTCAACTACTGTCAAGCTTGTTCCTTGTCAGCACACCTGATTGGATATTAGTACTGCCTTTCTTTCTCCTAGTCTGTTATCTACTGTAAAGTTATCGTAAGAAAATGATTAAAAAATATGATATATACACAGTATCTCACAAAAGTGAATACACCCCTCACATTTTTGTAAATATTTTATTCTTTCTTTTCATGTGACAACACTGAAGAAATGACACTTTACTACAATGTAAAGTAGTGAGTGTACAGCTTGTATAACAGTGTAAATTTGATGTCCACTCAAAATAACTTAACACACAGCCATTAATGTCTAAACCGCTGGCAACAACAGTGAGTATACCATAACTCCCAACCGTCCCGGATTGCCCGTGAAAGTCCCGCTATGGGAGGTCTGTCCCGCTATGGGAGGTCTGTCCCGCGTCCCAGGCACCTTCATTCCGGGACAATACAATGTCCCAGAATTGCCCCCTTGGCCGATCAGATGCCCCCTAAAAAATGACGCTGCATCGCCACTGTCATTAAACAATTAAGTGCAGAGCAAAAAAAGGAACAATAAATAAATAACTGCTGGAAATCAATATATTGAAAACCAATTTAGTCCATACAGTCAGAAATAGAAATAGAAAATTCTTCTGATTACACCCAGGTCAATCGCTTGTCAGCAGATGTAATAGGTAAATTCATGAGGATGCCCTTACCAGATCAGGTGGACCCCTTATTACAGGGGGTCTTTGAGGCATAAATGGACCAGTAGCACACTGCTCTGCTAGATATCATCTGCGGAGACCGAACACCTGATACCCCGGGATCCCGAGCCGGCTGAAAGATCTGTGCTTTTTTACCAGAATAAGCGGCACTAATCCCCAACAAAAGGAATAAAACAAGATCTAAGGGAGATCCGTTTGCAATATCTTTCCAAATAAAGTTTATTTAAAGCACAAGAATAAAAGCGCTCAGCGGCGCTGTATTACATAGGAAGGTAATTATTTCAATATATGCGGTCTGTCCGTGACAGGACAGCTGTTAACTTGAGATGGCTGCGGGTGATGTCGGCGGTATTAGTCCACCCCCGGGGGTGGGGTATCGCCATCCTAGTGTGGACGGGTGCTCGCTATGCCGGCCGGCTATTTGTTGTTTTTAATCTACTTATGTAAGTTTTCTACCTTTTTTTATTAAACTGTCCTGCCAGTATTACACTATGGTCAGTTTCTTTTCATTCACATGCCTGTGAGACGAGAGTTTGGGGTCCTTGCTACATCCTCTTAGCCACGCTGTATGCAGTCAAGTCACACCAGCTGGATTTTCCCATACCAGGACGGAACATAGGCTGGTTTTTACTTGCCTTGTGGTAAGCGCAATATTTGTGTGGTGGCGGATCACTGAGTGTGGTGTCTCTTTCATCTTTACCACCAAGTCTGGTTGTGTCCATTCATGGGCTTCTCTCTGGGACTGATTCTGGTCAATTATCATATATAAAGATTTCCATCTACCACATATGGACATCACCTTTTGAGTCACAGTTATATGTATGAACTTATATATATTTTTCTGATTATCGCAATGTTTCACATACATACATGAATTTTCTAACAGAGGTTTTTGGGACATCGATATAAGAATATTTCACATATCTTATTCATATATATTTTAGCGCGGTTATTTATTTTTCTTTTTTTATATAGCTCATCCCAGAACCCTGCACTCTGTACATAGCTCATCTCAGAACCCTGCACTCTGTACATAGCTCATCCCAGCACCCTGCACTCTGTGCATAGCTCATCACAGAACCCTGCACTCTGCATGCAGCTAATCCCAGAATGCTGCACTCTGTACATAGCTCATGCCAGAACCCTGCACTCTGTACATAGCTCATCCCAGAACCCTGCACTCTGTACATAGCTCATCTCCGAACCCTGCACTCCGTACATAGCTCATCCCAGAACCCTGCACTCTATACACAGCTCATCCCAGAACCCTGCACTCTGTACATAGCTCATCCCAGAACCCTGCGCTCTGTACATAGCTCATCCCAGAACCCTGCGCTCTGTACATAGCTCATGCCAGAACCCCGCACTCTGTACATGGCCCATCCCAGAACCCTGCCCTCTGCATGCAGCTCATCTCAGAACGATGCACTCTGTATATAGCTCATCCTACAACCCTGCATTCTGTACATAGCTCATCCCAGAACCCTGCACTCTGTACATAGCTCATCCAAGAACCCTGCACTCTGTACGTAATGCACTCCAAACACTGCATGCTTTTATCCTTTTTTTTTAATGAATGTGTTGGGGTTTGTATGTATCCATGAGATTCTTGCTTGTGGAACAATAATAAAGCATATTTTATAGGTACAAGGAAGCCCGAGTTTTGTTTAATGATGCCCCTTAAGCTCCTCCCACTGTCAGAAGTTTGACCACGCCCACATTTGCCGCAGCATGCTATACAAGGTTTCTTCCTACCTCAAGTGTCCCTCATTCTGAAGTTCAAAAGTTGGAAGGTATGATCATACCCCTAAGTGAAAAAGTCCAAATTGGATCCAATTATCAATGTTCCCTCCTGTCAGGTGACTCGTTAGTGTTACTAGGTTTCAGGTGTAAATAGGGAGCAGGTTGCTGGAAGTTCAACATGGCACCTCATGGCAAAGAAATCTCTGAGGATCTGAAAAAAAGAATTGTTGCTCTACATAAAAATGGCCTAGGCTATAATAAGATTACCAAGACCCTGAAACTGAGCTGCAGCACGGTGACCAAGACCATACAGCAGTTTAACAGGACAGGTCCCACTCAGAACAGGCCTCGCCATGGTCGACCATGCGTCACAGCGCCATATCCAGAGGTTGTCCTTGGGAAATAGATGTATGAGTGCTGCCAGCATTGCTGCAGAGGTTGAAGGGGTGGGGGGTCAGCCTGTCACTGCTCAGACAATACGCCGCACACTGCATCAAATTGGTCTGCATGGCTGTTGTCTCAGAAGGAAGCCTCTTCTAAAGATGATGCACAAGAAAGCCAGCAAACAGTTTGCTGAAGACAAGCAGACTAAGGATATGGATTACCGGAACCATGTCCTGTGGTCTGATGAGACCAAGATAAACGTGGATGGTGTCAAGCATGTGTGGCAGCAACCAGGTGAGGAGTACAAAGACAAGTCTGTCTTGCCTACAGTGAAGCATGGTGGTGGGAGTGTCATGGTCTGGGGCTGCATAAGTGCTGCCGGCACTGGGGAGCTTCAGTTCATTGAGCGAACCATGAATGCCAACATGTACTGTGACATACTGAAGCAGAGCCCACCCTTTTTTAAGCCAATTAGAGCCTATGGCTCCAATCACGTGTTTCTAAAAAAAAAAACCATTTGAATCCATGCGTCCGGCACCCTGCATGTAGACTAGGGGCCGGGCACATGGATTAGGGGGCAGCCCCCCTGCGCCCCGTATGGACAGACTTCCTCTGAATCTAATGGCATTTAGTTTGCCAAAGCAGAAACAACTGTGTGTGTGTTTTTTTATTTTTCCATAAAATACTGTTTTCACGCTTTCTTGCATCTCACTGCTGCTGGACTCTTCCTGCGTTTTTAAGACACTTCCCGTCTGCATGGACTTTCTCCTCGGTCAGCAGCACATCATTCCTCTAGACTTGCTTCTTGATAGTGACAACATTGGACAATGCCTGTGCAATATAATGTGTCGGTTTATAGACTCCACCAGGAGCAGTGTGACAGCTCCTCTAGCCTTTTTCAGACACTTTCTTGCTACATGCACTTGCTCCTGCATCATCTGCTGTCAGGAAATGTGTTTCCCACCAGCCAGCAGACCCAAGTAATCAGTTTCCTTCTGATGCTGGCTACTGAAAGGGTATTTAGGTACTCCCCTAGTAAATGCTCTGCTACCAGATACTGTGCACCATTTATTCTGATCTTGACCCTGATCTTGCTCCTGTCCTGCATCCTGTACCCTGCTGCCTCCTATCTGCTCCCTTTGTGCCTGATCCAAGTCCTGGTTCCCCCTTCCCATCTGCTCCTTGTGTCTCCAGTTTGCCTTGTTGATCTGTGTTCCCTATTTTGTATATATTGTATATAGTTAGTTATATTTTTATGTTTGCTGTGTGCTGGTGTTTGGATGTATTTTATTTCACTGGAACTAAATCTCACTTAAAGCATACACAGTTTGGTCCCAGTTTCTTGAATGTAGCCATGTAGATTTAGCCATCTCTAGTGCTGATTCCTGACATCTGCAAATCATTGTTCTGGACCGGCTTACTGATCGTGACAATGGTGGACCATGTTTATGCAATGTATGTTGGCTTGTAGTCTCCACAAGGGGAAGTGTAACAGGGTGACTACACACAATTGGGTTACACCATAACAGGAATCTCTAAATCACAGACCAGCAATCTATCGTAGAGTCCTGGCATACCAACTGGTCATGTTGCCATTCCTTGTTGATGTCATTGCACCACCACCATCAATTTTCAGAAACCTGTGAGAATCCTACTGAGCTACATCTTCATCAGGCAATAGAATGTGTCCATGTCAACAGAAAGCAATATGGGTACTAGTAGAAAGAGGCTCCCACATTGCACTCCAGAAATAGAAGATTTGGGACAAAACAGGTTTACGTAACTGTGGAGTAAGGTATGTTGGATCATCTAGAGGTGGTTACCCCCACAATCTCACAGGAACACAGCCTGTGTCCCTGTGTGATTTTTGCGCATTTCCCTGCAGTCCGATTTGGCAGACTTCACTTGAATGGGTTGCAAATTTCACCAGGCCGCACAGAAAGTAGTGCATGCGCTACTTTTGAAAAATGTACCGCACCAAATCGCATGGTACCCTCTTACTGTGCAATCTGGTGCCCACAAACACACTGCGTTTGCGACCTGCATTGCCATTAACAATGTATTGGCACCAGCAACAGATCACAAGGCCATGCTTTTGAATGCAGTGCGGGAAACATACATGGAACATGCCTTACTTGCACCACATTCTGGTATAAACTGGCCTTTAAGTAGATTTTGGGGATAAAAATGTTAGATCAGTTAAATAGGGTTAGGTAGGATACGTTTTTTTTATTCCTACCACTTGGGAAAACAGCTATAATAAAATCAAAAGGTTGAAAACAACTTTTAAAATGACATTAACATGTTAAGGATTACATGAGATTTTAGTGACTTGGTTTAGATTTACTTTAAACTGAAAAAATAAATGATGCAAAACACCTGATTAGTTGCTATGAACAATGCAGCCATTTCTTTGCTGGGGATTTTTTATAAATGAGCCCCATGTGTGATCGCTTCATGATCTGAAAAGTCAAATATTAGGAGCAGCTTTGCCATGACTTGGAGTTTTCATATTCCCGCAGCTTGGCAGCTGCACAGTCAGAGCCAATTAGCTGAGACCCGGTGAAAAGAGAAATATTTTTCAGAAGATGTTTAGTTAATACTCCCAGATTATTTTCCATGTAATGTTCTCGATGAATATGCAGGTCCCTAGGAGGATCACAGCCGTTCTCAGAACATTCATGGCCGCCTCACCATTTAATCAGTAGCTCAGGAGTGCGATGCTGACGGCCTGGGAAAGTACTATAGATGCTGAACTTGCTTTGCCAAGAACTTTAATGCTCAAATATATGTCAGCTGAACTGAGAAGATTCCAGTATCACTCCCTGTGCCAAACAAAATAGGACTTTTTTTTTACTCCACAAATTTATAAACACTCTTAAAGCTAAACTCTGGACAGATATGAAAGACAACAAATTCTTGCAGCTCTTTCCTCATTAATACATTGTTACATGTATTTTTTAAACATTTTAAGAGTATGTAAACCCAGCATTTCATATTCCTGATATGTGTCTGCTGTACCATGTACTTATATGAAAAAAAGTATCCTTTTCTTTTTGTATTCTTTACTTTGTGTGGAATCCCTGGTGTTCCTGACAGTCCCTATGCTTTCTTATTAAAAACTGACCACACTAAACAGGAGAGCACAACGTGGTCAGCTTTCTAGTTATGCTGGAAACTTAGTCTGCTCTCCTCCAAAGATCAAACTTGTCCTGACACCCCTCACTGCACAGACATTCACTGGGAAGATCAGTGTACTGCTGCTTCTCCTCCCTCAGCTCTTATGCAGCTTAGAACAGAGGGAATATGATCACTTATAAAAAAGGGAAAAAAGGGTATTTATAATGTTTTTTTTTTTTTTTTTATCTATATACAAATGTTTTGCCTTTCATTTAAAACTAAATAGGTTGTTTTACAAGATTACGTACCTACATGTGACCTAGTATCAGCTTCTTGCAGTCCCTATACAACAGGGCTCAGTCTAAGAGAGGGAGAAGCACCACAAGGAGCTATTAGTTTAGCTGCAGTACATTTATACTAATGAGTCACCACATTATCAGAGGGCTGAGTGAAAGGTTTCTATTAGACAAAGGAGCTGCAAAGCAAGCTGTTGTATTGTGCTATCCCTCTACACCAGTGGTCATCAACCCTGTCCTCGGGGCCCACTAACAGGCCAGATTTGCAAGATAACAGAAATACATCACAGGTGATATCATTTGCTGCTCAGTGATTGCAGTATTCTAGCCTGCATCTCCCCAAGGTAATACATAAAACCTGGCCTGTTAGTGGGCCCTGAGGACAGGGTTGATGACCACTGATCTACACAATCCACAGTGCTCTCAAAATCCATGTATTAGGCTGCTTTCACACTGAAAGCGGTGGCCGTTAGTGGTAAAGCGCCACTCGTTGCAGCGGCGCTTTACCGCTGTTTAAGCGGAGCTTTTGCACCACTTTTCGGCTGCTAGTGGGGCGCTTTTAACCCCAAAAAAGGGGTTAAAAACTCCCATGTTGCGGCGTTCCTGAAGCAATTTGCAGGTGCTTCGGAAGCGCTGCCCATTCATTGCAATGGGCAAGGGCGTTTTGGGAGCGCTGTATACAGCGCTCTCAAACTGGCCAAAGATGCTGCTTGTAGGACTTTTCCGAATGTCCCGCAAGCACACCGCCCGGGGGTGAAAGCACCCATTGTAATGAAGGGGAGGCAGTTTTCAGGCGCTTTACAGGCGCTATTTCTAGCGCTAAAATGCCTGAAAACTGCCTCAGCGTGAAAGCTAAACTCCAGGTAGAGCTGCATGATTACTTATTAAAAAAATTGCGATCTCGATTCAACCCCCCACACAATCTTAATGCAGCATTTCTACATTCATGTAACAAGCGCAGAGCCTACAATGTTTGTCAACAACATTGCTTAGCCGCTGAAAAAGAGATAAAAAGAAACGTATCTTTCTGGTCATTTACTAGATCAAAGGGATGAACTTCGGTCTGCAAATGAGGTCAGTTTAACCACTTAAAAACTAATGCCCTGTACAAATTCCCCCAGCAAAAGTCCGATGTGAGCTTTTGGTTGGAAATTCCGACCGTGTGTATGCTCCATCGGACTTTTGCTGGCGGAATTCCCGCCAGCAAAAGATTAAGAGCAGGTTCTCTATTTTTCGGTCGGAAAAAATTCAGATCGGAAATTCTGATCGTCTGTACAAATTCCGACGCGCAAAATTCCTACGCATGCTCGGAAACAATTCGATGCATGCTCGGAAGTATTGAAATTCATTTTCTCGGCTCATCGTAGTGTTGTACCTCACCGCGTTCTTGAGGGTTGAAAGTTCAGAGAACTTTTGTGTGACCGTGTGTATGCAAGGCAAGCTTGAGCAGAATTCCGTTGGAAAAAACAAATCAGTATTCTTTGCTAGAAAATTACTTAGAACCCCCAAACATTATATAATATATAATATATATATATATATATATATATATATATATATATATATATATATATATATATTTTTTTGCAGAGACCCTAGAGAATAAAATGGCGGTTGTTGCAATATTTTATGTCACATTGTATTTGCACAGCTGTCTTTCAAACTCAATTTTTTGGGAAAAAAATACACTTCAATTAATTAAAAAAACAACTAAACAGTAACGTTAGCCCAAATATTTTTGTATGATTTGAAAGATGACGTTAAGCCGAGAATCGTGAGAGATTTGTAATTTTTATTCTAAGCAAAAACATTGGGGGTTATCTACGAAAGGCAAATCCACTTTGCACTTTAAATGCAAACTACAAGTGCAAAGTGCACTTGAAATTGCACTGAAAGTGCACTTGGAAGTGCAGTTGCTGTAGATCCGAGGGGGACATGCAAGGAAAATAAAAAATAGCATTTTAGCTTGCACATGATTGGATGATAAAATCAGCAGAGCTTCACCTCATTTCAGATCTACCCCTCAGATTTACAGTGACTGCACTTCCAAGTGCACTTTCAGTGCAATTTCAAGTGCACTTTACATTTGTAGTTTGCACTTGTAGTGCAAAGTGGATTTGCCTTTAGTAAATAACCCCCATTGAGATTCTCATTTTATCTAGAATCGTGCAGCTCTAACTCCAGGTATGATCTTACAATTGCATACGTACATTGGTCCAATGTAAGTATGCAAATCCCATACCTGAGGTAATGCTGAGGAAGCTGGCAATCACTGTAGTGGTCAGCACTACTACAGTGCCTTGAAAAAGTATTCATACACCTGGAAATGATCCACATTTTGTCATGTTACAACCAAAAACCTAAATGTATTTTACTGGGATTTTATGTGATAGACCAACACAAAGTGGAAGGAAAATGATAAATGGTTTTCAAATTTTTTTTTACAAATAAATATGTGAAAAGTGTATTCAGCCCCCCTGAGTCAATACTTTGTAGAATCACCTTTGGTTGCAATTACAGCTGCACGTCTTTTTGGGGATGTCTCTACCAGCTTTGCACATCTAGAGAGTGACATTGTTGCGCATTCTTTGCAAAATAGCTCAAGTTCTGTCAGATTGGATGGAGAGCGTCTGTGAACAGCAATTTTCAAGTCTTGCCACAGATTCTCAATTGGATTTTGGTCTGGACTTTGACTGTGCCAAGTCAGATTATCAACGCCCTCAAACATTACCCGTGGGAAGAGGGATATATGTGGGCTTCTCTGGATATAGCCTCCCTCTACACGTCGATACTCCACGAGGTAGGCCTCATGGTCACACAACATTTCCTTACTCAAAATGGTGACATTAACTCTCTGCAATCGGATTTTCTGGTCAAGTTCACTAAGTTCTGCTTAAGACATAATTATTTTACATTTCTTGACCAGTTTTACTTACAATGCAAGGGTACAGCCATGGGAGCAAATTTTGCCCCAGTTTATGCCAACCTGACGATGGGTTACTGGGAGGAGGGATACATCTGGGCCAACAACCCTTTTGCAGAGCACATTGTGTTCTTTGGCAGATACATCGATGACACCTTGCTGATTTGCAGTGGTGGCCCGGATGTCTTCCCCTCTTTTGTGGCCCATTGTAATGCCAACCCCTTTGGGTTGTCCTTTATACATGTGATCGACCCCAGAGAGGTGGTGTTTCTGGACTTGGTGTTAACCCATGACAAGGGCAATATCATCACTAAAAATCATGTAAAGCCCACCAGCGGGAACTTGTATTTAGACATGTGCACACTGAAATATTTTGTTTCGGAATTTCGTTTTCGTCCGAAAAAATACATTTATGTAGTTACTCCCGAAATTCGTTTTTATTTATTTTGTTTTTTGTTAAAAATTGCATTCGTCCGAAAATCCAAATTAAGGTTGAATCTATCATTGAAGGCTTATGGTGTCTGTCGAATGTTCAAAGAAGATTCGACGGAGCAGCTAAACTGTATGACGCCGTATAGTTTACCTGCTCTGTCGAATCTTCTTAGAACTTTCAACAGACACCATAAGCCAAAGTACGTGTGTACTTAGTTCTAGCTATTTTACTGCTCCTCCTCTTTGGTTACAATCAGCCAATAACATTCATCATCATCATTATTTTTATCTATCTTTTCTCCCCTACATCGAATCTTTTCTCCCCTACGTCAAATCTTTTCTCTCTATGTCAAATCTTTTCTCTCTATGTAGAACAATCTTGGACTAATAGAGTTAAGGTTAGGCACATTCGACCACAGGTTTGATGGACACAGATTGTTATTGTCATCATCATGTCGAATCTCCTATCTATATCGAACTGTTGTAGCAACGAAAACGAAAATAAAGCATTTGTTTATGTCGGATCTTTCCTTTTTCGGATTCTGCACTCTCGTTATCGTTTGTTAAAACGATAACGAAAATACCTGAAATTCGGACGAAAATGCATTCGGACGAAAACGAATGCACATGTCTACTTGTATCTCCGTTTTAATAGCTGTCACCACCCTACATGGAAGAACATTCTCGGTGGACAGTTTAATAGGCTAGCTTCCAGAATAATTAAAAAACATTATAATATATTATTTTTAGACAAGCGCCTAGCACCTGTTTTGCCAGAGGCTCCACAAGTAACCTTTAGAAAGGCCCGCACAATGAAAAACATACTAGCATCCATTAAAATGCTGACAAAGAAAACCCGATCACCATTAGACATCAGAATGTATTTTGATCACAGGACAGGCATTTTGTATGTAAAAAAAGAGGATGCCTTACCTGCCGATTTATCACTCATGGTAGCAACAGCATTACCACCAATGCAAACAAAACTTTTACCATCAAACAGTTCATTACCTGTTCTACAGATTTTGTTGTCTATGTTTTGCAGTGTCCCTGTGGACTCTTGTATGTAGGATGCACTATACGCGCCCTGCGTGCGAGAATTGGTGACCACCAACGCTTTATCAAAAAAGGATGCAATGAACACAGCATGCCACAGCATTTTCATCGCAAGCACAATGATGATATAAAATGCCTGGAAGTCTTTGTTATAGAAACTATTCCCAAGGGACTGGGAATAGTCTCTAGACCCTGACTGCACATGAAAGATTCTCACTCTTATGCAGAAGGGAAGTGTTTTGGATATATATGTTTGCTTCCCTTGCACCCAAAGGCTTAAACAAGGAATTGGAAACTGGCAGTTTCATCTAACCATTCCTCTTCCCTCCCCCATATACTCCCCAGCCTCCCCACCCCAAATCCCCCAACCCCCCTCTCCTTTCCTTCATCAAAACTTTAATATTTCTTCCCTTCCCCCTTTCCCCCCCGCTCCTCCCCCTTCCCCCTCTCCTTTTTACGCCAGTCTCTGACCTATTATTCTTTGATGTTCACTTCATCCACACTTAGCCATTTTGCCATTGGTGTATGTATTATTCATTAATTTTATTACTTTCTTTTTATTTGTACAAACATTTGACATCCATTTCTTTCACATACAACCATTAACATATATTTATTCTTTCAATATGTATTAACTTATCCATATATTTTCCGTTATTCATCAGTCAATTATTTTCATCATTTAGAGCTTTACATATGTTTATTAATTGTCTATTAACTGTTTATTCATTTTATTATTTTAGTGATGATGTGTGTTTGTATATATGCAGTTGCATCCATGTGCGTGTTTATCCTCTTGCATTTATGATCAATTCTTTACCGGACGTTATTATTAAATTTAATTTTATTATACCATATATATATATGCATATATATATATATATATATATATATATATATATATATATATATATATATATATATATATGTATATGTATATGTATATGTATATATATGTATATATATTTTTTATTATTTTTTATTATTATTGCGCACACATTCTGTATATTTTAATAAATGCAATGGAGCACTGGCTTATTCATGGGTTAATTATAAATTATATATATATATTTATATATTTATTTATCTTATCTTTCTATTGCTTTCATTAGCTTATCTTAATCTCTAGGGGCTACTCTCTATGCAACGATGAGTTAACAGCTTTTTGCCCCAATTTCCCATCCCATTGCTCTGCCCACTCCCATAAATTGGGTATTTAAACTTTACAATTGCCGATTCCCGTTACTTTGATAAAGCGCATGCACGCGAAACGCGTAGTCACGGCAACTGTACTGCTTGCGGGTCACGCTGGTTCCCGAGCACACACAGGTTTCCGAGTCCATTTGGCTCCCTTCAGCGTTCAACGCCACCCGCACGTGCCTACCCAGTCTGACCTCAGCTCCCACCCCACAGCTTCCCCATCTGGACCAAGACAGCTCCGTCTGTCCTTCTACACGAGCAGTCACACGCTTGCCAGTACACCACCAGAGAGAGCAGCTTGCCATTTAACCGTGGACCGTGGCCTCAACCGATCCCTGTTAGTACACCAGCTGGCTCTGCAAACTGACAGGTGGGATACGGTGCTCCACCCCTCCATGGCCCACGGCCTCCCCCCGAGTCTACGAGTCCAGGCTGCCCAACGGGTCCTTTGTCCGGCCGAGTGCAGCAGGGAGATTGGCCCCTCCCCCACTGCCAGGCTTACTCCATCTGTGGATGCCGTCAGCTCCCCATTGCTATGAGAACCCCAGCAATAGGTAAGCTGCTTTTAATACATTCCATTTTTCCATCATCCACATCATTATTGCATTGACTCTGGATTTTGGCTTTCTTATGTGCATGTCTTATTAAACTTTTCGTGCTGTTTTATGCTGATTCCCAGGGACCTTTTTTCTAAACCCATTGAGCACTGACACCCTTGGTTTTGTTCTGCTGTCACCCATACCCTCCAATATGGTTATTGTCTAGCTACCTTGGATTTAGGCCCCTATTATAATACCTAATATAATATAATACCACTCCACGTGACCACAGTTGAGCGTGGATGAAACTTTGCTATTTTTCCACATGATCTCCACCTTATCCTTTCAGAGAATGCTTTGTGTTCATTAAAAAAATACAAGACCTTCTGTGGATGGTGGCAGTGCTTAGTGATTGACCCCTGGGATCAGAATGCAATAGGGTAGCCTCTCAGCATTAGCCCTGGATAATTGTGGCTATGGCCATAGTAGTACCCACTACTACAGTGAATATCAGCCTCCACAGAGGTCCCTCAGATATGCATACTTTTATTGGTTCAAACTGGATAAATGTAAGCATGTAATAAAGATCATAAATGAAAAACAACCATTTAAAAACTTACCAACAAAAAATAAATATAAAAATAACATTGACCAAATCATTTCCTCAAAAAAGAAAAGAAAAGCAGGGTGTTGGTAGCAGGTTTCCCCTGGCTGCTCAAACATTTGGGCCCCCGCAACTCCAGATAAAACCACCAACAATAAGTCCAGAGATGGTAATTATGGATGAATGAATCTGCTTAGTTTTGAAAGTTTTGCAAATTTTGCAGCAAACCCTTCTGCTTTCATTAAAGGGTGACACTTATTACTGAATTCTGGCAATTTGGAGGGCTAATAACAAACTATAGTTAAACAAAAAGGAACGGGAAGTCGAGCACTAATACAGGATGGCCATACACTTTACAATTTTCCTATTCAATTTCCATCAGATTTGCCTTCAACTATGTAGTGCAAGGGCCTGCCTGACTGCATACAAATCGAAAGGGTTTAGATTTGACCTCAAATTATATGGTTTTGGTAAATCTAAAGGAAAGTTGAACAAGAAAATCGTATAATGTATGGCCAGCCTTAGGGAGTGCCATGACTCAATAAAAAAAGGAGGGCTGGGTTATTCATTCCTTCAAATTATTGACACTCAGCTGACCAGGGACAAAGGTTATGCATTGTGGTATAGGCTGTTCCTTAAGCTGGCCATTGATTGACATTTTTTTTTTTCATTCAATTAGAGGGCCGAATGAAAAAAAAAAAAATGGATTCATCCATCCACACAATTGAGGCGGTGGAGGGGTTCTCCCCAGTAAGACATTGTATTCTCCACTGGCAGAATACACTGATCAGCGGCTGCAGCCTATTGGCCTCCTGTTGCTAGGATGCAGACGTCTTCTTAATGAAACCACCTAGTGTCCTTTGGTTGCTAGGATGCAGGCATGTCCAATCAATTTGCACTGTACACTGTACACATGTAAATGCTATCCAAAACATTTACATGAGTACATTACTGACAACGGATGCAGGCTATTCTATTTTTTTTTTCTTTTTACAGATCTGTGTGCAGCATAAGTTTACTGAACTTACGCAGCTCTGTGCATGGGACCAAAGAAAACTATACAGCTGGCCAAGCCTCAAGCCTGTTAAAAAAGGTTTATGGATAAAAATACCCTTTCAGGCTAAAGAGCACATTTCCCCCAATCTGAGCTCTGCTGTACAAGGACTGCAAGAGCATGCCAAATCAAATTCAGGTACTTACACTGCTGTGAGAAAATGATGTATTAACCACTTGCGGACCGCCCACTGTACATATACTGTGGCAGGGCGGCCACTCTGTGCCAGATCACATACCCAGTGGTGGCCCATAATGCACCCCCCTATCCATGCATCCGGCCCCCTAATCTAGATGTGGGGCGCCAGGAGCATGAATTCCAATGTTTTTTGTTTTTTTTAAAGCACGTAATTAGAGGCAGAACCAGTTGTGTGACAATATGCAGGGGGGGAGTTGCCATGAGTGCATTGTTTGCCCCCCCCCCCAAAAAAAACATACCACCAGCCACCACTGCACAAACTACGTGATTAGACACTTCCAGGTCTGGGGCATGCATGTGCGCCCCCACCGGGCGCTCCCACTGAGATCAGACACAGCAGGAGCCCAGCGGTAGCTACCATGGAGTCGATGTCCGGCGTCACCTGCCAGTTACACAGTATGCCGGCAGAACGGCAATCTGCCTATGTAAACAAGGTAGATTGCAGTTCTGTCAGAAGGGAAGGTATTGATCCTGTGTTTCCGCAAAGAAGGATCTTTGCCTTCCCCTAGTCAAAGCACCTCCCAAACAGTGAGTAAGCACAAGCTAGGCACACGGTTAACCCTTTGCTCACCCCTGATGTTAACTCCTTCCTAGCCAGTAGCCAGTGTCATTAGTACAGTGACAGTGCATATTTTTTAGCACGAATCACTGTATTAGTGTTCCCTCATCCCCAAAAAGTGTCAGAAGTTTATTTTAGGTATACGATTTGTCTGCTGCAATATATCAGTCCTTTTATAAGTTGCTGATCTCTGCCATTACTATTAAAAAATATATATATCCTATAGTTTGTAGACGGTATAACTTTTGCGCAAACCAATCAATATATGTTTATTGGGATTTTTTATACCATACCAGAAAGTAAAAAGTATTGTTTTTTTTAAAAAATTGTCGGTCTTTTTTTGTTTATAGCGTAAAAAATAATAACCGCAGAGGTGATCAAATACCACCAAAAGAAAGCTCTTTTTGTGGGGAAAAACGGACAAAAATTATATTTGCATACAGCGTCGCACGACCCCACAATTGTCAGTTAAAATAACGCAGTGCCGTATCGCAAAAAATGGCCTGGTCATGAAGAAGCCCACTTGTATGAAACACAAGGCCTGTAAAAGAAGAGGCAAATAGACTGTGCACTTTTGCAAGTGCAGTTGCACTCTGCAAGTGCAGTTGCTTCAGAGCTTAGTAAATGAGGGAGATCTCTGCTGACTTCCATCATCCAATCATGTTCAAGCAAAAATGTTGGGCACTATGCAGGGCTATCAACTGTTTATTGGATGTGGTTGGGCGAGCATGTGACAATGGCTAAGAGCAGACTAAAAAGAGGCTGTGAGGGATTGGTCGCACCGCCGGAGGGACCCTGCTGGAGCAAGGAAGAGGGTAAATAATGCCGCCTATTCTGCAACCCTCTGAACTTAATGAGCATTTACTTTTTGCAGTGTTGGGGGGGGGGGGGTAAACCACTGATGGGGTATTTTTTGTTGTACCTAGGGTGAAAATGCTATAAAAAGCTGAACTATTTTATATATATATATATATATATATATATATATATATATATATATATATATATATATAAATACAGGCAGCAGATGTCTTCCCTAGTTGGAGCAGATATAGGGTTAAGTAGAGTTAATGAATTAACGCATTACACAACATATGTGGCTTGTTGAATGCAATAAAGCAGATGTGCAATCTGAAAACCCATCATTTTCACTTGTTTAACATAGATCTTTCCAAGCCCTGCCATTTCTAAGGCCTGAAGGTACAACATCAACCACGGTCAGTGAATACATGTATTCATGCCTAGTTACAAAGAAACCCTTTTCTTTTTATCTTTTTAGATAGGCGCTGTATTTGATGGAATCAGTGTAAAAGCCGTATGTCTATAAAAGGATTTTCATGTCAGCAAGAGAATAATAAGAGGTCAAAATTAATCTCTTAGATTAGCGTTCGACAGGCTTAAAACGCCTTTCCGTTTAACACTCGAGATAAAGTGCTCCTATGGAAGTAGCGAGGCCTCATTGTAAACAATACCTCTTAGCCAGACAGTTTGGTTGTGTTTACAGATTAAATGTCAGGATGTGTATATGAAATGTTCTTGTTGTAGGATATTAATGGGAAAATGAACTTGTTTTTTTGATGTTGGAACCACATTAGTGTTTGATGGACTGCTGCTGGGTCAAAGATCACCTGAGACATGTGTTCGGCCTACTGTAGGAATTTCTTTGTATTTGTAACAGTAATTGTATGAATTTGTTATACTAGTACTCCAATATTAATAAAAAAACACCAGTACATTGTATACAGTGTATTTTTCCAGTTCTGTCCTTGCAATGAATGGTAAAAGTCTCTTTAAAACCTCTGAAAACAATTTCCTTCAGTCAAATGACATGCATGGGTGAGGATGCAATATTGAATCTTCAATCTATGTTAGGGTGACTGCATATCCTTATTTTCTGCGGACAGACCTCAATTTTATTTTGATATCCCCAGGAAAAGACTGTCCCCAAAAGAAATTTAAGCACAGAGTGCCTCCCAAACAAAAATTCCTCATTCCCCCCAATACATTCCCCCACAACCCTTGACAAAACAACCTCCAGCACAAATTCCTCCCTCCCTGAATTGTACTCGCTGGACCTTGGCATGGCATTGCTGGTGAGAACTCATGGTTCATTATCTGTTGGTGAGTTCCTTCCCCACGAAAAAGTGTAGGTAAAAGGTAGATTCAGAGAAAGGAGGGACAAGGTAGACTTTGTGATATTGGCCTGTGACATCATCAGTACCTTTGGGCACAGCCAGGGACAGGCACACCCGTCCCCTAGATGGTGGGGCTTAGGCGCCTACGTGGGGGACAATTGGACCTACACTTGCTAATGCCTTAACATTAAGGCAGGTCTCCTGGACTTAGAAGCGAACTTCAGTGATAGTGTGAACTCCTCACTCTCTGTGTTGACTCCATTACACTAATGACACTTGTACACTTCAGACACTCTTGTGCCTAGAGGACACCACTCCCAGGTGTGCAGCATCTTGAGGCCGGCACTGCTGAGCCTGCTGAACCTGTACCGGCTTGACCAATCCAGCAGTTCATATCACCTCTCTCCTAACAGTACAGTTCTCAAAAAGCTGTTTCAACACAATGCTTGCAGAAAGCTCTTCTAACATCTATAGAGTGTGTATACCCTATACAGAAGGCAAGTCCAGAAAGCAATCCCTTTTAAGGCAATAGTTAATAAGGCAACTATCCACAAGAGGCACTACAAGTCCCTTAGTGTTCATGATTAGCAGTAATACACAAAGGCAGTAAATTTATGATTAGTAGCTAAAAGTCCATCTGGTCTCCAAGGCTTGAGACCTACTCCAGGAACCCTGCTTAGTCTCCTATCACCCCCACCCCCCACCCCAAAGGGGGTGATAGCTCCAGGAGCGTAACCAGCTGCATTTTGGAAGAATTTCCACTGGCAGCACTCTAGGGGCTTTGAGGCAGTCCCCTTTTATGATGGTTGACCTGTAGGGGGGTAACCTGGCTGAATATGTCAGGAAAAACATTAACCCTTACAGCCTGGTTACCCCTAGCTCTCAGGACACAGGAAAAACATACAAACATTGTAACATGTGGCACCTGGCTGGCTCAGCTAACATGAGGAAATTAGCTCAGCCAAGGAAAACAAGTGCTTACACAGGCAGACACATTAACCTCTTGTAGGCACCTGCCTACACTCTTCCTCCACCTTCTCCAGGCCAATCACAAAAATATTGCAAAGTCAGATTACCCCACAGCTGTCCAGGCTGGGGATACAATTATTAATGCTGGAAAGAAATCAGGAACGCTTTTTTTAACTGGGGCTGAAATCAGAGACACTTTTTTCAGAGTATAGCCCCTCAAGATCGGGGACTGTCCCTGGAAACCGGGGACTTCTGGTCACCATACCAAGGGAGCGCTAAGTGTGAAACTCATTTTTCCACATATTTCTTTAGTTTTGAAATCATCCCACCCTCTTCCCACTTAGTCATGCACCTTATTTTCTGTACAGGGTGGGCTTCAAAATAGCAATATCTCCATTATATCACAATTATGTGCATAGAGTCTCGCAGGACAGGGTTCATGCTGTGACCTGCTCCTTCAACCATAATAAATTGAGGTGGGTGCACAGAACTAATCCTGATATTCATTTGACACCAAATCTGACTCATAACGGCACACAAACACTCTAGAAGATGTAAATACACTTGTCCCTTCTAGATAGAATGTGACCACAGAACAGGATAAAATTAGTTGCAACTATGTTGGCATGAAACTTGGTTGGCAGCATTACTTCCAAGGTCAGAAATAATGAGTCACTTTGTGACATTTTAAAACGAGGGCCTTTCAAATCCTATCAAATCATCAGACAATCTCTGAGAATCTAGCAGCGCAGAACCTTTTATCTTGTGAACAGTCAGTTTCAGTGAACATCCATATCTTCTGGATTACAAGCGCTGCTAATGGTATCAGAAAATCTTTAAGAGACACTTGATATACCAGTCTGCTGCCAAAACTGGTTTTAGATGGATTACTGTATTAAACTTTCTGGGTTACATTTTTAGAAACAGATCAGGAATAGGATATGTTTACATTACAGACGTATCGTCGTTTTCCATTATTCGGTGTCTAAAAAGGTATTAAAGCAATCATCACTGGAGCTGTCTGCCCTGTGTTTATTATATAAGAGTTTGTTGTGAAGCATTCCAATGTTACAGTTTTTATATAAAATGCAATATAACAGCTGCTGCAAAACAAATCATACTAGGAGGTTATAGAGAACATATATCATACTATGTTCATTTTCATGTGACAGTCCCTATTCTCTGATCTAGCAAGAGGCAAGACTTGTTCAGAACATTATTTGCTGAAATATTATCCAAATTGGGAACATCCAGATGGAATTCGCTGCATCTAGTTTGCTCGAAGTTGCTTAGTTTAGGATTTAAAGGGAAAGAATAATAAATAATTACATTTTGTTGCTTTGCAGCCTGAAATGAAGAAAGACGGTTCAGTTAAATTTGATGGTGACCATTTGTGGACTGCAGTCTTCAAGTCATTCCACAGATTTTCAATCGGGTTTAAGTCTGGGCTATGACTAGGCCATACAAGGACATCCGCCTTTTTCTTTTTTCAGCATATTATTTTTCAAGAATTTGATGGAATTTTGCCCCGTCCATTTTTCTTCTATCCTGACAAGTGCTCCAGTCCCTGCTGCTGAGAAACAGCCCCATAACAGGATATTACCACCTCCATGTTTTACTGTAAGAATGGTGTTATTTGGATGGTGAGCTGTATTGGATTTCCGCCAGATATATTATTTGGTCTTGAGGCCAAATAATTTAATGTTAGTCTCATCTGACCATAACACCTTTTTCTTCCCTCTGCCAGAAAGTTGTCAATAGGAAGAAGGTTTACCTTTCAACATGACAATGACCCAAAGCACACAGCAAAACTGACCACACAGTGGTTGAAGGAGAAAAAGGTGAATGCCTTTGCTTGGCCTAGTCAGAGCCCAGACTTAAACCCCATTGAAACTCTGAGGAATGGCTTGAAGACTGCAGTCCACAGACGGTCACCATCAAATTTAACTGAACTTGAGCAGTTCTGCAAAGAAGAGTGGGCAAATATTGCAAAGTCTAGATGTACAAAGTTAGTAGACACATATCCAACAGACTAAAGGCTGTAAAAGCAAAAGGTGGTTCAACAGAATACTGACATAAGGGGGGTGATCCCTTTTCCAACTCAGTGATTCTGTTTTTGAATTTTTTGAATTTATTTTCTGACATGTTAGTGTTATGTCTTTCACTTGAATATTATAAGTTGCACTACAGCTGGATAAAACAAAAACTGTTTCTGTCTACAATTCAGGCCGCAAAGCAACAAAATGTGATTATTTAAAACATGTCTAATTCACCCTGTGTCTATTAGGGGCACAGGGTGACCAAGAAAATAATGGACATTAAGAATGTGGCTTGGATTACTTAAAATGGAACAGTAATATTTATCTACAATATCTCCCAGGAAATATGCAAAGACTATTCCTGGTTTGTTTGATTCTGAACTATACATATTAATTGAAAGAGCTGGTCACCTTGGCCTCTGGAGCCGGACAGTTTGCTACTGGGGACTCCTGCTATAGTCTGTTGCCTACTAGGCTGAGGAGCGGGGAGATCACTGTTTGTATTGTTAATTTTAATTAGGTATTCTGCTATTATTTGAAGGTTTGCTATCTTTATGCTTATGATAATGTGTATTGTCTGCAGTTAGCTTGAAGTCGACAAGGCTGGTCTGCAATGTGACTCTGAGTCATCCAGGTGGATGGGATTAGCCATGGGTCAGCCCTACCTCATTAGCTAAACCATTGTGTGATGTTTTGGGTAAATATTTGGGTTATTGTGTATGTGGGAACTGACATACTTTTCAAGTGTGTAAAAAGGCTGTATACTTGTCCAATAAATCATTCCATGTTCAAGCCGTGTAACTGAGCTAGTCTCACCTGGTTTTAATTACTATATGTGGCTGTAATATCTGATATCGGATGTTCAGACTGGAAGAGGCAATGTACTAACGGAAGCACTCAAGTGGAGTGCTATGGGGTTCCATTACAGGAGTGATTGTTTTATATACCCACTGTATTATATAGCATTGACAGGTAGGAGAAAATATATATAAAACTTAAACAAATGACGCAAAGTAGGAGTGATTTATGTATGAACTTTTATTGCCATCTCCATATTTGCTGCAATCTCTAACTATAATTGTTAAAATTATTCATAGTAGTCATTGACTCAGGAAATTGATTTAACTTCCATCGGAACATCCAAGAAAAATTGCCCCCCCGCTGTGAGAATTCATTGGCAGATGTTGGAGTTTTTGTTGTGTCTTTATGAGAAACAATGATACAAGAAAACGATTAGAATAGGGAAAGCTGTAATGACTTGTGATGTTACCATGTAAATGTTATCACTCAGATAACAATGCTCCAAGATTATGTACAGCCTCATTATTATGATAAATACCCTTATAAAGAAATATTCCACTGCACTTAATTATAGAATGTTCTGTAAACATGAATGTATTGCATTGTTAAAAATACACAAGCAATAATTGAAGGATAAGCTAAAGTCAAACTCCAGGCAGTATGTTTATTTATTTTTTCCTCAATACTTATTTTATCTAGATTTCCTAAGGCAGTTCATTTTATATGCAGAGTCCTCTTCCCCTTGGGATCTTCTTCAGCAAAAGGTGGTCTTCAGTGATGCACAAAAGGCATTATGATGTCAGCGGCACACAGTGAAGACACCCTAAGACAAGAAGTGTGGCACTAGCATGAGCACCGGGAATAAGAATAAAGCAAAACAAGCCTAAAAAAGAAAACTAGTGCAGCCACCACATATAAGGATTGGTAAGCTACAATATATTAAACTCTTGTTTTTGGGTTTAATACTACTTTAACCACTTGCATACTGGGCCCTTTAACCCACTTCCTGCCCAGGCCAATTTTCAGCTTTCAGCGCTGTCACAATTTAAATTAATTGTGTGCTCATGCTACACTGTACCCATATGAAATTTCATGATCATTTTTTACACACTAATAGAGCTTTCTTTTGGTGGTATTTAATCACTACTGGGGTTTTTATTTTATGCTACACAAACAAAAAAAAGATTACAATTTTGAAAAAAAATATCTTTTTTCAAAAATTGTTATAAAATTTGGCAAACAGGTAATTTTTCTCCTTCACTGATGTGAGCTGATGGGGCTGCACTAATAGGCACTGATAAGGCAGCACTAATGGGCACTGGTAGGTGGCACTGGTGGGCACTGATCAGGAGCCACTGATGTGAGCTGATGAGGCTGCACTGATAGGCACTGATAGATGGTACTGATGGGCACTGATAGGCTGCACTGAAGGGTACTGATAGGTGGCACTGATGGGCACTGATAGGTGGCACCCATTGGCACTGATAGGCACTGGTAGGTTACACTGATAGGCAGCACTGCTAGGTGGCACTAATGATGAGGCACTGATGGGCACTGATAGGCACTGGTGGGCACGGATAGGTGGCACTGCTGGGCACTGGTAGGTTGTCGTTGTTGTTTGATTTGTTGTTTGATACACTTTCATGTAGTTTTTATGTCTTGTATTGAACTGCATTAGGTTATCCGTTTTCTGTAGTATGCTGATGTCTAGTAGCGGTTTCTGGCCACAACAACTTATTTACTAATGTGATTTTGGTATCTTCCTCTGTCCTCCCCTCCTGTTTAGAGCTAGTTAGTTTAGCCTTTGCTAAACACTCCCCACATCTTCCATGTTCCCGCAGTCTGTATTAGTTATTCACAGAGACATGGCTTGGGAAAGCCATTATCTTCTTACACTTCAAAAGACTGGAAAAACATGCTCTATACTGCAATTACCGTAGTTGAAGTAAAATTGTGTTAGATTCAATTTCTGTGTCTTATGGAAGAGTTAAAGTGGTAGTAAACTCAGCCATCAGGAATGGAAAGAAACATGAGGGCAATAGGTGAAGTGATGACAATGCACATCGCTATATTCTTTGCCGAAAAATCCCATATTATACGTTTTTTTTTCTAACTTTTTCTTCTCACATCTCACATGAAACCTGCGCCATATTGGGACTCCTCTTCCTTATCCAGCTTCCGCCCTCTCTCTCTATGATGACATGTGCGATTTGCTTCATTCTGAATTGAAATTCAGACTAATTTTTCCTTATTTGGAAATTCGGATGTATCTACCTCTTTTTGTTTTGCTTTTATATTATAGAATGTTTTGTACACTTTGTAACCAATAAAAATCGTTGTTATTAATTTTAACAAAATTGTATATCTGATTCTCTGCACCAGCCACTTGGTTTCCCGGTGATACACTGTCCATATTATCCCTCTGGGGCACACCCTCCTTTTTTGTTTTTTTTATCCGAATTATAATAGTAACAAATTTAAACAAATCCGAAATAACAAATCAAAATTTCGGAAGAAATTCTAATTCAAATAGTTTTCTAATCAAATTCAAATCGTTTTTGAATCGAATATGAATTTCTGAAGAGAATAAAAATTTATAGAAAATAAAGGAATAGAAGAGAAAAGAATATAATAGAAAATGAAAGAATATAATAGGGTAAAACAAAACAAAATAGTTAAAGTCACCCACTATCAGTAGCGGTAAGTCCGGCTTGCCCTCCAGATATGTCAGCAGTAGTCGGAGTACGGCCACCGAAAACGGCAGGGGTATATACACACAAGCCAGAATACAATATATTTTCCCCACTCGACAATGCAAAAAAATGAATCGGCCCTTGGTATCAACACAGACATCGATTTCCTGAAAATCTATGGAATTGTGGATCATTACACTCACACCCCTGGAATAGGAGGTGTGAGTGGAATGATATGCCCTGCCCACCCATGCATATCTAAGGCAACATTTTGTTTCAGTGGTTAAATGCGTTTCTTGTATATATAAAATCATAGGGTGACTTTTCTTCATACATGAAGATACCATCATGCGTTTAAGTGGGGAGCCCGAACCTCTGACATTCCAGGACACTATTGGTAATTCAGCCATCTGAAAAAAACAGATATATCCTTAAGGAGGAACACAATAGTAACCCAGAGTACGGAGAGTATACATATAGTTACATAGTTAGTAAGGTTGAATAAAGACACCAGTCCATCAAGCTCAACCTGAGCAAGTGTGGGTGCGTGTCTACAACTATCCCTATTTTTATTTAAGGTACCCATATAGCGCTTTGTCAATTTTTACGCAGCGCTCCACACATATATCACACACTCACATCGATCCCTACCCTCAAGGAGCCCACAATCCAAGGTCTCTAACATTCATATACTAGGGCCAATTTTGGACAGAAGCCAATTAACCTACCAGCATGTCTTTGGAGTGTGGGAGGAAACCAGAGTACCCGGAGGAAACCCGCGCAGGCTCAGGGAGAACATGCAAACTTCAGGCAGGTAGTGTCTTGGTTGGGATTTGAACCAGCGACCCTTCTTACTGCTAGGCGAGAGTGCTACTCACTACACCACTGTGCTGCCCAATGTATGATAAGTGTAGGACTCTCTGTTCAAGCAGACTCAGGGGTCCCTCCTGCCACCCAAACAAAATAGATACAGGCCTCAAGTTTAGTGCCCAAGTACGGGGCAGAGTGTCAGAGTAAGTGAAAGCCATCTCACAAGTGTCAGGAAATGCAAAGTCCTGTGACCAAATCACAGTAGCGTGTAAGTATAGCTGTCGGTATAAGCAAAGAAAAAAGTATGATACTGCTGAAAAAAAAAACAAAAAAACAGGCTGTCAACGGGACAACCCTAGGAATAAAACCTAGAAACAGGAACCAACATGGTAATCTTGATTTACCCCTTGCATAGGGGAAGCGCATTTGTTCTTGCCTACTTCACAAGATTGCTCACAAGTCACATGGTAATATAACATCTCCCAGCAGCATAATACTGGGTATTTCCCCTTAAAGTGGAGTTCCACCCTCTTTTTCATGTCCTCTGCATTCAATGCTTCTTTGTCCCCTTAATCACATTTGGCATTTTTTTTTTTTAAATCACAGTTTTATTGTTTATCTGGTTTCCCACTTCCTGGTTGCGGCCGCGGCCGCCCCCGTTCGCTATGCATCCTGGGAGATGTTTTTTTATCAATCCCAGGAGGCAACAGGCCGCTGGGCCGTAGTATCGCGTTATTTCCAAACCGGAAATGACGCGATGTAGGGCGCCATTTTAAATAAGGGCAAAGTGGATTTGTTTTGCCAGTGTTACTATAGCGTCCATAGCAGCGCCATCGTTTCTCGTGGAAGTTAGTGCAGCAAGCAGCTACTTGAGAGCGGTATGTGCTGGGGGAGATGTGCTCTGCTGGGGGAGATGTGATGTGCTGGGGGTGATGTGCTGTGCTGGGGGTGATGTGCTGTGGGCGATGTGCTCTGCTGGGGGAGATGTGATGTGCTGGGGGTGATGTGCTGTGGGTGATGTGCTCTGCTGGGGGAGATGTGATGTGCTGTGGGCGATGTGCTGTGCTGGGGGAGATGTACATGCAGTATATTTCCAGGTTCCTAGAGGGAGGAGGGGAGGAGAGGTTTGCGTAGCTAAGGGGCGGCAACTTCCTTTGTTCCTTTGTAACTGTCGTTGCTATGGAAGCCTGACTTGAAACCTATTACACTGCTTGAGCAGCACTGAGCATGTGCGAGATTTGCAAGGCTGAGATCCAGGAAGAGATACAGTCTGGCTTCAGATGCCCACACCTAAGATGGCCACGGCCTGCTGCTAGTTTATAAAGTTACAATATGATATATTTACCTAACAAAACTGAGCTTTTTTTACAGACTAACTTTACTAGAATATATTAAGCTTATGTATTATAGGGTTATTTTTAATTAAAAAGTAAAATTTTGGCCGGAACACCACTTTAAGTGCAAAATTCACCAGTCGGCAGAAAAAGATGTACCGAGGGAAATAGGGACATGTATTCATGCAGACAAAAAGAGGGGGGGAAACCCCAACAGCACCCAGAGGGCAATAAGTGAGCTTCCAACTGCTTTCTGGTAATATTCCTATGAGGGTCTCCAGAGGGGTTCAAGTATGATTGAGTGAAGCAGGTCTGTCTCCATCTTCATCCCTAGCTCGGTGACGTAGGGCTTGTTCGGTGTGATCCAGCCACGAGGCCGCCTCCTGGGCCTGCTCAAAGAAATGGGACTGTCTATTCGCTGTAACTCTGAGTTTGGCTTGGTACAACATAGCGTAAGGCAGCTGCAAAGCTCGCTGGCGCCTCTTAACATCCGAGAATCTGGCTCTGAATTTCTGCACCTCCGCTGAGAAGTCAGGGTAGAACGACACTCTAACCCCATTTACATGTATATTGGCTTTTTCCCGTGCATTTCTCAGCACCGCTTCCCTATCACACTAATGTAGGAGCCAGGCCAGGATAGGTCTGGGGGGAGCTCCTGGTTGCAGCAGACGGCCCGGTGTGCGATGCGCCCGCTCAACTGTAAAAAAAGGGAAAAAGCTTCCTTCCCAAATATCTCAATTAGCCATGTTTCCACAAAGGCAGTGGTATCTCTCCCCTCCGTTCTCTCGGGCAGTCCTACAATGCGGATATTATTGCGACGCAGGCGATTTTCCATATCGTCAGCTCTATTGTTAGTGTCTTTGGCAAGTTCATAAGCGGCATGTGCCTCACGAGCAACTGGCTGGAGTCTGTCTTCTACCTCGCTGAGCCCTCCAAATTGCTCTTTAAAGGTATTCACAGAGGCTGTGCACACATGCACAGCCTTAAGTATGTCAGCCAGAGTAGGTTGCACTGAGTCCTCAGAGTCTGTGTCAGCAGGGAGAAGGGGGAGTTGATCTGTCTGAAAGGCTATGTCTTCACACCCATCAGTGTGCAATGTATCCTGTTGTAAAGTCTCATTAACTATCACATGTGCCCGTTCAGCGCCCCCCCCGGCTTCTCGGTCATGGAGACCCTCCATCTTTTGGGCATAGTACAGCATGTCTTTCGGTGGGTCCTTACCCTGAAGCTTCTGTGCCCCCTTGCTGAGGCCTCCCTTGAGTTTGTCACTGCCTCGCGGTGTACGCTGTGCCAGGGCCGCGGGGGCGCCATCTTGGAATTTGGAGGTCATGCTTTCCTCTCCTTTCCTTGCCTTCCCCCGGGTGCAGAGAGCTGGCGGTTGATCCAGGAGGGTGAGGGGGTCTGGAGCTAGCTGGGAAGCCGTTTTGTGGCCAGGGATCACTGCTGGGAGAGGATTAAATGGCGGTGCTGCTGCGGAGCTGTGAGACTCACGTCCTCTCACATGCCGGTGTTGGCCACACCCCCAACAACAAAACAAAATGGAATAGAAAATAAAACAACAGAATATAATAAAATAGAAAATAAAGGAATAGAATAGAACAAAATAAAAAATAGAACAGAATAGAATAAAATCGAAAGAATATAACCACCCTTTAAAATTCTAATTTCAAATAGATTAAATTTGAATAGAATAGAAAAGAATAGAAACAAAAAGAATAGAATAGAAAATAATAGAATAGAATAAACAATAGAAAAGAACAGAATAAAATACAAAGAATATAACAATATACCGTATATACTCGAGTATAAGTCGAATTTTTCAGCACATTTTTTTGTGCTGAAAGTGCCCCCTTCAACTTATACTTGAGTCAAGCACTTTTCTGCAGCAAAAAATGTCATTTTCCGAACCAAATTTGGGGCCCCGTATCTCAGAGCCACTTGGTGCTAGGAACCCCAAATTTGGTGTGCAAACCCAGTGGAACTGGTATCACAACACATCCAAAGCTGAAGTTCCTAGCACCAAGTGGCCTTGAGATACGGAGCCCCAAAATCGGTTCGGAAAATGTCATTCTCTGCTGCAGAAAAGTGCTTGACATTTTCTGTACCGACTTTGGGGCCCCATATCTCAGGGCCACTTGATGCTAGGAACCCCAATTTTGGTTTGCAAACCCAGTGGAACTGGTACCATAATATATCTAAAGCTGGGGTTTCTAGCACCAAGTGGCCCTGAGATACGGGGCCCCAAAACCGGTTCAGAAAATGTCATTCTCTGCTGCAGAAAAGTGCTTGACATTTTCTGAACTGAATTTTGGGGCCCTGTATCTCGGGGCCACTTGGTGCTAGAAACCCCAGCTTTAGTAATTTTATGGTGCTAGTTCCACTGGGTTTGTACACCAAATTTGGGGTTCTTAGCACTAAGTGGCCCCGAGATATTGGGCCCCAAATTCGGTCAACTGTGTCCATCTGCAGCAATGTCATTTCGGGACCCTTTGGGTTCAGAGACCCCAAATTTTGGCTGCAGCTAGGGGGCATCTAGGAACCCTTAACTACCGAGTTTGAAGTTCAGGGGACCTATGGCTGCAAATGGGCACAGTGAGGCATGCAAATGGGCACAGTGATGCTGCAAATGGGCATTGTTGACCCTCTTTTCCACTTACAGTAGCTGTGCATTTCTCACCCTCGTCTTATACTCGGGTCAATACCTTTTTGCCATTTTTTTTGTGGTAAATTAGGGCCTCGACTTATACTCAGAACGACTTATACTCGAGTATATACGGTAACCGTTTTACGAATTTCGAATAGAATAAATTTGAGTTTGGCTAGAATAGAAAAGAATAGAAAAGCACAGAATAGAAAATTTAAAAAATAGAAAAAAAAATAGAATAGAATAGAAAGAATATAACCATCTTCCAAAACTCGAATTTCGTATAGCATAAATTTGAATTCGAATGGAATTAGAAAAATTTTAATCAATTCAAACTCAAATAAACAAAACTAATTCCAAAAACAAATTAAACAAATTTAAAGGATAAGTTCACTTTTACAGAAAAATCTGTACGGTGAATTTACACAGGACCCCTTACTCACACCTCCCCCCAGTCCCGCCTGGCGATCTCCCATTATGAGCCCTACTATAGCCCCCTTTCCAGACAGGGGCTTAAAAATGCCCTCGGCTTAATCTCCAAAACGTCCCCCGCCAGGAGGGACGTTTCGGAGCATTCTAATTGGTCGGCACCATCACATGGGCAACGCCGACCAATCAGATCCCATGTAGAAAGAAAAGAAGAAAAAAGAGAGCGCACCAGCCTAGTGCATTATCCTTGACAGATTTATTTAATTAAAAACAAGATAAAAACTACTCACAAAGGTCGAAGAAAAAATCGCATAGTAATGGCACAGAGGCAATTATTCCAGTGGTAGCAGTTTTCCAGGTCCCAGGAAGGAGGCATACGGACTACTGCTGGCTAACGCGTTTCGAAGGTTACCCTTCTTCATCAGAGCCTTAGCCAGCAGTAGTCCGTATGCCTCCTTCCTGGGACCTGGAAAACTGCTACCACTGGAATAATTGCCTCTGTGCCATTACTATGCGATTTTTTCTTCGACCTTTGTGAGTAGTTTTTATCTTGTTTTTAATTAAATAAATCTGTCAAGGATAATGCACTAGGCTGGTGCGCTCTCTTTTTTCTTCTTTTCTTTTAACACTAGGACAATCCCATCCTTTGAGAGCAGAAAAGCCGAAATCCATAGTCCTTCTTGAACCCTTGGGACTTTTTAGCCAACACACCTGTGCGCAAGAGTATTTTTTGCTTCTTCTTTTTATACAGATCCCATGTAGCCTGTCCTGTCAATGGGGAAGAAGTAGAGAGAGTGCAGAGGGGATTTCTGAGCTTCAATCCAGTGAGGCAGCTATGGTAGGGCTCAGAATGGAAAATCGCTGTGCTCCGGGTCAGCGGGACTGGGGGGGGGGGCAGGGGGGATGGTGAGGAGGGGGTCCTGTGTAAGTTCACCTTACAGATTTTTCTGTAAAGGTGAACTTACACTTTAACTAAATGAATTTATGCAAGTAACGGATTGAAAACACATTTTTCCATTCTGCACATGTCTAGATGGACATAATCTCGCTCATGCGCATTATGAGCTAGCCAAGCCTCGCTTTCATTTTCAGTTACTATGGAAACATAGCCCTTAGCTCCCGTGATCGGCATCAATGTAGAAAGTCATATTGGGTGTTAAAGTTATTAATGGGGATGTATGTGGGCACGGCATCCTACAGAATGGACTCACGGTACACAGAGCATGCCATGAATCGCGGCTAAAATGGGCATGCGCTGGTGACATCATTGGATTGAAGATTGAAGAAATAGCTATCCAGTCCTCACTGAGATATCAGCAGGCGTCGCTGTGGAGGCAAGTGCAGATGACACAGCCGACAACGGAAGCCCCATAGTAACTCTATGGGTGACCTCACTCCCCATTCATTTCACAGCCGTTGTCGGCTGTCTCCTCTGCAGAGCACTGGAGACCTGACCGGATCGGCTTAAAAAAGATAGCTATTTCTTTACAGGGCTAGATAGGTTAGTCTTAGATCATGGATGTCTGTAGATGTAGCAATTTTACTTTTAGGATGGACTTCCCCTTTAAGAACCAATACAAAGGGAGACAGTACAGTTACAACACAGTGTAACACAAGAGGGTTTGGGTGAACTTGCTCACAGTCTAAAAGCTGGTCTATTTTTGGCTGCTGGAGTTGCTCTTTGCATCACAATGTTTAATAAAGCCCTTGTGTTTCATTCAGCAAATTAGTTATTCAACAGCTGCCAAAATATAAAAATGGGTGAAATGTCTGAAAGCTCCATTCCTGAGTGACATTTCCAGTTCCACCTCAATGAGCTGCCTCCATTCACATACACCACATTCTTATACCTCTCACCTGCTTTGAAGGAATTTTGGAATCCAAACACGGTGCTGGCAAATAGAATAGTCTTTGTTAGAACGTGGAGGATCAGCAACACACCTTCCTAGAGTTACACTAATATCCCGAGTTCAGGGCGGAGGTGTGATGCAAATTTTCAAGCACGCAGACCAAAAGGGTAGCTGAAGAAAAACATTTGGATCCGTCATTTCTTCTTCTGTGCCAAATCAATTGTCATTTCAGCACGTACCTAGATTTTTTTTCACTGTCTGCGGTTCCATCGGCTTAGTCAATAAACACATAAGTCAGCGGAATATTTAGCTTTCATTGGTGCATAACAGTGTTTAGGCAAAGAAATCTTGTATATGGCTGGTGACCCTTTCTTACTGTGGGAGATTGCTCCTTCAATTGACCACAATTTGCTTTCTTAAAGTGTAGCTCTAGCTCAGAATTGCTTTTCTTTTAGTTTTTGGAATGTCCCGTACACAGGATCGGAAATTCCGCCAGCAAAAGTCCGATGTGAGCTTTTGGTCGGAAATTCAGACCGTGTGTATGCTCCATCGGACTTTTGGTTAGAGTCAAAAAAACAGGGGTAATTGGCGCTGTTCCGCTAAGATCAAAAAGACTGGTGTATTATATCAAGTGAACTATGAAACAAACCAAGCACAAATAGCAATGTATAAAATAAAGAGAAATTAAGTGAAAATAGCTGAAGTGTGTGCAACACCTGCCATGAAAAAGTGCAGCGTGTATTCGTTCCTAGGTGAACCAAAATAGATTAAGGTCTAGGTGAAAATGAATTCTCAAACCAACTATCAGGAAATCCTTAAAATCATATACTAATCATAATAAACATCAGTAGTGCAAAAACTAGCAAACACCAATAGTGTATAAATAAATGACTTTGAAATCTATAATCACAAATGCACATAAAAAAATTAAAAAATTAAAAATTAAAAATTAAAAATTCATCACAAATCTTGAGTCCACAAAAAGTCCCACAAAATATAAGTAAATTGTAAAAAAGGCCTGTAGTGCAAAATTCTTCATAAAGTGCAAATAGTGAGTCTTTTTAAATTTCTAGCAATGATCTTAGTGCCGTGAAATCCTCCTGTCATCCAAAACGCCCCCCAATGTGCCCTCACTCACCGAAGGAGGACACCCCTGCAGGGGTATCAGGCCTGTCAGCTGTATTCCGCAGCTATGGTCCTTGGTAAAGGCTCCTGTTCGGATCTCCACTCTCGGTGTCCGGGCTGGCTCCAATCAATCCCCGCAGGCACATCCATATAGAATAAAAATGAATCCCATCGCGTAATTCTTACAAAATGGGCCCTACTTTCAATATATCCTCATAAGTATTGCCCTCTATGTATAGAAAGGGGACATCTGGCTGATGGTGTCCTGTTCCGCAGATTGATGTGCAGCTCCTCTGATGAGTCTTCTATGGTTGGGGTCCTCTCGGATGGTCCCTCTTGGCTCCTCTGATGAGTCTTCTATGGTTGGGTGACTTCTGACTCCTCCCAGCACAGTGACAGTCACTGTGCTGGGAGGAGTCAGAAGTCACCCAACCATAGAAGACTCATCAGAGGAGCCAAGAGGGACCATCCGAGAGGACCCCAACCATAGAAGACTCATCAGAGGAGCTGCACATCAATCTGCGGAACAGGACACCATCAGCCAGATGTCCCCTTTCTATACATAGAGGGCAATACTTATGAGGATATATTGAAAGTAGGGCCCATTTTGTAAGAATTACGCGATGGGATTCATTTTTATTCTATATGGATGTGCCTGCGGGGATTGATTGGAGCCAGCCCGGACACCGAGAGTGGAGATCCGAACAGGAGCCTTTACCAAGGACCATAGCTGCGGAATACAGCTGACAGGCCTGATACCCCTGCAGGGGTGTCCTCCTTCGGTGAGTGAGGGCACATTGGGGGGCGTTTTGGATGACAGGAGGATTTCACGGCACTAAGATCATTGCTAGAAATTTAAAAAGACTCACTATTTGCACTTTATGAAGAATTTTGCACTACAGGCCTTTTTTACAATTTACTTATATTTTGTGGGACTTTTTGTGGACTCAAGATTTGTGATGAATTTTTAATTTTTAATTTTTAATTTTTTAATTTTTTTATGTGCATTTGTGATTATAGATTTCAAAGTCATTTATTTATACACTATTGGTGTTTGCTAGTTTTTGCACTACTGATGTTTATTATGATTAGTATATGATTTTAAGGATTTCCTGATAGTTGGTTTGAGAATTCATTTTCACCTAGACCTTAATCTATTTTGGTTCACCTAGGAACGAATACACGCTGCACTTTTTCATGGCAGGTGTTGCACACACTTCAGCTATTTTCACTTAATTTCTCTTTATTTTATACATTGCTATTTGTGCTTGGTTTGTTTCATAGTTCACTTGATATAATACACCAGTCTTTTTGATCTTAGCGGAACAGCGCCAATTACCCCTGTTTTTTTGACTCTAATCTCTTTTGGAATTTCACATTGGTGCGATTCTGTGCTGGGGGGCTGCAGTTCCTTGATTACCTAAGCGCGGAGCTATTGGCTTTATATATCCATCGGACTTTTGCTGGCGGAATTCCTGCCAGCAAAAGATTGAGAGCAGGTTCTCTATTTTTCGGACGGAAAAAGTTCAGATCGGAAATTCCGATCGTCTGTACCAATTCCAACGCGCAAAATTCCTACGCATGCTCGGAAACAATTCGACGCATGCTCGGAAGCATTGAACTTCATTTTCTCGGCTCGTAGTAGTGTTGTACGTCACGGCGTTCTTGATGGTCAAAAGTTCTGAGAACTTTTGTGTGACCGTGTGTATGCAAGCCAAGCTTGAATGGAATTCTGTCGGAAAAACCATCCAAGATTTTTCCGACGGAAATTCTGCTCATGTGTACGGGGCAGTAGAGTACAGTGGCGGCTGGTGGTAATTTTCTTTGGGGGAGCGACAAACAGTACCAAGCATGAATCTATCCATTAGTCATATAGGGGGGTGGCGTGGAGAGAGGGGACGGGGCCCAGGCACCCCTAATCGATGGGTTCGCCGCTCAGATTTTTCGCTGTCAGTGTCATGTGGGAGAGGCTTCTCCTCACTTCCTATCCTGAAGAAACAAAAGAAAGTGAGCCGAAAGTTCCCCATAGTGAGGGGAAACTGCCTGTTAGACAGTGGTCACAGGAACACATTGGCAAAGCACAAAGGTTTGCTAAACCACTTGCTGACCGTAGGCCGTCATTTGACATCCCCGGTTTGCAGTGGTATTTGCAGCCAGTAGGTTCCTTTCAATGCAAAAGTGATTAGAGTGGGTAAACAGCCACTCGATCAATTCTGCAAGTGGTGGAATGTGGTTCTCCCCGCACTCCCACTGCCATTGCCACCTTTCCTGGGCTCTGCTGTCCAAATTCCGAGCCTGGGAACATTCCGACCGGCAGCGACGGCTGCACAGCACAGAGAGAGAGGAACTGACATTGTTGTTTCCTCTCTATGACCCCTAAAGCAACAGTAATTTTGTCACTTTCGGTTCCGCCTCTCTGTTTACCTGGCTGTTAGCGGTCAGAAAAGCAGCCTGTGACGAATCCTATTCCACACTCCACCGAGTGCCTCCGTCAATAACACCGCTTCCTCCAGTATGACCATCAGACAGATATAATATTATAGCTGCATTAAATACAAGTCTAGTCGATAATAGCTTGTAGAATCTTGACTGCTTTATTGGTGCTGAATACAGCCTTTTTATACACATTTAACACAAGGGGTTAGATAACGAGGTAGGGCTGACTCATGGACACTCCCCCCCTCCCCTCTAGCAAAAACTTAAAAGACAATAATATAATTAACATGTTAATTAACACAACACTTAAGGCAGACCTGGTGACCAGACAGTTCGTCTCTGCAGGTTAATGTGATCAGCTCTTTCAAGAATCATGTATTGTTCAGAATAAACAACTGAGAATAGTCTTTGGCAAGTTCAAAAAAATAAAAGATTAATATAGAAATACCAAATAACAGGGTGAATGTGGACAGAAAAAGGTCCTTGCAGCCAGTGTCCGCGACAGTGCCCCCCCCTGTCCCATAGTCCGGCAGACCCAACTAGATCCACCACGGGTCAGCTTGGGGCTGTCCGGGAGAGTTTTATAGTTCCATTTGCGGGAAAGTCCATCAGCATTCCCATTCTGCTTTCCTGGCCGATACTGTATGGTAAAATTGTAGGGCTGCAGTGCCAAGCTCCATCGTAACAAACGTCCATTATCCCCGGAGACCCGATTAAGCCAGATTAATGGATTGTGGTCGGTGAGCACCGTAAAAGATCGTCCGTAGAGATAAGGTTGGAATTTCTTGAGAGCCCACACCAGCGCCAAACACTCCTTCTCCACGGCTGCATAACCGACTTCCCTGGGTAGCAGCTTCCGACTGATGTAGGCCACTGGGTGCTCACCGCCATCAGGTCCTACTTGGCTCAGTACTGCCCCCAGCCCGAATGTAGAGGCATCTGTGTGGACACAAAAATGTTTGGTTGGGTCAGGGGCAGCTAGAACAGGAGCTGAAGTTAGTGCATTCTTTAATCGTTGGAAGGCAGCTTCACACTCAGGGGACCACAGTACCTGTCGGGGAAGGTGCTTCTTCGTCAGGTCTGTCAGGGGCTTAGCGATGGAACTATATTGCGGGACAAATTTCCTATAGTACCCAGCTGTGCCGAGGAACGCCAGGACCTGGGTTTTAGTACGGGGGGTCGGCCACTTGGCAACTGCCTCAATCTTAGCAGGCTCAGGTCGTTGTTGTCCACTGCCTACTCGATGTCCAAGGTACTGTACCTCGGACATCCCTATGCTGCATTTCTCTGGCTTAAGGGTTAGTCCTGCAGCCTTGATGCGGTCTAGCACGACACCCAGGTGAACCAGATGGTCCTCCCAGGTATCACTGTAGATCGCAATGTCGTCCAGATATGCACAAGCATAGTCCTGGAGGCCATCGAGGAGTTGGTCTACCATCCTCTGAAAAGTCGCCGGTGCATTCTTCATCCCAAATGGCATTACTTTTGACTGGTATAAGCCAAATGGGGTAATGAACGCCGATTTCGGAATAGATTCTGCATCCAGAGGAATTTGCCAGTATCCTTTGCATAGGTCAAGGGTTGTCAGGAATTTTCCCCGAGCAATGCGATCTAACAGATCATCGACCCGGGGCATAGGGTAAGCATCAGTGGTGGTGCACTGGACCACCGGGGAAGCCCAGGGGCTGCTGAATGGCTCAATGACTCCCAATTCAAGCATCTCCTTAATCTCATGACGCATCCCCTCTCTCACTGTGTCAGGTATCCGGTAAGCCGCCTGTCTTAGCGGCACTTGTCCCGGGGTCTCCACACGGTGCACTGCCATAGAAGTGTACCCGGGGACTGTGGAGAACATTTCCCTTCTCTGACTAAGGACCTGTCTAGCTTGTTCTCTCTGCGTCGGCCCTAGCTGGTCGTCAAGCTTTATCATCTCTATCCCTGCAGTAATTCTATTTAGCTCCGGGAGCACCAGCAGGGGAAGATTCTCAGAATCTTCCACAGCTGGAGCACATATAGCGGCTACCTCTCCTGATCTTTCCCAGTATGCTTTCAACATGTTCACATGAAAGGTCCGTCGGACTCTTTCATCCGAACATTTAGCCACTAGGTAGGTTGTGTCACAGAGCTTTGCCACAACCCGGTAAGGTCCCTGCCAAGTGGCCTGTAACTTGTCCTGCTTGGTTGGTCTGAGGGCAAGAACCTTCTGCCCAACCTCCAGAGTGCGGTTCCGAGCAGTACGATCGTACCATCGTTTCTGCCGCCTTTGGGCAGCCCGAAGGTTCTCCTGGACAGTGTCCGTGAGCTCCTTCAGTCTGTCCCTAAACTCAAGAACGTATGCTACGATAGAGGACCCTTGGGGATCAATTCCCCCTTCCCAGTGGGCTCTGACTAGATCTAGGGGCCCCCTCACCCGCCTCCCATACAGTAACTCAAATGGGGAGAACCCGGTAGATTCCTGCGGCACCTCCCGATAAGCGAAGAGAAGGTGTGGCAGATATCTCTCCCAATCCCTGTGAGAGGTTGCAAATGTCCTAAGCAGCTGTTTCAGTGTTCCATTGAACCTCTCACACAGTCCGTTGGTCTGGGGGTGATAGGGAGAGCTCTGTAGGGGCTTTATCCCACACAGCCTCCATAACTGCTGAGTGAGCTCAGCAGTGAACTGGGTCCCCTGGTCAGAGATGATTTCCCGAGGGAAACCCACCCTGGCAAAGATCCAGAGCAAAGCATCAGCCACAGTTTCTGCATGGATATTTGCCAGGGGAATGGCCTCCGGGTACCGGGTGGCATAATCCACCACAGTAAGGATATATCTCTTCCCAGAAGGACTAGGTCTGGGCAATGGTCCAACCAGGTCTACGGCAACACGGCTAAAGGGTTCATCAATGATCGGTAAAGGGTGTAGGGGAGCTTTCAGCGGGCCCCCATGCTTACCCACCCGCTGGCATGTGTCACAGGTCCGGCAATACTGTCGGACATCCCCTGTAATCCCTGGCCAAAAAAACGATTGAGTCAGACGGTGGAGGGTCCGGGACATCCCCAGGTGTCCAGCTAAGGGTATGTCATGCCCAATGCGCAGCAGGTCATGACGATAGTTCTGCGGCACAACCAGCTGCCGCTTGGGTGGATGGGAGGCTGTCTTTTCCTCAGTAACCGGATAGAGTAATCCCTGGACCCACTCTATTCGCTCCCTCTCCAACCCCCCAGGGTCCAATCCTGCTCTTTCCCTATAGCTAGCTAAGGAAGGGTCGCTAAGAGTTGCCTGAGCAAATTCTTGGGGAGAGGCCCAAGTCGGGGTAGGGATAGTTGGGGTAGTACAGTCTAGGTCAGGGGTGACAGGTCTTACCTGGGTCCCGTCCTCGAGGGAGCGCACCTCCATCCGGGCTTGCTGGCGGGTGGTAACAGGATAGGCTTCCGGGGATACATCCAGGGAGAAGGCTGAATTTAAATGTCCCAAATCGTTGCCCAACAAAACCTCTGCAGGTAAGTTCTGCATTATTCCCACTTCCACTTCTTTGGCCCCCGAACCCCAATCAAGGTGAACCCTGGCAGTGGGGACCCGCATAACATTTCCCCTGGCCACCCACACAGCCACAGACCGTCCCGTCTGCTCTGCCGGGTTTATCATTCGGGACTGTATCAGGGTAATAGTAGCTCCCGTGTCCCGCAGTCCCTGGGCAGCCCGACCATTAATCCACACGGCTTGTCGATGGTGCAAACGATTATCTGTAGTGGCAGCTTGCACAGGGTCTGCCTCATGTAGAATTCCAATATTCTCCTCGCTTGGGTAAGTCACATCATCTCTTTCCAGACAGTGTGCAGCAGCCCGGGCAGGTCCAAGGGGCCTGTTGTTCCTCGCGCCCTGGGAAACATTCTGCGGACAATACCTCCTAACATGCCCTGATTGGTTGCATTTGTAGCAGAGGTCCCCTTTTCCTCGTGAAGATGGTAGCTGAGTGGTGCCGGGGATCGACGGCTGGTGTGGAGGGGCAACGTTCCGTGGAATGTTGGGGACAGGCCGAGCTGGGGTCTTAGCCTCTGGTTGTACAGTCCGCCTTGAATCCACGTATTGGTCAGCTAGGGTGGCAGCTTCATCTACTGTGACTGGCCGCCGATCCTTTACCCAGTCTCTAACCTCATGTGGGGTATGATCGTAGAATTGTTCCAGGAGGATTAGCTGGAGCGCATCTGCCATGGTAACAGCTTGGCGCCCGGTCATCCAACTCTCTGCTGCTCGGGTCATTTGATGAGCCCATTCTGTGTAAGGCTCTCTCTCCTTACGGCGGAGGTTGCGAAACCTCAAACGGTGTGCCTCTGGAGTAATGCCGAAGCGAGCCAATAGTCTTTCTTTTACCCGGTCATAGTCCTGGCTGATCTCATCAGGGACATTATTGTACGCCTCTGCAGCCCTTCCTGTGAGACGGCTGACCAGGAGCGTGACCCAATCTGCTTTATTGACACCTTGGAGACCGCATTGACGCTCAAACATTTGCAGGTAAACATCCATCTCATCTACACCATCTTGAAACATGCGGAAGGCGGCATAGGGTAGTTTTTTGCTCGCCGCTGGAGCTTCCCGGTTGAACATAACTGACGCTCCTTGGTCCCGCTGGAGTTCAGTCATTCGCAGCTGGGACACCTCTCGTAACACTTGACTGATAACCTCCTGCGGGGGGTGAGTACCATACAAGGCCAGTCGCCACTGGACGTCACGCTGGAACTCTGTCGCCTCTGAGGTGTCTGCTGGTGGGTTGCTGGCCTGGTCAATCTCCATTAGTTCGGTGATGAGAGTCGCTTTGGATTTGTTGCTGGAGACTTTTCCACGGGCTTCCAAGAGATCCTTCAAGGTGCTGCGCTTGAGTCTGGCGTAGTGATGTTCCATCTGCTGTTAGGAGCAGGGGGTTCCGGTGGTGATTTGGGTGTGCCTAGGCAAGAGGAAGCATCCCACTGCTGCCACCAATTGTGACGAATCCTATTCCACACTCCACCGAGTGCCTCCGTCAATAACACCGCTTCCTCCAGTATGACCATCAGACAGATATAATATTATAGCTGCATTAAATACAAGTCTAGTCGATAATAGCTTGTAGAATCTTGACTGCTTTATTGGTGCTGAATAGGGATGAGCTTCGTGTTCGAGTCGAACCCATGTTCGACTCGAACATCGGCTGTTCGACCGTCCGTCGAATTGCGAACGTTATGGGCCGTTCGCGCCAAATTCGTGTGGCGCGTCACGGCCCATAATTCACTGCGGCATCGCAGTGCATTGCTGGCTGATGATTGGCCAAGCATGCACTATGACCCGCATGCTTGGCCAATCACAGCGCCGTCAGTAGAGAGAGCTGTAATTGGCCAAAGCCAGGGTGGCTTTGGCCAATTATGGCTCAGGGGATTTAGTACACGCCCCACACTATATAAGGCCGCCTGCACGGCGGCCCTGTGTAGTGTGTTCCGGTGTGCTGATAGAGAGAGAGACAGACAGTGTCATTTGATTTGAGAGCTAGATTAGGCTAGATCTGTTCCTGCTCTTTACATTTAGTGCAGTGCGTCCTGCTCACAGTGTTCAGCTAGATCTGTTCCTGCTCTTTACATTTAGTGCAGTGCGTCCTGCTCACAGTGTTCAGCTAGATCCGTTCCTGCTATTTACATTTAGTGCAGTGCGTCCTGCTCACAGTGTTCAGCTAGATCTGTTCCTGCTATTTACATTTAGTGCAGTCAGTGCGTCCTGCTCACAGTGTTCAGCTAGATCTGTTCCTGCTATTTACATTTAGTGCAGTGCGTCCTGCTCACAGTGTTCAGCTAGATCCGTTCCTGCTATTTACATTTAGTGCAGTCAGTGCGTCCTGCTCACAGTGTTCAGCTAGATCCGTTCCTGCTATTTACATTTAGTGCAGTCAGTGCGTCCTGCTCACAGTGTTCAGCTAGATCCGTTCCTGCTATTTACATTTAGTGCAGTCAGTGCGTCCTGCTCACAGTGTTCAGCTAGATCCGTTCCTGCTATTTACATTTAGTGCAGTGCGTCCTGCTCACAGTGTTCAGCTAGATCCGTTCCTGCTATTTACATTTAGTGCAGTGCGTCCTGCTCACAGTGTTCAGCTAGATCCGTTCCTGCTATTTACATTTAGTGCAGTCAGTGCGTCCTGCTCACAGTGTTCAGCTAGATCCGTTCCTGCTATTTACATTTAGTGCAGTGCGTCCTGCTCACAGTGTTCAGCTAGATCCGTTCCTGCTATTTACATTTAGTGCAGTGCGTCCTGCTCACAGTGTTCAGCTAGATCCGTTCCTGCTATTTACATTTAGTGCAGTGCGTCCTGCTCACAGTGTTCAGCTAGATCCGTTCCTGCTATTTACATTTAGTGCAGTGCGTCCTGCTCACAGTGTTCAGCTAGATCCGTTCCTGCTATTTACATTTAGTGCAGTGCGTCCTGCTCACAGTGTTCAGCTAGATCTGTTCCTGCTATTTACATTTAGTGCAGTGCGTCCTGCTCACAGTGTTCAGCTAGATCTGTTCCTGCTATTTACATTTAGTGCAGTCAGTGCGTCCTGCTCACAGTGTTCAGCTAGATCCGTTCCTGCTATTTACATTTAGTGCAGTGCGTCCTGCTCACAGTGTTCAGCTAGATCTGTTCCTGCTATTTACATTTAGTGCAGTGCGTCCTGCTCACAGTGTTCAGCTAGATCTGTTCCTGCTATTTACATTTAGTGCAGTCAGTGCGTCCTGCTCACAGTGTTCAGCTAGATCCGTTCCTGCTATTTACATTTAGTGCAGTGCGTCCTGCTCACAGTGTTCAGCTAGATCTGTTCCTGCTATTTACATTTAGTGCAGTCAGTGCGTCCTGCTCACAGTGTTCAGCTAGATCCGTTCCTGCTATTTACATTTAGTGCAGTGCGTCCTGCTCACAGTGTTCAGCTAGATCTGTTCCTGCTATTTACATTTAGTGCAGTGCGTCCTGCTCACAGTGTTCAGCTAGATCCGTTCCTGCTATTTACATTTAGTGCAGTCAGTGCGTCCTGCTCACAGTGTTCAGCTAGATCCGTTCCTGCTATTTACATTTAGTGCAGTGCGTCCTGCTCACAGTGTTCAGCTAGATCCGTTCCTGTTATCTTCCTACTGACAGGCAGGCTTGTCTGGTTACAGTATATAAAGCTACCTGAAGAAAATTACAGGTGTTCTATCCCAGCTTAGTGCAGCTACAGGCCATTAGTATGTCTGGAAGGCCAAGAAGGAGAGGCAGACAGTCACAAGCCAATAAGAGAGGGCAAGCAGGCTCTGTGTCTAGTGCTGGTCGTGGAGACGGTGCATCCTCATCAGCACGTGGCCATGGGACACGCTTGGCCTTTTTTTCGGCAGCTGGCCGTGTTGAGCCGCAACATGCAGAAAACTTGGTCGAGTGGATGACCAAGCCGTCCTCATCCTCCTCATCCTCTCTCACCCATGCCCAGGGTGCTTTGTCTGGCAAAGCAGCGGCCTCTTCCCTCAGCTCAATGTCATCAGTGACTCCTTCCCTAGCTCCACCATGTCCTCATGAGGATTCCCTCGAACTGTTTGACCACAGTGTTGGGTACATGCTCCAGGAGGATGCCCAGCGTTTGGAAGGCTCTGATGATGATACTGAGCTCGATGAAGGCAGTAACATGAGCACGGACAGAGGAGGTGCCCAAGAAGGACAGCAATCTGGCAGTCATGCTCCCCCTGCTGCAGCATACTGCCAGGTTTGCTCCAGTGATGAGGAGGGAGGGGATGATGAGGTCACTGACTCAACGTGGGTGCCTGATAGGAGAGAGGAGGAGGAGGAGGAGGAGGAGGCGGCACATCACCAACGAGGCAGGATGCCCTCCAGGGGCCAGCCTAAGGGCAGCACATTGACTGCATCACACCCCAAAGCTCCACATGTGCAGGGCGCTGCAGTCTCTGCGCGTTATTCAAAAAGTTCTTTGGTGTGGGCCTTTTTTGAGACGAGTGCATCAGATCGCACCGCTGCTATTTGCAACATATGTCTCAAGCGTATCTCGCGTGGCCAAAACATCTCCCGCTTGGGTACCACATGCTTGACCAGACATATGTTGACCTGCCATGCAGTTCGTTGGCAAGCATATCTAAAAGACCCACACCAAAGAACAAAGAGGATCTCTCCTTGCTCCTCATCAGCTGAGATTTCCAACCCCACTAGACCTTCAGTCCTCTCTGAGACCTGCAGTGAGAGGAATGAAGGTGTAGAATTAGGTGTGTCACAGCCAAGTACTTGTGGGCAATCTGCTTTTGGTACACCGACGCCAGATTGTACCAGGCAAATTTCCCTGCCCCAGCTGCTGCACCGCCGAAAGAAGTTTGCTCCCAGCCATCCACATGCCCAGCGGTTGAATGCTAGCTTGGCAAAATTGCTAGCACTTCAACTGCTGCCTTTTCAGTTGGTAGACTCTGCCCCCTTCCGTGAGTTTGTGGAATGTGCGGTTCCTCAGTGGCAGGTACCCAAACGCCACTTTTTCTCACGGAAGGCGATTCCAGCTCTCTACCGGCATGTGGAAGGCAATGTCCATGCCTCGCTGGACAGGGCGGTCAGCGGTAAGGTGCATATTACCGCTGACTCATGGTCCAGCAGGCATGGACAGGGACGTTACTTAAGTTTCACGGCGCATTGGGTGACTCTGCTGGCAGCTGGGAAGGATGCAGGACAAGGTGCAGTAGTGTTGGAGGTTGTTCCGCCACCACGCCTCCACAATGCTGATTGTGACACACCTCTCTCCTCCACCCCCTCCTCTTCTTCTTCCTCCATGGCCTCTTCCTCGGAACCAGCGGTGCTCCGTAGGCGTTCAAGGGGCTACGCAAGTACGCAGGCCAAAAGATGCCATGCGGTGCTTGAGCTGGTGTGCTTGGGGGACAGGAGCCACACTGGGGCAGAGGTTCTGTCAGCTCTGCAGGGGCAGGTTCAGAGGTGGTTGACGCCACGCCAACTTAAGGCAGGAATGGTGGTTTGCGACAATGGCACCAACCTCCTCTCTGCCCTCCGACAGGGACAACTGACCCATGTGCCCTGTTTGGCTCACGTCCTTAACTTGGTGGTGCAGCGGTTCTTGGGCAGGTACCCGGGCTTACAGGATGTCCTGAGGCAGGCCAGGAAAGTCTGTGTGCATTTCCGCCGGTCATATAATGCCAGTGCTCGGCTGACGGACCTCCAAAAGGAGTTTAACCTGCCCAAGAACCGCCTAATCTGTGACATGCCCACCAGGTGGAACTCGACATTGGCCATGCTGCAGCGGCTGCACACGCAGCAGAGGGCCATAAATGAGTACCTGTGCGACTATGGCACCAGGACAGGGTCAGGGGACCTTGGTTTTTTTTCCCCACGCCAGTGGGCCATGATCAGGGATGCATGCACTGTCCTGTCACCATTCGAGGAGGCCACGAGGATGGTGAGCACTGACAGTGCATGCATCAGTGACACTGTCCCCCTTGTCCACCTGTTGGAGCACACGCTGCGTGGAATAATGGACAGGGCACTTGAGGCAGAACAGAGGCAGGAAGAGGAGGACTTCCTTAGCTCTCAAGGCCCCCTTTATCCAGACAGTGTTCCTGCGTGCCCGCCGATCACACAGGAAGAGGACGAGGAGGAGGAGGAGGAGGAGGAGGAAGATTGTGTCAGTATGGAGGTGGAGCCTGGCACTCAGCATCAGCAGTCTTTAAGGGATCAGTCCCAAGGAACACATGGACTTGTACGTGGCTGGGAGGAGGTGGCTGCGGACGTTGTTGTCCTTAGTGACCCAGAGGACTCCGGACCGAATGCCTCAGCAAACCTACGCTGCATGGCCTCCCTGATCCTGCAAAGCCTGCGTAAGGATCCTCGTATTCGTGGTATCAAGGAGAAGGACCAATACTGGCTGGCAACCCTCCTTGATCCACGTTACAAGGGTAAGGTTGCGGACCTTATCTTGCCATCGCAGAGGGAGCAGAGGATGAAACATCTTCGGGAGGCCTTGCAGAAAGGTCTGTGCAACGCGTTCCCAGAGACTGGGAGGTTACAAACTCCTGTTTCTGGACAACGTGTTGCTGAGGCTTCGGTCAGTCAAAGAAGGAGCGGTGGAGAAGGTGGCCGTCTGACCGATGCGTTCAGACAATTTTTTGGTCCGCAGCCCCAAGGTATGATCGGTTCCAGCAACCATCGCCAGCGTCTGTTTTACATGGTGCAGGAATACCTAGGGGCAAGATCAGACTTGGACACCTTTCCCACCGAAAATCCTCTGGGTTACTGGGTCTTGAGGATGGATCACTGGCCAGAGCTTGCACAGTATGCAATTGAGCTACTGGCCTGTCCTGCATCCAGCGTTCTTTCGGAACGCACACTCAGTGCTGCTGGAGGCGTGGTAACCGATCACAGGGTGCGTCTGTCCACTGACTCGGTCGATCGGCTGACCTTCATAAAAATGAATCAGTCTTGGATCACCACCAGCTACCAAGCACCTGATGCTGATGTAACTGAATAATTTTTTTCAGATCCCTTCAAAGACTGCCTATGCTGATGCTGAGTGACTATCCCTGAGTAATTATCCTCTTCCTCCTCAATCATCACGCTGATAGCTTGTAAGAACATTTTTGGTTCTGGGCGCCACCACCAGTGCCTAAGGCACAATTTTTCAGCCCCTGTATAACAGGGGCGTGTAATTACAATTTTTGATGTAATACTTTGCAGCAGGGCTCGTTCCTGCATTCCAACTAGAGTGTCTGTGAGGGGTTGCAGTGTTGTGGCACCAGCACCAGTGCCTAAGGCCCAATTTTTCTGCCCCTGTCTAACAGGGGCGTGTAATTACAATTTTTGATGCAATACTTTGCAGCAGGGCTCGTTCCTGCGTTCCAACTAGAGTGTCTGTGAGGGGTTGCAGTGTTGTGGCACCAGCACCAGTGCCTAAGGCCCAATTTTTCTGCCCCTGTCTAACAGGGGCGTGTAATTACAATTTTTGATGCAATACTTTGCAGCAGGGTTCGTTCCTGCGTTCCAACTAGAGTGTCTGTGAGGGGTTGCAGTGTTGTGGCACCAGCACCAGTGCCTAAGGCCCAATTTTTCTGCCCCTGTCTAACAGGGGCGTGTAATTACAATTTTTGATGCAATACTTTGCAGCAGGGCTCGTTCCTGCGTTCCAACTAGAGTGTCTGTGAGGGGTTGCAGTGTTGTGGCACCAGCACCAGTGCCTAAGGCCTAATTTTTCAGCTCCTGTTCAACAGGGGCATGTAATTACAATTCTTGATCTAATATTTCACAGCAGGGCCCTGTGAGGGCTTACAGTGTTTTGGCCACAGCAACACCTAAGGCCCAAATTTCTGCTGAGTATATAGGGCAGGACCCTACTTTCAAACATCTAACTTACAAACGACTCCTACTTGCAAACGGAAGGAGACAACAGGAAGTGAGATGAAATCTACCCCTAGGAAGGGAAATTCTCTCATGTAAGAGTTAATATGGGAAAACAATTTCTCCTTTCCACTGATGCTTTCCAATCCTTGTTCCACAAAAAAACCCAAATTTTCAAAAAACATTTTTCATTGGGACAAAAAAGTGAGGTGAAATCTTCTGAAGAGGAGGAAAGACGCAAAACAAATGTCACAGGGGTGATAACCCTTCCCTATGTTTTCCAAAAAGCTTAGAAAAGATTTTTTGGCTGGAGCTAAACACGTTAAAAATGTTCAAAATTACAAACAGATTCTACTTAACAACAAACCTACAGTCCCTGTCTTGTTTGCACCGCCTGTATACTGCTGTTCAGAGTATATAGGGACCTTTCCTTATTTTAATTTGGGTGCGGGGTTCCCCTTAATATCCATACAAGACCCAAAGGGCCTGGTAATGGACTGGGGGGTACCCATGCCGTTTGTCTCACTGATTTTCATCCATATTGCCAGGACCCGACATGACATTAAACCCGCAAGCAGTTTTAAATGAGATTTTTTCCTTTAAAAATGACATTTGGTGCAGGGACTGTTCTAAACATGGGAAACACGCGTCACTTTACAGGCATACTATAGACACCCCCCAGGTACGATATTTAAAGGAATATTTCACTTTTTTTTTTTTACTTTAAGCATCATTAAAATCACTGCTCCCGAAAAAACGGCCGTTTTTAAAAGTTTTTTTTGCATTGATACATGTCCCCTGGGGTAGGACCCGGGTCCCCACACCCTTTTTAGGACAATACCATGCAAATTAGCCTTTAAAATGAGCACTTTTGATTTCGAACGTTCGAGTCCCATAGACGTCAATGGGGTTCTAACGTTCGTGCGAACTTGCGGTCCGTTCGCGGGTTCTGGTGCGAACCGAACCGGGGGGTGTTCGGCTCATCCCTAGTGCTGAATACAGCCTTTTTATACACATTTAACACAAGGGGTTAGATAACGAGGTAGGGCTGACTCATGGACACTCCCCCCCTCCCCTCTAGCAAAAACTTAAAAGACAATAATATAATTAACATGTTAATTAACACAACACTTAAGGCAGACCTGGTGACCAGACAGTTCGTCTCTGCAGGTTAATGTGATCAGCTCTTTCAAGAATCATGTATTGTTCAGAATAAACAACTGAGAATAGTCTTTGGCAAGTTCAAAAAAATAAAAGATTAATATAGAAATGCCAAATAACAGGGTGAATGTGGACAGAAAAAGGTCCTTGCAGCCAGTGTCCGCGACACAGCCAATCAGACCGATCTGTGTCTAATCCATTGCATTGGAGGCCAGAGGTCTAAAAGACCCCAGATCTCTCCACAAAGAAGACCTGTCATGATCCATGCTGTCACAAGGGATATTGTTCATCCCTTATGATAGAAATAAAGTTAATACAAAAAATAATTAGGAAAAGTGTAAAAAATAGTTGTAGATACAATAAATAATAATAAAAAAAAGTAAAGCCCCCCCCCCCCCCCGTGCTTATGAGAATGCATACGTAGGTCCCACGCACATATGTAAACGTTGATCGCATCACACTTGTAATGAATCGCCACGAACGTTAGAGTAGGAGCAATAATTCTCGCACAAGACCTCCTCTGTAACTCTAAACTGGTAACCTGCAAAAATGTTTAAAGTGTCAGCTATGGAGAATTTTAAGTACTGTATTTTGGCGCCATTCCATGGGCATACGCAATTTTAAAGCATGACATGTTACATGTCTATTTACTCGGTGTAACATCATCTTTTATATTTTGCCCAAAAATTGGGTATTATATTGTGTCTGTGTGTAATACAATTCATTAATGTGTATTTTTTTTTTAAATTGCATTTGAAAAACCATTGCGAAAAGGTTGGCAATTGGTAAAGTGTAAGCTCACCTTTTCAGAAAATATTAAAACTTGAACTAACACCCTACATCCTTCCCACCTCCCGGTTCCCCGCTGTACTTACCTCCATAGGTGATGAAGTAACAGGGCCCACGTAGCTGGTGTAGTGGTCCAGGGATGTGAATCCATCTTCGTTCTTTATGCAAGGCTTACGGGGCGGATCAGAGCAATTTTAAATGGTCAGCACCAGCACAGAGCATTACTCTAATCTGTTTTGGAAGCCAGGTAGAAGAAGGAGGAAAAGAGCAAGGATTTCAACTCCCTGGACCTCTACAGCAAACAATTTATTTCCAACAGTTAACAACAGGACATCAGCACTCACAGACAGCAAGGTTGACATGTTTGAGGTTTTACTGATGCTTAAAACCCTGGACAGCTACACTGGCCCCATGTAGGTGGGGTGCAGCGCGGTGTGGCAGCAATAACACACACAGTCCAGGTGCAATGAAAGAGCTTGTATTAAAATAATGCAGTTCACAATACAACCGGTGGGAAGACAGCCTAACTGGGAACACTCACAGGTCCACAGGTCCAACAGCATGTAGAGAGCTGGTTTCAGCCGAACTGACAGCGCCTGTTAAGAGGGGCAGAATGCAATCTGGTTGCCTCGTACCTAAGCAGGAAGATGTCCAGCGAAGCTACAAGCCCTACATTTTCCCTCCTCATCAGGAACCTTTCTCTACCAGGTGGGATACTTGTCCCTACTCTACCCGCTCACAAAATGCGGGCGAAGCCTGGCAGCCAGGACCTTAAATAGGCTCTGCCTGACCCAAGATGGCTGCTAGAGTCACATGAGCCGGCAGCATTCAGTTGAATAGCTTCCCCAGTGACCCGAGAAAGGAACTGTTTTCCTTTTGACTTTCTCTCCAACTGCAATTCCGCTGTGGAAGAGCGCCACCTGCAGTGGAGAGAGTAGACTGCACCTGCCTACAGTCCCCTTTTGTTTGGCATCATCCACCTCTGGCATTGCCATTCTCATTATTATGGCACATGCACAGATGTGCTGAAGGACTCTGACCGAATTTTGAGTCCTGGCAGAGGAAATATCCCTTTACTGTTTTATACAGTTCAACTAGCCTTTCCCGCAGATCCTTTGACAATTCTTTTCCTTTCCCCATGACTCAGAATCCAGAAACGTCAGTGCAGCACTGGATGAAAGATGCAAGGGTCTGTCAGGAGCCCAGAAACTCATTGACCTTTTATACACACACACTAATTACAAGCAAACAGATCACAGGTGAGGATGGTTACCTTTAATAGCCATTCAAACCCCTTTGTGCCAAAATCACCAGGGTATGTAAACGTTTGATCAGGGTCATTTGGGTAGTTTCTGCTGTGATTATTATTTAAAAAGAGTAAGCACAGTTGATAAATGGCTTTTCATGAGGCAACACTGAAGAAATTACACTTTGCTACAATGTAAAGTAGTGAGTGTACAGCTTGTATAACAGTGTAAATTTGCTGTCCCCTCAAAATAATTCAACACAGCAATTAATGTCTAAACCGCTGGCAACAAAAGTGAGTACACCCCAATGTCCAAATTGGGCCCAAAGTGTCAATATTTTGTGTGGCCACCATTATTTTTCAGCACTGCCTTTACCCTCTTGGGAATGGAGTTCACCAGAGCTTCCTAGGTTGTCACTGTAGTCCTCTTCCACTCCTCCATGATGACATCACAGAGCTGGTGGATGTTAGAGACCTTCCGTTTGATGATGCCCCACATATGCTCAATAGGGTTTAGGTCTGGAGACATGTTTAGCCAGTCCATCACCTTTACCCTCAGCTTCTTTAGGGAGGGTAGGGAGGGGATCATGCTCTGCTTCAGTATGTCACAGTACATGTTGACATTCATGGTTCCCTCAATGAACTGTAGCTCCCCAGTGTTGGCAGCAGTCATGCAGCCCCAGACCATGACACTCCCACCGCCATGCTTGACTGTAGGCAAGACACTTTTCTTTGTACTCCTCACCTGGTTGCCGCCACACATGCTTGACACCATCTGAACCAAATATTTATCCTGGCCTCATTAGACCACAGGACATGGTTCCAGTAATCCATGTCCTTAGTCTGCTTGTCTTCAGCAAACTGTTTGCGGGCTTTCTTGTGCATCATCTTTAGAAGAGGTTTCCTTATGGGATCACAGCCATGCAGACCAATATGATGCAGTGTGCAGCGTATGGTCTGAGCACTGACAGGTTTACCCACCACCCCTTCAACCTCTGCAGCAATGCTGGCAGAACTCATACATCTATTTCCCATAGACAACCTCTGGATATGATGCTGAGCACCTGCACTGAACTTCTTTGGTCGACCATGGCGAGGCCTGTTCTGAGTAAAACATGTCCTGTTAAACCGCTGTATGGTCTTGGTCACCATGATGCAGCTCAGTTTCAGGGTCTTGGCAATCTTCTAATAGCCTAGGCCATCTTTATGTAGAGCAACAATTCTTTTTTTCAGATCCTCAGAGAGTTCTCTGCCATGAGGTGCCACGTTGAACTTCCAGTGACCAGTATGAAAGAGTGAGAGTGATAACACCAAATTTAACACACCTGCTCCCCATTCACACCTGAGATCTTGTAACACTAATGAGTCACATGAGACCGAGGAGGGAAAATAGCTAATTGGGCCCAATTTGGACATTTTTACTTAGGGTTGTACTCACTTTTGTTGCCAGTGGTTTAGACATTAATGGCTGTGTGTTGAGTTATTTTGAGGGGACAACAAATTTACACTGTTATACAACTGTACACTCACTACTTTACATTGTAACAAAGTGTCATTTCTTTAGTGTTGTCACATAAAAAGATATAATAAAATATTTACAAAAATGTGAGGGGTGTACTCACTTTTGCGAGATACTGTATATATATATATATATATATATATATATATATATATAGTGGGGACGGAAAGTATTCAGACCCCCTTACATTTTTCACTCTTTGTTATATTGCAGCTATTTGCTAAAATCATTTAAGTTTATTTTTTCCTCATTAATGTACACACAGCACCCCATATTGACAGAAAAACACAGAGTTGTTGACATTTTTGCAGATTATTAAAAAAGAGAAACTGAAATATCACATGGTCCTAAGTATTCAGACCCTTTGCTGCGACACTCATATATGTAACTCAGGTGCTGTCCATTTCTTCTGATCATCCTTGAGATGGTTCTACACCTTCATTTGAGTCCAGCTGTGTTTGGTTATACTGATTGGACTTGATTAGGAAAGCCACACACCTGTCTATATAAGACCTTAGAGCTCACAGTGCATATCAGAGCAAATGAGAATTATGAGGTCAAAGGAACTGCCTGAAGAGCTCAGAGACAAAATTGTGGCAAGGCACAGATCTGGCCAAGGTTACAAAAAAATTTCTGCTGCACTTAAGGTTCCTAAGAGCATAGTGGCCTCCATAATCCTTAAATTGAAGACGTTTGGGAGGACCAGAACCCTTCCGAGAGCTGGCCGTCTGGTAGAGTTGCCACATAATTCCTTTAATCCAGGACACATATGAATTACACAGGTTCTGAGGCTGATTTAATGCAGATAAGGCACCAAGTAAGTTTAATTACCACCTTAATCAGCCACAGAACCTGTGTAATTGATGTGTGTCCTGGATTAAAGGGATGATGTGGCAACCCTACCGCCTGTCCAAACTGGCGAGAGCCTTGGTGAGAGAGGTAAAGAAGAACCCAAAGATCACTGTGGCTGAGCTCCAGAGATGCAGTCGGGAGATGGGAGAAAGCTGTAGACAGTCAACCATCACTGCAGCCCTCCACCAGTCGGGGCTTTATGGCAGAGTGGCCCGACGGAAGCCTCTCCTCAGTGCAAGACACATTAAAGCCCGCATGGAGTTTGCTAAAAAAAACACCTGAAGGACACCAAGATGGTGAGAAAAAAGATTTTCTGGTCTGATGAGACCAAGATAGAACTTTTTGGCCTGTGGAGAAAACCAGGCACTGCTCATCACCTGTCCAATACAGTCTCAACAGTGAAGCATGGTGGTGGCAGCATCATGCTGTAGGGGTGTTTTTCAGCTGCAGGGACAGGACGACTGGTTGCAATCGAGGGAAAGATAAATGCGGCCAAGTACAGGGATATCCTGGACGAAAACCTTCTCCAGAGTGCTCAGGACCTCAGACTGGGCCGAAGATTTACCTTCCAACAAGACAATGACCCTAAGCACACAGCTAAAATAAGGAAGGAGTGGCTTCACAACAACTCCATAACTGTTGTTGAATGGCCCAGCCAAAGCTCTGACTTAAACCCAATTGAGCATCTCTGGAGAAACCTAAAAATGGCTGTCCACCAACGTTTACTATCCAACCTGACAGAACTGGAGAGGATCTGCAAGGAGGAATGGCAGAGGACCCCCAAATCCAGGTGTGAAAAACTTGTTGCATCTTTCCCAAAAAGACTCATGGCTGTATTAGATCAAAAGGGTGCTTCTACTAAATACTGAGCAAAGGGTCTGAATACTTAGGACCATGTGATATTTCAGTTTTTCTTTTTTAATAAATCGGCAAAAATGTCAACAATTCTGTGTTTTTCTGTCAATATGGGGTGCTGTGTGTACATTAATGAGGGAAAAAATGAACTTAAATGATTTTAGCAAATGGCTGCAATATAAGAAAGAGTGAAAAATGTAAGGGGGTCTGAATACTTTCCGTCCCCACTGTATATATATATATATATATATATATATATATATATATATATATATATACAGTATTGTGCAAACGTTTTTAGGCAGGTGTAAAAAAAGTACAGTAAAGTAGGAATGCTTTCAAAAATATATACTTTGAGTGTTTACTTTTTATCAATTTACAAAATGCAAAGTGAGCGAACAGAAGAAAAGTCTAAATCAAATCAATATTTGCTGTGACTATCCTTTGGCTTCAAACCAGCATCAATTCTTCTAGGTACATTTGCACACAGTTTTTGAAGGAACTCGGCAGGCAGGTTGTTTCAAATATCTTGGAGAACTAACCACAGATCTTCTGTGGATGTAGGCTGCCTCAAATATTTCTGCCTCTTCATGTAATCTCAGGCAAGCTCTATGATGCTGTTGGGCCAGATCATCAATTACAGGACTCCTTGTTCTTCTTTACACTGAAGATAGTTCTTAATGGCATTGGCTGTATGTTTGGGGTCATTGTCCTGCTGTAGAATAAATTTGGGGCCAATAACACGCCTCCCTGATGGTATGGCCTGATGGATACATTTCTGCCTGTATTTCTCAGTATTGAGGACATCATCGATAGGCAACGTTGAGGATTGTAGATGCAGTGGTTGGCCAAGGAAACAATGCAGCAGAAAAAATACACATCACTTCCTTCAACATTGGAAGATGTCCAACAGCACTTTAAGCACAGAACTGGCAGAAACCAGTGGGACCCAAGTGCACCCATCTACTGTCTGGAGAAGTCTGGCCGGAAGTTGTTTTCAAGGAAGAATTATGGCCAAAAAGCATTGCTCCCAACATGGAAACAAGGTTAAGCAACTCAACTATGTACAAAAACATAGGAACTGGGGTGCAGAAAAATGGCAGCAAGTGCTCTGTACTAATGAGTCATAAATTTTAATATTTGACTGTAGTAGGAGGCAGTTTGTTTGCTGAAGGGCTGGGAAGCGGTCCAAAAATAGGTATCTGCAGGCAACAGTGAAGCATGGTGGAGGTTCCTTGCAAGTTTGGGGCTGTATTTTTGCAAATGGAGTTGGAGATTTGGTCAGGATCAATGGTGTCTCCAATGCTGAGAAATACAGGCAGATACTTACCCATCATGTCATACCATCATCGAGGTGTGTGATTGGCCCCAAGTTTATTCTGCAGCAGGACAATACCCTGGACAAGGATAAGGTATGGATAGTTGCATTTATATTTATAGTTGGATAGGTGTATTTATATAAAAAAAATACATAGCAATTAACCCAGTGAAAGTGCACGTACATTCACTCTGTGTGAATGGGGATGAAAAATAAATGTTATTGGGCTATTTTCTGCGCCCATGAATGCTTTTAATTGATTTAAAGCTAAAAATACTGCATTTGGCCACTAGGTGCTGTTAAGTATTATAGGAAATTCCAAATATTCTTAGCACCATCTAGTGACCAAATTACATATTTCTGTGTAAAATCAATGGAAAACCTTCAACCACACCAGCCTAATAACATTTGTTTTTGCCCATATTTGCACAGAACGAATGCTCATGTACTTTTACTGCATGAATTGCTATCCATTTTTTTAAATAAATACACCCCCAAGTGTAAAGCTTGTACTTCTTATCATGCATGCACTTAACATGAACAGGTATCTGATGCCAGGTTCACGCTAACCTAATTGAATAATTTTTTCAAAAATATTTTATATATACTGAACATGTACAAAAAGGTAATTTTCATGTAAATAAGCTTAGCAGTGTATGATAATGATGTAAACTTTGGGTTTCTATGTATAATTTGTAATTATATCTCCCTGTATAGTTGCCAGGCGTATTTTGCAACACAGTCTAATAGGTGTAAAATGCAGTAAATGTGTATTTTGCTGCTTTAGTTACTGTTTCTAAAAGGCAGGAAACATTGCACAATACTATTTATTTTGTCACATATACTGGATATAATTCTCAGCTTTTGTACTTTGTATGTAACCGTGACAAAGTACTGCTTCAAGTCTTCTGGATGCTGGGTGTAATTCTCAGTATTTGTTCTTATTCTGTATGTATGGACACAGCAAAAAATGAATTCACATCTTCTGTATGCTGGGTCTAAATCTTACTATCAGATCCTATTTGCTGTGTGTATGGATGCTGCATAGTACCCGTTCTCTTATTCTGTATGTTGGGTGAAATTCTCAGTATTCTAAATATGGGTGTAATGAGTAACATGTTTTAAAAGGACAGTGAGGTGCACATTTTGGACAGAGAGGACAACTGGTTTACAAGAGTTGTAAAAGAGGCTATTTATGTCAAACTAGAACAACCATCCCTTAAGAGGGTTAAGAGCCATTGACACAATCTCTTGGCACATATATTGCCATTTTAACATCTTTACCTTGGCAAGTTGACAACTACTAAAACTTTCAGGAATGTAAATTGAATGATCAACACCTATGCAGACTCCATGACACCAGGGATGGGATTATATAATTTGAAAAGGGTGGTTCCACAAACTTTCACACCTTCAGAACTGTTTTTCGACATCCAGGATTTGCCTTGATGCATTCAATGGTGTATCTGTTCTTGGGCAATCAGCATCTGCCTTCACACACTAAATGGTGTAATTTGTTCTTGGACAATCAGCATGTGGGCAGGTCACGGTGACTGGGTGGTCATCACTTTCTCCATGTTTTCCTCCTTGTTGGGCGCCAAGCAGGGGGAACATGAGAGGACTACCCTGGGGCAGGTTCTTCTGGGCTATGCTAGGCACCTGTAACAGGTTCACTTTACTACATATGGGGTACCTTTATTCTTGTGCCATTTTCATCAGTGCCCTGGGACAAGGCTAAGACCACCGTGAGGGAATACTCAACCTTAAGGTGGGCCTCTACTGTTAGAGATGAACGTACACCATATACACTTGCACTGCAACTGTTCTCCAGTTAACTCTCAGGTTCCCATGACAATGTACACCTTCTCCATAACTTGCATTTAGGGGGGACACACTAAGCCTTATCCACATCCACCTGTTCACTGTTTTCCACTACCATTCCCCAGTAGCACTTTGCATGGGCTCCATGTGTGCACCCAACCTAACTCTTGAACTTCCGTACCTCTGTACAGGACGGGAACCTCTGTGGTGTAAATCCACTCCCATTGCTCTGATACAGGCCACTGATGGAAGGAGTGCCGATAACTTCTCCCTCACTGCTAGAGGCCATTCCACCTACAATAGGCACACGCTACTGTCATGCTGCTCGTTAGATTTATATTACCCTAGATAACCACTGGCATGTTCACACTGTGTTACTTCCATACTGGTGCCTTCATACCCCAAGTACCTTAGTGACCTGGGCATGGGATGGTGTCGGTTACTTGCATTACACCCCTTTTAGTAACTTCAGACCAGTCGGGAACAAGGTCTCAAAACTTTATTTGAAAAAGTGCAATATAAAGTCCAACATTTGGAGACATAATTATTTCCTAATTCCCTAACCCTGGCTGTTGCCCTGGCATACCTGCAAAGGTAGTGTCCATGTAATCACAGAGTCTGACAGAGGCATTCTCCAGCAGCTGGTGTCTTCAGTGTGAACTCAAAGTAATGATTGTACACAGCAGGAGCCTGTCAGCAAGTCCCGGCCAATCATTCATGGTCGGGACCTGCTGATCGACTGTGTACATTCATGTCAACACAGAGAACTGTACACAGGAAATAATCTCTGTGTTTCTCATCCCTGCAAAGTGATGAGAATCTTAGAGACCTAGTAGTAAAAGCAGCACACTGTACACACATTACACATAGTTAGGCACATATTTAACCTTTTGGTCGCCCTAGATGTTAACCCCTTCCCAGCCTCTGTGTCATTAGTACAGTGACAGTGTATAGTATTATCACTGGTCACTGTATTAACGTCACTGGTGATGTCAGTGGCAGTTAGTCAACTCCCCCCAGTGTCAGTTTGCTTGCCGCATCGAAGTACACTTATAAGTCATTGATCATCGCCATTATTGGTAAAAATAAAATAAAAAAATAAAAATTCCAGTATATATACCATAGTTTGTAGGCACTATAAATTTCATGCCAGCCAGTCAATATACACTTATTGGTATTTTCTTTTATCAAATACATGTAGCAAAATACATTTTGGCCAAAATTTATGAAGAAATTATATATTTTTTTAATTGATATGTTTTACAGCAGAAAGTAAAAAATATTGTTGTTTTCTTTTTCCAAAATATTGGGTATTTTTTTGTTTTTTGTTCAAATACTACCAAAAGCCAGCTCTATTTGTGTGCAAAAAATTATATAAATTTTCATTGGGTACAGTGTTGCATGACCACGCAATCACCAGCTAAAGTAGCACAGTTCCAACTAGAAATGTAATTTAAATTCTGTGCCACATCCCTAAACTTAATGCATCGAAACTATACCAGTAGTGTAGGCGTGGGACTTTTAAGGCACAGCATATTTTGGTAAAATATAACATTTATTCAAATTTACTTAAAATTAGACAATATTCAGTCTACATTTACAACAAACTACAATAATTTACAGTTACATAAAACCAGTTGATCTCAATACTGCAGTAATTTACGTATAGTAGTCTTTACAGCTCAACGCGTTTCTCGGACAAGGTCCTCTTCATCAGGAGCTATCAAAACAGATGTTCTATATTTGCCATATAGGCTAAAATTACAAATTACAAATTTTTCAATTATTGTATTGCAATATAACAACCTTTATAAAGTAGCACAGTGCTGAAAAGCAATAAATGGCCTTGTCATGAAGGGGGTAAAATCTTCCAAAGCTGAAGTAGTTCATTTATGAAGTCGTAGCCTACATATTCAGTATAGGTTGTATCTGTGTAGTTATCAGCAGGCCTAGCACAGACCTCCTTCTTTTTTGATCGGCCGGGGTCTTGAGGGAAATGCACTGAACAGGTTAATTTCTTAAAATGACTTTATTTATACCACTGCAAACTGACAAATGACAAAGTACTGCTTTTAGTCTATACTTTTCCAGGGGAACCGCATAACACAAGCATTTCCTAACACCTTTAGGCTTAACTGCTATGTTCATTTCATTAATAGAACTCAAAAACACATACGGCTAATATCAATGAACAAATAATAAGATATAAGAAATATATCGTTTTTCTTTCAGGGGGAAGTTTTAAAAGGATTCCATTGAATAAATACAAATGATCTAGGAATTAAATCATTTATTTTAGGGATATAAAATACAGAAGGCTGCTACTTTCGCTGACATTACATATAGATGGGCCACAGCCAACATCCAGACTTATTAATTCCATATGTAAAGGTTAAGTACGAAGCAGAGAGACAGAAGGCAGCGCTGGACATTGTGAAGTGACAGCACGCTGAAATAATCTAGATAAAAGATTTGCCTTAGACAAGCTTGTCAGCTGAATACGGCAAATTATATAGGTTTGAGAAAGTAAGGTATTGAGTATCCCGTCAAGCTTCCCATAAGATATTGGAAGAGCTGTCGGAAAAAATGTGATTATTTTGCTTGGGTTGTGAAAGTACTTTTTTATATACCAAGAGAGTTTGGTTTGCCTGTCTTAGAAGGAAACCAGGGCCAAATATGTAATGTATATGCTGCTTGCAAATCCTTAGTGCTATTTACAAAGCGGGATTTTGTAGACCTTTCCTAGATTTCAATGAATCAAACTGTAAGGAGAGGATCCAGCTGTTCTTATTTTCACCCGCTGGCCAGCAGATGGCAGGAGCGTTCCAACATACATGGAAAGCTTGCCCGTCCACATTTTTTCTGGATGACACATTGGACATAATTGTTGATTCTGTAACATGTAACTTGTAACTTGGACACTGGGAGAGCACATTTAAAAAAAAAAACAATTTTACAAAATCCACTGTTTGCTTTTATTTATTTTTTTAATTGATTAGCTATACCTTTCTTAATAAATTCTCTACAGTTCAAAGTTTGTGCACCTACAATGTCTAAAGAAAAACAGATATTTGACATCATTGTAAGAAACGTGTTTTGATGCAACTGATTGAAAAATAACAATGTGATTAATATTGCATGCTGTAAAATTTAGACCGGCAGAGAAGACAAAACTGTCAAATGGTTGAAGGCCTTACAGACAAAACAATTTCATAAATCGTTTAAAAATCAGGTAAGGCAAATCTGTTAAGCGTGAAGCAAGTTAGTCATGTCGTAGAACAGACTAAAACAGACTAAAACAATCTAGAAATTCCCTTAACCACTTGCCGACTGGCTCACGCTGATATACTTCGGCAGAATGGCACGGCTGGGCAAAACACTGTATGGGTACGTTGTTCTCTTTAAGAGCCACCTGGAGGCGCGCGCCCGCAGCACGGCGGGGGACTGATGCACGTGGCCGGCAGGCGTGATCGCAGGCACGAGAGCCAGCACGTGGATTTGTGTGTGTAAACACACAAATCCCTTTTCTGTCAGGGGAGAGGAGACATATCGTTTGTTCCTACTAAGTAGGAACAACGATATGTCTCCTCTCCCAGTAAGTCCTATCCTCCTACAGTTAGAACACATCCAGGGAACACACATTTAACCCCTTGAGCGCCCCTAGTGTTAACCCCTTCCCTACCAGTGACATTTACAGTAATTGGTGCATTTTTATAGCTCTGATCACTGTATAAATGTCATTGGTCCCCAAAAATGTGTCAAAAGTGTCCGATCTGTCCACCGCAATTTCACAGTACTGCTAAAAATCGCAGATCACCACCATTACTAGTAAAACAAAAAAAATAATAAAAATGCCATAAAAATGCCATGAATCTTTCCCATAATTTGTAGACGCTATATATTTTGCGCAAACCAATCAATATACGCTTATTGCAATTTTTTTTTACCAAAAATATGTATAAGAATATATAGTGGCCTAAACTGATGAAGAAATTTGTTTTTTAAAAATATTTTTGGGGATATTTATTATAGAAAAAAGTAAAAAATATTTTTTTATTTTCAAAATTGTCGCTTTTTTGTTTATAGTGCCAAAAATATATATATGTCAAATACTACCAAAAGAAATCCCTATTTGTGGGGAAAAAAGAGGCAAATTTTGTTTGGGTACAGCATTGCATGACCACGCAATTGTCAGTTAAAACGACACAGTGCCAAATTGTAAAAAGTGCTCTGGTCAGGAAGGGGGTAAAATCTTCCGGGGCTGAAGTGGTTAAAGCTTATTTTTAGTCGACACCGAAAAAAATTGACTTCATTACAAAATGGAATGCGCCAAAATGTATGTAGTGTCATCTCGCACCCTAGGAGGCAATCTCGCCTCTACCTCTAGGGGGCAATCAGCACCCCCACCTGCGCCCTCCACACTGGTCCTGTATTGTATGTAATGATGTTGGAGAGGTTGCAACCGGAAGATCCACAAAGAGGGTACGATAGAGAGGAAGGAATAAGATAGGTATTACTACTTCATCCCCATGAGAAATTAACTTTAGCATTGTGTGTGGGGAGACACTACAGAGTCAATTTCTTGTGCTGATTGGAGTTTAACCCTTTCATGACTAAGCCTATTTTTGAAATTTGGTGTTTACAAGTTAAAATCCGTATTTTTTGCTAGAAAATTACTTAGAACCCCCAAACATTATGTATATTTTTTTTAGCAGAAAATCTAGAGAATAAAATGGAGATCGTTGCAATATTTTATATCACACGGTATTTGTGCAGCGGTGTTTTAAACGCAAATTTTTGGAAAAGGGACACTTTCATGAATTTTAAAAAATCCAAACAGTAAAGTTACCCCAATTTTTTTGTATAATGTGAAAAATGATGTTACACCGAGTAACTAGATACCAAACATGTCACGCTTTATGATTGCACGCACTCGTGGAATGGCGACAAACTACGGTACCTAAGAATTTCCATATGCGACGCTTTAAATTTTTTTACGGTTCCCAGGTTAGAGTTACAGAGGAGGTCTAGTGCTAGAATTATTGCTCTCACTCTGACGATCGCGGCGATAACTCACATGTGTGATTTCAACACCGTTTACATATGCGTGCGCGACTTCCGTATGCATTTTCTTTGCTGCGCGAGCTCGCGGGGACGGGTGCGCTTTAAATTTTTTTTTTTTTTTTCTTATTTATTTTATTTATTTTTAAATTCATAAATTGTGTTTAAAATAAAATGTTTTGATGACTTTTATTGCTGTCACAAGGAATGTAAACATCCCTTGTGACAGTAATAGGTGGTGACAGGTACTCTTTATGGAGAGATCGGGGGTCTAAAAGACCCCCCATCCCTCCTTTACACTTCAAAGCATTCAGATCGCCGAAAACGGCGATTCTGAATACTGTGTACTTTTTCAAAACCGGCGCCATTGGCAGCCGAGTAAACGGGAAGTGACGTCATGACGTCGCTTCCGCATTTACAATTTGAAGGCTTGAACGAAGCCACCCACAGCTTCGTTCCAGCCCAGCCACAGCCGCCGGAGGCATCGGATTGGTCACCGAGCCTCCGGATCGTCTGGACGTCCCCCCCTCCCGCTGCTCCGGTATAACAGCCGAGCGGCTTTTAGCCACATCGGTTGTTATACACGGATAGCCAATCACCGGCTCTAAACAACGGTACCGGGATGATGCCTGCAGCTGCGGGCATTATCCCGGTATAACCCCCGAAAGCCGAGTAAGCATATCTGCGTACGGTCGGCAGGAAGGGGTTAACTTTAAACAACTAGTGCACTTATTATTACTTATATAGTGCTGTCAATTTACACTGCGCTTTACATATATATTGCACATTCACATCAGTCCATGCCCTCAAGGAAGTTACAATCTAAGATCTCTAATTCACATTCATATATACTAGGGCCAATTTAGACAGGATCCATCCAAATAAGCTACCAGCCTGTCTTTGGAGTGTAGGAGGAAACCAGAGTACCCAGAGGAAACCCACGCAGACACAGGGAGAATATGCAAACTCCAGGCAGTGTCATGGTTGGGTTTCAAACTAGCAACCCTAGTGGTGCTAAGGGGTAGTGCTAACCACTACACCACTGGGCTACCCACACAGTGGCAGTTGCACTTCTCCTTTTTGCATCTGGGGAGGGTGGGGCACTTTAGCTTTGGGGTAAATCAAAAATGGATAAATGCACTTTTCTTGAAAGGGCACTTGTTCTTCAGCTTTCTTACATTCAGTGTTGCCAATCAGTAATCAGAAGTTTTAGGAGGTTCTGAAAGTTGGACTCCAGAAAAACAGGTAAATACCCCATTGCAATAAATATTTGGGATCTCGTCACATGCTGAAGGATTCGTATACTTATTAAAATATAGCCTGAGATTTACAGAACTGTCAGATGGGACAGCCAGCCTGGTGACCTGGCATTTTCTCTACTGTAGTTCGATTGGATCTTCCATGCAAATTGAGAGTCCACTTCCCTGCCAGATCCCCACAGCCTTCGGCTCCCGGGCAGAACAGGATCACTTTTTTAATAGTATACATAGAGTGAAGCACTTTCAGTGTATACCCCCCACATCCACGTGATATAAAAAAAAATAATAAAAAAAATAAAAGAATATATATAAACCAATCAATCATAAATACATCAATAATTAAACATATACAGTACATGTGCAATTAATCGTGTAAATCACTACATAATATTATATGCGACCATAACAATCCATATAATAAAGTGATATTATAATATATTCACTCCGTTAAAAAGTGAAAAAAATAATAAAAAGTCCATAAACAATGTCAGTCCCATACATAATTTAATTTCCATGCAATCTCCTATTGCAATTATGTCGATCTTCGGACAGTGCAAGAAAACTTCAGTTTCCACACCATGCATACCTAGGTGCCCTTCACCACACCTTAGGGGTGTCTTCTCACTTTATCTGTTGGACCCCCACCAATAAAAGGAGACCAAATGTTCTTTATTTACATATATACTGTATAACGTTGCTCCTTTCCAGTCCTCTTCTTTCATCAAAGACCATCTCCCAGTGGCAGGATGATATATAGGAAGCAGAAAGACACTGATAATGCAGATCGTTCTTACAATTATATTAGAAAATAGGAGAAAACACTCACAATTCAGCGGATAAAAATAAGTTTGTCACATAAGTAGCTCCATTACGTGGCATCCAGACTCTGCTCACCTTGATGACGTCACCGCTAGCCTCATGCGTTGCGGCATAAAGGCTTTCTCAAAGCCTAAAGCGGGTGACCGGCATCAAGCTATGTATAACCTCCAGCTCGATCACCATGGCAGCCAATACAACACTCATAAGCCACCATGTTACTGAAAACCGAGATACAGAGCACCAGATAGTAAAAAAGTACCAAGAGTATCATACATGGGGTCTTCAAATCACCGACCCAGATACTGACAAATGGCGCTCACAGACCAATTAAGCATATAAAGAATGGCACATTACTGTGTCTTAGACATCCCAATAAACTCACAAAAATAAATCATTCACCAGGGGGTTATGGGATCGTAGTCAGAGCTTCTTAACTTTACTAAATAATCACTCTTTACTCAAAAACGTGTGGTTTGAATAGGCTGTGGCCCTTTATTATAGGTATAAATAAAGAATTCATTTATTATATTAACTTCAATAAAACACAAATAATTAATTAATTAAACAATCAATTCATTAACACTCATAGCATAGTTTTAACTTTTTTTTCACATAATGTACTAAAAACATCTTTGCCATTCTGAAGCTTCCTTCCAACCACATTGCATATTATTTTATATATACTGTGATTCTGTACTTGGCAAATATGCTGCAGAAATCTCCCTCCACTAAGTCTGGCTGCAACCATTTTAACTGTGGTACCAATGAATAAATTTAGAGGCTTGTCTCTAAACATGTATATAATGCTGTGACCTAAACCTTGTAGTTGCCTCCCAACCCCTATAGTCAATAAACCAGAAAATAGGTCCCAAACAGATGGGGACCAAAAGAACAGCGGGGCTTATTGGAAAGGCAATGAAAAAGGATGTATATATCAAAAGAATTAATTTATTGTGGGTACACAGTAGAAAAACATGAAGAAATGTACAGCGGCTTAACCATAGAGTGGCCTTGCCCTGGTAAAATATGACCAAAATCTGAATTGGTCAGAAACGAAAAACACACAGACATGGGGAACATGTAACAAAACATACAAAAAACAATAGTCCGGACGTCAAAGCTTATTGATGTCTGCGCAAACCAACAATGAGGAGTATGCAGCAATTGCTGAATGAGGTTTTGCTGTAGCAGACATCAATACCCCCGGGGGAGGGGTGGCTCAATTGGTGGGGTGGAAAGGGTTTGGGGAGGGGGGGGGGGGGGGGAGGGGAGGTGGGATGGGAAGGGAAGGGACAAGGGGTGTGGGGGAGAGAGAGGTTGGTAACCGTGGGCGGGGATGCCGGGATGAGTCCTGGGACATCAATTGATGTAAATGACGAAAATGTGCCGGCCTTCCATATGAAATAGATAGATTGTAGTGTCCAGGATACAAAGTAGTGTACGGCTAATTGCTGTCATGTACAGTACTTTCCGGAATGTTAAGGGTACTCCTACATATAGCCTCCCTGTAGTGGAAACAGGCAATACTGTGCATGGACTGCACTACATATACAGATGGCTGTGTACGTTACCACTCCCGGGTCCCAGCTGGGAATCCTTATGTGATGCCGGATAGCGGTAGCCTCTGTGTATTTTAGCTGCTCCACTGGTCGCTATAAATGGTACCAGACACTGTCCCGGTATGGTTGTTCGTACACCCTGGTTCAGAAGGTGTAGTACGTGAGGGTAAATGGATGGCCGCGCAGCTGCATCTATTTCCTTCCACACGGTTCGTTCACAGCATGAAGCGGAACGTCCTCTCGATCGATGAGCCGGCTAGCCCCAACGGGGGATGACAGCGGGCATGACGTCCGGACGAGATGACGTCAACGCGTTTCACAACATAAACTTGTGTAGCTTCGTCTGGACGTACAGGTGGTGTGTGAGGGCTCCTTCTTATAATACTCCCTCCCTCTAACACGCCCACCAAGCTGGAATCAATGAAGGAGATGTATCAAGTCTGTGTATGTCCAAGCTGTCATTCATTGCAGGTTTGTTGTTGCTTATGGTTTATTTTATGATCGAGTGTCCTTATTTACAGATGGGTATACATTTTACCTGCCCTAATTCTGAAAAATACAGCCCGTCTTCGTGCACAAAGTATCCCTATCTGCCAAACATATACCTATTACAGATAGTGTGCATAGAGGTAACATATTGAAAAGGCTATTGTTAGTCTATGCAGCACACGATACACAGTACAGGAAACAGATATATACCCAAAAGGCGGACACTTACAAAACATGGAAGTTAATTAGATTAAAATTATAACACAGAGAGAGGTGGATCGGTGAGATACAAGGGACAAAAAAGGGGGGGAAAAAAAGGGGGTACAGGGAAGGGAAAAAAGGGGCAGGAAAGGAGGGGGAAGAGGAAAGGGAAGGAAAGGCGAACCCTTTAGGTCCCAAAATAAGGAAGTACCTGAGTCGAGAGGATAGATTCAAAGATCAAGCCATTGCTCTATTGAGAAGGTTACCCATTTTTGGGAAGTAGTCTAGGTGGATCAAATGTTGGCGTTTTGTATGCTGGGCCCATCCATGCAGATGTTCATACTGCAAGGAAGGGCTGGAGGTTCAGTTCAGTGTTCAAGCCCAGGGGAGACAAAGAGGACAGGCGAAAGATCCATCTTTTTTCCTTTTGTTGTAGGATTTGGTCAAAATCCCCTCTTCTGGGGGAGAGATTCAGGGCATAAATTCCTTTTACCTGCATGCCAGACAGTTTGCCCTGGTGGTATTGGGCAAAATGTCTGGCTATAGGTTTTTCCGGATTTTTCTCCAAGATCTCCCTCATATGCTCCCCTAGGCGAATCCTGAACTGCCGTTTTGTCTTGCCAATATAAATTTTTCTACAGGGGCATGTCAACATGTATATGACCCTGGTGGTGGCACAATTAATGAGACTTTTTATCTCAAAATTGTTTTTGTTTAAAGAATCACTGAAGGTACTTGTCCTGTGCACATAAGGACACACCTGACAGTGTCCACAGGGGAACATCCCCTTGCTTCTGGGAAATCGAGAGAGCCACGAATCATTTACCGTTCTCGTATGTTCCGAGTGGATTAAGGAATCACCTATGGTGGGACTATGGGAGGAGGAGGTCGTATACGCCTCGCCGATGTACCTGGGCCATGTACACACGTGGCTCAGGTACATCGACGACGTGTTTGACATCTGGAGGGGCAACCATGACACTTTGGTACAGTTCATTGATTTTCTCAATATCAATGAACGCAATATCAAACTAACATACTCATGGGACCATGATAAAATTTCCTTCCTAGATCTGTTTATCAGCAGGAGGGGCTCCTTGTTGGAGACACAGACTTACCGCAAGGAGACCTCTGCAAACACACTCCTCAGAGCAGATAGTCACCACCCAAAATGGCTTAAGGACAGTATCCCCGTGGGCCAATTCCTCCGTATCAAGCGAAACTGTTCCAACAAAGAAAACTATAGGAGGGAAAGTGACGAGCTCTATAAACGTTTTCGGGAGCGTGGATACTCACATAAACAGCTTAGGAGGGCAAAACTCAAGGCAGCAAGTAGAGAACGCCCCTCCCTCCTAGATGGTAGACAATCAAAAAACCTACGACCCACCCTTCCCTCACCCCCGACCCAAGAACCGGTGAGAATTATTACAGATTTTGGATCCCAATGGGACACAGTCAAAACCATCTTAGAGAAACACTGGGGTATACTTACCAACACCCCAGGTATAGCCCAGATAGTGGGACCTAATCCCAAAATGGTTGCTAGGAGAGCCAGAAATTTAGGTGATTCCTTAATCCACTCGGAACATACGAGAACGGTAAATGATTCGTGGCTCTCTCGATTTCCCAGAAGCAAGGGGATGTTCCCCTGTGGACACTGTCAGGTGTGTCCTTATGTGCACAGGACAAGTACCTTCAGTGATTCTTTAAACAAAAACAATTTTGAGATAAAAAGTCTCATTAATTGTGCCACCACCAGGGTCATATACATGTTGACATGCCCCTGTAGAAAAATTTATATTGGCAAGACAAAACGGCAGTTCAGGATTCGCCTAGGGGAGCATATGAGGGAGATCTTGGAGAAAAATCCGGAAAAACCTATAGCCAGACATTTTGCCCAATACCACCAGGGCAAACTGTCTGGCATGCAGGTAAAAGGAATTTATGCCCTGAATCTCTCCCCCAGAAGAGGGGATTTTGACCAAATCCTACAACAAAAGGAAAAAAGATGGATCTTTCGCCTGTCCTCTTTGTCTCCCCTGGGCTTGAACACTGAACTGAACCTCCAGCCCTTCCTTGCAGTATGAACATCTGCATGGATGGGCCCAGCATACAAAACGCCAACATTTGATCCACCTAGACTACTTCCCAAAAATGGGTAACCTTCTCAATAGAGCAATGGCTTGATCTTTGAATCTATCCTCTCGACTCAGGTACTTCCTTATTTTGGGACCTAAAGGGTTCGCCTTTCCTTCCCTTTCCTCTTCCCCCCCCTTTCCTGCCCCTTTTTTCCCTTCCCTGTACCCCCTTTTTTTCCCCCCCTTTTTTGTCCCTTGTATCTCACCGATCCACCTCTCTCTGTGTTATAATTTTAATCTAATTAACTTCCATGTTTTGTAAGTGTCCGCCTTTTGGGTATATATCTGTTTCCTGTACTGTGTATCGTGTGCTGCATAGACTAACAATAGCCTTTTCAATATGTTACCTCTATGCACACTATCTGTAATAGGTATATGTTTGGCAGATAGGGATACTTTGTGCACGAAGACGGGCTGTATTTTTCAGAATTAGGGCAGGTAAAATGTATACCCATCTGTAAATAAGGACACTCGATCATAAAATAAACCATAAGCAACAACAAACCTGCAATGAATGACAGCTTGGACATACACAGACTTGATACATCTCCTTCATTGATTCCAGCTTGGTGGGCGTGTTAGAGGGAGGGAGTATTATAAGAAGGAGCCCTCACACACCACCTGTACGTCCAGACGAAGCTACACAAGTTTATGTTGTGAAACGCGTTGACGTCATCTCGTCCGGACGTCATGCCCGCTGTCATCCCCCGTTGGGGCTAGCCGGCTCATCGATCGAGAGGACGTTCCGCTTCATGCTGTGAACGAACCGTGGGGAAGGAAATAGATGCAGCTGCACGGCCATCCATTTACCCTCACGTACTACACCTTCTGATCCAGGGTGTACGAACAACCATACCGGGACAGTGTCTGGTACCATTTATAGCGACCAGTGGAGCAGCTAAAATACACAGAGGCTACCGCTATCCGGCATCACATAAGGATTCCCAGCTGGGACCCGGGAGTGGTAACGTACACAGCCATCTGTATATGTAGTGCAGTCCATGCACAGTATTGCCTGTTTCCACTACAGGGAGGCTATATGTAGGAGTACCCTTAACATTCCGGAAAGTACTGTACATGACAGCAATTAGCCGTACACTACTTTGTATCCTGGACACTACAATCTATCTATTTCATATGGAAGGCCGGCACATTTTCGTCATTTACATCAATTGATGTCCCAGGACTCATCCCAGCATCCCCGCCCACGGTTACCAACCTCTCTCTCCCCCACACCCCTTGTCCCTTCCCTTCCCATCCCACCTCCCCTCCCCTCCCCCCCCTCCCCAAACCCTTTCCACCCCACCAATTGAGCCACCCTTCCCCCGGGGGTATTGATGTCTGCTACAGCAAAACCTCATTCAGCAATTGCTGCATACTCCTCATTGTTGGTTTGCGCAGACATCAATAAGCTTTGACGTCCGGACTATTGTTTTTTGTATGTTTTGTTACATGTTCCCCATGTCTGTGTGTTTTTCGTTTCTGACCAATTCAGATTTTGGTCATATTTTACCAGGGCAAGGCCACTCTATGGTTAAGCCGCTGTACATTTCTTCATGTTTTTCTACTGTGTACCCACAATAAATTAATTCTTTTGATATATACATCCTTTTTCATTGCCTTTCCAATAAGCCCCGCTGTTCTTTTGGTCCCCATTTGTTTGGGACCTATTTTCTGGTTCATTTTAACTGTGGGCAGCTGAAGCTGCCGCCTGTTCACTTCCTGGATTTACACAGAGGCACACCTCCAGTTCTGCAGCCATGCAGCTTTCATTGGCCCTCTTATGACTCCCCCACCCCCTCCTTTCCTGGCAAACTCTCAGGAGAGTGAGCGAGAGAGAGCTGTGCATGATGTCATAAGCCTAGGCTTTTTATCAGACAAGAAAGAGGAAGTGGGCTGTATAAGGTATTTACAGGCAGAAAAAAATGTTTTACTATCCAAAGTTAAAACAACAAGGGCAGAAGATTTAATAAATGGAAAGATGAAAAAATGACTGAAGTTCTGCTTTAAAGTTAACATCCCCTTTCAAAGAAAGGGATAAACCTGATAAAATGGGCCATGGCAGGGCAGGAGGGCAGGATGTGCTGCTTTCTGTATCCTCTCATCTTCTGCCCCTCTAAAGACGCATCCTCTCTCTCTTTTATAGGTAGTAGCTTGTGCCAGAGGACCGTTTTAGGGCAACTGTCGACTCATCCACCAATCACTAGTAAGTATTTATTTCAAATGGACTTAATTATTTATTTTTTATCAATAACTTAACTGACAACAACTAGAAATCTCTTTGTCTGCCACGATCCCATAGGTGGTGGGGTGGGGACATTTTATGCCCCACTCTTCACCTTTAATCAATGCGCATATTCAGAGCTGGTCAGTCAATCCCACCAGCCCTCCCCACCTAAAAAAAAACTAATCTAAAAACATATCCATAAAAACATATATATATATCTATATATATATATATATATCTATATCTATATATTTCTCTATATATCTATATCTATATATATCTATATATATAGATATAGATATATATATATATATATATATATATATATATATATATACCACCTGCATCCCCCAATAAAACGGAGAAAAGTTAATGTATATATATATATATATATATACATATATATATGTGTGTGTCCTAAAAAACATATACCAAATCCATTTCAGATCAACAACTATAAAATATTACATTAAAAAATCACTTTTTTACTACAGTTCTGGGATCCATAAGCTTGTTTTGACCTCTAATGCCGCGTACACACGAGCGGACATTACGGCGGACTTTGCCCGGCGGACTTTTCGACGTACTTTCCGACGGACTTTGTGAATGAACGGACTTGCCTACACACAATCCACCAAAGTCCGTCGAATTCGTACGTGATGACGTACGACCGGACTAAAACAAGGAAGTTCATAGCCAGTAGCCAATAGCTGCCCTAGCGTGGCTTTTTGTCCGTCGAACTAGCATACAGACGGCGGACTTTTCGACCGGACTCGATTTCAACGGATAAATTTAAAACAAGTTTCAAATCTAATTCCGTCGAACTTTTGAGAAAACAAAGTCCGCTGGAGCCCACACACATCGAATTGTCCGACGAAATCCAGTCCGCCGGGCAAAGTCCGCCGTAATGTCCGCTCGTGTGTACGCGGCATTAGGATGTTGGACGTATGGAACACAGCAAGATCCTTATCTGGTTAATCAATACAGTTAGGTCACCTTCCTGTCCTTAGCCCAGACTGAGTCCATCTGTCTCCTGCCAGCATATTCCTTGTAAGCACATGTGCATGCAACAGAGCCTGATTGGCTTAGAGTACAGACCTTCTTTCCTCAGTCTGATTTCTACAGTACTGGTGTCAAAACATTCATATTCATAAACAAATTTCATTAAAAACAACATAAAGTATATTTTAATAAATACATAACTGCATTTTGGTGTTTTATAGCTCCTCAGAGTCCAACTTTAATCTCCATCATAACAGGTTTTGGGATTGCGGGAAATAGTTTTTTTTTCTGGACCGGACATAATTATTTAGAATGGCAATGCTTTCCCTGAGTTTAGCATTTCTTTATCTGGACCATAAAGGGCTCAGCAGAGAAAAATATTTTATCCGAATTGTGAACTGCTGCACGTCTGAGCATATTTATATGCCAGATCCCACCTCTTTAAATCATATGTTATTATCAGTTGGACATGCTTCCTCTGCGTACCTTAGATTCTAATATTCAAGCTTTTTTATTTGATTGGGATAAACTGCTGTAGAAACATGCTGATTTCATAGGGCAAAAGGTTTGCAAAGTGTAGTACCGGTAACTCAAAACAACCAATCAGAATTCATCTTTTATCACTCTGATTTTAGCAAAACCTAAAATTTGGTTGTTTGCTATCAGTTATAGCATTTTGCACATCACCATTATGCCGCGTACACACGGTCGTACTTTTCATCTACAAAAGTCCAACGGACGCTGACGGACTAAAGCTGGCTGGTAATCCGATCGTGTGTGGGCTTCTCCGGACTTTCAACGTACTTTTTTAGCCTAAAATCCGACGTACTTTAGATTTGAAACATGCTTCAAAACTTTACTTCGTAACTACGACGGACCCCGAAGTCCGCTCGTCTGTATGCTAGTCCGACGGACAAAAAACGACGCATGCTCATAAGCAAAAACTAAACGGAAGCACTCGGTCTAGTAAAACTAGTGTTCGTATTGTAGGTAGCACATTCATCACGCTGCAAAATCTGTGATCGTTGAATGCAGCGCATTTTATTTCTTCATTACGAATGCTCTATAAAGAACGAAGGTGTTTTGCTGTTCATATTCAGAGTTCTCCAAACTGATTTCTGGATTCTTTTTCTCTTTGATCTCATGAATGATATAGTATGCTTTTTAAAAACAATGTTTCCATACTAATATAATACTTTTTACCTTTTTTTTTTTTTTGGTTTTTTTTTGTGTGGAATCATATTTTCTTGTAATTTTTATCCAGATATTTATTTTATGATTGGTGTTGAACTTTTTTATATGTTTATCTCTATATTTTTAATTTTTCATTTTTTGGTGTTTGTAAAGTTACCACAAATAACCCATTTGTATTTTTTTTTTTTGTTTTTTTGTTTTAATTTTTTTTTGTTTATATTTTTTAGGTTTGTAAAGTTACCACAAATAACTCATTTGTATTTTTTTTTTTGTTTTTTTTTTTATATTTTTTAGGTTTGTAAAGTTACTACAAAGAACCCATTATAATGTTTTTTTTTTCTAGTGATTATTTTTTATTTTTAAGATAAAGTTAACCCAAAGCACCGTTTTTGGTTATGTATATTTTTGTTCTTTCCCAGACTTACCACTCGAACATTATTAACATTAGTAATGTATTTTTGGTGTGTTTTTGCAAACTCAATGAGATTGTTGTCCCTTGATAATTTAACATTGTGTGTAAAATCAATGATTTAAAAGAAAACACATAAAGTCTTTTGCTAAACTCAAAAAAAAATCCATTTATTCATGGTCAAAATAAAAAAAAGAGGAAGTCAACGCTGGAAAAAGTCTGTGTACCAGAAAATTGGGATCTTGAGGAGTCCATATAAGAGGGAGCACAATCTGGTCCAAGAATCCCAGAGATCAACAGCACCAGCAGATGATATAGATGTCGCCAGACTGTGGTACTACAACAGCCTGCGTCTTCTGTCAGACCAGACTGAACCCAGGTCATCACTTTCTTCTCTTCCCTGCAGCCTTCCCTCCACGCTGCCCTGCACCCTTCCCTGCAGCCTTCCCTGTAGCCTTCTTTGGAGGCTGTGGCTGTGGTGTTTCAGTTGTGCAGGAGGAGGAGGAGGAGGAGGAGGAGGAGGAGGGGGGGCTGCCTCATGTAGTTGTGTGTTTCGGGTTAGCGTGCCCTGCAGCCCCTTCTGGATAGTTTCCCCAAATAGGCGCTCGCAAATGAGACGCTGCTCCCAGTCCATTTGTAGAAGCCTGCTGGCTAAGTAGCAGCCATAGGCCTCTTCTGCTTCGGGGGGGGCTCCTCAAAAAACGTGTGGCCTCTTGCATGAGGCGCAGGGATGCCTCCTGTGTGACGGCCCCCTTCCTGGCCCTTTTTTTGGGAAGGCGGAGGGGAGGCACTTGGGATTGGGTCATGCTCCTACTGGGCCCAGCCACCTCACTGGGACCAGCCACCTCACTTGGCCCAGCCACCTCACTGGGACCAGCCACCTCCTGCCTGACACTGGGCCCAGCCTCCTCCAGGATGATGGGGAATCCGGCCTCCTCCAGGCTGTCCATGGGCCCGGTCTCCTCCTGCCTGCCACTTTCCACACATTCCT